>OZ030013.1:14755000-16143750 GCA_964023405.1 Apodemus agrarius
TTCATTAAAGTATGTAATTAGCTCTTTATTGTCATAGATGATGTGGGTATACAGGAGAGCAAACAGTGGGTTAGGACAGTGGCTCCATAAAAGAAAGATTTTATGTATCCACAAAGGCAAAAAGCTTGGTACACCAATGCAAGTTTGTTCCCTGCACTAGTAGTGCAGAAAGAGATGAACTTATGGGTCTCATCAGATAGCCAGTCTAGAAGAAATAGATGTTTTTCAGGTTCAGTGAAAGACCTCATCACTACAAAGTAAAAGTAATAGGAAATTAATAGAGGCAGATGCTTAGAATGAACCTCTGGCTTCCAGGTGTGCACAAAACTCTGAGTAATCTGCTCACATACACATATGCATCTTCAGTCACCACAACACACACACACACACACACACACACACACACACACACACCAAAATAAATGGTGATGGTGACAGGTGGGCCTAAATTCATTACATTTTCAAACATCATGATCAAGAGGCAGCCTCAATGAAAGGGGAAAAAAAACAAACAGGTTAACCACTATAACTAGACTTAAAAAATGTTTGTAGAGCCTATGTGTAATGAAAGATCAGTTATACTTCTATAACAAGCACTACCATCAAAAGTCAGCAGAAATATGTGTTCATTTTGCCAATAATGCACAGGTTACTAAAAGTGACACAGAGAGTCAGAGTTAGTTTGTAAAAAGGCAAATACCAAATGTAAAGAAAGGTATTACATCATTCACACTGCAGTGAATATAATGAAAAAAGAGAAAATAACTGCATATACATATATATATACATACATACATATATATATATATATATATATATATATATATATATATATATTCTAAACAGAACATTATTCACTGGTAGGATATCAAATGAGTCAAATATATTACAAAAGTGAATCCATCCCTAAACATTATTAATACTTCTAAATTATAGAGAAATTCAAACATCCATCAGTTGGAGATTTGAAGACTATGTAGTCATAAGAGAATATATCTAGATAATGAAATATGATTGTGGCGTTAAAGGGAGAAATTAGAAATGAGTATGATCATAAAACATTGTATAAAATTCACAAGGAAGTAATGAAATTGTATTTAAAATTATGCTAATGATGTATGTTACCACACAGAAATACTCAAACCACTACATGACTTTGAAGGTCATATACAAAAGTCCATAAGGTGATTTCATTTCATATTCAATATCCAGAAGTGAGAGCTATATTAATAACTGTTTTGTTGTAAAGTATGGAGGTTGACTGAAGAATTAGCAATTTCAGTGAAGGCAAAAAATAATCTTGAAACTGACTCATGTTAGAAGTTTCAGTTTCAGAAAAGTCACATGTAGCGTGAAGTTGAATATTTGAAAAGATTTTTATATCAGGCTACTCATATTTGTCATGAAACCATTTACAAAAGAAAAATTAAGGAATAATTGTAAATGCTTATCAACAAATAGTAGCTTGCAATATATGCTAGCAATATGTCTATAAAAATCATATGAAACCTTAGTGTTATTGAAACCGATGAAGTTATAGATGGAGAGAATCTGATGCACTGTACTCAATGTTGTAAAGTGGTGGTCAGAAGGAAAAAATGAGAGATGGCTTAAACAAGCCAACACTTGTGATCTTGCAAGAATAGCTACAGCAGGGAGAGCTACTGTGATTCTGTAAAGGAGAAGAGAAAAGAGACAGTTTTGAAAAAGATAATGCACAACCCTTCTGGAGAAATGTGGTATGTAGATCAAAGTGGTGTGTGTGTGTGTGTGTGTGTGTGTGTGTGTGTGTGTGTACATATCTATATGTTAAAAATGTGAGTCGGATAGTTATAAAAGGAAGTCACTTTATAATCAAATGATTTTTTAATAAGAGGAAGAACATAAGCACACGCATAAGATGAAAGTGAGAGAGAAGCTATTTATGGGTTTGAATATTACAAGAATTACTGTTCAAATAGAGTGTATGGTAGAGATTCAGGAATGTGGGGAAAAATGTGAGCTTCATGGAGACACTGTAGTAGGTTGAATTTTAATACTTACTATATTCTATCAAATATAAAAACTATGCCAAATCTGTGGATAACTATTTTATACCATTGAAATAAACAGCATACATCTAAGTATGCTAATGATGGCAAATTTGTAAAAGTAGCTCTCGGCTACTGCTCCTGAATCATGAGTGCTGTCATGTTCCCAAAATGTGACCTGCCATAATGATAACTAACTAAACCTCTGGAAGTCTAAGCAAGCTTCCCATTGAACATTTTCCTTTATAACAGTATCCTTGATCATAGTGTCTCTTCACAGCAGTCAAATGGTGACTAAGAAAAATCGCTAAAGCATTTTAAAATTTAAAATGTAGATAATATTCCCTAAATCTCTCATGTTAGAGAAGTTGATAATAGACTGTCTTGTGTAAAAGTTATAACGTCTAGATGACCTTTCAAATGTGACAACAGTACACACATAGGAAGGCAAGCAATTTTCAACTGAAATTGTCCCATGTAGCAGCCTAGGAAAGTCGATCCTTCTCTTGGGCTTTGCTCCTCCATCTTAATAGTCTTGGAATTGAATAGAATTTCCCTAACTCACAATGTTATTAAAATTCAAATCAATCCACATTTTTTCATTTACTTTGAGCCCCTTTCATATCTAATAAGTATTCTGGAATTGAAATATATTATCAGTTATTAGATAGAAAATTGGATGGATTGCTGCATGGATAGGGATTAGATGAATGGATAGGTAAATGGATTGGTGGATGGATGGGTTGGTAAAGGATTGTAGATGGACTTTTAAATGGGTAAATGGATAAATGTATGAGTTGGTAGTTGGTCTATGGATGGTTAGATATATAGAAAGATTGACTGGTATATAAAAATGTGCACAGTTACTTTTAAAATGTCAGAAGTAATTTCTGAATCAGACTACCCACCATTCCCAGAAGAAGGCATGTAATTATACTGTGTTTAAAATAATATCTGATAATGTAATCCTCCATGTCTGTTTATTATATCTTAATTTATTTGTCACTGAAAAGTTCCATTCTAATTATTCTTAATCAACTTAATAGTTATTATTACAAACTTTCTTAATGTCAGGAAAATATCTACTGATTTTATTGTTGTATCTTTTCTTGAGATTAAAAAATAATTACATTTCCTCTTTTATTTTCTTCTCTCCAAACCTTCCCATATAATCCTTTCCACTGGCATTAAATTCAGCTCCTCTTTTTAAAACTGTTTATTTCTCATATATATATATATATATATATATATATATATATGTGTGTGTGTGTGTGTGTGTGTGTGTGTGTGTGTATAAAATGTATTATATTAGATTGTCTCCTTGGTACTCTAACAGGTTTTATCTACACACATACATGAGTGATTTTCTAAGAATTACTATTCACTTGCAAAAATTTTGCAATATAAAATTTTAAGTTTCCTTGTTCAATATGTAGTTACAACCCTAATATGCTAGATTCTAGGTGAAACATTAAAACTCTAATATACTAATTTCTAAGTCATATGATATAAATGTTTTCAAACGTTGTGGCACCATATCACAAAACATTATATTCAAATTTTGGATATGGTTGATGCTCTCATAATCATTTTATCATTAACCTTTGAATACTTCTCATGTTTTTATTGAAAGCATTCTTCCAAATGTTCCCTTTGGTATAAAAGATTCTAAATGTGAGGTATTACAAGATAATTACTACAGTCTCTTTGCAGGAATCGTATCAATGGTATGATAGAGGGAAAAAAATACCTATCACAATGATGTTTGCCAAGACAAATCTATAGAAGAAAAGAAGACCAACATAGGGCACCATGAGTCATAGACCCACTAATTCACACACACAGGAATCCCATAAAATCACTAAACTGCAAGCTATAATGCAAATACATCAGACCTGGCATAGGAGCAGTGCATTCTGCCTCAATCTGCGATTTGTTATGAGCCTATTCATCTTAGTTTAGAGGTCCTTGTCTTCTTGCTGTTCTCTGTCACGTCTGACTCCTATATACTTTCTGCCTTGACTTTCACAGGGTTTTCTGAGTCCTAAAGGGAGGGATCTTATAGAAACATCCAATGTAGAGCTGAGAATTCCTCGGTTTCTTACTCTCTGCCTAATGTCTTGTTGTGAGTCTCTATGTTTCATTCCATCTGCTGCAGGAGGTAGCATCCCTGAAGATGGCTAAATGCAGTACTATTGGTTGAGTATAGCAGCATGTCATCAGGAATCATCTTATCTCTATATCTCTTTGCCTGTGTTTTATACCAGTAATTTCTGGTTGTAAACCAGATCCCTAAGCTACATAGTCTTTGGTTCTTTGTTACCCAAGCAGTGTCAGTTATGGGGTCCACCTGGTGGAATGGTTTTTAAGTTAATGCAGTTATTCATTGTCAATTATTTATGAAAGCTTAGTCCTTATAGCATAGGCCTATTCCCAGTTAGCTAGGACAACACAATTAATGAATGCATAAGGTGATGGAGAAGGTTACAAAATACTCAGGTGGGAGCTGATCCAATAAAATAACAATGATAAGGTCTGACTCCCATACTGACTTCTGTGCTTGTAAAGACAGGAACATTGAATGATAAAATGACAACCTTTGTTCAACAAAAGGATTATCTTCCACCCATGTTGTCCATTGAAAGGCTTTTCTTGGAACATCAAAGATCTGTATGCAGTAAGAACAATTATGAGAACTGCCAGTTTAAAATTGCATTCACAATGTCTAGTCCATAGACGTTTGGCAGCTGTGGAGAAAGTGCTTCACTCTGTTTCCTATCTTGGTGAGTCAAAGTTCTGTATCTAAATCACCTTCTATGATGACTTGCATTACGAACATAAAAGTATATTTCTTGACCTTAAAACATTTATATAAATCCAAACAGCTTAAGCTTGGATGTGAGCTTATACCTATCATGTCTTCAACTCTAGCAGAGACCTGAGGATGATAAATATTACCTGAGTAATCAGGAAGAGTTGAGCAAGGAGTTTCTAAAACTGTAGAAATGACAGACACTGACAACTTCCTGGACTGTGGCCCAGGACTCCTCTGCAATGTTAGAGCATCCCTCTTCTGGGTATACGCCCAAAGTATCTGACAGACCTTGATGTGAAGCAGGAATTATGAAGGACTAGGCCACCTTGTTGTTGCAAATTTCAAAAGCAAAGTTCAGTTCAGCACTCTACTTCCTAGTATCCTGCCAAAGCACAGTTTGAAGACAATGCTCTAAGAAAAGGAAAAGAAAAGAAGGGCTTTTTTTTTTTATCAGTGGCTAGCTTTGTCAGATTTGAAAAAGATTCAATATGGAGGTTCCTCAATGACCAACATCTTCTCTGAAGTAGATTAGGGTACTGTCAAGAATAGATGTCTCACTTTTTAAAAAAGACTTTTATTAACAAAACATCTTAAATGTCAGTCTGTAGATTTATACAGTGTTTGAGAACAATCTAACTATCTAAACTATATCTTATTTGGCAAACATTGATTGTTTCTAGCTATTTTCTATCTGCTTAACTTTAAAAATCATCTACAGAAGCTAAATAAAGCTTATTTTTACAATTAACTCGATGAGTACTCAATGTGACCATAAGTTTGCTTGACTGAAATAAGATGCATAGCTATAATATCTTAAACAAGAATTTCGACATAACATAGTATATGGTAACAAAAATAATCTTAAAATTCTATCAGTATATAAAACTCTGTATCAATGTGAAATATTTAAGATTTGATATTGCTTTTTATTCTAAAAGTAAATTAAATAATCTACCCTTTAATACCAGCATTCCTATATTCCTGCATTTACACACTTTTAAATTTATTTATTTATTTAATATATATGAGTACACTATCATTCTCTTCAGACTCACCAGAAGAGAGTGTCTGATCCCATCATGGATGGTTGTGAGCCACCATGTGGTTCCTGGGAATTGAACTCAGGACGTGTGGAAGAGCAGTCATTGTTTTTAACCACTGAGTCATGTCTCTAGCCTGCATATCATTTCTTTTTTTTTTTGATTTTTTTATTGTATATATTCTATATTTACAATTCATTTCCCTTTTTCTGGTTCCCCACCCCCAAAGGTCCCACATGTCCTTTTCCCTCCCCCTGCTCCCGCATCCACCCCCTCCCACTTTACTGTTCTTGTACTCTCCCCCAATGATGTTTTGGTCCATTCTAGCACCAGTGTCCACTCCTTTCTTCTTGTGAGACATCACTTGATATGTGATTTGTGTCTTTGGTGTTCCAAGCTTCTAGGCTAATATCCACTTATCAGTGACTGTATACCATGGGTATTCTTTTGAGACTGGGTCACCTCACTTAGTATGACATTCTCCAGCTCCATCCATTTCTCTAAGAATTTCATGAATTCATTGTTTCTAATGGCTGTATAGTACTCCGTTGTGTATATATACCACATTTTTTGTATCCATTCCTCTGTTGAGGGACATCTGGGTTCTTTCCAGCTTCTGGCTATTATATATAAAGCTGCTATGAACATAGTGGAGCATGTATCCTTATTGCATGCTGGTGAATCTTCTGGGTATATTCCCAGGAGTGGTATGGCTGGGTCCTCCGGAAGTATCACGCCCAGTTTTCTGAGGAACCGCCATACTGATTTCCAGAGTGGTTGTACCAGCTTGCATTCCCACCAGCAGTGGAGGAGTGTTCCTCTTTCTCCACATCCTCGCCAACACCTGATGTCTTCTGAGATTTTAATCTTAGCCATTCTGACTGGTGTGAGGTGAAATCTCAGGGTTGTTTTAATTTGCATTTCCCTAATGACTAGTGATGTTGAACATTTTTTAAGGTGTTTCTCAGCCATCCGAATTTCTTCAGGTGAAAAGACTCTGTTTAGCTCTGTACCCCATTTTTGGATAGGGTTATTTGGTTTTCTGGGGTCTAACCTCTTGAGTTCTTTGTATACATTGGAGATTAGCCCTCTGTCGGATGTGGGGTTGGTGAAGATTTTTTCCCAATTTGTTGGTTGCCGATTTATCCTTTTGACAGTGTCTTTTGCCTTACAGAAACTTTGTAGTTTTATGAGGTCCCATTTGTCTATTCTTGCTCTTAGAGCATAAGCAATTGGTGTTCTGTTCAGGAATTTTTCCCCTGAGCCAATGTCCTCAAGGGTCTTCCCCAGTTTCTTTTCTATTAGTTTTAGTGTGTCTGGTTTTATGTGGAGGTCTTTGATCCACTTGGAGTTGAGCTTAGTGCAAGGAGATAAGAGTGGATCAATTCTCATTCTTCTGCATGTTGACCTCCAGTTGAGCCAGCACCATCTGTTGAAAAGGCTATCTTTTTTCCACTGGATGTTTTCAGCTCCTTTGTCGAAGATCAATTGGCCATAGATGTGTGGGTTCAATTCTGGGTCTTCAATCCTATTCCATTGATCCGCTTCCCTGTCACTGAACCAATACCATGCAGTTTTTAATACCACTGCTCTGTAATATTGCTTGAGGTCCGGGATATTGATTCCCCCAGAAGTTCTTTTGCTGTTGATGATAGTTTTAGCTATCCTGGGTTTTTTGTTATTCCAGATGAATTTGAGAATTGCTCTTTCTAGCTCTATGAAGAACTGAGTTGGGATTTTGATGGGAATTGCATTGAATCTGTATATTGCTTTGGGCAAGATTGCCATTTTGACTATATTAGTCCTGCCAACCCACGAGCATGGAAGATTTTCCCATTTTCTGATGTCTTCTTCAATTTCCCTCTTCAGAGACCTGAAGTTTTTGTCGTATAAATCTTTCACATGTTTGGTTAGCGTCACTCCAAGATACTTTATATCATTTGTGGCTATTGTGAAGGGTGTCATTTCCCTAATTTCTTTCTCGGCCTGCTTATCCTTCGCGTATAGGAAGGCTACTGATTTACTTGAGTTGATTTTATAGCCAGCCATTTTGCTGAAGTTGTTTATCAGTTGCAGGAGTTCTCTGGTGGAGGTTTTTGGGTCACTTAAGTAAACTATCATATCATCTGCAAATAGTGATAGTTTGACTTCTTCCTTTCCGATTTGTATCCTTTGACTTCCCTCTGTTGTCGAAATGCTCTAGCTAGTACCTCCAGTACTATATTGAAGAGATATGGCGAGAGGGGACAGCCTTGTCTAGTCCCTGATTTTAGAGGGATTGCTTCGAGTTTTTCTCCATTTACCTTGATGTTGGCTACTGGTCTGCTGTATATTGCTTTTACTATGTTTAGATATGGGCCTTGAATTCCTGTTCTTTCTAGGACCTTTAGCATGAAAGGATGCTGAATTTTGTCAAATGCTTTTTCAGCATCCAATGAGATGACCATGTGGTTTTTTTCTTGAGTTTGTTTATGTAGTGGATTACGTTGATGGATTTCCGTATATTGAACCATCCCTGCATCCCTGGGATGAAGCCAACTTGATCATGGTGAATGATAGTTTTGATGTGTTCTTGGATTCGGTTGGCAAGTATTTTGTTTAGTATTTTTGCATCGATATTCATAAGAGAAATTGGCCTGTAGTTCTCTTTCTTAGTTGGATCTTTGTGTGGTTTAGGTATCAGGGTAATTGTGGCTTCATAGAATGAGTTGGGTAGTGTTCCTTCTGTTTCTATTTTGTGGAATAATTTGAAGAGTATCGGTATCAGGACTTCTTTGAAGGTCTGATAGAATTCTGCACTAAAACCGTCTGGTCCTGTGCTCTTTTTGGTTGGAAGACTGTCTATGACCCCTTCTATTTCTTTGGGGGTTATGGGTCTGTTTAGACGATCTATTTGATCCTGGTTTAATTTTGGTATTTGGTAACTGTCGCGGAAATTGTCCATTTCCTCCAGATTCTCCAGTTGTGTTGAGTATAGGTTTTTGTAGTAGGATCTGATGATTTTTTGAATTTCCTCAGTTTCTGTTGTTATATCTCCCTTTTCATTTCTAATTTTGTTAATTTGAATACTGTCTCTGTGCCCTTTAGTAAGTCTGGCTAGGGGTTTATCTATCTTGTTGATCTTCTCAAAGAACCAGCTCCTGGTTTTGTTGATTCTTTGTATGGTTCTCTTGTTTCAACTTGATTGATTTCAGCCCTGAGTTTAATGATTTCCTGTCTTCTACTCCTCCTGGGTGAAATTGCTTCTTTTTGTTCCAGAGCTTTCAAGTGCGCCATTAAGTTGCTGGTATATGCTCTCTCCTGTTTCTTTTTGGAGACACTCAGGGCTATGAGTTTTCCTCTAAGCACTGCTTTCATTGTGTCCCATAGATTTGGGTATGTTGTGCCTTCATTTTCATTAAGTTCTAAGAATTCTTTGATTTCTTTCTTTATTTCTTCCTGGACTAAGGTATCATTGAGTAGAATATTGTTCAGCCTCCAAGCGTATGGGGATTTTCTGTTGTTTTTGTTGCTATTGAAGAACACTCTTACTCCATGGTGATCTGATAAGAGGCATGGGATTAGTTCGATCTTTTTATATTTGTTGAGATCTGTCTTGTGTCCAATTATATGGTCGATTTTGGAGAAGGTACCATGAGGGGCTGAGAAGAAGGTATAGTCTTTTGCTTTAGGGTGAAATATTCTATATATATCTGTTAAATCCAATTGCTCCAAAGTTTCGATGAGTTTCTCCGTGTCTCTGTTTAGTTTCTGTTTTCCTGGTCGGTCCACTGTAGATAGTGAAGTATTGAGGTCCCCCACAATCATTGTGTTAGGTGCTATGTGTGCTTTGAGCTTTAGTAAGGTTTCTTTTACAAATGAGGGTGCCCTTACATTTGGAGCGTAGATGTTTAGAATTGTGAGTTCCTCTTGGTGGATTCTTCCTTTGACTAGCAGGAAGTGACCTTCTGTGTCTCTTTTGATGACTTTGGGTTGAAAGTCAATTTTATCTGATATTAAAATGGCTATTCCAGCTTGCTTCCTGTGACCATTTGCTTGCAAAATTGTCTTCCATCCTTTTACTCTAAGGTAGTGTTTGTCTTTGACTCTGAGGTGTGTTTCCTGTAAGCAGCAAAATGTAGGGTCCTGTTTCCGTATCCAGTCTGTTAGTCTATGTCTTTTTATTGGGGAGTTGAGTCCATTGATGTTAAGAGATATTAAGGAATAGAGATTATTACTTCCTGACATTTTTGATGTTATTTTTGTTTTTGAGTAGTTATCTTCCTTTGAGTTTGATGGAAGAAGTTTACTGTCTTGCATATCATTTCTATATTATCCTCTTTTTTATCACTTCCTTTCTCCCCAGATTTTCTCTCCCAAACACAAGATAGGAAAGAAAGAAGAGAGAGAGAGAGAGAGAGAGAGAGAGAGAGAGAGAGAGAGAAAGAAAGAGAAAGAGAGAGAGAAGGAAGAAAGGAAATAGAGAAAGAAAGAATGGTATGACATCCCTTCATCTAACATGCCTCACTTTGTTTTCTCCCTGTACAAGACCATTAACAACTTATGACCAATATCGTTAAAGGATAACAAACCTCTATCAGACACTGAATGACCAAAAAACCCCACAAAAACAACCAAACAAAAACCAATAAATAAATAAATAAATAAATAAATACCCAAACCACTTCTTAGGGAATGTGGTTGTCATTCTCTAAAACATTATTTCATGCTTTAGGGGAAAGATATTAGCATCTTTTGGGCAACCCTAAGCAATCAAAATATTGACAAAATCCTGGGTGATCTAGCTTTATCATTTGATGTCTTATCACTCTATGATAAGAAAATATAGGGCTTAAGTCTTTGCTGGAACAGTTTCTGAGGTAGATCAACTTAGCTCTCTGCCTTGAAGTTGTAATGGATTCAACCATTGGGCCAGTATGGATTAATTGTGCTACCTGTTTGGACTTCATTGGTGTCTGGTCCTCTTGTTCTGAAAATCCATAACCTTTTAAAAATCTACATATCTGTATTAACACATTTATGGAATGTATTGTGTGCAAAAATTAGCTAAAGATAACTCACTATTCTTTTTTAAGCAGGAAAGAAATCAAGTTTTGTTAGTCCATTTGGGCTGTATAAATTTGTATAAATCTCTTTCCATGTCATAAGAAAGGATACCATACAATAAAAAGTCCTGAGGACTGTGTAGCTAATAAGATTTACTGGCAAGGCCGAGACCTTCAAGACTCAGCCAGTTTCAGAGCTGTCCCCAATTACAGGGATCAGTGCAGACATCACCTGTTTCATTGTACTTCTTGGTCTCTACCGTCATGTCTGCAGACAAGGTTTTTACAAGTCCTACCTGGTCAAATTTAATCTTTATTAATTTTGAAGCAATTCATAGGATTTTGTTTCCTGTTGAAGCAAAGCTATAACATCCAACCCAAGAAACACATTTATGATATTTTACTTTTTGCTCTAAAGATAGCACATCCTTATAATATATGGGATAGTTTAATTCAACAGTCTGTTAAAAAACCCAGTATATTCAACTGTTGTGCTACGTAGCTCATTGACATTTAAAATTTTAAAGTCAGTAAGTTGTGATTTATTCTATCTCTGGGTGGTCTCATATTCCCTTTCTGTTTAATAATCATTTTCTTTAAAGTCCAGTTAGAACTCTCCACAGTTGTTTGACCGGTATGATTGTAAGATATTTGTATCGTATATTTTATGCTATAATGTCTTTAAAAAGTGTATTCTTTCAGATATATATGCCAAAGCATCAACAGTGTCAATCTGCAAAGGCATCTCATAATCAGCCACCATCTCTAATTTGCAATCTCAGAATCATCCCTTTCAGAACTGAAGGCTGAAACCCATTAGTATTACGAATAGGTTGCAATTGTAAGATGGATCAACATATGTACATACTGTAATTTTCTAACCACTACAAAAGCTAATGTATGACATTTCTCTAAGACGGCATCATTAAACACAGTCTGCATTCTTTTTTTTAATTTTTATTTTCTATATTCTATGTTTACATTCCAAAGGCTTTCCCCTTTCCCAGTTCCCCCCCACCATACGTCCCATAATTCCTCTCCCTCCCAACTATTCCCCAATCATTCCCTCTCCCCCCACGGTTTCTCTACAAAACTGGATCCAATCTTTACAGGCCTAGGGTCCTCTCTTTTCTTCATCTTGGGAATTATTTGACTTGCTAATTGTGCCTTGAGTGTTTAGGGCTTCTGGGTTCATTAATATCCACTTATCAGTGATTGCATTTCATGTGTATTCTTTTGTGATTGGGTAACTCACTCAGGATGATATTTTCCAGGTCTAACCATGTACCTACAAATTGCATGAATTCATTATTTTTAATTGCTGAGTAGTATTCCATTGTATAAATATACCACATTTTCTGTATCCATTCCTCTTTTGAGGGATATCTGGGCTCCTTCCAATTTCTGGCTATTATAAACAAGGCTGCTATAAACATAGTGGAGCATGTGTCTTTATTGTATGCAGGGGAATCCTCTGGGTATATGCCCAGGAGTGGTATGCCAGGGTCCTCTGGAAGGGACATGCCCAATTTTCTGAGGAACTGCCACACTGATTTCCTGAGCGGTTTTACCATTTTGCAATCCCACCAACAGTGGAGGAGTGTTCCTCTTTCTCCACATCCTCGCCAGCACTTGTTGTCTCTTGAGTTTTTAATCTTAGCCATTCTGACTGGTGTGAGGTGGAATCTCAGGGTTGTTTTGATTTGCATTTCCCTGATGACTAATGATGTTGAACATCTCTTAAGGTGTTTCTCGGACATCTGAATTTCTTCTGGTGAAAATTCTTTGTTTAGCTCTGTACCCCATTTTTTGATAGGGTTATTTGGTTCTTTGCGGTCTAACTTCTTGAGTTCTTTGTATATATTGGATATTAGCCCTCTGTCGGATGTGGAGTTGGTGAAGATCTTTTCCCACTTTGTTGGTTGCCATTTTGTCCTTCTGACAGTGTCCTTTGCCTTGCAGAAACTTTGTAATTTTATGAGGTCCCATTTGTCAATTTTTGATCTTAGTTCATAAGCTATTGGTGTTCTGTTCAGGAACTTTCCCCCTGTGCCCATGTCCTCCAGGGTCTTCCCAAGTTTCTTTTCTAATAGTTTCAGTGTGTCTGGTTTTATGTAGAGGTCCTTGATCCACTTGGAGTTGATCTTAGTGCAATTCTGTAATTTGATCAATAGGTTGCAATGCAAGCTTTGGATTGTATTCATGTGATTCAAATTTGGTTTTCTGATTTTGTTCTATTATTTTTTTAATTCAGATTGGAGTTTTTCAGCTATTTTCTTATCTAAGTATTTATTTTGATCTTTCTTGAAGAAGATATACATACATACACATATACGTACACATACGTACACGTACACATACATGACCACTACCATAGAAGTTTCAATTTTAAATATAGACAAGATTTCCTTCAAATCTCTCTTAAATCTCTTTTCCTTCTTTCACAGACCACATGAAGCTCAAGAAGAAGGAAGCCAAAGTGTGGATGCTTGGGTCCTTCTTAGAAGGGGAACATAATACTCAAGGGAGCAAATAAGGAGACAAAGTGTGGAGCAGTCAATGAATGAAAAGCCATCCAGAGACTGTCCTACCTGGGGATCCATCCCATATACAGTCAGTAAATGCAGATACTAGTGGGGATGCCAAGAAGTGCATGGATAACAGAAGCCTGATATAGTTGTATCCTGAGAGGCTCTGCCAGAGCCTGACAAATACAGAGGTGAATGCTTGCAGCCAACCATTACACTGAGCGCTAGGTCCCTAATGGATGAGTTAGAGAAAGGACTGAAGGAGTTAAAAGAGTTTGTAACCCCATAGGAAGAACCACAATTTCAATCAACCAGAGCTTACAGGAATTAAAACACCAACCAAAGAGTACACATGGAGGAACCCATGGCTCCAATTGCATACATAGCAGAGAATGGCCTTGTCTGGCATCAATGGGAGAAGAGGTCCTTGGTCCTATGATTGCTTGATGCCCTAGTGCAGGGGAATGCCAGGTGGGTGGGTGGTTAGAATTCATAGAAGCAGGGGAAGAAGGTATTGGATAAGGGGATTTTTTGGGGGAGGAAAGGGGATAATATTTGAAATGTAAATTAAGAAAATATCCAATTAAAAAAAAATAATTCCACCATCAGTTATTTTCACAATTTGAACAACAAAAAAATCTCTTTCACTTCAGACACTCTTATTGTTTTCAAATTAATAATTTCTTTCTATGATTATGTACATCTAGTTTTTTTCTCTCTTAGCTATTAATCACATTCTAATATACTGTACCTGACTCCTGTTGCAAGCAGTCACTGGTGTTCCTGTTTTACCTTAGCACATGCTGATTGCAACTGGCTCAATCTCCTCAGCTTTGTTGAGCAGGCTGTCCTTGCCAGTTCTGGGCTTGCCTCTCTGACCTGCTGTCCTTCTGTTCTTTTGCAGGCTTTTATCCATGGACTGTGCCTGCAGCTCTGGGAAGTTGCTTAGGCTGCTCTGAAGCAGGTACTTCTCTGCCTAAGTGTGGACTTCTAACTACCACATTGGAATCCAAATACACTCAGATTGTGTAGACTCACCAGTTCCCAATAATGACACAGAGACCTTCTATTATTTATGAAAGCTTAGGCCTTACAGCTTAGGCTTGTTCCCAACTTGCTTATATATCTTAATTAACCTGTTTATTCCAGTTCATGTTTGCCATGTGGCCTATTTCCCCTCAATATGTCCTGGTAAGATCACCTTCCTCACTGTCTAACTAATGAATCTCCCATGCCTGATTCTTTTGCAGAATTTCTTCTTTTTCCAGGAAGTCTGGCCTTTCCTACCCTTTTCCACAATAGATCATCAGCAATCTTTTAAAGCAATCAAAAGATGATGGAGAAGAATGTTTACAAAAATAGGCAGGCGATGACCCAATAAAAATAACAGTGCCGACATCCAGCCTGAACTCAACTCTGAACTTATACAGAAATCAACATTTGAATAATGTTATACAATGAACATATATCCCAAATGTTGGTTATTTCCCTGAGTTTTTTGCCTGTGTTTCCCTAGGATATTTTGCAGGAAGAAAACAGTGTAGATAAAGACTTTTTCAATTTGCTGGATATTTTTGTTTATGCAAACGTGCAGAGAACCTTTCTCTAGCAAAAACACAGACCACGGTGTTGAAAGTGCTGGCTCTTTACCACTTAGATATCTCACTGGTCAATGAATTCTGTGGCTGCTGTCTTCAGTAATGAGCTCTTGCTGTCATTTTGTGGAGAGCAACATATAAAGAAAGTTCATATTTCTAAAATGCTGTAGGATTGCCTGAGTCTGGAGGCAAAATATTCTTAGGTTGTTTTGTTTCCCTCCCTCTACTTTAACTTGAATGTGAAGAACTGCATTTTGGGGGCTCTTTCCCTTCTGTGTGCTTTGTCACACTCCTGTTATGTTTTGTTCTATTTTATTATATTTTATTATTATTGCTAAAAAAAGAAAGTTCAAATGGAGAAATTCAACCTCAAGCATATACATTGAGAATAAATATGATTTTAAAAGTATGTAAACTCAAATTTTATATTATTTAACCAATGTTTCTATGTGTAATTATCTACTTTCTGGCTGTAACTCATATGGAGGATGACATTTCTTTTTTTTAATTTTTTATTGGATATATACTATATTTACATTTCATTTCCCCTTTTCTGGTTCTCTGCCCCCCCAAAGGTCCCACATGCCCCCTTCCCTCCCCGTGTTCCCCCATCCACCCCTTTCCACTTACCTGTTCTGGTATTCCCCTACACTGATCCTTTGAGCCTTTCCAGTACCAGGGTGAGGATGACATTTCTAACTTTCATGTACTAACAGTTTGGTTGTAAACATATAAGTCATATTTGGAAACATAATTAGTTGATTATTTAAAATTTTTGTAGATAAAGAAAGTTTTGTTCTGTATAAGATCTAGAAGTATCCCCTTGAAAGTTAATTAAAATTTCTTAGGAACATAACTAACATTGTTAACATTGGTTTTCATTCTACCAAAGAAGGATATTGAATCAAGTACCAAATTGAGGTGCATCTTTTGCATTTGAAGCATAGATCAAATGACTAAAGAAACTGAGAAAAAATATTCTAAGTAAGTGCAAGATTTGTTTATCTCAGCATTCTTTCACACAATGGTGAATAAATGTTGTGAACACATATTCAGTTATTTACTGTGTTACAACAAAAAAGGAGTTAACCTACATACCATCCCCCTCTTCATACCATTTAAGAATTATTAATAGAGAACAAAAATGTCAGATTAAGTGATTATACATAGCCTTTAGTTTCTTCTCTTCTGTTTTTATAATTAATATATACATCGTCTATCTTGCCTATCATCTTCTTATAACTATGTGTTCATTTTGAATGCATATGCAGGCACAAGGCCCTTGGCAACATTCTTAAAACAAGGCAGATTTTTTTTCGTGAATGTGGATGTACAGTAGATCAGGTTTGCACAGACCATATGCAGTCTACAATAAAGATTATTACTCTAAGGTATGCTGCATGAAAGAAATACCACATTATTAACTTCAAAAGACTATTTTTACAGATGTTTCATTTTGTAGAAGATTGATGTTGTTCAGAAACCATATAATTCAAGGGTATTAGTATGTTCAGAAAATTCGTACTTATCACCACAAGTGATTTAAAACATTTTTATTTCACATAAATTATCACTGATTGACAAGCACTACTTTACTCTGTATATAACACTTTGCCTCCTTTTTAAAGAGATATATTGAGCTTCACAGAATTTATGATTGGTCGATTTACTTTTTACTTTTACCATATTCTAGGGTTTATAAACACAACATTTATTTTGTACTGAACTTCTTTTTATTAGCAAGTAATATTCTATAACAATACTCCTTCCCCTGATAAATAATTTATTCATAAGCCTCAGTTGTAATACATTTAACTTGTTAACAATTTATGATATCATAAGTGATGCTTTTAAGCATTGTTTAGAAGCCATTAGTTATTTATAATGCTTCATTTAGAGGTCCAGTCTTTTCAGAGTCCCCTCTTCTATATCAGGATGCCAACTAATAGCCATTTTGCAGGTTTTTCTTAGGAATTCACAGGTGTATCTCTATTTTATATGGTGTCAGGCAATGCTCTATGATCAAACAATATATAACAATTTATAAAACGAAAACTTTTCCTGAACGTTCCAACCAGAACTTGCGAGCAAGATGATAAATACATCTTGAGCTCACTTAAGACTTAAGTACTATTCTGCCATGACAAAGCCTGTTTGTTTCATTTGGCTTTAAAGGAGCAATCTAAATATCTATCTTACTTACTTGTATTCTCTATACATTCAAAATTTACAGGCTGTGCAAACACACTTCCATGTTATGCATATTTGTTTCTATATAAGCTATGATATTAATTTACTGAAAACAGAAAATAGTTATTGATAACAATGCTATAAATGAAGCCTCATGTATCCTTGTAGTATGGTGGAACATCATGTGGGTATATACCTAGCAGCTATATAGCTGTGTTCTAAGGTAGAACTATTTCCAATTTTCTGAGAAACCTCCAGATTGATTTCCAGAGTGGTTGTACCAGTTTGCAATCCCACCAGCAATAGAGGAGTGTTCCTCACTAGCATGTGCTGTCACTTGGTTTTGATCTTAGCCATTCTGATAGGTGTGAGGTGGAATCTCAGGGTCATTTTTATTTGCATTTCCCTGATGACTAAGAATATTGAACATTATGTTAAGTGTTCCTGGGTCATTCAAGATACTTTGTAGGGAATTCTCTGTTTAACCCTGTATCCCATTTTTTTTTTAATTTGGGTAACTTGATTTTTTGAGTCTATCTTTTTGAGTTCTTTATATGTTTTGGATATTAGTCCATTATCAAATGTAGGGTTAGTGAAGCTTTTTCCCCAATTTGTAAGTTGCTGTTTTAACTTATTGTCAGTGTTCTTTGCCTTACAGAAGGTTTTCAATATCATTATGTTCCATTTGTCAATTTTTTTATCTTAGAGTTTGAACCATTGGTGTTCTGTTCAAGAAATTTTTCACTGGGGCAATGCATTTAAGGTTATTTCCCATTTTCTCTGTACCACAAGGACAAGTGCTCCCCTGTATTAATATCATCCTTATTTATAGTAGGCAGAAGCTAGAAACAACCCAGATGCATCTCAACTAAATAATGAATATAGAAACTGTGGTTCATTTACACAATGGAATGCAAATTGGCTATTAAAACAAGGACTTCATGAGTTTTGCTGGCAAATAGTTGGAACTAGAATACATAATCCTGAACAAAGTAAACTCAGCCCCACAAGGACATGAATGGTATAAACTCAATGATAAGTGGATATTAGCCAGAATACTCATGGTACAACCCATAGAGCACAAAACGTTTAACAAGAAGGAAGGTCCACATGAGGATGCTTCAATACCATTTAGGTGGGGGGTGAAAATAATCACTGGATGAAGAGGAAGGAAAGGACATGGGTGGGTGAGACAGAGGGTGAGTAAGGGGAATTATCAAGTATGGGGGGAGACAGGTGAGAATTACAGGGGGGCAAGAGAATGATTTAAAATATGAAGCTGTGGAGAATGGGTGATTCCCAGAGACCTGGGATGTGAGATGGCTCCCAAGACTCAATAGGGATGACCCTAGCCAAAATGCCCAACAGTGGGGAGATGAAACCTGAAGAGACCATCTCCAGTAGATAGACAGGACCCCTAGGAGAGGGATGGAGTCACCCCCTACCTTCAAAATATTTGGCCCAGAATTGTTCCTGTTTAAAAGAAATGCAGGGACAAAAATGGAACAGAGACTGAATCACTGATGTATCTTACTAAGTTTCTTACTAATATGTTCAAACAAATGGCAATATAGAACATTCTATAGACATTTTTTGAGGCAGACACCTTTGTCCTCTTGTTCTTACAATCTCTCTCTCCCCACCTATCAGGTACCATGAGCCTCAACTGGTAGGATTGTAGTCCCCTCATTGTTTTCTAGATAATAGATGCAGGTGACCAGTTACTTCAAGCCCTTGCCAAGTTAACTCTCTTGTCATGATAGCCTGTGTCCTAAAACTATGAATCAAAATAAGTAAATCTTTCTTAACTCTCTTTTGTGAGGGTGTTGTATCTCAGGCACAGGAAAAGGTACAATGATATGTGGTGGACAAATTCTACACAGTGTTCTGAAATGTATACGCCATTTTATGTTTATATCAACCCCATACAAAGGTCATAGTTTTCTAGTCTGTGGAACTCTTCCCTTCTGTGATGTACAACCTCTATGGCATGACAGCAATTTCCTTCAGAAATATTATTGGCATAGTATGTGGTTCTGCTTTTACTTTTCTTTTGTAGTCACATGACTTAGATAGGCACACAAATTGTCTGTTCAGTAAGTAGAATGAACCAAATTTTTATTTAATATATATTAGAAACTCATTTTTACCATTTTTATATGCCCTGGTATAATAAAAGAGGTTGGAACTCGTTAGTAATTTTATTTCATCCTTCTCCAAGAGGGACTTATTTCATATGGCCATGAGGCATTTTAGAAGAAACCTTTAGAATTCTATGACAGAAATTCATTAATTGTTGACTTTCATGTCTTGAGAAAAGTAAAGCATGTAATGAAGGTTATTGTAGTATCTAACTACTTATTAAAATTGTCTTTATAAAGAACCATATAAACATATATGCATATATAGGCTTATATTCTGTAAATTAACATAGTCATTGGAATGTCGTTATATGACAGCTAGTGATGGTCTGAATTCTTGAGGCGATTTAAAAGCTGAAAAATCATTAGTGACATTATATGTTTTGAAAAATTATTACAAAGTAAAACATAATAAGGAAAGTTAGTTAAGTTATCATCAGTATTATTCGCTGCATCTAAAAATGTGTTGTCATGAATAATGATTGTAATGATTGCATATCCTTGCAAATATGTTATTGTGTTATACGCTAAATCAAAGATCTGACTGTGACACAGTGATTGTGTAGAAGGCAGTTTGTCTAGCGAATAAAGAGGAAAGACAGCAATGATGTATACATCATAAAAAAACACAAAATCCAGATGGTCTTATAGACCAGGAATAAAACAAGATTTCCATTTCTACAGTTGCAATAGAGAGCTGATGGGGAGTTTTGTGTAAATGAGGGATGAATCAAATATTTAGTTTCAAAACCTTCATTGGATACAATTATTCAGAAAAAAATGCTTTAAGAAATGAGGCAGAAAAACCGAGAAGCCAAATAGAAGCAATTGTCACTCTACCAAGTATGAAATCAAGTGATAAGTTGGTGAGTGATGGTTAAGACAAAATCATTATCTGCTTCAGTATTAGAATAAATTGGCTCTGAATTTTAAATTGAATGTAGTAGGATTTAAAGACAACCAAAATCGATATTTTTACCTACTTTCAAAATTAATTTTACTTGAAATAGTGAATAAATTAATACATGACCGAATAACATTTTCATTATCATTTTTATATACATGAATGTTACAAGATACATGATAAAATATACTTTAATATCATAGCTTTGGTTTTTAGTGCTGAGTAAAATGCCTTATTTTTGCTCTTTTAAAATGTTGAATACAAGAAAAGTATAGTAAGAGACAAATCTATGTGCTTGTTGTTACATTGCCCTATTCACTCATCACAACTGAATCTGAATCCACGCTCCAGCAGTTCACTGGATGGTGCCTTCAGCCTCGCAGAGAGGGCACAAATGAGTCATGCTTCCAAAGCATCCAGGTGATCTTACCAACACTGCCAGTGACATTCTGATAAAGTCAAAATGATAAGATCAGTTAATTTATAATAAATTTCAATCTTCTTGAAAATGAATTGGCCTATATTTGTTTTGCAATCTTCTTCTTGTCATTATGCAAGTAAATATTATTGTTCATTTTTTGCTTTTTAGCAATTAGAGGCAATTCACACTGATGTATTAGAATAGTTTTAAGTAGCTAATGGATCAAAGGAACTCTTTCTTACATATTTACATTTTAATACTATCCCTATGAACATTAGCAAATAATCTTTCTTCATACTGAAAAGGTACCTTCAAAGGTAATAGAATAAATAAACATGAAAATATATCTAGGCAAGGATAAATGATATATAACACAATAAATACAATGAACTATATTGTTCTCATTTTCAATTTTATTTTATTTTGAATACTATGAAGATATATTAAAAGTTTATACAAAATAAATCATGAATACAAATAAAATTATATATGTTTAGTTCTTAATATTCTCCTTTTGAGAATGTGTGAGACAGAGAACTCAAATGCCACCACCTTCAAAAGCATTTTTCCATTTGTTGAAATCGTCTTTTTCTGTAGGTCTGGTTGAGCCTGGTCATTTTATGTAGGTCAATCTGGCTGAAGATACCTAGGTAATCATATTCCTAAGTCTCTCAATTACTAGAAATTAAGGTATGGAACACCAAGCCCAGTTGAAAATCCCTTTCTCAGTGTGAAATCAAGAGTTTTATTTTACATGGTCTTTGATTATATATATATATTTTTTTTAGTTATAGTCTTGTCTTTTACAGCAGTTGGGATCTTTGTCTTCTCTGTATTTCCCATTCCTCCATTTCTATGTACATCTTAATTTCCATTTTTCAGATGATGAGAAAATATATTATGTCCTTGATTTGAAAATAATATCTTCACTAAAATCTATTGAAAGTGGAGAAGAATGAGAAATTTGGATTTAAAAAGAAGAAAAATAGCAGCCTTTTGGACCAGCTAAACCGTGTGGTTCTCCATCAGGGAGATCAGCGAACCCTCAAAGGTGGAGAGAAAACACCAGGAATCAAAGGGGATGAAAGATACCAGGAGAATCAATTCAGTGTGAGTCACATTAGCTAACAGAGACTAAAGTGCCCCATTCATGGGGCCTGCATGGGTCTGCGTGAGGTCGTCTGCATATATGTTCTGGCTGCAATCAGTGTTTTGTGTGACTTCTAACTGTGGAAGCAAGTGTGTATTTGAATCTTTTGTCTTTACTAGTGACTGTTTTCTTGTTGGATTACCTTGGCCAGCCTCACTGTGAGGGTTTTCATCTTGTCTAATTGAATTCTGTTTTACCCTGCTTGGCTGACACCTCTTAGGGTCCTGTACTTTTCGGGAAATGAAACAGAAAAGGAGTGGATGTGGGGAGGGGAGAAGTGGGAATGATTAGAGGGAGGGGAAACTGTGTTTGGGATGTATTATATGAGAAGAAAGAAAAAGAAAAGATTAAAGTGCCAAGTTGCATCTTTTCCCATTACCTTCTCCTCAATTTCTATTTCCATAGTATTATACTGTTATGCACTGGTAAGAGACAAAATGTTTAACATGAGCAAAGTATGTCTATTCAGTCAAGAAAGGAAGAAACCAGAACTGTCATCTTACAATAGGGAGACAATGACAAGGATGTTATTCCCACCTACTGAAAATACCATTGCATAGAGAATGTACCTCAGATGCAGCCCATGTAAAACATACCACCTAACAAAAAGAGGAACATACATTTGAATAAAATTTCAAGTAAACACCTATATCCATGCTTACTGTGAACACCCTTTGATTATTACAAGCTTCCTAAAACATGTATTATTGTTTCAATTAGATAGGGTGTTTCATAATTTGCAAAATAAATTTGAAATTGATCATTTGCCACCCTTTTAAATATATAACAAAACGTATTAAGTGGCATGATTAGCTCAAATAGAAGACATATGTTATTTTGTCATCAAAATGGAAAAGAAGCACAAAAGAAAAGATACTGTTTCTTCATTCCAATTTATTTCATCCTGTTTCTTTCAGAAAAATCTTCATTGTTATCTTCCATGTTTTCATTTAATTGGATAATACTTTTAAAAAATTGTTCATTTTTTATTTTTTGTACATTTTCTTTAAAGTATTTATAAAAATAGAGGAATAATACAATAAAGGACAGGATGAAACTGACTTTTGTTATCAAATTACAATATATCTCATATACATATAAATATAAAACAATACACAAAATTAAAAATATCAACACTGTAAAGATCCTTTATAAAGCTGTGCTAAGGTAGTTTAGTGGAAAAGGTGCTGGTTGTATAAATATTAAGACCAGAGTTCAGAGTCCAAGCACTAACATACATACTGAAATACATCTATAGATGCATTACTCAGTGATGGAAACAGAAAGCCCCCAGTGTAGTCAAACTAGAGATCTTTGAGTTCATATAAGAGGTACAGCCTCAATGTATTAGACAGAAAGAGACACAGGAAAATTTCTAAAATCAACCTCTGCACTCACACAAATGTAAACACACATATATACACACATATACAAGTATAGCAAACACACAAAAGAGCATGTATAAGTATATATATATACATACACAAATATATATATTATATTTTCAAAAATAAGCAAAGTAATAAATAATACATTAATACACTGGGAACAACATTAGTACCTACAATTTATCATAAAGTGAGTCAAAACACTTTAAATTTTATTCCTAAATATTTTAACACATGGAGAGAATGATATGATTTGAGATGTATGGTGGTTATCTTACGTTTCAAAGTCTTTGAGTAAGACTTTTCTATAATGTAAAATATCTATCTTAGTTAATTGTATAATATGTTTTAATAAATAAGTATAATTATATGTAAAATAACATATGCATATGTAATTCTACATGAAAAAAATACTAAAGAGAGAAATTTGAACTTCCATGTATTTGAACATTCAGTGAAGCTTCATCCAATACAGTAAAAAAAAAAGACCAAACTGATAGGTGAAAGAGAAATATCACTATAAACATATTAATGTTTATTACATATCAGTGGTAGAAGTATAAATGTTTTACTAATAAGATGTAATATATGATATATTTGGGATCATTTCCAAATGTAATCTTATATGGTTTGTTATAAAAAAATCAGAATTTTCCATTCATTCTAAGCATATTATACTGTCAACGTAAGCTATCAACAAATAAAATAAAAAGAAATAACATAAAAGGTAAATAAAGAATAGATTTAAAATATTTTTTTAGAAATAATGTCTGATGTTCTTTTCCATATTCTAAGATCAAACACAAAAATTCATGTGCTTGTAGCCAGAATTATGTAAATCGCCTGTTTTTTGACGAACTATGACAGCCAACATGGTAATTGAAAATGGCCGTTGTGACTAATGTTCAAATTGTATATACGGTATGGATGCTATAAATCTGACAGTGATTGATATCCTGAGCAAGAGGAGCAGGAAGACTAAAGGTTCCAGGACACCATTGAATGGTATGAAAGTTTTAACTCATAAACTGTGGCTGAAGCAATTGATCAGAGTTCCTTAGAAATAGTATGGTCAGTTTAATTGGTAGAATGCACACACACACACACACACACACACACACACACACACAGACGCGTTCACACTATACTACTAAAAATATAAATAGTTATTCCTTGAGTGAGTTTTCCAACTAACAATTTTTTACTCTGTGGAACATGTGCTCCCTCAACAATGGAAAACTAATCTATGCACAAAGGAAGTGCACTATGGCACAGAACATCGTTAATTACATTTTTGTCATTGTACCTATTTCTGTATATTTCTTTGGTCTTATATTTTACTATATTGACACTAATATATTAGATTATTATACATGCAAAATCATTCTTCATCAAATATAGTGTTTGAAGTAAAGAAATACATATTCTAAATTTCCTTTATTTCTTTATTCTTTTTGCATTTTTGTAGTTGTAAAGACACAGTGCCTAAATACAATGTAATTATTTTCATTGCAATAATTTTATAGGTGGAAATATTTTACAGGAATTAATATAAATATTTGCATCAGTATCTCTATCCCACTATTAAAACTATAGCCTTGTTATTTTTCCCTGTGTGTTCTCTGAGTCTGAGTCATTGCCAGCTTGGTTTAGTTTCAATGGTAAGTTTGCAAGCTCAGGATGTTCTCCAATAGTCCACTTAGAAAGTTCATTTTGAAGATCCCAATATTGCTGAATCCTACAAAGCTACTTCTTTTTCTGTTCTTGCAAAACTGAGAAGGCACTAGGGAATGGTTCCAGTGGATCAAAACATGAATATTTCAATACTTTAAAGATTCCTTGTCAGCATATTGCACACTGTAAAACAAATTGCTATATAAACCATGTCAAAGGGGGAAAAGTAGCTAGCATAACTTTTAAATGAATGTCAACTGGCACAAAGTGCTTTTTTAATGAAAGATTAAAGGACAAGGTATTTGAATGAAATTATTGAAATGAACCTAATACTTTACATAAGTAGGCAAAAATGGAAATATTTATTATAGATTATAGAGATAGATGATGATGATAAATAGAGAGATGATAGATAGATAGATAGATAGATAGATAGATAGATAGATAGATAGAGATGATAGATATAGTAGAGATAACATGCAGGATGATAACAGTACCTCAAAGAACAATGTAATAGCTAACAAAATCCCAAGGCTGTGTTTAGAGTTGTTGGAGTAAAAGTGACTTCCAAAACTATAAGGGATATTACTATAACCTTTGGTTTTCCCCTCAATTTTTTAAAATAAGATTTATTTATTTATTCATTCATTCATTCATTTATTCATTCATTTGGTATACAGTGCTCTTCTTGCATGTATGCCTGTATCCAGAAGAGGTCACCATATTTCATTATAGATGGTTCTGAGCCACACTGTGATTACTGGAAAGTGAACTCAGGACCTCTGGAAGAGCAGCCAGTGCTTTCAGCTTCTGATCCATCAAACCAGCACCTTCTCCTAAAATTTGAAGATAACATTCTGCTAAGTACACATACTTCAGACATAAAACTTGATGGAATAGTGGTAGGATTTTCCTTGACTCCCAGTACTTGTCTGTGTCTGTGTCCGTGTCCATGACCGTGTCAGTGTAGGTATCTATATCTACTTATGTCCAGAGGCCTCAGAGTATATGAAGGCGTAATTCAAGCTGTCAAGGGATAAGAGCAATTGGTACAGTTACCCAGTTTAAATATACAAGCAAAAGAAAGAGCAATATAACTAAACTGGTATAAAGGGATTTTCATCTAAGAGTTAACTAATAGAAGTCTAGTTGGACCTAAAGCCCACATAGTACAGGGGAATTCAGATGCTTGGTATTATAGAGTTGGCCATCTACCCTTGCCTGCAGAAGTTATATAACCTGGAGAAGAACCTACAGCTGTTACTTAAACTAATAAAACATATAGGTATATTTGCAGTACTTATCCTTAAACCCATTGGGCTTTCAATATTTATCAAATAAGTGAGTTATTTTGTTGCAGATGTAAACCATTAAAGGGATCCTTAGTGAGTAAAATGCAGAGAATACGTGTCTGAGGGGAACCTAGCTACAATTAAAACAATTAAAGTGAAATCCCTATATATGATTTTCAAGGTACATCACAGAAAAGGGACGAAGTGATTTTAAGAGTCAGTGGACCAAGATTCCAGATGCTAAAAAAGTCTTCTAGATATTATAGACAAACTTTAATCGCATTTTAACAATATGGTTACCTGAACAATATCTTCATGATCACATTACCAGTAGATGCCACAAAAATGGATAAGAAAAATTTCTCAAGTTCTCAATCTTAGATGAAGAGCTTCAGGATGCAGGGAAAAGGAGACTCGTTTTTCTATAGAGAAAAGCCTCACACCGGGTTGACCAATCCCGACTGTTCAACCATAAACACATGTACAAAATAATATCAGTAAATGAACTAAAAAAGGTATGTGTGTGTTTGGGTGCATATATGTATATATGTGTTTATGTGTGTGTGTGTGTGTGTGTGTGTGTGTGTGTGTTGGTGTTTAATGTATGTGTTTTTGTATGTTTGTGTGTATTTGTGTGTTTATGTGTGCATGTGTGTTTATGTGTATGTTGGTGTTTATGTGTGTGTGTGAGTGTGTGTTAGAATACAAGTTTGAAGAAGAGTTTGAAAGAAAGTGAAGGAGAAAGTGTGGGAGATTGTAGAAAACAGAAAATGAAATGACAGATTAACCATGTATAAAACTATTAAAGCAATTTAATTTTATTTGTTTAATTTTATTTTTATTGAAAATTAGATTCTTCCCACATACACTATAAGCCAACTACAGGTATATTCCCTCTACTCCTCTATGCTCCCCTCCCTCCTGAGATTTACTCCCCTCACATTTCCTATTTCTTTTTCAGAATAAAAGCAGCAACTCAAGACACAATATAAGAAGAATAAGCCATCATATTGAAGTTGTACATATTTTAAGAAGAAAACACTTCAAGAAAAATCTTAGTACCCTTCTTCCCCATCAAAATAAATTACTACTTGAGTCTATATATGCAATCTGTGATGTTTTTGCCATGTAAAGCTTTGTTGTACACAGGAAAGAAAACCAAAGAAGTTCTCTCATTTAAAATTTATTTAAATTAATCTGAAGAGAGCTTTCAAGTCAATTTAATATGATCATTAAAAGAAAACTATTCTCTGATTATTAACAATGCATTTTTTCCAATGTAAAGCATGATATAGCTATTTAGGTAGGATAAATGTATGTAAGTGGAAGATTATGTGCTAAATCAGGACACAGGCATTTTTGTTATTTTTCTATGTAAAGCATGGATATATAGATTCATATGTGTGTATATCTGTTTGTGTATTTAGAGATGCTATAGTCCTAGCAAATTTGAAGACAGTAGGGAGTCAAGGAAGATTCACTGGAATCTGCTTACACTGGATTAAGGCATTAGAAGAGCTGCTGAAATAGTCTGTAATCTTCAGAGTACCTAAATGGAAGTTAATCAATTCTCCATACAATTCTTTTTATTGCATCTGTAGTGAAACTCTGTATAGACAATCAGATGACAATAAGTTAAAACAGTTACACTGCAATACTTCTTTACATTTTAAAATTTAACTAACATTGAATCATAGTCTCAATTGATGGCATTATGCATAAGCTTTTGGAAGGAATTTACTCTGCCTTATCCCTGGACTCTTAAAAGAAAATTAACTTTCATTCCCACAGCCAGTCTCAATCACTGTTTCCTGAGTGCTCAAAAAAAAAAGAATGGTATCCAATAAACTGCTATTGTTTGGTATGTCTACCTAGGTATATTATCTGTTCTGTCCTAGGCAAAATATAAGGTTGAATCATTTGACCAAATTATCATATGTAACTTAGATTTCAGATCTTTCATTATGTACAGAGATCAAAACAATCCAGTTCAGTTACTGTGATGAACTCCCTTATAATAAAACAGTAATTAGATCAACAGTGGAAACTAGTATGCTACCATTCCATTGATAAATTCATTAATTCATTCATTCATTCATGCTTGTATGTATATAAATATAAGTGTATAAATGAGTCATTTGCTAGATGCAAAGATATGAGGGATGAATTATTTAAATATTAGGAATTGCATCAAAACACCAAACATTTAACAGTGTTGTTCAGGATTCCATTTGAATTACTTTTAAACTTCTTAGCCTGTATTAATTTGCAAACTTTATTAGTTTATAATAAAAATGCGGAGCAATGAACTTCATTGTTATTATCTCCCTTCCCCCGCACAATGTACTTTTTGCAATAGTTATTTCCTCTGTTAACATAGAGGGGATATTTTGAATGATATGAATTTATTTTCAGATAAGGACTGTGCCTGAAAAATTTGGTATTCTTGTTCCTATTTTCTTTCATTTGTGTTTATGTTTATTTCCTTAAATTTTATTATAGTTATTGCAAGTGTTTTAAAAAAAATTAATCTTTTTATACACTCCAGATTTTATCCTTCTCCAGGCTTTTAAACTAAGTACCTCTTCCTGATGGTAAAGAAGACAGTTTTCATTACACACTAAATATCACATATAAATGTTATTGATTCAAATTATGAAATCATATTCTTCCAGTGTAAATTTGAAGACTTACTTGTTATGAAACTTTGGGTAAGTTGGTTAACTGTTTAACTGTATGTGTAGTCTGTGCAAATAAAGAAAGGAAGAAAAGAAGAAGGAATGGAGGTAGGAGAGAAGAAGAAATACCAGCCTGCTAACTGTTGGCCCTATTTCCTGGGCAGCCAGAGTACTACAGCAAAGATACCAAAATTTGTTCCTTACCCTTCTAGAGGATTAAGAGTTTCAGGTCTAACATTGAGATTTTTGGTATAATTAGAATATGAAGGATGAGAGAAAAGGATTAAATTCATTCTTGACCAAATAGACTTTTGGTTTTGCAGCATCATTTTTTTTAACATGTTGTCTTTTCTCCACTGTGTATTTTTGACATTTTGGTCATAAAGCAGGTGTTTGTAGGTACCAGGACTTACATTTGGTCCTTCAATTCTGTTCCATTTATAAAACCGTGTTTGTGCTAGTAGCACACAACTTTTATTACAATGTATTTGCTATATAATTTTACTTTATTTTGCTGGTTTAAATCTTTATTATAAGAAAGCAGGAAAGGAAAAGCATAGAGAAGTATAAAGGAAAAGAAAATATAGAGGGGTGAGAGCTGGCCATTACCACGTGGAAAGAGGAAAGAAGAAGTGGGAGAGAGGAGGAAAACGGGGAGAGAATGGACAAGAGAAGGGGGAAAGACAGCACTAAGAATTTCATGAGGCCATTGTTTTTTAATGGCTGAATAGTACTCCATTGTGTATATATACCACATTTTTCTGTATCCATTCCTCAATTGAGGGACATCTGGGTTCTTTCCAGCTTCTGGCTAATATAAATAGGGCTGCTATGAACATAGTGAAGCATGTATCCTTATTACATGCTGGGGAATTCTCTGGGTATATGCCCAGGAGTGGTACAACGGGGTCTTCAGGTAGTATCACGCCCAGTTTTCTGAGCAACTACCAGACTGACTTCCAGAGTGGTTGTACCAGCTTACAATTCTACCAGCAGTGGAGGAGTGTTCCTCTTTCTCCACATCCTCGCCAGCACCTGTTTTCTCCTGAGCTTTTGCTCTTAGCCATTCTGACTGGTGTGATGTGAAATCTCAGGGTTGTTTTGATTTGCATTTCCCTGATGACTAAGGATGTTGAACACTTCTTTAGGTGCTTCTCAGCCATTCGATATTCCTCATGTGAAAAATCTTTGTTTAGCTCTGTACCCCATTTTTAATAGGGTTATTTGGCTCTCTGGAGTCTACCTTCTTGAGTTCTTTGTATATCTTGGATATTAGCCCTCTGTCAGATGTAGGGTTGGTAAAGATCTTTTCCCAATTTGTTACTTGCCATTTTGTCCTTTTGACAGTGTCCCTTTCCTTACAGAAACTTTGTAATTTTATGAGGTCCTATTTGTCAATTCTTAATCTTAGAGCATAAGTTTTAGTGTTCTGTTCAGGAACTTCCTCCTGTGCCCATGTCCTCAAGGGTCTTCCCCATTTTCTTTTCTATTAGTTTCAGTGTGTCTGGTTTTATGTGGTAGTCCTTGATCCACTTGGAGTTGAGCTTAGTACAAGCAGATAAGAATGGATTGATTTGCATTCTTCTGCATGCTGACCTTCAGTTGAACCAGCACGATTTGTTGAAAAGGCTATCTTTTTTTTCCACTGGATGGCTGTAGCTCCTTTGTCAAAGATCAAGTGACCATAGTGTGTGTGTTCATTTCTGGGTCTTCAATTCTATGCCATTGATCCACCTCCCTGACACTGTACCAATACCATGCAGTTTTTAACACAATTGCTCTGTAGTACTGCTTGAGGTCCTGAATACTGATTCCCCCAGAATTTCTTTTACAGTTGAGAATAGTTTTTGCTATCCTGAGTTTTTTGTTATTCCAGATGAATTTGAGAATTGCTCTTTTTAACTCTAAGAATTGAGTTGTGATTTTGATGGGGATTGCATTGAATCTGTAGATTGCTTTTAGCAAGATGGTCATTTTTACTATATTAATCCTGCCAATCAAAGATCATGGAAGAATTTTCCATCTGCTGAGGTCTTCTTTGATTTCTTTCTTCAAAGACTTGAAGTTTCTGTCTTACAGATCTTTCACTTGTTTGGTTAAAGTCACACCAAGATACTTTATATTGTTTGTGGCTCTTGTGAGGGGTGTCATTTCCCTAATTTCTTTGTCAGCCTATTTATACCTTGAGTATAAGAAGGCTACTGTTTTGCTTGAGTTAATTTTATATCCAGCCACTTTGTTGAAGTTGTTTATCAAGTGTAGGTGTTTTCTGGTGAAGTTTTTTGGGTCACTTAAGTATATTATCATATAATCTGCAAATAGTGATAATTTGACTTCTTCTTATGAGTTTTAAGATTACTTTTCAATTTGGGGAATAATTGCTTTGGAATTTTTATATCAGGAAGCAAAAATAGAAAAATATTTGTGATATGTTCAGTTTTTCTTTTATCCATTTTGTTCTTCTTTGTCATTATACAAGAATGTATGATAACAGAGTGTGTTTTCCTCCACATAAGTTATCTATGGTAACACAATTAAAACCACATCCTGAAATATGTCTCAGTTGATGCCTAAGTATATCAAGTGGACAATAAAGATTATTGTCCACTTGATATACTTCAATATATCTTTAATAATTTTTATATTCTTTCTCCATTTACTATGATACTTCATTTATTTTTGTTAGTTTAATAATGGTTTTCAACTATTATGTTTTACTCTAAGTAATATGTTATAAAATTATAATAATAAAACATCAAACTTTTATGGTTATGAAACAAACCAATTTGTACAAATATTACTTTTCAGTATTTATATCCTTGAGGAAAATGAAATTTGTTATATTTATCCAGACAGTTCCCATTATTTAATGTTTGCTTTACTTAAACCATTGTACAATATTTGGTATTTTATTTTTAGTAAGTTACCTATACGAAGTACTCACCAATCATGGTAGAAATATTGGAAATGTATTGTTTTGTTTATAGTATACTTTTTCCTTAAATTTAGAACTTTGTAAACTTATTTCTTCAATCCACACATATGTTATAAAATTCACTTACATCTCCAGTTTTTTGCTTTATTCTTCTCTAATACAATCCATCCTGACTACAGTTTTCCCTCTCCCAACGCCTCCCAGTTCCTACACACACACTACACCTTCTCTCTCCTACAGATTCACTCCTCCTCCCTTTTACGTCACAAAAGAGCAGGCCTCTCAGAGATATCAGTACAGCAAGGCATAGCATAATGAAATAAGATTAGGTAGAAAGTCTCATACAATTGAACATGAAATAAAGAGTCCTCAGAACAGGCAAAAGAGTCAACCATACCCCAGTCCCACTGTTAGGGCCCCATAAAATCCCTAAGCTAGGCAAACATAGCACATATAGAGACTGGTACAGGCTCTGAGATTGCTGCTTCTGTCTCAATGAGCCTTTATGAGTCCTGTGGACCATGTTCTTCTGATGTCCTTGGTTCTCTGCTGTTCTTGATCTGGCTTAGACTATCCGTCCTTCCACAAGCTCTGCTAGTGATTGGCTGTGGGTTCCTGCATCTGCTCACAGTTCCTTTTAATAATTCCTTTGTGAAACAGGCTTTCACTTGCAGTGGTTTTCATTTCTGCACATTAATTCTCTTCCAACATCAGGGGCTGGAGAGATGGCTCAGCGGTTAAGAGCACTGACTGCTCTTCTGAAGGTCCTCAGTTCAATTCCCAGCAACCACATGGTGGCCCACAACCATCTGTAGTGAGATCTGATGCCCTCTTCTGGGGTGTCTGAAGACAGCTATAGTGTACTTGTATATAATAGATAAATCTTTAAAAAAATTCTTTTCCACCATTATTTCTATTTTTGTCACCTTTTGTCCAACTGGCTTACAATTCAATGTTTATATAATTTTCACATTTACCAAGAGGGAAATGAAAAGGACAAACCCTCAAATCTAAAAGTTAGGAGATTAAGGCAAAAGGATGACAGATATTAAAAAGCAAGATTTGGCTAAGGCAAGATTTGACTAAGTGCTGATTTGCAGGTTATTGTGGACAAGTCTATCACAAAGAAAAAGAAAAACACACATACATACAGAGAAAGACAGACAGACAGACAGATACAGAGGCACAAAAACACAGAGACAGATACAGAGAGAAAGAGAGACAGAGACAGACAGAGACTGCTCATGCATGAGGGAGCTAGGATTGCAATGTGATATCGTCAAGCATGCCCATTAAAGAATTAATGACTACACAATTTCTGAAACATGAACTTGCATAAACTTAAGGCCAGTGTAAAACATGCTTTTCAGATGCCTTATGATATTATGTTTTCATTAAACACAGTAGCTTTAACTACATACTGCTAAATGTAAATTTTATTTTTTCAAAATTACAATAACTGTACAAGTATGAATATTGCTGTTTATAGATAGTATAAAACTAATGAGTAATACTTCACAGCATTTAATTTCACTATATAAACCACTTGTGTTTATGCATGCATTTAATTTCCTCCTTTTAATAATCTATAGATATGTTTTTACTTTATTAACTTTTAAAAAATATATAGAATTGAAAAGACTAACACTAATTTATTTTGAAATTTTAATTAACAATATAGAGAAATCTACCAGATGGCTTTTATTTGAAGCACAGATGTTTTAGAAAGGTTAGTAAACATTATTAATGATACTTCATTTAATAAATTATGCATTGTAACACTTTTGAAATATTAATAGTCTTACCTTAAAATAAATGTTAAACATGTGTAATTCATAAGACTTGATAATTTAGTATTAAAGTCTAAATAATACAAAGTAGTATTTTTGTATTAATTATTTTGTATATTACCCATCAATTTTTAAAATATTAATGTTTTAGTTGTTGGGTAGTAAACCATATAGACCAAGATTTATTGTGCTGTTAGAATTTCATCTTAAAAGTCACATCTTTTTGACAAAATTCTCTACACTCTATATTTAACAGAAATACAAAGCCTTTTAATTTATTGAAATAAAATCATGTAGACAAATTTCCTATGACTGAATCTCATAAGATATAAAAAAATATAGACAACATGCACAAAAGCAGTTCTTGTTTTGTTTTTTTTTTTTTCTGCTTCAGGGGAATTAGATGTTAGTATAAAATTTCCTGGTGCTCTACAGTTATATTTTTAAGTTGGATGTGAGAAGTAATGTCATTATTAAATCGAGTTAGTAAATCTGTAAGGTAATGTGTCTATTGTTTATTGGCCTTTTCAAACTTTTTTTTGATGAAGAAATACCTACAACTACTCCCAAAGAACTTTTGTTTCACATGCTTGCATTCTTATTCAAGAAAATATATTTAAAATGTTTTCTTAGTTTTAGAAAATTTTATATAAGGAAGATAAAATCTAAGGGTGTGTATGCCATGCACATAAATTATTATGTAGGTTAATTTGTTCACAGGACTGATTTTGTTCCCTAAATGAATGCATACATAAATACCCTGGCATTTCTTGACAACCATGTGGCTCTTCTAGTATGCTGTGCTATTTGGGATATTTCTTAGGATAAGTGAGTTTCTACCAGGCACCAGTATCCCCAGCCCTTTGCTTCCTTTGCAGCAGTTATGCTCAACATTCCCAATACACTCTTTAATTGAGTTGTTCCTGTTAAAGTGATCCCTAACCATTAACTATTTTCATTGCCATGTCAAGAGTAATTTTGCTATTGTTAAGAAGTGTAAGATGGTTTCAGATGGTCTTAGCTGACTCCTGTGAAAGGGTTATTAGACTCAAAATGGTTGCAGCCAACAGGTAGAGAATAATGCTTAATGTTGAAGCTATGTCAGCTACTCCCACTAAAGTAATAATACTCAAATTTCTAAAAACGTTGTCAATTGTAAGATGGTGTTTTTGTTTCTTTTTGTAAGATTAGTAAATTGAGCTTGTCGCTAATTAAAAGATGCATCCCTTCTGCCTAGCATTTATGGTGTTAGAATTTACTATGTAAGCTACCAAAGAAGAAAAGCCATCATCATAAATCCTATTACCTACAATAACATTCCTGTAAGATATGCTGGTTAACAGTAGCACATATTATATGGGAACAACCAAACACTTTTTAAAATTACATTTAACGTCCACTTGATGAGACAGAAATCACACTTGACACTGTTCATGTGGCCAAGAACCTGAAATTAGACAAGTCATCAACCATTGATTAAAACATGCTACTATTATGAGGCTAAAGAATTATAACAAGAAAATTACTCCAAATGACATATTGCTATACCCATATGCCAGTACATTGCTCAGTCCCCATCAGAGGAGCTATTTCATGTAGTAGATGAGAATTAACAGAAACTTACAACTGGCAGTGTGAAGACGATGAAAGACTTGGAAAACTTGTGATGTCAGAATAAAATCCATTTCCTCAAGGTCTAGTTATCTGTATACAATGGGAAACAAACAGAATCTAGGAGCAGAAGCAGTGAAAGACTTCAAGGAAACAGTCCTTTCTAGATGCCAAAAATAGATGCATATATAAATTTGCATACGTTGTGACAATATGCACACACACTGCATAAATTCAAGCCAGACAAAATACCAGTGAGTAGAAGATAAAGTAGGTACAGAGTCCCAGCAGTAATCAAGAAGCAATTTGCATTTGATAATTGCTGAAGAGGGCAAAATAAGTTTTCTCCAATGGAGTGACACTGAATTTATCAATCACACTCTGGTACAGGCACCATGTACAGGCACATTTGACCCATACAAAATTGATTGTATGTTTGTGTGATTTTACATATTTATTTTTTTGGTTGAATGACTTGTTTTAAGTGTGTTTGTTTTGATTTTTTTCTTTTATTTTTTCTTTTCGTTCTGAAGCTCTTTGATTATTCTCTACATAGTCATGCATTCCTGGGGGCATAATGTTCTCACTGAACCCAAAGTATTTATATCTCATAGAACTGAGTACAAAAACCTTATATAAATTAGAAGGATGAAAATATTTTCAGCTTTCAGTGCCAACATTTTCAACTCAAGGAAAGTGACAACTCAGGGCGATCAGGAGGAAGGGCTCCAGAATGAAAACAGAGTTCTTATTTTCCCACCCTGTTAGCCCTTCAAGAACAAAGGGTTACTATTTCAAGAACCCTTGCCAGGTTCAAGGAATCCTAGAACAGTCTAATATTGCTTAATACATTGCACAAATCACTGCAGGATGCTCAGACAGACCTACCAGGCTAAGGTTTTCTCTTCCAGATCTTGCTCTTTCCAGCCATCAAGTGACTGAGCCACACAGAGAAATGACTAAATCAAGATATGCCCAGGGTATTAAACATATACCAAGGGAATAGTTAACTTGAATACATGGCCAGAAATCAGAAACAAGTTCTACAGTCCAGTACTGATATCAGATACAAGCGTCCTGGACGCATATATTTTCAAAGGCGTGTTCCAATTTTCTGAAGCTAGTATGAGGTACGTAAATTTCTGAGGGAAATTTGGTACTCCACATTTTTTGAGTATTTTTTGGTACTCCAAATTTTCTATTTGCAATGGAAAATGAAGGGGTTAGACTCATCATACTTCTGCTTACTAAAGACTGAGAATTTGTCTTCAGGAGCAGCAATGACCTTAATCTTCACTGTTCTGAATGCTAGAGCTTTGATCTTTATGCATTCTGTCAGAAACACCTGGAAACATGGTGCTGCCACCAGAGAGACAATTACCAGTGTTGACATACAGATCCATATCATAGGTCATGATGGAGTGTTATGTCGAATGAAATATTTTAAAAGGTAGAACCAGCATGTTCCCACACTTGTGTCTCTAACTCTATGCCCCAGTGGCCTAGCTGGCCATGCACTGGATATTGCTGGAGATTCACTGGCCTGGAGCTCCCAAAATGTTTCCACTCAGCTTGCTTGGTTCCCAGTGGAAGAGCACTACCATGCCAACCCCATGTTTCGAAGGGAAACACAACACAAACTTAGTTCAGAAACAATAGTAATTCGATCTCTGGGCACAAGAACTAAAACCTAATCTTGTAAGTCTTATTATAATCTATTCTCTCTGGTGGTGGATCATTGCTGATCCACCATTATACTCGTAAACTCTAGCAGCTACATCTTACCCCTCTGCTGTCCCAGTTCCAAATGGAAGTAACTCTCTAATGCTTCCTCTCTCCTGCTTCCTCTTTCCTGCTTCCTCTCTCCTTCTGTACAACCTGGAAGTCCTGCCTACTTGTCCAGTGATTGACTCCTTTATGCATTAGGGGATTGGTTCACAATAACTGCACCAGGCCCATTTGCAACTAGAAGATACCTGGACCCCAGAATCATTCATTCTGAATAGTGATCACCTGCCCAGTAGGTACCTCATTATCTTCTCCAAAAGGGAGGAGAATGCAACAGTGGACATTTTTTTTTGCTTCAAATCTATGGTCATACAGCAAGCCTCCCCTTAATGCCACACATAATCATGAAGCTGTAGCCCTGGATCAGTCAGTATCTTCATGAGGTAGACTGTCATATCCTTAGCAGCCAGGTCCAGAGGTAAGATTGCATAGGTAAGGATATCGCCTTTGTAAGCCGGCATTACATTATATGTACATACATTATATGTAATACCATACATACCAAGAGCATTGCAAAGCCTGTTGTGAGCCCAGAGTCATACAAAGATTATATCTTCTGAATGGCCACCTATATGATTGGGAGTCATCTTCTCTTTGTTAGCCGTTGGGATTACAGGAGCCTTGATAAGAGGCACTGGATACTTCTCAGAAGCTATATACAATTCATATGTAGACAGCTGCTGAATACTCTCCATGTCTTTCCAATTGGTGGCAATGCCATATTCAATAGGAAAATCAGGGTCAGGATATGCCTCCTGCTTTGAGTTTAGTCATCCTTAGTAGAATTCTTCTGGCCCTTGACCACTCTGATGATTCCGGATATAGAGGCACCAAAGGTGGAAGGAAATATGACTCTGGGGTCATTGTCGCCAGCAAAGCGACAGCTAGCTCTGTTCATACAAGAAGAACTGTCAGTTGCAAGTACAGTGACAGTGGGTTAGTATGTTTGTTTATTTGTCTGTCAATTTTAGAGAGAGAAAAAATAAGAATTGGTGGATAAAAATTAGGAGAGATCTATGATACATTATGGGAGGATCAGAATATGATCAAAATATATGCAAAACAATTAAAATTAATGAATAAAATTGTAGAAAATCTCTAAAAATGGCTTATATACTTGCTGTTGTCAAAGAAACACTATTCATATATAACAAGCTAGGAAACCTTTTGAAACTCAGTAGTCTTTGCTTAGTGGAAACAAGAAACCTCAATGTCAATCAGAATAGAGGTATATGTGTCTGGGTGTCTGACTCAGGCCCCATTTGTCTGAAGCCTAATAATGTTTTGTATTATCAAAAACAGTAGGATTCCATATATTGATCACATATTAACATATTTTAGAACTTTGTCTTTGTAATGTAGGACCTCCAGTTGTCATCACACACAGAAAACATAGTACTCAGAGTATGGAAACAGAAAGATCATAAGGGGAAGATAACCACTGATTACATTGAAAGTTTGAAAACCTCTTAGGATATATGGAATCCAGTCTATTCTCATGTCTAAATCAATAGAAACTGCTGAGATGCGTTGCAGGAAAAAGTGCTTGCATCATAAGCCAAAAGACACAAGGTTGATGGCTAGGACTCAGCAAAACCAGATGTTAACACATCTAAAACCCCAGGTCCTAAAGGTGAATGAGAGCTGCGGTAAAGAAAATCCCCTGAAACTAGCACACCAACTATCAGGGGGTACAGAGAGCAGCACAGACATCATACACCAGCTCATAGACAAGATGGATCCAAGAATAAAGAATGTGGCTGAAGCTCTTGCCCACTTTCTCTTGCATTAGATTCAGTGTATCTGGTTTTATGTGTAGGTCCTTTATCCACTTGGACTAGAGCTTTGTACAAGGAGATAAGAATGGTTCAATTTGCATTCTTCTTCATGATTACTACCAGTTGAACCAGCACTATTTGTTGAAAATAAAATAAAAAATAAAAGAAAAAGAAAATGCTGTCTTTTTTCCCACTGGATGGTTTTAGCTTCTTTGTCAAAGATCAAATGACCGTAGTTGTGTGGGTTCATTTCTGGGACTTTGATTCTATTCCATGGATATTGCTCCCTGTCTCTGCAATATCATGCATTTTTCTCTCTCTCACTATTACCCTATAATATAATGAGGTTAGGGATTGTGATTCTCCCAGAAGTTCTTTTATTGTTGAGAATATTTTTGTTGTTATTCCAAATGAATTTGCAAATTGCTCTTTCTAACTCTATAAAGAATTGAGTTGGAATTTTGAAGGGGATTGCATTGAATCTATAGAGTGCTTTCAGCAAGAGGACTATTTTTACTATATTAATCCTTCCAATCCATGAGCATAAGAGAGGAATATGCTCTGAGATCAATAATCGACAAATGGACCTCATAAAATTCCAAAGCTTCTGTAAGGCAAAGGAAACTTTCAATATGACAAAACAGCAACTAATAGATTGGGAAAAGATCTTTACCAATCCTACATCTGACAGAGGGCTAATATACAATATATACAAAGAACTCAAGAAGTTAGAATCCAGAGAATCAAATAACCATATTAAAGATAGGATATGGAGCCAGGTGTGGTGGCACACGCCTGTAATCCCAGCACTTGGGAGGCAGAGGCAGGCGGATTTCTGAGTTCGAGGCCAGCCTGGTCTACAGAGTGAGTTCCAGGACAGCCAGGGCTATACAGAGAAACCCTGTCTCGAAAAAAACCAAAAAAAAAAAAAAAAAAGATAGGATATGGAGCTAAACAAAGAATTTTCAACTGAGGAATCCCAAATGGCCAAGAAGCACCTAAAGACATGTTCAGCATCTTTAGTCATCAGGGAACTGCAAATCAAAACAACCCTGAGATTCAACCTCATATTACCTAGAATGGCTAAGATCAAAAACTTAGGTGACAGCGGATGCTGGCAAGGATGTGGAGAAAGAGGAGTACTCCTCCATTGTTAGTGGGATTGCAAGCTGGTACAACCACTCTGGAACTCAGTTGGTAGTTCGTCAGAATATTGGACATAGTATTAACTGAGGATCCATCTATACCACTCCTGGGCATATACCCCAAAATGTTCCAACATATAACAAGAACACATACTCCACTATTTTCATAGCAGCCTTATTTATAAAAGCCAGAAGCAGGAAAAAAAAACCTCATGTGTCCCTCAATCGAGGAATGAATACAGAAAATGTGGTAAAGTTACACAATAAAGTACCACTCCATTATTAAAAACAATAACTTCATAAAATTCACAGCAAATGGATGGAACTAGAAAATATCATGCCGAGTGAGATAACCCAGTCAAAAAAGAACACACATGGTATTTACTCACTGGTAAGTGGATATTAGACAAAAAAGCTTGGAATACCCAAGATAAGACACATCAATCATATGAAGCACAAGAAGAAGGAAGACCAAGTGTGGATGCTTCAGTCCTTCTAAAAATACTCACAGGAGGTAGAGGGTAAGAGATACTTTGGAAGAAGAGAGGCAGGTGAGAGGAAAAGGGGGACTGGATCACGTATGCAAGGAGATGGGGATGATATTCAGAGGGTTGGGAAATTGAGCAGAGGTGTGTAGCAATTGGGAATGGGGAACTATGGGTAGCCACCAGCAAGTCCCAGATGCCAGAAATGGAAGAAGCTCCCAGGGCACTACAGGAATGACATTAGCATTACAACATATCCAACAAAGAGGAGAGTGAACCTGTAGAGATCATATACAGAAGTTAGGCACAGCTCCTGGTTGAGGGATAGATACACCCACTTATGTCCAAATTTTTAACCTAGAATTGCTTCTGTCTAAAGGAAATAGACAAAATGTGGAGCAGAGACTGAAGGGAAGACCACCCCAAGACTGCCCCATCTAGGTATTTATCCCATACACAGACACTAAACCGAGACACTATTGTGAATGCCAAGAAGTGCTTGCTGACAGGAGCCTGATATAGCTCTCTCCTGAGAGGTTCTACCAGAGCTTCACAAATACAGATGTGGATGCTCGCAGCCAACCATTGGACTTAGCATGGGTTCCCTAATGGAGAACTGAAGGACTGAAGGAGCTGAAGGGATTTGCAACCCCATAGGAAGAACAACAAAATTAACCCATCAGACCCCGCAGAGCTCTGAGGGACTAAACCACCAACCAAAGAGTACACATGGCTCCAGCCTTATATGTAACAGAAGATGGCCTTATCTTCCATCAATGGGAGTAGAGGCCCTTGGTCCTGTGATGCCCAGAGTAGAGGAATGCAAGGATAATGAGGTGGGAGTGGAGGGTTGTTGGGTAAATACCCTTATAGAAGCAAAGGGAGGGGGAGAGGATTTGTGAAGGGGAAACAAGGAAAGAAGATAACATTTGTAATGTAATTAAAATATATACCCCCCTCAAAAAAAAAAAAAAAAAAAAGAAACACACAGCTGAAACTTTTCCTTGGTGAAAAAACTATTAGCTGTTGAAAAGTTGAGGAGTACAAGTTATTTTTCTGGGGGACTTGGCTTCTGGTACTTTACCTACACTCTAGTGTTTGACCTCACAAGTATGCACTAGGGGAAACCAGTTGGAGTCAAGAGTATATTAGTCATATAAAAAAGATATATAAAATGTCAAGAACAAGCCAGGATGCAGACAGCTCTGTGGGGTTTTGGTGAGAACTAGCAGTAAATACCTAAAATTGAAATAAACTGTGTGAGCGTTACAGAATTTTAAGAATAAATTTAAAAATATTTACAAATTTTAAAAAGCACTGGTGAATTTAAAATGCTTTCTAAGATGTTTAAAACATTTTAAACAACTTAAATATTATATATTTCTTTGACATGTTAGTTACTGAATCAATAAATGGTTGATTGAGCTTAAAATTTCCACATAATAATCTCTTACTGAAGAAAAATCTATTAACATTTCTCTGATATGGACAAGATTCTCTGACAGATCTTGTCCAGCAGATGGCAGCACATACAACATTATAATTTATTAAAAACCAGATGCAACTATTCACTATTTCAAATTATGGGCTTTATTGTGAGGTGAATAAACAATTAAAACATATTTTAATAAATATTAATAAGTTTTAATAAATGCAAAAAGAAATGTATTATGTTTAAAATAAAAGTATCATTGCCTTTCTGTATGGTGCTTTCAAAAAGCCAAACCGATGAGACACATGCAGCATTTATACAGTCACTAATGGTGCTAAAACAGTCTGTGGCTGTTAAATGCAATTTTAAAAAGAAAGATATGAAAAAAATCACTAATGTGACAGGACTGAAGGAGTTGATACTATATCCCACACTTCTACCAGATTCCTGGAGTTCTGTCTGGTGTTTAGGTGTGGGTCTCTGCATTTATATGCATCTGCCATTGGATGAAGCCTCTCTCTCAGAAAACAGTTATGCTCCTGTCTGTAGACAAAGCAAAGTATCATTAATGGTGTCAGCAACTGGCTCTCCTACATGGGATATGTTTCACATTGGGTCATCAATCCCTCCCATCCCCTTAATCTCTGCTCTGTCTTTATTACTGTGCATTTTGTAGGCAGGATTTTTGGGTTGAAGATTTTGTGTGTGGTTTGATGCCCCCTTCCTCCACTAAAAATCCCACTTGGTTACTGGAGGTGGCCAATTCAGTTTCCACTTCCTGCTGGTCAGAGTCTCATATTGGGTCACCTCCATACACTTTGCCTGTCCTAGGACTCCAGTTACTCCCAAAAATGCTCCCATTAACTGCAGGTCTTGCTTCTAGCCCTCTCCGAAAACTCCTCTTCCTACTCCTGATCTCCATCTTTACCACCTCTTTCACCAAGTTTCCTCCATAAAGTAAGACAAATTTGTTATTTCTACATCCATCAACTTAAATAGAGAAACTTGAGTTGACTCATTCGGTTATCAGGGTTTTATTTCAACTTAATAATACAAAAACAAACAAACAAGCCAGGATTATCCTAAATGCTTGTGACAGAGATGAGTTAGAAGAGCATGGGAAACAAATAGTTTACGTATCTCCATATTCAAGTACAATTGTAGGTATTCTGTATGAGCAAAATTGTGAATAAAATCTTTGTAGCCTGCATTTATCATAAATCTTCAGCTCATAAAAAAATAAATAAATGTTTCTTTTTATGGACAAGGGAAAGATATTTTAAATAGCAATAACTTCTGATTCTCTCTCTCAGAAAGTGTGTGTGTGGTGTGTTTGTGTGTGTGTGTGTGTGTTTGTGTGTGTGAGTAATATAATGGTCAGATAATGCTGGGGTACTGCAGCCTGAAACATTTAAACTACAAATGTCAGTGATGTTTCTTAAATAGATATATTTTTTTCATGGTATAGAATAGAGTTTATTTAGAGAATATGAGAGAGAGAGAGAGAGAGAGAGAGAGAGAGAGAGAGAGAGAGAGTAGAGAGAGAATAGAGGCCGGCCATGACCACGTGGAGAGAGGGGGGAGGGGAGCCCAAGAGGGGCAGAGAGGTGAGAGGATGAGAAGAGAGAGGAAGGAGCAGGAAAGAGAGTTAAATAGATATTTTAATCTTATGTTTCAGTCTTAATTTCAAACAAAGATGATGGTAAATTAGAGACTCTCTGTGCTTGCCAAGAAAGAATTAACTTTTATACATTATATAGAGATACATTTAAATATTGCTGTGTTTTGGAAAAATTCATTAAAGGAGGAAATGAGCTTCAAGTTTATCAATGTTTAGAATTACTCAAAATTTCCTATCTGGGGAATTTAGAAGAAATTCCACATTAAGCATAGGAACGGATGGACAAGTTTAATGCCTGGGGAAATCTGTCTTCCATGTATACTCAAACGCATTCTTCTGAATATGTGTGAAGGAGAGGAGTAAGTATCTCTCTGCTTCTTCCCATTGCTGCAAATGCTTCATGTTTCTGTTGTGCATGCATTCCAAAGACCATATTCAGACAATTGGTATTCATCAAATAATCTTGATAATTTAATATTATTTTTAAGTCAATGAAAGGATGCAGGCAAGACAGTCAACAATTTAAATGACTATAGATTATACTCATAAATACTACCTTATGCCAATTATAGTCAAAAATTATAATACAAAATTAACCTCCAAGGACGAAGTTCCATAGTTCATATTAACTTTTAAGTGTACGAAGGACTTTACAAACTGATTTATGTCTGAGATTAGATTTATGCGTGGCATTTTAGATTAAATAAAAATGTAAAAAGAAAGTGAAAATATCACCAAAAGTAGTAATACATCAGAATTAGTAAATTAGTAATTAGTAAATTAAGCAAAATCTAGTTCAAGATACACTATTTCTCTACACACGCAGAATTAAAAGATTAATTGTATGTAATATGCATTGCTGCCATATGCAAATGAGCTCCGTGCTTGTAATGGCTTGTATTGGACTGTATACGTGTGAAAATGGGCAAAGAACAAATGGAATCAAACCTGATAAAATACTTACGGGGCCAAAAAGATAGGCGGTGGTGTGGATAAAAGAGCTTGCTGGTTAAGCAGAAAAGTAGAATTCAGTTTCTAGTACCCCAGTAGGACAGTTCATAACTGTTCATGACACACATTTCAGCGGATCTGACACACTTCCCTGTCCTTTATGGGTACCTTCCTGAACTTGTTATATAAACATACCTGTATACACACACACACACACACACACACACACTAAAGAAATAAAATTTTCTAAAAGATATGTAAATTTTTTATCACACACTGATAAGCGGATATTAGCCCAACAGTTTGGAATACCCAAGATAAAATTCATAGACCATATGAAGCCCAAGAAGAAGGAAGACTGAAGTGTAGATGTGTCAGTGTTTCTTAGAAGGGGCACCAAAATACCCACAGGAGGAAATACAGAGACAAAGTGTGGAACAGAGACTGAAGGAAAGGCCATCCAGAAACTGCCTCACCTGGGGATCCATCCCATATACAGTCGCCAAACCTGGACGCTATCATGGATGGTCGGAAATGCTTACTGATGGCAGCTTGTTATGGCTGTCTCCTAAGAGGCTCTTTCAGAGCTTGACAAATACCAAGTTGGGTGCTTGCAGCCAACCATTGACTGACCGCTGGGTCCCTGAATGAGGAGTTGGAGAAGGGACTAAAGAAGCTGAAGGGGATTGCAGGCCCATGGAGGGAGCAACAGTGTCAACTGGCTAGACCCCGGGAGTTCCCTAGGACTGGACTACCACCCAAAGAGTACAGATGGAACTACAGATGGCTGTGGCTGAATATGTGGCAGAAGATAGTCTTGGTGAATATCAGTGAGAGGAGCAGCCCTTGAGCCTGAGGGCATTCGATACCCCAGTATAGGGAAATGCCAGAGCAGGAAGGTGGGAGTGGGTAAGTGGGTAAGTGGGAGTTGGTGGGTTGGTGGATGAAGGAGGATCCTCATAGAGGCAGGAGGAGGGGAGATGGGATAGGGGGTTTCTGGAGGGGAGACCTAGAAAGGCGATAACATTTGAAATATAAACAAAAATATCCAATAAAAGAAAAATGTTAACTTAATTGGATAAGTAAAACATATATCAAAATACAACTAAATATAAATGTTTATGTTTAGATAAATTAAAGAACAGTAGCAACAGTGGGTTTTTTTTTGTGGATATGAAAAACAACAGATTGAAGAGTTTAAAATTTATATAATACACACAAGATTGCCTTCTAATACCTTTTAACAAATCTACAGTATACGGCTTAAACTTCAGTATCTTTTTGAAACACTTATCAGCATTCAGGACACCATTTATTTAAAGTCATGTATTTCCCAGCTTCCAGAAGCTACCTAGGCCCCGTAAGCTCACTTCATGTTCAGCATAATTCTACCTGTGTCTAATCACCTCCCAAATAACATCTGGAAGGTGTTTATTGCAGACTCCCTGGAGCTGGACTTACTTACAGTAGACAATTGTTGTCTTTTTTTTTTCATGTAAAATCAACTTGAATGGTTTTATTAAAAAAAAAAGACAATAACAAAATTTGACAAAAATGCAAACATAAATAAAGTTCTTTGTATTGTACTGTGTTATGAGGGTATAATCAGTAAAATCATAATAAACAAAGTGAATATTCACTAAAAAAGTTAAAAATTTGATCTAGCAATATCACTTCTGTGTATATTTTCTTTTTTTGGATCAAAAAAATTTTTATTGGATATATTCTATATTGACATTTCATTTCCATTTTTTTGGTTCCCCACCTCCCTAAGGTCCCACATGCACTTTTCCCTCCCCCTGCTCCCTCATCCACCCCTTCCCACTTCCCTGTTCTGGTATTCCCCTACATTGATGCTTTGATCCTTTCCAGCATTAGTGTCCATTCCTTTCTTCTTGTCAGACATCATTTGGTATGTGAATTGTGTCTTTGGTGTCCCAAGATTCTAGGCTAATATCCACTTATCAGTAACTGCATACCATGGGTATTCTTTTGAGACTGGGTAACCTCACTTAGTATGATGTTCTCCAGCTCCATCCATTTCTCTAAGAATTTCATGAATTCATTATTTCTAATGGCTGAATGGTATTGCACTGTGTATATATACCACATTTTTTGTATCCATTCCTCCGTTGAGGGACATCTGGGTTCTTTCCAGCTTCTGGCTATTATAAATAAGGCTGCTATGAACATAGTGGAGCATGCATTCTTATTGCATGCTGGGGAATCTTCTGGGTATATTCCCAGGAGTGGTATGGCTGGGTCCTCCGGAAGTATCATGTCCAGTTTTCTGAGGAACCACCAGACTGATTTCCAGAGTGGTTGTACCATCTTGCAGTCCCACCAGCAGTGGAGGAGTGTTCCTCTTTCTCCACATCCTCGACTCCAAGTGGATCAAGGACCTCCACATAAAACCAGACACACTAAAACTAATAGAAAAGAAACTGGGGAAGACCCTTGAGGACATTGGCTCAGGGGGAAAATTCCTGAACAGAACACCAATCGCTTATGCTCTAAGATCAAGAATACACAAATGGGACCTCATAAAATTACAAAGTTTCTGTAAGGGAAAAGACACTGTCAAAAAGACAAATAGGCAATCAGCAAATTGGGAAAAGATCTTCACCAACCCCACATCCGACAGAGGGCTAATATCCAATGTATACAAAGAATTCAAGAAGTTAGACCCTAGAAAACCAAATAACCCTATCCAAAAATGGGGTACAGAGCTAAACAAAGACTTTTCATCTGAAGAAATTCGGATGGCTGAGAAACACCTTAAAAAATGTTCAGCCGGGCGGTGGTGGCGCACGCCTGTAATCCCAGCACTTGGGAGGCAGAGGCAGGCAGATTTCTGAGTTCCAGGCCAGCCTGGTCTACCGAGTGAGTTCCAGGACAGCCAGGGTTATACAGAGAAACCCTGTCTCGAAAAAAAAATGTTCAACATCATTAATCATTAGAGAAATACAAATCAACACAACCCTGAGATTTCACCTCACACCTGTCAGAATGGCTAAGATTAAAAACTCAGAAGACATCAGGTGTTGGCGAGAATGTGGAGAATTGTTGTCTTAATATTAAATACTGTTGGAGAGAACAAGAGGGGAGCAGAGAAAGTCAAGATTTTTCTATTTCTATTATTCTTGTACTATGCAATAAAGGTTGAAGTTCTTACTATGTTTGAGTAAGGGAAGTAATGTTTATTTATTCACAAACTAATATGAAACAAGTCAAATGTATTTGTTTACTGATAATGAAACCTGAAAATTTTCTGATAATTGAGGGGAATTATGTGCCACTGTGATTTATGACAAGTTAAATGTATAAATGAAAGCAATGAAGAATAGCAACTATTAGTGGCTTATTTTCATCCAAATGTATAAATACAACACAATCCAAATATCACTCTAGAAATTGCAGTTAAATAGTTTGACAGTCTCTCAGTGTTTGTTGTTGTTGTTGTTGTTGTTGTTGTTGTTGACCTACAACATAGAAATATGGGACAACATAAAAACTATAAAATCTTTTATGAAGTTTGAACCATTGCTACATCTCTGGGATGAAGCCAACTTCATCATGCTGGATGATCTTCTTGATATATCCTTGGTTATAGTTTGCATTTATTTTACTGAGTATTTTTGCATCCATGTTCATGCAGAAAAGTGGTCTGTAATTTTCTTTATTGATTCTTTATGTGTTATGTCTATTAAGTAAACTGTAACCTCATAAAAGGAATTGACTAATTCTTCTTCTGTTTCTGTTTTGTGGAAAAAATTGAGGAGCACTGGCATTAATACCTCTTTAAAAGTCTTGGAAAATCCGTGCTAAAACCATCTGCCCATGGGCATTTTAGCTAGGAGACTTTCAATTACTTCTTCCATTTCACTAGGAATTATGTTACTGTTAAAATTACTCATCTTTTCTTGATTTAACTTTGTTATGAGAAAACTATCCATTTACAATAGGTTGTCCAATTTCTGAAGTACAGGTATTTAAATAGCATCATAAATAAGCAGAAAAATAGACTGCATCATCCAGATTAAGGTATACTAGACACAGAAAGGCAAATATGATCATTATCTTCTTCTACCATAATAAGAGAAGCAGCCTTATGCAAAAGAGAGGAAGAAATACAGAGACCCACAGGCAGCCATTGAAACACTGCACTTAAAATACTATGTCTCCTTCAAATACCTCTCCAAAGAGCTCAGGTAATAAAGCATAATAGGAAGGAGAAAGACTGTAAAAGCCAGGGGGTATAGACAAATTTTAATCCAGAAACATGGCTACTCTGTCAGTGAATCAAATCCAAGAATTTCTAGGTTTGCGTGATCAAGCTGGAATACAGATACACCTTAATTCCAAAGGACACAGGGAAGCAGACTAAGTTCAAGGTACGTATAGAGCAAGTTTCATGTAAAGAAAACCTTTGGTCCAGATGTGTTGGTACATATCTTGAATCACAACATTCAGCAGACAGAGGCTTGCTGATCTCTAAACTCTGTTTTAGCTGGTTTAGTCAATTGAATACTGTTTCATCCAACTCATGGAAAAGAGGTTGTTGAAGTCAAAGAATAAGAAGGAGCCAGGAGATAAAAATAGATTGCTAGAGTTAGTTTAAGACCAAATAGAGCAATTCAGCCAGAAGCTGAAAGAATCTAATTTGAATCAGTCACCTTGGAGAGGAGTTTGAACAAGAACAGCTGAATAGAACCAGCCAGACAGAATTTGGAAAGAACTAGAAAGAGTAAGATTATTTAGAACTAAGACTCAAAAAGTTATATCTAGGAAATAAAGATTAAAATTTTACATATGGTGCCCTATATGATTGGAGAATAATACTGCAAAAAGCAAAGGATATCTGACAGAAATGTCACAGAGGACTGTAGATACCTGACAGAAAATATCAATGGAGACACTTGCCTGGGATCATCTTGAGCTGGATGCCCAGAAAGACTTTCCATATTTCAGTGCAGCAGTAGGAGCCCCCAGTCTAGAGCAAGAAACATGCCAGGAGACTCAGAGAGCAAATATAAGTAAGCCACTCCAAAAGACTATTTTAATTATATAGATAGATTTTTACTTCATTAAGGAAATGGGAACCTCCATTTCAGACCATTTGAGAGCAAAGATAGGACTAGAGGTAATAGAAATATTGCTTTAAATATCCATCTCAGTATTTATCACAATTGTGACCACTGAGGTACACCACTCCCTACTTTCAATTCAAATCTTTATATATTTTGTCTCAAAAAAAAAAAGCAAATAGCTGTAAAAGAAAAAAAATAACTATGACAATACAAAGACTTGGAAGACCAAAGACAGACAATATAAAAAAACAGGAAGTCACTAATTTTGAACCTAATGAAATTCAGAGTCAAGAGAGTGAAGAATATACAGATTCAATGCAATCTCCATCAGAATTCCCACTCAATTCTTCATAGAGATAGAAAGAACAATTTGCAAATTTATTTGGAATAATCAAAAATCCAGGATAGTGAAAACTATTCTCAACAATAAAAGATGCTGAGGAGAAAGGCACTGTAGGAGTACCAATGATTTCCATTAATCTGTAAACACCCTCCCACCAGCTGATGTGAGGTCCCCAATACACATATAACAGGGGATTGCCTGGTTTGTGTTCATTCAGAGATGATACATGTAACTCTCCAGAGACTGGAAGCCCCAGGGAGTTCAGAGGTCAAATGGGGTGAGGAGTAGGGACATCCTCATGGAGACAGGTGAGTGAGGAGGAGGTCTGAGATGGGAAACAGTTGGAGGGTGGATAAAATATAGAGTGTAAAAAATAATAATTAATTTTAAAATAAGAAAGAAAGAAAGAAAGAAAGAAAGAAAGAAAGAAAGAAAGAAAGAAAGAAAGAAAGAAAGAAATGGAACTTCTGGGGAAAGCACCATCCCTGACCTCAAACACTATTACAAGAGCAATAGTGATTAAAAACTATTGGTATTGGTACAGTGACAGGCAGGTAGATCAATGGAATAGAACTGACAACACAGAAATGAGCCCACATACCTATGGCCACTTGATCTTTGACAATGAAGCTAAATCCATCCAGTGGAAAAAAGACAGCATTTTCTTTCTTTATTTTTTCAATTTTATTTATTGAATATAATCTTCATTTACATTTCCAATAGAAAAACCTTTCCCAATTACCCCCTCCCCAAAGACCTCAACCCCTCTTCCCACACCCTTCCTCCTCCTATATGCCCCTCCACCTGATCCATTCCCACCTTTCCTCTCCTCAAATTCCCTTTGTTGGGCAATCTATTGAGCCTTCACCTGGCCAAGGACCACTCCTCCCACTGATGCCCTACAAGGCAGTCCTTTGCCACATTTTTGGCTGGAACTCTGGTTGATGGTCTAGTCCCTGAGAGTCCTGGGTGTTTGTGTGGTAGACATCGTTATTCTTACTATGGGACTGTAAACCCCTTCAGCTCCTCTGGACCACCCTCCAGCTCCTCCACTGGGGACCCCATGCCCAGGCCAATGGTTGACTGCTAGCATCTGCATCTGTGTTTGTAAGGCTCTGGCAGGGCCCTTTTGGAGACAACTACGTCATGCTCCTTTTGGTATACACTTCTTGTTGTCCACAGTAGGCCACCCAAAGACTGCCCTACCTGGGGATTCATCCTATAAACTGTCACCAAACTATGACACTACTATGGACAGTCTTTTCAACAAATGATGCTAGTTCAACTGGTGATCAGCATGTAGAGGAATGCACATTGATCCATTCTTATTTCTTTGTGCAAAGTTCCAGTCCAAGTGGATCAAGGACCTCTACTTAAAACCAGATACACTGAAACTAATAGGAGGAGAAAGTAGGGAAGAGCCTCAAACACATGGTCACAGGGTAAATTTTCCTGAACAGAACACCAATGGCTTATGCTCTAATATCAAGAATCAAAAACCGGGACCTCAAAAATTGCAAATCTTCTGTAAGTCAAAGGACACTGTCAATAGAACAAAATGGTAACCAACAGTTTGGAAAAGATCTTTAACAATTCTACATCTGATAGAGGGCTATCAGACATATATATCCAATATATGCAAAGAACTCAAGAAGATAGACTCCAGAGAAACAAATAACCCTATTAAAAATGAGGTAAAATAAGGGAAATTACAGGGATGGGAGGTGGAAGTGGGTTGGGTGGAGGGGAATCTATACGTGGAGGCAGGGGCATAGGAGGGGTTGGGGGTCTTTGCAAAGGGGGGAAATCAGAAAGGTTTTTACCATTGACAGTGTAAATGAAGATGATATTCAATAAATAAAAAATGAGGTACAGAGCTAAATAAAGAATTCTCAACTGAAGAATATCAAATGGCCAAGAAGTACCCAAAGAAATTTCACCATCCTTAGTCATCAGGGAAATGCATATCAAAACAACACTGAGATTCCACCTCACACCAATCAGAATTGTTAAGACCAATAACTCAAGTGACAGAAGATGCTGGTGAGGATGTAGAGAAAGAACAATACTCCTCCACTATTGTAGGGATTGCAAGCTGTCACAATCACTATAAAACTCAATCTGGTGGTTCCTCAGAAAACTGAACCCAGCTCTACCACTCCTGGGCACATACCCAAAAGATACTCTATCTTATAACAAGGACACATGCTTCAACTATGTTCATTGCAGGCTTATTTATTACAACCAGAAGCTGTAAAGAACAATGATGTCATTCAACAGAGGAATGGATACAGAAAACATGGTACATTTACACAATGGAATACTATTCAGCTATTAAAAACAATGACTTCATGAAATTCTCTGACAAATGAATAGAACTGGAAAATATCAACCCAAGTGAGGAAACCCAGTCAAAAAAGAACACACATGGTATGCACTCACTGATAACTGGATATTAGCCAAAAAGCTCAGAATACCCAAGATATAATTTACAGACCACATGATGCTCAAGAAGAGGGAAGACCAAAGTGTAGATGTTTCAGTCCTTTGTAGAAGGGGGAACAAAATACTCCAAGGAGTAAATACAGAGACAAAGTATGGAGCAGAGACTGATAGAAAGGCCATCCAGAGATTGCCCCACAGGGGGATCCATCCCATATAGAGACACCAAACCCAGACACTATTGCAGATGCCAAGAAGTGTTTGCTGACAGGAGCCTGATGTAGCTATGACCTGAAAGGGTCTGCCAGAGCCTGACAAAATACAAAGGTGGATGCTGGTAGCCAACCACTGGACTGAGCATGAGGTCCCCAGTTGATGAGTTGAGAAAGGACTGAAGGAGTTGAAGGTGTTTGTAATTCCCTTGGAAGAACAAACAATTTCATCCAAGAAGACCTCCTAGAGCCAGGAACTAAACCAACAACCAAGGTATACACATGCAGGGACCCATGGCTCCAGCCACATATGTAGCAGAGGATGGCCTTGGTGGGTATCAATGGGAGGAAAAACCCTTGGTCTTTTGAAGGCTTGATGGTCCAGTGTAGGGGAATCCTGTTAAAATCCAAAACTATAAACATTTTTAAAAAATCAGTAGTAACTTGTGGAATGCATTCACCCTATGTGAAATAAATCTTAAGTCCGTTGGCTACCTAAAACAGGATTATCCCTCAAAACTGGAAAGATTTAACAGCAGCTATGTTGGAATCTGATTCTCAATTACATTTACTGACATGATATTGAGAAGAAATTGCAATTTTGGAAAATTATGAAAGTTCTAACGTAAATATTTTGAAAGACTAATTGTTACATAAAGTTCATGATTAAAACAGTAAATGAAACTTGATGGCCTAATGTAGCCATCATATTTCCACCCATAGCTTTAAGAGCATGGGATAAGTTTTAGAAACAAGTAAATCTGTCTTTTCATTCATAAAGATTATGCAAATCCTCAGAGAGACTTTTACTGACGTATTACATAAATTAATCTCCGCAATAAACAAAGCAATATCAGATCCAAATGTGAAACAGGTATTATTTTAGCTTTCAGAAATGCAAACATTGGGTGTAAAAAAGATTTTAAACCTTTAAACGCTTGATCACTGGATGGATAGATGCATTAAATCAATTGGTGATATTGATCAAAGTGATTGTTATTGTACAAGAAATGGTCAATAATCATAGATATTAATACATATTTAAATGTAAGTATTAAGTAGTACATATATATGCATAAACACACTATATATATGCTAAATTATAAGAACTATCTACAACAATGTATAAGGCATGTTAAGCCAAAATAAATATAGAGAATAATTAAAGATTAATCCTACAATGTTTAATAGAAAACTTGATATTTCTCTATGTAACATAGTAATATTATGATCAAGTCAATTAAAAATTATACCATTTACTTATACATCGATTTTCTTGTTCAGGTGAAACAGACTTGTAGCAAGAAGACATCTTATAGTAATCTATGCCCATATGGGTATCTTTAACCACATGGGTATGAAAGATGTAACTCTTTTTGCCTTAGGTTTGGCTGCAATTGCTTTTATACACTTACCATATTTGAATCCTGTCACATTTTTTATATGGTATATCATTTTTTATTTCTTTCCTAGATTTAATTTGAATCAATATAACCCTCATTTTTCTCTTTGATTAAAAAAATTGAATTTGCTGTATATTAATTCTTAAATTACCTCTTCTTATTTATAGTCAAAATAGACAAACAATTCTACAACATATGTTCTAAACATATAATTTCATAATTATATATTATAAATATATTGCATAAGTATGAAATTATAAAATTATACAAGTAGCAATTATTGAAAATTAATAAAAATGATGTTTCATTTTTATGCTCATATTTTTAAAAACAAGTGTTTGTAATAATAAAATATTTTACCCTAGTTATTTAATGACTCTGTATTTCATATTTTAGCCACTGTTATAAAGTTCATTGTGGAACTGTAATTAGATAACTTACTCTATTCAAGAAGATATTAGATAATTTATAAGTGTTTAGATACTCCTTCTGGAAATATATCAAAAATGAAATAATTTGTCACAAATTCATTTTATAATAGGATATTTTTATGTCATACTTCAAATAAAAGACCATTTAAAATATCTCATTTGAAATATTACAGAGAACAATTTCCTGTTGTTTTTTATTTGAGAATTGTTTTGTGAATAAATAAATGAATCACAAAGATTCCAAGGAAATAAATTACCTATTAAAAATTTGTGAAGTTCAGTTTTCATATTTTATAAGAAATAATTTTTCAAACAAATCACATATTAACAATTTCAGAACAAAGGGAAAATATAAAATCCTAGTGGACATTTTTTAATGAATATACTTTATCATGCAATAAGTCACAGCGATACCTCGTTTTCATTTGTGTTTGCTAACAGCAGAGGGAGGTATTGAACCAAAAATTCATATTCTTCAGTGTTTGCTCAATAATTCCTGTATTGTGAAATAGTGATTTTGAACTTTGGTTCTTAAAATAATACTACTACTCATCACAAGTATTTTATGGAGATATAATCCAACAAGTTTAATTCTAATGGCATTTGAAAATTTTCATAAATTAATACAATTCTACTAATATGCTACTTAGGAATTTATTTAGTTCTCCCTGTCTTTAGTTTTCTTCAGAACGTGGCTTCTATATGTAGCCTTGGTTGTCCTGAAACATTTTCTGGAGTGCTGCCTGGCTTGATCTCAGAGATCTGCTTGCATCTCCCTTCCAAATGCTGATATTAAAAGTGTGTACCCCCTCACTTGGAAAATATCTTCCTTTTAAAAGACACATGATTTAATTTACATTTCATTATGACATGCATGTAAAATAAATCAAAACTTTTGCCAACATCCAGACTTGAGTATGTTGCTTGTCATTTACTAGATGTGAGACTACAGTTCAATTTTCTTTTGTATTTTTATTTTCTTTCCTGTTGGATGAGTATAACCATTTCATAATATATTGCTGATGAATTTGAAATCATGGGACTTAGTTACAGTTGAGAAAAAAATCCCCTTTTGGGATAACCACCACATGTATACTTATTTTGTGGTTGTTCTTGTTTTATTTGGTTGGTTTGGTTTTTGTAGTATTACTATGGTTATACTTAAAGGTATTTAAAGATTTATTTAATTTGTGTATTAAAGAAAAATTTAAATATAGCATTAATTATTATGCATATAAATAACTATAGTTTTTTATCTGGAAGAATGGTTCTTTCATTTAATTTAATTACTGAGGAGGCAAAGACAAATCCAGCTAGGTCTAGAATTTGAGGCCAGACTAGACTTGATGTTCTTTCAGAGTTCTCAGGTTGGTTGGCAATATCTACAAGACAGTTTATAACTATCTGTAAACCTTAGTTTAGGATGCCAGACAACATATTCTTCCTGAATGGGCACTGCACACACTTACATACATGCAAAATAAAACACTTGTATACATAATATAAAAATAATAAACCTTAAAATCAGCATTGCACTAAATAATGTTGATGTTCTATAATTATCCATTATGATACATTATTTACTAGAACAAATATACCTCAATAAATGCTCATAGTGGACATATAATTGGAACTTTGTCTAGTTAAGAATAGTTGGGGGGGAGAAGAACTATGGGAACTATGGTGGGTGGGAACTGGGAAAGGGGAAAGCCTTTGAAATGTAAACATAGAATATAGAAAATAAAAATAACTAAAAAAAAAAAAAAGAATGGTCACTCAAGGTTTCCTTTTATCACAGACCTTCCTTCCTCCTTTCTCCTCTCCTTCCAGTCCCACTCTTACACATCTGCCCCCTTCCCTTCTCAGAGAAGTGGGAGACCTCCTTGGGTACTACTCATCACTTGGACATTATGTCCCTGAAGGACAGAGCACATCCTCCTAACTGAGTTCCAACCAGGAAGTTTCTAGCTTTCTCAAATATATCACGCTCTCTTCCACAAGACCTCCTGAGTGCTGCCTGATTTTCAGGGGTGGATCTCTGCATCTGTTTCTATCCTCTGCTGTGTAAAGCCTCTCAGAAAACAGTTATGCTAGGCTCCTGTCTGTAAGGATAGCATAGTATCATTAATACTGCCAGGTATTGACTCTCTCCCACAGGATGTGTCTCAAGTTGGGGCATTCATTAGTCGACAGTTCTCCATGTCTCTGTCAATTTGTTTTTAAATAAATATTTTTGTGTTTTAGTCTGTCTTGTACCTGCTGATTCCTTTTTTAAATATTTTAATAAGAGTCTTTAGAACAGTTGCTACACCATAATAAATTTATTTTTTGAAAACAGTAGATTGTTGATTCTGATAGGAAAGAAATGTATTTTTGAAAGACTGTTATTTGAAGACTTAAAAGTCAAGTATGTGGTCAGATTCAATTACAGTGGATTTAAGAGAAACTTTGGTGTTCCAAAGGGCTCATAAGAAATTCAAAAGAGTTTCATTACTTTAATATAGCTCAAGCACTATTTTATAAAAAAATGTTAAAAATCAGTACTTTTAAAATAAGCTCTCATCTTCTGATTCACTTCAAAATGTTATAATGTGATCTAAGAGATATTTCAGCAAGTCATTATAGAAAAAATGCATTTCCTACTTATAGAAAAAAGATTTGATTTCTAACTTGTAAACTTAAATAATAGAGCATATAAAATTCAAAAATTTTCCCTGTCACCCTTAAAAATCAAAATAGCCTTATTAACACAGAGAAAGCATTGACAAACAAAAGTATGAAGTATTTCAAAGGATTGCTTAACAGGATATAAGCAAAAGAGGTGATCGAATAGTAGGAAATTATATATATATATATATATATATATATATATATGTATGTATATATATATAATTTTTATACATTATTTTGATAATGTTTACCCTCATCTGTGTCTTACCAGATCCTCCCTACCTGTTTTCTATCCACCAAACTTTATGTCCCCCAAAACCGACACAAACAAAAAAATAATGAAAATGAAAAAGGACTGGACGAATATGATTAAAACTATGTCAAAAAAAAAAAAAAAAGAAAGTCCACAAAATGCTGCAGAGAGCTGGTGTTGGTTAATTTCTCCTGGGCATCGAGTCTAACCTGCAATGTAGATACCCAGGGGCACTACTGGAGAAAACAGAATTTGCATTTTCCTGTGAGTATATACTGCAAATAAAAGACCTTCTTGTTTGTGTGTGGGACTAAATGTTCATTTCTCCCACTTTCCAATATCAAGGAAGATGGTGAGACTCCATTTTCCTTTAATCTCTCTCTGCAGGTGAAATATGAAAAAAATTTTAGGTTCAGTTAGAAATTTTATCCTAAGGCATTTTCTCTTATATGTGAATGTTAGCTTTTAAGCTGTCAATATGTGTGCTGTAATCAGAATAACCACAGAAATTAGGTTCTTAGAGCATGACCAGTGGGAAGGAGATGATTGATGTCCCATGAAAGGAGAAATAGAATATTATGTTATGGACAGTCAAAGGGGAATCTGAAGTAGGAAGATGAAACGGAAGACAGGAGATAAGGGTTGCAGAAGAAACATAGAGAAGAACAGATCACTTTAAAGGCATTTAAAAATTGTATGGGCATTTACTACCATAGGAGCTTCATATATACATATGGAATCTAAATAAAATCACAAACAATAGGAGTATCCCACAACAAGTAGTCATATGACACCAAGAAACACCTCCTGGTCTAGGAATGAGTTATATCTTATTGAGTTGGTGGTGAAATAAAGGTTTCCCTTGGAAACCCCAAACTTCAAAAGCTATTGCAGATGCTAGTAGGTGCTTTCCACAAGCTGACTATAAGGCCATATTGCTAAAGACAGTCATTATATATGCCATCAAAACCAGAGAAGTTCTCTTTGTACATAACTAGAAACTTCACTGCCATTGATCACCAATTGTGGTACTGGACAGTACAATGCACACTAGCAGACAAGAAAAGTGATCATCAGTTTATCCAGTTACAAATGCTGTGACCTTCAATAATGACTTGCCTGCAAAATACCTTGGTGTTATAATAGCATGAATAACTAAGAGTACTTTATTAGATTTAAGGCCCATTCCATGAGCTACCAGAGAACCACTCAGAAAATCAATCTGGAAGTTTATCAGAAAAATTGGGACCAATTCTAACTGAAGATACAGCTTCTTCTGGGAACACACCCACAATATGCTCCACCATACACCAAGGATATTTGTTCAACCATGTTCATAGATGCTTTATTTGTAATATACAGAAAGGGGAAACAGCCCAGATGTCCCTCAACTGAAAAATGGAATAGAATTTATGGATCATTGACACAAAGGAATATGCTTCAGCTATTAAAAACAAGGACATCATGGATTTTGTAGGCAAGTGTATAGAACCAGAAAATATCATCATGAGTGAGTTAACACAGACACAAAATGACAGGCATGGTGTGCACTCACCATGGATATTAGCCAAAAAAACAAAACAACAACTAAAAAAACAAAAACAAAACGTATAGAATACCCATGATACACTCCACAGACCCACAGAAGGTAAACAAGAGGGAAGACAATGAGATGTTTGAATCTCATTTAGAAGGAGAAAACCTAGTCATAGGAGGCAGAGGGAGGGAGGGAACTGGGTGACAGGAAGGGGAGGAGAATGGAGGGCCAGGGCAGGTGTGGGAAGAGGCAGGAGAGAAGCCCAGAGGGCCAGGAATATGAATGGAAATCTGTACTGTCAAGGTGGACCTCTAGGAAGTCCCAGAGATCTGGGATGGAGAGGCTCCTGGAAGGCAATGAAGGGGACTTTAACCAACATTTCTAACAGTGGGGACATGGACATGGAAGCACACATCTCCTGTAGCTTTATAGGACCCCCCAGTGGAGAAATAAGGACACCAACCAACCACAAAACTTTCAAGGCAAAAATTGTCTTGTCTCAAAGAAATGCAGGGACATAAATGGAGCAGAGACAACAGGAAGGCCAACAAATGACTGGCCAAAAAGACTCCCATCCTAACTGCTGACACAATTAATGAAACTGATATGCTTGCAGATAGGAACCTAGCATAACTGTCCTCTGAGAGGCACTATCCAGCAGCAAATGAAACAGATTAATTTACCCACAGCCAAACACAGGGCAGAGATATGGGACTCTTATGGAAACACTGGAAGAAAGATTATAGACCCCGAAGGGAAAGGGAACCTCACAGGAAAACCCAAAACAGAGTCAACTAAACTGGACACCTGGCAGCTTTCAGAGACTGAGCCACCAACCAAAGAACATGCATGGGCTGGGCATAAATTAAGACCCCCTTGAAACATATGTAAGAGAAGTACAGCTCAGTCTCAGTGGCTACCTTGTCTGGTCTCAGTGGGGGAACTAACCAGGAAGGGGCACCCTTTCAGAGGAGAATGGGAGTGGGAATGCACAAAGAACTCTTTGACAGGATACTGGTACTGGGAAGGGAACAGCATTTGTGGTGTGAACAAACAAACAGAATTTTAAAAAGAGAAATATTTACTGTCCGTAGTCATCAGGGGAGTGCAAATCAAAATGACTCTGCAAATCCACCTTACATCCAATCACAATTTGACAGAGACTACCTCAACTTGAGATTCAACCCATGTAAGAAAGCCAACCTCTGACAGTGAATGAAACTCTACTATGCTGACAGACAGGAACATAGGATAACTTTCTCCTGAGAGGGTTAACCCGGCAGAGGATGGAAAGAGATGCAGAGACCCAAGCTAAATATTAGGCAGAGCTGGACCTAGGTTCTCTACAAATTTGTAGCAGATGTGCAGTTTGGTGTTCATGTGGTTCCTAACAATTGGAACAGAGGCTTTCTCTGTTGCCTGCATTTGGATGCCCTTTCCCCTACCTGGGCTGCCTTATCCAGCCTCAGTGGGAAGGATGACCTTCCTTCTGATTCTTAATGTGCCAGGGTGGGTCACCACTACCCATGAGAGAGTCCCCTTCTCTGAGAGAAGGGCAGGGAGTAATGGGGGAAAGATATAGTAATGGTGGGACTCGGAGTGGTGGAAGGAAAGGGGTCAGTTCTTGGAATATAATGTCAATACTCAGGATATAATGCCAATAATAAATCAAAATAGCAACAACAGAAGCAACAGCAAAGAAAAACAAAGCAAAACAAAACAAAATAAAAAGTTATAAAGAAAAAGGTATTTATTTTGCCATGTGGATTTAGATGTCTCCAAACATCACTATGTGTGGAAGGTGTGGAGAAAAGAGGAACTCGGGTCCTGGCAGTTTGTCACATCACGCCAGGCCCTGAAGCAGAAAGGAGATGAATGCTGGTGCCCTCAGGCTTTTTCTACTTTCTTTTTTGCATAACTTTTAGCAGAGGCTTCATTAGTTGTGATTAGACTAATTTGGGGCTTAGATCTTTGTCCTACTGTCCACATGCCATTTTTATTCCACATTTTTCTTTTATAGGTAAATTCATTCCTAATTGATTTTCTGGGAGATCCCGTTTCATTACCATTCAGGATCTCTCCCTGCTTCTAACGCACCCCATTGGCTTCAGATTCTCTGTACAGAATTTGTGATAGGACGCGTGAGTTTCCTGTGACTTTTCCCCTGCTCTCTTCCTTCCTTCCTTCCTTCCTTCCTTCCTTCCTTCCTTCCTTCCTTCCTTCCTTTTCCTTTTCTTTCTTTTTCTTCTTTCTTTTTTTTGCAGGGTTTGTTTCCTCTACCACTCTCCCAGTGCTGATCTATGAGTATTATTTCCATGTGGTACATGCAAGTGTGATCAAATTTTTCCAAGCATGGAAGGACATTACCTCTACCTGGCTCTATTTTTTGGTATGGGCATGAGCACCTCTCCTGGACTGGGACAGGTACATCATAGATGTGCATGGACTAGGGTGTACTGTGGACTGAAAATCCAAGAATGTCAAGAACTCTGGCTTTGTATTCTCCATGTTTCTTGGCTGTCCGTTGGTGCCCATGGGCACCATAGCCCATGCCTCCAGTCATATTCTTTCTCTTTGAATGATTTGGAGATCCCTTTTGTAGCTCCTATGCTTCCGACTTTTGAGATGTCTGATCCCTGCTAAAAAGTTACTTGCAGCTGAGAGTGAAAGGCAGGTCAGTCCCATCATGATGTCACAGAAAGAAGGGACACGCCAAAGAAGTGACCTTTAACACCTCTTCCTTCATCTTTATCAGCACTAGGGATGAGTTCCTGTCAGTCCACAACAGAGACAGAACCAAGGCTTCCAAGGTTGACTCATGTACGTCCTTTATAAGAAGGGAAGACAGAGTCTTATTTTAGCTGCCAAGCAATGTAACTGTGTAACTTTAGGGACTGCCCCCAGAGTCTCCATTTTGATGTAATAGTGATAGAACTTCTGTGGTTCTGCAAGAAATCCAAATTGCCTATATGCTGTCTGTCTTCAAGTAGTGACTGAACAAGACAAATTATTTTAACTCAATGGGTTCTTTATAATCTGAGATACTCCTGGTGTCACAAGTGAACATATGGTAATATTGTCTACTCTCCCAGGATATAACATTGGAATGATAGTATTGTCACAGCACATAATGCATTTTTGTTTCTCAAATATATTTCACAGTAAAAATAACTTTTTTGTACACACATCACACATGTGCCATGCCTGGGACATCTGGAGTACATTACAGGGTTCCGTTCTATTCAGTGTCATGATGTATTTGACCTGTTCAATTTATTAAGGAAGTAATAAATCAATTGTTACTTTTATTTGAAAACCAAAAAATTTTGCAAAATTATTTTTTCCATTGTATATTAGCCACATAACAGAGTGTCAGGCTTTGAAAATAACAGTATAATCCTTTGTATATTTTATAATTACAACAAAAAAATTGCAACAGACATATCATCATGAAAGGATACAAGCATAAATATTGAAAATTATTTTCTAGGTAAAATGCAACTTTGGTGTGAGAAAGCATATGTGGAATTGGAATTATTTAAAATCAAATTCTCTAATTGTATGAAAATTGCCTAAGTTACATTTCTATTGCCATGAGAGGACATTCTGGCCAAGGCAACTTTTAGAAGAGTTCATTTGGGGCTAACACAGAGAATGACAGCAGGAAGGCACTGTGCTGTAGCAATAGCTGAGACTATATGTCTTGATACACAAGCAAGAAGCAGAGAGTAGAGGCTCATAGTAGCTAAGTCATTTGAAACCTCATCGTCTACCTCAAGGGACACACCTCCTTCCTCCAGGATACACCTACTAATCTTAAACAGTTCAACCATCTGGGGACCAGTATTCAAATACATGAGCCTATGGAGGCCATTTTCATTCAAATCACAAAAACAGGGAAGTTCTAAGGTTTGGTTAACAGTAAGGTACACAGAGGCCGTCAACAGAACAGAAATACTGTAGAATGATATTTATTTCTATTGGGAGAATTATAATGATACATTTTTTGATGAATCTGTGGATGTGAATCAGGGGTTTCTGAATAAAGGACAGGAACTCTTCAGTAAGCTACAACTGCACATCTAGAGATGGAATTTAATTTTAGAAACTAAAGGCAAATTTTCATTTTTAAAATTTATGTTTAGATACAATGTACTAAAAATTGTTATAATAAATGAAATGTATGTGTGTTTTATTAGTCAGTAAAATTATGAACCAAACTGAATATATTTCACTCACAGCTTTTTAGTTTCTAGGATCATTTGTCCTCAATTGATATCAGTGCCTTTACATTGACATTACATTCATTTTAACAAAACAATTGTTATTAGTAAGTTTTGGGGAATGACTTGCTCTTTTACTAATAGGAGTAAAATATAATCTTCATATACATTCTGCTCATTCTTTAAAATTCTTGTTGTAATAGCAGTGTCCTCTATCACCCAATAAACTCTGAAATCAGAATAAGGAGAAATCAAGACACTGCAAAGAGACTTGGCATTGGAGTGGAATTCTTATTATGACATTTTTTTTTCTCACTTACGTGGTTGGTTTATTCTTGTTCTAAGTTTGTATTACTATGTATGGCATGAGCAGTGGTTCTACATACATGACATGCTCAATAAGGGTGAATATGTCTTAAAGTATAATAATGCAATAATCAGTATTACAGCATTTAAATAGCCAAGGAAAATAACTAAATTTATCATTAGTTAAATTAGTTATCCCAGTCTGCATTCCTTCCTTCCTTCCTTCCTTCCTTCCTTCCTTCCTTCCTTCCTTCTTTCTTTCTTTCTTTCTTTCTTTCTTTCTTCTTTTTTGGTATGTTTAAAATAATATCCAAAAGTTCATGGCCTACAGAATAGCAAGTGCCAGTGGCTCCATGATTACATCTTGTAATACTTTTTAAATAAACCTATTGAATTTTTTAATGTACTTCTAGCACTCGAGAATGATATTGTTCTATTAGCATTAAATTTACATGCAAGGCATACACATTTAAGAAGAAAATCTTACATGGTTGTCCCTGTAGTTTTACCTGCACCATTTTTAAAAATTCCACCAGAGGGCGGTAAAAGAGTAAAAATGTTTTAAATCAAGGCGGCTGCAGAATGAGCTTATTTTTTTTAGAAATAAAATACGAATATTCAACATTGCTTTTAGATTATGAATCTTTATTTTCATATTCTCTACACTCTACCTATCAAGAGATATTAACATATTCTCTAATGATATCAACGTTTTATGTTATGGAGACGTGGCTGACTGTTCATGAAGAAAGAAAGGAAGATCGGGTAGGTGCTGCTTTCCACTAATTTTATTTCTCAAGGTAAAGAAGCTGTGCTACATGTCTGTTTAAGTTTATGATGCTTCTAAAGTTAATACAGTATGCCTTACAATCTTTTAAGTTGGAGATACAGAAAAAATGATGAGCCATAAACAAGATATGTTTCTGAAATTTTTTTGTCAACAAAAAACGATGTGTTTCAAAGACTTCTTTATTACATTTGCTGAAGCCCAATGACTTCAAACTTAACAGTTTAGAGATGAGCAAGTGTATAGTCTTATTGTGAGTTTTAACAAGCCTTCTATGTAGATAGAATTTCATTCATCTTAATGACCATGGAAAATTTGCTATGATATTATACAAAGTTTATGTGATATTTAATCCTAAAGATTCTTACAAAATAATTTTTTTCTTTATTAAATCAAAAATATTTCTTCATCAAAAATATATTTAATAGAATAATTTTATCATCATAATCTTAACTTTTATTTAAAGTATATCATTATTAATGTTTTATAGTCATTATTTGTCATATTTCAGTATTCAAATACATGAAAACTATAGAATGTATTGAATATATTTTCTTACTTTTGCTGATTAGTAACATTTACAATACTCTGGCAGTTAAACACACTTTTGGTAGAGATGAATTTTAGAATTTTTTGAATTATGACAGTTAAAGACTACAATTTTTATGTAAATAAAATGAATATGTATATGTAAGACTAGTGTTGGTCAATTCTGAAAGAATATTTTTCATTTATATGAGGTTTAATTTACCAATCAAATGTTTATTCTCTGAGTTTTATAGCACTTCAGATGTCTTATATACTCATAATACATTTGTTGAGAGCTGACCACTTGATCCTGGATAAGCTATTGAGGTTTCTCATTGGAAAAGTCCAAATATCCCTTGCTCAATATCTATTGTCTGTAGTTCATCTAGGGGTGGGCTCTCATGGAATTATTCCCATTAATGTAACATGTGATCTGATATCATTGTCTAGTTACCAACAGGATATTCTTCTTCTTGAGAGTCTACTTATCCACTAAAATAGTGAGTGTGCCATTCCATTGTATGAAGAAAATACACAAATATGTGACCTCAATTAAGGCAAACCTGTTTATTCTTCTGTGACTTACTATTTTATTAAAGATTTTAAAGTAGGAAATAGAATTAAGTAGATGTAAGAGTAATTGCCTTTTATGAAAAATATATTTAATTAAATTTTATTAATTATATTTATTTTATATCTCACCAATAAACATAGGAAATAACAGTTCCTATAGACAACAGAAAAAAGTTGGAATTTAGAATATCCTGATCTCAAAACATAGTGTATCACATCTCAGCTCTTTTGAGGCAACTACAATTTATATTATTTATTTAAATATAAATGAATTTAGTTTTATAGACTGTATCAAGATGATAAAGAAAGAATTTTGGAAAGTTACAGGATAAATTTATTTTTAATTTTTAATCATGTGCATTAAGGTTATTTTTGTCATGTAGGCAAACCCAAATCTGATGGAATGTACATATGAATTACTAATCAATACTGAAACCTTATACAGTATGAGTTCAATAGACACTCTATAGTCATGTGCAGGGAAAAAATACAAAGGAGAGTTAGGTCCTACCTCAGTTTCTCACTGTAAGAAAATATCTCAGCCCAGCATTGTTTCAGCACATGGGCTTTCCTGCAGTCTTGTATAGTGCTCATTTTTCAACATGAAAGAATTCGTCCACACTTTGGTGAGTCACTTTGCTTAGTCATCAATTAGAAGAAGGGAGTGTTATGGAATCCCTAACACATTTTCTATGGAAACAACTGATTTCTCTTGTTACAATCTTTGTTTTGCTTTATTCTATTTTAGGTTTTCCTAGGTTAAACAATGGTGTAAGTCAGTGTGAACCAACTTCAAGTCAGCAACAGGAAATTGGACTATAAAGCTCTCTCTCTCTCTCTCTCTCTCTCTCTCTCTCTCTCTCTCTCTCTCTCTCTCTCTCTCTGTGTGTGTGTGTGTGTGCGTGTGTGTGTCTCTCCCTCTCTCTTTCTCCCTCTCTCTCTTTCTTTCTCTCTTTCGCTCCTCTTTGTCTTTCTCTGTCTCTCTTTTCTCCCTCTCTATTTCTTTCTTTCTCTCTCCCTCTCATTCTTTCTTTTTTCTCCTTTTCAATGTACTTTTCCCTTACCTCCAAAATCAGCCTCTCCTCACAGTCCTCCGCTCATACAGATCCCCCGCATTCCCAGCTCCCTTTTTGCTCTGAGAAGGAGGATATCCCCTTGGTTATAACTCCACTCTATCATTTACCACACTGCAGGACTAGGGTCTTTCTCTCCCACTGAGGCCAGACAGCGAAGGGAAACCTGATCCTCAGTCAGGCAACAGATTCAGAGAGAGAGCCACTGCTCCAGTTGTCAGGGGTCCAGTATGAAAACCAAGCTGCTCGCACCTCTGCTGTCTGCTATGTGAATGCAGGAGAGGGGAAGCTAGGTCCAGCCCATGTTTGCTCTTTGGTTGGTGGTTCAGTCTCTGGGAGCCCTTAAGGGTCCATGTTATTTGACACTGTTGGTGGTACTGTGGAGTCCCAGTGTACTTTGGGTCCCTGAATCATTCTGTAACTCTCCCACAAACCTCCCTAGCTCCATTTAATGTTTGGCTGTGGTTCTTTACATCTGTTTCCATTAGCTGTTGGGTAGAGCCTCTCAGAGGACACCTATGCTAGGATCCTGTCTGCAAGCATAACAGAGTATCATTAATAATGTCAGGGATTAGTTCTTGGTCATGGAATTGGTCTCAGTTTGGGTCAGACATTGGTTGGCGATTCCTACTGTCTATGCCCCATCTTTGTTCCAACATAAACCTTCTCTCAGGATAAATCAATTGTCCTTTTCTTAGTAATGCTTATTTATAGTCACATTATATAAGGTGTGAATGAAATGTAAGATTCAATTAAAGCTTAATCATTTTAGATTAAGTTTCAATTGCAAACACTACTCTTTGAAACACTCATTTATATTCAGTGGGCAAATGATTACATTCAAGTCATACATTTCTTCCAATCTATGCCATGCCATGAGACATACCACGAGAGAAGGATTGTACAAGATGGACATGTAAGTGCCACTCCCATTCATGAAGATTCAGGAGGATCGGTAAAAACTAGGAAGATACGTTCTTCATCAACTAAAAGTTATGTTCTGTTCATTTACATGTGTATTGCTATTGCAAGTAAGACATCGGTTATGGCTCTACTTGCAGTCCAATCATATCTCCAAGAAATGATGAATGTAAAACCTGATGGCCTTCTCTTTTACTAGGACATGAATGTAAAATCTAATTTTAATATTTGAAAAGCAAATTTGGCATTAATTGTAAGTCACAGAAATGTGATGATGAAAAACAATATTTTTATAAATGCTTTATGAGTTCATTGAGAATTTTATACAATTTATTATGTTCATTTTCACCCAACTACCAATTCAACTCTTCCCAGATCCTTCTCAAGCCTCCGCTTTCCTCTGCACCCAAATTAGAGTCGTTTGATCATCACATCAAATTTGGTCTGCCCAAATATAAAACACTTTTGGACTTGTGGTCTTTCACTGAATTATTTTCAATTTATTGGTGACTTTGTCTTCAGAGGAAATAGTTTCTACCTCTCCAATTAGCAGTTTGTTTGTTTATTTATTTATTTATTTATTTAATATATGTAGGTATTTATCTATGTTATCTATACATTTATTTTACATCCTGATCACATTTTCCAATTTTGTACCTTATGCAAACTTTACTCATTCTTATTAAAAATATTTTCATTTTATTAATTTAAATTATTTTATAAAATAAAAAATATGATGTCAAAATAAATATTTACTTTGATATTAAGCTTTGGGATTCTTAGAAAATATTTTCTTTATTTTAGGTTATTTAAAACTTTTAATGAAATAAATACATTTCAAGCCACATAAAAATTTTAAAAACTGTAAGTTTGAATATTTATTTATTAGTGTTCATAAAATTGTTACATTTGGGGACATGCAAGATAACCCAGCATGTAACAATATTTTTATGCAATTCTATAGACCTGTATTTAATCCACGAATTCATATAAAAGAGAAAGGAAGGAACCAATGCCAAAATCAGCCTCTTCCCTTCATTTATAGCCAGTAGCATGTGGACCCTCCATCTACACACATACAAATACTAGTAATAATATATTAATTATGTATCTGTAGGGTCAGTAGCCATTAGCTGCCTATATATTCTCATCTAGGGGTGGCTGAAATTGTCACAGAATTTTTTTTAATGCAATGTACAATCACCTCATTGGTATTCTAATCTCAGATTTACAATTATTTAAATTTTATTTAATTAGCATTATTCTAACTTTAAGTAACCTATGGAGTAGACAAATGAAGATGATTACTATTTTGAGTGTTTGATTTAAATATTTTCTTCAATACAAGTTTATAAATATGTTAAAGTGACATTTATTTAAGGAATGCGTTCAAAGTTTTTCTTCAAATGAGAAAACCTCGAGTAAATCTTTACAAAATCCTTGTAGCTTTCTCATTCCCAACGTGTCACTCAGATATTTTGCCATCTAAAATATTTAATTGTTCCTATGTTGTGTCAAAACTGACTCAGAGGTCTAAGTCTGTAATCCTTAGGATTCCACAGTTCAGCTGTTTTAAACACTCCAGTTTAATACTTAAACATTACTCTAAAATCATTACATCCATGCACAAGTTCTCTAAGGTACAATTAGTCCAATGATAAAGGAACAAATCTCTTTTATGTTGAGGTATGGGCTCATCTATACCAGGCTGACCTTGAGCTCACTATATAGCTAATAATATACTTGGACTTATAATTATAATACCTGGGGTGATTAGCTTTTAATTCTGTGGTAAAAATGCCACGACTAAAAACAACTTGGTGTGTACAGGGCTGATGTCAGTATACAATTCATCATGCATGGTCATTAGGGAAGAAACTTAAGGCAGAAACTTACAGGCAGGGACACAGACCTGGATGCACATACCATACGATGCTGCTCACTTGCTTGCTCCTCATCTCTTGCTCAAGTTTGCTTTCTTATACAGGAACTTCTATCAAAGGGTGGAAACACTGGTGATGGGCTGGGCCTTTCTTCATCAATTACTCATTTAAGAAAATCAAGCACAGGCTAATGTGGTGAGCGTGCTCTCAGCTGAGTTTCCCATTTCTTGAATCAAACTTGTTCAAATCAAATTGATATAAACTCTTCAGCATAGTGCCCCACCTCTAACATTTTACATGAACTATTCTAATATCATTTCTAATGATCTGATTAAAGACCTAAACTAAAAGGAGAGAGAGAGAGAGAGAGAGAGAGAGAGAGAATTTACATTAGCATCCCCAATACTGGAGTACACTGAAAAAGGTGAGACAATATGTTTAAGGCACCATTATTTATTACCAATTGTTATTATGCACCTGCCATTAATGGTTTGTATTTTTGTGTCTATCCAATGACATAACTGATCACTGCAGTCAGTAAGGCCTAAAGAACAAGAGGCTTACCTATAATCGTTACAATGTTTTAAGGTTTATATTTAGCTGATGCTAAGATTATGCTTTAGATTAATTATCCACATTACCGTATTTTTTTGCATAGACTGTTACAAATTGTACTCAATATAACTCTTCTTTTTGTTTCAATTGAAAATTAGAGAATGAGTGAATTTTGTTTCAGCGCTGGGAGCAAACCCAAGGCCTTCTGAATGTTGTGCAAACCTCTATCCCTGACCCACATTCCCAACCCTACAGCATCTTAAGCCTCATCATTTCTTTTCTTTGGTTAATCAAACAGTAATTTATGTCCTAAAAATGACAAAATAAAGCTAAGGAATTCAAGATACAGTACATAAATATCTGCTACTGGAAAACAGACATCTGATCAAGTTAGCTAAATCTAGGTAAATAGATCAGCAAAGGTAAAAACAGTGCAGAGCACATTCTTTCCAGTTGTCCAGAAAAGATTCTCTCTCTCTCTCTCTCTCTCTCTCTCTCTCTCTCTCTCTCTCTCTCTCTCCCTCTCTCTCTTTCTCTTTCTCTCTCTCTCGTCCTTCCTCCCAATATACAATATAAAATTATAAATGAGAAAAGTATTTTTTCAGAAGATGTTTTGAGCTCCTCTTCTCCCTTAAGTTTTGATTGGTGACAATTCTAATGTGGAGCTTCCTGTCAATGTTCCTGAGCAGGCTTGAGTTAGGTAATCAGTGCACACTCCGACAGTCATTCTCTCATTTTGGTTCAACGGCCACTCTTCATCCTTCTATTTCTAGCTACTTTCCCTGCCCTCTTGGCACTGCCCCAATTTTAATGCACACAATGCCACTGACATAGGTAAAAGAATTAATAGACAATATAATATGAAAGAATAGTCATAAATCCCCTGAAGATCTAAGTGTACACCTGCTATCAATCACTGAATAATAATCCAGATGTTAATCTTCCTTTTTGATGATGTAATTATCATCAGAGTGAATTTTTCTGAAGTGAGATCTAAGGTTGTATATATGGTGTCTGGAATCTTGGGGCAAGAAGAAATCTAAACATAATGTTTTCAGAGAAACAAATTCTGGTGTCTAATATATTCACTTTAAGGTCAGGAATTTTGGGTGCTATAAATGAATAAGTTCTTATAATCAATCAATTAGAGAACTAAAGAAATAAAGTCTGTGATTCCTTGGGAAGGTTTTTGAGATGTATAAGATTTGAAGAAACAATTTTTAAATGTACTACTTAGTAGCTTATATTCTTCTCAGGTAATTCAATTAGAATTAGAATGCTACAATTATCAAAAAAGTAACTAGATTCACTTTGATTTGTAAAAAATCAATTTCATGTGTAGGAGTATGCCACACAGCTTATAAGCCAATGTAAATAATCTTATTTGTTTAAATACCTTTTAAATAATTGCACTCCCATTATAAACAAAAAAATCAGAACAAATCAGAAGCAGCAGTGGCCCCTAAATTTTAGCTTTATTATAAAGTATTTTCTCTAGGGAGAAAACTATTGAAGCCTGAAAACTACAGTCACACTTCAGGCTTTTGATTTATTTTTTAAATGGTGAATGAAAAAGCCACGTTCTTCAAGGAAGCAATTTGTGTCACACCTTAAAATTCAATTAATGCCCAATTTCAACTCAAAACACGAAGCATAAAATGACAGGAAGTAACTATTCTGCAGGAAGCCTGCTTGCCATCTCTCTCTCTCTCTCTCTCTCTCTCTCTCTCTCTCTCTCTCTCTCTCTGTGTGTGTGTGTGTGTGTACAGTATACTGCTGTGCAAGAAACAATTTCAACAGTGTAATATTCATCTTTTTCGTTCATACAAAACACGTTATTAAGCATTTAAAGCCACATGCGATCATTTCCATCAAAAACCATTTGTTCTCTATTGGTAAAAATAAAAAATGCAGTGCAAAGACCATTTGCAAAAATAGGAGGCGTGGAACAGTCCCAAGGTGGAGCTGTCTCCTGTGTTATATGACACTGGCAGATTAAAGCACTTCAGATGGGGAAGGGCTTAAAGGCTGAGTCAAAAGCCAAGAAGTCTCTTTATTTACGCCTACCTCCCAGTCCTTGGCAATCTGACTAATAACAAACTGAGCTAACTAGAAAGACTCGACTGAGAGAAGGAGAGCCGTACAGCAGTCTGGATCTACAACCAAAGAAAGCAAGAGTGAACAAACACCCCCGGGTCTCCGCAGAGCATCTTGTTTATTTACAGTGATCAGCAGCTTGTCAATGGTTAACTATATGCAAAACAAAGTCAGCATAGCTGCGAAGTACGCTGTGAATATTAATTGGGGGAGAAAAGGACTCCCTGCTTCAGGATGCTCCAGTGTGTGCTCTGCCTGCAATACTTTCAATGAAAAGAAGGGCTCTGCGTTCTGCTTTTGACCAGATGTTTTAACTTTCTGAAGCTATGGGACTTGAGAAAAAGTGATATTTGAGGAGAAAGTGTACTGTGGTCCTGAGGTTGGTGTTTTCTTTTTCAATAAAGGAACTGGTTGAGTTTGGACATTTCTTCCAGCTGGGCATTTCATATAGCACCAGGAAGTGACTGCTTTACAGGTAAGAGCAATTCTTGAAGCTTATTTTTTTATATTGATGTTTGCATTATCTTGAAGATATTGAATTTACGTGCTTCTCCTCTCTCTCTCTCTCTCTCTCTCTCTCTCTCTCTCTCACTCTCTCTCTCTCTCTCTCTCTCATTTTCCTTAAAGGATACTCAGTTTTATTTTTGTTCCCTAGCCAAGCTAACGCTGGAGCAGATGCCTTTTCTCCTGAGCAAAGGGCATTTAGCTCAACAGCTGGCTGTAGGGAAAAACAGATTCCATAATATGCCATTATATCTTTTTAAATATGCAGTTTTTCGTTAGAAACTAACAGTGTGTGCTTTCCGAGGGGCAACTGAATGCTATGGTTGAATTTCAAGTATAGGCGCGATATTAGACAATGCTTTGAAGTTCGTATGATACTTTTATATGGTTCTGTCATGAAATTATGTAGTCTTTGAAAATATGCAAATGGAGTTGTGGCTATTTTAAGATTATATTAGATATGTGCAATAGAGGTTGAATCTTGAAAGCTATATATTTCTGAAAATATTTAAAACTACACCATGCACATTTTGAATAGCACAAGTTGCTTATAAGATTAAAAAAAAAAAACTAAGTTGTTAACATCTGGAAAATATTTACTGTGTTCTCAGGATGCTGCTTTTGATGAAATAAATCAAACTCCTTGTTAGTAATTTATGAATTACTTAGACTTTCTGTGAGCTGAAGCCCAAGCAGAAGGCTCCAACACAAGCTCCTTAGTTCTGAGCAGAGTATTCTGAACTGCTTAAAATTAGTCTTCCTCCCTGTGGAAATGTAAAGCCTCCTAACTTTGTCTTGGCATGCAAAGGCTTTCTATTGTTTTGTTTCTTCAGTTGCCTTTTGCCTTCCAGAAACTTTGGATTGTAAGTTTCCAAGGAAACAATGTATTTTGGGGGACCAAAGTTTACTCTCAGACTTATTGACTCAATCTGGAGTATTTTATCTGATTGTAATTAACATCAAAGTTACTATTTGAATTTTATCTACAAAACTGAAATCATTAAACAGCCTTGGAATGCTTCAGAGCTGTGATATATGGTGCTTGTCTTTCAACTTTATTTATCTACTTATGGCCAAATATTTAAAGAAAGGAGCAGGCTTTTATATATTTAGGTTTGTTTCCCCTCATCTCTGCAATCATTTCAAAGTGAGTCTTTCTGAGGACTGCTGATATGCCTATAGTTTTGTGGGACTTGATGGCTTATATAAATGATTGCTTATTATTCTATCATTTGTGTAGTCATTTAAAGCATAACCTGAAACATTTTTAAGGTATGCAGTTTATTTCAGACCTCATTTTGTGAACTTGCATGCCTTATTGAAGGGTGAATTGTGAGGTGACATTCACTGGCTGACACTCTGCTTAGTGTGTCCTTTGCAAGTCACTGGCCAGACCTTTAGAGGTGGCATTGCTTGTTTCATTTGTTTGCTCATTCGTTTGTTTGCTTACAGAATATTGAAGTACATGGTGCAACTAAGTTTTACTTCATTCATGAGGATTTTAAAAAGCAGCAAAAATTATCTCACATCTAGAAATCCAAGATAAAGTTTGATTTTTTTATAATGTGGGTTTTCTTAAGCATGTGTGTTTGATACTCAGAAGCCTTCTTCAAACTGCCACAGGGGAAAAAATGAACCCAAACTAAATCATGTTTTACAATACTAAGTTTTATTATACAATTAAAGTCGCATCTCCCTTAATCTTTTAAAGTGAATTTTCAACGCTATGCATATATTCTGTAAAACCAGAACAAGTTAAAAAAAAGATATGATTATACATAAATAACTATTTCAGGCTCCCTGAGAACACAAATTCACTTACAAGTATACACACACTTATAAACACAGTCACACCATTGCATCAGGGTTTTATCACCAGTGCTCTACACTATTTATATATATATATATATATATATATATATATATATACACATATATATATATATATACATACATATATATTGCACACACACACACACACACATATATATGTGTACATATTACCCTGTATATATGGCAAATAATGTAAAATATATATATATATATATATATATATATACATATATGCATTTTCTGGCATTCATGGAAATTTTTTATAAGAGAAAGTAGTCATGGTATATTCAGATTTTAAGTTATTCATATTCAGTCTTCATGTTGAAGTATCCAGTTACCTAGGAAGCATTCTTTTCTTTACACTTGTGATCACAAGTGCTGATGTCTTATTATAATGCATAATTATCCTTAATATTGAGGATGGTATAAGCTAAAGTACTCTGTTCAAATGTTGATCCAAACTAAAAGATAATATAGATGCACCAAGTTATTCATAGTTTCATAGTAATTTTCTTTGTCTATAAATCTTGTCAGACACTTCTCCCTGCTTTTGCACATTAAAATCCCCTGTTATTAATTTTTTTTACAGAGTCAGATCCAATCACATGACAAAATGAAGCTGTGGATTTATCTCCTCTATCCATCTCTTCTTGCTTGTCTATCTCTACAGTCCCCGTCACCAATGCCCTCAGTCAGAGGCTCTTGTGACACTCTTTGCAATTGTGAGGAGAAAGATGGCATAATGATAATAAACTGTGAAGAAAAGGGCATCCATAAATTATCCCAAATCAGTGTGCCACCATCACGACCTTTTCACTTAAGTTTATTAAATAATGCTTTGACAATGCTTCACACAAATGAATTTTCTGGTCTTACCAATGCCCTTTCAATACACCTTGGATTTAACAACATAGCAGATATCGAGACTGGAGCGTTTAATGGCCTTGGGCTTCTTAAGCAACTTCATATCAATCACAATTCTTTGGAAATTCTTAAAGAGGATACCTTCCATGGTTTGGAGAACCTGGAATTCTTGCAGGCTGATAATAATTTCATTACAGTAATTGAACCAAGTGCCTTCAGCAAACTCCACAGGCTGAAAGTATTAATTTTAAATGACAATGCTATTGAGAGTCTTCCTCCAAACATATTTCGATTTGTTCCTCTAACCCATCTAGATCTTCGTGGGAACCAGTTGCAAACATTGCCATATGTTGGCTTTTTAGAACACATTGGCCGGATATTGGATCTCCAGTTGGAGGACAATAAGTGGGCCTGCAATTGTGAATTATTGCAGCTAAAAAACTGGCTAGAAAATATGCCTCCACAATCTATAATTGGTGATGTTATATGCTACAGCCCTCCACTTTTCAAAGGGAGCGTACTGAGTCGCCTGAAAAAGGAATCTATTTGTCCTACTCCGCCAGTGTATGAAGAACATGAGGATCCATCAGGATCTTTGCTGGCTATAACATCTTCAACAAGTGACAGCCGCCTATCAAGCAAGAATACATCCATTTTCAAACAACCTACCAAAGCACCCGGTTTGGTACCTTACCTTACAAAGCCATCCACTCAGCTTCCAGTACCTTACTGTCCTATTCCTTGCCATTGCAATGTTCTCTCCCCTTCAGGACTTCTAATCCACTGTCAGGAGCGCAATATTGAAAGCTTGTCAGATCTACAACCTCCTCCGCACAATCCTAGAAAACTGATTCTCGCAGGCAATATTATTCATACCTTAATGAAGTCTGATCTGATGGACTATTTCACTTTGGAAATGCTTCACTTGGGAAACAATCGTATCGAAGTTCTTGAAGAAGGGTCATTTATGAATCTGACGAGACTCCAGAAGCTCTATCTCAATGGCAATCATCTGACCAAACTAAATAAAGGCATGTTCCTTGGTCTTCACAGTCTCGAGTATTTGTATCTTGAATACAATGCCGTAAAGGAAATATTACCAGGGACTTTCAACCCAATGCCTAAACTGAAAGTTCTTTATTTAAATAACAATCTCCTTCAAGTTTTACCCGCACATATTTTTTTAGGTATTCCTCTAACTAGAGTAAATCTTAAAACAAACCAATTCACCCATTTACCTGTAAGTAACATCTTAGAGGACCTTGACTTCCTGATACAGATTGATCTTGAGGATAACCCCTGGGACTGCTCTTGTGACTTGGTTGGATTGCAGCAATGGATCCACAAGCTTGGCAAGGGGACAATGACTGATGATATCCTCTGCACTTCCCCAGGGCATCTTGACAAAAAGGAATTAAAAGCCCTCAACAGTGAACTTCTTTGCCCTGGTTTAGTGAATAACCCTTCCATGGCAACTCAGTCTAGTTTCATTGTTGTCACTTCTCCCACCATGGCAACAGATACAGCTGGTACTATTTTAAGTTCTCTCACTGATGCCGTGCCCTTATCAGTTCTAATATTAGGACTTCTGATTGTCTTCATAACTATTGTATTCTGTGCTGCAGGGATCGTGGTATTTGTCCTCCACCGTAGGAGAAGATATAAGAAGAAAAAAGTAGAGGAACAACTGAGAGACAACAGTCCTGTACACTTGCAATACAGCATGTATGGTCATAAAACAACCCACCATACAACTGAAAGACCCTCTTCCTCTCTCTATGAACAGCACATGGTGAGCCCAATGGTTCATGTCTACAGAAGTCCATCCTTTGGTCCAAAACATTTGGAAGAAGTTGAAGATAGAAATGATAAAGAAGGAAACGATGCAAAACATCTTCAAAGGAGCCTGTTAGAACGAGAAAATCATTCACCCCTTACAGGTTCAAATATGAAATACAAAACTACAGACCAATCAACCGACTTCCTATCATTCCAGGATGCAAGTTTATTATATAGAAACATTTTGGAGAAAGAAAGGGAACTTCAGCAGCTTGGCATCACAGAGTACCTAAGGAAAAATCTTGCTCAGCTCCAGCCAGATGTGGAGGTTAACTACCCTGGAGCCCATGAGGAACTGAAATTAATGGAAACATTGATGTACTCACGACCAAGGAAAGTGTTGGTAGAACAGACTAAAAATGAATACTTTGAGCTTAAAGCTAACTTGCATGCTGAACCTGACTATTTAGAAGTCTTGGAGCAGCAAACATAGAGGGACTGTTTGTGGGCTTTGGCAGATATGCTGTGATTCTGACCTAAGTCCAGACCTTTGAAATAAGTGCCTTATGTGGGTGTTATCAATCAGAATTCAGCACAGCAGTAATCCTATAGGAGATAAAAGAAGAAAGTGAAACTCAGGGATAGTTGAGGAAGCCATGGCATTATCATCCGGCAATGTAGCCTGTTCCAAATAAAACAAGACCTTGCATATAGTAGTATTGCTCCATATGCTTACAAGTATTTCATAGAATTTTTCTTGTACCCATAAAGGGTTGAACATATGAAAAGCTCCAGTTTTCTTGAATACTCTGTTCATGACTAAACACAATTAAATTTCATCAGTTAAGTATAAACCTGTATATATATAAGTATAGTATGTAAGGAATATATTCATAACCAACATATTTTAGAACTTTATATTGTCAAACACACTAAATTTTCTCACAATAAGTGAAAAGGGAACTGGAAATTAAATTTAAAAACTGGCAATAGTAAATAAAAATGTAAATTTTGTAATTATGAGGGCCATTAATGATTCAGACTTTTCAACAAAGGATGCCATTGCTTAACTTTCTGATTTCAGACTCAAGATGGCAAATAGTTCATGTGGGATAAATAAGCAAATGTTCTAGTTTAATCTACACATTTTGTGTGGATTTTTTAATGTAATGCTGCTGTGAAACTAAGGTATGTGGTTTGTGTTCTACATTCTATTCTTCTTGGAATATTTTTTTAAATGCTACTGAGATTATACTGTATATATGATTAGAACACTTAGAAAACTTGCTTCTTTTCATAGTGTTAATTATTTGTACAACTGGATGATAATGATAAAAGTATGTCTTTTGTGGAAAGTAATTCAAAGTTGTAAAATGAATAGTAAAATTATTTTATTTTTATTGACATACACTGATAGATGCTGTAGATTAGTAACAAAAGGAGCTTCTACAGTTACGTGTTCTGAGTTCCCTCGGGAGAGGGACAGTGTAGCTTTATTTTACAAGAAGGTATCACTAGATTTCTATGAACTATTTATTCTGTACAGTTTTGTATATTTTTGGTTCACAAGATAATTATACTTGGGTGCCTTTTAAGAAAGTTTAAGATTACTGCTCACTTCAATAAAACTAAAATGAAAACATTTTTAAATGTGCTTCAATCTATTATTATAAGCTATAATTCATCCATGTTATGATTATTATCTCAGTATACCCTCTGTATATGAAAAAGACTGGGTCTATTTTTATGTGCATAGAAGTCCTGTGTTCAACACACAAACACACTCACACTCACACACACACACACACACACACACACACACACCCACACACACACACACACAGTGAGACACTAAACCTTTTGTTTTTCCATATGAATGACACCTAGCTTATATATTAGTAGGCATAATTTTCATATATTAGACTCTATTGGGAAAAAAGAATCACACAGTGTAATTGAAGTCTGTGTTATTAATACATTGCAATCCTGAACTCTTGTTGAGAGAGAGAGAGAGAGAGAGAGAGAGAGAGAGAGAGAGAGAGAGAAATAAAAGATGTATTTTTGTCTACTCATGTAACAATGTCTTTCAGCAATGACTATTTAGTACTCTACCAGGTATGTCATCTTTCAGAATTCATATTTTTTTCCTACTATCAGTCCTGTGAGGTCTGTGCCCAAAGGTTTGAAGACTAGATCTGAGTCTATCCAGTAATCACACTCACTAGACTTATATTGTAAATTGTTTCTTTTTTTATTTGATATATTCTTTATTTACATTTCATTTCCCTTTCCCTGGTTCCCTGTCCCCCAAACGTCCCACATGCCCCTTTCACTCCTCCTGTTCCTCCATCCACCCCTTTCCACTTCCCTGTTCTGGTATTCCCCTACACTGATGCATTAAGCCTTTCTAGAACCAGGGTCCACTCCTTCCTTCTTCTCGGACATCATTTAGTATGTGGATTGTGTCTTTGGTGTTCCAAGATTCTAGGCTAATATCCACTTATCAGTAAGTGCATGCACTCACTGTAAATTGTTTCTTATATTAATAGAATCAACACTTTAAAGGCTCATTGTAAACCAATATCACTTTATTCATTTCCAGAATGTGGAAAGACATCATATATGTGCTTGTGCCTCAAAATAAAAATTTCTAGGTAAGACTGCCTTATGTTTATAGAAAAACTAGTAAGTTCATTGACTGATAATTTCTCCAAGGATGGAGTTTACACATGATAAACCAAGTAAACAAAAAAATCTTGAGCAGAAAATGTGTTATCTTATTTCTCCTACTCATTTGAGTTTCTGCCAATCTTTTTTATCCTAATCATAACCATAGGAGTATTAGCAAGGTTTGATATTCCCCATCTGTGCATGTAAGTACATACATGCATGAAGAAAAATATGCCTTCAAGACTCTCCTTCTCTTTTCAGGAAACGTGCAGTAACATTTTATATCTCCATGTATTTTTCATTGCTGAAATTAATAGTCTTAAATTTTCAACTTATTATGAAGAGGAACAAAATTATTTATGAAGCCATGTAAGTATATCCCTCAAATTACAGATATCCCCAAATTAAAGACAGTAAAATATGAGTAAAACTTTAAAGGATTTGAAAAATACTATAACTTCCAAGGTGTACAAATATATTAAGTAATTAAATGCTTGTTTCTCATTAAATATTCCTTTGTCATGTATTTTCCTACTAATTATTTATTGTCGGTTTGTATCTTAAATAAGGTATTATGATCTGTCAAAATTTTTCAAATGTTTGATTATGTTTGTTCTATATACCTTTTTTATTAAACAAAATGAGAGCTATTTCTTGTTGTTTACAAAGTCACTTGACTCCTGAGCTAACAGAGTGACTCAGTGTACCAACTCTTATTTCAGTACTTTCATCTTCACCATATGAGCTGGTTACCTGAAAAGCCCTTAATCATTTATGGTTAACATCTTGTTCCAAGCAGAAATTATCCTGTTTTCATTGTCCATCCCTGTATATCTTGAAAACTTGAGTTTCTGTAATGTATTAACAGTAGTATAATATCATTGCAGCACCACTATTTTTAATTCTGTCTTAATCTTACTATGTTATAGGAAGATTTCTCAGAAAAATCACACTAGCCAGTAAAAAAACATGTGAGTCCTTGAGACTTTAAGACATTGAGACTTTCCATTAATCTCAATCATGGGACTAAAATTTTAAGATCTATAGAAGAAAAATTATATCAACTGTGTTCCCTGTTTACAATCAACGTCTGGTATTCTGGCACAGACAAAGCCTCTTTATATTGATTTTGTGTTAAATAAACTGAAGCATCATGTAATCTGCCTTAAGCTCCCTCAATGCTTTGGCCAACTAATTCAAAAGGCTTAAGATTTGAAGCAGGATTGAAAATCTGACATACGTAAACCCTTTTTCATTAACATGACACTTTAGAAGTAATGGCTTATGTCCCTCCATATAAATATAGGACTTTGTTATCAAATCTATATATTTATATTTATTAATGAAAATACCTATATGTGATCTCTATTAATTTATCACATATGCATTTATTTGTTGTATCTACTGAGTGATTAAACAGACATTCAGTGAGATAATATGAAATTTGTATTATAATTTCTATATGGCAACTATAAGGAGGTGATACTAATATTCTCAATATTAAATTGCATTATTTTGTATTTTTATATGCTAGCATTTAAATAATGTAAAACACTTTAAAAGATGAAGAGACTAACAGCTTGCTGGCTTCTAGTCATATTTTTTTTCCAGAAAAATAAGTATCTACAGGATTTTCAACAGTGCTCCTCATACATTTGATAATCAATCATTGGAAATTTTCTCTCCCTGTAAAGACAATTACCTGTGTGTATACAAATGCTATCTAGGTATCTTGTCAAGTGGTAAATGGTTTAAACAGAGTAAGAAGAATCTTTTTTATTTTTTTTGCTCTCACAGTATTTTATGAGGATGAAGAAGTCTTATAAAATGACAAATTTTTAATGTAAAATGAGAGATTTTGATGTTGCTGTTCCTACCCCAGCCAGATTAATCTCGCATCTGGGAAACAAAATTAAAAATTACCTCATGACTTAGGAATGGACTTATAATTAAGAACACAAATTTCAGAATTCCACTTTTTCTAATTTTTGATACACTGAAAAATATATATTCTTGGATTCATATCTGAAAAATAAATTCTTGGATTCATATCTGAAATAAGACTCAAATGTTGCACATTACTGGTACTTAACTGACATTATAATTTTAACATTAACTTATTTTGTTAATGACTAACCACATATGCAAGATAACTTGTACTATTCTTATTGATGCTATTACTAATTGGAGGTGTATTAATGCTTATTGTATACAATGCCATTTTTCTATGTTTATAATGGGGTAGTCAGCCAGACATAAAACCCTTTTTTAGCTGCTGTGAAAGCAAATTAAATAGACAATTGCTCTTCTGTTAGTAAATGTCTTTCAGCAGATTAGTCAATAAAGAAAGGAAACAATTCAAAACAACAAATTATAGGTGCACACTTGTATACTTCTGACTTAACTCAATTAGCATTGAGCACTTTTGAAAAAGTACTTTTATTACAATTTTTAAACATAGAGAGCAAAACACTTGGCCTTATAACATGTTTTCCTTTTCATATGCCATGGATATTTTTTTAACCAAGACAAACCTGATCATCCAAGAACTAATTAATAATATTAAATTACCAACTTACTTAAAATTTTGGAGAAATTGCATTTCACTTCATTAAGAAACATTATACAAAACAATCATATTCTTGAAATTATCTAATTATACTGGACTTTACTATTTTCAAAGAAACCAGCATTAGTGCAAATATATGCCAATATTGTTCTGTAATTTTCTTCATTTTCTGAGGAATCCAACCACACAGAAAAGTCCTTGTTATCTGACATCACTCATAAGTTTGTATAGCAAAATAAAGCAAAGAAATGCAAGTCATGTAAAAGTGCAGCACATTGTTAATTTTGGGGAAAAGTGTAATATTAAAGTAAAATATGGTTTGTAGCCATTGAACGATATTTATCAGCTAATTTGTCCCCAAATCTTAGCACTCTTAAAACAAAACTATGTATTATGTATGTTACAGCAGACAAGAAGATCCTATATCACAGCAAAGACCATCATATGTAGCTCTTCAGTGATAACTGCCTTTTTTTGTAATTTATTTATTTTGTGGTTTTTTTATTGGATATATTCTATATTTACAATTCAGCAGATGTTAAATATCTTGTTAAAGAACTTGTTATATCAGAATAATTTTAACAATGGATTATATAGTTCTATATCATGCAAAATATGTATTATTTAATTTTAGAAAAATTTTAATTATTAATAATGTAATCGAATGGAAATCTGTCCCTGTGAGAGACAGAAAATAATTGGGCAGTGTCTTTCTGAAACTGTTTGTTATCCATCTATCTCTATCCGTATCCGTATCCGTATCCGTATCCGTATCCGTATCCGTATCCGTATCCGTATCCGTATCCCTATCCCCATCCCCATCCCCATCCCCATCCCCATCCCCATCCCCATCCCCATCTCCATCTCTATCTCCAGCTCCAGCTCCATCCATATCAATATCCATATCTATATCTATCTATAATATATATATATATATTCAAAACTTCCTTTAAGAGTAAAATTTTATTTTTCTTATTTTCTATATTCTTTGTTTACATTCCAAAGGCTTTCCCCTTTCCCAGTTTGCCCCTCACCATATGTCCCATAAGTCCTCTTCCCCCCCATCCCCCGCCTATTTCCCAATCACCCCCTCCCCATTTCTTTGTTCTGGTGCTCTCCTACAAAACTGGATCCAGTCTTTTCAGGACCATGGTCGTCTCCTTCCTTCTTCTTGGGAATCTTTTCACTTGCTAATTATGCCTTGAGTATTCAGAACTTCTGGGCTCATTAATATCCACTTATCAGTGATTGCATTTCATGTGTATTCTTTTGTGATTGGGTTAACTCACTTAGGATGTTATTTTCCAGATCCAATCATTTGCCTACAAATTGCATGAACTCATTATTTTTAATTGCTGAGTAGCATTCCATTGTATAAATATACCACTTTTTTTGTATCCATTCCTCTTTTGAGGGACATCTGGGTTCCTTCCAGCTTCTTACTATTATAAATAAGGCTGCTATGAACATAGTGGAGCATGTGTCTTTATTGTATGCAGGGGAATCCTCTGGGTATATGCCCAGGAGTGGTATGACAGGGTTCTCTGGAAGCGTCATGCCCAATAGTAAAATAGTACCAAATCAATCACAATGCATTCAGTTGGCATATTATTTTGAGTAGAAAATGTTAAGTCAATGTATGTGAAGAATAAACAATTTAACTATTATAATACACTTGCAGATTATAGTATCATATTTCATTTTATCAATATTTAGGTTCTATCTTCATGGTATTTTGAGTAAATTAGAATAAAGACCATGGTCAAGAACATGACTCTGTGTAAACTGTTGGTTATACAGGCATGACAATCTGAGTTTAGTTCTCTGCTAGCCGAAAGAAGAAGAAAAGAAAGAAAACAAAGAAAAACAAACAAAAAGATACGTAAAAAGCAGGAGTGGAATTGTACAGCAGAGCACATCCAGAGAACTCATTGGTCAAATCAGTAAGCTTCAGATCAGCAAGAATCCATCCAGGAAAGAAAACTGTGGAGGCACTGAGAACCATGTTTGTTGGTTTCAGGTCTCAGGGTGTACAAGCTTGCCCCTTCCTCTCACACCCCCTCAATTAGCAAGCAAACAAACAGGCATGCACAAATATCATTATCCCAGTAATTGTACCCTTTAAAGCCTAGAAAAAGTTTTATGAAATAATTGTTTCCAGTTTAAGTAGGTGGTATTTTGAAAGTAGTTTGGAACTTAGTAGCAAACTGATAAAAAAGTATATATAAATTTCTCTCATACAAATACAACATTTCCCACATCATACACAGGAAAAATGACCTTTGTAGTAAACAATTGTGTGTGACAACTGCTTTCAACTGAATTTCATAGTTTACATCAGAATTCTGTTGTATATTTTTTCTGGATTTTGATGAGTGTTTTCACAAATATGACTTTACACATTATAGTTTTATTCCTGAAAAATCCTATGAGTTTGCCTATGGATTATTGGCTAATAACCTTTGACCTTTTATACTGTGAATAGTCTTCCCTTTTCTAGAGCAGCATAGAGTTGGAACCACACTACATGAGTACTTGCAGGATTGACTTCTCTCACTTACTCGCATTCAATGATGTTCATTCTGTGGTCTCTCAAGCTTGATAGCCTTCTTTTATCATTGAACAATATCCTATTAACTGGGCGATCCATGGTTCATTATTCACTCCATTACTAAAGAAAATCTTGGGGGTTTTAACTACAAATAAAGCAATTATCAACATCTGTGTGCAGATTCCCTTGTAAATATAAACTTACATTTGGGTACTTTCTAAGGAACATAATTATTCCATTACACATTGAGCCTACACTTTGTTTTCAAAACAAAAGCTTCTAAATGTTCCTGGTCTATTTTGGATTCCCACTTACATGGAATAAGAGTCTATAATATAAGATACCTACCAGCTTTGGTGAAGTCAATGAGATTGGTTATTCTCATAGAATTGTAGCAGAATATCATTTAATTTACCACCTCTCATAATAATAGAAAGTATTTTATTACGCTTACATGAAATTCATGAGTGCACATGCACACATGCATGTACGTACACAGAGATATAAATCACTTGTCAGGGTTGATGGGATAGGAGGTTTCCAGAGAGGAAACCAGGAACAGGGGATAACATTTGAAAATATACAAAATATCCAATAAAAAAACCAGAAATATGTCTATTTTGCATATTTTCTAAATTCATTTTTCTTTTTATTGATTTTAATGATAATTTATACAACTAATGTAAAATATTTTAATATATATGCCTTTGCAAGGCTGTATATTTGAAAATTTCATTCTATGGCTCAGGTTACATTAAACTTAAACTGCCAATTACAGGGAAGATATGTCTGTTTATTAATTTACAACATAAAATCTTTTTGATGTAAAGGTTGTTGTTGTTGTTGTTCTTCTTCTTCTTTTTCTTCTTCTTCTTCTTCTTCTTCTTCTTCTTCTTCTTCTTCTTCTTCTCCTCCTCCTCCTCCTCCTCTTTCTCCTCCTTGTTCTCCTCTTCCTCCTCTTTCTTCTTCCTCAAAACACCTATGATATATTCAAATTATTTAAATTTCACATATATGATCATCATTGATATTTTAAAATTTTGTCAGCATATACTGCCTGTATACTATTCATTTTTATATATAGATATTTTTTCCAGCATTATTTGTTTAAAAGAGATTATGAAAATGTTTAATCAGATAAAATTAAATTATTTATCTGCAATTTCATCTAGTGCTACCTAAGTGTTACTAATATTATGATGACTAATGGATTATAAAATATATGTTAGAATATTTTCCAATAATAGAGTCTTCTCATGGGTCTGAAAAAGTACAGTCATGGATATAAAAGTATTCAATGTAGATATATAACATTATACATAGCGGTATCTGTGCTACTGTGATCAATGTGAACCCTGTATTTTACTAGTAAGCATCATTACTGATACAAAAATTAGGTCTAACCATACAAATAATAATTTGTTTTCATTTGGCCAGTCAAATATTTATATAAATTCTGTAATTAATTTTGTCTTTATCATTTTACCACTATAAGAAATGAACATGCGAAAGTTAATTTCCCATGAGCATATTTATATTATTCCCAGATCATATTTTCTTCAGTTGAAAAGTTTCGATCTTGTTCCCTTATCAAACATCATCTCACATGAATTTTGGAAATTATTTCAAGACTTGCATCAAACTCATTTACATAGAAGGTACCATGCTATCATACTTTTATATCATAGTTATTAAATTGTTTAATTTTAGTTGATACTTTTTAACTTTACATTCTAATTATAGCATTAATCTGTTGTTCTTATCAATTGAGGATTTTTTATTTTTTATTAGATATTTTCCTTATTTACGTTTCAAATATTATTCTGTTTCCCAGTTCACTTCCTTCAGTAACTCCCTATCCCACCCACCCCCACTGCCTCATTCCATGAGAGTACTTGCCCACCCACACGCCCACTCCCACCTCCCTGCCCTACATCCACTCTTCTATTGTAGAACATCTGGATTGTTTCTAGCTTTTGCTTATAACAAACAAGGCCACTATGACCATAGTGGAACATGTGCCCCTGTGGCATGGTATAGCATCTTTTGGGTATATTCCCAAGAGTTGTAACTCTGGGTCTTCAGGTAGATCTATTTCCAATTTTCTGAGGAACTCCCAGATTGATTTCCAGTGTAGTTTTACCAGCTTGTAATCCCACTAGCAATGGAGGAGTGTTCCTCTTTCTCCACATTCTTGCCAAAACGTGTTTTCACCTGAGTTTTGATCTTAGCTATTCTAGTTGGTGTAAGGTTAAATCCCAGGATCATTTTACATGAGGTACTTTCATACAAATACAAATATATTTTAAATTTTGATCAAGTCATTAAAAATAGGAAATATAGATTTCTAAGTTGAGATGCTGGAGTGATGGCTTATTTGCTCTTGCTAAGAACAGGGTGTTATTTTTCCAGCTCACATATGGTATTTCATACTTGTTTCAGAGCAACCAACTCTATCTTCTGACCTCTGTGGACACCCAGCATGCACATAATGTACATGCATATATACATGCATAATATACATACATAAAAAGTAAGTCAGTTTAAAAGTAAAATATTTATTATAAATTATGAAAGGAATTTGTATCTTTCAATTTCTTCATAGTTTTGGCTCAATAATATTTCATAATCTTACATGGAGACAGATCTTCAAAAAAACTAGTTATTTACTGGGTTTGGGGAAAGTTTATATTTTCCCAATTTGACCTCAAATCATACTGACAAAATATTCACAGCTCTGCTCTGTACAGGTGATTGGCAGCCAATAACTTGCTGGTCATACATAATAAAAATACCTGTTGTAAGAATTGCTAGATTGGTCTCTATTCTCCTTCAGCTTTAAAATAAACTTTCCAGTGCTTAAACATCAATATTTTCCCCATACTGCTTGCTTTTGAACAGCCTGTTTGATTAATCAGTAAATAAAACAGAACAAAGAAACAAGAAGCAATTTTTAAAAATTTTTTTAACATGGTTTTAATTTAGTCAATTGAATTTGCATATTCAATATTCTTTGATCATATCTTATTCTTCCCCAAACTCTCCTCAGGACAGGGCATCTATGTCACATCCTCTCCCTGTGTCATGCCTTATTGCTTTGTTTGTTGGTTTGTTTGTTTGTGTTATTATTGAGATAGGATCTTACTACAAAACCCTGGTTGGCCTGGCATTTTCAGGTTCCAGTCTGACCTCAAACCCAAAGTGTCACAGATATATACCTATATTTTCCTTCTGGGTGCTGGAATTTAAAGATGTGTGTCCCTAAGCTCAGACTCCTGAATTTTTATAAAATATATATTTATTTTTGTTACTATTTGGGAATTTTTGGATAGATGGATAGATGGAATAAAGAAAATGTTTACATCATTTTATATAAAACTTTCTGAAGTTCTACAGAAATGTTTTCTTTATGGTATTAAAACAAAGCAAATAAGAGTGTGAAGTTTATTATTATCCTATTATGTGGATGCCTAATTAGAGAAGTTGAGCTTGGAAGGCGAGAAGATAAAGGTAATCCCTTGATTCTTTATAATTTTATGTCTTATATTTCCCTTCATTCTTCATTCATACTTATGATCAGCCTTTACAGACACATAGTGGAATCTCTAGAGACAGCTATGTCTTGATATCTTTGAGACACATTTTTGTATAATGCTCTCATTGAGCAGACATGTCTATCTCTTGGTGTTATTGTAATCACCTAATTCAGCTTAAAGAAAATAATAAATGCAAAGATATCATACATTATTAGTGATACCTGCTGTGTTTTGGAGATTTTTTTTGTTCTCCATGAGTTCTCATTTTGAATGGGTAGGTGCCAATGGCGAGTAGTTAAGGTGTAATGGAAGCTAAGGTTATAGAGAGCTGCTGGGGGATAGCTGCTGTGTCAGGAGTGAGCATTACTGACCTGTGGACTGAACTCAGGATTCCAGAAAGTCTGGAGAAGGAGGTAGAATAAAAGAGGATGTCTCCAATCTCCTGGTGTTCAGCCTCCTCTCTTGACATCTTTCACGTCACCATGTATCATGCTTCTGCCATTAAGGTGGCGTGCCTCACAAGGCCCTCAGCAGAGGCTTTGACAAGATGACTGTAAATCTTAGACTTCCGTCTCTTTCAGCCAAACAAGCCTCTATTCTCTGTGGAGCACACATCCTCAGAGGTTTGACCTAGCCATACAAATGAAGTAATTTAAGTGCTTTATGAGGCTTAATAATAAAAGAAACACAAAAACTCTCCATTTACCGGAATTTCAGATAGAACAATAAAAATTTTGTTACAAATATAAAGACAAAATAGACTGAGCTTGGAGGTACATGTCAGCAATAACAATACTGGAGATAACAATACTGGAGGTAAGGGAATAAGAGTCACAGTGATGGATCCACCTTCACTAATACTGTGAGTTCAAGGCCATCCTGGGTTATATGAGAATCTCTCTCTCTCTCTCTCTCTCTCTCTCTCTCTCTCTCTCTCTTGTCTCTCCTCTCTCGTCTCTTGTCTTTCCTCTCTCTTGCCCTCCCCTCTCACATATATACGAATATATGAAGCTTTATGAAATTATATATGTACATATGTATAAAACAGTATGTATTACCATATATACAATACAATAAAATTACCGAATTATATACTATACATAAAATATTATATTTACATTATATTTATAAATATTATATTTATATTATAATATTAAATATTATATTTATTAAAGATAACATCTAAATCAACTGTTATTCTATTAAAATGTTTTATATGTATGTATATATACATACACACATATATGTTTATGTATATATATATATATATATAATATAGTCTATATTAAATATGCAACCCTTCAAAATTTTGTATGTTGTCCTTGCTCAGGGGCTATACTAATCTTCCCTGTATCATTCTAACTTTCGTATATGTGCTGCCAAAATGACCTCCCCAGAGCTACTTGGGACTAAGCTACCAACCAAAGAGCAACTCATGGCTCCAGCCCCAGGTGAAGCAGAGGATGGCCTTGTAGGGCATCAATGAGAGGGGAGGTCCTTGGTCCTGGGAAGCCTCAAGGCCCCAATGTAGGGTCATGTGAGTGTGGGGAAGCAGGAATCGGTGGGTTGGTAAGGGAGCACCCACATAGAAGCAGGGGGAGGGGGGATGGGATAGGAGGTTTCCAGAGTGGAGACCAGGAAAGTAGATAACATTTGACATGTGAATGAATAAAATACCCAATTAAACTTCTTTTAAATGTTATATATATTACTTAACTATTTTAAGAAATTTATATATTTTTAAATATATTTATAATATATTAAATCAAATGTTATATGTTATATAGCAAATATTATATTTATATTATATATTCATAATATATTATATTGTATTTAAATATTTATATATTTAAATATATTTAAAATTATATACACATATATTTACACATATAGTAAATACTATATAAATATAAATATATTTACATATATTTCTTTAAAATATGAATATTATTACATATTAAACAAGACATTAAATATATATAAATAATACATATATACACATACTCATATAATATACATATGCATATGTATATGCATATGCCTGTGCCTGGGTTTCTCAGGTGGAATGAGGGTAGATGGGATTGGGAAAAGAAGGAATCTGGTGTGGAGAAGGAAGGAGCAATTACTTGGAAAAAAGTGTGGAATGGAGAGGCATTTGAGGGCAGATGGAAACCAGTACAATGGGAACTCCATGTAATCTAAGGATGTAATTTTAGCAAAGACTTGTAGTAAAAGGGGACACAAATTCCGAAACTGCCTTCTTCAGTAACCAGGCAAGGCCTCATGTCTAGAGACTGAGAGACCAACCCAGTTACAAAACATTCAACCTACAGATTGTCCTGCCTGCCTTCTGTTCTCGAAACAGAAGCTACCAGAATCATCATCAAAGAGAGCAGAGAGACTCCATCCAGAAATAGATGGGAGCAGATGCAGGGTTCCACAGCCAAACGTCAGGCAGAGTCTGGGAGTCCTGCTTATAAGGGGAAGGAAGTATTGAGGAAACAGAGGAAGGAGTCGGAGGCACACCAGGAAAAGGAGGCCTGTAGAACCCCCTGACCAGGACTCATGGGAACTTGAAAGCTCAAGGAACCTGCAAGGTGTCTGACTTAGATTCTCTCTATATATGTGATGGTTGAGTTGTTTGCTGTTTTGGTATTCTTGTAGAAATTCTAATAGTGGGAGTGAGCTCTGACTCTTTCTTTCCCTTCCTTCCTTCCTTCCTTCCTTCCTTCCTTCCTTCCTTCCTCCCTCCCTCCCTCCTTCCTTCCCTCCTTCCCTCCCTCCTTCCCCTCTCCTCTCTCTCTCTCTCTCTCTCTCTCTCTCTCTCTCTCTCTCTCTCTCTCTCTCTCTCTCTCTTCCCCTTTCTCTTTTATCTACTAGTGGTATTATTTTCCTCCTCCTGCTGGGTTGCCTTGTCCAGGTTTGATTTGATGGTAGATGCTATGTGTCTGGTCTTATTGTAGCTTGCTGTGACTTCTTCGGTTGATGTCTCTGGGAGTCTCGGTGTTTTTTGAGGGGTGTGGGGATATCTTGGAGGCAGGAGGGGTATGGGCATGTGGGGTGGGAGGTTCGAAGAGGGAGGCAGAGGAAAGTCCAGTGTGGATGTAACACATGAGAGAAGAGTAGAGTTAAAAGGCAAAAGTTTGAGGATGGTGCTTTGATGCTCTCAAGGTATAGCTTTAGGGAAAAATAGTGGATAAGTAAAAAAAAAAAATCAATTTTTACCTATATCAATTTCTCAAAGAATTAAAAATAGCACATTGTTAAAAAATAGGAAATGGATTTATAGTGAGCTGGGTAGATGTCGCAGGACGTAAGGCATGAGGACTAGAGGTCAGATCCCCAACGCACACAATCACACCCTCACCATCATGGAGGCTCACACTATCCAGGCAATGGGGAGATGAAGACAGAGAAGTTTAGGGGGAAGCTGGATAGCTATACTAGCTAAACAGTGAAAGCCCCCATTCCAATAAGTAAATTGCCTCAGAAAATTAAATAATGTCCATATAAATGTAGACAGACATGTTAACTTCTGCTCATCCCTCACAATCACACACCTCCCCATTATGTATGATGGACTTTTCATGGACTGATGGAACACACACATTTTTTCACCAGGTATAGACCAAAGTAACAAGTGAACCAAAGCCCAGCATGGAAGCAATGTGTGTTCATTATGGTCTCCAACAAGAGTGTGGGTGACAGTTACCCACAGGAACAAGGTGACTGAAAACAATTCCTGCATCTCTGAACACCCCACACCAGTGTGGGTGAGAACTCACGACTGATGCAGCCTAGAGTTCTTTCTAGCTCTAAGGTTGACACTTGAGTGACAGTTAGGTATGGATCCACTGAGGGCAGCATCCAACACTTCCCTGTGAAGCATTCTAAAGAAAAACAATGTTAATTATGTCGTCCAGTAATTTAATTAGTCTTAGCATTTAATTGTCTATATCAATTAACTTCACTTGACAAAGACTTTCCTTTCTGATACATTGTTTTTCTGTTCAGAAACCGGAAAATATAGAGATAAAACTTGAAAGACACAAGAAAAATATATTAAATGACTATAAGGAACATGAAACCACAACAGCAGCAATACTACTCCTCAAAATTCAATATGCTGTGAATGAGAAAGGTTTCCGACTCCTATAGACTTATTATTAGTTAACTACAAAAAGATGGGGTATCAGCTAATTCATATTGAATATTTTACTGAAGCTTCTGCTATGTATGATGTCAAAAGAATATAAAGAACTGAATTTTGTATTAATGTTTCCTCTCCATCTACGGGTGACTTCCTCTTGTGATATAGCACAGGTTAAAATAAAGAATGTACATGCATGAAAAATGTAATGCCAAAATTTCAATGGATGCCATATAAAGATGAAAGAATCTACAAATGATGTTGCCACATACAGTTTTTCACACATGCAGTTATACATTCCCAAAATGAAACTTCTCAAGTATATTCACTAAAATCACAAGCCTTAACATGTGTATTGATGCCTTAAGAATTTAAAATGAGGTAATGTTCAAATGCCTATCTTCAATTGTATCAGGATGTGATTAGGCTATGGTTTTGGTACAAGGCCACAGTTCGAGCAATTTCCTGCAGCCTTGCTAATATCTCACTGCCCTTTGAATATCATCATACACTTCTCTGTAGATTCCACATAAAGAAAGAACACATGAGATTCTTTATTCACCCCAATCCCCACCCCACTGAGGAAATAGAAATCTAAAGGGAAGTAATTACAAAAGACCTTGACCTTTTGGATTCAAAACCAACTTCCTGATAATCAGTCTTTTTGTCTCCCAGTTTATCGAACTGACAATGTGATGACATGTAATTGATTGCAAAATTAGTTACAAGTTCAAAGGAAACCAAGCTTTGTCTGCACAAATAGTGCATGACAGGGGAGTCAGTGTTGTCGGAGGATTTTTTTTCATATCCTGTCTTCACTGTATAAGCGATATTTCATATCAAGATAATATAAAATACAATGAAGAATAAAATTTATTTTTAGATTCAAACTCTTGTGCCATTTTTTTTTTGTGGAAAGACATATTTCATTTCAGGTCCCTTTAAGGAAAGTCTTAAATGGAAAACAAATACTTGTTAGAGAAATTGAAGGATTTCTAACAGTGCAATAAATGGAGCTAGAGGCATGTTGTCAACAGACAGTGCAGGCTTTTGTCTGTGCTTTTCTCATTCATTATAACCAGGATAAAGCAAGTAAATTCTCAAATCCATAAAAGAAAAACTCAAAAACAATAGATCAATAAAGTGTTCTACTCAAATCCTACAAAAGACCTTAGTTAAAATGGAGACAGAAATCAAGATTTAATCTATTTTACTAGGAGGTTCAGAGATTTTTAAATATAAATTTAAAAATTATGGTTGAAAGTGAAAATTTAATTCATTTCAAGTTTAAGTATTAGCACATGACATAATTCATACAAAAATTTTAAGTGACTTTTTTGCTAAATACCATCTATCCTTTCATTATTTTTATACTAGCATAATTAGATGAAGTCATTCCATTTTCTCAGGCTTAATTTCAGCTCATCTTATCATATTCAAAGCAAGCACAAAAGTCTTAATGGGTTATAACAAGCCCAGTTAATTTTCTATTACATCCTTTTAATGTTTTATTAAGAATTATGCTTAGAAATGGAATGAAAATAATATTAAACTAGTTGTGGATTATCTTACGAACACTTACACACTAATTATTATTTAATATCTAGGTGACTATGTGCTTCTGGTATGGGTGATATGGACGAGTGCATACATGTGTCTTAGCATACATGTGGATGTCAAAACAAAATTCCAGTGTAGATTATCGCTTTCCATTTTATTTGTACAGTTTCTTGATTTTGTAAATATGAATGACGGCTTGCTGGTCTTACTTCTTCAAGGATTCTCTTAAAACTATGTCCCATCTAACTGTAGACATTCGTGTTCTGGTCCTCCTGCTTGCATGGTAAGGTGATAACACCTAAGCTTTAACCCAAATTAGAATAATCCTTCTATAAACAATGTTGTGAAATATCCAGCCCCTTGTGGGGAAAGGGATAATTATAATTTTAAATTGTAAATTAGAAATTATATGAGGTGTGCAAGGAGAGTTCATACTTCTAATGGACAGGGGGTGTGTTTTATCTCTATGAAATTCAAAGTAGTAAATATTTTCAATTATTTCAATTATTAAAATACTTTAAAAGAACCAAAATTATCGCAATTTTTGTTCTGCAAAACCTAAGAAGAGTTCTATTTCCTATTTGAGATACTTAAAGAAATTTCCACTTTAAACATAATCATTGTTGTGATAAACAAGGCTTAAATTTTTTTATGTTTCAGCTGAATCTAGGCAAAACACTTCCCCAGATACACATCAGAAGACTTAATTATTTGCTTATATAAACTTATGAAATGCTTTCTTCTCTAATATACTGCTGTTATCAGGTGAAACATGGGACTTTCCATTTGGATTTACTACTGTTGCTAGTGTTTGTCAAGAACAGTTTAGATAATTATTGAATAATACAGATTTTTAGAAGGTGCCTGATGTTTATGATCCTTGGATGTCACAAATGTTGGGTTTTAGGCCTTGAACTCAGCCAAAGTAGCAGTGAAAGTAAAGCTGGTTGTGATAAACAGGATTTTAAATAGTTGAAAGAAAAATCCTAATTTGTAGATACATCATTGGTAAATGTACTTACTTATGTATTTTCAAAAATTGTATTCAAAGAGGTACAACACACTTTTAGTTTTCAGTACCAAAAGCTTAAGGCATCAAGAAAGCTCATCCATAAAGTTCCTGAAGGGCGTGTGTGAAACCCAGCATTCAAGCCCTGCAGTGATCACATCAATATCCACACAAGTACGATGAGATGATGAAGATGATAACTCTCTGTAGTGAGACATGGAGCTGCAAATTTATTAAGAGTAAGAATGTTAAAATGCAATCAACATTAAAGTAATTAAATAAGCATTGAGTCCATTTGTCCAAATTGCTGTTCATTTCAGAGGCCTCAAACTGTTTATGGTCTGGAGTCAAAGAGTTCAACATCTGTAGGTTTATAAACTGCTGAACATGAGAGCCACAGACTAAGTATATATTTACTTATCTGAGTTTTGCAAGTGCTTGATATATAGATGAGACCCATTTATTGGTAAATTATACTTAGATAAGTTCTTGATAATCTAAGGATATATTCCAAGCATAGTCTTTTTTTGTGAATACAATTTTAATATGACTTAATAGTTCCTTAAAGTAGACTTTAAAAAGTCATTATTTCTATTGGTTTCTTCTGTTTTTCCACTCTCTTACAATATTAGCCTTTATTCATACCACCCTTGCTTCTACACAGCATTCACAAAAGCCTGTTCAAACACATTTTCAACAATCATGGTTCCAAAACTAATGATTGAGATGAATTACTCTTTTTTGTAATTGGGAATTGTATCTAGCCACTCACATATGATAGAAAAGTGCTCTGCCCTTTATTTTTCATTCATTCATTCATTCACTTATGTGTTTGTTTATCCATTTATTATTCTCTATTTTTGATGTATCTTAAAATACTCTCATTTTTTCTTTTATATGTGTTATAGGTATATACAATGCATTTGGGTCTTGCCTAACCTTAACGTACATTACTCCAACTTCCAGCCCATCTTACTCAAATTTTATCTTTACTTTGGATTGTTATTATAATTAATATCTCACTGGGAATAATTAATATTGGCCAGGAATGGGTTCTTGGTAGGGCTTCATTTGTGGATGCATAAGAAGCCTATCAGGGGTGATATATGAACCAAAGAAAATGAACTCTCTTCCCACCAGCAGCTATCAACTGTTAATGACTGCTCAGACAGACATGGGGCTAGACAACATCCTTGCCATGATAAAACTATTATTAGCTTGATCTTTTGCTGGTCTGGTGCAGGGAATGAAAACTGCCCTCAGTTGACTTGGGTGTCAAGCATGTCTTTCCAAATGATAGCATTTCACAGCTTCCCCTCCCCATCCTCAGGCAATTTTCAAGGATTTATCCATTTACGCTAATTTGTGTACTTGCTTGATAAAATCCCGTTTCACACTTGGATAAAGCTTAATGAAGTTAAGTCATTTCTCATTCAACATTTCATTTTTAAGTCAAACTTGGCACAAACTATACACTAAAATATTTAGAAGGAAAAAAGTGAAGTTTAAGTTTTCAACAATTAGCATTATATGACATATAAATAAAACCAAACCATGATGCTCAGATTATAAAACACAAAAAATGCAATATATTATTTATGAGAGAGCTACTTTGCAAAATAATATTTTAAACAAGTGAGCATCTGGTTTTAACATTAGTAATTATGAAAATTTTAATCAATAGTTGATAAGGACCATCCTTATTCTAAATTTAAAATAATAAACATAATCACTGTTGAAAATGGAGGTAATTATGAGGCTCAAATAAGATAAGCATTTAAAAGTATTTTACATTCAATTAATTATTAACATCAATATATACATGCCAACTTTGTTCTAGCTACTATATTCAATGAATATTACTGGCTGTCTGTATTAGATTGTATAGACAATTGGAACCATTACAAAAATTTAAAATGGAAAAAATTAACAATTGTAATGTAAGGATAATTTTTTGGTAATCTCCCCCCACACAATATATATATAAATATAAATATATATATATATATATATATATATATATTACACATATATATTTTACATATATATTTTACAAATATATATTTCACATATATATATTTTACATATATGTGTCCCTACATGATAATAAAGCATGTTTGTATTAATATTATACAGTAGAAAGAAAGTAGACTGAAAAAAACAATAAAAAGTAGCAATTTTATAATTATATGGAAAATACAGAATTAGAATAATATTGACAAGGATTTCTAACTTAACCACGAATCATAGATAAGCATATTCTTTTTCCTTACATTTCTTATAACTATATTTTGAAAGTTAGAATTCAAATTTATCTCTTTTTCCAGTCACAGTTTGAACATGTTCCTAGAGAACACTTATAACTTTTCAACTATTATGGTCCTTCACTAAACTTCAGAAAACCCTACCTAAGCTATTATCCCTTTGTCAGCCTGTGAACTTATGTGTTTTCCTAACCTTTAAATGTTATTTGAATGCTACAGCTGCACGGATTACATTTCTCCTACACCTGGAAAAAGAGATGGACTGTATTTGTTTTGTTAACTTTCTCTTTGTAATTGTCTTCAAAGGTATTTCATCAGTACAGACACACTAAAGCGTTACAATATACTTTCCACAGTTGTATACGGTATCTATAAATAACACAGCACATGCTTCTGGGCGAGGCATGATTGTTAAATGGTCCAGTTTTTTCTGAACTAATGGTTTGCACTAATGTTCTGATGCCACAAGATGTGCAGCATCTGTTCCTATTCATCGGTGACTAAAATAATTTACTCCTTTTCATTAATCATCTGGAAGAAAGGCTATTTATTCACTTAGGCAGCAGGTCTTCTGTGATTACATGAAGCAAAGGAAGAAAGGGTACACATTTTCAATAGAATGAATCACAGAGACAAGCAAAAGAACTAAAATAACCATGAAAGTAAGCATGTAACATCACAACCCAGAGGGCCTGTCATGCTTTTGGAATAGCTTCATCTCATATGGAAAGGGTATTCTCTTAAGTCAGTATTGCATTAAGCTACTACTTTATTTATAGAGAACTGGGGCATGCATGGCCCTTTAATGTGTTCTCAGTGTTATCAGCAAAAGTATTTTGAAGAAAGGAGGAGCAGAAATTCTCACTTAAATTTAAATCTCCACAGGTTAACTTAAAGCTACTTCTCTTTTATTTCTATTTTTTTGTAAAACTACATTGAATAATTTTATTTGGCAGATAAATGCAACACATTTAAAGTCACAAAATAGTAATCTAGTAAAATGATGAAGAAATGTTATTACCTTTTGATAACATTTATTTAATTTATCCCCTTGTAAGATTTATTTAAGTAGTCTAGTTGTGGTTCAATATCCAGATTTCATCCAATACAATCTATCAACAGGTGAGTAAAGAAAAATCCCATCAAAATAATATGATAGTTGGACTTTATTAAAATTAAAATATCTGCTTTATTGTAAGACATTCTTTTATAAATAGAAAAAAACATAGACGGAAATTTTTTTTTAAGAAATTTGAAAAAGAGTAGGAGTGAAAAACTACTTCTTCAGTACATGGCCTGGCTTCTTCCTGCTGGAAGTCTATGCATTGTGGTTGCTTGTGTGATGCAGTACCCATCAACACCTCTTAAGTGACATGGGAGGGACTAGGGAGAACTCAACATGTAACAGTTTTTATATACTTGGCTGATGGATTGTCACTCTAAGGGGATCTGTCCTTGCTGGAGTAGGTGTGTCACTGTGGGCGTGGGCCTAACTCTTAGCTGTCTAGAACCCAGTTTTCCACTAGCAGCCTACAAATGCCTGCACCATGCCTGCTGTATGCTGCCATGCTCCTACCTTAATGATACTAGACTGAATCTCTGAACCTGTAAGCCAGTCCTAATTAAATGTTGTCCTCTATAAGGCTTGGCTTGGTCATGGTGTCTGTTTACAACAGTACAACCCTAAATAAGACACCACATCTCTGTGCGAACTTATTGAAAGTGAATGGTTGGTGGAAGAGAGACGTTATTTTCTTCAGCAGTAATCCTTGGTCCCTGTGAAGTGTTGGTTGAGTATATAAAACTGTTTTCTTGATTTGGCAGGGCAGGCACACAAATGGACTCATAGCAGGAGTGTCATCAGGCATAAACTCAACCTATTAAACAGGAAAGCTTTCCAAAATGGAAACAGAATTTAGATTAAGTCTCATCTTTCGTTGAGAAGCTGTTGGCAATTAATAGCTTTTGGAAGTGGGGGAGTAAGTTATGTTTAATTGGCTGGGCCCTGGTATGCTGATGGTGCTCCAGTGGAAGAAGGCAATCAAAGAATATATAGAGAATACCAACTGGATGTGATGACTTAATGAAAAATTTAAAGAGAAGGGAAGGGAAGGGGAGGGGAGGGAAGGAGAGGGGAGGGGACGGGAGGGGAGGAAAGGAAAGGGAAAACTGACACAAACTGAGTGGGAAAGGGAGGAAGATTGGACCTGTGAGTAGTTCAGGGTTGTAAAAAATAGAAAAACTCACTGGAAAAAATCTTTTAAAAACTAATAACAAAAGGAGGCAAGAGAAGACTTTAAAACAAAACAAAACAAAAAACCCAAATTCACTATTTTAGTCTTCCACTCCTTTTCTGAGCCTCCTAGCTGACTATTCTTTGGCTAAGTGATTTGTGGCCTTTCACTGGAGAGAAGGATTTCTTTGACTAAATCTGAGAATAGCTTTGATTTGCTATTTGCGAGCATTTACAAGATGCTTTCTGACCTATTAATGTAGCAAAACAATAGTATGTTCCACTCTTCCACTCCTTTCTTCCTTAGCACGGGATTTTTAACTATGATTAAAATAGCAGTGATAGTTGACTATGCGGGTCTTTTTGTGATAACTTTGAGCCACCCTACTCATTCAATTCTATACCTCACTCTTTCACAAGATTCCCTTAGCTCTGTCTGATGCTTGCCAGAGGGACTCTGCATCTGTTTTTATCCCCTGCTGGGTGAAGTCTCTCAGAAGACAGTTATGCCAGGCTTCTATCTGCAAGCATAGCAGAGTATCATTAATAGTGTCAGGGATTGTCTCTCTCCTATGGGATGGTTTTTAAGTTGGGCTACTCGTTGGTTGACCCTTTCCTCAATCTTGGATCCATTCTCATCCTTATGCATCTTGTAGACAGGAAAAAAATTGAATTGACAGGTTTGTGGGTGGGTTAATGTCTCCCACTAACCCTATCTGTGCCCATGGGGAGACACAGAGGCAGAACAACCAACCAAAAAACATTCATGGGCTTGGACATGGCTTTCCACACATTTGTATCAGACATTTAGTTTGGTCTTCATGTGAGTTTACTAACATTTGGAGCAGGGGCTCTAACTCTATTGTTGTGATCATAAAAAGAGAAGTATGTACAAGATATGTTCTCTGGGTGTGTGGGGGAAAGGGCTGCCTCAGCGGGTCCATGCCAAGGAATCCCTTACCCCTGAGGGACCACACACAAACACACCAGAATAGTATAGAATACAGTTTATTTAGAGCATGAGGAGGGGATTTAAGGGGCTAGTAGAGGCAGAGACAGGCAGAGAGAAGGAGAGAGTAGAGAAGTAGAGGCCGGACATGCTGTATGTGGAGATAGTGGGGAAGGGAAGGGGGAAGGGAAGAACCCAAGAGGGCTAGAGGACAAGAGAATAAGAGAGGAGGGGCAAGCAGCCCCTTTTCTAGTGGGCAATACCTTCCTGGCTGTTGTCAGGTAACTGTGGGAAGGAGCATACCTGGATGTTACCAGGTAATTGTGGTACAGAGTTTAGACAGAATCCTAAGACCCTTCCCCATAATAGACCACCTGATTGTGAGCAACTGACTTCAGTGGAGAAGGATGTACTTAGTCCTGCTCTAAGTAGATATTCCAGGGTTGTGTGGTACCCACCAAGGACAGACTTCTGGTCCTCTAAGCAGAAATGGAGGGAGTAATGGGGGAAAGAATTTATGAGAGTAGGACTGGAAGGAGAGGAGGGGCCTGAGATAAAAACATAAAATGAATAAATTAATTAATTAATAAAAAGTAAAAATAAAATATACAGGGACCTAAACAGATAATGTCCCAAGAAATTGAAGTATGAACTTGGTGATATGAAATCAGTCCAATGAAACTTACATTAAAATAACAATACAGTGATGAATTTGCTCTGTGTAGTGAAGCTTGAAATCAATCAAAGACTGCACGATTGTCACATACACATATCTTGGTTAGTATTGAATCAGAACACACTTTGTCAGGTTGGTATTATAGTTCATAGTGTTATCACAGAAGCTCTTTTCTTTCATAGAAGTGAGCTTTGCATCTTCCAACACTAGTTAAACAGGGAGGAAACATAATTAGGGTCCAGGTTGAATTTTCTGTATCTTATAACTAAGATATGTGATGTCACATGTAATGATGTGTTATTAAGTAATTCTGGCAGGCATCCAAGAGAAATGGAAAGAGTCTGTATTGTTTTTGTCAATTACTGGGATTTTTGCAAATAAGAACAGCTCATAAAGAGGAACCTCAAATCTGGTACTGCTGGAATTGGTATTTAAAAGGCCCACCTATGAGGTAACACATTACATAACCATGCAGGCTATCATTTTTCTAACTCCCACTTTTTTAGTTGGTTTACAAAGTAGTAGTTTGCCAAAACTCTTCATCCTATGTCCTTCATCTTCGCAGGCCCATATCCCTACTCTCCTTCCCTCATCACCTCCAAAGATCCTTACCACAATACTGTGTAAATTTCCCATTTTAGTATTGAAACTCTTGGTTCTCAAATAACTTATATTCTGGATTTGAATAGCAGTGAATGCAGAAATTCAAATTATTACAAAATGCTGAGAAAAAAGTGACAGTGAATCTTCTGTCCCAAATGGGGTATCTATATGAATCCCTCTCCTTATAAATCTCAGGGGACATTAGTGAAGTGGGAGCAGAGAGAATGTAAAAGCTGGACATGGAAGGAGTACCATGAAATATTATTTTCTAAACATGGCTTGGGTGCAGAAATTCAGTACTTGCAGTAACTGTGGTTACCTGAACAATATCAAGGCAAGCAAAATATCAGAATGGATGAGCTTTTCCCTAACGTCTCACTCCTAAATGAAGAGGAGCTATTGACAGTAATTGTACATGGCAAAGATTATATTAAGACTATATGTATTTTCTACCCATGTTGGCCTCCCATGGTCCATTGGCCATTGTTTTATGCCCTAATGCAGTTTTCTGTGACACTGTCCATTTAAAGTAATGAAAAGGAATTATTGCTCTATATGTGTTGGGATCCTCATATCAGCTGGTGTATGCTGCCTGGTTAGTCGTCCAGTGTCTGAGAGATCCAGGTTAATTGAGACTGCTGGTCTTCCTACAAGGTTGGCCTCCTTCTCAGCTTCTTGTAGCTTTTCCAGAATTCAACCTCAGGGGTCACCTGCTTCTGCCCATGTTTTGGGTACAAATATGTGTATTTGACTCTTTCAGCTTCTTGTTGGGTGTTCTGAAGGTAAGTCATGCTAGGTCCCTTTTTGTGAGTGTTCCATAGCCTCAGTAATAGTGTCAGGCCATGGGACCTCCATTGAGTTGGATCCCACTTTGGGCATGTGGCTGGATCTTATTTTCCTCAGTCTTTTCCTCAAGCTTTCCTCTCCATTTCCATCACTGCAGTTCTTTCATACAGGAGCAATTATAGGTCAGAGTTTTGACTGTAGAATGGCAACCCCATCCCTCACTTGATGTCCTATCTGTCTGCTGGAAGTAGGCTTTATAAGTTCCCTCTCCCTCCTGTCAGGCATTTCATCTAAGGTCTCTTCCTTTGAGTCCTGAGAGTTTCTCACTTCCCAGGAATCTGATACATTCACGAAGGTACCTTCTAACATCCTACATCATGAGGCTGCCTGTTTCCATTCTTTCTACTGTCCCTCTGGGCTTCAGTCCTTTTCCTTCACCAAATACCAGATCAGGTTCCCCTCTTTCACCCTCCCCTGCCTGTCCAGTTTCCCTCCCAGGTCCCTCTTTCCCTCCCTGCTTGTGATTGCTTTCTTCTCCCTCCCAAGTGGGACTGAGGAGTTCTCACTTGTGCCCTTCAGCTTAATGACATTTTTGACTTCTATAGGCTGTACATTGTGTATTCTGTACTTTTATTTTTTTGGCTAATATCCAGTTATTAGTGAGTATATACCGTGCACGTTCTTTTGTGTCTGAGTTACCTCACTTAGGATGATGTTTTCTAGTTCTATCCATTTGCCTACAAAACTCAGGATGTCCTTGTTCTTAATAGCTCAGTAGCATTCCATTGTGTAAATGAACCACATTTTCTTTATTCATTCTTCTGCTGTGGGACATATATGTAAGTTTCTAGCTTCTGGGTATCACAAATAAGGTTTCTATAAACATAGTGGAACACATGTCCCTGTGGCATGGTGGAGCATTTTCGGGGTATATTCCCAAGAGTTGTTGGGTCTTCCTATTTCCAATTTTCAGAGGAACTTTCAGATTGATTTCCAGAGTGGTTTTACTAGTTTGCAATCCCATTAACAATGGAGGAGAGGTCCTCTTTCTCCACTCCACATAATGTTATCACCTGTGGTTTTGATCTTAGTCATTCTTATTGATGTCAAGGTGGAATCTCAGGGTTGTTTTGGTTTGCATTTCTCTGATCACTCACGACTTTGAACATTTCTTTAGGTGCTTCTCAGCCATTCAATATTCCTTTGTAGTGTCCAGTCAGATAAGGTGGACCTAACTCTCAAGAGATGGGAGGCCCCAGGGAGTTTAGAGGTCTGGATAGGGGTTGGGGATTGGTGGTGGAGACATCCTCATTGAGGCAAGGGGCAGGAGGATGTATGAGATGTGGTACAGTCAGGGATGGACTGGGAGGAGAATGAAATTTGAAGTGTAAATAAATAAAAAATTGAATAAATAAAAGATTTTTTTTAAAAAAAAGAACACACAAAGGCTGGATCTAGGCATCACTGAACAAATGTAGCAGATGTGCATCCTAGTCTTTGTCTTGATCCTAAACAACCAGAGAGGATACAATCTCAAAAGCTGTTGCCTGTCTGTGGAATATGTTCTTTTAGCTGGGTAGCATTGTCTGGCCTCCATGGTAGCATTGTCTAGCCTCATAGAGATTTGATTGCAGGGTAGTAGTGTACACTGGGGTGCATTTACTCAGAGGAAATTGGGAAGGGTGAGAGGGGATATTGGAGGGGTGACTGGGAGAGTGGCTGTGAGTAAGTTGCAAAATTAATAACTGAAAAATAAAAGAAATAACCTAAAGTAAAAAAAAAAGTAATCTTTGATGGAGGATGACAGCTACACTTACCTATCTGTTTTCTAACATGGGGGAGGGGATTATGCTGGTCTCGTAAAGTTACAGTAATAAAAATCTCTTCTTCAAGTTCCTTTACATCACTATACAGATGTTATTATCTATACTCATAGTACCAGGTGTGAGTGTCCCTCTTGTTGAGTGGGCCTTATACTTACTTTGTACATCTACTTGCAAATGGTGATTATTGACAACATCTGGGAACCACCAGGATTCCAGGGATTTTAGGGATTCTATAAAAAGCTGGTCATCATTGCAGTTCATAGGAATCACTGCTGCACAGCACTATGGATTTCGTCCCTCAATTGGCAGTCTCTACATGATTTCTTTGTGCTACTATGGAAACTGGACTGTCAGAAGGAAGCTTTCAAGTTAGATACAGCTCATATATTCTAAGTCAGAATTGTCCACAGCAATATTGTTGACCCACCTTCAAGAACTGAGAACCTAAGTGACTTTCTTTTTTTAATTCAATGTTTGTTTATCTTTTTCGTTGCATTATATTCTAGGGTTCTTAACTTCATATAACTAACAAAGGACTTCTTAGAGAGGGGGAGTTCATCTCTTCCAAGGATGAGCCTTCTATCTGGATATGCGATACAATTAATTATAGCTGAAATGATATGAATCCAAACAATAAAACTGTATCAGTATGTTGTATTTATATAGTTATACACATGTATATAGAATAATAAAAGGATTCCACGGATTAGATAAAATTGACAGGGCATGGTTGGGATTCAGGGGAAAAATAAGAGACGACATCATGTGGTTTTATTTTAATGGAATATATACTTTTACAAAAGGAAAAAAGGAAGGAAGGAAGGAAGGAAGGAAGGAAGGAAGGAAGGAAGGAAAGAAGAAAGGAAGGAAGGAAGGAAGGATTTTCTGTAACCAGGAAGAAGTCAGTATGCACTATTTCTCCTTTGTTTTCACCTAAATCTTCTAGGTTATGAACTTGTTTTACTTCCTTCATTGTAGACTTGAATTGGTCAGTTGAAATGAACCTTTGACCCATCCATAAAAGACTGTTACCCATCAAGTTAATAATAATCCTAGGAATGCACTCAGATAAAGTAAGAACAACTGGATTAATGTAATGAACTGAATTCCATAGGATAAGCACACAAACTTTGAGGAAATAAAGACAATCATATCTTTAAATTTTTTCATCTGACATATAACATAGTCTTAATAACAATGAGAAAAGATAAATACTACTAAAAAGAAGAATGACATGAAAAGTTCATTCTATCTTCCTGGAACCTGATATTACACAAATACCATAAAAGAGGCCAGTATCAGTCTGGAGCTATGTAAGAAAATAAGGAAGAATTAGGTTTCAAAATGGCTTTGTTGTTTAACTGGCCCATTATCACCATGAAAGCAGTGACAATTCCAGATACTTCTGTTTATCTTTGAACACTTAATATAGTTTTTCCTCGTTCCCCAGAAACCAGACACTGCATTAAGTACAGGAAGGGGATTACTTTCTCTGGAGATTCCAGTTACAGGCTTATAGTTGTGGACAGATTCACAGGAAGCCATAAATCACACAGCTGGAATGTTAGCAATGCAAATATTCTAAGCATGGAAATCAGCTTTGTGTTACTTTTAGAGAAGAGAACAATTTTTAATCATGTGTGAAGACAGAAGGAGGAAGATTGGAAAATTCAGACATGAGTTTCTGATGATGTTAGTAAAGAAGATGATGGTGACAGATGTTGGAATAAAACTTATAGCATATTATTACAAATAATGAAAAGAAGCTGCGAATTGCTCAGAGCATATGACCAACTGTATTTTTGCTGCTACTTTATGAATAATGAGTTGGGCTAAAACAAGTCCTTTGAAAGAGGACTCATCTTATATTTTGACACTTGCTCCACTCTTAACGTGTGTTTGGACTGCAATTGATATTTGTAAATCGCTTTCTCTGCTGCTGTGCAATTGTCATCCATTTCAATTGAACGGTGCTTTTATTACTCAAAATGTTTCTACACAATGTTAATCGTTTAGCATTTTCAGTGCTAATTTGCGAAGTTACTAATAACAAGAGTCAATTTAATGTTTAGATGCTAAGCCTAAAAATTAGAGAGTTTAAAGGATTTTGTTATGGAAAACTTATGGGAATGAGACTGTCCAATATAAGTCAGAAAACTTCCTGTTATTTTGCACTTCATTATACTTCTAAATACTACTCTCTTCTTTAAGCAACCCATGTTTGCTCTACAGTGTTTTGTATTTTTCATTGTATTATTAGTTTGTAATATGCTATTTTGATTGATTTTATATATATATACATATATATATTCTACTATTTGACAGGGAAGACTACAAATTGAAAAGAATATATGAAATATGAGAAAATACTTAATAAGATAAGGACACAAAGGCATGTAATCTGCCAAATCTCCAGAGAGAGACTCTAATTCATTTCTTTAATCATGCCAAGCATTTATTTTTTTATGGTTAGAAAATAATACAAAAGAGCCCAATCAGATTTATGAAATTCGAAAATATTCAAATTACTTTAATAAATTGACATGGTGACAAACTGCTTTTCACACACAGACACACACACACACACACACACACACACACACACACACACACGACACTTTTAGACCCAGATAATCTCTTCTTTGCAGGCAGAGAACATAAATATAGATATTCCTGGCTGCTCAAGGTGCTGAGAGTAAGTCACTGTTGAGTTTTCATCACTCAATGATACATGAATATATAGCACTCAGTCTGAGGCTCTAAGGCTGAAGGGACATTATGAAAGAGAGAATTATAGACTGTTAGGAAGTAAGAATGGGAGATGTGCTGATACAGCCATTCAAATTATATACTCATAGCAGTCAAGGTTTACCTACACTGGACTTCTATAAGACTTTTCCTATTAAATCATGGATAGGGGCATGAACTGGGCCCTACTCATCCGTGAAGAAATATTTGGTACTGGCAGATGCTGAGATGGGAAAAGTCATAAAGTCTCATTACATACACATTTAAATTGTCAAAGAATAAATTTAATTAATAAATAAGTTACAAATATCATATTTATATTATACATGTATATGACCAATCCCAAGAAAAAGCCAGTCCTACCAGTGTTTTCAAAGAAATGAACAAAATTAAGCTTTGCAAATATCATGTAGTTTGTTATAGATTTAATTTAATGAGCTAATGTCTTTAGATATTGTTGTAATTTTCTTCAGCTTACTTTAGATACCTTACTGCACAAAATACCAGAATCCTCATCTAAATCTAAAATCAATACTTTTGCCAGGAATCTATTGTTCTCTATATTATTAAAGGAAGCCTATATTATTAGGCTTCTTTATGTCAGTTGCTATGTTTCTGCCTAACCTATTCTGGTAGAAAAATTCCAGATCATTTAATTAAACAAAATACTTAATTTTCAAGAACTTCTGACACTAAATAAAAAAAAAAACATTTTAATGTTTCACACACTTTAGACCTTCTGAACAGAATGCCTGTGGAATGAAACCAATGAAATCATTACATTTAAAATAGTTCTCTTTACAGGCAAAGCAGGTTGGACAAAATATATGGGGCTTCTCAAATTACTTAAGCATACCTATCTTTGCTATAAATTTCCTTTATCATAGAAGCTTTCATGAAGCAGGTGGAGATGAATAGAATGCTAGAGCCTAGCAAACAATGAGAGAAGGTTTAGGAGAAGAATAAACAAATCATACAATAGAAGCCAAACAAACCTCACCTGCTACATTGTCGTTTTAATTAATAAAGGTCATTTAGAATATTTCTTAATCTATCATTGTGTTCTTAATGTTAGATCATGAAATAAAATATTTGTGTAAATATTTTATAATCTTTTATAGCTATGAACTTTGTAAAGAAAATAAATTCATTGTAGAGTCACATGAAACGTGAATGTTTTCCCTTAGCTATGATCATACAAGCAAATCTCTGAACTCTAAAATGTTTGATTATAATATAACTATGAAGGCTAATGATTTCATAATATAATCCAGTTAACAATAATTTTCATGATAAGACAAAGTTAAACCAACTAAACACTAAAAACACATTAAAAGACTAAAAGCAAGTCTGCTAATGAAGCTCAAGTAAAATTTAAGGCATATAAAATGAAGTGTTTAACACCATTGCATCACCCAGGAAACAACCTTATCCTTAAGTAGCAGGATAAATAGCCATGATAAGAGAACCTCTAATTGACAATTGCTATTTAAATTTAGAAATTTAGAAATTGTTGGAAATATAAAATTTTTGTAATTTTTGAGACAGGTTCTCACTGTGTAGATCACGCTGGCCTAAAAAGTCACACAACTAAAATTACATTTTATCTATAGTGAATCAATAGGAGCTTACCAAATAATGTTGTTGAAAATTAGAATTCCTTTGTCAGGGAAGACACACTATATCTCTCAGATTTTCTCCATAAAAGAAAGCTATATCCATGTCTTAGGATAACTGATTTAAAATGGTTGATGGTTTTAATATAAAAGCTCACTGTAGATTTCTGGAGACTAGGCTCATTATGGAAAGCTACTTGCATTCAAGATTCAGGGAACCAAACAGATGCTGGTTCCCTGAACACACATGCTGGAAAGAGATAACTTCGTATAGTTTGACTCTGATGTCCACACATGTGAGCACACACACACATATGACATATTTGTAAGAAAAACATTTAACTTCATACTCAAAATGTGTATTACATTAAATAAGCAGAGGATTGTCTAATATTTGAAAATTATAATATTAAATGTTTACATATGGCATAAAAAATAAAATACTTGAGCAAATAACTTGTGATATTGGCTTAGCAGAAATATAAATGAATACTTGTATTAATTATATGATATCATAGGATATATTTGAATATATGAATACCTCACAATTTGTCACTTTTTACCATCTCTGCCACTATATCACTATCCATCCAACTTCTAGAGCAATTATTTTTCTTTTTTCTCTAATTCCAAGTTGTGTTACCTAGATAGTCTGGATTTTGTTAACTTTCCAGAAATTGTATCATTAAAGAGAAGTGTCAAGTTCCCAGAAGCTATCAATGTCTGAGAGCTATCAGCTAGCTGGGAGATTACATTTCCAATTGTTTCCCTCTATGGTGGATATTTTTCTTGTTGGAAATTTCACAAGTTTTGTTCATTCAATGGATCATAGTCACTGTGAGTTTACATGTTCAGCAGCTCAGTAGTATCCTGAAATCACTATTTCCTGATGTGATCCATCTCTGGATCTCACAATCCATTTGCTCTCTCTCCCTTTAAGGTCCACAATATTGAGAAAAAGAAGGAACTTTTCAGGTTTGAACACTTCACCTTCTCTTTCTCTCTACCTATTGAGTATTTAATAGTCTTTGTGTTAATAGTCTTCTATTAATGAAGAAATATCTTTGATAAATATTAAAAATGCCCTGCTATATGAGTATGGCAGAGTAATTAGGTATCACTTATTACTATATCTATAATCTCAATTACTTAAGTTTGGGACAGAGTCTCATTATATAGACCCTGCTGGCTCATGAAATAGTAAATCAATACTTTACCTCTTCCTCAAGACTGCCACATGCACTATTCCTGTTATTTTATATTTTATATCAATAAGTGATATATTGATTTGTAATGAATGACTAAAGTGGGTGTTCTTTATATTTTTAAAAATCTACTATGCAAAAAGTAACTAAACAATAAAGAATACACCTAGATGGAAGAGAAAGTTTATAAATATTCAATAAAAATGAAGTCATAATTAACTATAGAAAAGTAACTTTTCATGAATTGTTGTATATGTTATACATGACAATGAAATGAAGCTAAATGAATAGTGAATTCTGAAATGGAAGAACAGCACTAAGTAAGTATATAGAATTAAAGAGGCAAAAGCAACATAGATACATAGAACTATAGGAATGGTACAAATTTTAAGAGTATATTTACTGAGCATTTCTTAATATACAATTTTATGCTAAACTAAATGAATAGCTTGGAAATACTTTATAAGTGACACATTAAAAACTTTAGACTAGTTAATAAAGTTGATCATGATTCTGATCATGCAATCAAAGAAAAAGTTTAAAATGAAATAATACTATAAATGTAATATTCTGGTTTTTTTTCTGGATAATGGGTTGTTTCCTTAGTTTATTTAATCCCCAAATATCAAATACTGATAGTCATAATTCTCTTACTTTTTGTATTTTCTACAACTTTTTCAAGTTCACATTGATAGCAATACAGAATTGACAATATAGAATTTTATGTATCAATAAGGCAAAGAAAGTAAAAGCAGGTGATAGGACATGACAAAATTGGTGAAGTGAGAAAAAAAGAAATACTCTGATGTGGCATTCTTAGACATGGAAGTAATCCTGAAACGTGCTCTGTGAGGAGTGAAAACACACATGCATTCCACATTTAAAGAGGGATAGAATCAGAGCAGACTGAGTGTACTTTGATCATTAGAACAGATATAAAAGACAGGTGGATAGGAGCTACAAGATATAGGACACAGCTATTTATAGAAGAGGCTTTGACTTTGACTATGTGTTCCAAGTTAAGAAAAATGTAAGTACATGACTTGATGTCAGAATATTTCCTGTTCTTGGTTTAAGTTTAAAGAGACCACAATGTTAAATAGAAAATTATCCATGAGTGATCAAAATGGAGAAACCGAAGAGAATATTTGAGAAATGCTTAAGTATTCCATGAAGGTTGCCAGAGGAATATAGTGTGTTTTTAAAGAATTTTACAACATAACCAAATGCATTATTTGCAAAAGGAAAACAAGGGTTGGGGATGGTTTTCATAAAGTTGTCACCAATGGAGTTAAAAACTAACGTGAGAGAGACCCTGACAAGTACAGAGGCAAATGCTCACAGACAACCATTGGACAGAGCACTGAGTCCCTAACGGAGGAGTTAGAGAAAGGACTGAAGGTGCTGAAAGGGTTTGCCCAAGGCCCTGTGGAAGAACAGCAAGATCAACGAACCAGACTCCCCAGAGCTCCCAGGGACTAAACCACCAATAAAGACTACACATGAAGGGACCGATGGCTCCAGCTGCATATGTAGCAGAGGATGGCTTTGTCCAGCATAAATGGGAGGGGAGTCCTTGGTCCTGTGAAGGCTCGATGCCCCAGTGTAGGGGAATGCCAGGGCAGGGAGTCAGAAATTGGTGGGTGGGGGTAGGAACACCCTTATAGAAGCAGGAGGAGGCGGTTTAAGGAATCAAGGGAAAACCTGAAAACGGGAAAGCATTTGAAATGTAAATAAAGAAAATATCCAATAAAAAGTTTTAAATATAACGATTTCCTTTCCATAAGGTTCAAGAGAAATAATAATTACACCTAATTATTTGTTAAGTTTATGACCAATTAAATTATGAGTAACAGATAGAGCTTTAGATATAATAAAGTTGAAGAAAGATTGAAGCCAACAATATGAAGATTAAAAGTTTTGGTGTCACAGGAAATAGTTGTTTCATTCAAGCTTTTCACAAAATGAAAACTGAGGAAAAGAACTTTAAAAAATTTCATGTGTTTTTTGATGGAATGCAAATAGAATATAGCTGGACTGCATTATCTGGCCTCCGTGGGAGAGGAAGTGCCTAGCCACTCAGAGACTTAAGTGCCAGAGTGAGGGAATTCTTAACTGCTCAGAGAAGGAGCTGGGGATGGAGGAGTATTTGCATCTGTCTGCATCAGTTGATTGGTGGAGCCTCTCAACAGTAGGCCATCCTAGATCCCTGTCTGGAAGCATAACTGAGTATTATTAATAGTGTCAAGGATTCATGCTTACCCATGGACTGGGTGTCAAGTTGGGCCAGTTATTGGTTTCCTCAGTCCCTGCTCTATCCCCTACCACTGCATTTCTTGGAGAAAGAATAAATTTTTGATTGAAAATTTTGTGGGTGAGTTGGTGTCCCCACTGCTTAATTGTGGTTTCTGCCTGGCTACAAGATGTGGCCTCTTCAGGTTCCATACCCCAATGTTGTGAGCTACAGCTAAAAATCACTCCATTGGTTAATGTGTACCTCCTTTATCCCAGATCTCTGCATCTCCCTGGAGACACACACCCCTCCCACTCCACAGATTACCATCCATTCTCATGGCCATCTGGCCATCCCTCCTTTCCATTACCACACCTGATCCTGAGCCCTTTTCCACATTCTCATCTATTCTTCCACCCAGTTGCCTGTTTCCATCTGCCTCTTATGACAATTTTATTCCCACTACTTTTTTCCTTTTTAACCTAATATTTTTTATCGATATACTTATTTACATTTCATATGATTTCCCCCTTTCCAGACTCCCTCCTCCCTGCACGTCCCATAAATCCTCTTCCCTCCCCCTCTTCTCCCATTTACCCCTTCCCTCTTCCCTGTTCTGGTAGTTCCCTACACTGCTGCATTAAGCCACTCCATCCTTCTTGTACATCATTTAATATGCCCCCTCCCTTGTGCCTTTGTTCTTGCTTAACTTCTTTGGTCTGTGGAGTAAAGCATGGGCATCGTGTGTTTTATGGATAATATCCAGTTATAATTGAATGTATCCCATGCATCTAGGGACTAGGTTACTTTAGTCAGGATGACAATCTCAAGTTTCATCCATTTACCTGAAAATTTTTTTTCTTTTTTTATTGGATATATTCTATATTTACATTTCATTTTCATTTTCTGGTTCCCTGCCCCCCAAAGGTCCCATATGCCCTTTTCCCTCCCCCTGTTCCCCCATCCACCTCTTCCCACTTCCCTGTTCTGGATTTCCCCTACACTGATGCTTTGATCCTTTCCAGCACCAGTGTCCACTCCTTTCTTCTTGCCGAACATCATTTGGTATGTGGATTGTGTCTTTGGTGTCCCAAGATTCTAGGCTAATATCCAATGATCAGTGAGTGCATGCCATGGGTATTCTTTTGAGACTGGGTTACCTCACTTAGTATGATGTTCTCCAGCTCCATCCATTTCTCTAAGAATTTCATGAATTCATTGTTTCAAATGGCTGCAAGTACTTCATTGTGTATATATACCACATTTTTTGTATCCATTCTTCCATTGAGGGACATCTGGGTTCTTTCCAGCTTCTGGCTATTATAAATAAGGCTGCTATGAACATAGTGTAGCATGTATCCTTATTGCACGCTGGGGAATCTTCTGGGTATAAGCCCAGGAGTGGTATGGCTGGGTCCAATGGAAGTATCCTGTACAGTTTTCTGAGGAAACACCAGTCTGATTTCCAGAGTGGTTGTACCAGTTTGCAGTCCCACAAGCAGTGTAGGAGTGTTCCTCTTTCTCCACATCCTTGCCAACACCTGATGTCTCCTGAGTTTTTAATCTTAGCCATTCTGACAGGTGTGAGGTGAAATCTAGTCCCTTATTTTAGTGGGATTGCTTCAAGTTTCTCTCCATTTATTTGATGTTGGCTACTGGTCTGCTGTAAATTTCTTTTACTATGTTTAGGTAAAGGCCTTGAATTGCTGTTCTTTCCAAGACTTTTAAGATGAAAGGATGCTGAATTTTGTAAAATGCTTTTTCAGTATCCAATGAGATGACCATGCGGTTTTTTCTTTGAGTTTGTTTATGTAGTGGATTATGTTGATGGATTTCCATATATTGAACCATCCTTGCAACCCTGGGATGAAGCCAACTTGATCATGGTGAATGATCATTTTGATGTATTCTTGGATTCAGTTGGCAAGAATTTTATTGAGTATTATTGCATCGATGTTCATAAGGGAGATTGGTCTGAAGTTCTCTTTCTTAGTTGGATCTTTGTGTGGTTCTAGTAACAGGGTAATTGTGGCTTTGTAGATTGAGTTGGGTAGTGTTCCTTCTGTTTCTATTTTGTGGAATAGTTTGAAGAGTATTGGTATTAGATCTTCTTTGAAATTCTGATAGAATTCTGCACTAAAACCATCTGGTCCTGTGCTTTTTTTGGTTGGAAGACTTTCTATGATCCCTTCTACTTCTTTTGGGGTTATAAGACTGTTCAGACAATCTTTTTGATCCTGATTTAATTTTGGTATTTGCTATCTATCTAGGAAATTGTCCATTTCCTCCAGATTCTCCAGTTGTGTTGAGTATAGGCTTTTGTAGTAGGATCTGATGATTTTTTGAATTTCCTCAGTTTCTGTTGTCTTTTTTTTGTGTGTTCCTCTAGCAACACCATGACCAGTGCTTTTAAATCCAACTCTTCTTTTTCTGGTGTTTTGGGATATCCAGGACTTGCTATGGTTGGCGGATTGGGTTCAGACACTGCCATATTGCCGTGATTTCTGTTAGTAACGTTCCAACGTTTGCTTTTTGCCATCTGTTTATCTCTGGAGTTAATTGATCTTGTTGTTATTAGTTGGTGTTTGAAGCTCCTGTAAGCCTGGCCCTTTGGAGCTGCTGTCATAGAGTGCATCTGAGCTCCTGAGGTGGAGTAGGGAGGTTTCAGTTACTGGGCTCCAAATTACCACCTCAGCTCTGCTGGGCCGGACCCTAGTCTTCCCCAGGCTTGCTGTTGGACCTACAATTGGCCTCCTGCATTCTCCTCCTGGCGTGTCTTGTTGCCAGCTCTTAAGAATCAGATCTTTTTTTTTTTTCCCACTGACCTGGGCTCATCTGTTAGATCTTTATGGTGACCTGGGCTCCTCTGTTGGTTCTCTATGGTGACCTGTTCAGGCCACCAGCTCCAAGATGGTGGCGGGTCTCAGGGCTCTGTCTAACCACGGGATTCCCTGCAGGATTGGAGGTTCCCTGGTTGGACTGCTAAAACCTAGATGGTGGTGCTCTCAGTCCACAGGGCTCTGTCTGATTAGCTCTCTGTGGTGTCCTGAGACAAGATGTTAGCCTCTGACTGTACCCCAGGCACAGACCCACTAGCAGGTAGATATTAAAGGCTTTTTCAGCTTTTTATGAGATGTTCATGTGATTTTTTTCCTTTCATTTTGTTTATATGGTGGATTAGATTGATGAATTTTAATAAATTGAACCATCCTTGAATCCATGAAAGAAGTATCATTTGTCTTGATGGCTGTTAGTTTTAATGTGCAGATTCTGTTTGCTTTATTTTTTGCAACAATATTGATTAGAGAAATTTTTCTGCAGTTCTATTTGTTTGTTAAGTTTTTGTGTGTTTTAGATATCAGGATGACTGTGTTCTCATGGAATGAGTTTGGGAGTGTCCCTTCCTTTTCTATTTTGTGGAATAGTTTGAGGAGTATTTGTCTTAGCTCTTTTAAAGTTTTTCCTAAAATCATCTGGCTGTGTGCTTTCATCGTTAGACTTTCAGTGACCTCTTTATTTCTTTAGGGGTCATGGCCCTCTTTATATAGTTTATATGATATTTATATAATTTTGGTAAGTAGCATCATCAATTTTGTTAATATTTTCCAGTTTTGTGAGTACATGTTTGGATGTAAGACCTAATGATTCTTTGAATTTCCTCAGTGTCTGTTATGTCTTACTTTTATTTCTGATTTTGTTTATTTTGATACTGTTTCTCTGTCTTTTGGTAAGTTTGGCTATATATTTGTATTTCTTATTGATTTTCTCAAATAACCAGCTCTTGATTTCATTGATTCATTGTATTGTTTTCTTTATTTCTAACTGATTTCAGCTCAGATTTTGATTATTTCCTGCTTTTTCTGTGTTTTTTTTTTCTTCAGGTGTACATTTAAGTTACTGGTATGTGAATGTTCTCATTTCTTTATGGATGTACTTAGTGTTTTGAAATTTCCTCTTAGCAATGGTATCCTTGTGTCTCATGATTTGCATATTTGTGGCTTTATTTTCATTGACTTCTAGAAAGTCTTTCAATTTTTATTTCGTTGCAGACTCACAGAACATTGAGTAGAGAATTGTTCAAAATCCAAAAGTGTGTATGCTTTCTGGTGTTTTTTTGTAGTTGAAGACCAGCTTTAATTCATGATGGTCTGATAAGGTACAGAGTGTTATTGCAATTTTCTTTTATTTGTTGAGGCTTGCTTTGTAACTAACTATATGGTCAGTTTTGTTGAAGGATTCCATGTGGTGCTGAGAAATAGGTACATTCTTTTGTGTTTGGATGAAATATTCTGTAGATGTCTGTTAGGTCCATTTAATTCATAATAACTGCTAGTTTTATTATGTCTCTGTTTAATTTTTTGTCCAGATGACCATTCAATTGATAAGACTGGCATGTTGATGTTTCCCAATTTTAATGTGTGAAGTTCTATGTACAATTTAAACTTTAGTAATATTTCTTTTATGAATGTAGATGCCCTTGTGTTTGGAGCATAGGTGTTCAGAATTTGCATATCATCTTGGTATATAGTTTCTTTAGTGAATATGAAGTATCCTTTTCTGTCCCTTTTGATTAATTTTGGTGGAATGTATATTTTATTAGATATTAGAATGGCTAATCGAGCTTGGTTTTTTTGTCCATTTTCTTTAAAAATTTTTTTCATGAATTTTACTTTGAGTTAATGTCTATCTTTATTGATGAAGTATGTCTCTTGTGGGCAGCAGAACGATGCATCCAGTTTTCACAGTCATTCTGTTATTATGTGTCTTTTTGATGTGTCCATTGATATTGAGAAATTATAATGACTAGTGATTATTAATTTCTGTTATTTTAAATCAGTTTGGCGGTTCCTCAGAAAATTGGGCATGTCACTTCCAGAGGACCCTGGCATACCACTCCTGGGCATATACCCAGAGGATTCCCCTGCATGCAATAAAGACACATGCTTCACTATGTTTATAGCAGCCTTGTTTATAATAGCCAGAAATTGGAAGGAGCCCAAATATCCCTCAAAGGAGGAATGGATACAGAAAATGTGGTATATTTATACAATGGAATACTACTCAGCAATTAAAAATAATGAATTCATGCAATTTGTAGGTAAATGGTTAGACCTGGAAAATATCATCCTGAGTGAATTAACCCAATCACAAAAGAATGCACATGAAATGCAATCACTGATAAGTGGATATTAATGAGCCCAGAAGCCCTAAATACTCAAGACACAAATAGCAAGTCAAATGATTCCCAAGAAGAAAGGAGAGGACCCTGGGCCTGTAAAGATTGCATCCAGTTTAGTTAAGAAACCGAGGGGGGAGGGGGTATGATTGGGGAATAGTTGGGGGGGAGAGGAACTATGGGAAGTATGGTGGGTGGGAAATGGGAAAGGTGAAAGCCTTTGGAATGTAAACATAGAATATAGAAAATAAAAAAAAATTTCTGTTATTTTGATGGTCGTGGTGATGGTTGTGGTGGTGGTGGTTGTGGTTTGTGTGTGTGTGTGTGTGTGTGTGTGTGTGTGTGCTTCCATTACATTTTCTGGTATGGATTTTCTTGTTCCCTGTATGTTCTTGAATGTAATTATCCTTCTTGTGTTGTAGTTTTCCTTCTAGTCTTTTCAGATGGGCTGGATTTGTGGATATTATTTGAATTTGGATTTGTCCTGAAATATTTTGTTTCTTTATCAGTGGTGATTGAGAATTTTGCTGGGTATAGTAATCTATGTTGGCATCTGGTTTTTTTAGAGGTTGTATGGTATCTGTCCTGGTCCTTCTAGCATTTAGAACCTCAGTTGAGATATCTGGTTATCTGTTTGATTTTATTTTTCTTTAAGGACCTTATTCATTTCCTCTTTAACTGCCTCTATCAACTTTTTAAAGATTGTTTTTTTAGTTCATTTTATTATGCTTTGGTTAGGTTAGAATATGCAGGGCTTCCTGTAGTAGCCTTGCCACGAAGTTGTCATACTCCCCTGCCTTTGATGATTCTTTCAAGGGCCTTTAGCCATTTGGATTACTTTGGTCCCTGGATGTTCCTGTTGTAATAGGTATTGGGAAGTGTGTTTAACCTCAAAGGTCCTGTTGTACCAGGCCTCTGATGAGCAGCCTGGGGGCATATGATTCCAGATCTGTAGGAGACACAGGTCTGATGAAGGTGGTAGCAGGAGAATGGAGGTCTGCCTGGGCTAACAAACTCCTTAGGGCAGCTTGGCTTGGTCCAGAGATTCGCCAAGAAGAGTAGGTTGGTGGGAAAGAGGAAGATTACCTATATGGTTCAGGCTTAGCAGGTCTGATTAAGATGGCAGGAAAAGTCATGGGAGAATAGCTTTCTCCTTCTGATAGCAGGCTGCTCAAAGCAGCTTGGCTTGCTCCAGAGGACTGAAAATTCAAAATTTGAAGTATTCTTTCCAATAAATTCATGTGCTAGTTTCTTAATATGGAAAATTTGAAATCAAAGGAATTTTGAGCCATCCTAAGTTGTTTACCCCTTGGAGAATAATAACTAATCTACAAGGACTGACTTCATTGTACTAATCACTAATTATAATCCTGTCTCTGGCAGGAAAGGCATGGGTAGAGCATTCAGTTCTCCTATTTGTAGGCTATAATGCAGGAGCAGGGCAATGCCAGCACTTGGTTCCTTTTCTTCCTTTCCCTTTCAGTCTTTCTTCCTGTTCATGAAATAGTGTCACCGGGATTCTAGGACTGATCTTCATTCATGCTTGTCACTCTTCACACTAACAGACAAATGCATGCACACACACACACACACACACACACACACACATATATACAAGACATAATTTTTGCATTTCCAAATGATATGTACTTTTAATAGAGATAAGTGGACAATAATTAATAGGTACTCAAATAGATTTCACAAACACAAACACACATACATTCAATGTCTCTTTCAATATTGTGCTAGAAAATGGGAAGGCATAGGTAGAGGGTTATTTTCTGTATTTAGGCCTAGACTAGAGAAAGAATCCTGTCAGGTGAGATGATGAAATAAAATGAATTCTCTACATTGAAAAAATAGTCAGTGGTTTGCTGTGAAGTGAATCTGAAGACACATAATATCCCCAGGAGGTCTGCATTGTCAAGATTTGAAATTTTTTCTGTTCCTTTTCCTCTACATTCTGTCTTTACTTCAATCTCTCGATCAGCTGAAAATAGTCAAGACCAGAAATGTGTCTGTTATAAGTGAAACATCCCTGCCTGATGGATAATTTAGAAATAAATTGTACTTTTTTGCTGGAAGGTTCAAATATACTAAGTTAAAAATCTGGGAATAAGCATGACAACTTTTATAATAAAAATTATTGCTTCATAATACTAGAATGTAAACAAAGGAATACGAATTATGAAGCCTCTACATAGAGATTACAAAAGCTGTTGAAAAGTGCTAAAATATTCACATTAGAAGATCAAGTCACACTAATGATATTAATTGACCATGAGTCATGTATTTTAGCACATTTATCAATGAAAGGTTCAATACGATAGATTGTTAATTCAAAGAAACTTTGAGACACTAAGGTAGTCATAAAAATGATAAAATTCTTTTTAATAAGAAATAAGTTCAGTAACAATGAAGAATGAAATACTACCTTAAGAACTATTTGTTTAATTAAGGCCAGATGATTTTAGCCCAGTTTGGGAAAAAAAAAAAAAGGTCATCTTGTTACTTCTTTGAGACCTTGCATCTGTAGCAAATAAAAGACAAAAAAGATAATTAAAATTTTAATTTTAATATTTTAATCCTTTGAAAATGAATGAGTCAATCCCCTTTCCTAGCTTTTGTATCTATTTCAAAATATAGGAAAAGGCCTTCATAAAATATGTAATTCCAGTACGTGTTTTTAGGATTTTTTAAAATTATTACTTTTAAGTAATATTTTTACTTAAAAGAATAAGAGTATTCTTTTAAGACAAAGTCTCGGTAGTTAGTTAACATTGGCTACAATCTCAACATATTCTCCAGAATAGTTGTTAGTACTTGCTCCTCCTGCCTTGTTGCCATAGTTTTGTGATGTGTCACCACCTCACTCAGAAGGAACTCAGTTTGGATGAAGCAACTGAAGACCTTACTTAAATTGGCTTCCGTTCTTTATGTCAGTTTTTACTTTTGAGACACCTAATTTTTGTTTTAAAGGAACACATTCTGTCCTAACATTTATATAATCATATTGAGTGGAGGAATCATGGTGTCTTCATTGTATATTAAAAATAAATCAGAGTATAATTTGTATAAACAATCACTGCTCAGATATCAGTCCACAGATATTTTAGCTAAAAACAGATAAGCACAATACAAAGCATGGGTAGCATTCACTGGGTTTAATAGGGAATAGGGTCCAGAACCTTGACATCAACAGGATGTCCTGAAAAGAAAATTCTATCTTAAGAATAAAACTAAGAATGCAAGCTCTCAAATACCATGCTCTTTTTTATATGCTATTTTGAATCCAACTCTCTTTGCAGCAGAGTAATGATATTTGATATTATATGCACGTAGTCTACAATCATGTTTTCTGTGAATTGTTACTAAATTTCATTTGAAACCTCTAAAATTATTATTTGAAAAATTAATAAACACAAAAGTATAATGTGTGCTTGAAGAATGTTCAGAGTAGAACTAAGGAGAAGGAAAAGAGTTCATCAGAGTATAAACATGAATGATCTTGTCAGCATGTATACCTGCATACACTAACACCCACGGCCACATAAGCATGCATACACATGTCATTGGAAAAGGGCAAATTCACTATCTTCAGTGTAATATATGCTAGTAAATAAAAGTTCTGTGAATAATCACTTATACAATATGGAACAAAACAGTCCCTGCTATATCAGGAGGAATCCAAGTAGCTGTGAAGATGAAAGAAAATATTTTAAACTATTTCTTATTTTTTCCTTTTTTCTTATCAAAGGCAACATTTAATTGGGACTGGCTTAAAGATTCAGAGGTTCGTTATCATCAAGGCAGAAACATGGCAGCATCAAGGCAGCCATGGTGCAAGAGGAGCTGACAGTTCTACATCTGAGTGGAAGATTTACTTCCAAGCAGCTAGGGTGAGGGTCTTATAACCCACATCCACAGTGACACTCCTACTCCAACAGGCCCACACTTTCTAATAGTGCCACTCCCTGTGTCAAGTATATACAAACTATCACATTCAATTCCTTGCCCCCCCATAGACTTGTCCAAACAGGTGTGTCTATGTGGGCCATACCTAAACATAGTGTCTTAGTTAGGGTTTTACTGCTGTGAACAGACACCATGACCAATGCAAGTTTTATAAAAGACAACATTTAATTGGGGTTGACTTACAGGCTCAGAGGTTCAGTCCATTGTCATCAAAGCAGAAACATGGCAGCATCCAGGCAGGCATGGTGCAAGAGGAGCTGAGAGTTCTACATCTTCATCTGAAGGCTGCTAGTGGAAGACTGACTTCCAGGCAACTAAGGTGAAGGTCTTAAGCCCACACCCACAGTGACACACCTACTCCAACAAGACCATACCTCTTAATAGTGCCACTCCCTGGGAAAAGCATATACAAATCATCACATTTTCCACACCATGGCCCACATAGGCTGGTTCAAGCATGAGTCTATGGGGGCCATACTTAAACATAGCATAATGTAAAATGCATTTAGTCCAACTTCAAAAGTCCCTGTAGTCTATAGCATTCTCAACAGTGTTAAAAGGAACTATGGGAACTATGGTGGGTGGGAACTGGGAAAGGGGAAAGCCTTTGGAATGTAAACATAGAACATAGAAAATAAAAATTAAAAAAAAAAAGTCCAAAGTTCAAGGTCTCTTTTGAGACTCATGCAATCAATTAACTGTAATCCCCCAAATAAGACGGGAAACCAGCTGGGCAAAGTCCAAACTCTGCATCACCATGTCTGATGGCAAAGCAGGCTTCAGATATCCAACTCTTTTTTCATCTTTGTGAAGGTTCTTTGTCCTGGGCTTGTTCCACACCCTGTTAGCAGCTTTCCTTGGCAGGCATCCTGTGGCTCTGGCATCTTTAACATCTTGGGTAGCCCAAGTCAAGCTTCACAGCTTCTTGTTCAAATGTCTGAGATCCACACATGATCTTCTGTGCATTTCCAAAGAGCTGGTGTCACTTCTCCAGCTCTGCCCTCTGTAGCACTCTAAGTTCAGGTTGATCCACTCCACTGACACCTTTGTCCTTGGTGGTCATCCCATGGTACTGGCATCTCCAACATGATAGGGTCTTCCACTGCAACTATAATTCACCAAAGTCTTTCATTGTCTCTCTTCATGGTACCAAGCTTCAACTCCTTTGCATGACCGCTTCAAGTCATGGGCTGTCAATTACAACTGAGGGTACATGTTCACCAATGGCCTTCCATGGCCTCTCACAGTACCAAGCCTCAGCTGTTCTTCATGATGCCTTCATGCCTTCAAAACCAGTACCACCTGGATGATTCCTACATGTTACCAAGTACAGCTGAAGCACGAGGAACACTTGGCTATCAGCTTCTTTGTACTTTCAGAAAACACTTCCCATATTTAACCTCAGTGATGCTGGTCTTTTCTTAATCGCCACTAATTTCTTAGCTCCAGCTAACCAGCATCAATTGTTTCAGTAGTCTTCTCTTGAATGTAAAGCCAGAGACACATGGCTGAAGCTGCTGAGTTCTGCTGCTTGCCTGAGCTGGAACATTGCCCCCCTTGTTCTATTACATTATCACTAGCTTCCTTTTTCCCAGCTCCTTCACTGCCTAAGTTGGCTGTCCTGAGTCTTGCTCCTTAGACTGACTTTGAACTCAAGAGACCTGCATGCCTGTCTCCTAAGCACTGGAATTAAAGGTGTGGTCCACCAAGCCTGGATTTAAGTTTTTCTTCACCTAGAATTTGCTCTGTTCTAGGCTGATCTTGAACTCAGAGATCTGCTTTTCTTTGCCTTCTGGGATTAAAGGCCTGGACTTAAAGTTAAATGGGTGAATCTTGCCCCCAAGGTCACCACTCCTTTATTTCAATTTAATATCCTTGAATGCAGTTCCATTTCACTTCCTGGAGTCACTTTAATACTTAAAATATATATTTTGTACTGTTCCTTTCTCAGCTTGCTATGTTTGTTCAAAATTCTCTTCATCAGACTTAACCAGAGAACAAAGTCTTTGTTGGACTTTTTTGAGACTTCCTTTGCAGATGCCATTAATATAAATTTCTTTACCTTAGCTCTAGGCAGTCTCTTCAGACAATGGCAAAAATCAGCCATGTTCTTCACCAAAACATCACAAAAACAGTTTCTCCGCCACATATTAAAGTTCTTCTCCACTGAAACCTCTTGGGCCATCAGGTCTACACAGTTCAAATGACCCTCAGCACTACTGTCTTCCATATGCCTACTAGGCTGGCCCATTAAGCCCCACTTAAAGCATTCAGTGGCTTTCCAAATTCAAAGTTCCCAAAATCCACATTCTTTCAAACAAAAGCATGGTTGTGCCTATCACAGCAATACCCCACTCCTGGTACCAACTTCTGTCTTAGGGTGTTACTGCTGTGAATAGACACCATGACCAATGCAAGTTTTATAAAAGACATCATTTAATTGGGGTTGGCTTACAGGCTCAGAGTTCAGTCCATTGTCATCAAGGGAGAACCATGGCAGCAACCAGGCAGGCATGGTGCAGGAGGAGTTGAGAGTTCTACATCTTCATCTGAAGGCTGCTTGTGGAAGACTGACTTCCAGGCAACTAAGGTGAATGTCTTAAGCCCACACCAACAGTGACACACCTACTCCAACAAGACCACACCTCTTAATAGTGCCACTCCCTGGGAAAAGCATATACAAACCATCACACATAGTATAATGCAAAATTCATTCAGTCTAACTTCAAAAGTCTCCATAGTCTGAACTGCAATCTTTTTCATGAAGTAACTAAATAATCTAACTTTAAAATGGCAAGCCGCTTTATGGAGTATGGTGACATGCTAAAACATGCCAATATTAAAAGTGTTCTACTTTTCTAACGAAATAAAATATAAGTCACAAAATTACATTGGCTTATCTCAAAAAATATTATATTTTAAAATATGATTCTGTACAATTTCCTATTTAGTTTTCTATCGATGGCTCATTCACAGGGATTTAGGATTCTCCCGCTTCATCTCTCTGCATAGAAATGCGTTACATATTTGATTCCATTTTTGGTAGTAAAAATAGACTTTGCTGAGATCAGAATCGCCCCTATTTCATCATTTAAAGTCTCCTAAAGCAATTGGAGTCAAGTTTTCAATACATGAGCATTTCCAGAACATTTACGATAGCAATCACAATTTGAGCATACTGACAACAAAATTTCACTCCACTCCTGACAAATATTCATGTATTTGATTTTGTTTATGACTGCCACTTTTCATTCTATCACACAAATCTCTTAAACACTGAGAGCACCCTAGCTACTCTCCCACAGCATATTGTGTGTAGGGGGATGCTCTTCCTACAAAGACCATTCTGTTCCATGGTACTCATTGTAGATGAGCATTTGTAAATTTTGAATAGAGTTGAAGGCATTTTTGGAAATATTTTCACTTGACACACTTCAATCCCCAAATTAGTTATTGACCTCTGCTTAATCATCCTCATTTACATATCTTAATGCCCAAGAGTCAATATTCATTTCCTTTTCTGTGAACATTTACATGCTAAATGTCCAGATTGGTTTCAAGACCTTCCAAGTATGTGTGTATCTAATGAGAAATCCTTTAGATTTCCTTGTGAACATGAGCATTTTATAGGACTAATCTAGCCAAATCTAATACCTAGTACATTTCTCTCTTAAAAAGACAATGAATGTAGCAATAACAAATTATTGATTTTCATTTTTTCTGCTCAAAATTTTTGCCAGCATTGCTAGCACCACCATTTTAATACACTATTTAGATTAAAACTGTTTTTCATTCTTTTAGTTAATATCTCATTTATTATCAAATTTTGTTCATTGAATAAATTACTCTAACTAGATTTTTATAGTTTCTTTTCATATATTTTTCATAAACAATAAAAATAAATCTTGCTGATACCGTGCTTAAATTCCAACCCTATTTCTCCATAGTTTATTATGCTAATGTTTATATTGATTTTATTGTGATTTAAATTATACTACCAATTTTGTTAAACAAAATTCCACAAAAAGCTTCCTTAAAAATGAAAATAAACTTAAATGAAAGAGAAAAATGTGATCTGACCCTCACTGAAATAAATAAATGTCATTTATGCATTTATTTATTTATAGTTATTATTTTTTTTGTCAACTCTTTTATCTATAGTTAATTTTCTCATTGTCTCGTTTAGGGAACAAAGTAGTAAAACAATGTAGAATCAGAAAAATAAGATATAGCCGGATGTATTGACACATGCCTGTAATCCCAGCACTTGGGAGGCAGAGACAGGTGGATTTCTGAGTTTGAGGCTAGCCTTGTCTACAGAGTGAGTTCCAGAACAGCCAGGGCTACACAGAGAAACCCTGTCTAGAAAAACCATAGTAAATGTAACATGAATTAGTATACATTATTAGTATCCATCTTTCTCAATCTAATTTTAATTGTATGTAAAGTGCTCTTACTACATTAACTTCTGATTCAATCTTACTGGGTTTTTTTTGTTTTATCTTCATGACCAAATGCGATTTTTATTTATTAGATTTTTTCATCTAAATACATGAATAAATTAATAAGTAAATTATACACATATAAAAATCATAAAAATTATAAATAAATAAAAATCCCCCATACCTTCTGTGGATTGCACAGTTAGTCAAAACAAAATAGTAATTAAGGTCTTCCAATTTAGCAAATACTTTTTAGATAAAAGGTTCAATTTACCATGTCAACTTAATGAAAAAAAAAGATAAGATTAATAAAAAGTGGTTTGACTGATTTTAATTATCCAGCCCCATGAAATGTATGTGTTCAGCCTGTCAGGTACTTATCTTCATAGAGAATTCCCTATAATTAACAGTAAGCATTTGGATATTATAAAGAAGAAACACAAAGTGGTAAGATGGTAGTCAAAGATCCTTCCCATTCCATAATAAATATATTGGCTTTAATGTGTTGAAAGATAAACAAGAAGAGTCAGGACATAATGTTGCTTGTCCAATATACTAATGAACTATTAGAAGCTGACATTGTAATCTGACTAGAGTAACATATCAGAATACCAAATCAGTTCATGATTAGCTTGCCCAGGACTTCCAGTTCTGGGAAGTCATGGAGCTCAGTTTAAAGGATCATGTCCATGGATGAGATGTATTTAAATTGCTGAGACTACTAATCTGGAAATGGTTTAAATAAAGGAGACAACTGAAACTCAGAAGTCAGGGGACATAATTGAAGTTTACTGAGTGCCTGAAGCACTGTGGAAAGGACTTGTTTTTCTTCATCATTTAATGCGTTACCATTAGCAAAGGTCATTACTGTCATTTACAAAGTGGTTAATCCAGAAAGTGAACTATTTATGTCAAATTTCCGTGACTTTTACTTGAACCAGGCATCAAAACTTTCTCTCAGTAAAGCTTGGATACTTTAAAGTAATGGATTTCTTCCCTGAAAGCTTCTCATCTGTCTATAACTGAAATCTCCGTTCATTTTAAAAGCACTACCCACTTTCACTATGTGCTACAAGAACAAAATCAGAGAAGGATTGCAATGTCTTCAAGGAGAGAGAAAGGGCAGAGGGGGGGAGAAAGGGAGGGAGAAGGGGAGGAGAGAATAACAACTACATCAACACAGAAAATGACACCAGAAATATAGGAGGAAAACAGTTTGTGGAAAAGAAAGCCCTCTTTATGTCTTCAGCTTATAACATGGAATCATTAACTGCTCTATTTCAGCTTTTTTAGCAACAAAAATACTCTGAAATATAGTACCAAGATAAAACAAATACAATAAACACACTTTTATTTCTTTTTTTTTTTGTATAATAATACTTTATTATACTGAGAAAGGCATTGAAGATAACACTAATCGTGGGAAGGCTTATCACATATATACTAATAGAATTAATATGAAAATAATTATAAAAATTCTTTTATTTCTAAAATGTTAAATGCAAACCAACAAGAAACTAAAACTCACATTTCAAAATAGTATATCAATTACAGATTAATGAGAAAGTAATATGCAAATGAAAAACATAATAATAAAGAGTGAAGTAATTGCACCTTTATAAACAAGCCTGAGCAGATACTTCAATGCACAATGTTTGTTTGTTTTGTTGTTGTTGTTGTTTTTCATGAACATCAGGAATTGAATTTGATTTCCCAGAACCCACAGGCAAACAGGGAGCATGGTGGCAAATCAGAAAAGCCAGCTCTAGGAAGGCAGAGACATCAAGATCTCCGGTACTTGATACCTATGTAGTATAACTAACTTGTTGAAACTTTCAGACAATGAGATACCCTGTCTCAAATGTAACGAGTGTTTAAAATAGCAGAAAATAACATCTTTCTTCACTCTCTTCCTCTGTCTTTTTCCCTGTCTCTCTTTCTCTCTCTCTCTCTCTCTCTCTCTCTCTCTCTCTCTCTCTCTCTCTCTCTCTCTCTTTCTCTCTCTCGTTCTCTCTCTCTCTCTCTGTGTATATATATATATATATATATATATATATATATATATATATATCCCCAACTCCCACTCTCACTCATGGGCTCATATAATATTTTCTCACATTTGTATATGTGTCAAATGTCCATGAAGTAAAAATCTTTAGATATATAACTGTGCCTTTAATTACACTAACCAGAGCAAGTGACATCCATGTAGGTTTGTGCTTTCCATGTAGGATTATGGTTTTGCATCTAGACTATATGCTTGCTCAGCTGTATAGTAATTTATGGAAATTCTCTTTTAGTGCTTTTAGTTTCCCATGGACATCTAGGAGACTTGTGATCTACTCTCATCATGTTTACCTGAACACAGTGTAGAATGAACTGTGTGTGTACACATGAGCATATGAGCACACCAATGTTCTACAAATGTGATGAATGTTTTCATATTAATAAATTTTCATTAAAAATTAGTATTATATCCATTGGATTTAATATGTATTTTGATACAGTCAAAAAGCATAAAAATGCCTGACACATTTTGTGAGTGCTTATATTGCTAACACTACATGGATCTTTAAATTAAAAGAACTTTATTTTAAACCTCTTAATATTTTTAAACATTTTAATTAAAATATAACTGAGTCATTTCCACTTCTTTCATAGTTCCAGGCCCTACATTGTTCTCTCCAACAACCATCCTCACCTCCCCTTCTACCATTCTACTTATGACTCCTTTTCTTTATTATTATGATTAAAAGTGATTTTATATGTGTATGTTTATGTATATTTATGTGTGTATATGTGCACGTGCATTAATACGTGTGTATGTGCATGTGTATGTGTACATATATGTCTATATGTATGTGTACGTGTATGTGTATATGTGTGTATGTGTGTGTATGTGCATGTGCATGTGCATGTACATGTGTATGTGCATGTACATGTGTATGTGCATATGTATGATTGCATGTATGTGAATGTACACATGTATACATATATCAGCAGCTTTCAACAGTTAATTTTCCATGCAGCTACATTGCTGAAAGAGTTTTTTAGTTGTAGGAGTTCTCTGGTAGGATTTTTGCGGTCACTTATATAGAGTATCTTATCTTTTACAAATAGTAATACTTTGAATTCTTCCTCTCCAATTTTTATCAACTTTATCTCCTTCAGTTGCCTTATTTCTCCGACTAGATTACTATATTGAGTAGATGGGGAGAGGGGTGGGCAGTGCTGTCTTGTCCTTGATTTTAGTTGATTTGCTTTAATTTTTTCTCCATTTTATTTTATGTTGGCTATTGGCTTGCCCTATATTACCTTTATTGTGATTAGGTATATGTATCCCTGATAGATACATAGATATCAAGACTTTACCAAGAATTTTATGATGAAAATATGTTAGATTTTGTCAAAGGCTTTTACGCCATCTAAGGAGATCATCATGTGGTATTTTTTTCTTTCAGTTTGCTTAATGATGGATTGCATTGATGGATTTTCATATGTTGAACCATCCCTGAATCCTGGAATGACTATCTTACTTGAACCTGGGGGATAATGTTTTTGATGTTTTCTTGGATTTGGTTTGGGATATTTTCTTGAGTGTTTTTGCATCGCTGTTCTTAAGGTAAATTGCTATGAAATTCTCTTTCTATCTTGAGTCTCTCTGTGGCTTAGGTATCACTGCGAATGAAAATATTCAAATGTACCAACTATTTATTTTATTATAGTATAGTATGAATTAGGCAAAAATCTGACAGATAGTTAACTAAACAGTAAAGCCTACCAAGATCTCACATATTACCCATGCTAAACAGATTATTTTGAACACCAGAAAAAAAATGAGGGCCAAAGCTTTTGAAAAAATATCTCTGTTGTTTTGTTACTTTGATTAAATTAGTCCACAAGGTGTAGATGCCATATTCTCTACTTACCTACCAATTTCATTTGAAATCTGAACTGAAATGAAAAACATAGCAAATGAATTACATTCTCTGTATATGTCCTTTATGTTTGATAATATAATTTATGTATATCTATAGAAATAAATTAATAATAATGATGCAAATTCACCTTCTATAACATCTTTAATATGTTGCATTCTTACTTTTTAAATTTTTTTTATTTTTTATTTTTTTACTGAGTAGAACACTTTTTCTCCATAGCTGCTTTCTCTAAGGCTCTTTGTTCTGAGTTATTAGAGCAATTACCCTTGGAACAAAAGCAGATAAACATAGAAACAGTTCAAAGGCCAAGGTATTTAAAGACTAGCCTCCTGCTTTGAAATTGTGAAGTGTCATTACCTGTGAGTCACAAGACACTTGTTATTGTAAGCATTCAGGCAAGTGCCTTCCCTCTTCCTTTCTCATACTTAATTCCAATAGAGAAAGATTATTTACAACTGTTTACTATGTAAGTTCCTTAGAAGAATATTGTATAGCATTTATTAGTAGTATTACTGAGGTAAGTTCTAAGAAAAAGCTATCTTTTTTAAGGGTTGTACTTTCCACAACTATACCCAAATTTGTGTTTATTTTAATTTTCTCTATAGCAGGAGTTACTGATAACCTAGAAATTGTAGTTTTATTGATGAGGTATGAACTGTTATTATAGAGTGCATTATTTTCTTAGACAAATATTTGTATATATTTCAGTTACTACATGTAGATACTTGCTATATACCAGGATAATTTTTAGCTATGTAAAAATAACCACAAAGGAAAACACATAATGTAATGAATTTAGAAAAGCTTTCCTGGATGATCCTAAACTGATTTCCATCCTAATTTTGACTGATTTTGACTGATATTAATTATTCTAACATCCCCAGATAATTTTAACTTTTCTGAGAGAACATACTTATGTCAAAAGAAGAAAGTTTTTCAGACCACAAGCTTTGCCTAGTAAATATTTTGCTCAGTGAAGTCTTGCAGACTCTTTTAATGTCTTAGCACATTAAGACTGCTATAGCAACCAATTACAAATGGAATCATTTATAAAGACAATACAACTACGCTCAAGACTTTGGAGGTGGTCTAAGATCCAGATAGTTGAGAAAATGTATGTTTCTTGTGTACAGACATCTATCTTCTCTTCATGGTGGTAATGATGAAGGTTCTCTACTTTCTGTCTTGCAAGGACACTAATTCTTCACATGAAGCTGCTTTCCTTCCTGACATGATTACAGCTCAATGCTCATTTTGCCTAATCTCATCACATTGAATTTGAAGATTTTAATACAATAATTTTGAGCAAATAACATAAAAGGGCACATCTAATTACACAAAATTAGATAAAGGTGTTCCTGGCTGTTATTGGACCTTCCAAAGAAAGTATGTTCAAGTTTTACAAAGCTCAAAACAGGTATTTGCAAACAAAGTACTAACTCAGATGCTTTTAATGCACTTAGAATTTATTTAGAAACAATCTGGAAGTACAAAATGAGGCTAAAACATGTAGCCTGGCTATCTGAATTCTGTCAGAGAACATAATTTCAGTCTCTGAATTTTATGTGACATAGCTTTCCTATTAAATGTCTTTCAAGAGTTGGGTTAGGAAAATACCATAGATTTAGCTTCTGCCACCTCATAGAGATTGAATTCTATTTTTATCTCATGAAGTAGTGAGCACATCAAAAGCTTTTCTTATAAGAAATGAGAGAGAGAGAGAGAGAGAGAGAGAGAGAGAGAGAGAGAGAGAGAGAGAGAGAGAGAGAGAGAGAGAGGAGAGAGGAGAGAGGAGAGAGAAGAGAGGAGAGAGGAGAGAGATTAACCCAGAAGAAATATCTCTTTAAAATTGTATATTTTTCTCCAAACTCTGTCAGCCTGGGACTGTAAATAGAGTTATGAGGAAAGTGGGAGGAAGCTTGTCTCCATCTCATTCCGTGTCTTTGAAGGTGAAGCTTTTCAAGTGTGCTGGAGTAGAATGCATTTATTTTTGCACAATTCAGCACTTTCTAACATCCATGTATGGATAGCCTTTAGGCTTTGTCCAAATTATTGATGAGTTTACTAATCAGCTGTATAGCAAAGCTTTCCTGAGCTGAGACTTTCTTTGTGAACATTTACAAGTTCCCTTCCTTTTAAAAGAGAGCCTTCTAATTGTCCCTGATACTTGATCAATAGACAAGTGCCTTTTTAGAAGACAGAAGATAAAAACGAAAGAAAATTACTTCATATAATTTCTGTGGTTTGATCACGAAAGCCTCATTGATTTTCTCCTCTAAATAAGAATCAAAGGTAGTTAAACAGCTCTTTTCTTTGTTCAAAATCATATGAAGAATTGTTTGAAAATAATACATATGTATATATACACGTATGTATACGTATGTATATTTAAGGGAGGTGCTGAAAATGTTAAACAGAGAGTCAACAAGAGGACTCAATCCAGTGACCGATAAGCATTAATGCTACTTGAAACGTATTCATTTAATAGAGAAAATCACATATTAAGCAAGAGTTCTAGGTGCTCTATTGATAATGGTTTGGCATATGTCCCAACAATTATAGCCATATGGCAAATTTAGTAGCAACAGAATGATACTTAACAGGTTTTTTAATATACAACATGACAAAAGGATGTTTGAAAGACTGAATAATCTTAATCATCCAGAAGTTGAGTGCCCAATATGGAGGAGATGAAAGAAGAAAACAAAATCATTTTCTTACTATTATAGACACGTTGTCTGCACTGTAGAGTCAGTTCTGAAGCATTACATTGTGGACCTTGCAAGTCTCAAGTGCTTTGGAGTCTCAGGCCTAACTCAGAAGTAAAAAAAGAAAAAAATAGAGGCTTTATTAAAATAAAATTCCATCAGAATAATTAGTATTAGAGAAGACCGTTTCCATTTAAATAAAACCATATTTTCCTTGAGTCAATTTTGTTTGTTTGTCTCTGAATTGGTCAGTAGGTTACAGTCATTCTTACTGAGTGTCCCTACAACCAATGTCAAATGTTACAATAACCCTTTAAATGAACAAATATCTTTCATTGAAAATGTTTCTGAAATAATACCAAAATCTAAAATGTGAGTGTTCCTTTGCTCCTCCTCTCCCCCAAGTCCCCCTACTACCCCCAGTCTTCCCAGGATTCACTTTTTTTCCTTCAGTCAAGGGGCATACCTCCAGGGATACCAAACAAATGTGGCACATTAAGTTTCAATAATGCTAGTTACCTCCCCTCATATTAAGACTAGAGGAGGAAACCCAGTTGGACAGAAAGAGTCCCCCAAGCAGGCAAAAAATAGAGACAGTATCCATGCCCACTGTTGAGTCCCACAAGAAGACTAAGTTACACAACCATAATAGACTAGACATTTTTTTAACATTTGACAAATAGGAGGTATCCATTTTTTGCAGCCAGTGTTGTACCCAAAGAGGTGAAATTGAATTACATTATAATGTTCTGAATTGTAATGGCATTCATTCCTCAGGAATATAAAGAATTGGAAACTGCCTTTATTTTTCTGCTTGGAATGGCCCCATAGGCTCATAGATTGGAATGCTTGGTCTCAGAATAGGAATAGTTTGGAAAAGATTAGAAATGAGGTCTTTTTGGCCGAAGTATGTCACATAGGATGGGCTTTGAGGTTGGAAAAATCCACAGCATTTCCTGTTAACTCTCTTACTGCTTCCTGCTTGTTGTTAAGATGTGAGCTCTTAGAAAATGCTATAGCAATAAGCCTGCCTGGTGATGACACAGTGCCCTATGCTGGTCACATATTCTAACCTGCTGAAACTATGAACCCTAAAAAAAATCATTTCTTTTATAACTTCCCTCAGTCATGTCATCTCTTACCAACAATACTAAAGTAATTAAGGCTGTATTGATTTTATATTTAAAAGTTGTTACAAATTAGGATTTCAGATTCTGGAGAAATGTCTTGAGTTTATGAGCACTGGCTGTTTTTCAAATAGACCAACATTCAATAACCAATAATATGCGGTACCTCATAATAATATGTAGCTCTAGTCACAGAGGGTTCCATGCCCTCTTCTATAGGCACTGAATGCATGTGACATACAAATATATAGGCAAAACATGCACATGCATAAAAAATAAAAATACTTAAAAATAATCTTCATAATTTGTGATTTATATTAACCCTACTAAAAATTTTAAATTCTCATTTATAAGTTTTTAGGTTATCAAACTGATTGGTATATAGATATGCCAATTAAAAATATGATTACTTAAAAAGTGATTTTGTTACCATTAAAAAAATCAGTAAATAGGCCTAATTCTAAATTAAAAAACATGATTATCAATAGTATTTCTTGCTGTGTGTCTGTCCGGCAAGTACTTCTACATGCTCAAATAACCTGCTAGTGACTTTCCTGTCTTGACAGCTGGGTGTCTTATATGAGTCTCTACTCAGTGTCTGTGGGTGTGTGTGTTTCTAAACTAATTCTGTTTCTAAATGGAACTAAACTTCTCTCGTGTGTGCACAATGATGAGCTCCTGCCAGGTGGCCCAGATATCCAGTTTCTAATTTTGTTTATATTTATTGAATCAGTTTTGTTTGCCCTGTGTGGTGGAGCTCAAACACTCCTTTATGCATTCGAGTCAGGCAATCTCACTGGACAACATCTGCAGCACAGCCACTTCTTTCAGATAACATCACAACAAATATTTGTCAGTGCAGGAAGCTATCCTCTTAGATGTTTTCCCTAAATGATACATTCCATTTAAATCCAATCTCTACTCTTCAATGTCTCTTCAGTGAAAATATTACATGATATTTTCAGTGAATATAGGTAATTCATATTTGATCAAATGCAAAAGAGAAGAGAATCACATATATGTACTTTTGATGGTTTAAATTGCTAAGTTTATGTTTTCTTTTGTTTTGTTGTTGGTGGTGGTGTTATGGTTTGCACTTGAGCTCTAGAACAGTGAGGGTCCCTGTCTCAAAAGAAAGAAGAAACGACAAGGCTAAAAGTTATTCATGAATCACTTCTGAGATTGATCTCTGACATCTTCACACACACACACACACACACACACACACACAAACACACACACACACACATTGAAAAAGAGGGGAGGGAGAGGAGATAGATAGATAGATAGATAGATAGATAGATAGATAGATAGATAGATAGGTAGGTAGGTAGGTAGATAGATAGAAGTTGGATGAATGGATGGGTGGAATGAAAAGTTATTTCCCTGTGCACCTGAGAAGGAAGCAGCAGCACACCTTAGCACATTGTTCTCACCTTTCCTCTAAGTGATTGCACCTGTTTATTAAATCAGTATGATTTTTTCTTTTATTATTATCTTTTATGCCCATACATCTAAAAATCTTCAAGGCATTCTCCTGTTCCTTTGGATTTTTACACATGTGGTCAGAATAGACATTATGAAGAGAAAAATCTATTTGAGGGTCATTCTAAGGGCAGGGAGGCAGGTGTGGGTAGTTGGTGGGGGAGCACCCTCACAGAAGCAGGGGAAGGGAGGATGGGATAAGGGGTTTCCAGAGGGGAAAGCAGGAAAGTGGATAACATTTGAAATGACAATAAATAAAATATCCTAATAAATAAATAAATAAATAAATAAATGCCACAAATAAAAACATGGAACTTTAAAAGCCTGGCTTTAAAAATGGATTTCATCATTATGTATATTTCCTGGTGTGTAAGATAATAGCTGAGATTTTACCTTTCATTCACTTATTCACGTCTCTCCGGTCTGCATGTTTAGAGTAAACATACCTGATCCCTCCAAGTTTGCTGTCACTGCTTCCTTAACCTTTGGACTGAAAGCCTTTGTTTAAAGAGCTTTCAAGTGGAAAATTTCTAGATGCTACATAGCAGAGCAAGTCAGACATGCTATGATGTTCCAGCAGCTATCACAGTCATGCTGCTACAATATGAACTACGATAAAGGAAGAAAGAAAGTAAGAAAGAAAGAAAGAAAGAAAGAAAGAAAGAAAGAAAGAAAGAAAGAAAGAGAGAGAAAGAGAGAAAGAAGAAAGAAGAAAGAAAGAGAAAAGCAAATAAGAAGTACATTTCTCAGAGTTATTAATTATTTTAGAAATTGTAACAAACCTGTAATAATATTAAAGTATGGATTTATTAAGTTTTATGCTGAAAGATCACTGTGGTCTATGATGGGTTGTAGAATTCTGTAGATACACAAAAGTAAATTATATCAATTATATCTCTACCTTCTGAAGCAGAGACCTAGTTTTGTGTTGAAAATCAAATTTCTGTCATGGAACTTAACATTGGGAGGGATGGTTCTTAAAGAAAACCTGAATGACTATATAGCCAGACCATCCATAAAGCCTGGAGAAGAGAGTTGACTTCAAGTAGGTTTCTAGCTCTCCAGTTGCTTTATGTATAACAACAGTGGTGAGACTAAAAGGGTGCAGAATCCGTTTCAAAAAGCACAAGGACATTCCATGCAGTTTGGTCCTTTTGCTTTGAAAACTATTTCTTGTGGACAAATGCATCTATTTTAGATTATATATAGGTATTTTGAGGATATTACCATTTATGTTTTATTGGGAAGAAAGGCATCACAGCTAATCTAAGAAAAATGGAAGAATAATACATTGTTGATGTCATTGTGGTAGAATTCATAACAAAGATGAAAGATATCTGCTTAGTGGGATGAACTTGAGTAAAAACATGTAGCTCTTATGGCCACAGGAACAGAAATTTAACCTTAGGTAAATACAAAAATAAGCTACTGAACTATTCCAGTTCTTCAAAGAAGCAATATTAGGTGATAATAAAGAATTAAAAAAAAACTACATGAACTTTTCCAAATTTGTGAATGTTAGCATCTAGTGAACATATTAAAAGCTTGAGGACATAAAGCTCACATAGGAATGATAATTTGTTTAGTTTGTGTCAGTCAAATATTTTCTTTCATTTCTTTATTATAGAATAAGTTTCCTTATGTATCATGGATACGTGGACATGAAAATTTCCCACAGTCTATGAGAGTGACACACTTAGGGTATGTCCTCTTATACTGATTTTATAACTATAATATATCATTTTATTTTGTTATTAAATATAGGAGATAGATCTATGATTGCAAGATTGAACAAAGTCAATTGTGCTGGTTTTACAGAGCTGACAAATTGCTGTATCCCAAAACAGAAGCCATTTACTGAGACAGTTCCTCAAGCGACTCTGTCAAATGATCATTGCTAGCAACAACAGAAATTGTTAGCCACATACAAAGAAAATAAGTTCACAGAAATTCTTCATGTGTATGTCTAACTTACGCAATTAGTCTGGTGAATAGTAACACTTAAAGCAAATCCTAAAACAAAAGAATCAGAATGATTGGTTTCTCTTTTGAAATGGTTAAGGAATGAATCAAAGCCTTAGCAAAAAATAATAATAATAATAACCATGACCATTGCTTGCCCATTAATCGCCTGGCTATTCTGTATTAAATCCTGTCAAACATAATGGTAGGCTACAACTAGCTTCAATTGTCTTAAAAAAGGGAGAACAAAGAGTCTCCATAAATGTAAGTGAATGATATAAATGAGCCAACACATTCTTGTTTGTTTTCTTAAAATATTATCTACTTATACACACTCTTTATGATAATTTCTGTTCATATGCAAATGGCCAGCCACTGGAGGCTGGCAGGAGAAATATCTATACACTCTTAACTTTGTAACATGTGTGGACATGAGGAGTACCATCACATCGTTATTTGATACACCTGGACAATTTGTTTGCATGAGATTCTTTTTTCTTGTAATGAAGGGTTCTGTTAAAATTAATGATTGCAAATGAACATTTTATACTTCTAAAACCAGGCAATTTCTCACTGAAGGGAAAGCAGAGGAACACATAGGGGAGGGCAGTAGAGTAATGAAGGCTCAGTGTTGCATAGGACTTGCAGGACACAAATGAAACCTCCACCCCAGCAGCAAATTTTTGCTAATTTGAATAAATTTGCCAGTGTTTCCTATCAATGATGTATTTGCTTTTCAAATACATTTGCTGGGAGATTCTTAAAAATCCAAAGAGTGTGTTGTGTAAACAGTAGGTGCCACTGAAGAGGTTGCTTCCCCTTTCTTTATTCAGGTAAGTCATGTGAGGCATATTTACAATGGTATGTCACAAAAGTCTGTAGGACTGAACTGTAAACACTGGAGGCAATTGTTACCTATCCTTGAATGCTTAGCCTCTTGATGTTCATTCCCCAAAAGCACTTTAGTCCTCCAGTTTGGAACCATGATAATCAGTAGAGTGCAAAAAAAAAAATCAACATTTTTGGTTAGGTTCTGTTTAATCATGTCCATGACTTCTGCTTTCTATAGGGAAAAGTTCAAGGGCCATAGTATACACGGACATCAAGAGAGAAAAATCTTTTACGAATGTGTCGTTTTGTAATTATATGGTAACATACTTTTCTTCATAGGAAATACTTAAATAGTCAAGGCTAAATATATTAGATTACAATCAAAAGAACGAATACTCATTCATCAATTGGTATTTCCTACTTTCAGAATCTATGGTGGTGAGCAGAAAATAATTGGTTGAATAGAGCCTATTTTTTAAGTGTTCTTTTTTTATTGGATATATTCTATATTTACATTTCATTTCCCCTTTTCTGGTTCCTTGCCCCCCAAAGATCCCACATGCCCCTTTCCCTCCCCGTGTTCCCCCATCCACCCTTTCCCACTTCCCTGTTCTGGTATTTCCCTACACTGATGCTTTGAGCCTTTCCAGAACTAGGGTCCACTCCTTCCTTCTTATTGGACATCATTTGGTATGTGGATTGTGCCCTTGGTGTTCCAAGTTTCTAGGCTAATATCCACTTATCAGTGAGTGCATACCATGGGTATTCTTTTGAGACTGGGTTACCTCACTTAGTATGATGTTCTCCAGCTCCATCCATTTCTCTAAGAATTTCATGAATTCATTGTTTCTAATGGCTGAAAGTACTCCATTGTGTATATATACCACATTTTTTGTATCCATGCTTCCGTTGAGGGACGTCTGTATTCTTTCCAGCTTCTGGCTATTATAAATTAGGCTACTATGAACATAGTGGAGCATGTATCCTTATTGCAAGTTGGGGATGCATGGCTCCAGCTGCATATGTAGAAAAGGATGGCATTATCTGCCATCAAAGAAATGGAAGGCCCTTGCTCCTGTGAAGGTTCAATGCTCCAGCATAGAGGAATGCTAGGGTTGTGAGGTGGGAGTGAGTGAGTGGTTGGGGGAGTACCCTCACAGAAGCATGGGGGAGGTGGTGGGGATATGGGTTTAGTGGAGGGGAAACCAGGAAGCGGGATAACATTTGAAATATAAATAAAGAAAAGAACCAATAATTAAAAAAAAAATCCAGAGGGCATGTAAGGCACCAGGAAATTATAGTCTTCTAAATACAGCAATAGCACAACACATATGAATTTATAGACTGTGGCAGCATCCACGGAGGTGTGTACAAGTCTGACCAGATGTGGTCCTAGCTGCTAGAAGAGAAGCAGAGGCAAGCACCAATCTCCATCATGGAAGCTATCTCCCACTGACTATCCCTTGCAAATGCAAAAATATTTTTTCCAATAGAGTCTTACTGGAGAAAGAAAACACTATTAAGGGAAAGGCTCATGCCTAATAGTTGACTAGCAACACCAAATTAAGTCAAGATCACTAGAGATTATTACTTTCGCAATGTTTTCTGAGATCATCTTTTTGTACCCTTACAGGTACAAAATATCAAGGGTTCCAGTTTTATGTTTGTATAGAATTTTCATGTATACAAACATGTGCAGATACATCTATATGTATTTCTTGAGATTTTTCTTTATTTTCTGTTTGATGCTTAATTTTGTCCCATCATTTTCCTAAAGATTAAGTGCAGAATGATTGCCCTAAGCATCAGGAATGGTGGAAGGGATGAACAGTAGAGAGTTTAAATTTTTACCTGTCATAGGAAAGCACAGAAATCCCAGGAAACTGAGCAAACATTTTGAAACCTTACAACATTTTCCCATTGACAAACTTCCTTCAGCATACCAACCCAAACAGCATCACCATAGAAAATGAAGTTTACAAATGCTGACCAATCTGGGAGGCATCTCATTCAAACCATCATGTTTATTGTCCTAGTAAATTTATTATCTAGGTACACCCTAGAGACCCCTGAGAAGGGGATATCAATTGCAGAATATCTTGATAATGTGGGTCCAAGCATCATTGTTTTGCTTATTGTTGCTCTAGGAGCCGCTGAAAGCTATTACATTTCTGGATCAGTCGTTGTTGGACTTTAAATAAAAGGTAAATGACCCTGAGTCTATGAGCCCACAATCAGCCTTCCTTTATGGTGTCTGAGATTTCCGGGTTTTGCTCATGGTTTGACTTCCCTCAATAATGGAATGCAGCATGTGAACCAAAATCTTTTTCTCCCCTTAAAATATTAACAAAAGGGAATTTAGTAGGATTTTTGATTTTCAAACCCTTTCTTGTATATTCAAGACCTCCATAAATTCAATCTATCCAAAACTGCAGTGGTAAAAATATGTGACACAGTTCCTCTGTTAGCTGAAGGGACAGTAGCAATTGATGGTTGCTATGGTAGAAAAAAAATCCATTTTCTTCAGGGATGTGGTCAGCCTCAGGCAGGTTGCTCATGTTTCAGTAGCTGACCTTTATCCACACACATACTAGACAGTGTCAATAGGGACTATTGGTAAAGGTAAATTGGAACTTCCCCAGAGAGTTTTTTAGATAAGATGAAAGGGTGATACAAGGTTAGTATTGACCAGAATGCATTGTTTACATGTATTAAACCCTCAGAGAATATTGGATTAGAGGTAAAATTCTCTTTGGCAAATTTCTGGTTTACCATTCTGAGGTTCTGCGTTTGATTCCCCAATCTCATCTGACAAAAGGAAAAAAAATTTGATAAATTATTAATTATTCAAGATCATTTGTAACGTGATTACAGAGTATCAGATTGAGCAAGCTAATTTAGCAGAGATTCAGATGCATCACCTGCTGAATGCCAGGGATGGAGGAATCTCTAGGTTTATCACTGTCTACCTTTTCCAGTTTTATGGAAAGTAGTTATGAAAGCTCTTCAAGGTGGCTCCATTCACTAAGAAAGAAATTGATTGCAGCCAAGGGAGCATAATTTATCACAGAGTGAATGTGCACAAAGTCCCATCAGGTTAGAAAGAATGGCAAAACACTTTCAATACATTTCAGAAGCAAATCAGCCAACTAGAATTTGATCGAGTTGGAGAAAAACACACAACACTGTAGAAGACAATGGATAAAAAAAATCAGCATTTAATGATCTATGTGCAGGGAAATTTATGCCAGATTTGTTTATTAGCTAAGTTCTTAGAGTGATGAGTGTCCATGTGGGGACAGCACATTTATGAGGTGAAAGCATCTTGACTGTGATAGGTTAAGTCTATGTCCAGGTGAAACATAAACTTTTTTAAAAATATTTATTTATTTTTATGTTTATGAGTACCCTATGCTATCTTCAGAAACAGCAGAAGAGGGTGTCAGATCCAATTACAGAGGGTTATGAACCACTGGGTGGTTGCTGGGAATGGAACTCAGGACCTCTGGAAGAGTAGGCAGTGCTCTTAACCACTGAGCCATCTCTCCAGCCACACATAAACTTTTAAAACTATTAAGTACTTAGAGATGTAATTCTTTTAAAACTGACTATACATTGCTGTTTATGTATTTATGTATTTATTTATTTACTTACTTATTTTACTTACTTACTCACAATCATTCTATTTAAGATGTTAGAGTATGTGTTATGCCATCAACTCACCTGACACAGTCAATAAAATATCTTCAGACTAGAAAGTAATTATTGAAAAGCTGGTAGATCCTCTCCTGAAAAGTTATGGAATTCTTTGTTCTGGAAAACAGCATTCCTTAGGACACTAACCATTAAGGTAAATATGGAGATTTATAAAAATATTTCCATTTATCTAGCATTTCTATAAACAATGAATATCTAAAGTATCTATATTAAATGATTGATTTGAGTGATCAACTTGACACAAGCTTGAGTTATCACAGAGAAAGGAGCCTCCCTTGAGGAAATGCCTCTATAATATCCATCTGTAAGGCATTTTCTCAAACAGTGATCGAGGGTGGCAGGACCCATTGTGGGTGGTGCCATGACTGGGATGGTAGTTCTGTGCTATGAAAAAAAAAAAAAAGAAAGAAAGCTGAGCAAGTAAGGGGAAGCAAGCCAGTAAGAAACATCCCTCCATGGTTTCTGCATCAGCTCCTGCTTCCTAACCTGTTTGAGTTCCAGCCCTGACTTCCTTTGGTGATGGACAGCAATGTGTAAGTGTAAGACAAATAATCCCTTTCCTTCCCAACTTGCATCTTGGTCATGATGTTTCGTGGAGGAATAGAAACCCTGTGTGAAACAATGGACTTAATCACCATGTCGAGCTCTGTGATGCATGTTATACAAACACCTATGTTAGAGTATAAAAGATGAGAAAATGTGTGATGAATTTAAATCCCAGACAAAATGCTGAGGACAAGTAATATTCAATTATAGAAAACCAAAACAATATCACTGGATCATTAAATACATTGTTCAGAAGCTGAATTTTAAGAAGTTTAAATTTTATAATATAAAACTTTTCTTTGTTTATGTGTCTTTACATATAGTCTTGTGATATGTGCAGTTCAATAACAAGGACATTTTATAATTATACCTCAATTATATGACATAAGAATTTTTTTTTCTGATCAAGCTGTCAATTTTTTTTTTTACACAAGGCTTTTTAAAGGGGAAAAGGCAGGTGAGGGGAGGGGTGAAAGAGGAAAAGTCATTGTATTCGGGGTGGGGGGGACAATCTCAGGGGGCTAGTATCATTTCTCAGTAAGAGTTTCCCAGAGTTGTCTCTCAAAATCTCAGGGAAGGTTGGCATCTACTGTAGGAAATTGGCATTAGAAATTGATCAAGGGGAGGTGAAGTGGAAAGGGGTTGCTAAGGTAATCCAAACACAGGTGCGCTTCAATTGTTCTAGCCCACTCGGGTGAGTTCTACATGCACTGACCTTACTTGGCTAATCTTTTTTTATTAGTCTTTTTTTCTTTATTTTCTATATTATTTGTTTACATTCCAAAGGCTTTCCCTTTTCCCAGTTCCCCCCTCACCATATGTCCCCTAAATCCTCTCCCTCCACCCATTCCCCAATCACCCCCCCTTCATTTCTCTGTTCTGATACTCTCCAACAAATCTGGATCCAGTCTTTTCAGGACCAGGGTCCTTTCCTTCCTTCTTCTTGGGAATCTTTTGATTTGCTAATTGTGCCTTGAGTATTCAGAGCTATTGGTCTCATTAATATCCACTTATCAGTGATTGCATTTCATGTGTATTCATTTGTGATTCTGTTAACTCACTTAGGATGATATTTTCCAGATCCAACCATTTGCCTACAAATTGCATGAATTCATTCTTTTTAATCCATTGTATAAATATACCACAATTTCTGTATCCATTCCTCCTTTGAGAGACATCTTGGCTCCTTTCAACTTCTGGCTATTATAAATATGGCTGCTATGAACATAGTGGAGTGTCTTTATTGTATGCAAGGGATTCAGCTGGGTATATGCTCAGGAGTTATATGACAGGGTCCTCTGGAAGTGACATGCCGAATTTTCTGAGGAAACACCAGACTGATTTCCAGAGCGGTTGTAACATCTTTCAATCCCACCAACAGTGTAGGGGTGTGCCTTTTTCTCCACATCCTAGCCAGCACCTGTTGTCCTTTGAGTTTTTAATCTTAGCCATTCTGACTGGTGTGAGGTGGAATCTCAGGGTTGTTTTGATTGGCATTTCCCTGATGACTAATGATATTGAACATCTCTTAAGGTGCTTCTCAGCCATCTGAATTTCTTCTGGTGAAAATTTTTGTTTAGCTCTGTACCCCATTAGGGTTATTTGGTTCTTTGGGGTCTAACTTCTTGAGCTCTTTGTATATATTGGATATTAGCCCTCTGTCAGATGTGGGGTTGGTGAAGATCTTTTCCCAATTTGTTGTTTGCTGTTTTGTCCTTCTGACAGTGTCCTTTGCCTTACAGAAACATTGTAATTTCATGAGGGTCCATTTCTCAATTCTTGATCTTAGAGCATAAGCTATTGGTGTTCTGCTCAGGAACTTTCCCCCTGTGCCCATGTCCTCCAGGGTCTTCCCCAGTTTCTTTTCTATTAGTTTCAGTGTGTCTGGTTTTATGTGGAGGTCCTTGATCCACTTGGAGTTGATTTTAGTACAAGGAGATAAAAGTGGTCAGTTCCCATTCTTCTGCATGTTGACCTCCAGTTGAACCAGCACCATTTGTTGAAAAGGCTATCTTTTTTCCACTGGGTGGTTGTAGCTCCTTTATCAAAGATCAAGTGACCATAAGTCTTTGGGTTCATTTCTGGGTCTTCAATTCTATTCCATTGATCTACTTGCCTGTCGCTATAGCAATACCATGCAGTTTTTAGGACAATTGCTGTGTAGTACTGTTTGAGGTCAGGGATATTGATTCCTCCAGAAATCCTTTCATTGTTGAGAATAGTTTTAGCTATCCTGGGTTTTTTGTTACTCCAGATGAATTTGAGAATTGCTGTTTCTAGATCTATAAAGAATTGATTTGGGATTTTGATGGGGAATGCATTGAATCTGTAGATTGCTTTTGGCAAGATGGTCATTTTTACTATATTGATCCTGCCAATCCAAGAACATGGAATATTTTTCCAACTCCTGAGGTCTTCTTCGATTTCTTTCTTCAAGGACTTGAAGTTCCTGTTATACAGTTCTTTCACTTGTTTGGTTAAAGTCACGCCCAGATATTTTATATTGTTTGTGACTATTGTGAAGGGTGTTATTTCCCTAATTTCTTTCTCAGCCTGCTTGTCCTTTGAGTACAAGAAGTCTACTAATTTGCTTGAGTTGATTTTATAACCAGCCACTTTGCTGAATTTGTTTATCAGCTGTAGGAGTTCTCTGGTGGAGTTTTTTGGGTCACCTAAGTATACTATCATATCATCTGCAAAAAGTGATAGTTTGACTTATTCTTTTCCAATTTGTATCCCTTTGATTTCCTTATGTTGTCTAATTGCTCTAGCTAGAACCTCAAGTACTATATTGAAAAGATATGGAGAGAGAGGGCAGCCTTGTCTAGTCCCTGATATTAGTAGGATTGCTTCAAGTTTCTCTCCATTTAATTTGATGTTGGCTACTGGTCTGCTGTATATTGCTTTTACTGTATTTAGGTATGGGCCTTGAATTCCTATTCTTTCCAGGACTTTTAGCATGAAAGGATGCTGAATTTTGTAAAATGCTTTTTCAGCATCTAATGAGATGATCATGTGTTTTTTTTTCTTTTAGTTTGTTTATATCCTGGATTACATTGATGGATTTTTGTATATTGAACCATCCCTGCATCGCTGGGATGAAGCCTACTTGATCATTGTGAATGATCGTTTTGATGTGCTCTTGGATTCGGTTGGCAAGAATTTTATTTAGTATTTTTGTATCAATATTCATAAGGGAAATTGGCCTGTAGTTCTCTTTCTTTGTAGGAACTTTGTGTGCTTTTGGTATCAGTGTTATTGTGGCTTTGGAGAACAAGTTGAGCAGACTTCCTTCTGTTTCTATTTTGTGGAATAGTTTGAAGAGTATTGGTGTTAGGTCTTCTTTGATGGTCTGATAGAATTCTGAACTAAAACCATCTGGTCCCATACTTTTTTTTGGTTGGGAGACTTTCTATAACCTCTTCTATTTCTCTAGGGGTTATGAGACAGTTTAGCTGATCTAATTGATCCTGGTTTAATTTTGGTATTTGGTATCTGTCTAGAAAATTGTCCATTTCCTCCAGATTCTCCAGTTGTTTTGAGTATAGGCTTTTGTATTATGATCTGATGATTTTTTTTGAATTTCCTCATTTTCTGTTGTTATATCCCCCTTTTCATTTCTAATTTTGTTAATTCGGATACTGTCTCTGTGCCCTTTGATCAGTCTAGCTAATGGTTTATCTATCTTGTTGATTTTTTCGAAGAACCAGCTCTTGGTTTTGGTGATTCTTTGTATGGTTCTCTTTGTTTCTACTTGATTGAGTTCAGCCCTTAGTTTGATGATTTCCTGTCTTCTACTCCTCCTGGGTGAATTAGCTTCTTTTTTTTCCAGGGCCTTCAGGTGTGCTCTTAAGTTGCTAGTACATGCTCTCTCTAGATTCTTTTGGAGGCACTCAGGGCTATTAGTTTTCCTCTTAGCACTGCTTTCATTGTGTCCCATAGATTTTGGTAGGTCGTACCTTCATTTCCATTGAAGTCTAAAAAGTCTTTGATTTCTTTCTTTATTTCTTCCTTGACCAAAGTGTCATTGAGTAGAATATTGTTCAGTTTCCATGTGGATGTGGGCTTTCTGTTGTTCTTCTTGCTATTGAAGACCACTTTTACTCCATTGTGATCTGATAGGAGGCATGGGATTAATTCAGTCTTCTTGTATTTGTTGAGGTCTCTCTTGTCACCAATTATATGATCAATTTTGGAGAAGGTAACGTGCAGTGCTGAGAAAAAGGTATATTCTTTTGCTTTAGGATGAAATTTTCTATATATATTTTTTAAATCTAATTGTTCCAACGTTTCATTTCACTGTGTCCCTGTTTAGTTTCTGCTTTCCTGATTGGCCCTTTGAGAAGAGGAGAGTGTTGAAGTCACCTACAATTATTGTGTTAGGTGCAACTTGTGCTTTAAGCTTTAGTAAAGTTTCTTTTACGAATGAGGGTGCCCTTACATTTGGAGCATAGATGTTCAGTATTGAGAATTCTTCTTGGTGTATTTTCCCTTTGACAAGCGTGAAGTGACCTTCTGTGTTTCTTTTGATGACTTTAGGTTGGAAGTCAATTTTATCTGATATTAGAATGGCTACTCCAGCTTGTTTCCTGATACCATTTGCTTGTAAAATCGTCTTCCAGCCTTTTACTCTAATGTAGTGTTTGTCTTTGACACTGAGATGTGTTTCCTGTATGCAGCAAAATGGAGGGTCCTGTTTCCATATCCAGTCTGTTAGTCTGTGTCTTTTTATTGGGGAATTGAGTTCATTGATGTTAAGAGATATTAAGGAATAGTAATTATTACTTCCTGGCATTTTGGGTGTTATTTTTTATATTTGAGTGGTTCTCTTCTTTTGGGTTTGATGAGAGGGGGTTTCTATCTTGTTTGTTTTGTGGAGTAGTTTCCCTCCTTGTGTTGGTATTTTTCCCCTATTATCCTTTGTAGGGCTATCCTTTGTTAGACTTCAAGATAGATATTGTGCAAATTTGGTTTTGTCATGGAATACCTTGGTTTCCCATCTATGGCGATTGAGAGTTTTGTTGGGTATAGTAGTTTTGGCTGAAGTGTATGTTCTCATAGAGTTTGCATGATATCTGCCCAGGATCTTCTAGCTTTCATGGTCTCAGGTGAGAAGTCTGGAGTAATTCTGATAGGTCTTCCTTTATATGTTACTTGTCCTTTTTCTCTTACTGCCTTTAATATTCTTTCTTTGTTTAGTACATTTGGGGTTTTGATTATTATGTGACAGGAAGTTTTTCTGTTCTGGTCCAGTCTGTTTGGGGTTCTGTAGGCTTCTTGTATATTCATTGGCATCTCTTTCTTTAGGTTGGGGAAGTTTTCTTCCATAATTTTGTAGAAGATATTTCCTGGCCCTTTAAGTTGTAGATCTTCACTGTCATCTATACCTATAATCCTTAGGTTTGGTCTTCTCATTGTGTCCTGGATTTCTGGAATGTTTTGGGTTGCCAGCTTTTTGCATTTTGCATTTTCTTTAATTGCTGAATCCATGGTTCCTATGGTATCTTCAGCATCTGAGATTCTGTCTTCTATCTCTTGTATTCTATTGTTGATATTCACATCTATGACTCCTGATTTCTTCCCAAGGTTTTTTATCTCCAATGTTGTCTCCCTTTGTGATTTCTTAGTTGTTTCTACTTCTGGTTTTAGATTCTGTATGGTTTTTCTCAGATCTTTCCATTGCTTGTTTGTGTTTTCCTATAATTCTTTAGGGGATTTCTGTGTTTCCCCTTTTATGACTTCTACTTATTTACCCACGTTCTCTCGTATTTCTTTACATGATTTTTGTGTATCCCCCTTATTGGCATTCATTTTTTGATCCATATTCTCCTGAATTTCTTTATGTGATTTTTGTGTTTGCCTTGTAAGGGCTCCCAGCTTCTGATCCATTTTCTCCAGTATTACTTTAAGAGATTTATCTAAGAGATCCTCTATCAGCATCCTGACCAGTGATTTTAGATATGAGTCTTGTTTTTCTGGTGTGTTGGGGTATCCAAGATTTATTGCTGTCAGGGATGGGTTCAGATGCTGCCATATTGCCTTGATTTCTGTTAGTAACGATCATATGTTTGCCTTTTGCCGTCTGGTTATCTCTGGTGTTAGTTGGCCCTGTAGTTACTAGCTGGTGCTTGAACCTCCTGTGGGCTTGTAAGGCTATTTCCCCACGACTGGACTGGGACACTTGAACCACTGCCCTGCAGGGCTACTGCTCACAGATTTCTGGCAGGTGGCCTGAGTTCCCCAAGGTCTTAAACTCTTGGGATATCTCAGGTTGTTGGTTCTGCCTGCTGGACAGCTGCTTTGCACTGCTCCTGCTCAGGGATTGCCATCTGGTGTCCTGAGTCCCCAGAGGTCTTAAACTCGGGATATCTTGTGTATCTGGTTCTGCCTGCTGGTTCAAAGCAGCTGGGGAGATGGTGGAGGCTGCAGGGAGTGCAGGGTCCGCCTTTAGGGCACAGAGCCCATGCTTGGCTGGGCCCCCCCTAACCGCAGCTCTGTGTGCAGCTCCTGCTCAAATCCTGTAGACTCTGTATTCTTCTGCAGGTGGAAGGAAACATCTCTGATGATGGCTGAGCAAGCTAGTTCTCAATAAATATATCTGGATGACATTAGGAGATATATTATTGCTTCATTTTTTAGAAAATCAGTGGCATATGGAATTTTACCAGGATCTTTGGGCTGTTTAGTGTCAGCTTCTCAATCATATAAGCAGTGCCAGGTATGGATTCCATCTTATAGAGTGGAGCTTACATAAAATCAGATATTGATTGGTTCCTCCAACAATTTTACTGTCAGTATTGTATTAGAAAATCTTTCAGGAAGGATAACTTTGTAAATTGAAGGGTTGTAGCTGGGTTGGTATTTTACCTTTCTCTTTTGGTAGTGTACTAAAGACTTTCCTGTAGCAAAGATGCACACATGCATGAAGTCTCTATGGAGGCACCTGCTTGACTCATGTTCAATGAGCTATGGAGGTGTTGTCTTCAGCAACAGGGCCTTTCTGTCATGTTGTGGAGAGCAACCGTTTTAGCAATAGCATAGGTTATTTGGGAGTTCCCAAAAGATCCATTAACCAACAAATTAATTAGATATAATCTAATCCCTACAATAAAAGCTTAAATTGGCTAGGCGGTGGTGGCGCATGCCTTTAATCCCAGCACTTGGGAAGCAGAGGCAGGCAGATTTCTGAGTTTGAGACCATCCTGGTCTACAGAGTGAGTTCCAGGACATCCAGGGCTACACAGAAAAACCCTGTCTCAAAAAAAGTGCTTAAATTGATGACAAGAAAGGTTCTGTTTCCCTCATTATTTGACGATTTTATTTAGATAGACTTCATTTATGTATATATTTTAGGAAACTTCTATTGTGTTAGGTTACCATAAAAACCTTCAAGTTGCACTTTATCTGTCTCTCCTTGTGTTTCCTCCCCCATGGCTATCATCCTTCCTCTTCTCTACTTGATGATCTTGATGCCATCCATACCTATTACATTTCCCCTTTCTAAGGATATCTTTCTAGCCTCACTCTTTAACACCCCTTATTTTATACCTAACTTCTATGGTACTGTGGGTTACAGCTTTTATCATTGAGCTAATAGCTAATACATGCATACATACATACATATATATACATATATATATGTATGTGTATATATATATATATATTATAGATATAGATATAGATGTGTGTGTGTGAATACACACATGTATTCCAGAGTATTGTTACTTCACTCATTATGAGTTTTTATGTTTTATCCATTTATCTATGAATTTTATGGTTTTAGTTTTTTAAATGACTTGATAATATTCTATTGTACAAATGTACCATATTTCTTTTATACATTAATTATTAATGGAAATCTAGGTTGTCCATTTTCTTCTTATGCTTCTTTAAGCTATTATGAATAGTGCAGAAATAAAAAGGTTTAACAAGTTTCTCTGTGGTAAGATAAACCATTCTTTTATTTGAAGTCTCAAGAGTGGCACAGCTGGGTCTTAAGATAGAGCTGTTCCCATTTTCCTTAGGGACCACAACACTGATGTTCATTATGACAGTAAAAGTTTGTACTTCTCCCAACATTATATGAGAATCCCTACTTGTCTACCTGTTTGCCAGCATTAACTGTAGTCTGTTCTTTTTTGTGTGTTTTTGTTTTATAATATTGATCTTGGTCATTCTCATGGGTATAAGACAAAATCTCAGATAAAGTGGAAATTTTTAGTTTATGAAATCTTAGTTTATATCAGTCAGCAGCAGGCATTACTTTATATATGCACTGCTTAATACTCTGTAGATCATATATTCTCTAATTCATGACCATTAATTTGAACACTTATGCTCCCTAATTTTAATCTACACAAAAATTTCTTCTAATCTCTTGAGGAAGCACAACTCACTGGGATTCACACTCTTAATTAGAATTAGAAATTCTTAACATTGTACCTCTAAGGCATTCAATATGCTAAGCAATTATTGTCACATTTAAACACTCATGAGCCACTGAAAAGAGATGGGAGAAATGAATCTGGGCTTCACTTAATAGATAAAAGTAAACAAGGACAAACCTCTAAAATATCAGGGTATCAGACCATCTGGGTCTGGGAATTTCAATGAACTAGGCACAGAACAAGTCACCTCAGTGATGATGGTGAGAAAAGGCCTGGGAAAATTCTGAAGAAGGGGTTTAAATTACAGGTTAGTTCTACATAATAATAGCAAATGATTCTCTGCTTTTGTTATAGAAAATAGGTTAGTTCCCAGATTACCCAAGGATGTAACAGAGAGCTGCAGAGGACAGATGGGATTCCTGAAGAAAAAAATGAGAGTGAGAGAGAAAGAAAAAGGAACAAAAACTCCACAGTATCAGGGACATTTTGTTGAACCCTTTCATAATATGAATAGAGGTTCAGCATTACAATGAATAGTTTAACTGAGAGTAACTGGAACCAGTTCTGTTATCCAGAAGTAACAAACTTTGAAGTGATCTTTTACAATAAAACTCCTGCAGTCCATGGAGGGAGAAGCCCAGAGGTCTCCACCACAGCATGATTGTAAGGTACTTAATGTAGACATACACACACATTTCCTAATTTAAACCACAGCAGTATTCTACATTCTAGACACTTACTTACCCAAAATTATTATGTAATTTTTATAAAAACACAGTATCAAATTTGCTGAAGCTTGACATGAATCTTTACATAATAAATTTTAATATAAAAACATTGACTCGTTCTATTGTAATGTTTTCATCTATGTACCTATTAATGTAACATGTATAGGAAGTAATTCTATGAGATATAGATTCATAGTTCACTTATTCAGCAAACATTTCACCAGTGTCCACTATTAATCAGATATATAGTAGAGAGGTTAAAAATATACATTGACAATGTATTCCTGTGTGGAATATAAACAAAATTTTTAATATTTCATAATTTACTTATCTTTCCTGTTCTGTTAGATTTTTATGCTCCATGTGTTTTATGTCTGTACACTACTACTATATGAAGGTCAACCAGTATTCCACAAGTGATGAATGGATGCATTGCAATTTTCTATGATTTATGGAACCTAAAAAAATGTTTTAAATGTGAGACTCATTTGATATTTCAGTAATTTTTTTCTAAAGTCTTTAGCTTACTGTCTTGTCACTTGATCTTAGCCAAAAGCCTGAGAAGTGATGTGAGCCATATGTTCACTGAATGGTCTCTATGGGATGTGGAATGTTTCATATTTAATTGTACTTTGGTCCTAATGCTGATAAAGGCTGATACATGGCAACAGAATATGTGATCTTATTAAGAAGAGTATTTGAGGACCCATATTCCAGAAATTTAGAAATGGAAGTAAACTGATAGTTTCTTCCTAGTTAACCAAAAAAAAATCACAAGACAAAAATGAATGGGGTAGGAGATTCTTCACCTCATTGTGGAAGGCCTGACAACCAGGTATACTATTTAAATTCATGCACATAGAAACCTTTTCCTCAATGTCTCCATCTCCCATGATTCATATCCCCTCCTAGATGAGCAGCAACAACTTGAAGCTAAACAGTTTCACTACATTATCCTGTAAGGACATTTTATACATAAGGGTTTACATTGTTTCCTTGCCAGGGTTTCTATTGCTTGGACAAAAATGTCATGCACAAAGTAACTTGTGACAGGAAGGGCATTTGCCTCCCATAGCACAGTTTATCATTAAACATAGTCAGAATAGGACCTCAAACAGGTCAGAAACCTGGAGGCAGAAGCTGATGCAGAAGCCATGAAGGAGTGCTACTTACTGAATTGCTTGGCTTGCCTTTTTATAGAACTCAAGACTACCAGCCCAAAGATGGCAACGCCCATAATGGACACTCCACCTTCAATCACTGATTGAGAAAATGCCTTGCAGTTGGAGCTCATGGAGGTATCTCATTTAGGTATTTCCTCTTCTGAAGCTTCTTTCTTTGTGATACTCCAGCTTGTGTCAAGTTGACACACAAAACCAGAGAGTACACTTTGTATTCATTGAAAGACCTTTTTGTTCTAGGATCCTTTGTAAATTACATTATTCTTCTAATGAGTCTACAGAATTATAGAGATTTCAGGTTGGTTCCAAGAAGGAAGTATTAGGGTGAGGGTTACTATTAGTGTTCTTCTATTTCTTAATTTTCACCAGAGTTTGCAATAAAAATTCAAAGCCAGAAGAGAACTTTTAATGGATTTATTTGATGCCCTTCTCATATACAAGAGGAATATTTTTCCATTGCTTTCTGTTTTGTTATACTTCTTTTGGTTCATTTTAACATCAGTCTAATTAGAGCTTGAACATGAAGAATTATGCTGTGTCAAAAATGTTCATCTCTTATTTAAACAACGGTAAATATTTTAAGAAGTGTACTTATTCTCTGTTTAATAACCATTTGCCATTACCTTAGTGGGTGTTTCCAAGTAAGAAAAACCTCCAAAGTCTGGCCAAGGTGATGAGCTAGGTGTAGCTCTCCAGCAGCTTTGGTCAGATTGGGTACACCGGGAAGAACTGAGGCTGAAAGAGAACGGACGGGCCAGAGAAATAATGAAATCAAGACAAAGTTCTGATCAAGACTCAATGTTTAATATCTTAACTCAGAATATGTAGAGGGAAACCCATCCCCCATTTTGCCAGGATCTTGTCAACAAAACAAGCTCAGTTGCTCAGCAGATTGTGGCTTCTTGCTGCAAATGTGGCAGAACAATATACTTCACCTAAGTTAAAAGACTCACCCTAGGTGTCTTAGTTAAGGTTTCACTGCTGTGAATAGACACCATGACCAATGCAAGTTTTATAAAAGACAACATTTAATTGAGGCTGGCTTATACGCTCAGAGGTTCGGTCCATTGGCATCAAGGCAGAAACATGGCAGGATCCAGGCAGATATGGTGCAAGAGGTGCTGAGAGTTCTACATCTTCATCTGTAGGCTACAAGTGAAAGATTGACTTCCAGGCAACTAGGGTGAGGGTCTTAAGGACACACCCACAGTGACACACCTACTCCAACAAGGCCACACCTCCTAATAGGGTTTCTCCCTGAACCAATCATATACAAACCATCACAGTGGGCTAGGTGACTGTGGCAAACAAGGTCTGATTTAACTCTCTCAAGCCTTGGAGAAAGGCACAGGTAGGATTCTGCCATTCATTGCTGTCATTTAAGGATGAAAATCAGACAGTCCAACTACAATTGAAAACAATATGAAATTTCCCCAAAATTTAACCATGGAAATTGCAGATGATCTAGCTTGTTACTCTTGTGAAGCATAGTCATTTTCCCAAAGAGTTACCGGCAGTCCCCTGCTCACTGCAACACTCCTCACAAATGCGTCCGAATACAGTCAAGTTTTCAGTCAACAGATAAATAGATGAATGAAATATGATATCATTTTTGTCTTATTAAGGTTTCTATTCCCATGATAAAGAACATGACAGAAAATAACATGGGGAGACGAGGTCATATTTCATATTAGACCTCTGTGTAATTGCTGGTCACTGAGGGAAGATAGGGCAGGAACTCAAGCAGGAACCTCCAGGCAGGAATTCAAGCAGAAACATTGAGGAATTCTACTTATGTTGCTGAGCTTGATTTCTTATAGCTCAAAGGAACAATGACCCTGTGGTGGCACCACCACAAAGGGCTTAGTCCTTCTACCTCAATCAATAATTTATAAATTGCCCTGTAGGATGTACTAAGGCTAAGTCTGATGGAAACATTATCTAAAGATGCAATTAAAAATAAGAGGAGAAGGAAGGATTGTAGGAACCAGAATGTTCAAGGACAACACAAGTAAACCCACAGAATCAACAATTCTAGGGGCTCACTGAGACTGAACTGACTTCCAGGGAACCTGTAAAGGTCTGACCTAGGACTTCTGCATGTATGCTACAGTTGTGTAGCTTGGTCTTCTTGTGGGAATCCTAACAGCAGGAGGAGGTGTTGTCTCTTACTCTTTTGCCTGGTTTGGGGACTCTTTCCTCCTACTGAGATACCTAGTTCAGCCTTAATATGGAGAGGAAATGCATTGTCTTACTGCATCTTGATATCCCAAGTTTGTTGATATCCATGAGAGATTCCCCCTTTCTGAGAAGATGAGAAAGATGAGAAGATGGGGGTTGGGAGAGGGGTGGTTGCCTGGAAGAGACTGTGAGGAGGGAGGGAGGGAGGGAAAACTGTTGTCAGGATGTTTAAATAAAGGAAAGGATGAAATATTTATTATTTACAAAATCAAAATCAAAATGCCTCTCCTACCCATTTTGTCTTCCTCTAAATCTGATATAATAAAGAATATTACTTTGCATTTGTTATTGAAACCCATTGGTAGTGGAGATTCGGGAAGATCAAAACCTTCAGTGCATACATGAAAATAAGCTAAATGGATACACAGACATGCACACATACTCACACACTCAGACACACATGCATATACACACATACACACATGCATATACATACATGCACACACACACACACACACACACAAGCAAATTCAGGATACTGACAGAACACAAAGCTCTCATCTTATCATTTTTATTGCTTTGGAGTAGGATGCCTGAAAGCTACACCTGCATCAGCATGCCATTTGGGAACTGGTACAGCAGGATCTGCAGCTTCTTGGCACTGGAATGCATTACTATACATGCTAAGATAGCACCACATTTTAAGCTCTCCCTTCACTATGAGGCTGCTTTCAAATCTAGATGATGTGGATGCATTTCATTATCAGCAACAAATCCATGAGTGCAAGCTCTAACATCATAAAGAGAAATAATTGTGAGTTTTAGCATCACAGATAATATACAAAAGGAATGCCTTCATTTATTTTTCCTTACATATATCTTCATTTGAAATGTATCTCTCACCCTTATTCCTAGATTGAAGACCCCAAATTATAGTTCTTTATGTTGCTTGAGTTAGGATTTTTAAAGCAACATAAATATACAGGGGTTTATTTTGGCATTATATCTCATTTAATATAAACTATATAATTATCAAAAAGAGAATACTTTTCAAAAAAATATCTAATGGATCCCCCTTGCCCCCACTCAAACCTGGAGCCACCAACCAATCTTCAAAATTTTTGACCAAGAAATGTTCCCATTTAAAGTAAATACATGAAAAAAAATGGAAGAGAGTGTGGTCACCCAGTGACCACCCCACTTTGGAATTCATGCAATACACAGGCCTCAAACCCTGACACTATTACTAATGCCATGTTGTTCTTGTCTTTGCAGATAGGAGCCTGGCATAGCTGTCTTCTGAAAGGCTCTACCAACAGCTGATTGATAGAGATGCAGATACAACCAACCATTGGTCTTGGGTTCCTAAGGAAGAGTCAGGGGAAGGATTGAAGGAACTGAAGGGGATTGCAACTCCATAGGAAGAACAATAGTATCAACTAACCTGGACCCCTGGAAGCCCCAAGAGACTAAGCCACCAACCAAACAGAATACATGGGCTGGTCTGTAGCCCCCAGCACATATGTAGCAGAGGACTGCCATATCTGACTTCAGTGGGAGGGGATACATCTATCCTGTAGAAACTTGATGCCCCAGGGAAGGTGCATACTGGTAGAGGATGAGGTAGGAGAGGGTGGGGGAATGGGGAAGTTTCATCTCAGAAGCAAAGAGGGATGGGAATGAGGTGAAGAACTCAGGGAGCAGGAACCACTGGGAAGGGGACAACATTTGAGATTAAAAAAATAAATTATTTTAATAAAACATTCTAATGGAGTATGGTTTATATTACTGTATTCACACTACTATGACATAGGAATGCCTTCAGCAATTTAATTTGGGTGTATGAAACCTATTTATTAAAATTTTATGCTTTACACATTTTAAGAGTTTCCTTCAATGACTTTCTGTCTAGGGCATTACTTTACTGGGGTGTGGTAAGGTGAGGTAGGTGTTGTCATATAGTCCTTTATGTTTCGCTTCTATCAGCAACACTATAGCAAAGTTTTAAAGTTGTAATAATGATGCTAAAGTATAGCTATTCAAGTCATGGCTTCTGGGTGTAGGGAAGGGACACAGTTTTTCTTTAAGGGACTGGCCACCGGGAATTTGACCGTGCTCCACTGAGTGCATAGGCAAAGCAAATTAGAGAATTTCTTCCTTTACCTCCTCCTCCTCCTCCTCCTCCTCCTCCTCCTCCTCCTCCTCCTCCTCCTCCTCCTCCTCCTTCTCCTCCTCCTCCTCCTCTCCCTCCCTCTCCCTCCTTCTCCTCCTCCTATTCTTCATATTCATTCTACTCTTTCTCCTCCTCTTCTCTTCCTCTTCCTTCTCTTCCTCCTTGTTTTTCTCCTTTTATCTCAGGTTGGGGTGGGGTGGGGAAGTCCCAAAGACAGTGGGATGAACTTGGAAGTACTTTGAAGTAGATGTTATCAAGGTTCATGATATGAAATTCCCAAATATTCAATAAAAATATTACGAAAAACCCAAAAATATGAAGTAAAAAATTTATTTCAAACTTTGTATTAGTTTGGAGTAGCTTATTGGCTGCATTATAGAAGTCATATTATAATTTAATATAATAGATGCTATTCTAGTAATGTTTTGAGAGTTATGTCACAAGATAGTATAACATTACATTATGCTAAGCATTTAGTTTTGCCAAATATTTTACTGTCAGCAAGGGTTTAGATTTATTAACTTACTTCTGTCTACAATGTTGATACAACACTGTGTTTTTTTTTACAATTTAACAAAAGAAACATACTGAGTTTATGCACTTTTTAAATTTTTATAAAAGCACATCTCTCAGTAATATTTTCAGATGCCAGACTTATCCATTAAGTAATTAAATTATTCATATTACCTTTTGTTAACCTTGTATATATTTAGCCTTCTCCCCCAAACAGTACCAATAGTTGATTCAAGGAAAAAAAATAATTACACATTCTATAATTAAAGTGACATCAATCAGTTGTTTACAGATATATGTCACACAAATAGCATTAACAACAACTGGAGCCTTTGTGGTGCTTTTTGGGAGTATAATCAAAACCCAATTAAATTTGTTACCAAGGCTTGTTTAAACTGTGAGTCTGTACACATGCTAATTATCTGCTATAAGATTTCTCCTCCAGTGCTTTGGGGGAAACTAACTAGGCTGAGCATGCACAAGGTAAACACTGACAGATGAAAACATGAGAGAGAAGAGACTCTACTGATGATGCCAGTTAATCTTAGCCAACTGACATTTTTCTCTTTGATAAGAACCAGTCCCTGTGGATACATTCCAGAGGGTTTGGCTGTTACACAGTGTTTACCTTTTTTGACTTGCACTTTTTTTTTAATTACTTTTAATTTTTTTTACAGTCTGTCATTACTCCTCTTTAGGTCTGCCTTCCCATAGTTCCTCATCCCATTCATCTCCTGCCCTTATCTCCATAAAGATGTCTTGTTACCCCACACCCTATACCTTGCAAGACCTCCCCTTTCCCTGGGGCCTCAAGTCTCTTGACAATAAGCCATCTTCTTTCACTGAGGCCAGACAAGGCAGTCCACTGGGGTATATGAGGACAGAGCCTTGGACTAGCTAATGTATGCTGCCTTTTGTGGCTCAGTGTTTGGGAGATTTTGAGGGTCCTGGATAGTTGAGATTGCTGGTCCTCCTATGGGGTAGTTCTCAACTTCTTCCAGCCCTTCCCTAATTCAATTACAGGTTCCCCCTTCTTCAGTCCCTTGGTTGGATGCAAGTATCTGTTTCTGTCTCAGTCAGCTGTTTGTTGAATCTCTTAAAGATCAGACATGCTAGTCTCAGGATGTGAGGTGGGGGACCCTCTAGAATTTACCAGAGATCTGGGAAGTGAGAAAAATCTCAGGACTCAAAGGGAAAGACCGCAGATGAAATGCCTGAAATGCGGAACAATGGGAAGAGGGAACTTGTAGAATCCATCTCCAGTAGAAAGTCAGGGCATTAAGTAGAGGAAAGGGGTTACAATGGGTATCAAGCATGGATCATGCATTTAATCTACAGTCAAAAATTCTGAGCCAGAATTGTTCCTGTCTAAAACAATTGCAAGAACAAAAATGGAGAAGAGACTGAGAGAAAGGAGGTCCAGTGACTGGCATGAAAGGGATCTATCTCAAGGGAGGCTCCAAAGCCTGACACTATTGACTTGCATTTTTAAGAGGCTAATCCACTGTCAGTTAATTCTGTCCAGAACAGTTAACCTTCACCACAACAAATATTTCCTCTTAAATAGCATATAGTAATCATATTAGTTATATTTTCTTAGGTTTTCTCCTAATGTAAAAAGTATAGTCTATGAGAAATTCTTTAACAACATTTATAATCAGTGTTGATGACTTTAACAATGATAAAGTTATGGCTAAGATTTTTCATAGCCATACAAAAATTTTAGAAATTTTATCTAGACTACATCAGGGAACAACCTTTCTATATTCTCTTTCCAGTTGTGTTAATGACCTCACTTAATTTTCTAGCAACAGTTATATTTAGAAAATAAATCACCACCAAGAGCACATTTGATCCTGTACTTGCTACAGATGGAGAGACAGGACTGAACAAGTCCTTTATGTCATCCATCAATATGGCTCCACTGTGCTCCTTCAGCTTTCACTATAGGGGCTGAACCAAAGAGTTTTTGATTGATTCTATTTGTTATCATTGTCACAAGCCAAGGACACTGTGTAAGTCAAAGAGAATTAGACCTGAGGGGATATTTTTGGGAGAGTCAAGCATGAATCATGCATTTAATTTACTAGTGTCAGTAAAATGTTCATTGGTAAATTTGGTAGAAATGTTTGAACTCTTTATTGAGATTTTACATGGAATTTTATAAAATCTATATTTCACAAACAACCTCGATAGTCATAACTCAGAAATAGAGAAAAATGTTCGAATTATTCAAAGTTAATATTTCAAAACATTAATAGAAGCATTTAAATGACTCAGCCATATTATACGTGGTTAGATGTTATGTGAGATTAATCTTTAAGTATATGAGAAAAGAATGTAGGTCAGCAATTAATTCTAAATAAATAACAACATATGTGAGCAGTTTTCAATGTCTAAGTGAATTGTGTAATGTTTCTTCATAAGTAGTTTAAGGTACAGTTAAAATCACTACACTGGTACATTCTAAAATGGACAGAAATACAATCTCTAAAACTATTACCTTGATTCAACTTAGGAATTTTTTATTTTATTAGTGCTTTTAAAACATAAGAATATCTATATTAAATAAATATTATTTTATAATAATAAAAATAAAGTACCTCACAAAGTATTGATGCTATCTATTTAAAGAATTTCTTTCAAGCACATTATTTTATACCTTTCTAAACTTTAGAAAGAGTATGTTACGTCACATTTTTATTTAAGTAACTGCATAGTTTTATCTGCTCTATAGTTAAGAGTTCTAAGTAAATTAACTGTTTCTAAAATAGTTTATCAAGTATGCACTAACTTGATCTAAGACACTTCTGTCTTCTATAAAACAATACTTGAAGAAATGAAAAAAATAAAAATACAGTAAAAAAGTAAAATAAAGTTAAAGTAAGTTGTTTCAATATAAAAATCACACACACACACATAAACTTATATATGCATAATATATAGTTGTTTTACTTTGAAAACCTGTGTTGAAAGAAGACTCAGATACACATAATTCACTATGATATATGAATGTGCATAAGATAAAAACAAGTTGATAAAAAAAAGTGTCTACTGCCATCACAGAACTACACAGGTGATCTTTACCATGCCTAGTTCTCTCCAAATACCATGTTGGGACTAGTTCATAGCTCTGCACTACAATACATTGTGTGGCTTCTACTCCTCTCATTTCCAGAGGTTTACACAGGTCCTAGTGACACACTCTGCTTGCCTCCTTTATGTGGACTGCCATCAACCCCATTCAACACTTTCTATCCCATCCACATTTTTAAATGTCTGCTCCCAATACCTAGAAACACATTCTACTGGGACCACCAATGTGCAAACCTGGCAAGATTTCAAAAACATTTTCTATAGGAAACCTATTACTACCACATTCTTCTAGGGAACAGAAGGAAACATATCCACCCAACAAAGACAAGACATCAGTACCTAGAATTATAGTAACCTCCAATTATGATACACAGATGCATGCATTAAAACAAATGAGTAACAGCCATGACATGATGTTTCCAGTAGTGCACAAAAAGTCTAACACAGTAGGTCTTAAAAGTTGAAAAATGGCTGAATAATAAGATGGAGATATCAAAATAGCTATTACAAATATATTAGAGTCCTTGAAAAGGATGTGAACAAGCTAATAGACTTCACTAATAAGTCTGTGAAAACACAAATATACAGTGGAATGAAATTAAGAAAATGGTTCAAGATATAAAAATGGAGGTAGAATCAATAAAAAACAGAAACTAAAAAAAGACAGAATTAAAAATAGTGGGAAATTAAAAAGAAACTTCCATGACAAATGTAACTAACAGAAAACACAAGATGGAAGACAGAATCTTGGGCATTGAAGACATGATAGAAGAAATAGATATTTTGGTTAAAGAAATTAATAAATCTTAAAAAATATCCGGGCATAAAACATAGGTGAAATCTTGGAAAATATAAAGAAGCAAAATATACAAGAAATATGAATAGCAGAATGAGAAGAAATCAGGAAAATGACTCAAAATGGATTATCAAAAACAATACAAGAATTTTTTTTTAACCTAGAAAAGGAGATGTCTTTCAAGGTACAAGCATAACAACAACAAACAGACTGTAACAGAAAAAAAATTCCTCTCACACATAACAACCAAAACACTAAATAAACAGAAGAGAGTGAATATTAAAAACATTGAGAGTAAAAGACCAAATAACTTATAAAGTAGAACAATTAGATATTTAGATGCATGCATTGCTAGCATGAAACATGTTTTCACAAATAATGCAGTTTGTCCAGAAAACACTCACAACAATAAATGTAAGAGACAATATTCTATATGTTAATGGGAATATGTGCATGAACAGTGTAGAAAATAGGCTCATGTTAGAAACTGGTTACATCCTTAATAACTAAAAGTGTGGTTATATGAATGGACACTGTCAATGTTCATAGCTTAATCCTGGGTACCTGGTCAAAGGTTTAGGAAATATTAAAATTGAGCTAAATTGTCAGCAACAACAACAAAAAGAATAACAACTGACTTCTCAAAGAAAAATACAAGTCAGAAGGAACTGGACAAATGCACAAAACTCAAAATGTACAAAGTGAACATAAATCTGCTCACCCTGCTATACCGAACAAAACTGTCAGTTAAAACAGATGGAGAAAGAAAGATACTTCTTTAATAAAACTAATTTTTAGCAGCTTCTATTTACAAATCCTGCCTTCTAGATGGTACTAGAAAAAAATCTCAACCAGAAGATAACCAGAGCTGAAAAACAAAACCAAGAAAAACAAAAGTGGACATGCAAGCAAGCAAGCAAACAAACAAATACACCCAAGGAAGGAATAACCTTATACCAGTAAATCCAAAGAGGGGACAGAACACCACAGCAGCAAAATATCATGGATCCACGAACACAGACTATTGATAAAAATTAATATTAAGCCTCTCAATTCTATAATGAAAAGATAGACAATGGAAGGATTGGACAAGATTAATCCTTTTGCTTTGGTTTACTATAAAGGACAGATATTTCACTAGGAGAAAGGATGGAAAAAGATATTTTAAGCAAATGAACCTAAGAGGCAAGATGTTTTAGTCATTTTAAAATCTGATGAAAATGCTTCAAAACTAATCATAATAGATAGGGATGGTTTTTTATATAGTCACTCATGAAGGTGAATTTGCCATTATTAATATCTATGCATAAAACGCAAGGATATAAGCTCATAAAAGAAACTCAACTGCTTTGCAGAAGTTTTGCAATTTTAAGAGGCTACATTTGTAGATTACTGATCTTAGAGTATATGCAACTGGTGTTCTGTTCAGGAAATTTTTCCCTGTGCCCATATGTTTGAAGCTCTTCCCCATTTTCTCCTCTATTAGTTTCAGTTTTATGTGGAGGTCTGTGATCCACATGGACTTGAACTTTGTACAAGGAGATAAGAATGGTTCCATTTGCATTCTTCTACATGTTAACCTCCAGCTTATCCAGCACCATTTGTTGATAATGCTGTCTTTTTTCCACTGGATGGTTTTAGCTCCTTTGTCAAAGATCAAGTGACCATCGGTGTCATTTCTTAGTCTTCAATTCTATTCCATTGATCTACCTGCCTGTCTCTGTACCAATACTATATAGTTTATCACTATTGTTCTGTAATACAGCTTGAGGTCAGGAATGGTGATTTCCCCAGAAGTTCTTATATTATTGAACATAGTTTTCACTATTCTGGGTTTTTGGATATTCCAAATGAACTTGCAAATTGCTCTTTATAAGTCTATAAAGAATTGAGTTGGAATTTTGATGGGGATTGCATTGAATCTGTGAGTAGGATGAAACAGAAGCCAACAGATTGGGAAAAGATCTTTGCCAAACTGACATCCAATAGAGGGCTAATATCCAATATATTCAAAGATCTCAAGAAGTTAGACTCCTGAGAATCAAATAACCCTATTAAAAATGGGATACAGAACTAAACAAACAATTCTCAACTGAGGAATATCAAATGGCCGAGAAGGACCTAAAATATTTTATCAACATCTGTAGTCATCAGAGAAATGCAAGTCAAAATGACTCTTAGATTCCACATCATAAGAGTCAGAATGGCTAAGATCAAAACCGTAGGTGATACTAGATCAGGAGAAAAACAAATACTCCTCTATTGTTGGTGGGATTGCAAGCTAGTACAGTCACTATAAAATCAGTCTGGGAGTTCCTCAGAAAATTGGAGATAGTACTACCTGAGGACCCAACTATATCACTCCCAGACATATACCCACATGATGCTCCAACATATAGCAGTCTTATTTATAATAGCCATTAAAACAATACATTCATGAAATTCAAGGCAAATGAATGAATAGAAATATCATCCTGAGCGAGGTTACCCAATCAAAAAGAACACACATATTATACACTCACTGATATGTGGATATTAGCCCAAAAGCATGGAATAGCCAAGATACTATTCACAGAACAAATGAAGGTCAAGAAGAAGGAAGACCAATGTGTGGATTTATTGGTCCTTCTTAGAAGGGGATCAAAATTATCATGGGAGGAAATAGTGAGAAAAAGTATGGAGCAAAGACTGAATGAAAGGCCATCCGGAGACTGCTCCCCCTGGGGATCCATCCCATATATAGTCACCAAATCCAGACACTATTGTGGGTGCCACAAAGTGCTTGCTGTCAGGAGCCACACATAGCTGTTTCCTGAAAGGCATTGCCAAGCCTGACAAGTACTGAGGCAGATCTTGTAGCAAACCATTTGATTGAGCATGGGGTCCCCAGTGGAGGAATTAAAAAAAGGACTGAAGGAGCTAAAGAAGCTTATAACACCACAGGAAGAAAAATATCACCCAGTCAGAGATTCCAAAGCTCCCAGGGGCTAAACCTCCAACCAAGGATTACACACGGAGGCACCCATGGCTCCAGACTCATATGTAGCAGAAGATTGACTTGTTGGGCATCTGTGGAAGGAGAGACCCTTGATCCTATGAAGACTTGATGCCCCAGTATAGGGGAATGCCAGGGTGGGGAGGTGGGTGGTGGTGATTGGGGAGGGGAACATTCTCATTGAAACAGTGGGAGGGGGACAGGATAGGGGTTTTTAGGGGTGAAATGAGGATAGGGGATAACATTTGAAATGTGAATAAAGAAAATATCCAACAAGCAAACAAACAAACACTATTTTAGCTTTAATCACATATTTGCCCTTACAGAATGAAAGTGGGAAATTTTAATACCATGCTCTTACTGATCAAATTCTCTTTCATACTAAACCTAAACAGAGAAATTGGGAAGAGGTCATAAACCAAATAGAACCAAAGACAAAAATATACTTTCTTTGCAAAAGCCCTTTGAAATGTCTAAAGCGAGTCACAAAAGATATATGAAAATTAAAACAATGAAAACAATAACAAAAATAACAAAACGTGATCAAGTAGGCTTCATCCCAGGGATGCAGGGATGGTTCAATATACGGAAATCCATCAATGTAATCCACTACATAAACAAACTAAAAGAAAAAAAACACATGGTGATCTCATTAGATGCTGAAAAAGCATTCGACAAAATTCAGCATCCTTTCATGCTAAAAGTCTTGGAAAGAGCAGAAATTCAAGGCCCACACCTAAACATAGTAAAAGCAATCTACAGCAAACCAGTAGCCAACATCAAAATAAATGGAGAGAAACTTGAAGCAATCCCACTAAAATCAGGGACTAGACAAGGCTGCCCTCTCTCTCCATATCTTTTCAATATAGTACTTGATGTTCTAGCGAGAGAAATTAGACAACATAAGGAAGTCAAAGGGATACAAATTGGAAAGGAAGAAGTCAAAGTATCATTATTTGCAGAAGATATGATAGTTTACGTAAGCAACCCAAAAAACTCCACCAGAGAACTTCTACAGGTGATAAACAACTTCAGCAAAGTGGCTGGTTATAAAATCAACTCAAGCAAATTAGTAGCCTTCTTGTACTCAAAGGACAAGGGGGCTGAGAAAGAAGTTAGGGAAATAACACCCTTCACAATAGCCACAAACAACATAAAGTACCTTGGCATAACTCTAACCAAACAAGTGAAAGATCTGTATGACAGGAACTTCAAGTCCTTGAAGAAAAAATTCAAATAAGACCTCAAAAGATGGAAAAATATTTCTTGCTCCTGGATTGGCAGGATCAATATAGAAAAATGGCCATCTTGCCAAAAGCAATATACAGATTCAATGTGAACCCCATCAAAATCCCAACTCAATTCTTCATAGAACTAGAAAGAGCAATTCTCAAATTCATCTGGAGCAACAACAACAACAACAAAAAAGCAGGATAGCTAAAACTATTCTCAACAATAAAAGGATTTCTGGGGGAATCAATATCCCTGACCTGAAGCAGTACTACAGAGCAATTGTGTTAAAAATTGCATGGTATTGGTACAGGCAGGTAGATCAATGGAATAGGATTGAAGACCCAGAAATGAACCCACAGACTTATGGTCACTTGATCTTTGATAAAGGAGCCACAACCATCCAGTGGAAAAAAGATAGCCTTTTCAACAAATGGTGCTGGTTCAACTGGAGGTCAACATGAAGAAGAATGCAAATTGACCCACTCTTATCTCCTTGCACTAAGACCAACTCCAAGTGGATCAAGGACCTCCACATAAAACCAGACACACTGAAACTATTAGAAAAGAAACTTGGGAAGACCCTGGAGGACATGGGCACAAGGGGAAAGTTCTTGAACAGAAGACCAATAGCTTATGCTCTAAGGTCAAGAATTGACAAATGGGACCTCATAGAATTATAAAGTTTCTGTAAGGCAAGACACTGTCAGAAGGACAAAATGGCAACAAAGTGGGAAAAGATCTTCACCAACCCCACATCCAACAGAGGGCTAATATCCAATATATACAAAAACTCAAGAAGTTAGACCTCAAAGAACCAAATAACACTATCAAAAAAATGGGGTACAGAGCTAAACAAAGAATTTTCACCAGAAGAAATTTGGATGGCCGAGAAACACCTTAAGAGATGTTCAACATTATTAGTCATCAGGGAAATGCAAATCAATACAACCCTGAGATGCCACCTCACACCAGTCAGAATGGCTATGATTAAAAACTCAAGAGACAACAAGTGCTGGCAAGGATGTGGAGAAAGAGGAACACTCCTCCACTATTGGTGGGATTGCAAAATGTTAAAACTGCTCTGGAAATCAGTTTGACGGTTCCTCAGAAAATTGGGCATGTCACTTCCAGAGGACCCTGGCATACCACTCCTGGGCATATACCCAGAGGATTCCCCTGCATACAATAAAGACACATGCTCCACTATGTTTATAGCAGCCAGAAATTGGAAGGAGCCCAAATATCCCTCAAAGGAGGAATGGATACAGAAAATGTGGTATATTTATACAATGGAATACTACTCAGCAATTAAAAATAATGAATTCATGCAATTTGTAGGTAAATGGTTAGATCTGGAAAATATCATCCTAAGTGAATTAACCCAATCACAAAAGAATACACATGAAATGCAATCACTGATAAGTGGATATTAATGAGCCCAGAAGCCCTAAATACTCACACACAATTAGCAATTCAAATGACTCTCAAGAAGAAGAAAGGAGAGGACCCTGGGCCTGTAAAGTTTGGATCCAGTCTTGTAGACCCAGAACAGGGAAATCGTGGGGAGGGTGGGGGGAATGATTGGGGAATAGTTGGAGGGGAGAGGAATTATGGGATGTTTGGGGGGACTGGGAAAGGGGAAAGCCTTTGGAATGTAAACTTAGAAAATAGAAAATAAAAATTAAAAAAGGCATGATAAAAATTATAAAAACAAAACAAAACAAAGAAACAAAAAATATGAAACACCTTTAATCAATGAAGAAAGAAATTGCTGGAAATACCAGAAGATGGGAAGATGTCACATACTCATGGGTCAGTAGAAGAAATATAGTAAAAAAATGACATGTTTTCCAAAAACAAAATAAAGATTTAATCCAATCCCCATCAAAATTCTAATACAATTCCTTACAGATAAAAATTCATGTGGAAACACAAACCCACAAGATATATAAAAGTGTTCTGAATCAGAAAGAACTGCAGGAAGTATCTCTGTCTATAGACTGAAATTGTAACATAAATCTAGAGCAACAAAAACAGCATTAACGTTAAAACAGACTTTGATCATGTAATTGGATTAAGGACTCAAACAAATGTCCATATATGTATGAATTTTTTGAGTTTGGATAAAGAATCCATAAGCTCACACTGACATAAAGACATCATCAACAAATGGAATTGTCAAACTGTATAGTTATATGTAGAGGAATTAAAGGATCCTAATTATTATCCTACCCTAAAGCAACTCCATTTGTGTCAAAGACATCAACCTCAAGCCAGATACATTGGAATTGATAAGCAAAATAGAAAATACTGTTGAAACCATTGGAACACGGAAAAGAGTTCCTGAACAGAACATAAGCATCACAGGCATTGTAACAACAACTCATGAAACACAACAGTATTTGTATGATTTGGACAAAGGGGGAGCCTGCAGGTTCAGAAAAGTGTTTTATGAATTATGTATCTGAGAAAGACCTAATAAAAATACTTACATAGCTCTAAAACAGGATATTAAAAAAACAAGTAACCTAATGAAAAATGGCATATAGAATTAAACCGAGAATTCTCAAAAGAAGAAACCCAAATGGTTTCAAAACACTTAATGAAATGTTAAAAATCTTTAGTCATCAGTGAAATACAAATATTAATTATTAAGAAATTTCATATTATACCTGTAAGAATGTTCAAGATTAATAAACAAGAGGCACCTCAAGCAAGAGACAATGTGGAAGATGGGAACATTCAGCCATTGTGGGGGGGGAGTGTAATTTTATACAGAGAGTATGGGAATAGGGATGGTTCCTCAGGAAGATCTGAATCTAACACAATATTGAGCTATAGCTCTCTAGGTAATATACTTATAGGAAGCTTCCTCCTCCCACAGATACTCTTTCTAAACTATGTTGTTTGATGTTTTATTCATAATAACCAGAAATGGATAAAGAAAATTCGTACATTTACATAATGGACTATTATTACTCAGCTCTTTAAATTCAATCACGAAATTTGCAATAAATGGAAGTAGTCAGAAAAAAGTCAACCCGAGTGAGGTCATCCAGACTGAGAAAGACAAATATTCTCTCTATTTTTTATATGTGGCTCATAGGAGTTAATTCATTGATAAGCAAGCTACAGTCTGCACAAATACAAGTTTCAGCTGTAGAGTAAGTAACATTTGGAGAAGAATGACTCTCCCATCTAAAAGACTAGATAAGGCATAGACTAAATAATTATGGATGAATAGGGTACGTGGGGTGACTGAGATATAAGCATCAAACTTAGAGGGATTTAAAAGGGGGGATAATAGTGGGGATAAAAAGAGGAACCACTGAAACTAAGAGGCACTTGAGAGGTCATATGGATACAAAATACAGTAAAACATTCCAAAAATATATATGAATCTAAATGAAAACTATATGAAATTGTCAAGTAATGGGGAGACAGAACCCCCACTTGACTTCTTCCTCATTAAATCAAGCATCTTGTGTTAGGGCCAGTTTACATTTTATTAAAGTGTTGGCCAAAGGCATTCCAGGAGAACTCACCTGAACATACAATGCTATTGTCAAGGCTATAGGTTGTTCACCACGGACTGAAAGTAAGGCCTATGACTGAAAAGAGCATCTGTACAACTCAATGAACATTGAAAATTCATTCTGGTCCTGTCTGGAGCCTTCAATCCTAAGGATCAGTATTCATGCGGTAGCATATACTATCAAATGGAAAAAAAGAAACACCAAGCCAGCTACAAATCCAGTGTCCAATGGCCCTCCCTATAAGATAAAGTGGTACAATAGAGTCACCAAGTTTGTGGGAGTAACCAGCTCATATGATTGATTTAAAATCCACTCTATGATATACAACTCATAGTCACTGCTCTAGCATGCAAGAATTGCATTCTGTGAGCACAACTATTTTACTTGAAATTTTGAGCTGTTTATTTTTATGAAGGTAAAAAGGTATAATAAAAATTACTCTCATTTCATATATTAAATGGGAGATTTTAGACACATAAGCAGGATATAAATCACAGTTTTGTGCTTATTTTAATGTTTTGGTATGTTAAAATTATTCAGTATACTAAAGTCTTCATTTTTCTCAAATTATAATAATTTATAATATATTATAATGTGCACAACTACAGAATAGTCATAAATTTGTAGCATAAAAATATAGGCATTGAGGAAAGTTCTTTTGATGCACTAAGAAACTTACTTTGTTTTCCATGGTAAATTGTTGCTGACCTCAGAAAATTAGTCCTTAGCTCTGCACTAGAATTTGACCTACAATATATATTTGGCTCTTATCCTACACAATCCCTCTCTACAAAGGAAAGTATTCTTTAATTCAGTTTTCAGGCAAATATATGTTTAGCTCTGATAGCAAACAGCTAAACAATTTCCTGAGTTCTAGAAATTGCACGTGATAAAACTGATAGTAAAAATTTCATTTTCTACATGTGATAAGAAGGCAAGAGCAATGTTTGGCAGATGAAATTGTAGTATCTTTTCTTTAGAGAACTAGTTGACAAGATATATTTTATTCTGACAGCAGAGCCTAACAAGACTGGATTCAAAGTCAGTGGCTTTTAATAACTGTTGACGGCTGGATACTGAAATACATTGTTCCAGTTTTACATTCTCAAAAATGATAACAAATTCAGTTTGATGGTAACCTTGAATTTCTCCTTTATTGAAAGATGTAGTAGTAAACAAAACTTGTTTGGTTTTTGTTTATAATCATTTCCGAATACATTTATTGAAAGAAATGCTCAATAACTTTCCTACCCATCACACTGAATGCATCCTTAGTGTATTTTATTATTTTATTTATTTACATTCCAAATTTTGACCCATTTCCAGGTCCCCCTCCCCAAGTTCTTCACCCCATCCTCCATTCACTTTGTTACTGAAAGGGTGCTCCCTTACCCACCCAATCTCACCTTACCCCCTCAAGTATCCCTCTTCCCTGGGACATCAAATTTCTACAGATTTAGGAACATCCTCTCCCACTGAGACCAGGCAAGGCAGTCCTCTATTACATATGTGCCAGGGGCCACATGCCAGCCCATGTAAGCTCTTTGATTGGTAGCTTAGTGTCTGGGAGCTCTGAGGGGTCTGGGTTAGTTATTTTATTTTATTTTATTTTATTTTATTTTATTTTATTTTATTTTATTTTATTTTGTGTATGTACCTGAATATATGCATGAAAACTATATATATATATATGTACCTGAATATATGCATGAAAAAAAAATATATATAGGAACACATGGAAATCAAAATAAGGTACTAGGTATATGCCTTGGAATTGTAGAAACTATAGTTAATATCATTTGGTGCTGCAAAATGAGCCCAGGTCTTAATAAGCAAGAGAATCAAGACTTCATAACTGCTGAGCAAGTTTAGAAGCCCAGAAGATTAGACATCTTTAAGGAAGTGATGTTACCTTCTGCAAGTGGGGACATTTTGATAGGAAGTAGGTCAATGGGAATTGCAAATTGAAGATCTGAGCTCAATGCTGTTCCTAATACCCATATTTCTTTTTATCCCAGAAATTTAACAAGCTATGTATAAGTAGACACTACCAAGGTTAATGCAATAGGATCTATGCCTTCGACAGCTTTAATTTATGATGCTTTGAGATGTGAAGATATACCTTGTAGTTATTTGGTCAAAGAGATGAAAAGTAACATAATCCTACATCATCTGAAAGGTATATATTAAATTAAAAGAATTTATCATGTAGAAGATTTCAAGTTACATATTTTCTTAAAAGTAATTTCAGGTCAAAGATTAAATGCAGACCAATGAGTTGTACTTGACACCTCTAATCCACTCTTATCTGGATTTATTTTATTCATGGTTCACTAACATAAGATAAAATACTATTTGAATTATAGATGATATGTAGAGAAATTCTAATAAAGAAACATGGATGCTCTGGCAAGGGGTCATATCCAAAAATTTCCTTGGTCTATATGTTTTGGCCAAAATGTAGTCATGCCCCGGATTACAGTATGATCTGTCTGGAATACAGACAAACCCTTTGTATACAGCCTAATGAGGAAGGAAAGGTTAGTTTGTAGAAGGAAACAGCCATGTTTGTAAATGATGTATAATTGAGGAGCAGGCAAAGTGATGAATCAGAGAAAGGTATGACAAAATTAGTCAGAGATAAGCTAGGACAAACTTACATGAAACAGAAAAGATGGTGAGGCTACTTAAGAGCAACAAGAGAGAAAAAAGTTTGTGGTGCATTGTGTGTGATATGTGATGTGTCCTGTCTGTATAGGACATCTATACAGAGACAGGTAACAGAGAGAACAAGCTAGTCACAGGTGAAGTCAGAACAAGTCACAGAATGAGATTAGAACATACTGCCAGTTAGTATGAGGCCAAGTAGAGCAAATCAGTATGAAGCACAGAGAAGCTGGATTGTGTCAATCATCGTGGAAGATTAGATTGTACAGAGGCTAGCTTTCCCAGGCCTAGGCTTAGGGATAGTTGGAACAGAGAAGGAAACGCTCAGGGCATTTGTATTTGCACAACTTGGATATGGTAGTCACTCCATCCCATCCCATCATCTGAGGAAATAAAAGTGATATGAAGAAATACAAGCTACATTTATAAAAATATTAATAAAAGAAAATATGATATATATAAGATAATGTTTGGAAGATTGCCATTGTTTGATTCTGATCTTTTTGGGGGTGGGGGAGACATAAATACAATCTGTGGTTGCAAACAGGTAGTCTACAAGGAATTGTTTAATGATATTAATGTAATTACTGATATTTCTATTTAAAAATACAGAATTAATATTTTCAATATCGGAGGCCAGCAAGATTTTATTATGAATACAAACTCCTTGGTTAACATAAAAGCAAACACTGACAATGTAACAAAATAGGTCATAGCTATATTTAATCATGTCTTCTCTATAATAATATAAATTTAGATTATAAAAATTCACATGCAGATTTTTGCCAGTGACAGGAAGTTTTCTTAAACTTTAGTTCAGACTCTCATCAAATGGTTTTACTTGACCATACAAAATGACAGTCATTGTTTCTGGATTTGGTATACAATGTGCTCTTCTCCCTTTTTTTCCTCTTTTTTCTTCATTCAATATATTCTTTATCTACATTTCAAATGATTTCACCTTTCCTGGATTCCCCTTCCCAAAAGTCCCATTAGCCCTCTTCCCTCCCTATGTTCCCCAATCCACCCCTTCCCAATTTCCAGTCCTGTTATTCCCCTACACTGCTGCACTGAGCCTTTAGAGGACCAAGGACCACTCCTCCCTTCTTCTTGGGCATCATTTGATATGTGAATTGTGTCTTGGATATTCCAAGCTTCTAGGCTAATATCTGCTTATTAGTGAGTGCATACCATGAGTGTTCTTTTGAGACTAGGTTACCTCATTTAGGATGATATTCTCCAGTTCCATCCATTTGTGTAAGAATTTCATGAATTTGTTGTTCTTAATGGCTGACTAGTACTACATTGTGTATGTATACCACATTTTTTGTATCCATTCCTACACTGAAGGACATTAGGGTTCTTTCCAGCTTCTGCCTATTATAAATAGGGCTGCCGATTACAAGAAAGACTTTACTCCACCATCTTAGCTCCTAGACATACCAGAAAGGCAACACCAGGTACACAGAGATAGCCTGAGTTTAACAGCCTGCCAGGCTTCTGCCTGCCCCCAAGGCCTGGGCAGCTCTGTGGGTAGTCTTTGTGCCAGCCCTGCTCTGGAACTTTTCTCTGCAGAGAGATCAGGACTTGGAGGGGGTCCCCACAGCCTCCACCATCTTTGCTCCCAGACAGGCAACACCAGGTACACAGAGATATCCCCGAGTTTAACATTGCATGGGGCAAGGCAAACCAGGGGTCCAACAGCACCCAAGAGTAGGGAAACCCATCAGCAATCTGTGCCAGAGGAGACCCAGCCATCCAGTGGTGCAGAAATAGCCCTACAGGTTCACAGGAAGTTCAAGCACCAGCCAGGGACAAGAGGACAAACTAACACCAGAGATAACCTGATAGCGAAAGGAAAACATAGGACTGTTACTAACAGAAATCAAGGCAATATGGCAGAATCTGAACCCAATTCTTCGACAACAGCAAGTCCTGGATACCGCAGCACACCAGAAAAACAAGATTTGGATTTAAAATTACTTATCATGATGCTATTAGAGGATTATAAGAAGACATAAATAAATCTCTTAAAGAAATACAGGAGAAAATTAATCAAAAGGTAGAAGCCCTTACAAAGGAAACACAAAAATCATTTAGAAAAATTCAGAATAATATTGGTCAACAGATAGAAGCCCAGAAAGGAGAAATGCAAAAATAACTTAAAGAAATACAGGAGAACTTGGGTCAACAGGCAGAAGTCATGAAAGAGGAAACACAAAAATTTCTTAAAGAATTATAGAAAAACACAAACAAACAAGTGAAGGAACTGAGCAAAACAATCGAGGATCTAAAAACAGAAGTACAAAAATGAAGAAATCACAAAGAAAGAAAATTTTGGAGATAGAAAACCTTGGGAAAAAGTCAGGAGTGATAGATGCAAATATCAACAACAGAATACAAGAGATATAGGGATCTCGTAAGCCAAAGATACCATAGAAAGCTTTGATTCAACAGTCAAAGAAAATGAAAAATGCAAAATGCTTGTAACCCCAAACATCCAAAAAATCCAGGACACAATGAGAAGACCAAACTTAAGGATGATAGGTATAGATGAGAGTGAAGATTTACAATTTAAAGGGGCAGCAAATATCTTCAACAAAGTTATGAAAGAAAACTTTCCTAACCTAAAGAGAGAGATGCCCATGAATATACAAGTAGCCCACAGAACTCCAAACAGACTGGACCAGAACAGAAATACCTCCCGTCACATAATAATCAAAACCCTAAATGTACTAAACAAAGAAAGAATATTAAAAGCAGTAAGAGAAAAAGGCCAAGTAACATATAAAGGAAGACCTATCAGAATTACATCAGACATGGTCCTATTATACAGATATCAAAATTTCCATTGATGATCTGTAATATCTTAACTAGGATCTTAGTTAAACTATTCTTAAGATAAAGTCATTATTCCTTTTAAAAAGTATCCACAAGTTTTTCAGTTGAAGTATCTGAGTTCTTTTAGTTTTCTATGTATAACTACTAAATAGTTATAATAATTTAGTTAATAAAAGTTATATTTTTAAAAACATGTATAAAATATATTCAAAACTGAAGGTTCAAAAACTTCTGCCACAAGTGATTATTCAAATTGTATACAAGTTCATTAATATGTACAGACCTTGCTTCTGACCAATTTGGATGTGTGATATTTTTATTGATTAGGAAGTTTTTAATAATAATGTATGTGCATTTCAAAATAAAATATAATTAATATAATTATTAATTAAATTTGCTCTTTAACATTTTCATACATGTGTATAATATTTAAATGCCCATATATCCCATCTCTTTCAAAACCCACTCCACAGATAGGTCTTCCAACATTCATGACATTTTGGTATATTTTGTGATCCATTGAGTATATATAGGCATCTCTGGGTTTACAGTTGGAACTGTACACTGGAGATTGTTGTACTCACTAACTGGTACATACATGAAGATGATAAATTCAATGTCTCCATAATCTCTCAACAGCCACAAGTTCAGTAGTGAAAGGTGGGGCCTCATGAGCCATGTCTTCACTGATAACTGACTGCTGGTATAGAATCACAGCAGCTTCTGTGAATGCAAGGTTGCAATGGCTATGGCATACTGAGAAGGTAGCATTTTGTACTTCTTCTCTCTATTGTGTCGCCTCTATAATTTGAGCCTCCTCTTCTGTTATGCTCCCTGTCCTTCCCTGGGTGGGGGGTGATATAAGTGTCTTGAACCACAATATTTAGCATTGCTTTGTAGTCTGGAAAATGCATAACTTGATTATATTCATTTCTACTATAAGGAAAATCAAACTGAATGAACCTCTGACATTTACTTCAGTACACACTTTGTCTTTTTATAACCAAACCTGAAATGTTATTCTTTCTGTATTATTTTGTCTCAAATTTAAAGACAGATATATTCAACATATTACCTTGTATGTGTGTTATAACATTTAGTTTAAAACTATTCAGCCATTAGAAACAATGAATTCATGAAATTCTTAGAGAAATGGATGGAGCTGGAGAACATCATACCAAGTGAGGTAACCCAGTCTCAAAAGAATACCCATGGTATGCACTCACTGATAAGTGGATATTAGCCTAGAATCTTGGGACACCAAAGACACAATTCACATACCAAATGATGTCTGACAAGAAGAAAGGAATAGACACTGGTGCTGAAAAGGATCAAAGCATCAGTGTAGGGGAATACCAGAACAGGGAAGTGGGAAGGGGTGGATGAGGGAGCAGGGGGAGGGAAAAGGGCATGTGGGACCTTTGGGGGGTGGGGAACCAAAAAAGGGAAATGAAATGTAAATATAGAATATATCCAATAAAAAAATAAATAAAAAATAAAAAAAAACAAGAAAAACCCCTAAACCTGTACTTCCAACAGTTTTCTATTTTAATGAGTATTACTTTGCACTTGAACACAATGTGAATGTTAGACATTATTCTAAGCAACCATTACACCAAAATATATCAAATCTCTGTTGTAAGTGATATTTAGACAGTTTTGTAAATGACTCTTTTTTTGAAAATTAGAACAAAGTAAAAAAAAAACAATTAAGACAGAATAAATATATGTAAGTGTGCCTTATGGTGATGTATGTAGGTTTTCTCCATGGCTCTACTTAGCACAGTGAGGCAAGATTTAATAAATGCCTATTCAGAGAACAAAATCAAGGTCAGACTAATTATTTACACAAATGTGAAGTCAGTTATACAATCACAATTTAGTTGTTTGAGAGGAGTCTGAATGATAAGAGTGGGGATGCCACACAGGTTTAAGAAAGATTAGTAGAGTTAGGAGAGGTATAACTATGTAGTCAGAGTTACTCTACCTGCTCAGGATCTTTCTTGCTGTGCACTGTTATTAAATAATGAGCATTCCCAATATCCACATCCTAAAATAGAATCTGTACCATAAATGGAATACGTAAATATCAACATACTGAAATAAAATCTTACAGTAAGATTATAGCATGTGGGATTAATAGATTGCTCTAATCATGAGTGTGACACAATTGTGTGTACTGTCAGTACTCTTATGACCACATAGCAGAAACCTAGCTGATATTTCTTAGGGTACGTGAAGATACAGAGATAAGATACAGAGACAGCTGGTAAAGTAGAAGGATTTTTGACAGATCAAAAGCTTTCAGGAACATAAGAAAACAACAACAACTACACAAATCAAAACAGAAAATCTGTGAACAAACTGTCTAGCTTGTAATATTTCATTTTAACAACTCAGATAGACTCTAAGACCTACTCTGATAAAGGACAAAGCATTTTCAAGAAATCCTAGAGTACGACTGATATGGTAGACCTATCAACTGATATGGTATACCTACCCAAGCTCTCCAGGAATGAGAGAAAAAACCCTGAGAATACCTGCTTACATCATCTAGTGGAATGCATAGGTTCATATTTTAATGAATGTCATCAGGGAACTCTGTGTGTCAAGATTCAATCTGGCATTGACATAACATATTTTAAATATCACCAATAAAATTAGATGTTAAGGCTAAATGTGTCAGCAAAAATTCATATTATCTCTTTATAAATGAATGCACAAGAGTTTGCTTGTTTAATTATGTTAATATTTTATAACATTTTCCTTTCATTGTAGACTTAAATGTATAACACAAATGATGAAGATATAATGACTTCACAAAGTTTTATTTTATACTTGTATTTTTGTCATTAGCTCCTTTTAAAAAACTTATATGATAAGAATGTATAGCTAAATATAGAAGACTTGATTGCTTATATTTATGTCTAGGACATGTGCAAATTATAGGTTAGTTCGCTGAACAGCAAATTATACACATTTAAATTTTAAGTGAATACTCTTCTTTTTCTACAATTTAAATTTAATTAAAGGGAAATTAATATGACCTAATCATTTACTTATTTTAATAGCTTCCACTATTAATCAAGGCACACCAATTATTTTGTAAATACAAATTAACCTTATAATTCTGAGTTTAGCATATTAATTTTTTACTTATGCTTTCAGTAAGATTAAAAGCCCATTTCTGTAATTTGTTTTTTATTGGATATTTTATTTATTTATATTTTAAATGATACCCCTTTACCAATTCCCCTCCCAGGAAGCCAATATCCCATTCCCCCTCCTTCTGCTGCTTCTATGAGAGTGTGCCTCCACCCACACACCCACCAACTCCTGCCTCCCTACCCTTGTATTCCCTTACACTGGGACATCAAGCCTTCACAAGACCAAGGGCCTCTTCTCCCATTGATTCCTAACAAGGCCATTCTATGCTGAGTATATGACTGGAGCCAAGGGTCCATCCATGTGTACTCTTTGGCTGGTAGTTTAGACCTTGGGGGATCTGGCTGATTGATGTTGTTCTTTCTGTGGGGTTGTAATCAGCTTCAGCTCCTTCAGTCCTTTCTCTACCTCCTCCATTGGTGACCATGTGATCAGTTCAATGGTTGGCTATGAGCATAGGCCACTGTGTTTGTCAGGCTCTGGCAGAGCTCCTCAGAAGACAGCCATATCAGGTTCCTGTCAGCATGCACTTCTTAGCATCCACAATAGTGTCTACATTTGGTGACCATATATGGGATAGATCCCCAAGTGGGGCAGTCTCTGGACAGTCTTTCCATCAGTCTCTGCTCCACACTTTGTGTCTGTATTTGCTCCCATGAGTATTTTGTTAACCCCGTTTAAGAAGAACTAGAGCATCTACAATTTGGTTTTCCTTTATTCTTGAGCTTCATGTGGTCTGTAAATTGTATCTAAGGTACACTGAGCTTTTGGGCTAATACCCACTTGTCAGTGAGTACATTCCATGTTTGATCTTTTGTGATCATTCCTGTGTGATCACTCAGGATGATAATTTCTAATTTTACCCATTTGCCTAAGAATTTCATGAAGTCATTGTTTTTAATAGCTCAGTAGTATTCCATTGTTTAAATGTACCATGTTTCTGTATCTATTCCTCTGATGAAGGATATCTGAGGTCTTTTCAGCTTCTGGCTATTATAAATAATGCTGTTATGAATATAGCAGAGCATATGTCCTTGTTATATGTTGGAGCATCTTTTGAGTATATGCCCAGGAGTGGTATAGTTGTGTCCTTAGGTAATACTATGTCCAATTTTCTGAGGAATTTCCAGGAATTAATTTTATTGATGTTTCAAAAGCAAAGGTCTTCCCTCTCTTCTTCTTGCAGTGTGTTTGTGACTTTAATTGTTCTCTCCTATGACAAATGCTAAAGAACTAAAAGTTTTAGTCTTACCATAAAAACAAAGAATTAGTGTGTCATCTTACTTATTTTTGCACGATCCAGTTTTTCACTATTTTTTCTTTTTTGGTTTTTTTTTTTTTTGAGACAGGTTTTTTCTGCGTAGTCCTGGTTTCATTTCAATTTCCCACACTGCCTTCTCTTTATTTGCATTACTTGTTAGGCAGTCTGTTGACACCAATATGAATCTCTTTCCAGGCTTGCTTACAACAGTGGAAGAATAATTCATTGTCTAACCCCACCACACCCTTATCACTAATTCTTACTATCTCAATCCATTTTCATTTTGACAAAAACATATGTTGGACTGAGTAGCTTTAAATAACAGCATCTTGGAACTCCCTGTTCACTTTTCTATAAATTCTAATATTGAAGTTTCAGCAGATATTGTACCCCTTTTGAGCTCTTTGCTGCTTTGTGTGTCTATGTAAGGGCGGATTTGACCTTTAGGATTCTTTTATAATTACAAACAACTCGTTTGTCATTTAGTGCTATCCTGTTATATTGCCTTTCCACAGTACACATTTAATACCATCGCCTCTTTTACTTATAAATCTTCCATGGTCACATGCAAGGTAGAAATTGGTGCTCACATAATTCCAAAATGCATGTTCTCTTTACATCTTTACATAGGTAGATTCAATCTTAAGAGGCCTCAAATCTTAACTTTTTCCATGATCAACTATAATCTAGACTCATCGAATATGGTCTGACTCAGACATTTATGTGACTAAATAAAGAACTCAACTACAGAAATCCCTGTAAACTGAACAAATTATACTCTTCCAAATATAACGCTGGGAAACACCGGGAATAGAAATTATCACTGCTAGGTTGGGGAGGGGAGGTGGGCGTGAGGAAATGAACAATGGCAAGTCAATAAATCCAAAACACCTAAAAGCCAACATGGAATTCTAAGGCTTGAGAATAATCTTTTATTCTCTGTTGTAGTTCTGTTGGAATAGATCCCAGTATATTCAGCAGCTCATACATCAGGTTTCAGGAACTTGCCTAAATGCTGAATGGCTGTGGTTGTCCCGGGATATAATTATACCCTAGTGATTCTATTGATCTGAAGTCTCAGTGCCAGCTGTTCATAGAGCATAGAGTCTATGCTGGCTTTGTGAGCAGTTAGAACACTTTGCCATAGTCCCTCATTTGAACCTCTACTGACCTATACTCTACTGAACAATCCAGTTGGTGGCTCTCCTCACAATGAGAGGAAGTGAGTTTCCACAATGGAATTCCCTCACATGTGAATCCCTTGAAGATGCCATCATAGAAATACATTAAAATAACACTTTGTTTGGGTTTCCCATCATTCAATGAACGCCAAAAGAAGATGTCTTATCTTACACATCCAAAATCATGAAATTTATATTCCAAACCTTACTTTGAAATATACACTAAATTGTAAGAGGATTTGGGAGTAGAAGAAAGTGTAGAAACTGATGTTTTTCTTCTAATGGATGTAGTTTGACAGAGGTAGAAACAAAACATTACCATTCTCTATCATTAATTCATAGAGAATTTTAAGTATAATGGAATTTTTTGTGAGCCCCTTTGAATACAGTGGTATTTTGGTGTTGGAATTTATAGTCACCAGTAGTCAAGGATTTCCAAGTTCTATCTCAATGTTTCCATTGTCTTTAGTGTTTCTTTTGATTTATTTTGATGTTATTGTAGTTGTACTATTTCACATTTTAGATTTAGAGGTTTTAAATTGTATAACTGAAGTGAGTTTGGCAGTGTTTTTTCAGGGGGAGAAAGATTAAAGACTGGAGGGGGAACTGAGAAGTTGGACTTGGAGAAAAAATATGTGCTGGAAGCTACACCTCAGGAAAAGGCAGGAGTACAACAGCACAAGTCATGAGGTTGTGCTGGCTGCGTCAGGCTGTGTGTTTCCAAGCCTGAAAAGGAGAGCTGAAGGTATGCTGGGTACAAAAAGGTTCAGCACTTAAATAGGGAATGCAGGATGTGTTCCAAAATGCCATTTAAGATGATGTAACTGGGGGTCAACATGCAGAGTTGAATACCCTATGTGGATTTATTTGTAGTTTATTCTCTCTTATTAAGATTGAGCAAAGTAAAAGAGTGAATTGGAAAGAAATCTTGTAGCTTGCTTACAACCCTCTTGCTAAACATATGCTTGTAATTTTTACCCAGTTCTGCTTATTTAAGGCCATATTGTACATGATGATATACATCCATGAATGAAAGAGGTGCCTTTCTTTCAAAAGGAAATGCATATATTCTTATGTAATAAAATTATATTTCAAAATCATCTTTAAATTTATATTTTTGGTTGAGAGCCTACCCTTTAATGGCTGAGCCGTTTCTCCTGCCCAATCCTTAACTTTGGATATGTATTTGTTCTTTACTGAAAGTATGTCTCACCACACCTTCAATTTGCCATTTCCATTTTAATTCATTTGCTTGTGAACAAATTTGCAGGTAACACTTTTATTTTTCCATTTAATAATTCATGTGGATCACAAATAAAATGTATTATACTAGCAATTTTTAGATTACAGAAATAAAACACACACGTTGTCAAATAATGACATGAAAACAGCATGCAAAAAAATAGGGCATGTCTTCTAACACAGGTGACACTTTGAAGAAGTCACCAATATCAATCGAATCCAAAACAGCTCTCTTTTTCTCCACGAATGCATCTAAAGGTGTCTAGCTGGGTGATCTGTCTTCCTGCTTTCTGACTGAGCGGGCAGAACACACTGTTCCCAGTTCATCTACCTTCCTGTTGCTATGGTAACTCAGAAGTTCTTTCTCTCTGCTTGTTTGATTTCCCTCCTCACACAGCCACTGGCTCTATAGCTCTGTCTCTTCTTGTGTGCCTCATTCATTTTGCTGCAGCCCAGCATCCCCTACATTTATATCTCATAGCCTGGGCATCCTATTCTCTCTCATCTCCCTAGATCCATGTGGCCAGGATGCTAAAGTGCTTTTTGGTAGAGCTATTCATTATTTGTGGCCTTAGGAAGTAACTTTGCTTGCAAATATTGATTTATAATTTGTTTCTGTTTGATTCAGTTTTGCTTAATAGTATAATATTCTATAAGATTACTGAAAATCTTAGATGCCTTTCAGACTTCATATTAAGTGTAGAAAATTCAGAATTAAGATATGTACTGTTAAGTCCCAATCATTATAATGAAATTGAAAAAGAACAAGGAGAATTTGCAGAAAGAAAATGGACAAAAGAATTAATGTAATGATCTTATAATTGCAATAAATAAAAAATGATAAGTATTTTTAAATTACTGTTATTATTCTATTTTTGATATTACTTCATTGAGATTAATAGTCATGCTTTTGGGATGCTAAAGAATTTTAATATATGTCTCCCTATATATTATTTAATTAAGTAAGAGGAATGATAGAATAGAAACATTTCCGGGACACATGAAAAATTTAAATTTTACCACAGTCACTATTTGAATTATATAACACACTGTGTCTTAGCATTTAATTTTATAAAGACATTTATTTCTACATTCACACAATCATTATTTGCAAGAGCTTGCATATTCTCCAATAACATTGTTCTTGATTATCCATTGACTGTCATGCCTCAAGAATGTATTAAATAACCAGGTTTCATCAGTCATGATGAAACTGCATGACTGCAAGTGCCAGCCCCATTCTTAAACAGAGTTCTGCAATCTGCTGTGTCCTTCATTCAAAATGATTTGGGATTACAGGCAGTTCATTGAGTATCACATCTGATAGCTTCTTGAAAGTGTCTCTGTGGGATTTAACAACTTTCTCTTCTCAAAACAAGGAGTAAACATTTTTAAGTTGTTTTCTTGTTTTCCTTTTTCTACTTCAAGGTCTCAAATATCAATAGTATCTTTTGTCTCTTTGGAGTTGTCGGTTAATTTATTCTGTTTTTATCTCCTGTCTGAATCTCAGACAGGATAGTATCACACGATCCACCTCTTCTTCTGGTATGTATTGTGCAGTATATCTGCATATGCATTATGTTTACACAATAGTACACCCTTGCCAAATCCTGTCTTCTCTCACCTCTCTCTTGCAATGACAAATGCATCTTTGGGACTTCTTGATTTCTCTTAAGTTGTTTGCATTTCCCTTTCCCCTTGTCAAGCTAAAATAATCTTTAGAACTCATACCACCTCAAATTTAAATCTTATTCATGTTAATCATTTAACCAGTGGAAATAACACTGTGAATAAATCAGATTTTTACCAATCATCCTATTGGCATCAAAATATTCATACTTATGTAAAATTCTATACTAGTTCAAATATATTTCCGAATATTATAATCAATTTACCAGTTTACTATTAATGTATCAGCAACTAGTATTGCAAGTGGTATGAATTTTGCTTAATCCTGATATTTAATAAGATTCAAACAAAATGTATAATTTAATTCATATGTTATATAATTTGTTGATTTACACATTAAATTTGTGGACTCCAGGCATAAAGCAAACAAAAAATAAAATTAAACGTCTTTGTTAACAATTCTATACTTAGTTGATTGGTTATGTAAAAGGACAGAAATTGGAAACTTAAGGGGATAACAGTTCTGCACATGAAGAAGGAAACAATGATGTGAGAACTATTATTGATGTCAGTGGTTAAATCTTCCCAGGTACACACAGAGCATCATGACACTTCAGTCTTCATTGTTTTTTCAGTTTCTAGAGACTCACTTGAAAGGCAAAGCCCGGGAACACATAGATTTGAACAATAATCCTCAAGAAAACACAGTGGCTTGAGGAAGTGTTTCCTTACACCAGCCCATTTTACAAAGAGAGAAGAGTCTTAAGCTAAAGAATGTTGGGACTACATGAACAACAATACAACTGACTTCTCTGTTAAACCAAAACTTCAACCAAGAAAATGAGCACAGAAAATTGGATGCTGCTTTTTACTTGTGTTCAGCAAACTTTGTTCCAATACCATGTAACATGCCTTTTCTCATGTAGAAAATGATAATGTTTGCATCAGTTACATTATGCTGAAGTTTTTATCTATTTTAAATGTAGCATTGTTCAATTGAACAACTGCTAATTCAACAATAGCATAGTTCTCATCTCAACATCTTCTGTTCTCTTTGTATGTGTATTTGTCTTAGTGTATGGATGGATGTGTGTGTGTGTGTGTGTGTGTGTGTGTGTGTGTGTGTGTGTTCAACATCATTAGTCATCGGGGAAATGCAAATCAAAATAACCCTGAGATTCCACCTCACACCAATCAGAATGGCTAAGATTAAAAACTCAAGAGAGAGCAGATGCTGGCGAGGATGTGGAGAAAGCAACACTCCTCCACTGTTGGTGGGATTACAAGATGGTACAACCATTCTGGAAATCAGTCTGGCAGTTCCTCAGAAAACTGGGCATGACACTTCCAGAGGACCTTGTCATACCACTCCTGGGTATATACGCAGAGGATTCCCCGGCATGCAACAAAGACACATGCTCCACTACGTTCATAGCAGCCTTATTTATAATAGCCAGAAGCTGGAAAGAACCCAGATGTCCCTCAATGGAGGAATGGATACAGAAAATGTGGTATATTTATACAATGGAATACTACTCAGAAATTAAAAGCAATGAATTCATGAAATTTGTAGGCAAATGGTTGGAACTGGAAAATATCATCCTTTGTGAGCTATCCCAATCACAAAAGAATACCCATGAAATGCAATCCCTGATAAGTGGATATTAATTAGCCCAGAAGCTCTGAATACTCAAGGCACAATTAGCAAATCAAAAGATTCCCAAGAAGAAGGAAGGAGAGGGCCCTGGTCCTGAAAAGGCTTGATCCAGTATTGTAGAGGAGTACCAGGACAGAGAAAGGGGAGGGGAGTGATTTGGGGAATAGGCAGAGGGAAGAGGACTTATGGGACATATGGTGAGAAGGGATCTGGGAAAGGGGAAAACATTTGGAATGTAAACAAAAAATATAGAAAATTTAAAAAATAAAATATTCAAAAAAGTTTTACATACAATGAAACTATATTAGTAACAGAAGCAATTACATCACAGACTTATGTTTCATTTGAGATACAATATAAAAATGGAGGTGATATTTGTATCAAAAACATGGATTAGTTAAAAAATCTCAACCTCTTTCCAACCATTGAAAACAAACAAAAACAAAACAAATTATAAAAAAAATAAAATAATCAAGTCATCAAACAAATCAAAAGCCACCAGTCTCATACGCCCTTTACAAATGAAAGTAAAACAGCACTTCTGTGGAAGACTAATCTATCTGGATTTTCTCTGATTTTGACATTGCATATCATGAATACTTTTCTACAATAGTTCTGAGACTTGAAAATGACCCATCAACCATCTTCGAAGATCTATTCTTCAAAAGACAATGTGTATCCATTGCTAAATATTTTTATTTTGGGCCTCCAATTCAGGAACCTGCTATAAAAAGCAGATTGCAATGATCCAGCTTTAGCCATTCACATTAAGGGTCAGAAAAAGGCTATATATTTGTATACACATTCTTTTTTCTCCCATTTTCTACCCCATATCTGAATTTTTTTTTTCTGAAGTAAGTTTGTCTGTTTGAAAGTAATTGTGCTATTCTGTGATTCATGTTTCAAAAGCTAATATTATATATTTCTAGCTGAGGAGTTTTTCTAGTACACACTAAAGTAAAATATGCAGTGAAACGCTATTTTAGAATTCTACTTTGTGATAAACTAAGTTTTCTTTTTTTTCCCTATGGTTTTTTCGAGGCAGGGTTTCTCTGTGTAGCCCTGGCTGTCCTTGAACTCACTCTGTAAATCAGACTGGCCTTGAACTCAGAAATTTGCCTGCCTCTGCCTCCCAAGTGCTGGGATTAAAGGCATATGCCACCACCACCCAGCAAACTAGGTTTTCTTTTAAGACATAAAGTAAACTCAGCTATATATGCTTACTGCTAATATGTTAAGAAGCTTTAAAAGCCAATCAAAAACCATAGTAACTAATAAGCAAGGCAGGTAATTTTCTCAGCCAGTTTCTTTTTACTGGCACATTGCAATTTGCAGTTACAAAGAATCAATTATTTTCTTATTTATCTCAAAAAGTAATCTTGTAACTCTCTTGAACATCGCAAATCTAAACTCCTATATAAAAAAATGGTCAGTTTTGTTTTAAATGCTCAGGGATTTAACTCATTTAACTTCATTCATGAAGATTTTTTCATTAAATCATATTGGCGAGCTGAAGGCAAAAGTGGAAATAATCATCATCCTGACCACTAACCAGCACCCCTTCAGCATGACTCACGCTAGCCTGTGCTACCTGCCCGACAGGGTTCTTATTCTGTAAGAATTCCATAAATCAGCTATTAAGAGTGCTTTTCTGAACTTGAAATTGTTTGCAAAGTATCTTTAGCACTAGTCCCATCTAGTCAATTTCTGGAGAAGAACAAAGAACATGAACTACACCATGGATTTTGTGGGGTCTGGGAGATCTCAGTAGCACCAAGCACAACAAGGGAGTTAAGGCATGATTGGGACTGGGCTTCCCACTAGTTAGTCTCTGGTGTAAAGGACAAGCATTGTTGCCCTGTTGTAGAATAACTTCATTGTGGCTGTGTGTGTGTGTGTGTGTGTGTGTGTGTGTGTGTGTGTGTTTGAGAGAGAGAGAGGGACAAGAGAGAGACAGAAAGACTGAGAAATAGACAGAGATGGAGAGAACACTTTTCTTTTTTTTTCTTTTTTTTATTGTATATATTCTATATTTACAATTCATTTCCCTTTTTCTGGTTCCCCATCCCCAAAGGTCCCACATGTCCTTTTCCCTCCCCCTGCTCCCGCATCCACCCCCTCCCACTTTACTGTTCGTGTACTCTCCCACAATGATGTTTTGGTCCATTCTAGCACCAGTGTCCACTCCTTTCTTCTTGTGAGACATCACTTGATATGTGATTTGTGAGAGAACACTTCTAAAGTAGACTTCTGTACTTTTTTTTATTCTCTTTAGAGTAATTTAAACCATGCCCTGAATGCACGGGAATAATGGATTCAAAGAAGATTATAGAAAAGAAGGAGTTAAAATGGGGCAGAGTAGGACAGGGTATGATAGTAGGAGTATATAAAGGTCTTTATAATAGCTGAAGAAGTTCTGTAGTCTGCATATAGAAACGAAGTAGTGAGGTTCTGCTGTCTCTCCCTCTCTGTGAAACACACTATGTAGATTCTTGCCAAGAGGTCCATGAATGTCTGAAGTTCTTTTACAACCAAAATAACCTTAATAAATATGAGGTATATCATCTAGCACACTTGTCCTACCCTTAGACACTGTGACAAGATGTTATATATGAAGTTAATATTTAAAAACTGTATATTCAGATGCCAAAACTATCAATATACTTTATGTAGTTTCCTGATATATAACTGTCCTCAGGCACATGCAGTGTACCAGGTGCAGATTGGACTAACACACTGAAAGTTGGAAAGTAGCCAGAAAGTCCACAGCATTCTCTTACAGATGAGATCTCAAACCCTCTAAAAGGGAACTAATAAACACAGGGTATAGGCATAGTCACATTTCTTAAAAACTGGAAACTAAAGTTTTTATTTATACTTATACTAATGCCACCCTCTGTCACCTTCAAGTTGTGTGACACATAATGATGAACCGAATGTATAATACACTGCCAAAATCCTAATTTCTGATAAATATCTTTCTCCCGAAATCTGAAAGTATCTGTCAAAAACCCCTGTACTGAGAGTTATATCTTGTTACATTTGTAGGAAAGTAAATCAAGACATTCAAACCTATGTTTCCCTTACGGTGATACACATTTAATTATATTTATTTTAACTGGCATCCATAAGCAGCTTTCTATAAGAAAACACCAATAACAGAGTTAAATTGCTGAGGACATGAATTAATCATTTCTTGAAGTTTTATGAATGCAGCCGCATATGAAGTCTCAGATCCCACTCTAAGAATCTAACACTCTATATTGATTTTTGTGAAAATGTAGTGGCATGGTTTTCATTTATTGCTGATTCATTCATTTTCACACACATACACACACAAACACACACACACATGCACAGGCACACGCACACGCACATGCACACACACACACACACACACACACACAACACAAATCCCTAAACAAAACAAAACAAAATGTTGTGATATGTTCTGAGTTTTTTAAGGATTTTGAGGGAATTCTTAAAAATTAAAATGTATTTGCACATACAAACATTAAAACAAATGTATAATACACAAATCAGTATCCCTAATGAACAGATAAGGAAACCAAATCTATTACCTTTGTCTTATATCTTAGAGAACTTGTTTTCAAATTCAGCATTTCTGTACTTTGAAGTCCATGTTCTTAGCTATTAGATCTCCCTCCAAAAGTGTTTTATACATTGCAATGGGAGAGTCTCTGTAAATCTCATTCAGCACAGATCAGTTGCCAGTATTGGTTCAAACTTCAAGTCTGACAATACATAGCAAATTTTATGTGTATTTAAATATAGTATAATTTGGAAAAAGAAATTTCATGATGTAAAACAATCTTGTGTGTACAATGAGGCATAATTACGTCAAAACTCATCTCAAAAGTATATATATATAGTGATATATATATATATATATATATATATATATAACTACTTCCATGGAGATACATCGCATTTTTGCCTAAAGGGAGGCTATATGTTGTCGTAAGGACCTGCGGTACAGATCTGGTGAGTCTTGGTTATACTGGAAAGGCAGGGGCCATCTAGACTATTCACCACTGCTGGTCTTACTTGCGGGAACTTGGGCGAGCTAGGTATGGTCTGGCCCTATAGATAGTGCAGGTGTCACCCACCGAGCTATCAGTCACCTCCATGCTCAGCCTCCTGGGTGGAAAACAGGTTATACAACTCTTCTTTTTAAGAGTTGCTCTTACGCATTTAATATTGCTGCATTCCTTACTTCATGTCTGTTAGCCCAAGACCCTTTGAAGTCCCCAAAATGCAACAGATTAATACCATATAATTTGCCAATGCTATACATTAAGACAGATCAAAAAATTGACTGATTCTGTGCTGAATTGTGTGGTTGGTTTTCATTAGTACTTTGCAATCAAAACATGCTCTTTCCTAACTTTTGGATTCTTGGGTGTCTAATAGATGCTATTTTAGGCTTAATCAGAATTTTCATATTTCGGAAATTTACCCATTTAAAAATTAAACTATTTTATATAAATACAAAAAGCAATATAATGTATTATTTAATAAATAACTAAAATTATTATCCTATGCCATGCTAAATTATTTCATAACATCACTTATATTGATAACTCTGTAAAGTACATATGGCCAAAAGTAGTATTTCAAGTACTTTATAGTAATTCAACAATATTTTATGAAGTAAACTAAACATAGAAATAATGAGGCATGAGTTTTAAGTTGCTGTGTGAAGGAACAATTTCTGCATTTGATGGTGTTTGTTGTGGTGTCTGTCTGCTGGAAGTTACTGCCATTATAGGGACTTTCATTAACCTCACTTTGAAAGACCCTTGCTTGTTAGCTTCTTTAGATCTCTAAACAGTTTGTTGGTGATGGTAAATTCTTTAGGAGAGTCTATTCTGAGGCATTCACTTCTTGTAAGGGGAAAGTGGGTTGGTTATGAGAAATACTATTGAAGTAGAGTGGGCTGTGGGAGGAGGGTTGGGTGTTTGTCTTGAGAATTCAAAACTATGAAACGCTATTGTATACAACTAAATTTTTAATAAATAAACACATTTTAAAGAAAAATAGAAAAAAGGCACACATACCTATTTATGCACATGTATTATACTTCATTTAATTAAGCAATACCTTTGGTGCATTGAAAGTGAATTCATTTGGATAATAACAAAAGAATAAATAGATGTAGAAAATCAGCAGGAAATGAAAAGTTACTCTTCTAAAAGCTCACACTTTCTTCTTCAGTCTTAGTAGAAAGAGAAATCTAAAAGAAGTCTTGCTATTTACATGATTCATTGGATAATAGAAAAGTAATCAAGGCTTTACATATCCAATACTATTTTAAAACACTGCAAAATAACAAAGTAAAAATGTCACAGAGATTGTATATAAGAAGATATTCAATAAAATAATGAATAGCATCTTCAGAAACAGCTTTATTCTTTAACAGTTAGATACTAAATTACTTTGTGTTGAACCTCTTTAAGGATAGTGATAGTAGTGCAGTAGGGATAGTAAGAAGTAGTGAGGAAATGAATGAAAGTGGTAAGACTTGATTAATCAAACAATGAAATATTTTTAACTGCTTATGCAATCTTTATTAACACACTTCTCATTCAGGTTGGTTCAAAACAGGCTAACTGGCAATTCTAGACTGTGGTGCTGGCTCACTGCATTGCTAATACTGGAATACATGTGCTTTGGAAACACAAATACAAAAGGGAGTGTTGGCTTTGGAAGCCTACCAGTACTCTCTACTAAATAGAAAATTACTTCCCTCTTCCCTGACTCAAGCTTCAGATAGAAAAGAAAAAGAGAAAGAGCATCTTTCAGTATGCTTAAACAGAGAAGAATGTTTATATCCTCCTAACTCTGTAAATTGTAGCAAGAAAGAAAGAGTTTTGTCCCTTAATGATTCAAAGAGGACATTCAGTCATTTAACAGATCCTTTGGTCACTGCATAATCTCTTGAGGTCAGAGCCGAGAAGTTTGGCATGTGGGGGAAATAGAGAAGTACCCAGAGAATAGGTGACATGATCCTAGAAGAGAGAGAGAGAGAAAGAGAGAGAGAGAGAGAGAGAGAGAGAGAGAGAGAGAGAGAGAGAGGGAGGGAGAGGTGAAAACAGAGAGAAGGCAGGTGAATTCAGTCACCATGACTCTTTTAAGTATGTATATTTTTTAATTTGGTCAATTATCAGAAAGCAAAGGAAATGCGTTTTAAAAATGATATAAGGTCTTTAAATAGTTTGTAGAAAAAATTCTCAGCAGTTAATAAATACAGACTTTGTAGTATTACAGCTAAAGTCCTTGATCTTCATCTAATGGTGTAAAAGACAAAAAGGCAATTTCTCATTTTTGTTGTTGCTGCCATTTTGATTTGTTTTGCTTTTTCAATTGAAAATGAATGGTTTTCTCAAATAATATATTTCGATTATCCCTCCCTCTTCTCAAAGCTGACTCCAATTTGCGGGGCTACTTTCTCTTGTTATTAGAGAATGTTTTATAAGAAAATGTAAGAAAAGAATATAATAAAATAAATCCTAACATTAGGATTGGACAAGGCAAACAAACAGAAGGAAAAGAGATGAAGAGAACACGCAAGAATCAGATGCCCACTCATTAGTACACTCAGCAATCCCAGGAATATACTAAACAAGAAGCCATAATCCGTATACACAGATCATAGTGCAGAACCATGCAGATCTTGTGTGTTCTACCTCCTCTTCTTTATTCATCTGATCTTTCATCATAACGAATAAGAGAGCCTAGTTGTCTTGATGTTCTCCTTCCCCTGTGGCTCATATAGTCTCTTTACTCTCATTAGGGGTTTCAGGGAGCCTTGAGGAATTTGTTGGAAACATCCCTTTCAGGGTTGAGTGTTCTGAAGTCTCTCACTCCCTGTATAATGTCTAGCTACGGGTCTCTGTAATATTCTAATTTGCTACAGGGAGTTACTTCCCTGATGACGGCTGAGCAATGCACTGATCTATAAACACAGCTCAATGCGGAGACAATCTCTTCATTGTTTCTTGTCAGGACAATTCAGATATCATTCTTTCTCTTGAAGTTATCTGTTATAAATGCCTTCTGTCAGCTTCAGTCATGGACATGTCTTCACTATGAGACATACCCACATAAACTCTACAGCTTCTCCAGTTTTTATTCCACGACTTTGTATACTTACCCATCAACTATTTTGTTATACATTTTTGTGTTTGTTCATTCTCTGGAGATAAATTGTAACATACACCCAGAAAAAAGGGGTTTCTGAGTGTCTCAGTGGTGGAATTTTGTACTATATTGCATTGTAAAGAGTAGCAGCAAAGAACCATTCAGAAAAAAAAATTTTTCTTTTTTGTAAAGAGAATGGAATCTGGTCTAGTGGAGACCTGACATTCCTGTTGGACGGGTTGATATATTGGCTAAGAAACAAGCCCTTAGAAATGTGGGTAACACTTATGCTAATCTAAATAAATAGGAGGAATAACTATCCCTTAAATGAGATGGTCTACTTTTAACTCCCAGAATTCCTGCCCTCCTTAGAGTCACTATGTAGCATAGAGGTTTCTGAATCATGGCTGATCTCAACTCAGAAGGTACAACTTTCCTTTATTGTTTTTTTTAATTTTCTTTTTTAGTTTTATTTTCTCATCGTTTCTCTTCTTTTCTTTATTTCCCTTTCCCTTTATTTTTGAGGTGATCCCACTATGCAGTCCTGGCCCTCACTATATAAACAGGCTGCCCTTGAATTCATTGAATTCAGAGAGATCTGCCTTGCCTTGCCTTCTGTGAGCTGGGAGGAAATGTGTGTATCACCATGCTAAGCCCTGAGGCTTCCTCCATGGAGACAATTCTTTAAGGCTACTAGACTGACTAAGAACCCCAAGATAGAATCTAATTTTCTAGTTAATATGCAATGACTCTAAAGGAGCTATCCAAAATTTCTGTTAAAAAAAAGTTGAATGGTAACTTATATTTATGACTTGCTCCATTAGCATTTACTTAGTGGATAAACCAAAGCAATTTATATTTTTATGATGCCTGAAATTAAACTCAAGGCTTAAAACCAAAGAAATGTTGTTCCACCTAATACAGTTAGTGATTTCCTCCAAATCTGACCCTCTAAAGTTGCTGAACACTTGCATAAAATAGGATACTATCAATTACAGAAATGCTGTGTATAATTGTAGGATAATTTGTTATATTAGATTATTGTTTAATAATTATCAAATTGTACATTGAAAATTCACAAATGAAGATTTAGCCACATACAAATTTTACTAAACTTTAATAATAGTGTACTTTCAAGAACGTATGATGATAAAATAAACTACTAAATGGAACACTGACTAATATGAAATGACCAAATACAGCCAGAAATTTTCATAGATGAAGATTTAGATAAGAATTTTATCTAAAGTTATTTACTGAAGGTTTAGATGAAAAATAGTTCTTAGGCTGTTAAAAAGAAAATAACCAAATCAGGAAACACTGCTATTATTAATAGCACTAATCTATTACACTTAGTATATCTCTTTTAAGTTTATTAACATCTATTGAAAATTAATAGGACAAACAACTTATGATATATGAGATAAGCTGAAATCAAAGTCTATTTAGAATATCCAGACATTCTGAAGTCTGGACAAGTTGTCAATTAACATTTGAAAATTATAATGGCATGTTTATAGCTTGCACGATTATTTTTGGAATGAAGGACAGGGTCAGAAATGTTAGGAAGGAATACAACCTAACCCCCAGACATTCCTAGTATTTGCAGTAGATGATCAATTTGTTGTTTGTATATTAGAGAATAAAGAAGAATCATCAGTGACATCAGCAGCTCTTTATGGAAGCCAGTGAGTATTCTGAGGCAACCAAAATGAAACCCAATTTAAATATATTAATAACTGCATGATGGGATATAATTACTTTTATCTTACATGTTTTAGAATTAAAGATATATTTAATTAGGACTATTTAATGTAAAGACATTTAAATTATTTATTTGGAATGAATAAAGAAGGAATTCAGAGAATCATATTCTCTCCTGAGACCATCATTTTTCACAATGAAACAATCATTCATGATTGCACTAAGTCATGCTGAGTTGAGTTGAAATGAGAAGAACATATGCTAACTCTTGCTACAAAACCATTGCTATTCAACCTTATGGAAATGCTACCAAATCATAAGTAGACAATTCGAGCCCAAGTCTTTGGGAGGCCAGATACAAGTCGGGGGAGAGGACCTATGGGACATATGGTGGGGGGGAACTGAGAAAGGGGAAAGCCTTTGGAATGTAAACAAAGAATATAGAAAATAAAGAAAAAAAGTAAAAAAAAATAACCCAAGTCCTATCATTATTCCAAATTTCTCAGTGAAAAGTATCTCATTCAGGAAAATATGATTTTAGTTTTCTGTCATAATGCATCTTGTCTAGCTCCAATAATATTTGATTTTTATAATCAAATACATTATGTCATAAAATATGTGTTAACAATGCAAATTATTAAAGGTGTACCTGAAGGAACTGTTGAAAATATGCATTAGTCAGGGGGTCACAGATGGAGAAATAAAGAAGAGGGTAACAAAGACAGAAAAATAATATCCATGTTTTCCTCTAGATGAGAAAGGAAGCCTCCTCCTAATTCTTTTTTCTTAAACTTGTCATTTAGAAAATTTATATGATTTCATATATCCAATTTAATACTGCTACTTCTTGGTACTAGACAATAATATAAAAGGAAATGGCCAACAATTTTAAATAATCAAATTAAATTTAAATTCTCTAAAACCACATCACTATTACTGAAAAGACAAGACACATTTAATTAATCCAAAACACATTTTGCTAATTTAAGTCACATGTGCATGGAACTAAAGAAGCACTGTAAGAGCTTTGTATCTGCCACTCTGGTGAAATCAATCATGGTCAATATGACGAAGTATCTGGTGAGCAGGGAGTTGTCTGGTTACTGTTCATGAATACTGCTTGTGTTGTTCCTTTGGTGGTTTCAGCCAGAACTTTAAATGAGGCTGCTCAATTTTGTATACTCTTGTCAGTTTTTAACAAAATTATTTCTGGAACAAAACACTCAATTGTCATTTTAATGTCTTCTCTCCACATATTGCTGATAGAACAGTCTGGAAAAAATGAAGCCCTTCATAGGAAACAATGAACAATAAATATAAAATTTCCATTCTTCCATTAGCCATAAATGTCTGTGTTTCCCTAAACAAGAGAGCTTCAGGTTCCTTCAAAGTCCTGAGAACTGAGGAACAGTTTTTGCATGATTTGATGCTGTGTTATATCAACTAGTTTATTCAATAGTTTAAATCAGCCTTTAAAGCTATAGATATTATTACAAATCATCCAATACCTTTATACACAGCAGAATCACTTCTTATTTAGAAAGTGAATAATTGAATTAGAAATGCATTAACAACAATGAGACAGGATCAGTTTTCCTTTTTTAAAACTTCTGTATATCTGTTTTTGAAAATTGGAAATTTTAGTTTTTAAAAGAATATTTACAATAGTAAGTTTTTAAGTTTCCATTTATATATGAGATGATTTTAAAACCTGGTAGATTAGTCAGAATTAAGACACAAATTAGAAATTGTGCTAAAAACCATTCATCTGGATGAAGAAGGTAATTTCTTTGTTTTGACTCTTCCATGTTTAGTTTTAGAAAACAAGTAAAAGAAAGCATCAACATGTTAAGATTTTCCTTATTGAATGGCTGTGAGTCAGTGACACAGAAGGAATGAACACATGTTCACATTCTCAGAGTTAACTGAACAAGAGGCAGGGACTGAGTGATTGTTGTGACTGCTGAATAGAATGTGCTGTGTGGTGTTGGTGACACGGTGCTTGGCTCCTTGTAGAACAAGTCTCTAGTTTCCTTTTAGTTTGTTTTCTCTGGCTTCCATCCATGCCTATGAATGCAAAACTAAAATGAAGTAAAAACTTTGGAATCAAGTCTGAGGGTACTCCAAGTAGAGACAGAAATTACCTATGTCATGTAATTTAAGGCCAGTGTTGAAGTGTTACACATATTATTATTTTCTCACAGCATGCTATCCTATCAGAGTATGTAGCTATGTTGAAAAAAAACCCAAACAGCTGGAGTAAACATGGATTGTGGCAAAGCTATTTAAAGAATATGTAAACTTTCCTTTTAAATTGGGGTCAATGAAAAGAAAAACATTTAAAGTACAACATAAACACATTCTGGAGGTACTAAAGAAGGAAGCAACATTTTTTTTAAATATGGAAACAAGGAGAAGTAAGAGGCAGAGGGGAAAGTTGGGGAGAGAGAAGATACTTTATGTTGCAGTCCTTGTGCGTTGATATTTTCAGTGTTAACTTTGAGTCAGGGGGTCACATGGAATCTATTCAAGTGTTTTACCACCCTCAAATGAAAGATCAAATTGCCATCTTTATGAATAGGGTCAAAGGAATTGTATTTGTTGAGTTGAATATATGATATCAGGTTGATGATGGTTTTGCATTGTTTGAATTTTGATGTTTGTTTTATGGCAAATTATATTGTACAACTTCTAAATATGATAGGGATTTAAGTACTCATGGGTCACTAAATATGGCTAGAGTACTATACATGCAATATATAGTTGATCAATTTAAACAACACATATATTAAGATATTAAAATAATATTTTATGGTATAATTTTTTTCCTTTAGAAAGCTTTACAATTTTGGAGACTGTAACTTCCTAGTTACTATTCTATTGCTGTGAAACAACACCATGGCAGAGGCAACTCTTATGGAATAAAGCAATTGACTGAGGGCTTGCTTGCAGTCCAGGAGTTCATCATCATGGTGAGCTAGCTTTGGCTTTGGAATCTCCAAGTTTACCCCACCACAACGATACACTTCTTCCAAAAAGCTACCTCATAATCTTTCTCAATTATTGCCACTTGCTGATGACTAGCACTCAAATTTATAATCTATGTAGACCATTAATTTATTCAAACCACCAGAGTAACAAAAAATATTATTGTTTACTTATTTAAGATTTCAATACTTATCGTCATGTTGTGGGAGTTAAGCTTGTCTTGTAATAATAGTATATTAATATAGTTATCTTCAAATTCACAGAAAAAATTGTCAATGTCCCACTTAATGCCATAAGTACATGATGTTATTTAATAATTTCAATATTTTAAAGAATATTCTCTAGATTTGTAATCTGTTTGTTTGGCAATCTCTCTTTTTGGCTGTTCTTAAATGGAATCAAGTTTATTATTATTTAAGTTTTTTCTTTACATTAAACACTCTTTCAATCTTCCTCCCTTGTAAAAATAAATTACATTCTTCTTTGAGCAAGGGATTGTACTGGGAATTAACTTAGTATTCAGAGAAAGATAACTGTATTTTATCATGGAGTTACACTTCTATATCCATTAAAATGATAAAATAATTTTAAAGTAAAGATACTTAAGTAAATACTTTTTTGTTTTAAATTATAAGTGATTAATCAGTGAAGCCTTTATCTTAATATGCTATTCTAGCTACTTGTTTTATTCTGATATATTTATCTCAGTTATTGTAAAAAAAAAGTTACAGTTTTAGAATAAAGGAATGGTATACACAATGAAACAATAAACTACATGTGCCCTCAAATTTCATTTGCTTGACTGTGGTTCAACATTCTAAAATTATTGATACCAGGTGCAATCAAGTGACCCAAAGTGAAAACTGTCATGACCTTGAAATCTATTTTAGTTGTATAATTTCAAGTTTGGCCTGTTTTATTTTATTCATATACAGTTTCCATGCCTTATACTACCCAGTGTCTATACAGAAGAGCTCATAAAACGTAAGGAAATGGAAATCTCATTCACAAAGCACATGTTCTAAATAGGCACAGGGTATCCAGAAGTCACCGGGACCATATGTTTTCCTTTTACTATCACATAAAAGGATTTTGAATGGCTCTTTGTAAATACAAAAGCATATTTAAATTAAAACCAGGTTTTTGGATTAGGTATAATGTTTTAGATCACAGGCAAGTCTCTTAAGTAGTATTTATATTAATATGAATGCATACATTTTTGTAAATGTATAAAGCATACCTTGGACTACATGCTTACAAATATAAATCAGACAAAAAGCTGACTGTATGTTCTCTATGGTACCTCTTTGTATGCATCCATAAATAGAATTAGAGCATTAATTCTGCTATTTCAGTGTTAATTTTTCTTCTGTCCATATTAAGCCTCATGAAACAAAGAAAACCTCTATTGTGCATGTGTCTGGTGTTGTTCTTGTAAACCAATCCCCTAATGAATATAGGAGCCAATCACTGGGCGAGTAAGCGGGATGTCCTGGTTGGAAGAAAGGAGAGAGGGATCAGGAGAGTCCATTTTGGAACTGGGACAGTAGCTGCTAGAATTTCCTAGTATCATGGTAGATCCACAAGGATCTTCACTGGAGGATCAGATTTTAATAAGGCTTACAAGATTAGGTTTAGTTGTGTCCAGAGATTAAGTTACCATTGTTTCTGAAATAAGTTTGTGTTGCATTTTCCTTCATGTAGCAGCTCTGGCTCATCTGGGTTCAAGAGAGAAAGGTATGGCAACCAAGCATGAGTTTGCCTGAGGCACTCCACAAAGGCTGTGGGGGATTTGAAGCATGGGATTAGCATGGTAAAGACTCTCCAGTGGGAACATAGTGAACTGGGTGGAGAGATTTTGGGTTTTGAATCAGAATCAGAAATCACATGTGTCATTGCCTGGTAGTGTGTGGCCAGACAGGCCTCATGGGCAGAGGCACAAGCACAAGAATATACTGGTTCAACTTTTTAAAAATATTTCCTCCAACAAACTTCAGCCATTCTGTGTTCAAAATGAAGATTATCTTCTGATGTATTTCTCAAAGCAGCTTGAATTTTATACAAGTCCTAAACACATATACTCAAACAGTTGCACACAAAAGGAAACGGAGTCCTGTGTGCTTAATCTCAGAATCTGCTAGATCGTCCACAACACCCAGACTTACTACTTACCACCTCTCACCAAGATATTCTAGCAATATAATGTACCAGGACCTTAAGTACAACTAAGAAATGCAAACAGAAATGATATGTCATTTGGTAGTAAGTTTATTAGACTGGGTATCTTCTTCATTATGTCTTACAGTTATCTGAACAAGAAGAAATCAGAAATTCTAAAGCTAGCAAAATCACTCAGAAAAATTATATTTTATTTATATTATAGTTCAAAGATTCACAGTAAGCATATTCTACTGCTTAATATGCCATGTCATGGATCATGTGATCAGCTGAGGAGGCCATTTGGACAGTCACACATAGCACATGTTCACAGAGGGACTGTGACCATTTTAGTAATTTATTTTCCTCTCTCTAGCTTGAATGATTGCTATTGTTGTTATTTCCTGTTGAACTATGTTCAGATGCATAACACCATGTTAGGAATCAGATAGCACAAAGAATATACTTCTCTTCAGTCTCATCAAGATAATAACAAAAATCAATAAAATAGAGACCTGTCCTGAATCTCAAATATTATAAATAACATAAAGTAGGGAAGTTTTCTGTTCCATACTTTTATTATAGATTACACAGATATTTTCTTAAACAATTTCACCTCAGCCGGGCAGTGGTGGCGCACGCCTTTAATCCCAGCACTTGGGAGGCAGAGGCAGGCGGATTTCTGAGTTTGAGGCCAGCCTGGTCTACAGAGTGAGTTCCAGCACAGCCAGGGCTACACAGAGAAACCCTGTCTTGGGGAAACAATTTCACCTCATTTTCATGTGAAACCTACTATCCAGATGCTTGTCTTCTTTATGTTTTAATTACTATTATGTATTAAATTTACCAACATGCGATCACTGGTAACAATAAATACTTGTGTTAATGCAAAAAAAGAAAAGAGGAAAATATCTGGGGGAAGAAAGGAAGGGAGTGGTAGATTGGTGAATGGATGTAGATTCTGTAAGTTGATGGACAAATCTTCCATTGGGTTGAATGTTGCATTCCCTTTCAAATTCTGATCAGATTCTGATCGGTTGATAATCATTTTATGGTTAGTTTTTTGCTTACTCTCTTCTAATTCTCTCTTAAATTTGTGCTGCCAGGCCGGGTGGTGGTGGCACATGCCTGTAATCCCAGCACTCTGGGAGGCAGAGGCAGGCAGATTGAGTTCGAGGCCAGCCTGGTCTACAGAGTGAGTTCCAGGACAGACAGGGCTACACAGAGAAACCCTGTCTCGAAAAAAACAAAAAATCCCCCCCCAAAAGAAACCAAAATTTGTGCTGCCAAACTCAGTCAGTGCAATAGAAACTTCTATATAAAATACAGCAATATATTCAATTTTTATCACATACCAGCAGTTCACTGAACTCCCTGATCCTTCCTGCTTTAAGCCATGTCTTTATTTAACTCAGCTAGCAACCTATATGATATTTCTCTTATTTTTTGCAAGTTTCTTATCATTTCTCTTGGCTATTACTCTTTTTCTGAATATGATTTAATACCCTCCATTGATATTTTTCATACATTCCCCATGAAATATTACCACTGCAATAATTCTGCTTATATTGACATGTTAAAGACAAATAACATTTAAAACAATTTTTTTGAATTCATTAGATTAATACACAACTTAGGCTAGTATTTAAGAAAAAAAATTCATCTCTAACAAACTCACCGTCATCTGATGCAAACCAGTTTAGCTAAGGATTTTGTCTATCTGAATTAACTTATTTTTATAATTATATAGATGAAACAGAAATCATAAATAACCCATAATTTCTTTCAACATCTGAAAGTCCTAGCTGCTTTTAATTTGTACATACCCAAGTTTCTACTGCTGCTGTCTCATTGAAAGAATCAATATCATAAATCTAAGAGTGCAATGCTGGTTTACTTGGATTGAAGCTGCATTCACTATGTGACCATTACCCCAGACTTCATTCCTCAGACCCCATATACATACCAAAATTCTGCTTATTCCCTTCAGTGGATCAATAGCAAACTTAGCTATTTATTATTTATTTATTCAATGTTAGTGTGGCATTTGCCCAGACCATGGCCAGCTTCTATCACCGAGTAATATCCCCAACCTTATTATTTCTTCATTTCGAGTATTATGCATTTGTTGTAGGTGTTAATGTGATTCTATATGGTGGTTAAGCAATATAAAGTTCTCTTTTGCCAAACTCTTGCAGTCTATCTAGACAATGTTCTGATGTTGTTAACAGACACTATGGCCAAAGCAGCTTTTTATAATAGGAACCATTTAAGGGAAGTTTAGTCCACTATTATAACAAGAAGCATGATAGTGCAGATGCAGAAATGGTGCTGAAGAACAGAGAGAGCTACATCCTGATCCACAGGTGTAACTGCCCGCAGTTACATTGAATGGGTTACCTAGAAGGGAAGCTGGGGATGTATGGGAAGGTGGCGAAAAGAGATCTTGCCCAAGAGAACACCTACTGCTCTAGGTCTCAAGGTTTAATGGAGGACTCCAGACATAGAGGCGGGGAGGGGGAGAACCCTTTCTCCAAAGTCTGGAAACTTCTCCAGTTTCCAGTGTTTCTCAGGAAATTGCAGGTCCTTGAAGAACAATGGGCTTCTCTTTGTCTGAGCACTCCACCCTAGGTGAGGGGATTATGGCTAACACAGGAGTTCCTGCTCAATGTCTGGGAGAGGAACTTCACATTGGTGTATGTCAAGTTCCTGCCAGGTGGCATGGTACCCAGATAAGGCTCCCTACACACAGGCCTGGAGATGGTGTATGGTCTTCACAGGTCTTTTGAAACATCAGATCCCATTCGCAGAGACTGTACTGCCTAATCCTAAGAGTAGAGCTGATTCAGGTTAATGTCAGTTATTTCAAGTGAATGATTGATAAACAAGATATGTGAATCTATGGGGGACGTTCTGATTCAAACCACCATGATTGTCTCTGTCTCTTGATGAGCGTATCTAACTACTGTTCTTATCACTCAGGCTGCTCACACCTTTCCCATTACTATTTCCACTTGCATATGCTCCATATGCGAGGCGCTCACACAGAGATCTAATTTCTTTCCATTATGAAACTGTAAATTAGCTATGAATATTTTGAAAAGTCTTTTATAATGATATTGTTTGTAAATTGCATTCTCCAGGATTTACTCTCTTTTCTTAACTCTATTTTTCTCACATATTTATCACCTTTATGGGACTATGATTTATGTATTTTCCTATTATAGTTTATGTTGTCCACCAGAGAAACTCTTTGGACACAGGTTCCAACCAAGAAAAAGTCTTTGTTAGCCAGCTGGCAACTACACTGGGTGTTGGGAATCGCACTACAGTCAGCCTTTGTGTGTATGTGTGTGTGTGTGTGTGTGTGTGTGTGTGTATGTGTGTGTTTTTAATATTTTTTTAAATTTTATTTTCTATATTCTTTGTTTACATTCCAAAGGTTTTCCCGTTTCCCAGTTCCCCCCTCATCATGTGTCCCATAAGTCCTCCCCCCACCCGTGCATTCCCCAATCACCCCCCCCCCAACCTTTCTCTGTTCTGGTACTCTCCTGCAAGACTGGAACCAATCTTTTCTTGACCAGTGTCCTCTCATGCCTTCTTCTTGGGAAACTTTTGATTTGCTAATTGTGCCTTGAATATTCAGAGCTTCTGGGCTCATTAATATCCACTTATCAGTGATTGCATTTCATGTGTATTCTTTTGTGATTGGGCTAACTCACTTAGGATGATATTTTCCAGATCCAACCATTTGCCTACAAATTGCATGAATTCATTGTTTTTAATTGCTGAGTATAGTATTCCATTGCATAAATATACCCTTTCTTAAGTTGTGCTTTAAAAAAAAAAAAATCCACATTCTTGCTTGACAGACCTCAGTTAGCAAAAGTTTGTAGCCAGAAGTTTAAGTACAGAGGCCCAAGTGTTGGTATATTTAGGGACATTCTCAGAACTATGGACTTTGATGGATTATGTCTTTTTCCTAGTTTTGGAGGGCACTGGCTGCCTACATGCTGAGTCTTTATGAGATGAGTGATACTACCATCATAGGATCAGTTGTCCTAAGGGTCTGGGGCTGATACATATGTGCATAGTCTCAAAAACTTGAAGAAAAAAGCATAAAACATAATTATCTTAAGTCAATCAGAGATGGATAGTATTTTAGTACAATTAATAGGACAGGATCACGGTAGGAAAGAAGAAAAGAACACTCCCGAAGCTCATTAGTGTGATTTTCTTCAAACTGATTAGTTCTTACTGCTACTTCTCCATAGGTGTCTTGAAATTTTTAGAATGATTAATCTCATTTTGTACTGGTGATCTTAAGCATCTATTCAGGTGCAATGAATAATGAGCCACAGATTTTTGTCTCCGACTATTAATATTCTAATCTATCAGACCTAAAATGTCCCCTGGTGGTAAATAGACTTCTGCAAAAACCAACTTAATTTTACCTAACACCTTCAATATTTTTTTCTCAAAACACAAATTATTTCTACTTTCATTTCTTCTGTTCCCATCTTCTTCCAGTCATTCCAAAATAATGTGTTGAAAACCATTAGAATTTTATGCATTGTATCATTTCTCATATGTGAATATATAATTGTTAGTATACTTATTAAAAGTATTGACATTGATCCTTTTTATGTACAATATTACATATATTTGAATTATATATATAATTCTGATATATAATGCATCTATATCTATATATAATGAATATATATACATTCTGCACACACTCTTAGATATCTATATATGTAAAATGAATATATATATGTATTCTGCACACAGACACTTATGTTTCATTTACATGTATTTATGGTAATTATATAAGTAATCATTGTATTAGTTTACATTTCAAATGATATCACTTTTCCAGTTTTTCCCTCCACCATGCCCCATATCCCATGCCACCTAACATTTGCATCTATGAGCATGCTCCTCCACCAACTCACAAACTCCTGCCTCACTGCTCTAGCATCCCCTACTCTGGGTCATTAATCCTTCTCTCCCAGCGATGCCAGATAAGACCATCTTCAGGTACCTATGCAACTGGAGCCATGGATCTCTCCATGTAGAGTCTTTGGCTAGTGGTGAGTTTTGAGACCTTTTTTTTTTTTTTAAGGATGTTTTCTTGTGAATTCAAACAAAAAAATAAAAGTTTGTATTCATAACCAGAGAGAGATTTCAGGGAGATCAGGACTGCGGCATGGCTATGTCTCCCATGCTGAGACTGATTGGCTTCATATACTGCAACCCAACATCAATGACAATTGGAAAACATTTAACTGAAAAGAAATTCTGTAGTGTGCCTCCCTTGCTTTTTTTTTAATTTTTAAGGTAGAATTTAAGGCAGGAATTATTAGAAAGACCTTAGCCACAAATATAAGAAAATTTTACATCAATAAAATTATGCAATGTCTTCAAAAATGTTTCATAGGTGACAAACAGAAGTACTATATTTAAACTGACAGAACGCAAGAAAGAAGACTCACACATGGAGAGTTGTGGCTGATTTGTGCTGGGCAACACTTTTCCATTCATTATGAGAAAATGATATTGGAAATAAAGGTTGATTTGTACTGGAAAAGACCACAAGTTAGACTATTTATGTGGAGTGAGCCTGGGCAAGAGATAAGAATGAACATCACTAAGCCCATAAACGTAAGGGCAGAATGAGGCAGTAAGTTAGAAGTATGATTATGGTTTTATTGTGGTGTTGATAAAACACCATTATCAAGCTCACAATATTTAGTTCCAGAAGCTAAGCATCCACCACTGCTGGAAGCATGGCAGCAGACACAAAACGTGGAGGAAGGTACTAGAGAGAGAGGACTCATGTTTGAACTGTCAAAATTTGGGAGATAATTAAAAATAATATGTTATAGTAATGTTACCATATTATTTAACCAATGAATCATGCTTTCCCCTAAAATTGTATTTTATGTATCCCAAAAATGTCATACAAAATAGTTTATAACAATCTTGTCACATATTCAAGTTTCAGGTGCTCAGGAAATAACAATTATATTTGGATTTCTTTTAATCATGATTCTAAGTGATATTTAAGAAGTTAAACTACTATTCAGTATTAAAGTATTGCTTTACATAAGTAGAAGAATTCCCACAAAACCTTTTGTAATGAAAATGTTGTTTGATAATTTCAAGATTTATTCATGTTTTAGTAAATACTGTTTGAAAAATGTATATAATTGTTAACTGGCAAAAACACATATTAAAAATATTATCTGATTGAAATTTGTATTGATATAATCTATGCAGACAGTGCATTCTTGGATAAAATCCTCCTGAAACCAGACGAAAAAGTCAGCCAGACTAACAACTTATAAATAGTTTAAATCAGTGTTTTATCTATTTACTTTAAATATTGAATTAAATTAGTTACTAGCTCCAAATAATTATTATTTTTATAACTAGTAGACAATTAAATGTGAAAAATTAATTATTAAAAAAGCCTTCCATACACTAGAAAAAATTTTCAAGAAGCCACATGGATTGTAGAGAATCAAGAATGTAATAATCTAATTCAAAGTCAAGTTAAATATAATTCTCATTAATTTCTATTAAAATACTTGGAATTCTTTTTAATTAATTCTACTTAATTCATATCATAAAACATCATAAACTAATATGCATAAAATTGCTAAAGAATTTGTTAATTCATAGCATTTAACTGAGGGTAAGATTTATTATTCTTGTTACAAAAGTAGTGCAAATTGCTATGTAAAATACAATATAATCTATTTTTCCTGTAATTTACACTGATAAATTTATTACTTTTACATAATGTCAGTCTTTTAAATAAATACTTAGAACATTAAAACTACATGACAATTTGTAAGTTAGGTCTCTGTAATATTTCATTAAAAAACAATTTTAATTGTATAATGGTTTCATAAATCAAACATATTCACATTTTCACATGTCCTGTTTAATATTATGGTATTTATTCATGTCTCTAGTACATTGTGACAATATTTTTATTCATTAATCATACCATAGTATAAGCATGAACCCTTCCAAAGAGAAGTGGTGTATTCACATAATCAATGAATAGGCCTCATATTTAAAGGAACTTAACAAAGTGCCCTTGTGCTAGATGAGTTATCTTCATAGGAAAAAATAGATGCACTTTTATGCCAAGAAATCCACAGGAATGTATTAAGTGTTCACCACCTTTGACAAAAATCAATTCCAACATTTGATACTGCTCTTTAAAATACTTTCACTTATAAAAACATTATTCTTAGAAGAAGATTGCCTTATCAGGCATCAGTGGGAGGGGAACCCCATGGTCCTGTGGAGGCTAGATGCCTCAGTATAGGCAAATACTAGGGTACTGAGGCAGGAGTGGGTGGGTGTGTGCGGAAGCACCCTTATACAAGCAGGGGTAGTGGGAAAAACATAGCGGAGTTGTGGGGACAAACTGGGAAGGGGGATAACATTTGAAATGTAAATAAATAAAATAACCAATAAAAATAAAATAAATGATAATTTAAAATCTATAAAATAATATGGAACAAAATTAACCTAGCTCAGCAGAATTATTTACAATAATTATTTACAATAATCTGCCTTAATTAATCTGTTTATGTTTTCACTGAAATAACACTGAATGTTAAGTGATCTGAATTATTTTTACCAATAATTCTGAAATTTAATATTACATAGGGAACATTGGTTTTCTGTTTATAAATTATGCTAATGATAATATTTTTTAGAAAAAGAAAGAAAACAAAAGTGATAAATAGTTGAATTAACTACTTACTTTTATAAAAACAATTTACCTATATATAATTTAATAATATTTATAATTAATATAAATATAGTAATTTAATGTTGGCTTACAATATTTTTAATGTACATTGTACATGGTTATATATGACTCAAAAATTTTGATGTAGAACAAAGAGGGACTGATACTCACATAGATCTCTTACTTTTTTCAATTTTTTTCCTTTGAGAAGAATACAACATTGCCAATTTATCATTAAGACATTTAGAAAAATGTACAGTACATTGCAGGATGTATTCATATATATTTTCTTTTTTTAAAGTTTTTGTTTTATATATTCTTTGTTTACTTTCCAAAGGCTTTCCCCATTCCCAGTTCCCCCCCCCACCATACGTCCCATAAGTCCTCTCCCCCCAACTATTCCCCAATCATCCCCCCCCCCACGATTTCTCTGTTCTGGGTCTACAAAACTGGATCCAATCTTTTCAGGCCCAGGGTCCTCACCTTTCTTCTTCTTGGGAATCATTTGACTTGCTATTTGTGCCTTGAGTATTTAGGGCTTCTGGGCTCATTATTATCCACTTATCAGTGATTGCATTAAGAATGCGAATCTACCCACTCTTATCTCCTTGTACTAAGATCAACTCCAAGTGGATCAAGGACCTCCACATAAAACCAGACACACTGAAACTATTAGAAAAGAAACTTGGGAAGACCCTGGAGGACTTGGGCACAGGGGGAAAGTTCCTGAACAGAACACCAATAGCTTATGTTCTAAGATCAAGAATTGACAAATGGGACCTCATAAAATTACAAAGTTTCTGTAAGGCAAAGGACACTGTCAGAAGGACAAAACGGCAACCAACAAAGTGGGAAAAGATCTTCAACAACCCCACATCCGACAGAGGGCTAATAGCCAATATATACAAAGAACTCAAGAAGTTAGACCCCATATATATTTTCTATATAAGTGAAAACAGTTATACAGACAAGTGTCAGGGCATAGCTACCTTTTTCTAATCATTTTCTCGTGAGGTCCCATAGAACCTGAAATATTAAAAGCTATTACCATCATCTTTAGTTACCTTCTAGGTTCTGGCAGTCAGCTGTTTCTGACTCATTCATTATACCTAATGAATGAGTCAGTCATGAAAGAGAAAAGTCAGCTTGTATTGACAGAGCTGCGTCATCCCTACCAGTGAACTTTCAGAATTCTTGAAAGTAATGCTTTTGCAAAATAAAGCAATTATCAACTACTGATTCTTTTTAATTATTATCTTGTTACTCGCTTCTGGGTAATAGGAAGCTTCAAGTGTACTGTATCAGGAAAATATAGTACATATGAGTACTATAAGAAGAAATAGTTTGAAATAAGTATGATTCCTCCAGAGAAATGATAAAGATTCAGTGCAAAATGTCTAGAGTGGTCAAGTGTGCTTTTACAATAGCAATAGTGTGCACTATGTAATACTTCTCTGTATCTTATTAAGATAGTGCTAGATGGGAAGAAACAAGTAAATCTTCAAAGACAGGACATTTGTGGAAAATTTTTGGGAATATCAATTATTTTGATGCAAGTACTGATGAGACTTACATGACCACTAAAATATTGATCCTTTTGCTAGCTTGTTATGCTTCTAAAAGTCATATTATCTGTAATCTATATATTCTGTAGATCACAGCATATTCTATTGGAAATGTTTTATCTTTTGCAGAACATCATTAAATGCATCATTTTATGTAACAATGCTGGACAATACTGGAACTTGATTCCAGAAAGTACTATTTACAAAGCCTGTGGCTATGTTATTGATGTTTAGCCCAATTCACATCTGTAAAACAAGGAATAAGACAAATGTATAACACATATAAATTTCTTTAGTATCAAACACATAAATGTGTACAGAATATATACTGGATTATTTTAATTGCTCAATAACTCATATTGACACAATATTAAGATAGAATGATTCCTAGTTATATTCCGCAATAGTATCAGACAGCCACCTGACAAAACTGTCATTAGAGAAGTTTCTTCCACCAACTGTTGTAAATAGATGCATAGACCCACAGCAAACATTAAGTAGAGCTCAGGGAATCCTGTGGAAGAAAGATTACAGAGCCAGAAAGATCAAGAAAAACCCGCAGAATCAACTAGCTTGAGCTCACTGAGGCTCACACAGATTAAACCATCCTTCAGGGAATGTGTATAGGTCCGACCACTCTGCTTATATATTATGGTTATGTAGCTGAGACTTCTTATAAGATTCCTAATATTGAGAGCAGGGGTTGTCTCTTACTCTGTTGTCTGTTTTTGGAAGCCCTTTCCTCCTACTGTGTTGTTTCTTCGAGCCTTAATATGAGGGGAGGTGCTTAGTTTCATTAGAATTTGATATGAAATGTTTGGCTGATATCCCTGGGAAGACTACTCTTTTCTGAAGGAAAAGAAAAAGGTGTAGATTGGGAAAGGAAGTGGGGAGAAGAAACAGAAAGGGGAGGAGAGAAGGAGAGCTGTAGTTAGCATGTCATAGAGGAAAAAATAATAAATTCAAAAAATAAGATTCCTATATGCATAAATAGTTATCTAACATGGGAGAACATGACTTAAGTAATTACAAAACAAATTGCCAAATATAAATATGAACTAAAAGTGCTTATTAACTTTCTCTCACAAATGAGCATGTTGGAAAAATCAATGGTTAATTAAAAACATTCAAGTAAAATAAAGATAGTTACAGTTTAGAGTCTGTATATCTACTTACAAAAGCAATTTTCTAGTGCAATTATGAATCTCAGCCCCTGCCTTTCAAGAGGGCCTAGAATGGGAACTGGATTTATGTTAGAGCAAGATGCCTAGAAAGCACTTTTACACTTGGAATTCAGGACACATTCAAGGCAAGAATTTACAGCAGTCATTTGGAACTGAAAATTTTAAAAATGTATAAGGAAAAGAGTGCAGGAAAGAGATTGTACAGCAGATTTAGAACAGAAAGTTTCAATGGCACAGTTACTGCTGTAGGACATGGAGCTAAGACTCTGAGGATACTTTTCCCTGGGGTATGTACAAATTTAAACTATCCACATAAGAGGTGAAAATTCTGAGGGATATGTCATCAATGATATTTGGCCATTTTCAAATCTTCTTTCCTTGCTTGGGAAGGACCAGATCTTTGTAGTAGGGCACTATCCTTAGGGAGAATCTTCTTGCTGGATAATCACTATCATTTACCTAGGGTCCACATGAGAATGATTTCTGAGTCAGTTCCACTTGTAGGAGACAACTGACATTTGAAATTTTCATAGTATATTCTAGTATGTTTTCTTTTGGAACCATTTATACATATCTAAGTTTGACAAGTATGTATTATGAATCTCTTTTTAGATGTGTGTGTGTGTGTGTATGTTTGTGTGTGTGTGTGTGTGTGTATGTTTGTGTGTGTGTGTGTGTATGTTTGTGTGTGTGTGTGATACTATTCACTGAAGAAATAGGAGGCTGAAATTACAATAGTGAAAGATCAAGAGAAGCCAAAGATAAACAATGAAGGACTTTTCTTGAACAGTGCAAAGAAAATAAACAAACTGAATGTGAGTAAAGAGAAAATAGTCACCATGCTCCCAAGAATGCCTTTATTAAGAGCAAGGAAATTATAAGAATCAATGTGACATTATCACTTACAAGTTAAAATAAATAAGTAAATAAATAAATAAGTAAACAAACAAATAAATAAATAGGAACAGTAACACCCTTAGAAGAATTCCTTGTGATTTAGGATTATAGTTGTTTCTTATAAGTGAGAAGGTTTAGAATATAATGCTAATTTTCATTAAAATTATCTAAGCCAAGAAAAAATATTTTTTTTATTTAAGATTATCATTGGAGTAAAGAAAGGAAAGGAAGCTTAGTTTTCTTATCTTTTGTTTTGTGATTTAGGCTGGGTGGTCCGAATTAGTTAACATTTGGAAATATAAATGATAGCTAAAAAATATTTCAGTAATAAAACTAATTTAATCTATTTAGACTTGAGAGTATCTTGATAAGATTCTGTGATTTATATCACGATAAATTAGACAGTTTGGGCTGGCTCAAATCTTGTGGAGAATCTCTGATTGGAATTTAAGTTTTAAACGAGACGAAGGATGGACTACTCTGAGCATTTCTGGGGTTGGAAGGTTTGGGAGTGTGGGAATAGGACCTAGAGCCAGCAAGAAAGAAAGACACAAGCCAGAGCCAAAAGAAGAATGAGACATGAGCAGGACTATTATCATGCCACAAAAGTGAAAGGTCAGCAATTTGGAAAAGGGAGATGGGGTGCAATAAGGGAATACATGGTGAAATGGTGGGGGCTGTGGGTGGAACAGGAAACAGAGTCACAAGCTATGGTGTCCAAATGCATATGAGCGTAATACATTTAAAGAATAGACCTTAAAACCCCCATTATGAACGTTTAAGAAGAAAAGACTTAGTGTTGAATACTCTTCTCAGCATAAGAATATGAGAGACAAATGAAGATGAAAGAGCATGGAGTCTATTCATTTATCCCTCACTGCTTTACTCTTTTAGTCATGATCCTATGTAGTCTAGTTTGTCATTGATTTATTATTATAGGTAACAGTCACCTTTTGTTATCACTTTAAATAATTGTATATTTGGTTCGTCACTATTCCAAAATTTGGAGAATAATCTATTTAATTATAGAATAATGAATAACCAATATTGGGGAAAACAATTTAGGAATTGTTCTGAGTTTGACTTTATTGACAATTTTTAAATTATGTAAGCTTTAGTCTAAAGTTGTACTTAAAATTTTCAGTTTCTATATAAATAACAGCATGAATTATCGTATACTCAGATCAATATTTAATTTCAGAATATATTATAAAGAAATAGTTTTTACAGTCTGTTACCAAAAGTCATTCTTAAGCTGCTCATTGGTTCAAACTATGATCAAGTTAAAAAAGATTTCTTATTATCCCTAATATGGTACCATTTAAAGGCAGCAAATCAAGTTATCTTCTTGATTGCATTAAAAGCTCAATTGCACATGCTGCTGACTAAACTTTTCTGAACTTATTTTGCTTTGCAATGTTTCAGTGTTTATTACTTTTATCTCTAATAAATGCTGCTAAATATAATTTGTTTAAATTATTTTTTTTAATTTCCTTTCAATAAATGCTTTGCCAAGTAATAAAATCTTGGTGAAGTTCAATTGGTAATTTAAATACCAAGTCATAAATAGCTATGCAAAAACTTATATGTAGCCATTTGGAAAACATCATTTGGAAAATTTACTGCCATCCCCCAGGCAACACCTTCCAGAATACAAGGTAGCCTGCCTATAGATCTCTTACCACCAGGTCTGCAGCAGAACACCAGTGGCAGCCTTGGAAGATGTAAGAGCTGCTCTTCCCAGGACAAGAGGCTGAAACAGAAAACATGCAGCACTTTCTGTTTGCTTTCTGAGACCACCTTCAATGGATAACAAAGACCTAATACTCAGACATTTCTAACCTCAATACCACCCAATAATCCAGCCTCCAGTACCACCAGGTACAACCTTTGAACACACCAGTTGAACAGTTCAGGAAAATGGGCAGTACATGGCCATTAATATCTACAAAAACACAGAAGGAAAACAGAAACTAAGTTAAAAACAAAAACAAAAACAAACAAAGAAAACACTGAACAAAGACAAATTCAGAAATCAGAATCGAGAACTATATTCATCCCATACCCAGTTGTCTAGATTCCAGCATAAAAACAGAACAAATCTCAACAAAGGTGACATATCTCCTTTAGAGCCTAGTAAGCCCTAAATATTTTAACACAGTTGAAGCATAAGAAAAAGACTGTACAAACAACTATATGAACATGCTAGAGATCTCTAATGTAGAAATTAATAAAGCCCTTAAAGAAATTCAAGAAAACATGAGCAGTAGAAGAAAATACATAAAATTTTTCAGGACCTAAAAGTGGACATAGAAAGAATAAGGAACATCCAACCTGAGAGAATTATGGAAGTGAAAAGTTTACGATTTCAAATGTGAACCAAGGAGGCAGGATTTACCAATAGAATCCAAGAGACTGAAGGGAAATTCTCAGGCTGCTACACAACAACCCTGGCTATCCCAAGGCAGAGAAGAGACACCAAGTTGCATTCCCCCAAAAAGCAATAATAGGAATAAACAATCATTGGCTATTGAAGCTTCCAATGTCTATAGTAATCACTGGCCAATTTAAAAACAAAACAATACTATCACTTAAAACACATATTGCCACCAACACACTGACAGCAGGAGATCTCAACACACCACTCTAATCTGTTTGTTTTTATTTTTGTTTTTAACTTAGTTTCTGTTTTCCTTTTGTGTTTTTGTAGATATTGATGGCCATGTACTGCCCATTTTCCTGAACTGTTCTAAACCAATAAGCACATAATCAAGAAAAAAAAACTAACAGAGAAATGTTTTATGGCAACTGATTCTATAAGTCTTAAGGAACATAACAAATATTTATGGAGCACTTCATCTAGGCAATAAAGACTATCATTAAACTTGATCACATGCTTAGAAACAAAGCAAATCTTAACAGGTACAAGAAAATTGAAATAATTCCGACATCCATGAAAGCATAAACTTGGATATTCACAACAGAATCAATAGAAGCTTACAAACTCATGGAAAATGAACAATGTTTGAATGAATAAAAAAATGGATCAAATCATAAATGAAGACGATAAACATTTACTAAAATTCAATGAAATAAACTTTTGGAACACAATAAAACAGTGCTAAGATGAAATTTCATAGCACCAAGGTCCTACACATAAAAAATAAAAACAAAACAAAACAAAAATTGGAGAGATCTCAGACTTGCCAGTGAAGATCACACCTGAAAGCTCAAAAACAAAAAGAGGTAGGCCCTTCCAAGAGAAGTAGATCATAAGGAACAATCAAATTCAGGGCTGGAATCCACTAACTATAAATTAATAGAACAATCTAAAGAATCCATGAAACAGAGTTTGTTCCTTATGAAAATCATCAAAATAGTCAAACCCTTATGCCACCTAAATAAAAATGGAAATTAACAAATTAACAAAATCATAATGAAAAGTGAGTAAATAAAAAAAAATTATATCAAGGAAATCCAGAGATGCATAAATAAGCATATACATTAAAAGGCAAGCAGATCAATGGAACAGGATTGAAGACCCAGAAATTAACCCACAGACTTATGGTCACTTGATCTTTGATAAAGGAGCCACAACCATCCGGTGGAATAAAGATAGCCTTTTCAACAAATGGTGCTGGTTCAACTGGAGGTCAACATGCAGAAGAATGCGAATTGACCCACTCTTATCTCTTTGCACTAAGATCAACTCCAAGTGGATCAAGGACCTCCACATAAAAACAGACACACTGAAACTATTAGAAAAGAAACTTGGGAAGACCCTGGAGGACTTGGGCACAGGGGAAAAGTTCCTGAACAGAACACCAATAGCTTATGCTCTAAGATCAAGAATCGACAAATGGGACCTCATAAAATTACAAAGTTTCTGCAAAGCAAAGGACACTGTCCGAAGGACAAAATGGCAACCAACAAAGTGGGAAAAGATCTTCACCAACTCCACATCCGACAGAGGGCTAATATCCAATATATACAAAGAACTCAAGAAGTTAGACCCCAAAGAACCAAATAACCCTATCAAAAAATGGGGCACAGAGCTAAACAAAGAATTTTCACCAGAAGAAATTCGGATGGCCGAGAAACACCTTAAAAGATGTTCAACATCATTAGTCATCAGGGAAATGCAAATCAAAACAACCCTGAGATTCCACCTCACACCAGTCAGAATGGCTAAGATTAAAAACTCAAGAGACAACAAGTGCTGGCGAGGATGTGGAGAAAGGGGAACACTCCTCCACTGTTGGTGGGATTGCAAAATGGTAAAACCGCTCTGGAAATCAGTTTGGCGGTTCCTCAGAAAATTGGGCATGTCACTTCCAGAGGACCCTGGCATACCACTCCTGGGCATATACCCAGAGGATTCCCCTGCATGCAATAAGGACACATGCTCCACTATGTTTATAGCAGCCTTGTTTATAATACCCAGAAATTGGAAGGAGCCCAAATATCCCTCAAAGGAGGAATGGATACAGAAAATGTGGTATATTTATACAATGGAATACTACTCAGCAATTAAAAATAATGAATTCATGCAATTTGTAGGTAAATGGTTAGACCTAGAAAATATCATCCTGAGTGAATTAGCCCAATCACAAAAAAATGCACGTGAAATGCAATCACTGATAAGTGGATATTAATGAGCCCAGAAGCCCTAAATACTCAAGACACAAATAGCAAGTCAAATGATTCCCAAGAAGAAGCAAGGAGAGGACCCTGGGCCTGTAAAGATTGCATCCAGTTTAGTAAAGAAACCGATGGGGGAGGGGGAATGATTGGGGAACAGTTGGGGGGGAGAGGAACTATGGGAAGTGTGGTGGGTGGGAACTGGGAAAGGGGAAAGCCTTTGGAATGTAAACATAGAATATAGAAAATTAAAAAAAAAAATCTGTACTTCACCAAACTGGAAAATCCAAAAGAAATGGTTAGTTTTCTTCATTGTTATCACTTATCAAATTAAATCAGGAGCAGGTAAATAAGGATATAACTTGTTTATCTTATAAACCTATAATTCTTGGTGAAATAGGTGCAGTCATTAAAAATCTCCATAATAAGAAAAGTCCAAAACCAAATTGTTTTAGTGCAGAATACTAACAGACCTTCAAAGGAATATTAATGTAAATACTTGTCAAAATATCCCACAAAACAGTTATCCTGATACCCAAACCATGTAAAGAACCAACAAAGAAAAGGAAAAACCGATCAATTTCCCCTATGAACACAGTGACAAAAATACCCAACCAAATAATTGCAAACCCAATGTAAAAACATTTCAAAATGATTATCTAGTTTGGTTCAGCCAAGACACACAAGGGGGTTGAATATGCAAAATCAATAAGCCATATGTGCAAAGCATATAAACAAACAGAAAGAAGCACACATGGCCATATCATTAGATACAGAAAAGACTTATAACGAAGTACAGCACCACTTCATGCTGAATTCACCTAATTCAAACAAATTAGGCATAAAAGGGAGAAAGCCAAACATAAGGGAGTTTACAACTAACAAACATAAGGCTGAAGGTATTACAGTCACTAATTACAGCAAGGCCATAGTATATAGCAAATGAATGGAAGAGGATTCATATCAATGCTACTAAAACAGAACAGGTTTTTCCATATTTTCAATACCTATTCAATATAGCAATTGCAGCCTTAGCTTGATCAATAATGTTGCTGAATGATATCAAGTGAGAACAAGGTGGAAAGGAGGAAGTAAAACAATCATTATTTGCAAATAATATGATAGTATATACAAGTGCCTCTATTTTTTCCAGTAGGGAACTCCTACGCTTTATAAATACATTCACTGCATTAGCTGGATACAAAATTAAGTCACAAATATAAGCAGACCTCCTACATAAAATGACAAGGAAAAATTATGGAAATAATACATTTCACAATAGCTTATAACTCTACATAAGGAAGTGAAAGGTTCATAAAATAAAAATTTCAAGTCCTTAAAGAAATTGAAGCTTAAAGCACACATTGCACCTGACACAATAATTGTAGGCAGCTTCAACACTCCACTCTCCTCAATGGACCAATCAGGAAAGCAGAAACTAAACAGGGGCACAGTGAAACTAATTGAAACTTTGGAATAATTGGATTTAATATATATATATATATATATATATATATATATATATATATATATATAGAGAGAGAGAGAGAGAGAGAGAGAGAGAGAGAGAGAGAAAATTTCATCCTAAAGCAAAAGAATATACCTTTTTCTCAGAACCGCATGGTACCTTCTCCAAGATTGATCATATAATTGGTCACAAGACAGACCTCAACAAATACAAGAAGACTGAACTAATCCCATGTCTCCTATCAGATCACTATGGAGTAAAAGTGGCCTTCAATAGCAAGAAGAACAACAGAAAGCCCACATACACATGGAAACTAAAAAATACTCTACTCAATGACACCTTGGCCAAGGAAGAAATAAAGAAAGAAATCAAAGACTTTTTAGACTTCAATGAAAATAAAGGAGCTACCTGCCCAAATCTATGGGACACAATGAAAGCAGTGCTAAGAGGAGAACTCATAGCCCTGAGTGCCTCCAAAAAGAAACTGGAGAGAACATACAATAGCAACTTAAAAACACACCTGAAGGCACTGCAAAAAAAAGAAGCTAATTTTCCCAGGAGGAGTGGAAGACAGGAAATCATCAAACTAAGGGATGAAATCAATCAAGTAGAAACAAAGAAAATAATACAAAGAATCAACAAAAACAAGAGCATGTTCTTTGAGAAAATCAACAAGATAGATAAATCCTTAGCTAGACTATCCAAAGGGCACAGAGACAGTATCCAAATTAACAAAATTAGAAATGAAAAGGGGGATATAACAACAGAAATTGAGGAAATTCAAAAAATAATCAGATCCTACTACAAAAGCCTATACTCAACACAACTGGAGAATTTGGAGGAAATGGACAATTTCCTAGACAGATACCAAATACCAAAATTAAACCAGGATCAATTATATCAGCTAAACCGTCCCATAACCCCTAGAGAAATAGAAGGAATAGAAGGGGTTATAGAAAATCTCCCAACCAAAAAAAAGTACAGGACCAGATGGTTTTAGTGCAGAATTCTATCAGCCCTTCAAAGAAAAAGTAACACCAATACTCTTCAAACTATTCCACAAAATAGAAACAGAAGGAACACTGCCCAACTCATTTTATGAAGCCACAGTAACGCTGATACCAAAAGCACACAAAGATCCTACAAAGAAAGAGAACTACAGGCCAATTTCCCTTATGAATATCAATGCAAAAATATTAAATAAAATTCTTGCCAACCGAATCCAAAAGCACATCAAAATGATCATTCACCATGATCAAGTAGGCTTCATCCCAGGGTTGCAGGGATGGTTCAATATATGGAAATCCATCAATGTAATCCACTGCATAAACAAACTAAAAGAAAAAACACATGATCATCTCATTAGATGCTGAAAAAGCATTTGACAAAATTCAGCATCCTTTCATGCTAAAAGTCCTGGAAAGAATAGGAATTCAAGGCCCATACCTAAATATAGTAAAAGCAATATACAGCAAACCAGTAGCCAACATCAAAATAAATGGAGAGAAACTTGAAGCAATCCCACTAAAATCAGGAACTAGACACGGCTGCCTGCTCTCTCCATATCTTTTCAATATAGTACTTGAAGTTCTAGCTAGAGCAATTAGACAACATAAGGAAGTCAAAGGGATACCAATTGGAAAGGAAGAAGTAAACTGTCACTTTTTGCAGATGATATGATAGTATACTTAAGTGACCCAAAAAACTCCACCAGAGAACTACAGGTGATAAACAACTTCAGCAAAGTGGCTGGTTATAAAATCAACTCAAGCAAATCAGTAGCCTTCTTGTAGTCAAAGGACAAGCAGGCTGAGAAGAAATTAGGGAAATAACACCCTTCACAATAGCCACAAACAATATAAAGTATCTTGGCGTGACTTTAACCAAACAACTGAAAGAACTGTATAACAGGAACTTCAAGTCCTTGAAGAAAGAAACCGAAGAAGACCTCAGGAGATGGAAAAATATTCCATGCTCTTGGATTGGCAGGATCAATATAGTAAAAATTGCCATCTTGCCAAAAGCAATCTACAGATTCAATGCAATCCCCATCAAAATCCCAAATCAATTCTTCATAGATCTAGAAAGACCAATTCTCAAATATATCTGGAGTAAGAAAAAACCCAGGGTAGCTAAAATCATTCTCAACAATAAAAGGCCTTCTGGGGGAATCAATATCCTTGACCTCAAGCAGTATTACAGAGCAATTGTGCTAAAAACTGCATGGTATTGGTACAGCGACAGGCAAGTAGATCAATGGAATAGAATTGAAGACCCAGAAATGAACCCACAGAATTATGGTCACTTGATATTTGATAAAGGAGCTACAGCCATCCAGTGGAAAAAAGATAGCCTTTTCAACAAATGATGCTGGTTCAACTGAAGGTCAACATGCAGAAGTATGCGAATTGACCCCCTCTTATCTCCTTGTACTAAAATCAACTCCAAGTGGATCAAGGACCTCCATATAAAACCAGACACACTGAAACTAATAGAAAAGAAACTGGGGAAGACCCTGAAGGACATGGGCATGGGGGAAAGTTCCTGAACAGAACACCAATAGCTTATGCTCTAAGATCAAGAATTGACAAATCGGACCTCATAAAATTACAAAGTTTCTGTAAGGCAAAGGACACTGTCAGAAGTACAATACAGCAACCAACAAATTGGGAAAAGATCTTCACCAACCCCACATCTGACAGAGGGCTAATATCCAATATGTACAAAGAACTCAAGAAATTAGACCCCAAAGAACCAAGTAACCCTATCAAAAAGTGGGGTGTAGAGCTAAACAAAGAATTTTCACCAGAAGAAATTCAGATGGGTGAGAAGCACATTAAGAGATGTTCAACATCATTAGTCATCAGGGAAATGCAAGTCAAAACAACCCTGAGATTCCACCTCATACCAGTCAGAATGGCTAAGATTAAAAACTTAAGGGACAACATGTGCTGGCGAGGATGTGGAGAAAAAGGAACACTCCTACACTGTTGCTGGGATTGCAAGATGGTACAACCGCTATGGAAATCAGTCTGGCAGTTCCTCAGAAAATTGGGCATGACACTTCCTGAGGACCCTGTCATACCACTCAATATACCCAGCGGAATCCCCTGCATACAATAAAGACACATGTTCCACTATGTTCATAGCAGCATTATTTATAATAGCCAGAAGTTGGAAGGAGCCAAGATGTCCCTCAAAGGAAGAATGGATACAGAAAATGTGGTATATTTATGCAATGGAATACTATTCAGCAATTAAAAATAATGATTTCATGCAATTTGCAGGCAAATGGTTGGATTTGTAAAATATCATCCTAAGTGTGTTAACCCAGTCACAGAATAATACATATGAAATGCAATCACTGATAAGTCGATATTAATGAGCCCAAAAGCTCTGAATACTCAAGGCACAATTAGCAAATCAAAAGATTCCCCAGAAGAAGGAAGGAAAGGACCCTGGTCTTGAAAAGACTGGATCCAGTTTTGTAGGAGAGGATCAGAACAGAGAAATCTGGTGGCAGGGGGGTGATTGGAGAACGGGTGGAAGACTAATGGGACATATGGTGAGGGGGAAAGGGGAAAGCCTTTGGAATGTAAACAAAGAATATAGAAAATAAAAAAAAAGAAAGAAGAGGACATTTCAGCCACAATCTGGAACTTCATCTTATGTTCTGTGACAGCTGTGAGCATCACTCCTGGCCTCTCTCTGACGTCAGAAGCATTCGTTTCTAGGCTGGTGATTATTACAGTGATGTTCGAACTTCTGCTACCAGACTTGAAACACTGAGCAGAACTATGATGGGAACTTTTAGAATTGATGTTCAGGGTTTGGAAGTCTCTTGCTGCTACATCAGAATCAGTCTTCTAACTTGCCTCAAATAACTGCAGTACCATCCTAATGACCTTCCAACTTCTTTTTTAAATTAAATGCTTTGGAATAAAAAAAAAAGAAAGAAATTGAAGAATACCAGAAAACAGAAAGTTCTCCCATGCTCACGGATCTGTAGGATTAACAGTAAAAATGACCATCTTGTCAAACATAATCTGAAGATTCATCACAATCCCTATCAGATTTCCAAAAAAAATTCTTTACACGTAATATGGAAAAGTTAAAAAAAATACAATAACAATCCTAAACAATGAAAACAATGCTAGATGTATTACCATCACTGATTTCAAATTGTGCTACAGAATTATAATAATACAAAGCACATGATATTAGCATAGAAATAGATAAATTTATCAATAGAATTAAATTGAAGTACAAGGCATACATTAATACACCTATGATCTCCTGATTTTTGATACAGAAATCTGACATTACATACTGAACCAAAATAATTTATCTTCAACAAATGGTGCTGACAAAATGAGATGTCTACATGTAGAATACTAATACCTCATTTCATCACCCTGCAAGAAGCTCATGTCCAAGTGACTCAAATGTTTCAAACACAATACTTTAAATCTAATAGATGACAAAATGAGAAATAGTCTTGAACATAATGGTACAGGAGACAACATTCAAAGCAAAGCAATAATAGCACAGACATTAAGACTGATGGTAAATGGTACCTTATGAAACTGAATAGTTTTTGGAACGTAAGGGCAATTTCAATTGAATAAAGGCAGCCTATAGAATGGAAAAAATATATATCAAATCTGCTTTTGATAATGTATATAAACCAGATATCAAAGAACTAAATAATTCAATTAAAAACAGGATATAATTCTAAACAGAGTTCTCAATAGAAGATTCACAAATGAATGAGAAAATTTTAAAGAACAATTCACTACCGCTATCTATCAGGAACATGCCAATCAAACTACTTTGATATTCTATCTTACACCTGTCAGGATGGCTAAGATCAATAACACAAGTGATCATAACTCATGCTGTGAAAGATGTGAATTGGAACACTCCTCCATTTCTGGTCAGAGTGTTAACCTGTTCAATCACTTAAAAAATCATGTTGGCATTTATTTCCTCAGATGCTTGGGGGTTAATGTACCATCTATACAACAATTAGGCATATAAAGAAAAGATGCTCCATGATACCACAAAGACACTTTCTTAACCATGTTCATTGCTGCTTTACTCTTAATAACCAGAAACTGGAAACAATCAAAATGTCCCTCAATAGAAGAACGGATGAAAAATGGGTTACATGCATATAATGGAGTCCTAATCAGCTGTTTAAAAAATGGCTTAAAAACTTGCAGGCAAATGAATGGAACTAAAAAGCTATCATCCTGAGTAAAGAAATTTGCACCTAGAATGTTAAATATGGTATTTGCTTTTGTGTAGATATTAGCCATTAAATAAGTAATTGCTGACCCAGATACATTTGTTAAAGAGAAAGGACTAGGGTCCACATGAACATTGTGTGGATGGGGAAATACAATATCACTAGTGGATGAAGGCATGTGGGGAAGGGAATGGGAGGATGAGGTAGGGTGGGTAAGGAATATAGAGAGACTGTAGGAAGATGAGGAGTGCTTAAGGCATGAAATGATGGTCTAAACTTTCTAAAAAATGAAAGTGACTGTAATAAGGTCTTTTAATGATAGGGGAAATGAAGTTCTAACTAACTGGGTATCTCTTGTCATTAAAGAAATGTTCCAATAAATAGATTGGGTTGCACTCAATTAAACCCAGGGGTTCCCATAGAAACACCCAAACAAGCCATGCTGTTGCTAAGACAATTGGATGCTTATAGTAAACTGAAAGCAGTGCCCCATTGCCAAGAACCACACCCATCCAACTCAGTGAATGTAAAAGAGCAAGAGAAGCTGATGTCCATGTAGCATTCTGACAGCTAAGTTCTAGTGTCTTTGGTGCAGGAACATGCTATGTAGGCCACCAAAGGAGAAATATAAATACCATACCTGACACATTATTGACAAAAGTGGAAAATGTGATACAAGAAAAAAGATCATAGAGCATAAGCTATTGGTGTTCTGTTCAGTAAATTTTACCCTGTGCCCCTGTCCTCAAGGGTTTTCCCCAGTTTCTTTTCTATTAGTTTCAGGGTTTTTTTTTTTCTGGTTTTATGTAGAGGTCCTTGAACCACTTGGAGTTGAGCTTAGTACAAGGAGATAAGAATGGATCGATTTGCATTCTTCTGCATGTTGACCTCCAGTTGAACCAGCACCATTTGTTGAAAAGACTATCTTTTTTCCACTGGATGGTTTTAGCTCCTTTGTTGAAGATCAAGTGAACATAGGTGTGTGGGTCCATTTCTGGGTCTTCAATTCTATTCCATTAATCTACCTGCCTGTCATTGTACCATGCAGTTTTTAACACTATTGCTCTGTAGTACAACTTGAGGTCCAGGATACTGATTCCCCCAGAAGTTCTTTTACTGTACAGTAGAATACTACTCAGCAATTAAAAACAATGAATTCATGAAAATTTTAGGCAAATGGTTGGAACTGGAAAATAACATCCTAGGTGAGGTAACCCAATCACAAAAGAATACACATGGAATGTAGTCACTGATAAGTGCATATTAATTAGCCCAGAAGCTCTGAATACTCAAGACACAATTAACATATCAAATGATTCTCAAGAAGAAGGGAATAGTGGGACCTGGTCCAGGAAAGGCTTGATCCAGCATTGTAGGGGAGTACCAGGACAGAAATGGGAGGGGGTGATTGGGGAATGGGTGGAGGAAAGAGGGCTTATGGGACTTATGGGGAGGGAGGAACTGGAAAAAGGGAAAGAGTTTAGAATGTAAACCAAGAATATAGAATATAAAAAAGGATCAATAATAATAACCACAGAAAACAACTTACCAATTAGTTATTGAGAGAGACACATAAACTTGCTTTAATTTGTGGTCTACACTGTCAAGTCTTCTGACTGTATAGGAAATAGACTTCAACATCATGCTCTTCACCTTCAACTGTTTTTTTTTCTTTTTTTAATCCAAATATTTTACTGAGACTGATGTTACCAGATCATAGATGGTAGTATATGGTTTCCTTCCCGAACTTGCAATGATACAACTGCTTTATAAATAAGGGGCAATATTTTAAAAACAGTTTATAGTAAAGTTAAATGTGATAGGTTTCAGAAGATTGTTCATTCAAGTGTACATATATGATCCCAAATATCATAAGAGCTAACTTTGAATCTGGTGTTTATGTGAATTAGCCTAAAGTTAGCTCTTAGGATATTAGAGTGATAAATGTATTAGACTTGTTTAAGATTGTTATTCATGAATACAATCTTCTCACCTGAGTTGAAATTATAATGAATCTCAATGTCCCGATTTAAGCAATAATGTTCACTGAACAACCAAACTCTTTACCAGACAGTTGAAAATACTACAGACTGATAATAGTTAGGATAAGATTTTAAAATAATCAATCCTTTACTAGGTCATCATTATGAATCTCTTATAGGGAAAAATAAAACAAAAATTAACACACTGAAAATAAATAGGTATACCTAACACAAAGATGTTTCACAATAACAATAAAAATATTATTTTAAGTTCTATTAACTGATTAAATAATTATTAGTGTGAAACATCTGTCCTGTCACTATAGAATAATTTAAAATAGAATTAGAAAATCAACATACCACTCCTGGGAATATATCCAGAAGACTCCCCAGCATGCAATAAGGATACATGCTCCACGATGTTTATAGCAGCCTTATTTATAATAGCCAGAAGCTGGAAAGAACCCAGATGTCCCTCAATGGAGGAATGGATACAAAAATGTGGTATATATACACAATGGAATACTATTCAGCCATTAGAAACAATGAATTCATGAAATTCTTAGAGAAATGGATGGAGCTGGAGAACATCATTCTAAGTGAGGTAACCCAGTCTCAAAACAATACCCATGGTATGCAGTCACTGATAAGTGGATATTAGCCTAGAATCGTGGGACACCAAAGACACAATTCACATACTAAATGATGTCTGACAAGAAGAAAGGAATGGACACTAATGCTGGAAAGGATCAAAGCATCAGTGTAGGGGAATACCAGAATAGGGAAGTGGGAAGGGCTGGATGAGGGAGCAGGGGGGAGGGAAAATGGCATGTGGGACCTTAGGGGGGTGGGGAAACAAAAAAAAAGGGAAATGAAATGTAAATATAGAATATATCCAATAAAAAAAGTAAAAAAGATAAACTGAAAACACACACACACAAAAAGAAAATCAATATACTGTTCAATCATATTTGTATAGAGTATTCCTAATTCAAATACTTTTAGAAATACTTAAAATGGAACATATATGTTGCCTATTGTATTAGATACAAATAATATACACTGATAAACTTTTCAAAGCTCTTCTAGTAAACTAGCCAAAACTTTACACTGCCCAAAATTACCTTAGTATGTTTCATCAGCACGAATCATTAATCCCAACCCATGTCTTCCTTTGTGTTATATATAATATATTATAATTATTAGTGTTACAAAGAAGAAGAATTCTATGGTCAGAGATCATCTTTCAATTGATAACTCCTTTAAAAACTGACATTTGCTTTCAATATCCTGTAAATTTCAGAGTCGACAGTGTCCACTGCACTTATTTTCTTCATTTAAAAAGTGAGGTAATAAATTTATTTAAAAAGTCTTTATAAGTGAAATATTTTGTTTCACTATAATATTTTCTTACATTTATAAAATCATCTAGTTTGAAGTTTACAAGCGTTCATTATATATATATATATAATATACATTATATAATATACATATATAATATATATATATAATATACACACACACATATATATACATATATATATACTTGTATTTTAAAATGCCTTATTGTCATCATAATTACATATCCTGCTGAAAGTCACACAATTTAAGCAAAGCAAAGGGATGCATTAAATCTATAAATGTACAATATTCCTTAACATTTTAATTCTTATTCAACACAAGACTTCTGCTTTTAATAAAAATGCCTTCCTCTCTGGCACTCTGACAGAGCTATGTTCTCTTGCCAGGTTTTTTGAAGACTGTGTATAAAACACTAATGGAACATTTGAGTCTTCCTTTCCAGAGGCTCCTGCTCTTTGGCTCAGATATTGAGTTTGTACATTTTGAAATATAGAAGCACTTTATAAAGTCCTTTGATATATTTTCATAAAATACAGTAGGGAAAACCTATTTCATTTTACTCTTACTTTGGCTTGCATTTTTCAGCATTAGACCCGAGTTAAGTCCATTGTCATGTTACATAACTAGGATATCTTGTCACACCCTGACATCATGTCACCTAAACCATGACTCATGATCTTAGGAAGCTTTGAGAGAAAGGTTCTGGCAATTATCAAATGGCTCAGACCATCCTTTGTCATCTCACAAAGCTAAAGTATATTTGTGATGTATTGTCTGAAATTTCTTAAAATATATTGCCCTAGACACTTGTTCCAGAACATTTTCAGGAGATCCATATGCTTACATAGGATGAGAGTAGCACGTAATGCATACATGCTTTCAGTTAATGCTCATTTTCAAAATCAGAGTATATCTGATTTGATTGGTTTTTTTTTTTTGTACTATACAGGTATATTGTAAATTATTGACTTCCATCAAAATGAAACTATTAAAACCTGGGAGAAGAAGATTTAGGAACCATTAATATCAGTAACTAGAAAAACCCAGTCTTTTGTTTTACCAAAAGGCAAGCAAAGGCAGTGATGCTAGAGCACACTCAATGATGTATACATGAGGTCAGAGGTGAAAAAAAGAGGCTATTGTTACAAATAGAAGTCATCACGTGCTTCAACCTTGTTGAGATATGAGTTAAGTTGCTGGTAGAAAGGCTAAAATTCATTTGTTGAATAAATAAATATTTTTGAGCATCTTACTGTTGGATAGCAAGAGATATATACTCTGAAACCATACTAATAAGTAAACGTGGGATGAGATCACTAGATGCTGGCATAAGAACACAATGAACAAAAAGCAGGGCAATATGACACCATAAGAGCCCAGCTCTTCTATTAGAGCAAGCTCTGGATAATCTAACACAGCTGAAGTACAAGAAAATGACCTTATATATGATCTTGGGTAGATTTTAGAGGCATTTGAAAATATAAAGAAATATAGATATGAAAATACTACAAAATATAAAGAGGATTTATAGAAAAGCAGAAAAATTCAATAAAACCATTTAATGAAATGAAAGAACTGTTCAAGACTTGAAAACTAAGATAGAAGCAATAATAAAACACAAGGTACAGAAATCCTGGAATGCAAAATCTTGGGTGGGCAAAAGAACAGGAACTACAGACAAAAACATCACTAACACAGATTGGGAAAAGATCTTCACCCATCCCCACATCCTACAGAGGGCTAATATGCAATATATCCAAAGAACTCAAGAAGTTAGACTCCAAAGAACCAAATAACCCTAACAAAAAATGGGGTTCAGAGCTAAACAAAGATTTTTCACTAGAAGAAATTCGGATGGCTGAGAAACACCTTAAGAGATGTTCAACATCATGGGACATCAGGGAAATGCAAATCAAAACAACCCTAAGATTCCCCTTCACAACAATCAGAATGGCTAAGATTAAAAACACAAGAGACAACAGGTGCAGGTGAGGATGTGGAGAAAGAGGAACACTCCTCCACTGTTGGTGGGATTGCAAGATGGTACAACTGCTCTGGAAATCACTCTGATGGTTCCTCAGAAAATTGGGCATGACACTTCCAGAGGACCCTGTCACACCACTCCTGTGCATATACCCAGAAGATTCCCCTGCATTCAATAAATACACATGCTCCACTATGTTCATAGCAGCCTTATTTCTAATAGCCAGAAGTTGGAAGGAGCCCAGATGTCCCTCAAAGGAGGAATGGATACATAAAATGTGGTATATTTATACAATGGAATACTTACTACTCAGCAATTAAAAATAATGAATTCATGCAACTTGTAGGCAAATGGTTGGATCTGGAAAATATCATCCTAAGTGAGTTAACCTAATCACAAAAGAATACACATGAAATGCAATCACTGATAAGTGGATATTAATGAGCCCAGAAGCTCTGAATACTCAAGGCACAATTAGCAAATCAAAATATTCCAACGAATAAGGAAGGAGAGGACCCTCGTCCTGAAAAGACTGGATACAGTTTTGTAGGACAGTACCAGAACAGAGAAATGGTGGGGGCAAATTGGGAAGGGGAGGGGAGAGTACTTATGGGAGATAAGGTGAGGGGGGGGACTGGGAAAGGGGAAAGCATTAGGAATGTGAACAAAGAATATAGAAAAAACTCAGGGTTGTTTTGATTTGCATTTCCCTGATGACTAATGATGTTGAACATTTCTTAAGGTGCTTCTCAGCCATCCGAATTTCTTCTGGTGAAAATTCTTTGTTTAGCTCTGTACCCCATTTTTGATAGGGTTATTTTGTTCTTTGGGGTCTAACTTCTTGAGCTCTTTGTATATATTGGACATTTAGTCCTCTGTCAGATATGGGGTTGGTGAAGATCTTTTTCCCAATTTGTTGGTTGCTGTTTTGTACTTCTGACAGTGTTCTTTGCCTTACAGAAACTTTGAAATTTTATGAAGTCCCATTTGTCAATTCTTGATCTTAGAGCATAAGCTATTGGTGTTCTGTTCAGGAACGTTCCCCCTGTGCCCATGTCCTCCAGGGTCTTCCCCAGTTTCTTTTCTATTAGTTTCAGTGTGTCTGGTTTTATGTGGAGGTTCTTGATCCACTTGGAGTTGATCTTATTACAAGGAGATAAGAGTGGGTCAATATGCATTCTTCTGCATGTTGACGTCCAGTTGAACCAGCACCATTTGTTGAAAAGGCTACCTTTTTCCCCAGTGGATGGTTGCAGCTCCTTTATCAAAGATCAAGTGACCATATGTCTTTGGGTTCATTTCTCCATCTTCAATTCTATTTCATTGTTCTACTTGCCTGTTGCTGTACCAATACCATGCAGTTTTTAGCATAATTGCTTTGTAGTACTGTTTGAGGTCAGGGATATTTATTCCACCAGAAGTTCTATTACTGTTGATAATAGTTTTAGCCATCCTGGGTTTTTTGTTATTTCAGATGAATTTGAGAATTGCTCTTTCTAACTCTATGAAGAACTGAGTTGGGATTTTGATGGGGATTGCATTGATTCTGTATATTGCTGGATCCAGATTTGTAGGAGAGTATAAGAACAGAGAAATGGGGGGGTAATTGGGGAATGGGTGGAGGGAAGAGGACTTATGGGACATATGGTGACGGGGGAACTGGGAAAGGAGAAAGCCTTTGGAATGTAAACAAAGAATATAGAAAATAAAGAAAAAAAGAAAAAAACAGAAAAAAATCACTAAGAACACAAGAGACAGAAGAAAAAATCTGAGAAATAGAAGATACAATAAGAGAAATCAAAACAAAAGTGATAAATTAAAAAGAAAATTTGTGACACAAAGCGTCATGGGAATCTGGACACTATGAAAAAAATAAACCTGAGAATGATAAGAAAGAAGGAGACTATTCCTAGCTCAAAGATCAAGAAAATGATAGAAGAAAATTTCCCCAACATACAAGAAGCTTACAGAACACAAAATTAGATTGGATCAGAAAAGAATCCTTGCACTATATAATAATCAAACATTAAATATATAGTACAAAGTACAAATCTTAAAAGCTGCAAGGGGGAAAGGCCAACTAACATACAAAGGCACAACTTTCAGAATTATAGTATACTTCTCAACAGAGACTCTAAAAGTCAAAAGGGCCTCTACAGATGTATTGCAGTCTCTAAAAGACTATAGATGTTAACACTGACTACTGTATTCTGTAAAATTTTCAATTGCCATAGACGCTGAAAATAAGATATTGCATGACATAACTAGATTGAAATAATATCTATCCACAAATATAGTCCTATAAAAGATGCTAGAAGGCAACCCCAGGAGGTTGATTACACCCAAATAACTCATCAAATAAATAATTATACACACACATACACACACACACACACATACACACACACACACACATACACACACACACACACACACACATACACATACACACACACAAAACCTAAGAAGCTAAACACACACCTAACAACATTAAAAATCACAAAAATAACAATCATTGGATATTAATATCTCTCAGTGTCAATGGACTCAATTCCCCAATGAAAACACAGGCTCACACAATGGAGGTGAAAACAGGATCCATTCTTCTGCTGCATAAAAAACTTAAAAAACTTAAAAAGTAAAGTTGCAGTTTAAAATATTTCCCAAAGTAAATATTGTAACCAAATAGTTTTTCTTAGCAAGTTCTACTTAACTGTTGAAAGACATGTTTTATTCTTTTTTATTATTATTTATTCTATATTCTTTGTTTACATTCCAAAGGCTTTCCCCTTTCCCACTTCTCCCCTCACCATATATCCCATATGTCCTCTCCCCCTCACCTATTCCCCAATCACCCCCCACCACCACCACCACCATATCTCTGTTCTGGTACTCTCCTATAAAACTGGATCCAATCTTTTCAGGCCCAAGGTCCTCTCCTTCCTTGTTCTTGGGAATCTATTGACTTGCTAATTGTGCCTAGAATATTCAGAGCTTTGGGGCTCATTAATATCCACTTATCATTGATTGCATTTCATGTGTATTCTTTTGTGATTGGGTTAACTCACTTAGGATGATATTTTCCAGATCCAACCATTTGCCTACAAATTGCATGAATTCATTATTTTTAATTGCTGAGTAGTATTCCATTGTATAAATATACCACATTTTATGCATCCCTTCCTCCTTTGAGGGACATCTGACCTTCTTCCAACTTCTGGCTATTATAAATAAGGCTGCTATGAACATAGTGGAGCATGTGTCTTTATTGTATGCAGGGGAATCCTCTGAGTATATGCCCAGGAGTGGTATGCCAGGGTCCTCTGTAAGTATCATGCCCAATTTTCTGAGGAACTGCCAGACTGATTTCCAGAGTGGTTGTATCATCTTGCAATCCCACCAACAGTGGAGGAGTGTTCCTCTTACACCACATCCTCGCCAGCACCTATTGTCTCCTGAGTTTTTAATCTTAGCCATTCTGACTGGTGTAAGGTGGAATCTCAGGGTTGTTTTAACTTGCATTTCCCTGATGACAAATGATGTTGAACATCTCTTAAGGTGTTTCTCAGCCATCTGAATTTCTTCTGGTGACAATTCTTTGTTTAGCTCTGTACCACATTTTTTGATAGGGTTATTTGATTCTTTGTGGTCTATTTTCATGAGTTCTTTGTATATAGAAAGTTCCTTTGTATATGGGGAAATTAGCCCTCTGATGGATATGGGGTTGGTGAAGATCTTTTCCAAATTGGTTGGTTGCCATTTTGTCCTTCTGACAGTGTCCTTTGCCTTAAGGAAACTTTGCAATTTTATGAGGTCCCATTTCTCAATTCTTGATCTTAGAGCATAAGCTATTGGTGTTCTTTTCAGAAACTTTCCCCCTGTGCCAATTTCCTCCAGGGTCTTCCCCAGTTCCTTTTCTATTAGTTTCAGTGTGTCTGGTTTTATGTGGAGGTCCTTGATCCACTTGGAATTGGTCTTAGTACAAGGAGATAAGTGTGGTCAATTTGCATTCTTCTGCGTGTTGACCTCCAGTTGAACCAGCACCATTTGTTGAAAAGGCTATCGTTTTGACACTGGATGGTTGTAGCTCCTTTATCAAAGATCAAGTGATCATAACTCTGTGGGTGTATTTCTGGGTCTTCAATCCTATTCCATTGATCTACTTGCCTGTTGTTATACCAATACCATGCAGTTTTTAACACAATTGCTCTGTAGTACTGCTTGAGGTCAGGGATATTGATTCCCCCAGAAGGCCTTTTATTGTTGAGAATAGTTTTAGCTATCCTGGGATTTTTGTTACTCCAGATGAATTTGAGAATTGCTCTTTCTAGATCTATGAAGAATTGATTTGGGATTTTGATGGGGATTGCATTGAATCTGTAGATTGCTTTTGGCAAGGGGGCCATTTTTACTATATTGATCCTGCCAATCCAAGAGCATGAAATATTTTTCCATCTTCTGAGGTCTTCTTCGATTTCTTTCTTCAAGGACTTGAAATTCCTGTCATACAGATCTTTTGCTTGTTTGGTTAGAGTCACAACAAGGTACTTTATGTTGTTTGTGGCTATTGTGAAGGGTGTTATTTCCCTAAATTCTTTCTCAGCCTGCTTGTCCTTTCCGGACAGGAAGGCTAGTGATTGCTTGAGTTGATTTTATAACCAGCCACATTGCTGAAGTTGTTTATCAGCCATAGAAATTCTCTGGTGGAGTTTTTTGGGTCGCTTAAGTATACTATCATATCATCTGCAAATAATGATAGTTTGACTTCTTCCTTTCCAATTTGTATCCCTTTCACTTCCTTATGTTGTCTAATTGCTCTAGCTAGAACTTCAAGTACTATATTGAAAAGATATGGAGAGAGAGTACAGCCTTGTCTAGTTCCTGATATTAGTGGGATTGCTTCAACTTTCTCTCCATTTAGTTTGGTGTTGGCTGCTGGTTTTCTGTATATTGCTTTTACTATGTTTAGGTATGGGCCTTGAATTCCTGCTATTACCAAGACTTTTAGCATGAAAGGATGCTGAATTTTGTCAAATGCTTTTTCAGAATCTAAGGAGATGACCATGTGTTGTTTTTTTCTTTTAGTTTGTTTATGTAGTGGATTACATTGATGGATTTCCATATATTGAACCATCCCTGCATCCCTGGGATGAAGACTACTTGATCATGGTGAATGATCGTTTTGATGTGCTCTTGGATTCAGTTGGCAAGAATTTTATTTAATATTTTTGCATCGATATTCATAAGGGAAATTGACCTGTAGTCCTCTTTCTTTGTTGGATCTTCGTGTGGTTTTGGTATAAGCATAATTGTGGCTTCAAGAACTAGTTGGGCAGTGTACCTTCTTTTTCTATTTTGTGAAATAGTTTGAAGAGTATTGGTGTTAAATCTTCTTTGAAGTTCTGATAGAATTCTGCACTAAAACCATCTGTTCCCATACTTTTTTTGGTTGGGAGGCTTTCTATAAACCCTTCTATTTCTTTAGGGGTTATGTGACTGTTTAACTGATCTAATTGATCCTGATTTAATTTTGGTATTTGGTATCTGTCTAGGAAATTGTCCATTTCCTCCAGATTCTCCAGTTGTGTTGAGTATCGACTTTTGTAGTAGGATCTAATGATCTTTTGAATTTCCTCAGTTTATGTGGTTATGTCCCCCTTTTCATTTCTAATTTTGTTAATTTGGATACTGTCTCTGTGCCCTTTGGTTACTCTGGCTAAGGTTTTATCTATCTTGTTGATTTTCTCAAAGAACCAGCTCCTGGTTTTGTTGATTCTCTGGATGGTTTGCTTTGTTTCTACTTGATTGATTTCAGCCCTGAGATTGATGATTTCCTGTCTTCTACTCCTCCTGGGTAAATTAGCTTCTTTTTGTTTCAGGGATTGCCATTAAGGTGCTAGTGTATGCTCTCTCCAGTTTCTTTTTGGAGGCACTTAGGGCTATGAGTTTTCCTGTTAGCCCTGCTTTCATTGTGTCCCATAGATTTGGGTAGGTTGTACTTTCATTTTGATTGTATTCTAAAAAGTGTTTGATTTCTTTCTTTATTTTTTCCTTGGTCAAGGTGTCATTGAGTAGAGTATTGTTCCGTTTCCATGTGTATGTGGGCTTTCTGTTGTTTTTCTTGCTATTGAAGACTACTCTTAAACCATAGTGATCTGATAGGAGGCATGTGATTAGTTTGATCTTCTTGTATTTGTTGACATCTGTCTTCTGACCAAGTATATAATCAATTTTGGAGAAGGTACCATGTGGTGCGGAGAAAAAGGTATATTCTTTTGCTTTAGGATGAAATATTATATATATATATATATATATATATATATATATATATATATATATATGTATCTGTTAAATCGAATTGGTTCAAAGTTTCAATTAGTTTCACTGTGTCCCTGTTTAGTTTCTGCTTTCCTGTTCGGTCCATTGAGGAGAGTGGAGTGTTGAAATCAGCCACAATTATTGTGTTAGGTACAATGTGTGCTTTAAGTTTTAGAAAGGTTTCTTTTACTAATGAGGGTGCCCTTGCATTTGGAGCATAGATGTTCACTATTGAGAGTTCTTCTTGGTGGATTTTCTCTTTGACCAGCAGGAAGTGACCTTCTGAGTCTCTTTTGATGACTTGAGGTTGGAAGTCAATTTTATCTGATATTAGAATGGCTACTCCAGCTTGTTTCCTGAGACCATTTGCTTGTAAAATTGTCTTCCAGCCCTTTACTGTAAGGCAGTGTTTTTCTTTAACACTGAGATGTGTTTCCTGTATGCAGCAAAATGTAGGGTCCTGTTTCTATATCCAGTTTGTTAATCTATATCTTTTTATTGGGGAATTGAATCCATTAATGTTAAGAGATAATAAGGGATAGTAATTATGACCTCCTGACATTTTTGAAATTACTTTTTATATTTGAGAGGTTACCTTCTTTTGGGTTTGATGAGAGGACATTTCTATCTTTCTTCTTCCAGGGTATAGTATCCCTCCTTGTGTTGGTGTTTTTCCCCTATTATCCTTTGTAGGGCTGGGTTTGTGGTAAAATATTGTGAAAATTTTGTTTTGTGATGGAATACCTTGGTTTCTCCATCTATGGCGATTGAGAGTTTTGCTGGTTATAGTAGTTTTGGCTGAAATTTGTGTTCTCTTAGAGTCTTATGATATCTGCCCAGGATCTTCTAGCTTTCATGGTCTCAGATGAGAAGTCTGGAGTAATTCTGATAGGTCTTCCTTTATATGCTACTTGGTCTTTTTCTCTTACTGCCTTTTATATTCCTTCTTTGTTTAGTACATTTGGGGTTTTGATTATTATGTGATTGGAGGTATTTCTGTTCTGGTCCAGTCTGTTTGGAGTTCTGTAGGCTTCTTGTATATTCATGGGCATTTCTCTCTTTAGGTTGGAGAAGTTTTCTTCCATAATTATGTAGAAGGTATTTGCTGGCCCTTTAACTTATAAATCTTCACTCTAATCTATACCTATAATCCTTAGGTTTGGTCTTCTCATTGTGTCCTGAATTTCCTGGAGTTTTACATTACAAGCTTTTTGCATTTAGTATTTTCTTTGAAGGTTGAATCAATGGTTCCTATGGTATCTTCGGTTTCTGAGATTCTTTCTTCTATTTCTTATATTCTATTGTTAATATTTGCATCTATGGCCCCTGATTTCTTCCCAAGGTTTTCTATCACCAAAGTTGTCTCCCTTTGTGAATTCTTAGTTGTTTCTACTTCTATTTTTAGGACTTGGATGGATATGCTCTGATCTTTCGCTTGCTTGTTTGTGTTTTCATTTAATTCTTTGACAGATTTTTCTGTTTCCTCTTTCATAGCTTATACTTGTTGACCCATGTTCTCCTGTATTTCTTTAAGTGATTTTTGTATTTCCTCCTTATTGGCTTCTGTTTTTTTATCCATATTCTCCTGAATTTCTTTAAGTGATTTTTGTGTTTGCCTTGTAAGTGCTTCTAACATTTGATCCATTTTCTCCTGTATTTCTTTAAGAGATTTATCTATGTGTCTGCCTACCAGCATCCTTTCCAGTGATTTTAGATCCAAATCTTGCTTTTCTGCTGTGTTGGGGTATCCAGGGCTTCCTGTTTTTGACAAACTGGCTTCAGATGCTGCCATGCTGCCTTGATTTCAGTTAGTAATATTCCTACGTTTTCCTTTTGCCATCTGGTTATATCTGGCATTAGTTGACCTTGTTGTCACTGGCTGGTGTTTGAACATCCTGTGAGGCTGGGCCCACCTGTTGATTCTCTAATGATGACCAGGCTGCAAGATAGAGACTGCCTCTGCAAGTGCTGAGGGGACCTCAGGGAACACGGTTCCCAACCGAGTTGGTGCACAGCCATAGGGCATGGAGATGTCCCATCGCACTGCGACCCTGGCCCTGGCTAGTGGCGAGAGCCTGGCGGATCCACCAGAGTGATGGTAGTACCTGATTAAGTCTGTGTATCTGGGCCTCTTTAGCTGTGGCCTGGTGGCAATATGGAGACTGACTGCCGCTGTAAGGAACCACAACATATTTTATTCTTATAGAATATGTTCCAGAGTTGTTTTAAGAAACAATTTTTAGGGAAAAAATGACCATTTTCTATCTTATCCAATAAGATCACATAACCTTGTTAAGACAAAATAGGATATTATGAGAAAGGAAGAAAGAGAAAGAAAAATGAAATTATAAATGCTTACTAACATACATTTACCAAACCATAGTTCAAAGTTTTGATACTTAAAGTCCAATGCTGGTTATTTTCATCATTCTTGCTTTAAGATGATTATCAATACTACCCTTCTGTCATCAATGTAAAACCAACTAAAACTTGATTTGAAAATAACAACAGCAGGTTCTTCCCTAAGGCCTATAACATCCCAAGCCATGATCTTTTAACATGTTTTATAGTAGCAGGAATACAACCTCAATCAAAATTTTGTCCATTTATGTACATTTACATAGATGGTGATACACTACAAATGGAGTCCTGAAGACAAGGCCCTCTCTCTGTATAGTTTTCAGTTTGTCTGACTTTCTCTTTCATATGTCAAGTTCATTAGGGGTACAAGCATACAGATATTCTCATTTCTTTGTCTCTCCATCAGCCTCAATTATAAAAAATATACAACTTTTATGCAGACTATAAAATTAATAGAAAAGGCGTTGATTCACCAACATCAATTAATGATTATTTTAAACAAGGACTTACCATTGTTTTGACTTGGATAATTTTAATTTTTAACTAAAACTTTTGGTGTATTATATGCACTGACTCCCAGAATATTATTAAACCCATATGGGGTTGATTTAAACTTGGATATCTTGTTACAGCACCTTTTTCTAATTTTAATTTGGCATGTAGCTATCATTATGACTTTCAAACTTTAAATTAGATTTAGTTTCCATGTAATCCCTAGGAATTTGGAGTCTTGATTTATTTACATATTAGTCTGAACCTTTTCAGCTGATAATCTTTTTCTGATAACCTGTCATATATTTTTCAAAATTCTAATTCACATTTTTCTAACAATTTGATAAAATATTGTATATTGTCTAGGTTAATCTATTTTATTTCAGTTTTATTCTGATGATAAAATATATACAAGATTATGTGTGTGTGTGTGTGATATTAAATAAGTTTTAAAGTCCATTCATCTAGGCAATGTGCTCATGAAGTTTCTTAATTATCAGAAGCATACTTTTGTAGAAAGAAAAGGATGAGTCCATTCCTAAATAACAAAATTTGGAAACTAGTGTGGGCTTTTTCACTTTGTTTTTTTTTTCTTTGTTCGTTTGCAAAGGACAGAATCAGTGATTGGACAACTGCCACCTGGGAAATGACTTAATTATATATATATATATATATATATATATATACATATGCATTGTGTTCACTCAACAAGGAATGTGTTCAAGTGTAAGTGATGAAATAGAAGGCTCTAGATGCAACAGTACAATGGTGTTAATTATACCCATTATTATCCTGTCTTCCAAGTCTTAGATGTATCAATACAGAAAGACTTTATACAAATAATGCATTATTTTATTTTATTTTAAAATATACTATTTGACTGAATGTTTCATTCTTTCTTGGAAAGCACCTTCCCCAACCATTAGTAATGTATTTTAAAGTGATGTTGATTGCTTATTTTATGTATTAAATTTTGAGTACAATTTCAAATTATCTACACACACACATGCACACACAACACACACATATATATTCATGATATTAATGTCTACAAAGAGGAAATTCACATAATCCAAAGTATAAAAATATCAAAACCCAGGACATTCATATGTTAGTTCATTTCAAAATAATACAAAGATGTGCAACAAATAGTCACAATGGATATTAATTCTAAACCTACCTGATTAAGAATCCTATTAAGTTGTATTTTCCAGTTATTCTTTAATGAAAGAAAAGATGTAAATTAAGCATTGTGCTTTTTTACTGTATGCCAAAGCAAGAATAGATTAAAAAATAAAATATTGTAATAAACACAAAAGAAATGGCTATTTGATACTAGATGTATTAAACCTTATGAAATTTTCTTAAAAGAAGAAAAATAGTCATACTTATTTATTAATCTATTTATGTGTGTGCATCATGCTTATATTTTATGGTGAGAGAGCAGTACTTTTAACTCAACATTTATTTAGTCCCTATTTGCGTTATTTGTGCCTTGAAGAGTCAAATATATATATATATATATATATATATACATATATATGAACAAAAAAGATTATATAGATTATTTTATTATTATTCTTTAATACAATGGTAAAATAATTTTCTCTCATATTTGCTTTAAGTCAGAGTTGCAATATGAGGTTGATAAGTATTATCATTTGTTGACTCATAGTTTTTACATTGACTTAAGTATGTAACAAATTTAGAGACAAAATTAATCTTTGGTTATAGAGCTGGGTTATATTTGGGATTGTTTGAAGACTAGATTGCGGTATCAAGTAATGGGAATTACAAATAGAAGAAATTTTGTAAAATAAGAAATTTTAGCATAGTTTATTAAGGAGTTAATGCTGGTTTTCTGCCTTTCATTGTAAATAACTAGAAATGCAGTTGGCAGTACAAACTATATAGACATGAGCTCCCAATTTGATGATTGGTGACATTTTTTTTGAAATTATTTTCCTATGAGGTTTCATAAAAGACAGCAGATTCAGTTAGGAAAGGAATAGTCTGTCTCTTCATCTATACTGTTTTCCTCCAGGAAATAAAACAAAATGACCATTCATATCAAATTGGTTCTATTTTCAAAGAGTAAAAGTGTCATTTCATTATTTTTTCTTTTCATGTTCATAGTCTCCCTGCTTTCTCTCTTACATTTTTATCTATATGCATCATTACATACAACGGAAATTTGCTCATAACTAATTTCATGTAAATTCAATTTTAGAAATTTGTATTCCATAGCCAGCATTACATGTTATTTGGGAACTTAGCAGACGCATCCATGAATAGTAAAAAACGAGAACAGTTGTGACTCAACACAAAGATGTGTGTGGCCTTTCTACTACTGTCTCTAATGAATTACTGGAAAAGATACTGCTAACATTGCCAAGATTAATAAATAAATTATAATATATAAAATTTAAAACTAAGCACGTTTGTATGGGATGAGGGTTATGATACATAGGTATGTTTTGTTTTGTTTTGTTTTGTTTTGTTTTGTTTTTTTGAAGAACACATTGGTCAAAATAGTTTTTTTTAAACTTGTGAAAATTAAGATAACAATAATTAATAAGTAATAGGTTTGAAGAAAACTCCCCCTTTCCAGGAAAACATTTACAAATTATCTTAATTGCATTTCTCCTTACTAACATCTATATTAGAATGAAATTAGAAAAATCAACTTTTAGTTAAAATTCTACAGAACTAATTTATTTTTATAGAGAGTGGTTTCTTTGAATATAATAATTTTGTGTGTCCCCATCTGTATTGAATTGTTTTGTTAATTATAAAATTCATAAAACTTGTTTTGAAATAAATAAATTTATAGCAATTTATAAAACATACCAGAATATTCCAGATATATTAGAACATTGAAAACAACTGTCTGCTTTATAGAAAATTGTAATGTACCGCTCATTTTCCTGTATATTGCAAAGCAAAACAAACTCATAGGTGGAAGAGATATTAAGAGAAGGATAGATTACCTGAGAATTAATATTCTGGAGCATGTTGGGGTGGGGAATACTCCCCAGCATCACAGCAGCTCTCTTAGATAGCCCAGTTACAATGAGGTCTGAGAGGGAGCAGCGCTCTTCAGGTTTACCTGCTTTACTCCCTTCTGAAGAGTACACTGACTGTGTCAGCCTCTGCACATGCTGTTGCCATTCTTCCTTAACATGGTGATCATTTCTTTTGATGTTCTAATGTACAGGAAATACCATCCATTCTCCAGTAATTCTCCACAATTTTAGGGTCAGATTTGACTGAAGAGAAATGCAATCTTGTGGATGAGCATTTATAGGTTTCTTAAACTTTCCAGTGTACAGCCGGGCGGTGGTGGCTCACGCCTTTAATCCCAGCACTTGGGAGGCAGAGGCAGGCGGATCTCTGAGTTCGAGGCCAGCTTGGTCTACAGAGTGAGTTCCAGGACAGCCAGGGCTATACAGGGAAACCCTGTCTCGAAAAACCAAAAAAAAAAAAAAAAAAAAAACTTTCCAGTGTACAAAGAGATGTATTATAGATTACCCATCCCATGCTGCATGCCTTAGTTGAGGTTTCCACTGATGTGAAGAGACATCAGGACCATGGCAAATTCATAGATGATAATATTTAATTGGGGTTGGCTTATAGATTCAGAAGCTTAATGTGTGTCCTCATGTCAGGATGCATAGCAGGTTCCAAGCTGATATGGTGCTGGAGAAGGAGTTGAGAGTTCTACAACTTGATCAACATGTAACAAAAGGGGACTAAGCCATAATGGGAATAACTTGGGCAAAGGAGATCACAGTACTTTTTCCACAGTGATGTACTTCTTCCAATAAGACCATACCTACTCTATGCCAAACCATCTAATAGTGTCCCTCCCTTTGGGTTCACCATTCAAAAGCTCCAGTCTATGGGAGGCATGGCTATTCAAACCATCACACCATGAAATTTAATATAATAAACCAACATTGCAATATATATTGTTTCTCTTAGTTTTATTCTTTTAGCCAATCCTAATATACTGTTCATATCATAATTAATTTACCACTGCCTAATCACATGAATTTTCTCTTAGCTTATCCAATACCAGAGAAGGGACGTGTCCACCTCCTTAGGCACTCTTTACCTTTGCAGGGGAAGAAGTTGGGAAGGCAGAAACATAAAATAGTGACATTAAATACCTGAAACCTAGTTGCCTATGGCATAACACATTGTATCTATTTTATAGTAACAAAAACATGGGTTAATCATATATTAGTTCCTTTGTGAGAACAGTAACTCATAACAAGTAGCTTTCCAAGATTCAGAACCTATTTAAGAAAATTAAAGGAACAAAAAAGAAAAAGTCAAGAAAGGAAATTCTAGAAAGTTAGTAGGTGAAGCTGGCCTCTAGACATCTGTCTGCATCTTTATTCCTCTGTAGTGGAGAAAGATACATAGCCATAACCATGAATTCTCTCAGTAAATGCTTGCTCATTTCACTTCCTTATTTCAAAAATAAGTATGTCTTACACTTTGATTATATATTTATATTTATATTCATTCATGTGTGTATAAGAATACATGAATATATATGACAGGCTATACACACATAATTTAAGGCTTTAGAATGCATCACTGGTTGAAATCAAACTGGCACAACCACTTTGTGCTGGTTTCTGGCAATACTACAAAGAGAACAACAAATGGTTCCATGTGGAGAACTGCAGTTATGACTCTACTGTACCACTCCTGAGGATTACCATGAGGGGCCTAAGTATGCCACAGAGATAATTGTGTACCCAGTCATCTTACTATTCTAGTCACAATAGCTAAGAAGTAGAAACAATCTATCTTTCTACCCATAGGTGATATTTCCTATTCAGAAAAAGAGGAAATATTAACAAATAGAAAAAATAGAGAATCTTAAGTTAATAATACAAAACTGACAGCTGAAACAAAATTTTCCACTTCTAGTTAACTTCTCAGTGTCTGATATTTTCAAGAAAACATTAAGTAGGCAAACATCATTTTATTATGGTTGTGTACACAAAGATCACCAACTATCACATGGTGGAGCATTTTGAATTTCCTATTTTTGGAAGATATATTTAAAAATTAATGCATATAAGTGTTTGATGTTCAAAATATCTGAAATTTTAAAAGCTTGTGCTTCTATAATTTTATGTGAGGAAGAAGGCTGGAGACAACAATGCTAATTCTCCCCTACCTCTCATAAGAACTCCAAAGATGTATATTGCTATACACATACATACACAAGCAAATGAAGGAATATGTCAGCATAATGTTAAACAAACAGAAAAAGGAATTTTAGGTAGAGGATTCTAACTGAGAAGATAATTAGTTTCTTCCTGGTAGTCCTTATTATACCTGCTACACAATAAAAGATCCTTCTGCCCATTGCTTTGTCCTGTTTCAAAATAAACATGAAAAACATTAATTTTATTCATCTGATAAGAATCTAAGTTATGTGTATATTCATTGATAATAAAATTATATATATATATATGTCTCCATATATATATATATATATATATATATATATATATATATGTAAAGGTACAATAATATTGCAATGATAGAAGGGCAATTCTTGGCAGCCCCTAATTAAATTTAAGAAAATATTTTGGAGAAGATGCATGAGATAACTTGACTATAAGCATAGCTGACATTTGGTTTTGAAGTACTGGAAAAAATTTAAAGAATGAAATGATTAATATAATAGCCTCTTCTGTGAAGTAATGATAAAAACTGAAGACTTCAGTGGAGAGTCTGAAATGACCAGCAGAAAAGACGACAGACTGCTATTTCAATAGTCTTCATTCAGAAGGATTCCTGATGTGTTGATGTAATAGCTTGAAAATGAAGTGACCCGCCTGCCTCTATCACAAAGAATTTTTTTACTCTTTGAAAGGGGATTCTTCGGGGATCATATAAACATGGCACAACATGAAAAATTGTGTCCTTAAGTATTTTATATTTTCTTCATAACCAGTAACTCAAATAAATTGACGGCCAAGGTTAATGTGTTTGTTAAGAATATTAGGGTTTCAAATTATTTCATATCTGCTGTCCTCTGCACTCAAATAAAATTATACTTTGTGATACTCTTTGGGAAAAACAGTAAGTCAATACTGAGTAATTACTCTGTCTAGACTCAAGTAAATACATTGTCACCCAATTTTATGAATAAATAATAGAGTACTTGTTTAAAAGATTTGATTCACTCATCCAACTCAATCCTTGCCAGAACTCAAATGGTTGCCTTGAATCTTCATGGGATCTCCAAGATATTAGGAGAAGAAACAAAAGAAAGAAAATTTAAGAATAGGCATACAATTCCCAAAATGAGCATTATTAAGTGAGCTAAGCAAAACTTACAGTCTGTAAGTGATCCTTAGACACTCGCAGTATAGAAAGTGATCCAGAATGGTGTCCTTAATCAATTACCAGATAAAGCCAACTGAAGATTAGTCTTTTGTTTGTTACTGCAAACATTTGATTCTGTGACAAGCTCTAGAAAGTTACCACTGAATGTGTGAGGCTGTGACAGGGCAGGCTCAGTATAAACAAGAACAGAACAGCCTCTGTGCTTGTTTTGCAGGCAATTCCACAGGGAGACTTGAAGCAGAAAATAAAATTACAAATTATTTCTCAGAATTCCGAATCTTGTAAGGAAAAGGAAACTCAAAAAGGGGTGTGTGAGGGTAGGAAGGTGGGGGCTTATTATCTAACTGTGCCTGCTTTAAATTTGGCTCACTGCAGCAGGTTGTCAGCTGTAGAAAACTCAGCCTGCATAGAAAGAGTTGTCTCTGGAATAACGGTCTCCTAATTGCTCAGCTTAGAAACATCAAAATGAGGAGTAAGGAGACCCCATTTTTTACTCTCATCTTTATTTCCGCATAGCTGAATCAATTTGCGATGACATACACGATTTTTTTTTACTAATAATTCTTTATCCTAGGCAGTAAAAGTTGACAAATTCCTTCCTTTGAAGAATCCATAGTTTTTTCCCAGCAGTCTTTTGTGAAGAAAAACAATGAACCTCCTAATTTTTCTTGTTACCAGCCCTATGATATCAATGTCCCACCCTGACAATCTCTTTACCCATCTCACCTATCCAGAGACTCCATTTCCAAACACAATGAGTCTTAGCTTAAGGCTACAGCTGGAATTTTAAAGGGCCAGAGACATGAATTTCATGAACGTATTACATTTAAAAATATCCTTAGTTACTATCACATATAATATGCTTACTAATTTTCAAACATTTATGTTTAATTATTGCTGTGTATTGTTTTTACTTTTATCATTTGGCTCTTTGAGATAGGGTTTCTCTATGTAGCTCTGGCTGTCCTGGTATCTATGTAGACAAGACTGAATTGAAAATAACAATTGTGACACTGTCTCTTGACTGCGGGGATTAAAAGCAAACATCATGCTTGGCTGCTACGTCACATTTTATGTTTCTTCTATAGTTTCTCCAAAATCAAACAACTTATCAAACAGCAAAAACAAGAACCGCCCATCAAACTACCCCACCTTCACCTTGGATTATTTCCCTTCATTTGCTGATGTAAAGCAATTTGTGCTATCGCAAGTGATTTTCGTTGTCTACCAGAAAGTGAGAGTAAGACCACATTGCTAAATACACCACGCTGGTTTGCTAACAGGAAATGAAGAAATCAAATTGATGCAGACCTGGCAGTTTCCTTCATGGTGAGTAAGTTCTTTTTATGACGCAGTGAAAAAAATATCATCAACAGGCTCACTCACCATGTCTCATAACCACAGGCCTATTGATGCAACAGACATATGACTGTTATAGAGGTGACTATCAGCTTTTTAATTACATTAAAATTCAAACCACAGGAGAGAACTCCTGCCTAGCACTGTAAACCTTACCCAGAACCCATAGCTCGCATGCCTTTGGCCCCTGGGAACACCTACAGGTATTATTTTACCAAAAGTGTGCTGTATGAAAATTATCTTCTTAATATTTTCCCATCTATCTAATGTAGCTCTTATCCATCATCCTTCACCCAGCTTGTTTTGTCAGTAGATGACAACACAGAGATTAACAACTTGTAACAGCACAGGGAATAAGTGCATGTGGAGATAAGTAGACATGTATATCACACTTCCTCCCTGCAAGGTATAGGAACTATCAGGATATGGAGGCTCTGTTATGGTCAGCATCAGGTGAAGTAAAGAAACATAAAAATAGTTTCTGTAAAGGAATTTAAATTGAGCAACGTGGAAGCTCTAGCAAGAGATCACATCCATGGCACTTCTAGTGATGTGTGATCCTGGTGGAATACAGAGAGGGCTTTAAGGAGACAGAGGCAAGCAGGTATCTGAGATCAAGTCCGGCCTGGTATAGAGCAGAAATAGAACTAAAGAAAAGCTTAGGTCCAGGTGTGGCGGTACATGGCTTTAATTCCAGCACTCAGGAGACAGAGGCATGCAGATCTTGGAGTTCCATTAGTTCACTGAATTCAAACTCAAATCAGTCAGTTCAGTGCAGTTCAGAGTTAAGGGTTTGGATGTCTGTGCAGTTACAAACGGGCAGTGGAATTGTATTCAGGACACATCTGTTTAGTCAGGTGAGTTCGGTTTGGTCAGTCAGCGCAGGTGGCTGTGAAGACAAGTTGAACTCAGTTCTGTTCAGTGGAGGTCAGCAGAGGCAGTTAAAGCCAAAAAAAGAAAGAGCAACCAGAATATTAGAACATATTGCCAGATTTAGTTTGAGGCCAAGTGGAGCAATTCAATGAGAAGATAGAGTAGGCAAATTGAATCGGGCCTCTTGGAGAAGAGTTTGAGTCAGAATAGCTCACTTGAAGCAGCCAGCAAGAGTTGAGAAGGGTGAACTTAAGCAGCAGTAATCCTTGGAGATCACAATTACTTCAGTTACTTTTACAAGCTTCCTTTGGACATAACAATGTGTTGGACCTGTAAAGTCATAGCAGCTGTGGTAGCCAGTAGAAGTCTCACAAAAGATTAAGTTAATCAATATCTAGGATGGAATCAGGAATGAACCTAGAGTTCTCACACTTAAAGAGCAATTGGCAATTGATAGCTCAGGTGGGACAAAGACTGGGGACTGGCTCTTGGCAGCTTGCTGCTCCAGTGGTTAGCCTCACACTGACATACTTATGGTGAAGAGTAACCGCGCTAAGTGGTTTATTAAGTAGGGAAATGAAGTTGGGAGAAGAATATTAGAGGAGATTCTGAGATAAATGCTATAGATGATGGGTGTGGAAATTGTGTAAATAACTTGTATACATGTATGGGATTACCAGAGAACTATTTTGAAAATAAACATCTATTTTCATTTTTCTTTTGGTTATTTTATGTTGTCAAAAACAAAGCAACAGATTTATTTGCTCTTTTATGCTTTCTGTTATCTATGGGGTACATAGTCTTTATAAAAATATTTTATTTATTTACATTTCAGCCACTGACCCTCTCCCTTTCCGCCTCCCAAAGTTCCTCATTCCATGCCTCCTCCCCTTGCCTCTAAGAGGATGCCCCACCCCAAGAATTCATCTTCTCCCACTGAGGCCAAACCAGGCAGACCTCTGCTCTATATGTGCTCAGGGCCTCACACCCGCCTGTGTATGCTGCCTGGTTGGTGGCTCAGTCTCTGTGAGCTCTCTGGGGTCTTCGAGCTTTACTGTGTGTTTGTGTAATTGATGAGTGATTCCTTGCTTTATGCCTAAGTTAGAAAACTGACTCTCTTATGTATACTAGTAACATTATTTGTTAACACAAATATTTAGGTGCATAGCATTAATCATCAATAATTTATACATCAATTCTTTAAAATTTTAGTTTATTGAGGAAACTACTAAACAAAATATACCATATAAGTATGTATATATAAAATATATGATATGTGTGGCTATGTATATATTTATGCATGTATTAAACATATGATGTAAAAATGTCCTGCAATGAAGGATGTCCTTTACATTATAAAATTAAAACAGACCAAACTCTTTAATATTTGAAAATAGACTGCACTCTACAACTTCTCCATGAAATCTGTTGTTTCTTCAAAGTACTCCGTAACTTAGAAAGAAGCAAAAGTCAAAGGATCTTGCTTTATGAGAATGTGAAGTAAATGGTTAAATTGTATTTTAGAGGGAACACTGCTGAAGAAATTGCAAAATGTAGCCTCTGCCAAATGCTTTGTTTCCCTCCTGTTTCTGCCTGCCAAGTACTGAAGGGCTCAGCCATCGTTATGGGGACATGTGATTCAGTCCTATGTGAGTTATGAAGTGGCAAACAAATGTGCACAAGACTGATCAGCAGGATCAGTGCTTGCCAGGTAATCCCAATGATCTGAATTTGATTTCCAGAACCCACATGCAATAATAAGTGATGTGGCACAGTTTGAATTTCAAGATACGAAAGGGGGAAATGATTGGATCCCAGGAATTACTTTCAGAGAGTCAATCAGTCCTACTAGGCAAGTTCCAAGCTACTAAGACAGCCTCGTTTTAAAATCTAGGTGAACAGCTTCTGAGGATTTACAGATGCCATATCCAGTGGTGTCCAAGTTTGGTGAACCAGTATGTTTTTGTAACTTCATATAGGTGATTCTGAATATACACAAAAACCAGGATAAACACGAAACCTCATGGTTTGAAACCCTTTTACATATTATTTCATAAGAATAATTCTTCAGTCTTTGTCACCTATTCACTTTTGACGAATTAGCACCCTCTAAAAGATTAAGCAATTCACAGTTCAACCTCTGTGACATTTGAAGCATAAGAGTACAGAAATTTAATGGATGACTTATTTCCAAGGGAACTTACAATTAATTATGTGGGATAAAAATCCAGATACAAATTAACTGATAAAGAAAATGTGTATTGATGTGAGCATTCAATTTGACAGAACTTTCAGTAAAAGAAACAAATCACTGATTATAAATAATAAAAAAGAACCTTTTGAAAGTCATGGAATCTAAGTTACAACCATGCTTATTTGAATTTCTTCCATCACAAATTTATCTCAGCATCTTGACTATTCTTCTGGAATTCCATTCAGACTCCAAATCCTTCCTAGCTACCTTTCCAATGCCCCTTTATTTACAAGCTTCAGACAATATAAAGCAGGCTTTGGGATCATTTATCACAAGTTCTTCAAGCATTTGAAGAATTTCATGGTGAATTAAGGAGCAGAAGAGTGATATTATGGGAACATAATTATATATGAGGAAATAATTTTATTCATAATTTCTTATCATTCTTTGTCATCAAGGTGACACTTTAAAATAATGAGTACTGTATTGGAGGAAACTGTCAGTTCCAACCACCTCCTTATACTTTCTCTTTAACAGTTGAGAAATGTCTGCAATTCAGACAGCTACTTGATTTTTTTTGTTTTGCTATTATTCTCCTTTCTTGACTTAGAAAAAATTGAGTTAAACCATTTCACATCATTGGAACTACTTGAGAGTACAGAGTACAAAGAGAAAAGTCCCACCATCTCTTCTTATCTACATAGACATAGGGTCTGCATAGCTGACAGGTACTGTTTAAAACTTTCATTTAAAAATTATTTTAGGCAACATATTGGGACAATTTCTAGTAGCATTAATAACCAAGTGGAAAACTTAAACTTCAAATTTAGAAATAATTTTTATTATATCACAACATGCTTATGCAAACTATGCTACTGTATTAGTGCTATTAAAATATTTTGTCAACAATACTAGTAACTATGTGTATTGCAAAGCACAGGTTAATATCAAATCTATAAAGTTATTTCAAAATCCCATCTACTCAATTTTAGTTCTCTTGGAGATTGTGTGTGATACTTGCAAATGTAAAGCAAAAGAATGTAATATATTATACATAACAATATGTAATGTATTATATATAACAAACTAGAAGTTGAATTCCATGTTGATAACCATATCATGCTTGCCTCTTCTAGTCATGTCCCTGAAGGACTCCAAATATGACTGTTAAGGTCTTGCTGTACAATCATGGGTTCTTGCTTCTTTATTCTTTGAGGATCCATGTGTAAAATTTGTAGATAACTTCTCTTTTCATCAAAATACTTTTGCAAGCATTTTGATACTTTCTGTAACAGTTGTAAGTACCATTAAAATTATAAGAACTTAAATTATGGCTCAAGCATTTTATTAGTTATTAAAACTTGTATACTGACTCACTTTTTTAAAAAAATTCTACACAATTTACAGAGCAATAGTCAATTGAGTATGCTTCTGGCAATTTCACATCTTTAAAATTAGAGACCTTACTTTGGTGTATATATCTAGAAAATTAAGCCTTAATGTTCTGTTCTTTCTTTTGCTCTCAATTCAGTTGATATTTTCTTTCTCTAGAGCAGTGGTTCTCTACCTTCCTAATTTTGCAGCACTTTAATTCAGTTTCTCATTTTGTGGTGACCCCAACAACAAAATAATTCTATTTCTACTTCATAACTATATTCTTTCTATTGTTTTGAATCATAATGTAAACATTTGTGATTTATGGCAGTTGAGGAGGCCCATGTGAAAAGATTGTTGGACCCCAAAGTGATTGCTTCCCACATGTTGAGCTCGGAATATGCAAGAAACAACTCATATCAAATGATGCCCAAGAAGAATGAAGGAGAGGCCCCTGGTCCTGGAAAGGCTCAGTGCAGCAGTGTAGGGGAATACCAGGACAGGAAAGTGGGAAGGGGTTGATTGTGGAACAGGGGGAGGGAAGAGGGCTTATGGGGCATTCAGGGAGGGGGATCCAGGAAAGAAGAAATCATTTGAAATGTAAATAAAGAATATATTGAATAAAAAAAAGAGAACCACTGCACTAGAGTAACTTTCCAGCAGAATTTCCTATGCTCCTCCTAGCTTCTGACATACAAAGCCACATTCCATTGTGTCACATGTTACAACATGTCTAGATTTTGCCTTTTAGCATATTTAGTGTGATGGTTTGTATATGATTGGCCCAGAAAGTGACCTATTAGGAGGTGTGGCCTGGTTGGAGTGGGTGTGTCACTGTGGGTGTGGGCTTATGACCCTCCCCCTGGCTGCCTGGAAGTCAGTCTTCTACTAGCAACCTTCAGATGAAGATGTAGAACTCTCAGCTCCTTCTGTACCATGCCTGCCTAGATGCTGCCATGTTTCTGCCTTGATGACAATGGACTGAACCTCTGAGCCTGTAAGCCAACCCCAATTAAATGTTGTCTTTTATAAAACTTGCATTGGTCATGGTGTCTGTTCACAGCAGTAAAACCCTATCTAAGATTCTTCCTTGCCGGCTTGCTTCGTGGGACTGAACAACTGCAAGATCCTTGGACTTCCATCCACAGCTGCTGCTGACTACTGTTGGGGAGTTGGACTACAGACTGTAAGTCATCGACAAATTCCCTAACTACATAGAGACTGCCCATACGATCTGTGACTCTAGAGAACCCAGACTAATACATTTAGTATGCATTTTAATGTATTTATTGTGCCTTATTATGTGTCTATAAATATCCTTTTGTGATTAAATTATTGTTTTCAGTTTTAAAAAGTTTTGGTCACAATTTGTATTATTTCTACAAAGATTTTTTAAAGATCTTTGAAATTTTCATAGGAAGTATTTTGATTGTATTCTTATATTCATATTTTGTTTTCCTCTCTTACTCTCCTCAGGTCCTATATTGCAAGCCTTAAGAGATTTTTGTCCACTTTTTAGTTTTAGGTTTTTTTTTTTAATAATTCACAGAGTCCAATTTGTTGTGCCCACTTACTCATTCATATGAGATTCTCCAGTAGAGCTGGGTTGATCTTCTTGGAGACATATATTTAAAGCAAATAGATGCCCAGATACTCTACTTCCTCAGAAGGCAACCATCGCTACTCTGACAGTAAGATATGGAGACACCTGAGCATGACTCCATTCAACAGTAGAATGTTAAATGGTTAATTCTTTTGAAGGCAGCTACAGAAGTATGAGATCAATAGTACATGATTCTCCTCATGTCAGAGAGATACTTTTCACTCAGATCCTACCTAAGATCTTGCCCTTACAAACTTTTCCCATATATCCTCCTCAGCATGGGTCAGGGAGTTATATTAGATGCTCTATTTGAGGCTGAGTGCTCTACCGAAAATCATTCTCTACGCTCAGAATTTTACCTTCTAATTCTAGAAAGAAGCATCCACATAGACACCCTTCAATTTACAATGCACCAAGTTTTCAGTCATTTCAGAGAGCAAAGGAACCTTTGATCTATCTCTCCTATGTTGTTGGACATATGAGGAATGGCTTTTACTGAAAGATTACGTTTTAGTTATTCTTAGTTCAAATAAGCCAGTGGTCTTTTTTATTTTGCTTTTGTAATTTTTTAATTGGAATGACTTGTTGATGTTGTTGTTGTTATTTTTTCTTTTCTTTTGCCTGGCTACCCCATATTTTACAATGTAGACCAGACTAGCTTCACACTCATAGAGATTTGCCTGTCTTAGTCTACTGGGATTAAAATTCTGTGCCCCGTGCCCCTATTTCCCCATTTTTCTGTTGTCGTTGTTGTTGTTGTTGTTGTTGTTGCTGTTGTATTAACATTATTTCTAAAAGCTTCTGCTATGGTTATAGACTTGATAATTATACATTGCATCTTCCCATATAAAACTGATAATATACCAGCTGCTTTTCTTTTCTTTTTTTAATTTATTTTAAACTCCAGAGTTTATTCCTCTTCCAGTCCCCCCTCCAACTGTTACATATACCATACTTCCTGTCTTTATGAGGATGTCCTCACCCCCACCCCACCAGACCTCTAAACTCTTCTTGGGGTCTCTAGTATCTATCTACCAATACAGCCCTACAGAGAATCCTAGAAGGAAAACTCCAACACAAGCAAGCTACTTATACCAAAGAAAAAAAACAAGATATTAAGCATCTCACAAAAATGTCAAAAGGAAAGAACCATAAGCACATAAAGTCACCTATAAAACAAACATATCAGGAATCAACAGTCATCTGTTTTAGTCAGGGTTTCTATTCCTGCACAAACATCATGACCAAGAAGCAAATTGGAAGGAAAAAATATTCAGCTTATACTTACACATTGCTGTTCATCACCAAAGGAAGTCAGGACTGGAACTCAAGCAGATCAGGAGGCAGGAGCTGATGCAGAGGCTATTGAGGGATGTCTCTGGTTTGTTTCACCTTGCTTGCTCACCTTGCTCTCTTATAGAACCCAAGACTACCAGTCCAGAAATGTTACTACCCACAAAAGACCTCCCCACTTGACTACTAATTGAGAAAATGCCTTACAACTGGATCTCAGGGAATTATTTCCTCACAAGAAGCTCCTTTCTCTGTGATAACGCCAGCTTGTGTCAAGTTGACACAAAACCAGCCAGTACAGTCATCCGTCATTACTATCTCTCAATACTAATGGACACAACTCATTTATATAAAGATCAAAGACATGCATAAGATACACAGACTGGATATGCAAACAAGATCCAGCATTTTGCTCTATATTAAAAAACACCTCAATAACAAAGACAGACACTATCTCAGAGTAAAAGCATGGAAAAAGTTTTTCCAAGCAAATAGTCCCAGGAAACAAGCTGGAGTTGCCATCCTAATATCCAATAAAACATTTCAACCAGAAGTTATCAAGTGTGATGTGGAAGGACACTTCATATTCATTAAAGGGAAAATCCACCAAGAGAAATTCTCAATTCTGAACATCTATGCCCCAAATGTAAGGGCATCTACATTATAAAAGAAACTTTACTAAAGCTCAAAACACACCTTGAACCCCAAGCACTAATAGTGGGATACTTCAACACCCTACTCTCCCCAATGGACAGGTCATTGAAACAGAAACTAAACAGGCACAGTGAAACTAATAGAGGTTATGAACCAGCTGCTTTTCAGAAATTGAAACATTCTACACTGACAAAGATAACTCTCAAAATCCTCATGATTTTAATTTAGAAACTGCATTCTCTTAGTTTGCTCTGTATTGCTGTGAAAAACACTAGCTAGAAACAACATGGGGAACTGTTTATTTGATTAACAGGCTACAGTTCATCACTGAGAAAGGTCATCTCATGAATTTAAGGCACATACTGGAGGCAGGAACTGAAGCAGAGACAGTGGAATAGGTCTGTTTATTGTACCTTGTTTTGTTTGTTGTTGTCATTTGTATGTTTTCTCATGACTTAATCGGGAGTTGGCACTGTTTACAGCTGGCTTGGTTTTCCCCCATGAATCATTAATCAGGAACATTACCCACAGACTTGTAGATAGACATTTTTTTCAATTGAGGTCAAACTCACCAGATGTCTCTAGCTTGTGTCACATTAAATTAACCAGCAATTTTACCACATAAAAAAAATACACAGCCTGATTCCTAATACCAAGTTCTATACAATCAAATATTTTGAAATGACTTAAATAACATCATACAAATTAATATTTATACCAAGGAATAACTGATTATCAATAATAACATGATTTAGATTTGGAGTATTGAGTATTGATAGAAATGAAGCTTTCCATTAACCATAGCATTTAAGTTCTCTTTGGACTTCTTTTGCTCTTCTTTGACTGTCTTTCATTCAGTCTCCCTTTTTATTTTGTAATCTTAGTTGCTCTTCATTTACCTGTAGTACCACTGTTGTCCTATAATCTGATTCCTTAATGCAAAAATGTATTCATGCCATTAATACATTTATACAGTTATAAAATACTAATTGTTGTGTTTTTGTGAGAACAGCAGAATATGTTCACACTGAATTGTCTAATATGTGCGTCACTTAAATCAATCACTACATTCAAAGCAGTGGAGTGCTATGACTATTTCATTGTCATGCTTCTAGTGCCAGTAAACCTTGAGTATCTATCCAACAATACATAGAATGAATACTGATGTTTATATAAAGTCTATTTAAAAATGTTTATTGACATTTAATATTCAGTAGCCTAAGAATATGATATTCATGTCATTTATTTTCACAATAATTATTTCTTATGATTTGAGGCTTTCGTTGGTGGGACTGGGAAAACAAATCAGCCACTCTGGACTTGTCCATGTTGGCTTAGAGCTTGTAGGAATGGCCTACCAAGGACTTCTCTACATTAAGACACAAGCCATGAGAGGAAGCCTATGACCTCCAATGCCAGGATGGCCAGGAAATGAAACTTGGAGGTGCCAGAGATTTAAGGTAGAACCAACACAACTAACCAATTAAATGATTTCTAATGATATTCTTCTATGCTCAGTAATATATTACTAGCTCATTCATCATCAGAGAGTCTTCTTCCTGCAGCCACTGGGAACAGATGCAGACACCCATAGAGAAATATTAGTTGAATCTTGGGAAACCCCAAAACAGAGAGAATGGGAGGACTGTAGAGACAGATGGGTTGAGGTCACCAGAAGAATATTGTCCACAGTATTAACTAAATAGGGCTCATTGGGGCGCACAGAAACTGAAGAGTTAATTATGGAGAATGGACCGGTCTGTGATCTCTGTGTAGATGTTGTGTGTGTTGGTCTGTGGTTCTTCTGGGACTCCTAAGAGTGGGAGTAGGACTTCTTCTGACTCTTGCCTGCGCATGGGACCCTTTTCCTCTTTCTGGCTTTCCTCTTTCTGCCTTTATATAAGGGTTTGTGCCTAGTCATATTGCATCTTATTTTTCCAGTAATTGAATCTTATTATTGCAGTTGATATTCTTGGGAACCCTGATTTTTCACTAAAATGAAACAAAGAAGCAGTGTATCTGGGGAGAACAAGAGGTAGGGTCTGGGAAGCGTAAAGGAGGAGGAAAGTATGTATTCTATCGGAGAATTTGAAAAAGAAAAGAGGAAAAAAACATATATTAGCAAACCAGGTCATGTAGCAGAAACTAGATACTGAAGTCATCTGCCAATTATATTTGGAGGAAAGATTGAAGGATATAACTAGTGATAAATGACATAGGGGATATATTAGTTTAGCATCTTTAAAAAGAAGGTTCAGAGCTCAGAGGCACTTGCACACAGCTCTCTTAATCTCTGTTTCTGTCTTTAGCATGCTTGTTTGTTCGTTTCTCATGTTGTTACAAAATAAATAAGCTATTGATGGATCATACTGCATTGCTCTTAAAGTTTTTAGTTTCTAGATCCCATAAGAATGATTACTTATGATATGTCTAGTCTCTGGTACTGCCCACTGAAAAAAGAAACTTAATTATGATGTAGGTTATAATCAACACTTGAAACATTTTAAAAGTTTTATTACCATAGCTCATACATACTGCCAAACTTTCCACAACTGCACACCATGTGTTCTTGAAATAAAGATCCTTTCGTTAAAAGTACTGTTTCTCTAAGGAATGAGAACATTAAAGCCATCTCAAAAACATGTTGGAGATGGAAATTACACAGTGAGTAAAGAAGGAAAAGAGTGACACACATTTCATGGTTCTTCCTTCCTGAAAAAAGCATGTTATTTAAAAAATATGGGAATGCAAGCTGGGACAACCACTCTGGAAATCAGTCTGGCGGTTCCTCAGAAAACTGGACATGATACTTCCGGAGGACCCAGCCATACCACTCCTGGGAATACACCCAGAAGATTTCCCAGCATGCAATAAGGATACATGCTCCACTATGTTCATAGCAGCCTTATATACAATAGCTAGAAGCTGGAAAGAACCCAGGTTCTTCCTCAACGGAGGAATGGATACAAAAAATGTGGTATATATACACAATGGAGTACTATTCAGCCATTAGAAACAATGAATTCATGAAATTCTTAGAGAAATGGATGGAGCTGGAGAACATCATACTAAGTGAGGTGACCCAGTCTCAAAAGAATAGCCATGGTATGCAGTCATTGATAAGTGGATATTAGCCTAGAATCTTGGAACACCAAAGACATAAATCACATACCAAGTGATGTCTGACAAGAAGAAAGGAATGGACACTGGTGCTAGAATGGTCCAAAGCATCATTGTGGGGGAGTACAAGAACAGGGAGGTGGGAGGAGGTGGATGAGGGAGCAGGGGGAGGGAAAAGGGCATGTGGAACCTTTGGGGGTGGGGAACCAGAAAAAGGGAAATTAATTGTAAATATAGAATATATCCAATAAAAAACAAACAAAAAAAACTTAAAATGGTCAAAACTGCACAAAAATGTCATTTCATCTTTACTCTTTCCTACCTCCATCTTTTCTAATTTACTAGAAATACATTGTTTTCCTTTACTACCGATCTTATTCCAAATTCAAATAACTTCTTTTAGCAATCTCTCATCCAAACATTAGATAATTTCATTCTATAAATATACACAGATAGGTATATTGATTTCTGTTATAATGAGAAAACTCTGGAGTACTTAGTTAATATTAGAGCTGCATTTTCGGTTCTTTCCTAGATGAAGCTTTCCCTTTATTTTGATAATTATTTTTATTTTCTACAGAGTTGTGAAACATAGGTTAAGAACTCTTTAGGTAAATTTTCATTCATATTTTGATAATAACATTTTTTCCTGACACTTAAAAGGTCTCTCGTGGTGACTGATAAAATATACAATTAATCTAAAATATAACAGTCCAGGAATGAGCAGTACATGCATCTGGGAAGTCTACTAATATTCACACAAAAGGAAAACAATATTCAATATTATCATGGTTTATTAATCTCTTTACAAACAATTTGTTTTAAATAGAAATAATCCCACTAAAAGTAGAAATAATCCCACTAAAAAGGCTTTAGGTTATAATGCCAGACATATTAATATATATTACTTAGTGTTACAAAAAGACTATAGAGGCAATTACAGGGAACATGTACAGATGCAACTCATCATTGTTGACTTTGGAGATAGCCTAGGAATATTATGCCAAGTAATACAAATAGACTGTAAATACTAGAAAAGACAAGGGTTAGTAACGTACTTCTAGAAAAGAAAATAATCAATCCATAAACATTTCAAAGGTTAACTTTATTCTGATGAAAAAACATTTATGGTTTTCTATGTCAGAGTATAAAACAATAAATCTATCCTTAAGATGCTACCAGGATAGTATTGCTATAGCAATGATGACTTGTCATCAGTCAAAGATCAGAAGATAAACAATCAAGAAATATGTCTGCCTTTATATTAAACTGTTTTCTTTAAAACGTTCCTAAGATTGCATTTATATAATTGACAATTCTTGAAAACATATTAATATGTATAACTGATTAATTTGCATGTTAATAGTTACTTATAATTAAATTTCTAGGCTGGGTGTTGGTGGCACACACCTGTAATCCAAGCATTCTGGGAGGCAGAGGCAGGCAGATTTCTGAGTTCAAGGCCAGCCTGGTATACAGAGTGAGTTCCAGACAGCCAGGGTTATACAGAGAAACTCTGTCTCAGAAAAACCAAATCCAAAAATAAAAAGTTTCTAAACTGCAGTTTCTTCTAATCTTATTTTCAAATGTAAAATTACTAATTCAGAACAATATTAATGTTACATTAATACATAGAATTATCTTAAATTCTAAAAATATGAATATGTAAGCTATGCACAAGATAGCATCTGGTAAAAATTCATGTAGAAGTCTCATTGTTCATTTAATTTATTGTTACATTTCATTATCTCATCATTTTATAAAAGTTTTAACATGGATTTAAATTGCTGAAAATTAAACAGGGCTAGAATGTGCCATACCACCAGATAAGAGAATATTTTTGTTATAGTTTAGAAGCAATTAAAGTTCTGAAACTTACTTGATGTATTTTTGGTTTTTGTATAATTGCTTGCACTAAATATTCTAGAATTTAATCTAGAGGCATATACATAGAGTATTTTTTCAAAAGTCTAACATAAATATTTCTAAGAATTAATAAAGTTTAAAAATAACAAACTGTTATATAATATGTCTCAAATGCCATTCTAGATATGTGTGAAAATGCATGGTAATCTAACTCAAATTGTCAAAGTCTTGTCCCTGACACTTATTCCTTTGAAAAACATTTGTCAAAACCTATATATTAATTTTTTTCTTTTTTCTAACGTGAATTCCACATAAAACTAATAATATATGTCAGAGAGATGACTCAGCAGTTAAGAGCACTGACTGCTTTTCCATAAGTTTTTGAGTTCAATTCCCAGCAACCACATGGTGTCTCACACCCATCTGTAATGGGATCCGATGACCTCGTCTGGTGTTTTTGAAGATAGAGGCAGTGTAGACACAAAATAAATAACAATCTTTTTTTAAAGAAATCTGATACAATATTTCATGATGAAAATAAAAAAACTATATGTTTCTCTACTATATAATAAATTATGCACACATTTAAATATATAGAACTATAAAATATATATAAACTAAATATACAGAAACTGAATAAAATATAGATGATTCTAGAACCTAATTTTAGGCAATTTTACACTTAGGTCAAATGAAAGTCAGTGTCCATAGTATGACTTTCCACAGTATGACTTGCCCATAGAAATACTCCCTTATTTAATAATATATGTATCTCCCAATACTTGATGGACCATATATGATAATGTTAAATGGACAAAATGTTTCTCTTGTAAAATATAAATTACGCTAGAGAACTTATTCCAATTGTAAATTTACACTTGAATCAAAGAAATATTTTTTAAATGGCAGCCATCTTGAAAAATAATGAAGGCAGATTTACAACATTTGAGCTTTAAAACAATATGCTCTTGGGACATATGTGGAAGATATCAGCTATGACTATGAAGATGATAAACAGCAAGAAAAGACTGTAACGTAAATGATGATGAAGAATCTCCACCCCCTAACACTTTCAGAAAATGATTGTGTGCATCTGCAGGCTGTTTAACTTTCTGCCAAGTTTCTCAAGTTCTTTGTTTAGCAAGGATGGTTTGTAAGTGTAAACATGTGAAATCTGGCGCCAGCGTTTGTGACACACAGCAGCACTTTAACATTCTTTCGGTTTCACAAAGAAACCGATTACCTCTGAGTTTGTAAACGCAAAGCTATGGAATCACGTTCTACTGGTTTGTTGCCTAATCTTGATGTCAATTTTAAAAACAGAAATTTTAAGCCACAAGTTTTCTGGTTTAAGGTTTTCAGAATTTGGAATGTTATTGTGATGTTGAAAAAGGACTTTCCATTCTGCCTTTACTGTCCTGCTGTTACTTTTTCTCATTTGAAAATTTTAATTTGACGACAATATGGTAGAGATGTCAGTTTAATATTTATCATCTGATTTATTTATCATTGGTTTGGGACACTACCATTCATCTCTTCTGTTCAGTCAAGACACAGTAAGTATTTCCTCTTCCAACTGTATTTATTAAAGTCTGTTTTTGGTAACTGGGTTAGATAAGGGATGACCAATGAAAATCAGATATATAGTCTCTGGGATTAGGTGAGATAGCCCATGAAGAACATTTAGACAGTGTGTCTTGACTTTTATGACATGTTCTTCATGTCGTTATGACATCATTAATAGTGACATCACTCTTCAGAGTTTATGGGATTTTGATTTCTGGAACCTGACCTATAGTAACCTAGTCTTTGTTGCATAAACATATCAAACATCCTCTTTCAGTATCAATTATTTTGAAATAGTTTGTTTACATGCAAAGCTCAGCTCTTCGTTTTCCTATCAGTCAAGTTGTTGAGCTTTTCCATTATCTAGTTATATCTCACATAAACAATAAGTCTATATAAATGCCAGGCTTGGAAATCCATTCTAAAATAAGAGTTCAGGTGTTCTTTAATATGTTGCACTTCTTTCTTTCTTCGAATGGTGTTTTCTGCTTCTTTTAGTTGACTTATAAGTCACAACATATAAAGCAAAAGAAAATAACCTAGACTCAATGCCTCTGGACTCTTTATATTTTTTTCTTCAGAAGAAGATGGAAAAAATCATGATTGTATTCTTCCCAAATCTAGATTAGTGCTGCTGTGAATTGTTAATTATTTCTAGTGTATGGGAAAGGCAGCATTTCTTCAGCCTAAATTCATAAAGTTTATTGGAATATAGCTTTACCTGGCTACACGTAAATTCTACAAAACATGTTTCAAATATACTGCTACCTTTAAAAGATCAGTAGTGGAGTCTATATGACGCACATGGTTAGAGCATTTATCTTCTATCACCAGTCTCTGCATTAGATGACTATATCTATCTAATTAGTTTTTCAACTTAATATTATTTAACAGAAAATCAAATTAGATTAGAATATCAAGTGATATTTGGTTCTTTAAGTGTTTTCTTTCTTTTTTATTTTCCATATTCTTTGTTTACATTCTGAAGGCTTTCCCCTTTCCCCATTCCCCCCTCACCATGTGTCCCATATGTCCTCTTTTTTGAAGAGAAAATTTTAAGCAATAAGAAGTAAACACATTAGCTTATGGTTACTCTTCTGACAGCAACTATGTCACTGTGAACAATACACCAGACAAAAAGAAATTAGTGTTTTCCTGTCTCATGTTGTAAAAGTCTGCTGTGCCAGGGCAGGGTCTCTATATCAGTCATTTCCCATGCAAACGAACCATCAGAATATATCAATTTCATTTGCCAAATTGCCCTTGTTTCCTTAGGAACTATTTATAAGTCTTGAATTATTAATTGTCTTTATGGACAAGGTTAAACCATAAAGCAAATAAATATTAAATTTGACACCTAATTGTGAACTCTGTTACAAAGTAAGCCAAAGTTTGTTTTAGGGATTTTTCTTTTAATGTCCTATCTTAAAGGACTCCTAAATGAGAGCTCATTGTCATTTCATTGTAACGACAGGCCCTGCAGTTTCATGTACATAGAAAATTGGCAGGCTGCTAATGGAAATTTAGTGTGAAATGCACAGGAAGAAATTTGAGTGCTAGATTAATTATCTGAAAATGGTCGAACGGCATAAGAAAGTAACTCTGTTTTGCTTACTTAGACCATTAGTTCTTGTTTTAGCAAAGTTGTCATTTTCACCAAAAACAGATGTTGCACACTTCAACAAGCTGCTTACACCTCATTTGTGGTGTAATTTCTCTAGTTGTAATTTTCTAAAAGTGCCTTTCTGATATTTTAAATATTTCTAATCTAATTAGCCCACAATATTTTATGTATGGCAGTGATATCCATGGCCTGTCACTTATTTGCCTGATAAATGCAAGATTCCATGAGGCATCAGCTTTCAGCAGTGCATGAGATTTCTAATGAAACAACATTCAGCTTGATTGACAGTAGATAATGGCTATCTTTAGAAATAATTTCAAAGCTTAAAAATTCAAAAGCATCCTCTCACTGATCATCCAATTACAAAACCAAATAAGTTCAAGGTGAATTTAAGTTACTGCTTGAGATTACACAGTTAGAATTTATCTACCTTTTCCTTTTAGAGTGCTTGTGACTTCAACCCTTTAATTCTGGAAGATGGAGGATTTTATAGAGTTCTCATAGTTGTTTCAAAATGAGAAATTATAGAATAGTGTTTTGTTGTTGTTTTGTTTTGTTTTGTTTTGTTTTGGTTTGGTTTGGTTTGGTTTGGTTTGGTTTTTCAAGAGAGGGTTTCTCTGTGTGGCCCTGGCTGTCTTGTCTCTGTAGACCAGGCTGGCTTCAAATTAAGAAATCCTCCTGCCTCTGCCTCCAAAGTGTTGGGTTAAAGGTGTGTGCCAACAACACCCTGCTTAGAATAGTGTTTTAAATCATGACTGAATTTGTGTCGCATTTAAAAAAGAAGCCTCAAGTCAAACTCCTTAGATCAAGCAGAGTGCATCTTTATTGCTGCCTTGATGCTTATTATATTTGTTGTCTCTTGTGTAACTGTTTGCCCATCATAAAAGCTGAAATGGATCAAGAGCTACTGGAGGGACCAAATCCTTATCTAAATAGTTCAATCTGAGAATAATGATGCAAGCATGGAATCGTTCCTACTCAGAAACCTCAGACCGGAGGACGACAATTTCAAGGCCTGCTTAGCTACAGAATGACTTTAAGGCTAATCTCAGCCTTTTCCTAAAAGATTAACTGAAAATAATAACAGGAAAGGGGAGTTGGGAATATGTTTTTAGTGCTAGTGCTTCATATCATTGGCAGGGCAACTGTTTAAACAAAATAGCATAAAGTAATGTGTTCTAGCAGAGATGTAATCGTGATTGGATTTTAATAATTTGTTTTAAATATGAAAAAATACTGCCTAATAGGAGCTAGCATCAGATTAATACATCCAGGCTAGGCAGTACAGTGTGTTAAATTTGTCTTTTTAACTCTTACCACATAATAATTTAATAGATGGGACTCATGAACACTTAGATTTATTCTTTATAGCATATCTTACCAGGAATTTCCAGTAGGGTTGATATTTTAAGCAATTAGCAAGGCTTTGGAGATATTTTATTCCTTCCTTTCACTAACTATCTTAGACACTGTAAATAAGCAGACCTGAAACTATTCCAAGCTTGCATTTGTACAACATCCTTGATGTCAGCTTACCAGTTTCCTAAACTGCTACTGTTTGCATCAGGGTGCATTTTACAGAGTGACTATGAATAACAATCAAATTGAGAGCTTATGTTCAAGTACATAATGTTGGGAAATGTTCACATGGTTAAAAATATGCTGCATCTAACTCATAACATTATCTGAAATTAATCTGCCTACTAAAATAAGGCTAAAAGTTCATTTTATGTGACAAGTCTCTATAAAATTTCTCAAAAATTGCAAAAGGCTTTTATGTATTTTTCCTTCTGAGATCCTATCCCAACTTATGGTATATGTATAGGCAACTGAATAGCAAATTAAACATATTCAAATTATGGTTTAAAAATTGTGGTAAAAGAGGTAATTATTTGGGTGCCATTTGTATGTATTATGTATATGTGTGGAATCATTGAATAAACTTAATTAATTGACTCAAAAAGAAGAAAGATAATGATTTTCTATTTAAAATTGGATACACTTAAACTTATAAGGAAAGAAATGTGATCCTTTCAACTATCTTTGAAATTGTACTTTCCTACCAACGGCATAAAGTGAGCATGTCCATCGGATTATGGCAGAATATGGCACTTCCAAATGTTAAAAAGATGTGGACACATGTTACTGAAAAATCATAAGGAAGGAGCACAGATACTGCTATCTATACTACCTGAAATGGTTTTCTCATCTTCCTGGCCTCACTTTGGATAGCATGAGGGCAGATGAGAATGGGAGTATTGAGAAGCACAGTATTGACCGAAATATACCTAGAGTGTTCAAACATAATTATAGCATACAACCTCTGTCAGAAATACACACAGATGAAAATAATAATAATAATAATAATAATAATAATAATAATAATAAACAGCTTTCATTTTGCCTTTAAATCAACTTGATGACATGTACTTTTAAAGATAAAGTTGATTAAAATGTGTCAAAATGATACTAAAATGTATCAAAGGAAAAATGTATACATCTTTTGAGGAATAAACAAATAAAAATTAAGACCTTAAATATCTCATATGGGTTAATTAGTAAAATATGGTAATTCTGATACAATTACTTTCTATAGAGCCTGGTCTAACTTGGACTTGCTATACAGACCAGGTTAGCCTCAATTTTGATTCCATTATCTTGAAACTGCTGAGTGATGGGATTGTAACATGACTTCTAAAATACTCTTTAACCATTCTGTTCTCATCATAGACTTCAGCTCTCCAAAGCCGTGATAGGGTTCCAAGTAGCACATGTTTACAGGGCTCAGGCAACATCCTTATAATAGTATTTGCAAACTTCTAATGGAATGTAAACAAACTTGACTCCTCTGTCACATACACAGACACACATATATACACGCACAGACACACACTCACATACACAGACACACTCACACACACAGACACATTTTGTACATTTTAATGGTGATAAAACTAAGAGACACAGATAATTAGTAGTTTGGAAAATCCATAAAAACACAGAAATTGAAATCAGCATTTCAACCAAGCAAGCAATCCCACTCTGAATGTTGAAAATTATAACCATATACACAAATTAAAAATACATTTATAAATGTTTATATTACCTTTGCAATTTAACTGATGTGACATTCAGTGCTACATTCATACCCTTCAGTAATTTTAATGTATATATTTTCTGAATATCATACAAAAATCTCATTTGGAAATAAATTCTAGAAATTATTTCAATTTATTCCTAAGCATTTTTAATTCAACATGCCATGATGGTACCATTAAGCACATTAAGAATAATAAGCCAGGCAGTGGTGGCACATGCCTTTAATCCCAGCACTTGGGAGGCAGAGGCAGGCAGATATCTCAAAAATTAGTTCCATGACAGCCAGGGCCATACAGAAAAACTCTTGTCTCGAAAACAAACCAAAAGAGAGTAATAATAGGACTATAGGCACTGAATTTATTCATAATCTCATAATATCATGATCCCACATCAAATGTGTTCCACAAATCAAGTTCCTTGGAACTGGAAATCTCTTATTAAATGCCTTAAAAATACAAATGGATGATTTCAGCTCCTTTGTTGAAGATCAAATGATGTCCAAGAAGAAGAAAGGAGTGGCCCCTGGTTCTGGAAAGGCTCAATGCATCAGTGTAGCGGAATACCAGAACAGGGAAGTGGGAAGGGGTGAATGGGGGAACAGGGGGAGGGAAAAGGTCATATGGGACTTTTGGGGAGCAGGGATCCAGGGAAGGCGAAATCATATGAAATGTAAATAAAGAATATATCCAATAAAAAATACAAATGGAAATTCTGAATAAAATGTCAACTTACAGTTATTTGCTGTGTTATCTTTATGAGAAAAATATAACCTGCTCATCTTTAATGTCATTTCAATGAAGTAGCTTGTCTCATAATATATATGAGTCCCCTCTCAGACATAACAGTTTGACACTTTAAAAATACAGTGTGCATAGCCTCATTTTCATCCATAAATATTTATTATCATTTTGAAACATTTTCTGTTGTGGTTTAGTGAAGTAAATGGCCTCACTGTGACAGGATACAAGTGTGCTGGTGTCTCAGATATAGACAGTCACAAAGAATTGAGGACTTATTCCACATTAGAATAATCATGCACTCTTCTTATGAGTTAAAGCAAAACTCTGTTGATTTTAATAAACATTCATTAGACTAAATATAGTAACTAAAATATGATCTCCAAATCCATCATAAATAGTACTATATGAATATTACTCAAGTTTTAGTACATTTTAAAGGCAAACACTATATGCTAGACTCTTTTCTTCCAGATTACAAAATTAATTCAACCAATATTTTTATAAGTCAAATAAAAACTAATTATAATATATAAATTTACTTGGGCCATTTGTTTCTTTAAGAATTGGCTGAATAAATGCAGAATAAAGTTCTAAATTTTACTTTTTTAATGTAAAAGATAGTAAGTAGTATTAATAATTATGTTACTCCATAAAGTGAAAGCTTTCTTAAGAAAATAGATAATACATCACTGAAAATGAGATTTCTCTAATTACAGAAAACTATACAAGTGACAATGAGCAAGTGAGAAGTTTTGATATTTAAATATAATAACACCTTTAAAAATAAGCTTATATTATAGATTATGTTTCCATATTAATGATATCATATTTCTAGCTTGCTTCGAAGTGAGATACCATGTTGACTGACACTTTTAAGTGGGTTGCATCATCTTTCAAGTTTCTCAAATCTTTATAACTTTTACGAGAATAATCCTCGCTACATTATTCCTACATATTCATTATTATATAAATAAAATTCCAATTTATATGAGGAAGATAATTTATTTCCCTTCATGTTTGAATGCTCCCTACGATCAAGAAATCACCAGGAAAGGAGAATATTTCCATTTCCTTGATACAATCTCAAAGACAAAGGTTTTACTTTTTGGTGCCTCTTAAGAACTTAATTACCTTAGTAAATTTTCTATTCTCTACTCTTAAGGAAAACAGTCTAGGCATCTCAGTGAAGTATCAATACTACAATAAAATAAAAATAGTACCCATTTCTTCTTTGTAGATTTGATACAAACACCAATTACTGATGGTGACATTCAATACAATCATAAATACATTGTTTTCTTGTCTTTAAAAAAAAAGTCAATAGCCCATCATCCTCTTGTTTTACTCTCTTATGAAGGGAAATTGAAATTCACCAGTGTTTCTGTATAAAACCCCCAATATAGGTGGTTGTTGTATGTCTTTTTTCAAAAATACAAAATTTGACACATCAAACACTGTAAAAGAATATTTTTGAAATAATGAAATAAACCTTTTATTGTAACAATACAATTCATTCTTATTTAAATTTTTAGGAAATTTTATCACATAAATACTAGATTTATGTCATTTCCATCCATTTTTTTCTCCCTTAAAATTCGATAATGCCCTGCTACTCTTCAAATTCCTGCTTTGGTCGTCTTTAATTACTGTGTAACACGCACATACACACACACACACACACATACACACACTATTGCTTGTTTAATAGGTTTAGTGTTCCTCATATCAACATGTATTTAGCGTTGGCCACTTGGAAATGAATAACCTATTAGTGTTTCATTCCTGGAGAATGCTACTTCTAACTCTTTTGTCATGTTGTCTGTTGTTTTCATCTATGGGTGACCTTAGTTAAGAAAACAAACAAACAGACCAAAAAAAAAAAAAACCCTAGAGCTACACTTATTAGTAGAACAAAAATAAGCATTCATAATGCAGATAGAAATTTAACTAGTTTCATCAAGCAAGAGTCCTCCTCTAGGGTCTATGAAGTCATCAGTCAGGTGTAGCTGACTGGGTCTGTATGGCAGGGCCGTAGTTCCCTCCCAGTGAACAGGCTGTAAGTCTAGTTAGAGAGCTGCTGGTTACCTACAGAATCTAAATGCCAGTATTGTACCATTTGCATATCTTGCTGTGATGATTAATTTTATGATTTGTAAGTCTTACAATGTGGTGGGAGTACTTACTGCTTTTCTCCCTGAGGAACTTGCATAGATCTTTAGATTTGCAAGAGTTTATCCTCAGAGAGAAATCTTCCTGGTCAGTTCCTGTCTGTAATATACAGTGTCTTCGGCAATAGAAACTTAGCTTCAACATTTAGGAGACAATCAAGGACAAAAACAATGGCATATATTATTTGATGGGGTTCATTGATTTTATGATAATCATAGAGAGGAGAGGCACTGGTCTTTTGTTTGTTTGCAGTTTATGGCTATATGTAGAAACATAATGCACAAGTACACAGATAGTACATGTATATTAGAATAAATAAATCTGCTGGGTGGTGGTGACACACAACTTTAAGCCCAGCACTTGGAAGGCAGAGGCAGGCGGATTTCTGAGTTTGAGGCAGCCTGGTCTACAGAGTTCCAGGACAGCCAGGACTACACATAGAAAACCTGTCTCAAAAACAAAAAGAAAGAAAGAAAGAAAGAAAGAAAGAAAGAAAGAAAGAAAGAAAGAAAGAAAGAAAGAAAGGAAAAAAGAAAAGAGGAAAGAAAGAAAGAAAGAAAGAAAGAAAGAAAGAAAGAAAGAAAGAAAAGCAAAAAATCTAAAACTATGTGTTTCTTTATGGCTTTTCAACTTCCTTAATGCTATTTATTATTTATTCCACTGCTTCTTAGTGTTTGTGTGTGTGTGTGTGTGTGTGTGTGTGTGTGTGTGTGTGCACGTATGTATGTATGTATGTATGTATGTAATATATATTACTAAGGACTTAATTTTGCAAAGAAGCATGGAATAATGATTAGAAAGCTAGTAGAGCTAAAAAAAAAACCTTAGGAATGATTTATTTCCAAATCCTTTGATTCTGCTTCATTCCCTAGCAATCCTCAATTTAATTATCTCTACTAAAGGCTTTTTTACATTTGTGGACTTGAGAATGAAATGCCAGCCTGTTCTTAACCTCACAATTCCACTCACTGCAGGTGTTCATTGTTAAAGAGAATACTACATTGTTCAAACACTATATTTATTTTGCTTATATGGGTTGACTGACAAAGAAGAGAGCAGCTTTATATTGTTTGTCCATTGAACAATGTCTGTACTATTAGAACTCTGAAAATAATCACATTGCTGAATTGTACTAACACCATTACTAGAAGCCCAGATGAAAAATGCATTTCCACTTATAATTTAGAATTTCCTACAAAATTAATAATTGCTTGTCTTACAAAATTAAAAGCTACCTTGATGATAAAACACACTGTGTGACAATTTCAGAACTCCATTCTTCACAAGATAGTTCCCCAATACTCAATTATTTGCAATCTGTACAAACAAAAATACAATATGACAGGAGAATGAAGAAACTAGGTGATAACATGTCCTGACACTTCTTGTAATTCTTCCTCTGTCTGTGAAACAGAATAATGGTCTTGAATATTTTGTGAGACTTAGAGCACATTAAGAGAAGTGGTATTATTATTGTGGATTCAATGTCATAGCTCCTCCGAGTACTTTCTGTTGGTCAGATTATTGTTAAATTGTGAATGACTTCAAACTATTTGGGGGATAGTACTTAGTCACCACAAAAGTTTGCCATCAATTTATAGAGAAAGAAATTTATATCTTTAGTCTGTCACATGTTATATCAGCTATTGACCTTAATATTTATGCTGACACATGAAAATCAATATATGATATCAAGAACTCTATGACAACACAGTATTTCAGACTTTCTTATGTAGTTGTCATTAAGATGATAGAACTTGAAGCAAATGTTGTAAAAGCTCTTAAATTCTTTAATTGTTTAATGTTTGAAAAGGATTGCTTATTTGATGGGATAAAATCAGATGTTTCTTCTCATAAAGTATTTTTAGGGAGTTCATTTTTATCAACACATATGTTAGGAAATAAATCAGTACTGTTTGTTTCTGAGGAGACAAAACCATCCACTTGAGTACAAAATGGAGACCATTAATCATAACCAAAAAAGTTTTATGTGTTTACACAAAGCTAATGGCTTTCAGTGCCATATACTCAATTCTGGATGCATGTATTTTGAGTGGTTCTTACTGTCCAGATCAAGATAGCTCTTTCAATAACTTTCTTCTCAACAATAAAACTGTACACAGAATTTGTCATGTCTGGGAGAGCATGGTACATTAAAAATGTTAGTAGCTGAATTCCCAAATGAAATACTTCATTTATGCCTAGTCTTCAATGTCTATCTCAATTTTCAAGAAACATTTTTATTTTCATAGCTATAAGTAAGCATGGGAACAGATGACTCCCCTGGGGATATCTAGAGATAGTGTAAAATAATGCCTTATATCATAATAATTTTATTTCTTCTTGGGACTAGGCCTATAAAGTAGACACCAAATATTGTAAGGATGAGTCATTATTACCATGGTAAGGTGATACTGTAGGAGTCCTGGAAAATTATCTTAATAATGCTGTTCTAAGTCACTAGAGCTACTGGGTATTTATAGATATGTCTTCATCTTTTTTTATTATTTTAGAAAACTAGCTTCTTTCAAATATTTTATTTCTGTTTGCTTCTTTTATTGAGATTATGTAAATGAGAATATAGGTACTTACTTTCATTTTACAGAAATAAAGACAATAAAAACTGTCAATATTTCACAGATATAATGTGTCCAGTATCAAGAATCACCATAGTCCTAATTTGAGTGGTACTGGAATGACTTCATGATACAGGAATCATTAGGGCTTCACATCAAGAATTTTATGAACAATTTCCTGTGTATAAGAGGTGACTAACAAATTTAAAGAAATGTTCCCATGACACATAAAAGTATATAATCTATCACTGGAAATTAAAATTAATTACAGCATAAACCCAGTGTAAACCAAAGTTTCTCAACCTGTGGATCATAAGCCCATTGAGGGCCAAACAACCATTTCAAAGGGGTCTCATATTAAATATTTTATATGTGAGATATTTACATTATGATTTGTAACAGTAGCAAAATTACAATTATGGGTTATATTATGCTATTTCAAAAATAATTTTTGGTTAGATGTCATCACTACATGAGGAAATGTATTAAAGTGTTACACCATTAGGATGTTTGAGAACTATTGGTGTAGACCATCCCATTAAGTAAAATGACATAATTTCACATTGGGTAGGAATAGGGGACACAGATTGAGTTGTGGTTGTAAGATAACGCTCAGTTAAAATGAGATTGACACAATGTTGTCCTATCTGATTACCAAGGCCAAATGTCCAGGATGGGGCTTAATTTGCCTGAAGGTACTAAATCTTCACATTACAGACAGTGGACAGGAGCTCACTCCCTAAATATCAGGGGAAAAGGATGTTTTAATGGAAGTTTAATTTTGGAAAAAGTATCACACATTTCTTGAATGCTTTCCAAATTTCAATCCTGTTGAGTTAAGGAAGCATTTATTGAAATGGAGGAGACTTAGCCATGAGGAGTTCCAACAGGCAACCAGAAACATGCCTCAGGGATTAGTCAGATTCCATAAGATCCCACCCATAATCCTTAGAGCATGGCTAAAGTAGCCAAAATTTCTCCTTCCCATTTCTACTTCAAAGGGATTTCCTCAAATCTGGCTGCTCCTAAAGAACTGATGTTTTATTTGGGTTAACATTAACCATAGAAACAATGAAACCTGTCTTTATGAGTTTGGGAAAGGAACAAGTATTATTTAAAATTGTGTCACAGTTTATGCACATATGTTCACAAGACCGATTACTAATGGTGAATTAAAGATTCAGAATATGCACTGTATGTCCAGCTCTGAGATAATAATTTACACAGGAAAATATGAAGTTATCAATTTTGTCCAAATGATAACATGTCCTGATCTACTAGTTCTATCAACAAAGCTCAAGTGTCCTGGAATTGTTTTCATTATATGTTCCATATATCTATCACCAATTCTGGATGTCAGTGAAATAGCATAATACTACTCTGCTAAGGAAGGGATATTATTGGTCTTTTTGAATTTGAATATACATTAATTATGTCTACTAACAGTTCAGCAATGTTTTTGCAAAGTCTAAAATCCGAAGGGTTGCATACCTTAGCTGGATCATTTCAAGGAAACACAGAAAAAGGAACAAAACTAAGAAAAAAATCATAATTTCCATTTTGACGTATACTGGAGGTTATTTTCAACCGTGTTGAATTAAAATGGAACAAATTTTGTAATTTTATGACTTATACCTAGCGGAGAGAACAAACCTGTACTTTTAGGTTTAGGTGAAACTTATAAATCTAGTCAACAACTTGAAACTTGTTTGCACAAGGGGTCAGAAAGCTGTACTTGCCTAGAATCTCAGATGCTTGTCGTGTTGGCGCAAGCTCCTATTTTATTTATGGTAGGCTGTTGCTGAGCCAGAAGGGTAATTGTTCTTTTTTGATTATATCTTGGATGTTATACAATAAAAGTTTTTGTTTTGATTTTTCATATATGAAAGAGTTTCACAATGAATGTGCTGTTGCTCTTTAGGGATGAGTGGTGACTTGCTGTCACATGCATCGCGAGATGTTTCACACTCATGGGTTCACTGTGCTTCCAGAGTTTAAGACCTTTCTCTTTCTTTTTTTACTTTACCAATGTTGTTGTTGTTGTTGTTGTTGTTGTTGTTGTTGTTGTTGTTATTATTATTATTATTATTATTTTTATGAAGTTTACATCTCCTTTATTTGCTCCTCCAAGTCAGCCTCTCCTACAATTCTTCCCTCACTCTCATTCCTCATCTCCTCTGAGCAAGTCTTCCTTCCCCACCCCCCTGATGGGGAAGGAGGACATGCTTCAGGATTGTCGTGTCATTCTCCCTGGCACATCAAGTCTCTTTGCAACTAGGTATATCCTCTTCCACTGAGACCAGGCAAGGAAGCCCAGCTATAAGAGCATAGTTTATGTGCAGACAAGAGCTTTTGGGCTAGTCCCCATTCCAGTTGTATGTGACCCACATGAAGACTAAGCTGCACATGTGCTACATATGTGTGGAAAGGCCTAGGTTCAGGCTATGTTTGGTTTTTTTGATTGATAGTGCAGTCTCTGAGATCCCAGGGAATCCAGGTTAGTTGTCACTGTTGGTCTTCCTGTAGAGTTATTATCCTGCTACAGGATGCAATCCTTCCTCCTATTCTTCCATATGACTATCCACTGTTTGTGTGTCTCTGCATCTGACTGAGTCAGCTGCCCGGTGGAGCCTCTCAGAAGACAGAAATGGTAGACTCCTGACTTCAAGCATAACAGAATATCATTAATAGTATCAGGGATTAGTGCTTGCCCATGGGGAGGATCTCAATTTGGGCCAGATATCGAATGGCCCTTCCCTCAGTTTCTGCCCCATCCCTCATGTCTGCAGTGGCCAGGGATATGAATGGAAATCTTCAGCTGACAGGGTGGGGAGATAGGGGACATCTTCAGGAGGAGACAAGAAACTTTGTATAAGGGAGGTACCCAAGAATCGATGGGGCTGTCATTAGCTTTGACTCACAGCATTGGAGACATGGAACCTGAAGAAGCCACCTCCTGAAGCCGGGCAGGAACCCCAGGGCAGTTGGTTTTGGGACACCAACCCAGTCCCAAAACTTTTGAACCAAAATTTATAAGACATTTTGTGAAACTGTTTAACATTTTTTAGGAAGAATTAGTTCACTACTAAGGCTTGAACCTTTATGTTCCCCAAAATGAAAAATAACTGTGGAAAAGATATTAGAGTTGTAGCCCTTACAAAACCTCTCCTTATACTTAAACCTTTGGGACCACTTTAATACCAGAGGTTTTGCATGGCCATTTTGCTAAAAGTATTCCTATAGAAAAATTAAAGTGTCCTTTTTTTCAGTTGTTGAAGAAATTTAGTAATAAAGTTATTTTTTTTCAATTTTACAATGTGGTATGCCATCTAGAACTTAGAGAGTTACCCAGTATTTTAACAAATATTCATACATTTTCAGCATTATTTTTTTCCAATATAATATTTTATTGACTTTGGGATTTCCACATCATTCAACTTGGGAAATTCACTTCACAATGACTTTGTAGTTTTCCATGTCCATTCCCCACCATTGTGACCTCCCCCCACCAAAATAAGTACACTTAAAATTTTAAAATAAAAGTTAAAAAAATATAGAATAAGAAGGAAAAAAACAAGTTCAATTTGTGTTTTTTGTATATTCGCTGGAGCATGGGCAACCTCTCAGTTGTTCTGTCCCTCAAATAGATCATAATTTTTCTCCTCCCCAGCCCTGCAGGAGAACATGAATTATGGAGAGCTACCTTCAGCATCCCAATCTTTTAAGAGAAAATTTTAAGAGTGTCCTTCAAGGCCTTTCTCATTAGTGCATTTCTCATTAGGGGAGCATCATGGTAGGCTTTGGGGTAGAGTTTGTCAAAGTATTCTCTCTTTTCCGTCTATCTATGTGTCTGGAGTCATCAGTATCACTGCAAATGTAGCTTCCTTACTCTTTACCATCAGCAAGAGGAACACCGTCATGGGTTTCCTGATCATTTCTGGTGATAATACAAAGCACAAATATCACCCCCAGCTGCCCAATGACCACCAACCCACACAATACCCTAAAAGGCAGCATGGATAATGGACATCAACTCAGGTGGCAGAGAGAACACTTACATCAATATCGATCCCTGCAACAGCAACAGTCTGCAGCCTAGGCCATGGTCATCAATGTGGCCTTTGGGGATACCACAGGCCACCGACATCAACACATACCCCTGCTGCATGGACATTGGTGGCAGGTGATAGCATGAATCCCACATCACCATGGACTCAGGTCACTCAGATTAGGATGCACTTCCCCCCGCCTTCTTCATAGGAACAGCCCAAATACATTAGCATGGCTTAAGAAAGCAGCCTAGACCACAGACATCAGCACATTTATTTCATAGATAATTGAGCTATATTGATATGTACCTATTTGAGAACATCAATACAATTTTTCAACAATAGCTTAAAGAAAGACTTTTTCAGATTTTACATGGTAAACTCCTGTCTCAAGAATTCACCAGTACCATTGGGCCATATTCATAAACGACTAAAATTGCTGTATTCTGGTACACTTTTCTGAGGACTTACATTTAACTTCTGTCTATTTTCCATGCCAGAAATGATAGGTTGCGGATGAGGAAAGAGTTCAATGTGTAAAAGAGCAAGCTTTACAAGATGCACAGTGCTACATATTAACTTTTAAAACTGGCACTGGATCTGAACTCAGGTCTTCAAGCTACATGTCAGGTATTTTACTGATTGAGACAAATTCTCCAGCTCTGAAATTCCTTTTTCCTTTTGTTTTCTTCCTTCCTTTCTTTCTTTCTTCCTTCCTTTCTTTCTTTCTTTCTTTCTTTCTTTCTTTCTTTCTTTCTTTCTTTTTTCCTTCCTTCCTTCCTTCCTTCCTTCCTTCCTTTCTTTCTTTCTTTCTTTCTTTTCTTTCTTTTCTTCCTTCCTTCCTTCCTTTCCTCTTTCACTTCTTTTCTTTCTTTCTTTTCTTTCTTTCTTTCTTTCTTTCTTTCTTTTCTTTCTTCCTTCCTTTCCTCTTTCACTTCTTTTCTTTCTTTCTTTCTTTCTTTCTTTCTTTCTTTCTTCCTTCCTTCCTTCCTTCCTTCCTTCCTTCTCTTTTTTCTTTCTCTTTTCTTTGAAGAGGATCTCATGTATCCCAAATAAACTAACTTTTACCTTTTACCTATGCAGTCCAAAATTACTTAAACTACTGATCCATCACCTCACCCTGCCAGATCTTTCTTTCTTTGGTACTTAAAACAGTATAGCTGTTGTTATCCAAGATTTGTCACCTCAAAAGTTCTCATAGGTTACCAGCATAGTGGAGCACAAATCTCAGGTCATTCTTAACTTTCTGGGTCAAAATACAAATTTATCAATAAAACTTGGGTGCATTTTATAATATTAATTCTTGGAAGAACTATAATAAAACTAATATTCAGCAAAATTTACTCTATGGGATTCTTCATTACATGACTACTCTAACCTCACATCTCCTTATATCTATTCCTCTTTGGGTGCATTATTTTAACCAAGTAAATGTAATGATACAAATTAACTGATAAATACAAGATAGTTTTCTCATAATGTGGCAAGCATGACCACTTGTAGTGTTTACAACTGGTAGATGGTAAACATTTCAAGCTTACTTGCTAACTAATGCTTGCAGAGACATGCAAGATAGAATTGAGCTCATGAATTAAAATAATATTAGAATTATGGAAAAAACTTATCCCTTCATATGATTTATATAAATTCTGAGTCATTTGTACATACAATTTTAAAGCTCATCAGATAAAAGAAAAAAAGGTAAAGTAGCTATGTCACTAATTCAAATCTCAAATAATAAAACTAATCTATATGAATACTTATGAGTACTTACAAAGTTTTGAGCTTCACGAGATGAGACAGAAGCTCTACTAAATTCCTTGATATGAAGATGATTTAAAATACATTGATCAGTGACCTTAAGATGCCTTTGAACAAGGTATACTAAAATCTCAACAATTAATCGTAAAAGACATTTGATGCCAATGGGGGGACTGGGAAAGGGGAAAGCATTTGGAATGTAAACAAAGAATATATAAAATAAAAAAATTAAAAATAAATAAATAAATAAAAGACATTTGATGCAGTTAGAAACTCCCATTATATAGCAAAGGAAGTCTTGAATGAGTCAATGATTGAAATCCTTTTTTTTTTTAATTTTTATTTTCTATATTCTATGTTTACATTCCAACTTTCAGTTTTAGGTGTTCATTGCAGTCCTTTGTAATGTAATGTTCTATGCACAAAGAAGCTTTGCTCTAATTCTTTATCTTAGCTAAAGAGCAAGCTTCTGTCTGCTTTGATTTTCTGTTGAGCAAGAGACTGTTCTCCTGTCCATTCTTGTTCGGATGTCTCACTTCATGTTTGAGGCTTTGATTAGCCCAGCTTCCTGTTTGAACTCTCTGACTCACGAGATGGAAGTGAGCAGCTAATCTTGGCTTGCCTCCAACTAACTAGTTTACCTCTAGTCTTAGTTGGTGCTTTAATCTGCATTTTGTTTTCACTCATTGTTTCTATTTTATGGTTTTTGATATAGATCCAAGTTCATCTCAATTCTTAGGAAAAAAACCCTATTATATTCCATGTTTTTATGTCAGAGGTTTTGTTTAGTTAAAAAAAACAGCTGATTTTTTAAAGGTGTGTGCAAAAATATCTTTTCTGGCCAATTCTACAAATTAAGATGCACTTTTGTGAATATTTAAGTATATGTTACATATTTCTTACGAAAAGAATTACACAGAAATTTACATATGTAAGTAATTATAAGGGCAAATTCCTATGCCCATTTTCTCTCTGCCCATTGTCCTCTCAGGTGTGTTTCACAGCTCAAAAATGTATGCACTTAGCACCTATATTTAAAATAAATTAAACACTAAAACATGTTATTAAATATGTGAATTATGTAAATAACAGTTATTTACACATATACACTTAGAAGTGCAACAGGCGTCCATGCAGACAGAAACTGTTTAAGATTCCTATTACCTGTCATTTTAGCACTTTCATCTGTTGAACTGTGTCTGTTTCTCTGCTTCCTTCTTTGTCCCTCTGTCCTTGCCTCAAATGCTTCCATTTTTCATCCTTTCCTTATGTGACATGAGATAAAAGAAAACAAATCACCACAATTGACACAAATTTAAAATGACTGTCCCTTTGATGATTTCAGCACAAGGCTGAGAGAGGATATGTGTGGGTGAGGAATTTAATATTAGTACTGCACTAGCTTACTACCAGATTACAATTATTGGTATCTAAGAAACAAAGAAAGCAAGTTTATTATTTTTTATATTATTTTTACATATATGAGTACACTGTCACTATCTTCAGACACACCACAAGGGGGCATCTGATCCCATTACAGATGGTTGAGAGCCACCATGTGGTTGCTGGGAATTGAACTCAGGACCTCTGGAAGAACAGCTAGTGTTCTTAACCGCTGAGCCATCTACTTGCCTTGACCGTCCCTTAATTTGTACTATACAAATTTTAAGACCAGTGAGATGTAAAAAAAACCCTTTCTTCATTAACATGTATTTGACAGCATATATTGTCTCAGCAACAGGAAAATAAATTAAGACAAAGCTCTTGGTGTATATTTCACAAAAATGATATTATACCAATAATTAAATAACAAAATATCTATAGCACATAATTAAAAGACTGCATTGTCTCAATAAAAAAAAGAAACTAAGAAAGCATTAGTTTACAAAACACTGTATACATGCACCTGAAGAATTTTTGACAATGTTAGAGGTGTCATGACAGTTGTAATAGAAGAAGAGAGATAAACAAATGCTGAGGCCTGGGTATAAAATCCATTCATCATTCCTTAGTATATTTGTTCTAAATTAATTTACTTAAACATTAATATTTTGCTTTGCAAAAAAATCACAAAAATGTCTTTAATCTAGCACTGGATATCCAATACATAACATACACACACACACACACACACACACACACACACACACACATATATATATATATAAATATAAACATATACATATACATATATATTTATTATTAATTAGATAGCTGTTAAGGGCTTTAAGGTAAAAGTCCATGCTGGTGGGTTTTTTTTAAAGGGCATTTATTAAGGACTATTGCTGTTTGGAAGGGAAGAAAGACTATACTTTTTTAATGATGGAAGATTTATATGTTGAGTGAGAAAGTGAATAGGCCTTAAAAGCCATAGAGAGGGAAGACTGACCAATATGTTTAGGCCAGTTAGCTTGTGAACACTGCTTTTTTGTACAATAGGTTGTTAACTTCCTACATGGATGATACATTTTCTGTGAATGCACTTAAAGTAAATCATGTTGAGGTACTTCAGGAAGATGTTCCTAGTTGTGAAATTGTCTAGAGTGTGGAGAAGACATATTCAGATAAGAAAGAGGCAGAATTCACACATGAAAGTTTTCTAAAAATGTACTATGAAAGGAAGTTCAGAAAGAGTTTTACCTTAATTTCAGGAGATCTAATGGGAATATCAATTCCTCCTAGATCCTTGGTCCTTATGATTTTGAATGTTATGAGGTTTTATTTTTTATTTTTACTTTAGTCTACATGGCCATTTTTCTACTATATGATATTGTATCTCCTCTTCCCCAAAAGAGTAGATAATGTTCATTTTTAATATGATAAAACATTATATAACAATTTTACTTTGATATTTAAGTTCAGAATCAGTGGTATTATTATTTGTTAGTAATATCGATGGGATGTTCACTGTGAGTGTTACACAAATTCTTTATCACGATCTAAATCTCTATTAATGAGATCAAAATATGCTTATAATTGTGTATCAAGAAGCTATGATGGAAGCCATTACTTTGGGTGCAATCTAAAACAAAAATAAAACTGAAAATTAGTGTTATTTCCAATAGAAAGGAAGTAAACAAAATCTTTAGTAGAATAATAAAGTGTCAGAGGTTAGGTGTCGAAACCAAAATGTGTTTATAGAATCCTGAACAATACACAAAGCGTCTTGTGGTAAAGTATAAATTAACTGTGCAGAAAATTGATTGCAAAATTCATGCTTAAATATGTATTTACGGAAATAAGCAGATACAATTAAAAGCTGTTATGTATAATAATAAATAAATTTTCCTACATAAATAACTCTTCCTCATGACAACTCTTATTACTTTAGTGAAATGTTTAAAAACATGCAGAACTGATCTTCCTCTTTAATTCTGCTACCCAAAATTTGAATTTAGATATGTATGCTGTTGGATGTTAAACAATGCTAAACTTTTCTTTTCCCCAGTAACAGCGGAAATTTTACAAAAAAAGAAAAAAGATCAGTCAGGAGATATATTCCATTTTAGTCTCAAAAAAATCAAGTTCCCATAAGAATCTGTTTACGATTTTGGCCTTTATCCCCTGTTGTCTATTCTGTTTTTCTTCTTGGTTCCCTAGAGTCTATTAACTTTGAGAGCTATAGATAAACTATGGTGAGATTAACCATCTTCAGTTAAAGACACAGTTTATACATGGGAATCATGCTCATTTAATACAAGCACTGAACCTAAAATGTAAGCAGATAAAGGTGATACAAACATGTTGGTTGTAAAATCAGATACCACTGTGTTCCTCTGCAGGATGCTACTCTATCATTGGCATCAAATTATTTTATAGAAAAATTTGGCAAATCTAAACCCAGGTGTAAATGAATGAGACAAATCAGAGTTTTGCATTGAGTGCCATGCTTTGGACATGCTTGCATTGTGTAGTCAGCTGGAAAATTTTGGTATGTAGGAAACATTAAATTTTGATATTACACAATTTATTAAACATGTTTTTTCTTACATACTGTATGATTTAACTTTAGAATAGAAAACAGAAGTAATAGCTAATTTAGGTATGTGGGCATTTACATTAAATTAATTCAAATGAATTAATTAAGTTGAAATTCCAAAATTGTCTCAAACGTAATGATGTGGAAAACATTTAGATTTTATCATTTTGTCTACTTTAAATATATATTTTCTTAATTTATATACACATATATTTATCTTCAATAAGTAAATTTAAAATTTTAAATATAAACAGATTGAACTCATTTCTATTCATTTAAACATGTATTGCAGCAAATGGAAATCAATGTCTCTTATTATATCATTTATTTCTTCAAAAATAATATTGAACTTGATTATAAATATGTCATTTTTATAAAACAGGAAAATAACTGAAACATGATAAGAATCATATATATATGTATTACATATATACATATGCATATAATATATACATATATATTATATATTATATGTTATAATATATAATATATATTATATATATTATATATTATATAATATATACACACACACACTCATATATATCATGAGTACCAGGCCCAATATTCAAATCAAATCTCCTGGGCCCAGAATACATATCATAACTATATCATAACTGTATGAGTTGTAAACATGAATTTTAATAATGAAACTTAAGAAAATAGGTATATTGGAGAAATGATATAAACAGAGTTCTAAAGGTCCTGTAAATAAACAAAAGAAGCAGCCTTGCATTCTAGGGAAAAGGGACGTGAATGGAATCTGGCCAGAAGGTTGCGCAAACAAAGGTCAAACAAGAGCTTCTCGCAGCAATATCAAAACATCCTGTCAATATACCTTAGCAGAATTATCTCTATACAGTTCTTCTAAAAGATGCCCAAATGAAAATAGTGGCAATATTTAGATATCAGATTAATATAATTTTTTCAATGCTTTATTAATACTGGAGAAAGCTTATACAATGCAGGGGTTTAAAACTATTATACACAGGGGATGGCTTTCATGTGATTGGTGGAGTTACTATTGGGTACTGTCTCTTGTGATATTGCTTACATGTGAGTTCACTATAACTAGGTTAAAAGGTATTTAAATGAATTGAAAGTTTGAGGAAAGTAGTTGCCCGGAAGGATATAATGTGCAAAATAGCTGATGATTAATAAAGAAGTGCTGCAGATACATTTACATTCCTTCCTTGTAGAACCTTCACCTAATTAGTCATTTCCACCTGTACCAGCACTGCAGAAACCATGGTGCCAGTCATGATCACTGATATTCGAAGGCAGACAAAAGGATCTTCTTTAAGTCTCTGAAGACATAAGATTTAGTGATTTTGCTATGGTAATCTCAGAGCTAATGCGAATATCTAACTTTTAGCAAACAGCTAACATCTGAACCTATGGGATCTGACAATGTTCAGAGTTGTTCCAAAGCTGCATCTCTAACTAGGCTTTAGTCCTATACCATCCCATTTCTCTTCCACTTGAATTTTAACATGCATTTATAGTAATGTTAAATTGGGTATATAATTATGTTCTGCTTAGGTTCCTATCAATGCTATTTAAATAAGGTCTGAAAGACAGGTATATATAAAGACAAATAAGAATACCTTGTAATAATATGGACTTGAGTTAAATGGAAGCAACAGAAAAATTAAAGAACAAGAGAGATTTAGATTTGCTTTTAAATTTAAATATATATAATGCAAATAAGGTGTTGCAAATAAAAATAAAAAGATTAATTCCATCAATTCCTATTTTAGATCCATGATTAAGGAGTTGAATCACTCTGGGTAGGTCTAGGAAGAATAAGTCAAACTGATATGAGCAGATAGCATTTTTAATTGTAAGAACCTGGTTGCACCAGTAAACAGTGATTTACATTGTCAACTTGAATCTACTATAATAGGAACATGAGGTTGTGTAGGAAATCCAAATATTTGTATATCAAGAGAGAACAAAGAAGAAATCATATGACCTATCAACTGCCACATAGCTTTCTCCAGAATCAAGGGGAAGGGATCATAATGCTCTCCTTAATGAAGAGTAGACATGAGGTATAGACAACAAAACATTCTGGTACCCCAAAAATGTTTTTTATTCTTTGATTATTTTAATTAAATTCTCTATTCCAGCTAACCATGTAAAAATATAGAAAGATAGATATGACACCTCGGGTTTTCCAGTGTTCTCACATTTAGGACAACTGGCTTATGAAGTCTAACAGGGCAGCCATTCTTGAGGCAAGAATTTGAAGTGGAAAAAATCCCTTTAAAAGCATCAGAGTTCTAAGCACTCTGAACCTTTTATGCAGCCACGGTTCATTGTAAGAAAATATCTATACCAAAGTCATAAGTGTAAAGGCTAGGTCTGTTGCTGCTTCTATTGAATACTAAATAATAGCCCCCAAAGTCTCATTGCCCAGAGGAGGAAATTCTCATTGTACCAGCTTTTGTTGTGTCAACCTTGCTCCCCAATTTAACTGGTCAATAAAGGCTAAAGCCTGTGATTGGGAAATAATTGAAGTAGGCGGGTTTTCAGTTACATGGCTTAGGATTACAAAGAGGGATAGAAAGGGAAGTAGGAAGGGCATGGAGAAAGGACGAAGCTACCATAAGAGATAGACCAGGAGCAACTAACAAAGGCACATATATCTGGAATATAAGTTAGAATAGCTACCAGTGTCTGCCTAATCTAGACTAACAGCTTGTAAATAAAATTTCTGGACTGTGTGTCTATTATGCAGGCTTTTAAATGAGACTTCAGTAACCAAGTATGATATAAGGGAAATCTGGACATAAAGAAAGAAAGAAAGAATCAAGGATAACCCAAGAAAGTTCAGTAATATCACATCATAGTTGTTTGTTGGGAACATTATACCATCAACTAATAATAAAAATTAATCCATCAGATGCCATAATTTGGGGATTTATTACATTTATTTTCAAGTCAGAACTTAGAATATCAGGCTATATTTCCTCTTTATGGTTATATACTATTGTTAAAATAAACTTTTTTATTGCCTCATTTTTAAATGACATTCACCCATGATTTAAATAGAACCATGTCTAGGAGAAGTGCTTTCTTTGGATGATAAGAAGGAAAAATCATAATTAATTCCCTCATCTGCAGGTAAAGAGTTCTTGACTCCAGCTCTAGCATTGAGTAATGAATTGGCATGATCCTATTTTAATCTGGCCTGTGGAATAATTACAAGTAAACTAGATTTCACTGGAATTTGTTACATGGAAACAGTTCCTGAAAACAATTTTTACATAAATGACGATCTTCAGTTGTAGGCAGAAGCCTGCCTTTAGCTTACTTAAGAGGAATGTGAATTTGTTGGAACTTATAGAATTTATGGGTAGAAGAAGGTAGAAGTTGGTTTAAAAATATAAGAAGCCACATCGTTCTGGGATTTCTTTTTGATACTAAGTCTCCAGAGACTTATTCCTGACCTGCTATGGAAATGCTTAAATATGTAAAATTTTCTTTCTTCATTTGGCCTGTGTTTAACATTACACACAAAGGAGGTATTTTGAATATCAGATCCACCAGATGGTATTCAAAACAGGTAATTAACACCACATAAGAAAATCAAACTCCAGGAAAATGAATGCAACTAGAGTTGCACTCATATTAGATATTAAACCACCCTCAGAATGCCAATAGTGTTATCACATTTGTGGTTACAATATTTTTATATAAGTACGGCAAGCAAATTAAATAAAGATATATATATCAACCTATGTATGTGTTACATATTGTATGTATACTATATATAATACATATATATATGTATAATATATACTGTGTAACATGAAAGTTTAAAAGGGCTAGGAAATGAAGAGAGGAAGGAGGAGTTAGGTAGGTATAAGAGACAAGCTAAAATATATCTATGCTGGTATGACACTCTCCTTACTTAAACCAATACAATGTTCCATGATTAAATTTCAGGAGAAATAAAATTTAAATAAAAAAGAAAATCAAACTGACATACCAAAAAACTAAAATAAAATGAATAAATAAATAAATAAATAAGAAAGCTTAAACAACAAAAGAACAAAATTAAATACAGCATCCTATAGAAAATGTAGCATTACATTACAAACCAAACTATATAGGTTCTTGGTTTTGAAATGTGACTGAATGACAGAATTAAATGTTCTTTCCACAGCTCAACCTTAGGTGGTTTCAGACTTCTACTTGTGAGCATATCCTGATTAGGGTGATATGAAATAAGGAATGCTTACCATATAAACACAGTTTTCCTTATATCTTTAGTTCCTTTAATTTGTAATCTTATAATTTGGACCAAATTCAACGTTTCTATTGTATTTATAATGGTTTACATTTGAATAGAAGTGCATAAAGCACTTGCATAATTCAAAATATATAATTACATCAAACAACTAACATTCATGTCTTGTAAGTAATTATTTGCTTGGGAAGGAGTATATTTTGTTCCCATCCCTAATCTACAAGTTGCCTTAGAGTTCTTTATTTTAAAACACACACACACACACACACACACACACACACACACACACGAAAAAGAAAAAAGAAAAAAACAACTAAAACCATCACCACCACCAACAAAATAATCTGAAGCAAACCAATACCAATACAAAAACATCATATGGTTTTGGTTTTTGATTTATAACAAAAATATATTTGAAACTTAACAATATTCCTAAATGAGAAGAGAAGTCATGAGTTTGAAAAAGAGTGGACAAGTGTATAAGGTCAGAAGAAATGTTATAAATATATTATGATCTGTGATAAAGGACCTTGTTGACAAAATACTTCATCTAAAGTTACAGTTGCACATCAGAGTCTGTCACCAAAGGAAATGAAGGGCAGAGACTGAAGACAGGAATCTGGATGCAGAACCTGAGTGACAGGCCATGGGAAAAGCTGCTTACCTGCTGGCTCTCATTGCTTTCTCACCTTACTCTCTTTATAGCATCTACAACTACCCACTCAGTCATTGCAAACCCACAGTGAGATGGACTGTACACAAATCCTCAATCAGCAAAATGATTTCAAGCCTTAAAATGTCTAGCTTTTTAGCTTTCTGGTGAGCACTCTCCATTTTGTCTCATTGCTCTCAATTCTTCAATCAATAATTGGGATTTTATTGAAATACTAGTTGTACAGGGTAATCAAAAAATAGTTTTCAGAATCCCATGGATTTCTCTTGAATTCTAAGCATTCATTGATTTCATCCAAGGAACTTCGACATAAATGACCTAACCATTTAGGCTACATTTTTAAAGCCATCAAAGGACTATTTTAATGCCAGTTGGGGCAAACATTCCTAGGTTAAAGCTTTTATTGCTATATTAAAACCAACATATGCAAATACAAATGTATTGTTTATAAGAAGGACTCCCCTGCTCCCTTTCATTTTCCAGCTGCAGGCATTCTGCAAATAGTAGATATTTTTAAATTCTGCTCTGGTATAATTTTGAAATGAAATACCTATCTAATTAATTTCCATATTTTTTAAATGAAACTCAATACTGAAAACTGATTCGTGTCACAGGCCATGCCTGTCTTTCTGTCCCTATAGGCACTCTCCATCTTTGACCCTGGCACTGCATCACCAGTATATCAAATATGGCCTTCTACACTTCCTGTGAGTCCAACAGAGCATCTACTCCTAACCCTCTACCCCAGGACTTTACTGTATGCCATCTCCCAACTCTAGCATGTACTCTTGTATGCCACAGGCCAGGCCAGCTAAAAATCCAAGATAACTGACCTCTTTTCTGCTCTTTCTGCCTTCTTTTATTTTTCTTTGTTCCATCAAAGCCAAGACCCAGTCTCATCTGTAGCACTGCAACAGAACATCTATTGCAGCCTTGCCTCACCAATGTCCACATTCTCATGGATCCTACAAACCCAACCTGTCCTCTCCTCCATCCTCCTGCTTGTTGTTTTGTCCCAGTTCTAATCTATAGAAGAAACACCTGCTAACCCAGGACAGGCTACTCCTTCTAGGGCAACAAGGAGGATAAAGGTAACCTACTCCTATCCTACTACTCCTGCGATCCAATTCCCCCAATTTTGTTTCCATGTCTGTAGATGAAAACCGGTTGTGGTCTTTCCCTCTGACGTCATCCACAAGGGATCACAAAGACCTTCATCTCCGACTTTGGTTCTCCCAGTTACCTTCCTTCCAACACAATGCCCTGTGAACACCCCAGCCTAAAGGGCCAGTAAAACAGGAAATATTCTCTGACAATTCAGAGAGGAAACAAAACCATGAAACAGAATAGTCACCCAACAAAGAAAAAGACAGAAATCATCACATAGAACTTTAATTATCCCAACCACAGAGGCTGAGATGCCAGCATCAAAATATAGTAACAGCAAGGGTACCATCTCTCTATTAGATCCTAGTTATTCAACAATAGCTGTCAATGAGTATTCTAACATATCTGAAACACAATAAAAAGAACTTCAAAAAGGTTTTATGATTATGGAGGTTCTTTTTAAAAGATTTATTTCTATATTTTGTACATATGAGTACAACACCATTGCTTTTTTAGACACACCAGAAGAGGGTACCAGACCCCATTACAGATGGTTGTGGGCCACCATGTGGCTGCTGGAAATTGAACTCAGGACCTCAGAAGAGCGGTCAGTGCTATCGATCATTGGGTCATCTCTCCAGCCCCATTATAGAGGTTCTTAAAGAAGAAATCCAGAAAAACGCAAAAGTGTAAGGAAATAAAACTGTTCAATACCTGAAAATCATTAAAGAAAACTCAAAAAGAGAGAATTCTGTAAATCCTCTTGTATCCTAGAAAGAAAAAAAAAAACTTTGCAATTTAGGCCATGTCACACACCTCTGTTCAAAAATAAAATAAATGTTTTATCAATACCAAAAAAATTTGGGAACCTGAACAGGAAATAGAGGAGCAAACTTCACCCACAGAATACAAGCGATGGAAAAGAAAGTCTCAGGCTATGAAGATATGATAGGTGAAATTGGTATACCATTCAAAGAAAGTGTTATATACAAAGAAATTCCTGACATAAAACATTCAGAAAATCTCAGACAGTTTGAAAAGATCAAACATAAGAATAATAATTAAAAGGGATGTAGAAGAAATTTAGCTCAATGATCCAGACAATGTATATTTTTGCATTTTTATTAGATATTCTTTTAATTTACATTTTAAATGTAATCCCCCTTCCTGGTTTCCCCTCTGAAAACCACCTATCCCATCTTCCTTTCCCCTGCTCACCAACTAATCCACTCCTGTTTCTCTGTCTTGGAATTCTCCTATACTGGGGCATCGAGCCTTCTCTGGACCAAGGCCCTCTCCTCCCTTTCATGTCCAATAAGGCCATCCTCTGCTGAACATGCACCTGGAGCCATGGGTCCTCAGACAATGCATTTAACAAATCATGAAAGAAAATATTTCTAACTATAAGAAGATTGGAACTATAAAGTTACAAGAAGCATAAAGAACACTAAACTGAGTGGGCCAGAAAAGACAGTCCCTTTGTCAAATAATAATCAAAATAATAAATATACAATAAACAAATGAACAAAGCAATAAATGAAAACAAAGAACAAATATTAAAAGATGTAAGTGGAAAAGACTGTTAGAATTATACCTGACTCCACAATGAAAAGTCTAAATGCAAGAAGGGTTTGTCCAGACATGACACAGACTCTAAGAGACCACATATGCCAGCTCAAATTACTATACCCAGCAAAATTCCAAATGCTATATACTAAGAAAATAAGATATTCCAAGATAGAACTAAAATCTAAAGAATATATTTTTACAAGTTCATTCCTCTAGAAGGCACTAGAAGTAAAAATACAATATATGAAGGTGTTCTACACACATTAAAACAGTGAAAATAAACAATCTCACACCAGCAAAATGAAAAGGAAACGGAGTACCAATACTACCACCATCAACAACAAGAACAACAAAAATATAGGAATCAACAGACATTGGTCATTGCTATCTCGCAATATCAATGGTCTCAATCCCCCAATAAAGAGATACCAACTAACAGAATTGATGTGGAACAGGACCTATCCTTCTGTTGCACCCAAGGGTAACACACCTCGACATCCCGGGTAGACATTAACCTCAATGTACAAGTTTGGAAAAGGATATACCAAACAAAGGGACCTAAGCACTTTTTGTAGCTATTTTAACAACTAACAAAATTGACTTCAACGCAAAATTAATTATAAGACATGATGAAGGACCCTGAATTCCCATCAAGGAACAATTCCTTCAAAGTGATATTTCAATTCTTAGCATCTAAGTCCCAAACAGAGACAAATACTACTACAGTTTAAATCCCCACACTGAGACTAGCACACTTCAATTGGCAAACTTCAATGCTCCATTCTCACTAATGGGCAGGTAATACAGATAAAAATTAATACAGCCAGACCAAAATTAATATATATGCTAAAAAACATTATATACCAAATGAACCTATTTGGTATATAATGTTATATATTAACAATATATAATAATATATATTATATTATATTATATTATATTATATTATATTATATTATATTATATTATAAATATTAACAAACCATTTCATTAACCACAAAAGAATATACCTTCTACTCTATACATTATAAAATCTAAGACACATATTAATATATCCCATTAAAATGACAAACTCCTAATATGGGGTTTTTCCTCTGTCCATTATAAACTACCATTTTCCAAAGGGACAAGTTTGTCTCTTCTCTATCTAGAGACAGTTCTTTGCTGTCCCCCTTCAACCCCACAAACCCCCTTTCCCCCTCTCCCTTTCTCCTTTCCTCTCCTTTTCCTTATCTCCTTCCCTTACTCTCTAGTCCTCTAACTCTGATCTTTGTTCATTATCCTTGCCATTTGTCAGATTGGGGCAAAGAAATCTCCTTTGTGCAGAGATTATGTTTTGGGGATGTCTTGAGCCAACTTTGATCTTTCCTAAAATTACACAAAGTGATATATTTTAACAATTAGAAAATTCTATTGATATGTATTAAATATTACAATGCCTTTATAAGTATTTAGACTTCTATAATTTCTAAGTTTCAAATTTAATGAAATCAGACGACTTCATTAAAATTATAAAATAAACATGACCAGAAGATTTGTATATTAAATTATCATCAAAGTATATACAAAACTGATAAAACAGCAATGTACTTCAATCTTTCTTCGAATTAATTACATTTATATTTTCTTAGATATATTAAATAGAAATTTTACAAATGCATGGGTTTATAAAACAAAACTACTTGTAGAGATATTCAGAAAATTAATCTTCAGTGGTTATGGTAACTAAACTTATGATATTTTTTCCTCTTAGAAAAAGCACATACACACACACACACACACACACACACACACACACACATATGCAAATAATCAGAAATGCTTTTATTTTCGGTTCTTGGAGGGTGCATGCTTATAGTCAAGGCTAATACTTTGTGAAGAAAAATAAACTGATGAAACAGAGTGTACATGCTATAGAATCTATACAATTATATGTGCATATCTATTTATGTGACAACAACTCATGAAAAAAGAGCAGAGATTTGAAAGAGAGCATAGAGAGTGTATGGGATGGTTTGGAGGTAGATGGAAGGGAAATGATGGAATTATGAATGCAAAGATAAAAAAATAAAAGGTTTGATATATTATGAACTTATTAAAGAAATGAAGAATATCTTTAAAAAGGTAATTTTTAGCTCATTGCCACATTTAAGGTTGACAACAACGAGAATAAGTCAAGGTAAATAAGACACACACTTTTCACTGGACAATGGAAATGGTTATTGTTCTTTACTGATTCCTAAGTCACTCAAATTGACTTTCATTTCTTAATATAGAATACACTAAAATGAAAAGATTTGAATAATACAATTTGTCTTTAAACTGTTATAATTTTTTAACTTACTTTACACTAGTTTCACAGTATTGTGATAAATTTTAATGTGATGATTTTGACTTTAAAATATATATTTAGTATGCTTTATTTTATTATTATGTGATACATTTATTTATTCATTTATTTATATGCATTCAGATGATTGTCTCTGTTTCACTGTAAGACGAAAATGGGGAAGAGGATAGTTTTCAGCTATGTGGGTTCCTGAGATAAAATCCAAATTTTCTATTTCAAAGGGCTGGCACCTTTATCTTCCAGCCTTTGCTTTGTTTGTTTGTTTGTTTAATATTTGGGTCAGACTTTTAAAAATCAGGCTCCTAAAGAGTTATGTAATAACCAGGTTTTATCCCAGATGGAAGCACATAACTGTAATTCTAACCACTGAAGGTAGAGGGACAAAGATCCAGAGATCGAGATCAACCCAAACATAGTGATTTTTCTAGACCAATTAGACCCTATCTCAAAATACAAAGGAACAACAACAACACAACATAGTGGGGACAGGACAGTTCCATTGTGGAAGCTGCATTTTCGAAAGAGCCAGTTCTTGAAACTCTAGGGGTTTGTAACTGCAAAATAAAGAAATCAGAATTTGCACATGGCCATTCTAGCTCAAAACACCTAGCAATGGTGCCTGTATATCTGATCAGTGTATAAGTAAAGACTCTTCTTTGAGAGATTTTAAAGAAAGAGTAGTAATGTAGTGTTGTGGGAAATGGTAAAAATGAACTGCAAGTTCCACACTATGCTCAGCTACTCTCTGTCTCAGCAGGCTGGCAGGCCAGGCACTGGCAGACAATGGCCTGTCTGTTCTTATCTCATGGAGACTCTCTGACTCACAGCTCCAAAATCTCTCCACTCAGTTCCCACAGGGGGGTCACTCCCATCTTCAAAACTATCCAAGCCTTTTGTGGTGCACATCAGGAAAACCCACACTTTGGCCCTGTACCTTTCTCTCTGGAATCCAGACCAGCTACCACATGAAGGAAAACACCACCCAAACTTATTTCAGAAACTGTGGTGACTCAATCACTGGGCACAACAACTAGAATCCTAATCTAATCTTGTAAACCATATTAAATCTAAATCTTCTTGTGGCAAATTCTGGCAGGTCTGCCATTGAAACCTGGAGACACCAGTAGCTACACCTTGTTCTTTCTTATCCCCATTAAAAAAGACCTATCTCTCTGCTCTCTCCACTCTTCCCTCCTTCAACCCCCAAATCCTGCCTACTAGCCTAGTGATTGGTCCGTTTATTCACTAGGGCATGGTTTACAAGATGTCACCTGAGAAAGTAACTCATACCACTTCCAGACAACACCTCCTGGGAAGGTGGAATTAATATCAAAAGACAATGGTGGCCATCTACAGCAATATAGAACCAAACAGAACCTCCCAAGTAATGCATGATAATATACTAATCTCTAGGTCTTTATATTAATCTCATTGTAAAGATACTGTTATTTCTTACTAACATTTACAACTTTATTCATTAAGCCATAGCCTTGATTAAGGAAATCATCATTCTTATTTCTGCCTACTATTCTTGCAATTGTATAAGGTTTTTGTGTAATCTATGTTTATTTATACATGTATTATACTTTGAAAATTAATTTAACTGTATTTTTAATAATTAAAGAATTAACCTTCAAATTTCTATGGTTACAAGTATAGAGTAACTTGTCATTCCATAACTTTCACTGTCCTTGTTTATAGTTAAGGAGATATTCTATTATATATTATGGAATTACTTTCATTGAACTCATAAATAAAAATTTTTCTATAATATGCACTACTGCTTTCCTGTCAAAAATATTAAGTCTTAGGTTTAAATTTTTAGTGAGTAGAGGAATAATAATTATAAAATTCATAGATATCAGTCATCATGGTGATAGATGTACATATAAATATTTACATATGCATTTAACATGCATGTGCATTTTTAAGCAAACTTATTCATAAAGGACAAATAGCTTGATCATTTCATGATTTCAACTGATTCACATTGAGATTAATAATATTTTAATTTTACAGCTTAGGAAATATTTTATGAATACCCTATAATGTTTTTAAGAGGTACTTTTATAGTTAATTTCACTAACATTAAAAGTAAAAAGCAATAAAAACACATCATAATTAAGAGGTAACAGTGATAAATAAAAAATTCCCTTATAGCACTAAAAATAAAATAGTTTGCACACTAGATGAGACTGAGGCATATAAAATCAAACTTTAGTTTTATATTTTTGAAATGAAATAAATTTATGGGTAATTTCAGAATCTAGGACAAATACTATAAAATTATACATAATTATTTGACAAGAAAGAGGATCATTCAATATTCATGTCTATTTGCAAATGAATAATATTTTACTTAGCCTCCCATTAGATAAGTGGATCTAACTATTGAGATGATAGCATCCATGCATCTAATGGCTCTGTAGAAACAGGAGGAATAGAAGCAGGAGGAATAGAAGAACTCTTTCATGCCTTTCTAAATTAAATTGTGGCACCAGCAAATCATGTATTCCCACAAAAATAATAAGTGCGATGGGCCAATTTTATTTCTCTAATAGACCCAAGCTAACTTGGCATGAATATCTCTTTCTACAAGTGAAGGGCCTCATGGCTATATGAAAGTTTCCATGTTTATATTTTATCACAGTACCTGTATCTCTGTGTGAGAATACAAGTGAAACTCAGAAGATAATGGCTGTTTAATATCTTCTCAATGTTTTATGTTAAAATTGCATACAAACAAAGAAATCCTCTTACTTGAATTACAGATTCATTACACCCACATGTGAAAATCAATACTCTTCGTTTCCCACAAATGAAGTGCCAAAACTTGCTGCAATTCCATTCTCTTCAAATGACAAAATAATGTTCATCGTGTTTTTCTTAAGCCAAAAAAGTCTTCATTCCTTCTGCCCATTTTTATTTAACCAAGCAAGATTTATTATATCACTCAATTGGATCTTTTATTTTGCTTCCCCATACCTATCACCTTTTAAGAACAATTTCTTATTAGCACTCATATTGACTATTTTTGATATTTTTCTTGTTCAGCTTGTGTTTATGTAGCCAAATTGATGAAACTTTATTTAGTTTCTGACATTCCTAGGAGACTTAATCTCACAAGGGTGGGAAGTGTATAGATGTATTGGAATCTATTGGGAATGGGCTCTATAAGTCTGCATTTGGATTGATTTTGCCTTGCCTTTCTTTTACAGTCTCCATCTGTTGCCAATAGACGTTTTCTTGATGAAGGATGAGGACTATACTTATCTGTTGATCTAAAGACAACGTCTTAGAGTATAGTTAGGGATTCTGCTATTTTAGAACCGTGTTGGTTACTGGTTCTCCTCCAGGTTCAATGTCACGCTGGTCATTATTGTGGCTCATTGGCATCATGACGTGATAGGACTGTGCATTGCTTCCAGCCTTTGGAAGCGTGCATTGAGTTTTCTCAGGGCATGATATTTAGTTATGGGGAGATGTTTTCAGTTCACTTCTAGTTCAGGAGCATCTCCTGAGCTCCTTCAGTCTGAAATGCATGGCATGTTTAGCAATAGAAACTTTCATTCTACCTCAGAAGGATAAAAAGAAGGATAATAGAAATAGCCAGTAAAGTTTGTGGGAGTCTCATGGACAATCCTGACCAACAACATAAGAGAGGGCTTCTTATGCCTGTGGTTAGAGATATTTGGTAGATAGATTTTTCACAGCCAGGATAGGAAAGTTTCATTAAAAATATATTTACATATACTATAGGTGTTTTATAATATAATATATCATATATCTAGTATTCAACACGAAATTGCCAGCCCTGATAACATACCAAAAAGTAATAGTATACACATCAATCAGGTTTCGCTTACATATTTAGAAATCTATTTTAGAATTTGTACATGTAAAACCAAATACGCCTATCCAAAAATGGGGTACAGAGCTAAAGAAAGACTTTTCACCTGAAGAAATTCGGATGGCTGAGAAACACCTTAAAAAATGTTCAATATCATTAGTCATTAGAGAAATGCAAATCAAAACAACCCTGAGATTTCACCTCACACCAGTCAGAATGGCTAAGATCAAAAACTCAGAAGACATCAGGTATTGGCGAGGATGTGGAGAAAGAGAAACACTCCTCCACTGCTGGTGGGAATGCAAGCCGATACAACCACTCTGGAAATCAGTCTGGCGGTTCCTCAGAAAATTGGACATGATACTTCCAGAGGACTAAGCCATACCACTCCTGGGAATATACTCAGAAGATTCACCAGCATGCAATAAGGATACATGCTCTACTATGTTCATGGCAGCCTTATTTATAATAGCCAGAAGCTGGAAAGAACCCAGATGTCCCTCAATGGAGGAATGAATACAAAAAATGTGGTATATATACACAATGGAGTACTATTCAGCCATTAGAAACAATGAATTCATGAAATTCTTAGAGAAATGGATGGAGCTGGAGAACATCTTACTAAGTGAGGTGACCCAGTCTCAAAAGAATACCCATGGTATGAAGTCACTGATAACTGGATATTAGCCTACAATCTTGGAACACCAAAGACACAATTCACATACCAAATGATGTCTGACAAGAAGAAAGGAGTGGACACTGGTGCTGGAAAGGATCAAAGCGTCAGTGTAGGGGAATACAAGAACAGGGAAGAGGGAAGGGTTGGAAGAGTGAGCAGGGGGAGGGAAAAGGGCATGTGGGACCTTTGGGGGGTGGGGAACCAGAAAAAGGGAAATGAGTTGTAAATATAGAATATATCCAATAAAAAAAAACCTCCAAAAAAGAATTTGTACATGTGGGTCTAGAGAGATGGCTCTGACTGCTCTTCTAAAGGATTTGAGTTCAAACCCCAGCAACCACAAGCTGGCTCACACCCATCTGTAATGAGATTTGATGCCCTGAAGACAGCTACAGTTTACTTAGTTAATTAATTAATCTTCAAAAAATCCACACATGTGTAAAACAGTTAATGAAAACAGAGGCCATTAATTAGAACGTGAGTAAAGAAGGATATAAAGGAGGAAATAATAGGGAAATTATGTAGTTTAATCTCAAACGTGAACGAACTTTGAAAAATACAAAGAGAAAACATATTCTGCGCCAACTTTTAAGAAATATTTCAGCCCTATGTAGACATGGCATTATAGCAGTACCTTTTTAAGAGATCTGCCAAGCCGCACACTCTTACTCTAGACTCTAACAAGCAGATGATGCTAGGTTTAACAAATAATTCACATCACCATGCTTCATTCAGATGTGGCTGTTTTCTTTCTCAAACCTGTTCAACTGTCTGTTTCTAAAGAAGAGTTGGTGTAAATTTCTATTATTTTCTCTTGGTAAGAACAGATTTTGCTATCAGATATATTGGAACCAAAAACATTAAAACTTAATAATTTAAGAAAAAAGTTCTCTTTTAGCATACAATAATTATACATAATGATGGTTTGCTCTATAACATCTCCATAAATGATATGTTTAATTATATTGTATCAACCTCCCAGGCTCACTTATCTGATCGTCTTCTGATTCCCCTTTCACTTTCAGGTTTGTTTATTTTTAAGCTTGGGGGGAGGGCCTAATGAATTTTATTATGTTGCTATAGGCACATTGAAGAAAAGTTATTCACAAGAACATGGGTCTAATGAATTTTATTATGTTGCTATAGGCACATTGAAGAAAAGTTATTCACAAGAACATGGGCATCTTACTAATTGCTTTGCCACTGGAGAAAATGTTTATTTCTCATAATTCTGTTCTTCCTATTTATATTGTTATTAATTACCCCTTTAATCTCATTAGTGACTCCCAGATGCATATGAGTCTAGGGCCATACACTGGGGCATGGAAATTCTAGGAGTAACATTGTTTGCAAAGGTGAGTCACTTTCCCTCCTTTGGTAGCAATCAATTACCAATCATTCCTCTTTAAGTCTTACGTCTTTTCAGAACCATTCCCCACCCATGCTAGAGATTGTCTGACTTGATCCTCTATAGGTAGATACAGCTGCTGTTGGTTAATGTTTGCAGTACCAATCTTCCTAAGTCAGATTTCCATAACTCTTTCCCATTCCTTAGGTCCTGTATTCTTTGTAGCCCAATTTCCATGACATTGTTAAGCCTTGCATTGGAGTATTTGAATTAAAGGCTCAATCTATAGTCAGGATCACTAACACCTAGGTTTATCTTACAACTTTTAATATTGTTTTTCTTTAAAGTTTAGACTTCTTGACTATAAAATGGTTCAGAGGGATTTTATTCTCCTCATGTGTCTTGTCTTTCTAAGTGTATCTTGCTTTGGACGGCCATTTCTTTCTATTTGAGAAATGCTCTGTTATTTCATTTTGTATTATTTACATGAACAGAGTTTTCCGTATCAGTTCCTTTACCTATAGTTTTGATTCTTGGACATGTTATCTGGATAGTTCCACAGATTACTTAGACATTGCTAACACAATCACTTATATATGCATACTTTATTGCAATTTGAACACAGTAGTCAACATTCTCCTGTTCTTTAGGTATTTCCATTTTGTTTGGATGGAGACTACTGATAATGTTTACATTGTGTAGGGAGGTGAAGCAGCTTGTAGGGTGAGTGGTGTGTGTGTGGAGGGGGAGAAAGGCAGGGTGCTTCTGTTAAGACTTGTTGGGTGCAGGGTGCAGGGGAAAATGGGGGCGTGGGAGAAAACCAAGTCTCACCAGAGCTCGCCAGCTCTGGCAGGGCAATGGCAGAAACTGTCTCACAACCCCATGCCACAGGGTCGGGGTGGGGCCTGGTAGGTGCCACCCATGGAACCCAGTTCTAGGAGGTGGGGAGGGAGCCGTTTCGTGGCCCAGGGATGACAGGTTCTCTCTCTCTCTTAGGCATTGCAGGGCGTAGCTGGATACTGCAAAAGAGCTGAGAAAGGGCCCTGCTCAGTCAGCCCTGGAACCAAAGGAGAAAGGGAGAAGACAGAAGGAGTGGTGGGGCTCACTCTGCACAGGTGAGTTCCTTGGTCCAGTCTGGCTGCTGGAAATGTTAGGAGACAGTCCACTGAGGTTAGAGCTTTATTGTAGAACAGTAAGGAGGGGAGGGTCAAGAAGTAGAAGCGGGCCATTGCCATGCAGAAAGAGGGGGAAGGGAATGTGGAGAAAGGGGGAACATGGGGCAAGAGACAGGAGGAAGAGAGAGTACATGAGAGAGGAGTAGCCAAGCATCCCCTTTTACAGTGGAATAAGCTACCTGACTGTAGCCAGGTGACTGTGGGAGGTGGAGTCCAGTCAGGATACTAGGTGCTTGGGGCATGACTTCTGGTCACACGCCTCTGGGAGGGGGCTGTGGGGCTGCAACTGTAACAGTGCCAGGGGCCACCAGGTAACTTTGGATCAAGGTCTGTGCCTACATGGAACAGAAGAAGTTCTGCCATGCCCCCTGGGGCCCTGGCTCCTGTTGCAGTAGTAACTGGTGTTTCTCTCACCCCCCTTTTCCCCTGTATCCTTTGCCCAACAAGCAGTAGCAGAGGGGCCCCCACCTCTTGCCACATGGAGAGCACTGCAAACTGGTGTGGCTACCAGCACCACTGCTTTTTGTTTGTTTGTTTTTTTCTTTTCTTTTCTACCATTCCCACTTCTTTCTCATAAAAACTTATTTTTCTTGTTAATATTTTTCTCTTTTGGTAATTTTTTTTCTTTTATCCCATTTTTGTCATCCATTTTGTCAACATTTCTGTGTATATATTAGTATGTTTGTGTGTGTTAGTATGTTTCTCTGTGTTACTATTTTTCTGTGTTTTAGTATGTACATATGTTAGTATGTTTTGTGTGTGTTAGTGTGTTTGCTAACTTTCTTTCCCATATTCTAAATTAAGTTATTAATCACCCATCTTTGAGGTCCAAAGTAAGACATTCTTAGAAGCACAGAGACAAAGGAAAAAAGAAGAATCCCTCCAAATTTGTAGCCAAGAAGTCTAAATTGCAATTTTTTTTTTTTTTTTTTTTGGATTTGGATTTTTCGAGACAGGGTTTCTCTATATAGCCTTGGCTGTCCTGGAACTCACTCTGTAGACTAGTCTGTCCTCAAACTCAGGCCTGCCTCTGCCTCCCAGAGTGCTGGGATTACAGGCGTGTGCCACCACCGCCCGGCTAAATTGCATTTTTGATAGCAACTTTTGGAGTTCTTATTTGTGATTTAATTCTTAGGATGCTTGAATTTGCTTTTTTTTTTAATTTTTATTTTCTATATTCTATGTTTACATTCCAAAGGCTTTCCCCTTTCCCAGTTCCCCCCTCCCTATGTCCCATAATTCCTCTCCCCCCCCAACTATTCCCCAATCATTCCCCCTCCCCCCAAGGTTTCTCTACAAAACTGGATCCAATCTTTACAGGCCCAGGGTCCTCTCCTTTCTTCTTCTTGGGAATCATTTGATGTGCTAATTGTGCCTTGAGTATTTAGGGCTTCTGGGCTCATTAATATCCACTTATCAGTGATTGCATTTCATGTGTATTCTTTTGTGATTGGTTTAACTCACACAGGTTGATATTTTCCAGGTCTAACCATTTACCTACAAATTGCATGAATTCATTATTTTTAATTGCTGAGTAGTATTCCATTGTATAAATATACCACATTTTCTGTATCCATTCCTCCTTTGAGGGATATTTGGGCTCCTTCCAATTTCTGGCTATTATAAACAAGGCTGCTATAAACATAGTGGAGCATGTGTCTTTATTGTATGCAGGGGAATCCTCTGGGTATATGCCCAGGAGTGGTATGCCAGGGTCCTGGAGTTCTGGTCCTTTTGAAAAATGATGTTGCTTTGTCAAAATTGTGTAATGTAATTTGTATATATTTGTTAGCTTGCTATTCTTAATATATTTACATTTGCTATTCTAAATTTTATACTTCTATTTTAGCCAATAATACATATGTTCATAACACTCTATAAAATGTGCAATTAGATTAAATATATAATCTTTCTACTATTTTCTTTAAAAAGGGGAAAGAAAAAGAATCTCTAATAAAGAAAATAATGGGCAGCTACTGTTCTGTGTTTGCTGTCAGTGCTTTTAGTTTGAGACTGAGTTACTTCATTGCCATGAATAAAACAAATGATCAGAACTCTGCTAGTAATAATATTCCATTAAAAAATTCAGCAAATAGTACTTGGCTATTTTCTTACAGCATTTATTTCATAACCAGGCACACTGTTTTAAGAGTCCCATCATTGTTTTAATGATTCCAATCATTCACAGCAGCCTGCAGTAACATCAAATTACAGGAGTTAGTAGCCAATCCACAGCAGACAGAAGCAAACCACTCTGTTTTTCTGCCTAAAAATGTGAAATTCTCAATTTTTCCAAAGTTCATCCCAAAAGACTGAATTTACTCTGACTTATTATTTTGCTCTTCAACTTTTGAGGCCAAAACCAGTAGCAGTAATAACAATGATTCTGTAACTAATCTGTTTGAGAGAATGGCACAGACATATCCTAGACATTTACTTGTGCAGGCTTTTATATTTTCCAAAGTAAGTTCCAAACTATAATTTACATATAATTTCAACAGTTTCCAAAGAAACAATTTTATAGTAAAACAGATATGTTCAAGAGCAGACGACAGTACAACTTAGAATATTGTTTTATATATTGCCAATATTGAAACCTCAGGAAATGAATTTATCAAACCTGAAGTTTCAGAGTATTTGAACTTTTGTATATTGGGTGGATATCTTGTGTTTTCTGGGTACTGTTTATGTCGTGAGTTTTGAACATACCATGACTCTGGAGGACAACCAAAACTCAAATTAAAAAAAAATAAACAAAAGACAAACAAACAAACAAAAAACCACTTCATGATAGCTATTTGATCTTATATTTTAAATTTTACTGTTTTACACTAAGCCTGGTTTTATCCTAGTTTAAGCTCATTGGTTCCAAAGCTTCTGTAAAGACAGCTTACTCCTGACTTCACAAAGCAGTCTTGATAGACTTTCATTGCGTAAATTCACCAGAACATTTTGAATGTTTTCCCAGTCAAATAGAGCTTGTTTCTTCTACTACATTGGAAAAGAAAAAAGCTTTAAACCTGATACTTAGCTGACTCTCAAAAGCTTATTTGTTAAAGGTCTTGTCCTTAACTCATGGTGCTCTTGGGAGGTGTTGGAAATCTGAGAAGGTAGGGCCTAGATAAAAAAAAAAAAAAAAAAAAAAAAAAAGGCTGTCCATGATGAGGGAGGGTATTGTAGCCCCAGGCCTTTCATCTTACTCTTTTTGTTTCCCTAATATTGTCCCACAATTTCTTGTGAGATAAAACATTTCTGTCTAAGCAGTGCAGTTGAAGTACTAAGAAGTCCAGTGCTTCCTATTTACTCAAGTATCCTACATTAGCTGTGCTGACTGGAAAGTTGAGGAATCACAGCGAGCTGGCCAACCTCCTCGGCATTTAACCCAAACTACCTGTTCAGAAAGTAACAGCACTATGAAGTGTCTGCTGTGCAACAGCAGATAAACAAGGTCACCGATTTACACGTGCATACAATTTCAGAAATATTTTAGCGTGCTCACACATCCATTATAACACTAAGAAAATACTGCTAGATAGATATTTTAGTCCATGAAAACATGGGAAAAACATGTTCAGATGGAATGGAAGGAATTGTAAGCATAAAGAGAGTCTGAGATTTACTTAAAACTAATTTCAGGAGGAATAACTGCGCCTATTTATCCAGCATTATAATCACAATTAATCATGAGAATAAAGCAGGAATTTCGACACCAAGGTTATCTCGAGCTACTCAGAAAATAGGTGGACAGGGTGAAAAATTTACTGAGATCATATTTCCAACTTATAAGTTGGATGAAATATATATGATCTTACACAGTCATATATATATATATATATGGTAACAAATAGCATATTCTATATTGTATGCTATTATATAAAAGTATATATATATATATCAATTATATATACTCAAAATTATAAGTGTATATATTTACTTATTATATATAATATATACTATAACAGCAACATATTAAAAAGGGGGCTATGGATTTTTTAAAAAAATCATGAGTTTATTTTGGGATGGTTTACGGAAGTAAATATATATAAAGGAGAAAATGATGTAATTATATGATCTGAAAAAATAAAATAAATATTAAAAAAATAAGGTCTGGGGACTATATATATATATATATATATATTGCAAAGTTTGAATGTTTGCATTGTTTCATGCATAGTTCTTGGTCTAGTCCTCAGTAACTTATTTAAAATATAGGAATTTACATAGTAGCTAACTGATTAAAATAGAAAGGAATCCATATGTGCACATATATTTAAAAGGCTGGTGTTATTTTCCATTCAGTGTTCTTAATAAAAATTATCTGAAAATCTTTGGTAATAATATGTCATATGTTATACAGTTCAATTTTAATGTTAATGTTTTGGTTACTGTATAACTAAAGTATTCAAAACCATAGGCTGTGCAGATTAAAAGTTTGTATTATAGTTCTCAGGTGTTTACAAATCATTATTTAAGTTTGGTAAGAATGAACAAGATGACAGAGCAAAATGAATTACACTAAAACTTGATTTTGTCCGCTAAAAACATATTTTGTGAGGCAAATAATGCAGACTCCAACTTCTCGCCTTAGTCGGTAAGAAGGACTACTTTGGTTTTCTTGGTATATCAGTCATGTTTTCAGAAACCCTCACATGGATGATATGCATGTTCTGTAGCGGAAGTGAGTGCCAGATGGAACACCCACCTCATGTCACAGTGCATCTACCTTTAAGAAGCACTAACATTTGGATAAAGATCTTGGGCAAAATTCAGCATACAAGACCCAATCTGTTGTACTAGAACTTATTTAAGATGATGGATACTTCTCACACAATCATATGTATCACAAATTTCTAGAGTGATATTTCCTGTCTGTAAATGTAAATTTTGTTCACCATAACTTTTGTCTTGGCAGGCTAACTGTGGGACAAACTCACTCACTGCTTCAAGTCAGCTGTTCTGGCTCAGATACTTCTCCATGTCAACTGACTTAATCTGGCTTCTCTCAGCTTCTCAATGCATTGCTCTGCTTAGCCTCAGACTAACTTGGTAAATTTGATTTGATCTTCTGGCTCCTTCTTATTCTCTGGCTTCAACTACCTCTGTTAAACCTCATTAAACTGCAAGAACTCACTGAGGAACTCGATTCTACTGCACTGCATTCACTGCACTAACTCCACTGCACTGCTCTTCAGTAGCTTCTCTTTCTTTCTTCCCATGAAAGATAATCAAATTCTGTCTCTGACTCATTCTCTCAAATCTTTCTCTGATTTCTACCCTTCTCTGCCCCTCAATGATGTTACTTTCAGACATAGATGCTTCCTTCTACAAACCAATTTTACTTTAAAGGTCTCTGTATTCCAGCCAGGGGGAATTAAAGGTGTGTAGTATGTCTACATTTCAGCTGGATCACATAGACTTACAACTTTGGCTATTATCCCTTGCCAGAGTAGCCATGACGCTGCATTAAAATTCCTCTACAAGTTTCTATGCCAGGAGAGCTGGGCATGAATGCTTAATGTATGTGACACTCTGATTTCAGGTTACTGATAAACTTCAGTAGCCAACTACTGTTCCCTAATCTAACAATAACTAAGGACAATGTGAAACAGGCAGTGATTCTTTACTATTTTTTATAAAATATATTAGCTCACTAACTTCTAAATTGTTTCAATATCAGTAAATACAGTGTTTCTGTAAGAATATAGTACCATTTCATTATGTTGAGATACTTCCTAATCATGTCATAATTCCTATTTAAAAGACAGATTTTTTTATTTATTTAATTTTTTTTACAGTCCACATTTTATAACGCTCCTAGTCTACCCACTGACTATTCCATATCTCATACCTCCTCCTCCTGTCTCTACAAGGATGTCCCAACCCCCTACCCCCACCCTACCAGATCTCTCCATTTCCTAGGGCCTGTAGTCTCTTGAAGATTAGGGGCATCTTCTCTGAGTCCAGACCCAGCAGTCCTCTGCTGTATATGTGTTGGGGCCACATATCAGCTCATGTATGATGTCTGGTTGTTGGCCTAGTAACTGACAGATCTTAGGGGTTCAGGTTAGTTAAGACTGCTAGTCCTCCTATAGGATTACCCTCCTCCTCAGCTTCTCCCATGTTTCCCTATTTCAAGCACAGGGTTCAGAAGCTTCTGTCCATTGGTTAGGTGCAAATATCTCTTTCAGCTGCTCGTTGTGTCTTTTGAGCAGAAGTCATGACAGTTCCCTTTTTGGGAGCACTCCATAGTCTTAATAATAGTGTCAGTCCGAAGGGCCTCCCCTTGAGCTAGATCCCACCTTGAGCCTGTTACTGGACTTCCTTGTCCTCAGGTTTTTCTCCATTTTTCTCTCTTTTCTCCATTCCCTGCAGTTCTTTCAGACAGGAACAATTATGGGTTAGAGATTTTGACTGTGGGATAGCAACCCCATCCCTCACTTGATGCCCTGTCTTTCTGCTGGATGTAGGCTCTACAAGTTCCCTCTCCCTATTGTAGGGCATTTCATCTAAGGTCCCTTCCTTTGAGTCCTGAGAGTCTCCCACCTCCCAGGTCTCTGTACATTCTGGAGGGACCACCCTACTACTTCCTAAGGTTGCTTGTTTCCATTCTTTCTGTTGGCCCTCAGGGCTTCAGTGTCGTTTCCCCTTCCAATACCTGATCATGTTTCCCTCTTCCCTGTTCCCTTTCCCTCCCAGGTCCCTCCTGTCCCCCTCATGTGATTGCTTTCTTCTCCTTCCCAAGTGGGACTGAGGATTCCCCACTTGGACACTTCAGCTTGTTAACCTTTTTGAGTTCTGTGGGTTTTATCATGCATATTCTGTCCTTCTTTTGGCTAATATCCACTTATTAATGAGCATATACCATGCATGTCCTTTTGGATCTGAGTTACCTTGCTCAGGATGATATTTTCCAGTTCCGTCCATTTGCCTGCAAAATTCAGGATGTCCTCATTCTCAATTGCTAAGTAGTATTCCACTGCATAAATGAAGCATCTAAAAGTAAGATCACCTGCTCAGTTATAAAGACAATCACACTGGCATATGGTGTTCATTATTTTATACTTTTCTAACCATATTTTATCCCTCACTACATAATCCTTTTTCTTTTACAGTATTCTGTTTTGTCAGATGTTCCACATTTAAATTGCTGCCCTAAACCAACTCAAACCATTCATTGAGGCAGCAATGTTTGACTGCCAATTTAGTGAGTCCCAGGAACAGACCTATTGCATATCTCTTGAGTTTTCCAATGAAGTAGAGGTTCTCACATTTCAATAAATATTTCTGTTCTGAAATTTTCTAAACTATAAAAGTGTGATCCTACCTCATGGATTGAAATATTGAATCAGCCAATCCACACAGATCCAACCGTTTTACGGCATAATTGATTAATGCTCTTAACGTGTGTGTATGTGTGTGTGTGTGTGTGTGTGTGTGTGTCTGTCTGTCTGTCTGTCTGTCTGTCTGTCTATTTCACTACTGTACTGTTTTTATTTTTATTCAGCCACATATATGCAAGTCCACAGATGCCATTCAAACAGGCTGGACAAACATCCTACAGATCTTGTTCTAGGAAAGAAACTTGGTGGTATTCAATTCATGCAATCCAATTATATACAATATAACAATTATATAGAATAAAAAATAACCAGGTTAGAAAACAATTGTGCTTATTTATTGCAATTCTAGGAATACCTTGGTATAAAAAAATGTTTCACCATGTAGTACTTTTTCATGAACATTACTTATACAGTGGTTCTAATGCTAAAACTACTTTTTCTTATTAGTCATGCTGTAATTCTGGAGCAGTATATAACACTGGTTAGGAGTAGTGACTCAATAACTCCACTTTTTGGATTCAATTCTGCCCTCTCTTTCTTTTTCTTTTTTTTAAATAAATTGATTATTTTATTTATTTACATTTCAAATGTTTTCCCCCTTCTCGGTTTCCCCTCTACAACTCCCCTCATCCCATCCTCCTTCCCCTTTGCCTCAAGAGGGTGCTCCTTGAACCCAGCCACTCCTGCCTTACTGCTTTAGCAGTCCCCTATATTGGGACAACAAGCCTCCACAGGACAGAGATCCTCCCCACCCATTGATGTCTGATAAGGCCATCCTCTGCTACATATGTAGCAGGAGCTATAGACCCATCCATGTATACTCTTTGGTTGGTGGTTTATTCCCTGGGAGCTCTGGGGGCGGGGGGGGCAGGGGGTATGGTCAGTTGATATTGTTGTTCTTCCTATAGGGTTGCTTCTTAAGAAAAGGTTTGGATTATAGTAGTGCCAATCTTAAACTTGTGAATGGCTGATTGTTAATAAATACAATAAGTGTTTTAAGCCACTTATTGGTGATACTCAGAGCATATTTGTTCATAATTAACTGAGAAGATGTAGCTATCATGTGGTATGGGCTCATCTTCTGGTTCTAAAAAAGGGATAAAGCTAAAGAGAGACTAATATTACCATAGCATTTTGTTTTGCATAAACACCCAGGACAAGAAGGGCGTTTGGTTTATCTTGAGAATATTGTCCTTATTTGGTGCTTTCCCATTCGTCCATTTTTAGTCCTGCTCAATAGCATACAATTTATTTAACAGGAGGTACTTGTGCATGCTTGGATTATGCCTGTGGGCTCAAACCTTTCTACACATGAGCGATAATTAAATCAATCAAGCCTTCCTCTGCTACAATTCCCACAGTTTAGAGAAATTATAAGCTGCCTAAGGCAGCCTTTCCGGATCTGCTTTCAATTAAGATTTCTCTGCCTCCACCTGTCCAGTGAATTGAGCAAAAAGGTAACATATGTCTGCCAAGATGCTGCTTCATTCCACTGCTTAATATTTCCTGGCTGGCACAATATTCCCTAGGCTTCGTGCACACTAAATGCTATCTGTAAGACAGCACTCATGATACTATGTTCCTCAAATGGAAACTAGTTTGTTGGTCATCTCTCTAGAAGTATTTTTTATTGGTGCATTAGTTTTGATTATTAAATCTTAAATGTTACATTTTTGGGGGGAGGTCTTTCCAATAAAGTAGAACGTCAGATAATGCTAACTGGATGGGTGGGTTGGGGAGCACACTCAAGGAGGCAGTGGATGGGTGTGGGATTGGGGGTTTGGGGAGAGGAAACAAGGAAGAGGTAACATTTGAAATGAAAATAAACAAAATAACCAATAAAAATTAAAATAATATCTCCCTATATATGCTGAAATTTAAAAAAAAATGCTGTCAGAAAGGACTGGATCCTCCTTGTTTAGGGGAATTTTAAAGTCAAACTAAAAGGTGAAATGTCAGGACAATATACCAGGCCAGGAAAGAGGCAGAAGTCACATGCCATACCTGATGTATAATTGATGCGCTGACATAGGTGGATGTTGAATTAAAGCTAAATGAGTGAATTTTCTACAAGGAAGCATGAAATGCTGACTTATCTCTGAGAACTTCTAACACTATGAAAATAAACCCTGTCTGTGATAATGAGAACCACCTTTTCATCAAGAAATTTTTTTTTACCTTGATGTATCATCCATACTATAGTTATAATGCCTGAAACATCTAGGTACACAGTATGCTGAAAATGGAGAGTACATATCATACTTGCATACTTATATTGTAGCTATATATGGAGTTGATGATCATGTATTCAATTAACATATTCATTGACAAAGGTGAATTTTCATTCATTATCTTTACCATTTCTTGTGTAATAAAAATAGTGCTTAACACCCTTATTAAACAAGTTAATTAGCTTTAATATCTTTTGTATTATTGAGAATTGTATATAGGGATATAATGGAATATGACCATGTTGACATCCTATTTCTAGCCTCTAAGCCTCTCTATATTTCCCACCCTGGTGCTTTTCTTAACTTCATGTCTTTTTATAACTCAGTGAGTATAGTTAATATTTTCCTGATGTGCATAGTTGTGAAGCTAAATCCCAAGGATATGTTAATTCTATTCTTTAAAAAAAAGTTCTCCTTTCATCTTCCTGCTTTGTTAGAATAATGGATTGGGGTTTCTGTCTTATTATGATCTCCTTATGATTCCCTTTATTACAAACAGGGAAATTTCTCTTGGTATATTTTAAGCCCTCTACTATGAGTAATTTTAGTCATGGTTAACAGCAATGATGTTTTCATATGTGGGGTCAAATATCATATAGGATAGATCAGATTTTTATATAATGCTAGGTATAACATTGAGTGTGTGACCCATCTCTGGGCATTCATTTGTATACACACACACACACACACACACACACACACACACACACACCTCATTTTTATCAATCATATTATAAGATACCAATGTTTAAAAGTGGTACCTGAAATTTAGCAGTTACTTAATATGTACAAATCCATACATTCTAAATTATTTTCTTCACAAATGAAATTTTTATTAGAAGTCAGATGCTGAAAATATATAAATATGTAATATCAATATAATTTACTTTTCTGAATCTCTGATGCAATTAATTGAGATTAAAATTAGAAACTTTTAAGCTTTTTGTTTGCTTGATGCCCCTGTCTCCCACTGGGGAAATTTAATCAGCTTGACACTTCACATTAAATCAGGATATTGTTTTTTTTTTCTGCTGTTTTTTTTTGTACAACCCTCACCTCCTATAACAGTCATTTGTTCCCTTGTGTGGACATATTTGAGTATCATATAAAAACAAATAGGATGGAAATGTGTCCTACAGTTTAGAAAGCAGTAATAACTTAAGCCAATGGTAGATATAATGATGAATACTGAAAATCCAATCTTGGTAAGGGTGTTCAAAATTAAGATGAGCTTGGGGATTGCAACGACCTTCAATGTAAGCATAGTTTGAGTAACTGGTCTCTAAGGAAGATCTGGCAAATGGAGTAAAACACAACTTCTAAATTTGCTTTAAGCAGCATTTTCTTGCTTATTATCAAGAAAGTTTCCTCTGCTGCTTTCTAGCTAACTACTGCACATTTAATCACTGTAGCAACACGTCAAATTGCTCTAATTTCAAGTCCATCAAGGATGTGGAATGCTTGGATTTAAAAGAGCCTTGGAGGGTGTGATGGTTTGTATATGATTGGCCCAGGAAGTGAACCTATTAGGAGGTGTGGCCTTGTTGGAATAGGTGTGTCACTGTGGGTGTGGGCTTAAGACCCTCCCCTGACTGCCTGGAAGTCAGTCTTCTACTAGCAGCCTTCAGATGAAGAGGTAGAACTCTCAGCTCCTCCTGTACCATGCCTGCCTGGATGCTGCCATGTTTCTGCCTTGATGACAATGGACTGAACCTCTGAGCCTGTAAGCCAACTCCAATTAAATGTTGTCTTTTATAAAACGTGCATTGGTTATGGTGTCTGTTCACAGCAGTAAAACCCTAACTAAGACAGAAGTTGGTACCAGGAGTGGGGTATTGCTGTGATAGGCCTGATCATGCTTTTGTTCGGAAGAATGTGGATTTTGGGACTCTGGATTTGGAAAGCCACGGAATTCTTTAAGTGGGGCTTAATGTGCCAGACTAGTAGGAATATGGAAGACAGTGGTGCTGAGGGTCATTTGCTCTGTGTAGGCCTGACGGCCCAAGAGGTTTCAGTGGAGAAGAACTTTAATATGTGGCTAGGAGACTGCTTTTGTGATGTTTTGGTGAAGAACATGGCTGCTTTTTGCCATTGTCTGAAGAGACTGCCCAGGACTAAGGTAAAGAGATTTATATTAATTGCATCTGCAAAGGATCTCAAAGAAGCCCAACAAAGACTTTGTTCTCTGGTTAAGTCTGATGAAGAGAATTTTGAACAAACATAGCAAGCTGAGAAAGGAAAAGTACAAAATATATAGTTTGAGTATTAAAGGAACTCCAGGAAGTGAAATGGAGCTGAATTCAAGGATATTAAACTGAATTAAAAGAGTGGTGACTTTGGGGGCAAGATTCATCCAGTTTACTTTAGGTCCAGGCTTGATAGTACAAGCCTTTAATCCCAGGAGGCAAAGATAAGCAGATCTCTGAGTTCAAGGACAGACTAGAACAGAGCAAATTCTGGGTGAAGAAAGACTTTAATCCAGGCTTGGTGGACCACACCTTTAATCCCAGTGCTTAGGGGACAGACATGCAGATCTCTTGAGTTCAAAGTCAGTCTCAGGAGCAAGATTCAGGACAGTCAATTTAGGCAGTGAAAGAGCTGGAAAAAAGGAAGCTAATGATAATGTAATAGAACAAGGGGGAGGGGCAATGTTCCAGCTCCTGCAAGCAGCAGAACTCAGCAGCTTCAGCCATGTGTCTCTGACTTTATATTCAAGAGGAGAAGGAGATTACTGGGACAATTGATGCTGGTTAGCTGGAGCTAAGAAATTAGTGGTGATTAAGAAAAGACCAACATCACTGAGATGAAATATGGGAAGTGCTTTCTGAGAGCACAAAGAAGCTGTATTCCAGAGAAAGCCAAGTGTATTTCATGCTGCAGCTGTACTTGGTAACAGTGTAAGAATCATCCAGGTGGTATTGGTTTTGAAGGCATGAAGGCATCATGAAGAACAGCTGAGGCTTAGTACTGTGAGAAGCCATGGAGGGCCATTGGTGAAAGGGTACCCTCATTTGTAATTGACAGCCCAGGACTGAAGGGGTCATGCAAAGGAGTTGAATCTTAGTACCATGAAGAGAGTCTATGAGAGGCTTTGGTGAAGCATAGTTGCAGTGGAAGACCCTAGCATATTGGAGATGCCAGTACCATGGGATGACCACCAAGAACAGCAGTGGCAGTGGAGTGGATCAATCTGAACTTATAGTGCTACAGAGGGCAGAGCAGGAGAAGTGACACCAGCTCTTTGGAGATGTACAGAAGATTATGTGTAGATCTCAGATTGGAACAAGAAGCTGTGAAGCTGAAATTGACTTGGGGTACCCAAGATGTTAAAGATGCCAGAGTCACGGGATGCCTGCCAAGGAAAGCTGCTAACAGGGAGTAGAACATGCCCAGGAAAAAGAATCTTGTTGAAGTCAACAAGGATGAAAAAGGAGTTGGATATCTGAAGACTGCTTTGCCATCAGACATGGAGATGCAGAGTTTGGACTTTGTTCAGCTGGTTTCTCATCTTGCTTGGAGGATTACAGTTAAGTGATTGGATGAATCTCAAAAGAGACCTTGAACTTTGGACTTTTAACACTGTTGAGATTGCTATAGACTACAAGAACTTTTGAAATTGGACTAAATGTATTTTGCATTATGCTATGTTTAAGGATGGCCCCCATAGACTCATGTTTCAACAAGCCTATGGGGGCCAAGGAATGGATTGTGATGGTTTGTATATGATTGGCCCAGGGAGTGAACCTATTAGGAGGTGTGGCCTTGTTGGAATAGGTGTGTCACTGTGGGTGTGGGCTTAAGACCCTCCCCCTGGCTGCCTGGAAGTCAGTCTTCTACTAGCAGCCTTCAGATGAAGAGGTAGAACTCTCAGCTCCTCCTGTACCATGCCTGCCTGGATGCTGCCATGTTTCTGCCTTGATGACAATGGACTGAACCTATGAGCCTGTAAGCCAACCCCAATTAAATGTTGTCTTTTATAAAACTTGCATTGGTTATGGTGTCTGTTCACAGCAGTAAAACCCTAAATAAGACAGAGGGTCAAAGCTCATACTCTATTTACTCTGTCTTTTGCTATCAACTTCAGTAAATGTAGCCAAAGAATTAAATCATTAACGAATCTTGTCTCTTACTCTGCATCATTTTTAACCCATATTGAAAAAATGTGCCAGAATTATGTCTTTTTTATCCTATTGTTTAAGAACTGCAAATTCCAATGCTGTTGTACCTAACATATGCTGTGCTGACGTGTTATGGTACAAAGACAGTTAAAAGAAAGCAATACTGGTAAGGTATTATATTTCCAATATATTCATTTTTCAAGATAGTTTGTGTGGATTTATTCCATTCCTAATGAGTCCCCAAGTGACTCATGGTGCAAGAGGTCTTTCTTGTGTAGAGCATCCTGCTTAAGAGATGACTCATCCAAGTTTTCTAAATTGTATTTTTTCTGTTTAAAACTCTAGAAAATCATTAAGTTATAGTATTACTTCTGTTTTTCAATAGTATAGCCTATGTATATCAGAAGCCTAGCCTCACTTGCAGAAATACATGATGATCAAATATAGAAAGCATATTGGGATTATAATTCTATCATTATTTCTTTTATGGTCAAAAGAAAGTGGATTTCACCTTAAGTATCTTATTCTTTCATCTTGACATATTTTTAAATGATTCTTGTTCTTTTCTAATTCTTCATTTCCTTGCACTATCATCTCCTTTTCATCATTTTCTCTCAATATTCATGAACACTGCAACTAAAGACAAGAGGAGTGGAAGAGAACCAAGTTTCAACATGTCAACCATCATGCTGATATAGCTCTAAATGAAAGCTGGATTTGGTAGTGCATACTTGTTGCTCCAGCAATCAGTGGAGAAAGCATTACTAATGCATATAGCACATGAATGGTATCCAGACCAATTAGTGAAATTTCTTTCCTTCCCTCTTCCCTCCCTCTCTCTCTCTCTCCCCCTTCCCCTCCCCCTTCCCTCTATCTGTCTCTGTCTCTGTGTTTGTGTGTGTGTGTGTGTGTGTGTGTGTGTGTGTGTGTGTTTGTACGAGATAGATGGATGGATATAAAACCTATTGTATTATATATTTATTATATATAATAATATATTATTATTATTATATATTAGGTATGTATATAGAATAACATACCTATTGTTCACTTATAAGCAAAACATGAAATGATAGAAAATGTCACCACATTCAGTTTTCTAAATTCTCCTCTTAAAAGAAGTATGCATGATTATCCCAAGTGGATCAGTACAGATAGGAAGGTCTTAATGGAGGGACCCCAAAGTGGAAAATATTTTGTGATAATCTGGGTAAGAATTTACAGGAGAACGGGATGAGTTAGGGCAGTGCTCAGCAGCATGAAGAATTGGCCTCACAGGCTCAATAAGAAGTGCTCTTGGCCAACATTCTGTTTAAGAGAATGTTTAGTCAGCCTTGGGTGCCAAGACACAGAGGAAGAAGCTTAAAACAATTTATTTGTTAAAGGATGATGTGAACACCAAGATGGAAGTTGCAGCATTTCATAGAAATTCTTTCTGTTTCATAGATAGTGTTTCTTACCTTATCCTTTCATATAAGAAAGATGTTTTCTGTCGTACCTTTAACAGGCTTTTTCTCTCTCTTACAAATGTCTTCCATATATGAAGGATTCACCTTGCTTGTGTTATGATTTTCTAAAGGCTCCTAATACTGTTACCTTAAGTACAAAACTTCACCATTCAAATTTGAAGAAAGATTATGGAGGCCACAAATATTCATCTGAAATAGAAGCCAAAACCAGCTCTAGACTTGACAGACTTTTAAATTTGATCAGTGTTTCATTTTGTTGCATTAATAATTTATGCCACATGTAACAAGTGAGAAATTAAATGTTATTAAACAGTGTAATTAATCATTTGTAAATTTTATTAGCTACTATAATGAATCATACATAAATTTTATCTATACATTTAAATGTATACAAATTTATTTCACAATTAATGCTTTTAATTTAAATTACCCAGATCATTATACTGGCCTGGACAAAGAGTTATATATCTTGAGTCCTTTGACAACTTGGATATTCTCCAATTCCCTATAGGGAACCATCAGTGCAAGAAGACTACTGTTTAACTCTACTGTGAATTACACATTACTGCTTATGAGTGACAGAAATTATCCTCAACAATGTCAGTCAAATTTCATCACAGACAGAGGGCATGAAGCAAATTAAATAATCACAAGACAAGGACATTTGACACCCTCTTATTATTGTTGTTACTGTGTCTTCAAGATTGAATTGTACATCACTGTCAAGAAAATTTTAAAAACCAATATGAAATATGACATTCCAGCTACGTTTGAAAATATATAAGAAACAGTTTTATTTATACAAGTAGTTTTTGTGAAAGACAAAGTAGTGTCCCAGTGCAAAATATATGCACTTGTATGAATATATTTTAAGATGTTTAATTATAAAAGTCTAGATGAAGTGAACAAGATATTATCTACAAAATCTGACATACAATTAAATAATTAGCTCTATTTATAACAAAGACCATGACATGCAGCATACAAATTATTGAATAAAATTATCTTTATAAAGCAGCAAAAAGTTTGGTTTCAAAAATGAGCATGGTAATGTGATATGGAATTTTTGTCTCCTAATAAATTAATAGATATAAACATGAATGATTCCTTAGAGATATTCGAAATTTAATTAGATTCAGGTTGCAGTCTGTGTTTCATTATAACATATTATCTGTGTATTGAAATTTTAAATTAACATTAAAAATTTTTGACAATCCTTTATAATTTGAAGTTAATACAAAATTATTAAGAAAAATCACAAACTACCATTATATTCAATATAAAATTTAGGTTCTTTATGCATTCATTATTTCACTGAAAATCGAAATCAAATGTGTATTAGTTTTATGTTTAGAGATAAGTTTTAATCACAAAAGCAATTCCTATTTTGATATTGTATAGATGACGCTTTTCATTATATTCAAGAGTATACCAACCATTTCATTAGGATGCTTATTTTGCTGTCATGGACTTAGAATTTTTTAAATAAATAATAAGAAAGAAATATTTGTTCCAACATTTTGTCTACTTTCTTATATTTGGCAATAGCTTATTTAATTAAATTATGCAGCACTGTCTTCAAACAGACAGTAGGCTTTTCTACTTTGAGGTACTCAGATAAGACTTTATAAGATAACTTGTTTTATTTTTTAGGAATCCCCACTGTTCTTGACTTATGATCTCCAAAAATAACTAATTTCTTACAAGCATTACAACCCTTTTCTGGGACAACCCTGAAAGATACAGGTGAAGGAAAATCTTCACAGTGAGCAGAAACATGGCAGCATCCAGGCAGATATGGTGCAGGAGGAGTTGAGAGTTTTACATTTTCATTTGAAGGCTACTAGTAGAAGACTGGCTTCCAGGCAACTAGGGTGAGGTTCTTAAGCCAACACCCACAGTGACACACCTACTCCAACAAGGCCACACCTCCTAATAGGGTCACTCTCTGGGTCAATCATATAGGAACCATCACATTCCACTCCCTGGCTCCCATAGGCTTGTTCAAACATGAGTCTATGGGGGCCATACTTAAACATAGCATAATGCAAAATACATTTAGTCCAACTTCAAAAGTCCCTGTAGTCTAAATAGTCTCAATAGTGTTAAATGTCCAAAGTTCAAGGTCTCTTTTGAGATTCATCCAATCACTTAACTGTAATCCCCCAAGCAAAACAGAAAACCAGCTGAGAAAAGTCCAAACTCTGCATCTCCATGTCTGATGGCAAAGCAGTCTTCAGATATCTAACTCCCTTTTCATCTTCTTTGACTGAAACAAGGTTCTGTCTCCTGGGCCTGTTCAACTCCCTTAGCAGCTTTCCCTGGAAGGCATCCTGTGGCTCTGGCATCATTAACATCTTGGGGTCCCCAAGTCAGTTTCAGCTTCACAGCTTCTTGTTCTTGTGTCTGAGATCCACACATGGTCTTCTGTGCATCTCCAAAAATGTGATGGTTTGTATATAATTGGCCCTGGGAGTGACCCTATTAAAAGGTGTGGCCTTGTTAGAGTCATTCCCTGGGCCAATCATATACGAACCATCACACTCCATATGTATTCTTTGGTTGTTGGTCCAGTCCCTGGGAGCTCTGGGGGATCTGGCCTGTTGACACTGTTGCTCCCTCCATATTGTAAACCCCCTCAGTGCCTTCAGTCCCTTTTCCAACTTCTCCTTGGGACCTCCAATCTCAGTCCAAAGGTTGACTGCAAACCTCCACCTATGTCTTTGTCAGACTCTGGCAGTGCCTCTCTGGAGACCGCCATATCAGCTTTCCAACAGCAAGCATTTCCTGGCGTCCACAATAGTGTACTGGTTTGGTGGCTGTATATGGGATGGATACCCAGGTGAGGCACTCTCTGGATAACATTTCCTTCAGGATCTGTTCCACATTGTGTTTCCCTTGTGAGTATTTTGTTCATCTTTCTAAAAAGCACTGAAGCATCCATATTTTGGTCTTCCTTCTTCTTAGGCTTCATGTGGTCTGTGAATTGAATCTTGGGTACTCCAAAATTTTGGGCTAATATCTACTTATCAGTTAGTACCAAATGTTTGTTCTTTTGTGACTGAGTTACCTCACTCAGAATGAAGTTATAATCCAGACAAGCAAATAACCCTATTTTAAAAAGTGGGGAATGGCGCTAAACATAGAATTCTCAACTGAGGAAACCCGAAGGGTTGAGAAACACCTAAAGAAATATGCAATATCCTTTGTCATCAGGGAAATGTAAATCAAACCAATGCTGAGTTTCCACCTCATACCAGTCAGCATGGCTAAGAACAAAAATTCAGTTGACAGCAGACGCTGGTGAGGATGTGGAGAAAGAGCAACACTCCTCCATTGCTGGTGGGATTGCAAGCTGGTACAACCACTCTGGAAATCAGTCTGGCGGTTCCTCAGAAAATCGGTCATAATACTACCTGAGGACCCAGCTATACCATTCCTGGGCATATACCCAGAAGATGCCTGTAATAAGGACACATACACCACTGTGTTCATAACAGCCATATTTATGATAGCCAGAAGCTGGAAACAACCAAGATGTCCCTCAGCAGAGGCATGGATACAGAAAATGTGGAACATTTACACAATGAAACACTAATCAGCTATTAAAAGCAACAACTTTTAATAAATTTGCAGGCAAATAGATGGAATTCCCCTAATATCTTGATGCTTTATAATATTAACTATTTGTCATCTTGTTATCATTTCTCTATTAAAGAATAGGTGGTCATACAGTGTATCATATTTTAAAAGTCATTAATTTTAATATATGCAAATATATGTATATTTATATTTACAAGCATATTTTTACAAGTATAGAATGCTAAAGAATATAAGTCTATATAATTCTATAATAGGTTCCTGGAACTTTGTTTTTACTAAAATATGAAAGTGTAAATTTTATTATTAGAATTTCTGCATAATTCAACCAAGAGAATTCATTTCTGTATTAAATGGTTTGTGTTAAAAACCTTTTTGTCAGGGCTGGAGAGAGAGCTCAGGGGTTAAGAGCACTGACTGCTCTTCCAGAGGTCCTGAGTTCAGTTCCCAGCAACCACATGGAGGCTCTCACAACCATCTGTAATGGGATCTGATGCCCTCTTCAGGAATATCTGAAGACAGCTACAGTGTACTCATAAATTATATATATATATATATATATATATATATATATATATGTGTGTGTGTGTGTGTGTGTGTGTGTGTGTATGTGTGTGTGTGTGTGTGTATGAAAATAATTAAAAATAACTATTTGTCGTGGGCGAGTTGTCTCATGTTTCTGTAGTATGATTAACACATTTACTAAATGACTTTAAACATACATAACTTCATCTAGAAACCACTATAGCAACCAGGAACCATGAGCACCATTTTTGAAAGGTCATAATTATTTCTACTGCTGGTGATTTAATTTGTATATATATAAAACTTTAAAGGAGAGCAACAGGTTACCACAGTGAAATGGAATGAAACAATGCCATTTGAATTGTTCCATCTGATCCAAGAATGTTAGCCAGCTTATGATGTAATCACTATGCATTCTTCTCATTAAATCTTCACCAGAGTAACCTGTTCCCCTTATTTCCCCTCTATTGACCCTTTCCTTATGTAGCTGAAGTTCTTTGTTTATGCTAAGAATCTTATATTTGCTGTGTTATATAAAACCCTTTGTACTTCAAATATTACTTCAAATTTTAAAAATATCAAATATTCAAAGAAGGCTCAAAGAAATGTGCCATGTTCTATTTAGTCAATAAAGTTTCAAGTACAAGTCAATAGAGTATATTTTTAGTTCAATATAAAACTGAAATAAATAAATTAGGAAAGTTAAACTAGATTTGTAACTTATAAGAAACCTAATGAAATGGAAGAGGAAAACATATTTAGGAAGGCAACAAATTACTCATAATAACCGAAGTAATAAGAATAAGAGTGAAGCATGAGAAATTCTTCACATAAAAATAAGCAAAAGGTATAGCTAAAACTTAAATATACAACATAACTCAAAAAACAATTTGTGTTGCACAATTAATGAAAATATTATAAAACAAATCTATATAAAGTTTACATAAGTAGAATTTTCCTATGTAAATACATAATCTATATTTAAAAATTATGTGTCTGTGGCTCCATTTATAGATTATTTTTTAAAAGAAAAGTGAGTTATCAGATTCCAAATTCTAATTGCCAAGAACCTTATTATTTCAATGTAAGTAGTCTTTACTACAGATAATAAAATTAAAATTACCAAGATAACTTTTACACTGATACTATTTAGATATATTGTCACAGCTATTTATTTTTAAGCTATGTTATTTTGCATGTGGGAAACATTTTTTTAAGTGCAACTCGTGGGAACAATCTTATCCTATGATCGTCTGTGGGAAATAACTTTTAATACATATGTCATGAGAATGGCCTACTTTCCAGCAGTTTCTCAAAATTCAAGTTAAATATACATTGGCTCTTAGCCCAAAATCCTTGGCAACCTTTGTTACCAAGTGAATACAGATACAGTCACTTGTATGCATGAAATGTTTTCCTTAGTAATTACTGTGAATGGGATGAAGATTTGTATAACATTGGGCAGAATCTTAATTTTAATAGAGAACTGTTTATCTGTATTAGTCTTTAATGTACATTATATTAATGTTTATGTTATCTACAAAATGATCCCTCTAGCTCAAATAATATTGCTGTTTTCATTTTTGTTTAACAAGATTTTGTTTAGAAAGAGAAAATTTTCTTTTAGTGTGAAAGTTTATGACTTGAACTTATATTCTGATTTTATCTTCCTTTCTTGGAATGGTACATCAGAAACATAATTGCAGGAAGGAAAATATATAATTATACTCCAAATATATTTATGTAACATAAAAACCATTTTAAACTAATAGAGACTATAAAGGAAGGTATTATTATTATCATTATTATTATTTACAATTTAGTAAGTTATTACTTAGGCAATTGGAAAACTCTTAATCAGACAAAGATGCCACCTATGATTTAAAGTTCTATTACTTTAAAAGCCACAAGTAATCTCAATGTAGGTCAAGGTCTACATGTAACTGGCTTTTATTTAGTGCATAGAATTTCATTTCATTATAAGGAAAATATTTTCATTCATGACAAAGGTCACTAAGCTCTACAAAATTTGAGTGTGATATAGTCAAAAATTTATGCTACAGAATCATTTTGTAAACTAGGTCAAACCCCTGAACTTCTTAGCTTTAATGTATCAAGCAGTGTGCAGCAAAAAGGAAATGGAATTTTAAGTAATAACTTTTAACACATATAGGGTAGTGAAGATTTAATTAACTGCTGGCAGATGATTTTATTAGATTTTGGCAATTAAAGAACTGTCATCAGTAATAATTATATACATTATGCTATACACATTCAAGGTAGTGACTTATGAATATTTCATCCTGAATTATTGACATTCTGAGCTTAAGATTGTTTATTTCTAGTTCTGTTAATTTTTAAAAATCAGTTCTTATATGTGAACAATTATCAAATAGTCATTACAGGAAAATATATCAAACAATTTACTTCATATTTATTTTGAAAACTATCACATAGTATATTAAATATGTATATTGCATGCAACATATATTCTCATAAAATACATAAAGCAAATTTTGGTACTGCCTAAAATAATAAAAAAGGGATCTTTGTTTAGATAAAATGCTCATGTTTTAATATGTTATGCAGGTGACCTGGTATCATCTTAAGATCACAATTTAGAATTGATCGATTGGGGAAACCTTCTCTTCCAGACCATGGGTGGCAGTAGTGGTGTTTTACAGATGCATTTCAGAATTAACCTATTTTAATACTTAAATTACATTTTTGAACTTTTGGAATCATTGCTAACAAAAAAATATAAAGAAACAAATCAAATTCTAAAAGGTCCACTTTTGACATTGTTTGTTTGGACAAACATAGTAACCAAGTAGCAGAGCTACTGAAACTTGCTGAAAGAATATATGTAATGACAGCAAGCTTTAGTTATCATAAAAGTGTGTGCAATTGCCTTCTTTTAGAGGCAGGAAAGACAGTTAGGAAAGCCTTACCCCAGTAAGTTGCCTTCCTTCAGAACAAATGTAGCCTATCAGCCTGAGAACAATTTTACAAATTGCTTCCAATCTGTGAGACAACACCTTTGTTTTTCACAGAAAAGTTGAGACCATGGTGAAGAGAGGTTTAGCCTCAGTATGCAAAACTTTTTCATTAGAACTGCAAAATACCTCAGGGAAGATAGATACATCCTAAGGAGGAGAGAATTTTTTGGCATATACTTTTTTTCTTCCACTTTTCTTTTTTTTTAATTTTTTTTATTGGATATATTCTATATCTACATTTCATTTCCCTTTGTCTGGTTCCCTGCCCCACAAAGGTCCCACATGCCATTTTACCTTCCTGTGTTCCCCCATACACCCCTTCCCACTTCACTGTTCTGGTATTCCCCTACACTGATGCATTGAGCCTTTCCAGAACCAGGGTCTACTCCTTCCTTCTTGCTGGACATCATTGGGTATGTGGATTGTGTCTTTAGTGTTACAAGATTCTAGGCTAATACCCACTTATCAGTGAGTGCATACCATGTGTATTCTTTTTGAGACTGGGTTACCTCACTTAGTATGATGCTCTCCAGCTCCATCCATTTCTCTAAGAATTTCATGAATTCATTGTTTCTAATGGCTGAATAGTACTCCATTGTGTATATATACCACATTTTTTGTATCCATTCTTCCTTTGAGGGACATGTGGGGTCTTTCCAGCTTCTGGCTATTATAAATAAGGCTGCTCTGAACATAGTGGAGCATGTATCCTTACTGCGTGCTGAGGAATCTTCTGGATATATGCACAGGAGTGGTATGGCTGGGTCTTCTGGAAGTATCATGTTCAGTTTTCTGAGGAACAGCCAGACTGATTTCCATAGTGCTTGTACAGCTTGCAGTCCTACCAGAAGTGGAGGAGTGTTCCTCTTTCTCCACATTCTTGCCAACACCTGCTGTTTCCAGAGTTTTTAATCTTAGCCTTTCTAACTAGTGTGAGGTGAAATTTATGTTTTGATTTACATAAACAAACTCAAAGAAAAAATCACATGGTAATCTCATTGGATGCTGAAAAAGCATTTGACAAAATTCAGCATCCTTTCATGCTAAAAGTCTTGGAAAGAACAGGAATTCAAGGCCCATACCTAAACACAGTAAAAGCAATTTACAGCAGACCAGTAGCCAACATTAAAGTAAACAGAGAGAAACTTGAAGCAATCCCACTAAAATCAGAGACTAGACAAGGCTGCCCCCTCTCACCATATCTTTTCAATATAGTACTTGAGGTATTAGCTAGAACAATTCAACAACATAAGGAAGTCAAAGGGATACAAATTGAAAAGGAAGAAGTCAAACTATCACTATTTGCAGATGATATGATAGTGTACTTAAGTGATCCAAAAAACTCCACCAGAGAACTCCTACAGCTGATAAACAACTTCAGCAATGTAGCTGGTTATAAAATCAACTCAAGCAAATCAGTAGCCTTCCTATACTCAAAGGATAAGCAGGCTGAGAAAGAAATTAGGGAAATGACACCCTTCACAATAGCCACAAACAATATAAAGTATCTTGGTGCGACTCTAACCAAACAAGTGAAAGATTTGTATGACAAAAACTTCAGGTCTCTGAAGAAGGAAATTGAAGAAGACCTCAGAAAATAGAAAAATCTTCCATGCTCGTGGGTTGGCATGATTATTATAGTTAGGGGAATAGTTGGTGGAGAGAGGAATTATGGGACCTATGGTGGGGGGGAACTGGGAAAGGGGAAAGCCTTTGGAATGTAAACATAGAATATAGAAAATAAAAATTAAAAAAAAAAAGCCCAGGACCAGATGGGTTTATCAGGAAATTCTATCAGATCTTCAAAGAAGAGTTAATACCAAAACTCTTCAAACTTTTCCATGAAATATAAACTCAAGGAACACTACCCAACTCATTCTATGAAGTCACAATAACAATTGTACCTAAACCAAACAGTGAGTGCATACCGTGGGTATTCTTTTGAGACTCGGTTACCTCACTTAGTATGATGTTCTCCAGTTCCATCCATTTCTCCAAGAATTTCATGAATTCATTGTTTCTAATGGCTGAAAAGTACTCCATTGTGTATATATACCACATCTTTTGTATCCATTCCTCCGGTGAGGGACATCTGGGTTACTTTTATACCAACCATTATTATATCTATGTAAAATTTTCCATGATAATCTTCAATCTATAAAAACAAACATGTTTTCTACATTTTCCTACAATTTTACCAGAAATATTTTCCAAGAAAATCTTCAATTATATCATAAAATGTTTCTATTCCATATTTCAATTAATTTAGCAATGTTTTACATGTCTACCACTTTACTCTTTAATTTTCCATGAAAATTGTCAATTTTAACGTGTTCTTCTGAAATATTTTTCATGTAAATCTTTAATTTTATCATAAAGTGTTTTATTTCCCTTTATTCCCTTTTCAATAATAAAAAAATTTAAAAAGAAAAAATATAGTTAAAATGGCAATCTTGCCAAAAGCAATATACAGATTCAGTGCAATCCCCATCAAAATCCCAACTCAGTTCTTCATATAGTTAGAAAGAGCAATTCTCAAATTCATATGGAATAACAAAAAACCCAGGATAGCTAAAACTATCATCAACAGCAAAAGAACTTCTGGGGGAATCAGTATCCCGGACCTGAAGCAATACTACAGAGCAGTAGTGTTAAAAACTGCATGGTATTGGTACAGTGACAGGGAGGTGAATCAATGGTATAGGATTGAAGACCCAGAATTGAACTTACACATCTATGGCTAATTGATCTTTGACAAAGGAGCTGAAAACATCCAGTGGAAAAAAGGTAGCCTTTTCAACAAATGGTGCTGTCTCAACTGGAGGTCAACATGCAGAAGAATGAGAATTGATCCACTCTTATCTCCTTGTACTAAGCTCAACGCCAAGTGGATCAAGGACCTCCAATAAAACCAGACACACTAAAACTAATAGAAAAGAAGCTGGAGAAGAGCCTTGAGGACATTTGCTCAGGGGGAAATTTCCTGAAGAGAACACCAATAGCTTATACTCTAAGATCAAGAGTAGACAAATGGGACCTCATAAAATTACAAAGTTTCTGTAAGGCAAAAGACACTGTCAAAAGGACAAATCGGCAACCAATAAATTGGGAAAAGATCTTCATCAACCCCACATCCGACAGAGGGCTAATATCTAGTGTATACAAATAACTTAAGAAGTTAGACACCAGAAAACCAATAACCCTTTCAAAAAATGGGATACAGAACTAAACAAAGACTTTTCACCTGAAGAAATTCATATGGCTGAGAAATACCTTAAAAATGTTCAACATCATTAGTCATTAGAGAATGGCATATAGTTTTAAAGCTCCAAGAACATGATACTCACATCTACTAAGGTCTAGCAAGGTCCTTCCCTGTTGCTACACACAAATCATTGCATTCTGTAATTATCAGTTGTTGAAGAGGTAAGCTTAATAAAAATAGTAGTAACATAATGCAAATAGTGATTTCCAAAATGATTGTAGAGTATGAGTGTTCAAGGATCTTAATGCTATTATTCATTGCTTCTCTGAAATTGAAATTTACGGAAGACATGGTGTCACAAGATTATAATGCAAGCTACTAGAAAACCTAAAATCATGGGAGACTACAGTGGGTAAACCCTTCTTAGGCTCAGTCACAGCATGTTTGCCACCATCAACAAGGCCTTGAACAGGATAAGGCTTAGTGTGGGCATGTGTGTGCACATGCACACACACACACACACACACACACACACACACAGAGAGACGCATGCATGCACAAGTGCGTGATCGCGCGCGTGCGCGCGCGTGCACACACACACACACACACACACACACACACCCTTGGCATTCTGCATTTAACAGCACATTAGAATTGGAAAATATTTGTTGTGATTTCATTTATTTTCTTTGTTTAAAAAAACACAAAAATATTTCTTAAAAATATATGAAAATGATGGTGAGGTGTTGTGGATAGCCCTGGGCTGTTTGTGTTTTGATGCCAATTCTGCTTTTCCAAGAGTGGCTGCCTTGGATGAGGAGAGAATCATGTACTCAGGTGACTTCAGGGGAACCTTCCTCATAATGAATAAAGATTTCAGGAAACCAATCACTGGATGGGGAGTAGGCGGGATTTCCAGGTCAGAGAGCAGAACAGGGGAGACAGGAGCAAGAGTTGGCTTTTGGATGGAAAGGGGTATGGAGTCAAAATGCAGGTAGCAGAGACCCCTGGGTCAGGTATCAGATTTGTTGGGATCTTCTACATGAAGATTAACTTACAGTGGCTTACAATTAGGATGCTAGTTGTTGTGCCCAGTGATTGATTTACCTATTGATTCTAAACTACTTTGTATGGTGTTTTTCTTCTAGAGAGAAAAAGTAAGGTGGCAAAGCATGGAAGTGCAGCCCAAAAGGCTATGGGAATTGGGAAGTGTGGGGCTGGCATGGCAGTAACATGCCAATGGGAATTTATCAAGCTGGGTGGAGAGATTTCAGAGTTCCAGGTCAGAGACTCACCAAAGGTGAGAACAGGCCTGCCTGCCTGCCACTTGCTGGATGGCCTACCCACTGGTGGCATGAAGGTGTAGCATGGTTTGCTTTTTTATATATTTCATGCAACAGTGAAAAGTATTGAAGTTGACTATATTTATTCATATCCTATAACAGAGGAGCTAAATTGGTTACATGGTCATATTTGTATTTGAAATTAAATTCATACTTCATTTTACGCATTAATGTTTTTAAAGTGATGAACTCTATAATTCTTTCTTTTAAATAAAAGACAAAAGACTATTCCCATTAAAATTTAGCATAGTTTCTCACATCACTGCATGGCAATTAATCACTGCCCTTTTAAATATAATTTTAATCAATTAAAATAAAGTTTAATATCTGCAAAACAAAAAGTACATGTGATAAGAAAAAAATTACATCATTTTAATCATCAATTATTGCCTTGCAAATTATAGAATCAATATAAAGTAGATTAATTTATCATCATATGTAATTCATACATTAGTGATGTGAAAAATAAATGTATTACTTATGGTATCTACACTTCAAATGAAAAGCAAATTGTTTGTCTTGCAATAGGAGTTTTATGCCATAATAGTTTCTCAGAATCTGAAGTATTTGAGTAATATTTAAAATGGAATGGGACCCTTTAACAAAGAAAATGTAGCAAAAACCTTTACTAAGTTAAGTAGCCAAGTTTTTTTGAAAACTCTTTAAAATTCTAGTGAAGCTAATATCAATTAAAATTTACACAGGAGATTTAACATTTACTGAAAAATTGATGCTGAATGTTGGTACAAAAACCTTAAAATAAAAAATAAATTTAGGTTTCCAATTTCCATCTGAACACCAGAGCTAAGGCTGTCTGTCCCACAGCCCTCCACACCCAAATCCTGCCATGAAAATGCTGGTCTCCCAGGAGTGCTCTCAATCCGGAACCCAGAAATTCACCAATTGAGATTACCAATTTTGCTCCAATAATTGTCCAAAGCGAGACTCACCATTAGCAGGACACAAGAACAGCAGAGCAACTGGAGACAAAAATCTTCCAGTCTCCATCTCTGCCCCAGAGCTAAGGATGTCCCACAACCCTCCACAATCAAATCCCACCCAGGAGAGAGCTGATCTTCCTAGATTTACTGACACACCAAAAGTCACAGGTCCACAGGCCCACAGGAGAGACAAGCTCCAGTCAAAGACAGCAAGGCCAACTAACACCAGAAGTAACCAGATGGCAAGAGGCTAGTACAAGAAACTAAGCAATAGAAACCAAAGCTACTTGGTATCATCAGAACTCAGTATTCCTACCACAGCAAGTCCTGGATATCCCATCATACTGCAAAAGCAAGACTCAGATTTAAAATCACATCTCATGATGAGGAGAGAGGACTTTAAGAAGGATATAACTAACTCCCTTAAAGAAATACAGAACATAGGTAAACACTTAGAAGCCCTTAAAAAGGAAACACAAAATTCCCTAAAAGAATTACAAGAATATACAAACAAACAGCTGAAGGAATTGAACAAAACTATGCAAGATCTAAAACTTGAAATAGAAACAATAAAGAAATCACAACGGGAGACAACCCAGGAGATAAAAAACCTACAAAAGAGACGAGGAGTCACAAATTCAAACATCATCAACAAAATATAAGAGATAAAAGAGAGAATGTCAGGTGCAGAAGATACCATAGAAAACATGGAAACAACAGTCAATGAAAATGCAAACTGCAATAAGCTCCTAACTCAAAACATCCAGGAAATCCAGGATATAATGAGAAGACCAAACCTATGGATAATAGCTAGAGAAGAGAGGAAAGATTCCTAACCTATAGGGCCAGTAGATATATTCAACAAGATTATAGAAGAAAACTTCACTAACCTAAAGAAAGTGATGCCTATGAACATACAATAAGCCTACCAAACTCCAAATAGATTGGACCAGAAAAGAAATTCCTTCTGTCATGTAATAGTCAAAAGACCAAATGCACAAAACAAACAAACAAACAAAAGAACATTAAAAGCAGCAAGGGAAAAGGGGTAAGTAACCAATAAAGGCAGACATACCAGAATTACACCAGTCTTCTCACCAGAAGCTATAAAAGCCAGAAGATCCTGAGCAGATGTCATACAAACCATAAGAGAAAAATGAATGCCAATCCAGACTACTATACCCAGCAAAACTTTTAATTATCATTATATTTATCATAGATGAAGAAACTAAGATATTCCATGACAAATGCAAATTTACACAAGATCTTTCCACAAATCCAGCACTACAAAGGATAATAGATCGAAAACTCCAAAGCAAGGAGGGAAACTACACATAAGAAAACACAAGAATGTAATCTTCTTTTAAGAAAACCAAAAGAAGATAGACACAAACACCTAATTCCATCTCTAACAGGAAATATCACAGGAAGCAACAATCACTTTTCCTTAATATCTCTTAACACTAATAGACTCTATACCCCAATAAAAAGACATAGACTAACAGACCCAGAGTAAACTAGACCCAGCACTTTGCTGCATACAAGAAATGCACCTTAGTAACAAAGACAGACCCTACCTCAGAGTAGAAGGCTGGAAATTTTTTCAAAGCAAAAGGCTCAAAGAAACAAACTGGGGTAGCCATTTGATATAAAATAAAATAGCCATTCAACACTTCATACTCATCAAAGGAAACATCTACCAAGGTGAACTTTCAACGCTGAACATCTGTGCTCCAAATACAAGGGCAACCACATTCATAAAAGAAACTTTATTAAAGCCGAAATCACACATTGTACCACACACAATAGTGGGAGGCTTAAACACTTGACTCTCATCAATGGGCAGATGATGGAAACATATTAAATAGAGATGCAGTGAAACTAACAGAAGTTATAAAACAAATGGATTTAACAGTTAACTATAGAACATTTCATCCTAAACCAAAAGAATATACTGTCTTTTCTCTGCACCTCATTGTATCTTCTCCAAAAGACCATGTCACAAAAACAGGCAGCAACAGATTCAAGAAGATTGAAATAATCCCATGCATCTTATCATATAACTACAGACTAAGGCTGGTCTTTTAAAACAACAAAACCAACAGAAAGCCCACATACACATGGAAGCTGAACAATATTCTAATCAAGAATAACTTGGTCAAGAATGAAATAAAGACAGAAATTAAAGACATTTTAGAATTTAATGAAAATGAAGACACCTCACATGGAACTTATGGGACACAATGAAAGAAGTACTAATAGAAAAACACAGCTCTGAGTGCCTCCAAAAAGAAATTGGAGAAAGGATACATTAGCAGCTTGACAGCACACATGATAGCTCTAGAATAAAAAGAAGTAAATAGGGATGGTGAGATGACTCAGTGGTTCAAAATACTGCATTCTTTCTAAAGGTCCTGAGTTCAAATCCCAGCAACTACATGGTAGCTCACAACCATCTGTAATGATATCTGATGCCCTCTTCTTCTGTGACTGAAGCCAGCTATAGTATACTCACATATAATAAATGAAAATAAAGCAAATACAAAAGGAGTAGCTGTCAGGAAACAATCAATCTCAGGTGTGAAATCAACCATGTAGAAACAAAAAGAACTATACAAAGAATAAACAAAACCAGGAGTTCGTTCATTGAGAAAATCAACAAGATAGATGAACCTTAGTTAGACTAACAGCAGGGCACAGAGAAAAATATTCAAATTAACAAAATCAGACATGAAAGGGGAAACATAACAACAGAAACCTGGGCCTGTAAAGATTGGATCCAGTATTGTAGACCCAGAACAGAGAAATCGTGGGGGGAGAATGAGTGGGGAATAGCAGGGAGGGAGAGGAATTATGGGACATATGGTGGGGGGGGGTAATTGGGAAAGGGGAAAACCTTTGGAATGTAAACATAGAATATAGAAAATAAAAAAAATAACTAAAAAAAATCAGCTTCTACTACAAAAGTTTATACTCAACAAAACTGAAAAATCTGAATGAAATGGACAAGTTTTAGACAGATACCAGGTGCCTAAGATAAATCAGGGTCAGATAAACCAGCTAAACAGTCCCATAAACACTAAAGAAATAATAGAATCAGTCATTATAAGTCTCCCAACAAAAAAGCCCAATACCAGGTGGATTTAATGAAGAATTCTATCAAAGCTTTAAAGAAGACCTAATACCAATACTCTTCAAACTACAATATAGAAACAGAAGCAACACCATCCAATTCATTCTATGACGTCACAAAGAACCAACAAAGCAAGATAACTTCAGACCAATTTCCTTTATGAATATCAATGCAAAAATACTCAATAAAATTATTGCTAACCTAATCCAAGAACAAATCAAAGTGATCATTTATCATGATCAAGTAGGCCCCATCCAAGGGATACTGGTATAGTTGAATATAATGAACTCTGTCAACATAATCCACTATATAAACAAACTCAAAACACACACACACACACACACACACACACACACGACACTTTTATTAGATTCTGAGAAAGGATTTGACAAAATTCAATACCCCTTCATGATAAAAAGTCTTGGAAAGATCAAGAATTTATGGCCCTTCCATAAACATAGTAAAAAGCAATATAAAGCAAACTAGTACCTAACATCAAACTAAATGGAGAGAAACTTGAAGCAATCACACTAAAATCAGGGACTAGATAAAGGAGCCAACTCTTTCTCTACCTATTCTTAGTAGTATTTGAAGTCCTATCCAGAGCAATTAGACAAGAAAAGGAAGTCCAAGGGATATAAATTTGAAAGGAAGATGTCAAAATGTTACTATTTGCAGATGATATGATAGTATGCTTAAGTGACCCCAAGAAGTCCAAAAGAGCACTCGTAAACCTGATAAACAACTTCAGCAAGGTGGCTGGATATAAAATTAATGCAAACAAATTGGTAGCCTTCCTCTACTCAAAGGATAAACAGGTTGAAAATTAGGGAAAAATCAGCCTTCACAATAGTTGCAAACAAAATAAAATACCTTGATTTGACTCTAACCAAGCTAGCGAAAGATTTGTATGACTAGAACTTCAAGTATCTGAAGAAAGAAATCAAAGAACATCTCAGAATATGGAAAGAACTTCCATGCTCATGGATTGGCAGGATTAATATAGTAAAACTGGCCATCTTGCTGAAAGCAAGCTACAGATTCAATTCAATTCCCATTAAAACTGCAAATCAATTCTTCATATAGTCAGAGAGAACAACTCTCAAATTCATTTAGAATAACAAAAATCCGAGGATAGCTAAACTATTTTCAACAATAAAAGAACTTCTGGTGGAATCACCATCATTGACCTCAAGCTGTAATGCAGAGCAATAATGATAAAAACTGCATAGTACTGGTACAGAGACAAGCAGGTAGATCAACAGAATAGAATTGAAAACCCTGAAAAGAATCCACACACTTGATCTTTGACAAAGGACCTAAAACTATCCAGTGGTGCAGGTTCAACTGGAGGACAGCATGTAGAAGAATGCAAATCGATCCATTCTTATCTCCTGTACAAAGTTCAAGTCCAAGTGTATCAAGGGCCATCATTTAAACCAGATACACTGAAACAAATAGAAGAGAAAATGGCAAAGAACCTTGAAGACCTAGGCACAGGGGAACATGTCCTGAACAGTACTCCAATCGTTTATGCTCTAAGATCAAAAATAAGCAAATGGAACCTCATAAAATTGCAAAGCTTCTGTAAGGCAAAGGACACTGTGAGGACAAAAAATGGCAACCAATGGATTGGGAAAATATCTTTACCAATCCTATATCCTGTAGAAGGCTAATATCCCATATGTACAAGCTATTCAGGAAGTTAGACTCCAGAGACCCAAATAACCCTATTAAAGTAGTATAAAGAGATACACAAAGAATTCTCAACTGAGAAATGCAGAATGGCTGAGAAGCATCCAAAGAAATGTTCCACATCCTTAGTCATCAAGGAAATACAAATCAAAACAACTCTGAGATTTTGCCTCACACTAGTCAGCATGGCTAAGATGAAAACTCAGGTGACAAGAGATACTGGAGAGGATGTGGTGAGAGAGCAACAGTCCTGTATTGTTGGAATTGCAAGCTGGTAGAACCACTGTGGAAATCAGTGGAGTGGTTGCACAGAAAAACTCGACACAGTGCTTCCTGAGGACCCAGCTATACTCCTGGGTATACACCCAAAGGATGTTCCAACATGTAGCAAGAACATATATTCCAATATGTTCACTATGTTATTTATAATAGCCAGAAGCTGGAAATAGCCCAGATGTCCTTTAAGTAGGAATGGATACAGAAAATGTGGTTCATTTATGCACTGGAGTACTACTTAGCTATTAAAAACAATGAATTAATGAAATTCTTAGGTAAATGGACCGAATTCGAAAATATTATCCTGAGTGAGGTAACCCAGTCACAAAAGAACATACATCGTATGCACTCAATGATAAGTGGATATTATCCCAAAAGTTCAGAATACCAAAGATACAGTTCATATACCACATGAAGCTCAAGAAGAAGGAACACCTAAGTGTGGATGCTGCAGTTCTTCTTAGAGGCGGGAACAAAATCTTCACAGGAGGAAATATGGAGACAAAGTGTGGAGCAGACACTAAAGGAAAGACCATTCAGAGACTGCCCCAGCTGGGGATCCATCCCATATACAGTCATGAAACCCAGACATTATTATGAAAGATAAGAAGTGTATGCTGAGAGGAGCCTGATACAGCTGTCTCCTGATTGCTATGCCAGAGTCTGACAAATGCTGAGGGGGATCCTTGTCGAGGGAGGGGTTAAAGGAGTGAAGGAGCTGAAGGGGTTTGCAATCATAGGAAGAATAACAGTATCAACCAACCAGAACTCCCAGAGCTCTTAGGGACTAAACCACCAACCAAAGAGTACACATGGAGCAACCCATGGCTCTAGCAGTAAGTGTAGCAAAGGATGGCCATTGGGGGCATTAATTGAAGGAGAGGCCCTTGGTCCTGGGAAGGCTTGATGCCCCAGTGTAAGGGAATTTCAGGGTAGGGAAGCAGCTGTGGGTAGGTGGGTGGAAGAGCACCCTTATAGAAGCAGGGAGAGGGAAGATGGGATAGGGGTTTTCCCGAGGGGAAACAGGGAAAGGGGATAACACTTGAAATGTAAATAAAGAAAATATCCAATAAAAATGTATATATATATATATATATATTTTATTTATTTATATCTGTTAAGTTGACTTTTTGGATGTTTTTTATTTATATTCTAAAATTAGGATGGTCTTTACACACTTAAGTATAGTACACATCAGAATTTGAATAGTGTTGATATTGTCTAAATGAAGCAGAGGAAATATTCAGACTGCAGTTTATTTTCATTTTAATTACTGATATGACATCTATAATATACAGAATCTTATCAATAAATAAATAAATAAATAAATGCATTCATCCTATAAAACCATTTCTAGCATACAAAGACATGCTTTACTCTTAAAGAACAATGCAGCATTATCACTCTTAATTGGCATAGTTTCCTCTAGTGTGAATAGCTTTTGCATATCTCATGTGAACATCCTTTTGACAATGACATTTAAATGAGACTCTATGTGCATTCTTCAAGAGTATGAATAGAAAGGTTACACTTGGTAAAACAAACCTCTCTGCAGTCACAGTATCTGTGGAGCAATTTGCACATTAAAGAGGCAGTTACACAGACAGTGAACTTTTTCAATACACTCTTCTAAATAGGTGATCTGATCCCAAATCAAAACGGATACTCAGCTGATATCGAGTATAAGCAGACTCCGTAGTGAAGATAAAATAACATTTTATAACATAGAAAGTGTGGTGAAAATAGATGTCATTAAGTGGGAATATACATATAGTAATTTGCCCTTGCATCCCTGGAAAGCAAAAATACTTAAATGGCAATTAGCAAACATTTTAAATGGCCAAATGCCTCAATGAACACAACAGGGAAGTTTTTCATTGGCTCATTTTTACTTCCACAGTGATGACTGGGTTATCTACGATCTCCCAACCCAGCAACAAAGAAGGGATAAACAAAACAAATCAAGATCTGTTTGTACTCCACTAGGAATTCTCTAGTGGAGTACAGGACACACACCATTTTCTAATTCTCAGTGCTTTGCCCCAAAGCCCTTTTGAATTAAGAGGAAAAGAGTTGTTTTGGTACTTAGGGCAGGTATGTGCAGAGGCCTAAACAGACACTTCACTGATTCCTATTAACAAGTAAATTTCATGGAACAGAAATGATTTTTTTTTGCATTTAAGTTTTCCCCTTAAATGAATGTCCAGAAAGAAAAAATGATATAGGCTTTATAATATTTATAAGTATATATGTATATACACACATATATGTGTGTATATACATATATATATATATATGAGAGAGAGACTTATCAATGATCATGTTTTCTATGTCTTCCTCTCATTCTTGTAGACTCTCCTCTCTACAAATTTTGCACTGATTACTATTTGTTTTGATTTGTGTTATTCTCTGTCTCCTAGGAAGCCCCTGTTTTCAGACCATCCTGTTAACTGACTATGTAGCATATTTCTTTTCATTTATTAACCATATTTATATTATCAGATATTTCACATAAACTTCGAAGTTAGTTGGATAAAGTGATTATTGTTTAGAACAAGCTCAGAACATGGTGTTGAGGAACACTTCGGTTGTAGACATGTATTCTATAGTTTCTAACAAGTTAATGACTATTACTGAACCTCAGTTTTTTCACCTCTGAAAGTAGGTCATGGATGAAAATAGAAGAGAAATTTTCTTCAGTGATATAGGTGCCAGTAAAGAGGTAAAGGGTATATATTTCTGCTCCTGTAAACCACATATGCACATACATATAGAAGCAACTGCAATAAAGTACACTTGATCACAAAACAGAAAATAAAATTTTATGAAACTGTAAGAGCCACTAATAGAGACAAAGGGGACTAAGACAAGTGGGAGGGGAAAAGACAGGATAAAAAGATGAGCATTGTCAAAATATTTTATATGAATAAAACTATAATAATGAACACATTGTTAAATATAATAAGGTTAATATCCATTTTGTTATAACAGAACATCAAAATAATTAATTTGAAAATGTTTATATTTTTAAAATTATTAAATTATAAATAACAGTATTTGTTATATCATCATAGCTGTGCACATACCATTTTCCCTGATGTACACAAGAGGAATGCGAAATTCAGTGATACTGAACTTCTTGGTCAATGGAAGAGCGAACAAATGATCTGACAGTGAAAAATAAAACTACATTTCTGTGATATCAAAACATATGTCTACATGTTACAAATGTCTTTCACATCTAAAATCTAGCACAGTAGCCTCATGACTAGAAAATACTCCCAACTCCTAAGAAACTTCATTGCCAATATCCTGCTTTTAAAAAAGTGTGATTTTAATAGCAAATACATGGTGTTACTTATTTTACAACTCATTTACTTGGGTTCTTGTGACATTAATAAATCTCTAAGAGCAAATGTAAATAGATTTATAAAAACAGTTTTATTTTTCCAGAAATGAGTTTTAGTATCTCTCTCTTTACCTCACTTCTTCCAGGTCTCTCTCTCTCTTTCTCTCTCTCTCTCTCTCTCTCTCTCTCTCTCTCTCTCATTCTCTCTCTCCTCTCTCATCTCTCTGTTTCTATCTATCTATCTATCTATCTATCTATCTATCTATCTCTTTCTATCTCTCTCTCCCCCCTCTCTCATCCCCTCTACATTCCTTGTGTTTGTGTTTGATAGACTGTATTGCACTACATAGGGCACTGGGTATAATTAAACTTATAACCTCAGACCTGCTTACTATAATGTATAAGTTTAAAGAATCCTTATATTATTATCAAATTTTCCCCCAGAATCATACTTGTAGAACTGTACCACAATTTTCCAATAAAATTTTCCAAGATGATTCAGTAATATTATGTAAAACATGACAAGACAAAAGAATTCCCCATGAATAGAGATGATTAAATTTAGAAATAATAAATAAACAAACAACATACATTCCAACAAATCTTGATAAAATAAGTTAATATTTTAAATAAATATTGATGCTGTATAAGAATAGTATCACATTTGCAGAAAATAATATTTTTCCTTTAAAATGTACCTGCCAATAAATGAAGAGTTTTTTTCTTCTTATTTTTTGGGGGGAGGGAGTGGAGAAACCGGGCCTTTGGCTCTTATGGAAGTCTGTCGAACATGCTTGCCTCAAATGTACATCTACCCTACTGCCTCTGTCTCTTATCCACTCTGATTACAGAAATGTTCTACTGCTCTTGGCATAGAAGAGAACAGATTTTTGTGCTATATAAGAAATTCCTAACTTTAGGATCTTAGTATACATGTGTCTCCCTACTCTTTCTGCAGGTCAGACATCAAAAGACTCCAGCTCTGCAAATGCTTTCTCTACTCAGGGTCACCCAGGTCTGAAATTAAGTCATCATCTGGATTCTCTTTTCCCTTGGGAAATGAGATATAGAAAGAGCCACACTCAGTTACTTCAGATTGTTGATAGAAATGTTCTTGTAGACTTTAATGAACGGCAGCTGGCTTGCCCTAAGACAGCTATCTGCAGTAGGAATCTCTGTGTCCTGGAGTTTCCCCCCTTCAGAAATACCAAGTTCCTGTTTCAAAGACTTCATATATTTCGGTTATTAATATGCTGGAAATTTTCCCTTTTGAGTAATCCAATGCTGCTCATTTAGGGAACTTAATTACATCAGCAAACTCCCTTCCTCTTCTAAGTAACACAATCAGAGATTTGATATCCCTTTACCCTGAACATAATTTTCTTGTGTTAAGACAGGGCACGGGGGCTATTCACATGCAATTGTAGGAAATTTAAAAAGGGTATCTAACTCTTATGGTGTTTCCATAAGGATTTCTATCAAATGGAATATTTTGTACTTAATATAATAGCTGTTCATCAGAGACAATACATGACTTGACAGTGCATAGCCATTGTAATTAGTTATAGCAAACACAAAAAAATAATCTTTAAGTTGTAAGTATATAGGATAAAGCAAGTCATGAATTTCAGAATGTGCCATATACTATATTCATCATTTCTCCTGTTTACTAATGCCCAACCAACACAGGTTATTAGATATCAACACAATTTCTGAAATACCTTTCCTAATAAACAGGAATCACGATAGCCTAATCAACACCATTTATCAAATTTTCAAACATATATTGCAATACTAATATCAAATAATTATACTAGACACAATCAATATAGATGTTTGCAAAATGTGTCTGTCCTAGAAAAATATTTTAAAAATCTTAGTACTTTGTAAGGATGAAATTAATTCATACAAGTGAAAATTTCCAATTATAAATCATAGCAAGTAGATTTAGGGAAATTTCAGTTCAATTTTAGTTTGTCAAATATTCTGTGTGGAACCTTTATTATCAAGTAGACATAACAGAAAATAAGTTGTGTGCTGTAACAAATCTTTGGAGATATACACTGAATATTAGAACAGAAAGTCTTTGCTGAACTGTTTGGTAATGTTTTCCATACTACTGCACAAAAATTCAGACTGTGGCAATTTTTCACATAGCACACAGCAACATAAAGAAACAGAGGCAACCAAATTTCCTTGCTAAAGTGCTACTGTCTAGCACAGCTGTCTGGGGTTTGAGGGAAACAAGCCATTGGCATTTTAGACATGAAATGATGTCTTACAGTAAGCCTACACCTGTATTTGAATTCACCATCTGGACACAGATCCAAACACTGTTTCTTAGAAATTTTCTGGACCAGCTGCCATTATTTAGTATTCTCTATGGGATCTGCCTTCTAAAAGTGCTCGTGAATCAGCAGTCTTATTGCCTGTGTCAAAGGTATTAGAGCAAAATGTTTGGATAGGTAACATCAAAAATCATCTTGGAAGGTGGTTAAAAATAATTTACAAAGATAGAAATTATGTGGTTTTAGTAGCTGTATATGTAAGTAAAGAATAAAAACAAAACAAAATAGCAATATTAGCAAAGTCCTTTGCACGGGTTCATTTTCTTCTTTCATTTCACTTTAACAGTATTGTAGCTCTTCCATGACTCTCCTAACAGGACAACTGGACATAAATCAAATAAACCCAGTTTATACATTTTAACAACTAAAGGTTCTAAATTTTATGAATTATATATAATTAGAACCCCCATGCTTATCCATCAGTTAAAAATTGAAATGTCTTCTTTGTAATGCACTGTTAGTATATATGACTTGGCAAAAAAAATTCATTTGTACATACCTTGTACAAATGCTTCAAAAGCTTATGGCAATGTTTTGCCAAAAGCTTAGCTAAAAACATAGGTTACTCACAAGGAAAGTCATGGAGAACATTTGTGAATTGTTTGCTAGTAACCAGCTATGACCACAGTTTGCAGGACCTGTCATCTTGCAAGATTTTGCTTCTGACCCAAAGACTTCATGACATTTTTGCACAAATCAAGCTTTCCCTTTTCAGTGACTTACACGCTACTGTGGGATTTTTTTTCTGGCCCCAGCTGTCACTTCTCAGCCATCAACAACATCTCACAGTGCTTCAACTTGCCAGATAATGGGGTTTTGTGAAGTTTCCTCTGCCTGACTTGTTTGTGATCACTCAGCTTCAACCTAGGAGTCATTGTGTGGTTTGTCTTACTGTCAATCACCCTTTTGTACAGGCTAGTCACATAAAGTTGAATTTTAATGACTGAGACTCCATTGTCCCTGGGTTCATAGTGTATCACAACTGAGGAATTTCCTGAGAATTTGGTTTTAAGTAGAAAGTATGAGCTGGAAGCAAGTGGACAATATGCTATCTGTTGCTGGGCCAAAGATGTTCTCACTTCTGTGGTCGTGAGTTCATTTATGAGCTCTTGAACTTCTTGGTACTCTGTTGAACCAATATACTTTTCATGATCAACTTAAGACTCTTCAGCTGTCCAATATTAACGTTTTGTTATCTTTTTTATATATGCCATAGCAGGTGTTCATAGTAGATCTTTGACAAATCCTATAACATTGTACATTTCCAAATTCACTGTTGCACAGTGATTCTGGGGCTTATGTCCTGGAATTTGAAGGGAAAAAACTCATCTAATAGGACCAAAAAATATAAGGCCCATTGAACATTGTTGACTGAGTTGGAGATCAATTATATACTCATTTGAAAAAAGAGACATACATAATCAGAATCTGAATTGAATGTTAGTTTTGACTCCATAGGCTGAATTGTATGTATATCCTGTGTTTTTTACTTAATAAATAACAAGTGCTAACTCTCCCAAAATAAATAATGATAGATTAATGTTAGGGTACAACCTCCCTACGATCATTAATGTTTAATCTTGTCAAGCTACTCTGTCTTTTTTTATAATTTAATGTCTTTAACTTCAAGTTGTTTTAATAAAATTAGATAAAATTAAAGTACAAGAAAGTCTATATTTTATTAAAATATAAAAGTCTTTGTATTTTATTCTGTAATGCATGGAATTCATTTTATTTAAATTTAAAATTTTAATTAGATATTTAGACATATGTGTTCTTTGTTCCTATATATTTTCATAATTAGGAATCATCCTTTTTAGTTGATGAGAGATGAGTTATCTATTCCCTGTGAGCTTTCCTAAGTATGCTATAGAATCTGTATGCTTCCCTCTTGGAGGAAAATGCTCATGGTCCATAAACAACCGAATAAAACCTACTGGTATCTAAAGGCTATATTCATGCTCTCTCTTAAAATGAAAAAAAAAATCCTACAATAGGTAATTTTGTGACTAAATCCTCATTACGGGCTTTTTCATCTCTTGGAATCTAAATTTCAATCTTTACATGAAAACAAAATTATCACTAAATAGCAGTATTACCATCCATCAAGTTGATTGTACAGTTGTATTGAGTCTCCTTAAAGAAACCAGTGCACAGTCAACATTACACACCCCAAATTCCTACTTGAAACAACTTGACCTCAATATATCAAATGGACATTTTAATAAAAAGCAAAAGCAAGTCAACATGAGATAGTCTTAACAGACAAAAGAAATAACTTAAGCTCTAAAACTTGTGCCAAAGGTTGTACTGAAAAGATTTCACATTATTTATTGCTCACAAAGGAGAATACCATGTTCTAGGCCATAGTAGAATCATATACTGATAAGTTCCATAGCTTTGTTGTTAGGTTACTAACTGTCTGGATATTCCCCCAGTTTGCCAGGAGTTGACTTAAATTGAGATTCACAGAACGTGACTCCATTTTATTTGTGTCTGGTATTTCCATGTAGCTTAGTTTGTGTTTTTTCAATGCTTGCCAAGTTTACAATTGTTTTGCTCTGGAAGGTTTTTGCAGGAGTTTTGTTCCTATATGCTGTTAAAGAAATCTCTGGAGTTCAAGATATTAGAAATAGTGCAAAAACAAAGAATTCAAGGGAGAAATAATTTTAAAAACAAAACTACATCTGATAAACCTACACAACGATTTCTAAAATGGACTTAGAAGATCTATAATATGCTAATTGACTTTCTGAATTTCAGATGCTATGCAGGGTTTTGCAAATGTATTTTATAAACGTCTCCCTGGAAGCATATTGAAGATTATTTATTCCTGGGAATGAGGCTGAAAAATGCTGTCTGAGCTAATTAACAAGTAATCCTCTGGGTCTCCTTCTTAATTTAGACAGTGCTCATGAATTTTCTCAGAAGATGCAAGGTCAATTTATGACAAGATGCTTGTCAGTAACTTGAAATGGACTTAAAATTCTGTTTTGGGTTCATTTGTAATAAGCAAATGATCATTTAATTTCTGCATTGGCAAACAGGAAATTTATATTCTATCACAAGGTAGAATACTGTAATTTCAGTCAGTGATTGAATCATAGGAGCAAATTCCCTCCAAAGGGACACTTGCCAAAGGCTGATTTTCACATTGTTTACAATGATGTTTCCAGTGATTTTAGACCTTCTAAGCAGGAGTCTTCATGTTGCTTGTTGAAAAAAATCATATTTAAGAATAAAAATTAGGACTCTGATGGCTTCTATCAAGAATGCTCTTGTGTCTGACTTAATAAAAAGAAAGGATATGTACACTGAAGGAACTAAGTTGTTATAGTGATTTTATTTATGATCTTTCTTTTCTAATTTTCTGTTCAGCTGCTGTTATATGTGTCTCTTCTCTTAAGAGATACTAAAAGCAAACAATTCTTCGGATAAAATATCCATAGAACTAGGATCTTCATTTGAACATTAATTACATTCAGTTCATTTTAATGAAATAGAAGTCCTCAATGCCTTAATATTTAATATAGCAAAGATGTAAGAGAAACCTGACTGGGAAAGGAAGATCACTACCTTCTATTTCTAACTGATTAGAAAATATCAATTCTTATGGAAATATCTTTAGAGCCAACTGTCAGTAGGTTTAGATTACAGAAAATCTACAGAGTAAGCCAAATTAAAAGCCTGGGACTAGAAACAATAAAGAAAAAATAATTTTATTTTCTTCTATCTGTACATTATATTAAATGATAATAACTTACTGTGAGCTTTCTATCTTTTCTATTCCTCATTGAATTAAATACCCTGGCTTAATATATTAAGATTTTATTTATTTTAAGTATCTGGGTGTCGGTATGCATTTATTTCTTATATCACATAAGCACATGGTATCTTCTAAGCCAGAGGAGTGTGCTAGATGCCCAGAGCCTGGGCTAATAGATGGTTGTGATCTGTCATGTGGGCTCTAAAAACTGAACCTGGGACCATTGGAAAAGCAACTTGTGCTCTTAACTGGTAATCTATGTCTTTATCAGTACAAACAAATGAACCAAGACAACAACAAAACACAGATTTAAAGCATTTCCTGGCTTTTTTTTTCATTTTAGTGATTGACCCGCACACAGTGAAAGGGAAATATCAGTTCACTAAAGAGATTGTGGGCTAGAGATATAGCTTAGCTACTAGAATGCTAATATTAGTACTCTTACTGATGATATTTTAAAATATACAGATTTCTGTTTATTCAAATCACAAACATTTTTTAATTTTACCAACAAATAGTTTGTATGCTTATTTATATACTCAGCCTATTTTGTGGTCTTTCTTCCATTTCCATTTTATAGCTGGTTTATAAGTAAGTTTTTTGATATAACAAACCTACTGCTCATCAAAATGAATAAAGTTGAATTATTTACATTCTATACTTTTTGGCAATAGGAATATAATACAAATTTTTTTTTAGACACAAATCTAAAATCAGAAAACTAAGCCAGCACTATTTTTTGCCTGCTGAGTTGTTGTCTACTTACAGTTAACACTAGCTCCGGGAGGTTAGTTTACAATAGCCTCCCACAAGTTTGCTGTCTTCCATTTAGCCAACATTGACTGACATATTAAATTATGCATGATCAACTGAAAAGGATCAGTTAAATATTTGGCACTCGGTCACCATCTGTGCTTTGTACAGGGACAGAGTGCATATCATTTTCATGTTTGCTTTATAAGCTGTTTAATAGTTAGGGTTTCTGTAGTGTTTGTTGTTCCCCACAACCAATTCTGGTGATTGTCGTATTCTGAAAATGCAAAGAATTAGCAGGAAACAGTAGGAAATTAGGAAAACAAAAAGATCCATTATGTGGTGACATAATTAATTACTAACCATTTTCTTGGGAGTTAATAAAGCATATGAGCTTTGATGAATGTGTCCAGTAAGAGAGATCCAAATTTTATGCTACAGCATAATTTTTTTTTCAGAAAAGAAATGTGTGGTATCTTCTAATTTTAAAAAAATAGTAGGTATAGTAACAAATATTAAACTAATAAAAACTCACATCTGGCTAAAGTGTTTAGAAAGTGATAGCTTAACCCTCAGTCCTGATCTATAAGACTCACTTCAAGGGCCAGGGAATACTAGAAAGGCAAGAGATAGAATTGGAGGGTGGGCAGGAATGCTATAAAATGGTAAAGATATTGTAAATGGGGACACAGAATAAAACTTGTATTAAATTATATATGTAAAAATAGTGATAACATCCTAATTCCCAAACAATATTTTATCAACTTTCAAATGTAAGGAAAACATGAGCTAGTAAAATATGCACTGAAACAAAAGGGATGTACCATGTTAAAATCTATACATTTATATCACAGTGTACTGTGGTCTAAGCCATAGAATATTAAATATTTCTTCAACCTGTGTACCTTGATATACTATTAACACAACCATTATTTGTATACTTCTATAATTATTTTTATCATTTTACATTAAGCACTGATTACTTTTCTAAGATATTGCATACAATTTTATTTTGTTAATATTTTTCGTAATAGAAATTATCTTTTGTATCTCATGGATTAAAATCCTCTGAATTATTTTTTTCTTACTAATAGTTACTGACCTACTTGAGAGTTCAAACATCATTTTTGTTTTGCTTTGCCACTATAACTGTATATGGCAAAGCCTTCATGTCAAATGAATTTTAGAACTGCTGACCTACATAAACTGTCACAATCACAAAAAATAAAGACTTCTCGTGAGCTTAAGAATAACTTGCAGAAATTTTGAAAATTATTAAACATTCCAGTAAGCTCAAAAGTCACTCTTAACAACTTCCTTTGTCACAATCAAAACACATAATTAAAATGCTCATGATAGAAACTTACGATTAGTGTTTAATAGGCTCATAGAGACAGAGAAAAGAAACCACAAGTCACAAAGAAGAAAACAAGCTTATTATCCTGACCATCAATTGTTGTTTGGAAACAAGGATTAAATGGACTGTCATCTCAATTGCGACTCCTCCTTTTTTTCTGGAAGTAAACACAGGAGCTACTCTTAAGGTATGAAATCAAAGTGTTATAAGAAGTCTTCCTTTTTAACCAAGGTGTTTTGAATATTGAAATTTTCTTCTAGGCATTGCTTTAGGAGGCACAGAGGTTCTTTTACTCTCATAGAACTACCTGGGAATCTAGGAACGGTAAACACAGGATTGCCTACTCAAGTGGAGATTTGTGTAACCTGTTATACACCCAGCAATCTGGGAGAGGAAGTGCTTACCAGCCAGCCAGCCAGGCAAACTTTGTTTGATTTGCATGGCTAAGACCACACCAGATCTTCCCCAATACCCTTAAGATGTGATATGCAGTCAATTTACAGAACTCATCTTTATGGGGGATTTCACATATACTTTACAAGGCAGTTCAATGTCATTGTGTCTTAAGCTATATTATACACACGGAATTGAGGTATTTATTACCAAAAAACATTTTTTTTCAAATTCTGCAGTTTCATATTCTTAAAATTAACTACCAGGTATCAAATTCTCAAAGTCTGAACCAATTTCATCTACTAAGGTAAACTAAATTGGATTTTCATTTTGCCTCTTGTCTATTGATACCCCGCTGGCCTTGATGCTTACAGAAACAACACGCAACTAGCTTGGAAGAAAACATCTTCCTACCTTGTCCTGGTTAATATTTCAGAAACTAAATATATCTCTTTCATAGTACTATGTTTTTTTAAAAAAATACTTTATTTATTATTTATTTTTCTAAAGTAGGTCAACAGAGTCTTGTTCATACTGCTTTAGCCATGACTTCCATACTTATTTAATTTTTGTGTCTGTTTGTTCTATTGGACTGTAGAAAGTAAGCTTTTGTCTATCCTGATTTGTGCTATTAATCATAGCCATTCTAACAGGTGTAAAATTGAATTTCAAAGTAGCTTTATTTTGGATTTCCATAATGGCTAATGGTGTTGAACATTTCTTCAAGCTGTTTACTGTTTGCTTTTCTTTTTTGTTTTTGTTTTAGCTATCTTGGTCCTTTGGTGTTCCTTATCAAATTGAGAATTGTAAGATTGTGTTGGAATTTTGATCGGGGTCACCTTGAGTCTGTAGATTACTTTTGGTGAGATTATGAGTGCTGAAGTCATGCTTTTAGCTTAAAATTACAGTACTGAAGGGAGTTAAAAGCCAAAATGCCTCTAATCTGTAAACCCACATGCTCAAGGACAGATAAATCAACTACACATGCCCCAGGACAGATAACTCCCTGGAATCTTGAGGGTTGTTCTTGGAAGAACAATGATTCTGTAAACGAAGTCCATTGCCCCAACTACACAGGATGTGCTTGATCAAAAGAACGTGGAGGTACATACACAGGAATACCTCAGGATGTGTGCTTGCCATCACTGAATAAAGGCTGGAAGTACCTAGTCTCGTGAGTTCTGCCTTTACAAGGATGTGAATAAAGTGATTCTCAGCCATTCTTTCAGAAGCCCAAGTTGGACATGGTTAGCATTATGGCCAGTATTTAATAAAGATTACTTCAAATTTGGTTTAAATATTTTGGTAGTATTATTCTAGCCCAGGGGGACTAAAGAATGGCCCCTTTTACTATGTTAATCTTACAAGTCCATAAGCATCAAAGATTTTCCAGTCTTCTGAAATTTTCTTTATTTCCCTTTTTTGGGTATGAAGTTTTTTTGGGTTTTTGTTGTTTTGTTTTGTTTTGTTTTGTTTTGTTTTGTTTTGTTTTGTTTCTTTTTGGATTTTTCAAGAGAGAGTTTCTCTGTGTAGCCCTAGCTGTCCTGGAACTCACTCTGTAGACCAGACTAGCCTTGAACTCAGAAATCTGCCTGCCTCTGCCTCCCAAGTGCTGGGATTAAAGGCATGCGCCACCACCACCCAGCAGGTATGAACTTTTTAATTGTGCAATTCTTTCACTTGCTTGGCTATACTTAACCCAAAACATTTATGTTATTTGAGGCTATGCTGAAGTGTGAATTTCCTGGTCTTACTCAGTTGTAAACAGTAGCATTATTAATACCAGATCAAGCCGAGCAGTGGTGAAGCATGCCTGTAATCCCAGCACTTGGGAGGCAGAGGCAGGCAGATTTCTGAGTTCGAGGCCAGCCTGGTCTACAGAGTGAGTTCCAGGACAGCTGGAACTACACATAGAAACCCTGTCTCAAAAAAACAAACAAACAAAAACAAAAACAAAAAAAAAAACCATGGGGGGTGGGGAAACAAAAAAAGGGAAATGAAATGTAAATATAGAATATATCCAATAAAAAAAAATTGAGAAAAAAATACCAGATCAGTAGAATGAAGTGGACAGAATCCCTGAAGATCTCAATAAAGCCTGTGAGTTTTGTGTCTTTAGCATGAGGTACTACACATTTTCCTTTTCCTAGGATCAGAAAGGGGGGATGATAAGGGGGAGGAGGGATGGTATAGGGGATTTTCAGAGGAGGTATAATGGGAAGGGGATACCATGTGAAATGTAAATAAAGCAAATATCTAATAAAAAGAAAAGAAAAGAGAAGAGAAGGGAAGGGAAGGGAAAGGAAGGAAAGAAAAGAAAAGAAAAGAAAAGAAAAGAAAAGAAAAGAAAAGAAAAGAAAAGAAGAGAAGAGAAAAGAAAAGACAACTACTTCCCTGTCCTTCAAAGAAAAATTCTGAAAAGGTCTTAAAGCTATCAGTCAAAACTTTTAAAACTACGGTCAATGTAGAATTTTTGCTTGGATGGTAGAATTTGATTCAACCAGATTATAAAAGAAATTACTTCTCTTTTCCAGTTTACTGTATTCATTTGGTTGGTATTAATGGGGTGATAATTGCCTATATACAAGTAAACATATTTGACTACATTTCCAATTCCATTACTAGAATTTACTTTTCTTGTTAGTAAAAACTTCTTAGCTCCAAGAACTTTCCATTGACATGCAAATGGTGTTTGGAGAGGTGACTAAGCGTTCTACACAAATAAATGGGAGAAATTAACTCACAAAGAAAGGAAAATCAGGAAAGCAAATGATGCATTTATTTTGTTATCTTAATCAACTCAGCCATTTAATAGTTTCCACATTTGTTAAATTAAAGGACTAAATTAAATGGCAATAAAAGCATACCAGCCCTAGAATTTCATTTTTATGATAATGGACTTTTTGGAGCACAACTCTTATTTTTCACATTGTTCACTTCATTGAAGCCTCTCTGACAACTGCTTAAGAGATAGAATTATTACTATGTAAAAGTCACAAAATCAAATTGTAGAAGGTTTTGTTACAAGAACAAGCCAATAATCCTCAAAAAAATCTACAAAACATTGTTGAATCTTTGACACAATATTGACTAAAAAGTATGATATGTTAACCCAATATGGCACCAAAACCTATATTTTGTTAATAGGCAATATTCAGTTTTATTGTCATTTTATCATACTAATTTAGAGACTTCATAGTTTGAGAAAAGCTTATAACCATAAATAATATACACTCATTTTATTATTATTTAAAATGTTTTCATATTCCAAATTATAGAAAGTTCAAAACACTGAACTCAGAAATCCAGAAAATATAGTAAAACTTATAAAATTATATCCATATTTTTCCTGTGTATTCAATATGTGAGAAATACTCAATTTTCTCTTCTACTGGGGAGCAAAGATTTTCCGGTATTGACAAGCCTTTCTTCCTCCGATGTGTGACTGAGAACTAAGAATATGTTTCCTCAAAGTGAGGCACATTGACATGCCCTGTACTTAGAGTTAAAGGTCCAGAGAGAAACTTCAACTCAAGCCTTTGTGGCAGGAGAGATCCTGTCCTTTCTTTCTCAAATTCCACTATGTCCAGAATCAAATCACACATATTGGACTGATCTCATGGTAGCTCATAGGAACCAGAAACTTCCTTCTCGAAATGGATCATGTAACCTGGAAAGGCTATTTTCCTTTCTTCCTTTCTCTTTGAGAAGTGCCACCCAGGAGAAGCTATGCCACAAAACCAACCTGAAGAAATATATTTGAATTTCCTGAGAATATAGATTCTGCTAACAATAAGTTTGAAGATATTACAATTACAAAACCTTCCCAGGAATAAGAACTATAATTACTTCTGAAAAGATGGTAAACAATATTTTTTTCTCACAATGAGTGACTTACCACTGTGTTATTCATGGGAAAGTCCTCTCGTGTTTTCTTAGCCCATTAACATATATAAACCTCAGAATTCCATTTGCAATCACATAGCAAATTGGAAAGCAACATGTTTACATGTTCTGCACCTGAGGGACAATTAACATGAAAGAAGAGATTGAAACTTCTCACAGATTAGGCTAAAGTCTAAGACTGAACCATTTAAAAATCGATCACAACTAAAAGCCATCAACCAAAGAGTATACAGTTACCCATGACTTCAGCCAGACATATAGTCAACAGAGGATGGTCTTGTTAGACACCAAAGAGAGAAGAGGCCCTTGGTTCTGGAAAGACTTGATGCCTTAGTGTAGAGGAATACCAATCAATACAGGGAAGTGGGGGAGGGTTGACTATGGAAGGGGTGATGACTTATGTGATTTTCAGGGGAGGGGGGAACAAGGGAAGGGGAAAACATTTGAAATGTAAGTAAAGAATATATCTAATTAAATTTTAAAAATCTATCACAACTAAAAGCCAGGTCTGGCTTACTTTTATTTTCCAAGATTCTCATACAATTTAGCAAGCCTCTGAAGAAGTTTGTTGGCAACTTAGAACATTTTAAGAGCAGTGTTTTATCAAACTGAAGAAAGCTGTTTCTGTTCCCAGTCTCTTAACTTTAAGATAATTTAGTTAATATTTTAGCAAATAAAATAAATAAAAATATCTCCTTTTGAGACTTGAAAAAGATTCTTTCATTTTATTCTTCATTCATGTTACTTAACAGTTTTCCCCCAGCATGTTCTTGTACTGTACTGTGTATAAACTAGCATGAAACAGCTTCCTAGCCCTCAAGCACAGCAAATTAATGATAATTGGATCATTACAAAGAATAAAGTGTTTTGTGTAAGAGGAATCAAAATGGTTCTATAGAAGATGAAAAAGATGCTGTCTTATTGAGATTCTTATAGGAAAAGCTAGACAGCAACAGTCTAAATTAATTCAAGGGTCAAATCCAATTCTAGCAAAAATTATGCTAAATTACCAATATTTTCTATTGAATATTAATATATAGTGATATTTGACAGATAAAATAATTACAAATAACATTTTATAAAATGGGTTTTTGCAACTAGTTCACCAAATGGGAAATATTGATCAGTTTTCTAATGCCATTATTTTATTGTGTTTGCATTAACATCATATCAATCATGTGAATTTTAAGCAAATATATGATTTCCTCTTTATAACATGAAATTTAATGCTGTGCTAAAATATTAATTGATATCAGTAAATGTTAAAAATTAATCTTTTAGTAAATAATTTATCTGAAGAAATATTTTTTTCCATTTTGTTTTCCAATTCTTAGTCAAACATAAAGAAAATGAAGTTTATGATACAATTTGTGTTCTTGGACTTGAAAATAAGAATGTATGACTGACTGGATCAACTAGTGCAACAGAAAGGCGCATGTTTTTCCAATTGGAAACCTTTAGCCATCTGTAGTTTTCAGCAAGCCCTGAAGACCAAAGTCACTACGAAGCTTATGATAAGTTTAAGGAAACTCCTCTTGTGAAGAACTATGATCAGTATAGCTCTGTAATGCTGGAAAGGCAACGTTGACAGTTATGATGTCTGAAAATAAACACATATATCATACCACCCTACTGTGATCATTTAGTGTGGTTCATCTAACTGACCAAGACTGGCTTTTTATTGGTAGTGTCATTTCAGAATGAGAGGTGAAAATCAAAATAGTGTGAAACTGACATAAAGATGGTCAGCTTCTCAGACTAGCATTTGACTTTTTTTTGGGGGGGGGTAGTGGTAAGTGATTCAATGAGGGACGTTTTGCAGTCTGAGGAATCATTATCTTGCCTGAAGTTCTCTTATCCTCAAGCAAAAGGATAGTGGGAAAAGATAAGCAACCATCACACCGTCCCATGCAGAATTATAGGCCGCTGTGTCCATGTGCTGGTGTATGTTATTTCTTCTCACAAAAGTATCATCTATGTTCCCAAGACCGTAAAGCTACTACTAATGTGTGTTGTTGATGACTGTTACACTTCATCCAGAAACTTGACTACCTGGACTATTTTATCAGAGCCACCTTTGATTCCATTTTTTTGTAATCCATGTCATTTGATCCATAGCTTGTAAATAAAAGTCTGACTCCCAAACAGGGATTCAACATCCAATGATAGAGGGACACAGACAATATGTCTGTTTCCAGGAATTTACACATGCATATGTCACGCATAAATGTGAGCATGCTTACACGCACACACACACACACACACACACACACACACAGAGAGAGACACACAGACACACAGACACACAGACACACAGAGAGACACAGACACACAGATACACACACACACACACACACACACACACACACACACACACACATGGTATATGTCCCTCTGATTCTCCTTCTCTTCATAATCTTATTTTGAAGCCAAACACAGATGAGGTTCAAGACTCCCATTTTTATTCATGTCATGGTTCTGATTAGTCTGACCTCTTGAAATTTTTGTTCCTACAGAAAAAAATCACCATATTTGTATTCATTTCCCTCTGAGCTGCTTACCTCCTAAAACAAGAACCTTCATGCTCACAGTAGGCCAGACTTTTTTGGTCATAAGGATTGGAATGTTGACCAAAGTTCTTTATCTATCAATTTTTTTCTATTCTATCTCCACTGACACTTTTCTTCAAAACAGTAACTATACAAAGGTTGGCTAGTGATATATTATTGTTTTATTAGAAAACTGTATATAAATCTGTAAAATGCTATTTTCTGGATATAGCACGGTTATGACACTCACAAAATGGGAGCCATGATCTTCATGACTTTTCCAATGCCACATAGCACATTGACAGGGAGCCATCTTTGCCTTAAGATATAGTTTCATGATTCCTATAATCTCTGCTTGGCTCTACTGAGCATAATGTAAACTCCCAGAAGCTACCTTAGTCTCTTAACCCCAGACCCCAGTTCTCTGGTCTGTCCCACTGAACATAGTGATAACTATCATTTGATATTTTCTTGAGAAAGTTGCTACTTATGAGGTTCAAGATTCCTATTTTCATTCATGTCATGACTCTGATCACCTTGACAGGAACTCACTCAGGGTGGGAACTTCGAGGAAGGAGTTGATGCAGAGACCATGGAGGGGTGCTGCTTACTGGGTTGCTTCCCATGGCTTGATCAGCCTGCTTTCTTACAGAACTCAGGATTACCAGCCTAGGGATGGTACCATCCACAATGGGATGTGACCCACCCTGATCACTAATTGAGAAAATGCCTTACAGCTGGATCTCATGGAGGCATTTCTTTAAGGGAGGTTCCTTTATCTGTGATAATTCTAGCTTGTGTCATGTTGACACACTAAACCAGTCAGTATACTGACTTTTTATGGATTCTGACATGGAGATAATATAACTAATAGATTCTAAAACTTAAGAAAATGTTCTAGATTTCTCTGTAATAATTCTTGCAAAAGTTTTGTAGACAGGGACAGAATATCTATCATTGACATGAGTGTATACGTGTGTGTATGTGTGTGTGTGTGTGTGTGTGTGTGTGTGTGTGTGTGAAGGCAAATGATTATATCCAATACAATTGGGCAACTGCCATTATTAGATAAATAAAATAATAAAATAAGATAATTAATAAAATTATAATAAAATGAAATAATTTAACATTAGACATAAAACATTATGTCAAGTCTTTGGTACACCCTCCACTGAAGCAGTGCATAGGACACAGAATTACCTTAGTACATAACATTTCACTTATCAGTTTGTATATTTAAGATAAGCCTCCAGCAATTACTGTAAAGTCAAGATAGGCAACAACTATTGGGTAAAAGGTAAGAAGGACTGGGGAGCTAGTCATCCTCTCAAACTGAGTGTGACCTCATATTTACAAAAATTTTATTTGAATTCTTCTGCCTAATGACAAATATATCTGTAAGCAGATGAGATAAAATCTAATGTTTGTACACCTGAGGAAGGTTCAAAGTTAAGCCTTATCTCAAGTATTGATATTAAACCTGTGCTAATACTTAGTCACAAGCCAAAATGTTTCCTTGATTCTGAGAAGGAAGAATACAAGCAGAAGTATATGGACTTGTTTCAAAGCTCTGTGTATCTCATGGTTTCTGTCCTGCTTGTGGTTAACATATTACCATTGCATCTCATGTTGCTTTGATCTACAATGAGATAATCCCAGCAGGTCACAAAAGCAAGTTTTCAATGCTCTTGCCCTGGGGCAAAAACATTAGAAACTTACCTGCAGTTGACTAAAAGCCAGAGGCCTTTTGGCAGCTGTTTTATTATTCAGCAAAAGGTTCCAGTAGCAGACCTAAGAGTACAGAAGATTCCAGCAACTCCATTTGTACCTCTGATTAGATCATTAATATCTTCAAACTTAAGCAGATCAGGCCATCAATTTCAGGTGTCTCCTTTATGTAACGTGTGCCTACAATTAATCTGAGTGGCAATTTTCATTTATCCATTTTAATTAGAAAATAAAATAATTCTCATTCTCAAATTACTGTGACCTTCCAATAAATTAGAAAGTGTTACTTTAATTATTCTTGATGGCTGCAAAATATAAAAGCAAATAATATAACACAGGAAATAAACAAAGATCATTAACTTGTAACTCTAATTATCACCTTTCCATATAGACAACAAATATGACTGCTCTCAACATCAACAAAATGCAATTTTTGATTCTCTTCTCACTTTTTATTTGTCAAACCTTCATTTCCTCTGCCTAACTGCTGCCTGCTAAATGCCCCTTGATTTTATGATTAATGCACTTCAAATCCCATCAGGTCTTAAACTTATTAAAGGCCTTTACTTACCAAAATGTTACAATCACATACTTAGTTGAGAATTGTCTTCTTGAACTCTGTCATGAAAATTTGCCACAGTAGTAATATTTATGAAACTGTCTAAGATTAATTCTCAGAATGAGAAAAAAATCCTATATTGATTTTAATACATCCAAATAGAAAAATTAAAAGTTTCTCCCACTGATACTTGCCACACCCCTTTCTAAACCTGCAAACAGCCTTCTGATATTTTGACATGGAGTCATCAAGGAGGAAATTGGAGTACAGATTAAGCGAGATTGCTATAAATCCTGCTTACAATAAAGGTGTATGGCATTTTCAATAGTGAGGTCATAGCCTCTACTTCCAGAGATCAAACTAAAGAAGCAAGAAGAACCTGACCTAGGATAATAATACCGAGAAGAAAAAAAGGTAGTGTTATATATATATATATCCTCATGGACTTTTTACTTGATAAGTATGTTATAATATTGTCATATTTTGAATTCACAATCACAAATCATTACCTATAATAATTTGTATTATGATAAAAAACAAGGAGTTATTCAAGTGTCAGTAAAATCCATTTTTTTAGGTGACAAATAAGAAAGTATAGCTTTCTTTGAGAAAATATTGACCAATTCACATTAGTATCAGAAACTTAGCTATTATTTGCAAGAGCAGGCAGCAAATCATCGATTTGAACAATCCTAACTAATGAACTGAATAGTACAAGGAATGCAAGGAAGAAGAATTGAGGAATCCTTTGTTGAGAAGTTTGCAAACTGTACTGTCAGCCTGACTTGCCACAGTCACATCTATCTCTTTTCCAGTTGCCCCATTCTGTGATGTCTACAATCTAAGGAAACTTAAACATTTCTGTCTGTATAATAAACAGATTAGTCCTAGACACTCACAGAATGGTCCCCATCTGGCTTTTTTGATGTTTGAGCAGTTCCCAGGGACTGTCTTATTTGCAGGTTTTTGAGTTCAAGATATGAATTCTTCATTGGCCTAACTGGAGCACATTCAGGAATGTTCTAGCCAACAAGAGCAGGAAAAAAAATCCAACAGATTTTTAATGCTCTGTCTTTAAATCTATGAAGGGGTTCAGATATTTAAAGTTTTAGAATATCTTTGATAACAGGAGTTACTTTAGTAGTAGAGTCAGGGTAAGTGATATGGGCTGAAGAATTTTGTAAGCAATATTTACAAGCAGCTTTAGAATCATCTACTTTTAAAAAATAATACCTTTGAAAAGCTAATATACATATATATGTATATGTATATATAGTGATAGAAACATAGATAGAATTTATTTTTGTTGCTTTCAACATTAATCAGAGAAGCTTTTTTCCCTTAATGAGTAAGTAGTTAATGGGCCAAAATGTCAAGAACAACTCGAAAACGCTCAGTTGTCCATGGGCCCATTATATGAAAATCTACTAATGTGATTATGTTGAATGGACACAGAACTAAAATAACTATGTTCCTACAGAAAACTAACAACTCACTCAAAGTTTCAAGTTCCTGTGTAAAGAATAGCCTTTCCTTTGAAAAACATAAAGGAAGAAAAATAAGTAATTAAAACATAACAGTAAAGTATGCTGGTGAGCCAGTTCTAGAAGCCTCTAGAAACTAACGGTTGAAGCTATGGGTATGAACCATAATTTAGAGCAGAGCCCCTGGGATGTTGGTGATGTCATAAACAGGAAATGCTGGAATCACTCAAGAGTCCACCTAAAACAGGAGCAACAGAACTTTAGGGATGGGGTTTGAAATATCCCCACCGTCTTGCTGACACCATCAAGATGCCCAGGTTCCATACATGAAATTCCAGCATTTGTTGTGTTCTCTCAAGAATTATAATCCCATCTTAGTCCAGTATTTTTTGCTGCATACACAATAATTCCATATGGAAGGGAATGTTCATTTTGTAACACATCTTTTCTAAGTCCTGTTACTTCTTTCTCAATATTATGAAATCTAACAGATGAGAGTTTGTCTTCAGTGTCAGAGAGAGTTTGGGCTTTGAAGTTTAGAAAAGTGTTGGAAGGAATTTTAGAATCGGAACTAAGTTAATTTTGTGTAATGATATAATGATATGACCTTCAGCTAAGGACAAAAAGGGATAGAAGGAAATCATTCAAAATTGATGTTTTACTGTTGAGTTGAGAAGAGATGGACTTGTAGTTCAAAATGTCAATTAAAATGACAGGATTGAGAAACACCAAAGACATATGTCAGGGTGGTTCCTACTCCAACACTAGATGGACAATAACTAAATTGAACACAACTGAGGCATGAGTAGGACTCTCAAAATTGGGTCCTAAGGGATGAAATCCTGGAGAAGATAGGATGGAAGAAAATGGATAAGGTGAGTGTCTATATTCAGAAATATCATCTGACAATCTCAAAGAATGAAAATTTTGCTTAAAAATAGGGAAAACATTAATGGGTCACACAAAAAGATTTTCCAGAAAATCAAGAAAAATAAAATGCAATCGCCATAACTAAGCTTACAATTAGTATGCAATTTTCAAAAGATATTTTTCCAAGGGAAGTAATTACTTTAAACTTGTTTTTTGATTTTTTTCTTTCAGAATCAGAACTGAAACACTGCATTTTAGCATATGAGAGTCAATAGTACCATTCTCTAAATATAATACACAGTATCATGACAGAATTACAGCAAAGAGTTCAAAACGTTAATGTCAAACCAGTGGGTAAGATATTTAACTAAAACATTTCTTGATGCCCAGCCCTATCTATAAAAAAACAAAAAATGAAAGTTTCAGCAGATATGCTCTAATAAATATCAGTGTGATTACTGTTGGACTGTCAAAGTGTCTATGACAAAATAAATCAGTGTAAATTTAGCCAAATAATTTGGAAAGTTAGATTTTTGTCTTTTAGACAGGCAATTACTTTTCTGAGGGAAGCTAAATTGTGTGCCAACAAAGCAAACCTCTTCTTTCCAAGAATTAATGAGCTATTAAAGAAAAGAAGCTTTATAAATTGCACGCAATTAAGTTTTGAGATTTAAAATGTACCCTCTCAGGAGGATTTGAGAGATACAAATGGAGAAAAGGGCAAATGCTTGTTGGGCTACAAACACAACTTTTAAAGATGTAGATAGGAGACCAAGGTCAAATGTGATATGTGCATAGTTACATGTTAAATGTTAAATGTGCATATCAACATAAGATGAAGTCAAATGGATCACTGAAATGGAACATCTTCATAAATGAATGATTATTATACTAGTACACAGGGAAAATTCATCTATTCATTTGAGAACAATTTACCACTTAGAAGTTTGTTTAGAAATGGCCCTGCTCATTCTGAACACAGTGGATGTAAGGTTATTTTTAGAAATAATTTACCTTTCTAGTTCTACTACGTAAATAGGAAGCTAAATTTTGCTCTATCACTTTGCAAAGACTACCCTGTCATCCTCTCATGTGAAAAATATCACAATACAAAATAATTTTTTATATAATTGTTATATATTATTTTAGTTTTAAAACTGGGAAGAATATCTTTTATGCAATGTTAGCAATAACCAGTAAATAGTAAAAATAATCTACATTTACTAGTAAATTTTCCTGTCTAAAGGTATTTTAGTTTAAAGCATAATAGTGCAAACTATAAAGAAAACATTTACCAAGTGCAGTTAGAACAAAAAGAGGGAGTATGTGACTAAATAATCATTGAATGAAGTGTTGAAAATGAATATATTTTTGGGTATGAATCTAAATAATGATTTTCTGGATTAAATTATAAGCACTCTGATAGCATGGATATGACTGAGAGTAACATTAGTAAGTTAAATAGTATGGTTCACACAATTAGAGGTCACAAGCTCTGCACAGAATCTGAGCTCTTCACAAAATTGGGAGTTCAGACTTACTAAACAGAGACAAAGTCAAAAGCATGGTAACAGCATCTCTCTCGTTTTCTTTCTTCCTTCTTTTCTAAATTTCTTTTTTTCTTTTATTCTTCCTTTCTCCCTCCCTCCCTCCCTTCCTCTCTTCCTCCCTCCCTCTCTCTCTCTCTCTCTCTCTCTCTCTCTCTTTCTTTCTTTCTTTCTTTCTTTCTCCCTTGCTTCCTTCCTTTCTTCTTTTTTAACATGCTATTATTTGTAGATGGCCTTGCCAGCTTGACAGTCCTCCCTCTGTCTTCAGAGTATTTGTATTTACATGGAATGTGACTCCCTTTATCAAGCTAGTATATCTGAAAATGCAAGAGTCTGCTATAGTTTATTACAAGTAGAATACACAAAGCAATAAAATTGTTTTCAGTAAAAAATAATTTTAAAACATAAAATAATAATATTAATAAAAATATTAATCTGGCAAATTAATAGTAATTGTCATTTGATAATTATTAGCCTTCTGATGCAATATCCTTTCCAAGATGCTTATTTTATTCTACTTTGCACCTTTATCATTTGAAAAGAGTATTTCTGGAATTAGAACTGAGCCCTCAGAAGGGCTAGGAAAGTAGGGTTGGAAAGATTTAAGAAACAGAAAATGAAAGGAGTATTGCAAAATGCTATCTTGGGTTTAGGCTATATCTGTTAGAAGGATGAAAATATAGCAGCTCTGGTTATGTTCATACACATGCACCCACCCACAATCACTAATCTCAGAACAAACACATGCAAACACATACACTCAGCCAACACAGGCACTCATACACACTCACCTATCCCCCAACAAACACAGGCACACACACATATACAAACACATGCACAAAAACACACTCAGGATTCTGTGACTGGATATAAATTTTACAGTCTTTGGACGGGGCAATGCCTAATATTTGATCCAGGAAGTTATAAGCCAGGGAGTCTGGTGAGTTTCATTAAACGTAATTCAGACCTGAGGAGGAGGTCTGCCAGCCCTTTTACTCATCAGCTGGAGAATTACATATTGAGAGATTATTTCTAAGAAAATAGGTTCAGATATTTTACAAAGAATAAGCTATGGCCTTAAGGACATTTTTGCAGAACAATTGTTAATATCAATAAGAGACTCATAATGAAAAGCTTAGCAACAACAAGTGACATATAAATAAAAGTGTCTCTATATTACCAGTTACTTTGAGCTGGTAGTTACTTTAATTAATTTTATTGTTCCCTCTTTAATGCCATATTTTCCTTTGGTTTCTATGTATCATCATTCAATTATAACAATATATATCTATATCTATATCTATATCTATATCTATCTATATATATGTATGTGTGTGTGTCTAGTTAACTGTCTAGATTAATTTCTACATTCCTTTAGATTGAATAGTTTTTTCTAAATACTAAGTTGTTTGCTGCATAATTATAACAATAAAAAAAACATTCAAAGTGTTAACTAGCCAGTTAAGTCTGGGCACTGGTAGAACCTGTCATTAACTCATGCTTCAAAGGGAAGAGAGTAGGAGTGAGTGTGCTAGAGAAGTCACCTGCAATACAGAGTATCTAATAATTTAAATTGTACTACAAAAATTAATGTTGGGTGATTGTATGTTAATTTAATGATTTTGGATCTCTAGAATATTTACAGAAATTTTAACAGTAAATACACTTTTACAAATAATTTGAACACTCATTTCTACATAGGTCAATTAGTGTTGTATTTCTCACTTTATAGAGTTTCCACTAAGATGAGTATAATTCAAGTCACTGGGATGGACTGAACACCAGGATATTTTTTCTCTAAAGGTATCTGTTTTGCCTGTGTTATTAGAAAGTGAATTCTTGGTGGTGGACCTGATACAGTGTGAAAAACTTATCCTCCACCATTTGATCCAGTGGATTGTGGTTCCATGAGTATTTTTTGAACCCACTATATTTTATATAAATGAAGTGATAAAGTATTGTTTAAGAATGTATGTGTGAGAGATAGGCATAATTTTCTACATTTAATAGCTTGTAATACTTTTCTTATGGATCTTTCTAAATGATAAGTATATGTTTCTAATAATTTCATTCAAAGTAAAACAAGGCAATATTCAATATTTTCATGATTTTTAAACAAAAAAAATAAAATCAACTTTGTCCATAGTTAGCTCTTTCTACCACATTCTTTCACTTGTGACTGATGCTCTTTCATGGGTTTTTTCAACTAAGTACTATTTGGTCACTGAATACAATATTTATACTGCCATATGTAACTCGAGTTTTAACATTGTATGTGTCAATGATTATTAAAATAGTTTAAAAAGTCAAAACTTTCAATCTAACATTTAGTGAAAACTAAAATTTGACCATTATAAAAATCTTTTAAAAAAACCCTCCAATTCTGATTCAGATAGATCTCCAACAATTTTTATGTTCTTACTTTTCATTTCACAGCTGCCTCGAATTATGCAACATTCTCTCCTTCTTGACAAATAGCAGTCAAGCACAAGAGCATTAATAAAGACACAGAAACACACGCATTCCTTAAATTTTACAATAAAATACAAATAATGAAATGAGTGCCAATGACAACATGTATAATTTATTAAAGTTAGGTAAATATTTTACTTTATACTAGTCTCTCATTTGGGCTTTAAGTGTTTACATAAAAGACTTAACCATTCAATTAAAAGATATGTAAATAATCAAAATAATCAACATAAAATTAACTGACAATTTTATTCCTTTAAAGTTCCAGATACTCACTTTCCTAACAAATTCTGCTTACTTTCCAGAAAACATTTGAAAAATGCTTTCATAGCTCATATTATATGTGTTTTTGAAAAACAAACTAGGTTCTATTGCTTTGCATAAAATATGAAGGAAAGGGCATGAAAATTAGGTCTCGAGTTCTCAGGACGTAAATTGTATGTGCATTATGTTTTCTCATTTTCTTACTGTATTTGTTTATTTTCCAGTAAAAGGACATACTTTGTTATGATTTGTTTCCAGACTTACTGCATTGGCCCAATATGTGCTTCAACTCACTTTAACTTCAAACAGTCACTTTAAATTCAACATGAATGCATTGATTGCTTTTATCACCCATTGTCTTCTGAGTGTTTTACATTAAAATGTGTAGATCACTCTATTTCCTGTAATTTCTCTAGTTATACATTTATATATAATATTAATAAATGTTGCTTTCCTATTATATTGTTAAGAATATATATGAGACAATTCATACTTTGGTTAAGTCCTAAATAATGTGGTAGGTAAAGCTGTCTTGTGAAGAATGTGAAAGTTGTATAAATACACACTTGTTTGAATATCTGCATTTTGAATTGGTTTTCTACACTGATCCTGTCTATCTTGAGAGCTCTCAGTGCTGGAGTTTCCCTCTTCCCATTTTCCCAAGACAGTGAGACATACGGTGGCATGCCATGAATGAGCCCAATTATTTTTGGTTTTATGTATAGAATAAAGTAATTTAATGGAAAATTCTATAATTTTAAAGGTAAGTAAAACTGCAGGAGCATAACACGTCAGTTGGAAAATTAGATTCCTCAAACGTCCATTCACTTTGCGAAGGTCAAATGGAAGCCGCCCTATTGGTTGCAATTGGTCTATGAGAGTAGGATCCAGCACAAAAAAAATAATATTTAAATATGTTAAATGTTCCAAAAATAGTACAGCCCTTGTCAAATCACACTAAAGAACATCTGGGGTATGGGAGCTGGGTTTCTGACTGAAGGAGGCAGGTGACTCTCCCCTCCTCCATACCTACAGTGAGGCTGACACAGCCTGATTATAGAAAACAATGTGGGTGCAGAAGAGAAACACGGAGTGCCCACAGATTGCACACAAAGAGAGTAGTGTGGCATAACAAGATCAAATTGGAGGGTGGCGTAACAATGTCAAACTTAGTATTATCATTGGAATTTAGTTTGCAAACATATGCAGTGAGGAATGCAGCTAAAATATAATTCATTCTAATGGAAAGAGAGAAATTCAAGGAATTATTTCAGGAGGATTCTCATAAAAACATCCCAAATTGTAAGTGATGAGCTTTGTTTTCCCAAATTCACATAAATGTACGTTTAGAAATGGTTAAATTTGGAGAAACTGTACATAAAGTAATGTTACATAGATCAGTTTCACTTAGGAAGACAATACATTTTCAAAACGTTTTCTTGTTGACTAGGCTGGAAAGAGTGTTGATTTTTTTTTTTTTTTTTGGTTTTTCGAGACAGGGTTTCTCTGTGTAGTCCTGGCTGTCCTGGAACTCACTCTGTAGACCAGGCTGGCCTCGAACCAGAAATCAGCCTGCCTCTGCCTCCCAAGAGCTGGGATTAAAGGCATGTGCCACCAGTGCCCGGCATTGATTTATTTTTTAAAAACACATATTTAATTCTTTACATGACAGTAGACATTACAGTAGGAAATGAAAAAGACTTACTAAAAAGATCCAAAAGGCACTTCTAAGCCCTAAAAATCTTACAGTATTTTCTGTTAATGAACTGAACAGTTACTTGGATTTATTGTGAGCTGGACTTTCAAGGTTTTATGATACACAGATTTTAGTACACAATGGTAATAGGGGGATATCTTAATATATCTGTGTGTTTGAATCCTGTAATTAAAATAAGCCAATATTGACCTTTCAGTTTATTGGTTTAGAAAACATAACAATGTGCCAATATTCTCCTGGTTTTATGGGTTATATAATTGAAGTAAAAATAATGAGTAAAAATCAAGACATAAAACATTAAAATGACTAGGACTCTCTATCTTATCAAAATTGCATCACAATACACATGATGAATGCTTTTGATTACATGCAGTATGGCTTGTTTTTCAATCTGCAAATTATTTTGCTATTAACACTTTATTTTACCTAACTAGAATTCATACTGGTATCATCAATTGTTGTGTGATATTTTTAAAGGTTCGTTGGTTGTCTTAGAATAAGGGATCTCCAAAGGAAGTATATTTGTATACCAGACAGATAAGGACAATTTAATTGTAGGTTTACATATTCATCTGCACATAATACAAAGTTTGACCCAGCTAACAGAAGTCAAGCAATTCTTGGTTCAGTAAACTCTCCCTGCTAGAACTTTTTTGATTCTAGGGTGAGGTATAAATAAAACACTGTCAGTTGGCAAGGTCATGTTCGGAGACGTCAGGAGTTTGATGTCCAGTGTAGCACATTGCCAGAACTTTGATTGCCACCATGGTTCTTTGTTTATGACATCTGCTTCCTGTAGCAGGGAAAGTGAAGACAGACTCAGAAACAAAGCGCAGGACAAATATTAATCGTGACAATCAATGTTCCTGATTTTTGAAACAACATGTTTTTCAAAATTCAGTAACAGAAGCTTTAAAGCTTTTTTTGATGAGTCAAAACAACAAAGCAAAAGCTACCGGGACAAAAGGAATTTCCAACGAATCCTAACAAATCATGAAATTATTATTTTCTTTTCTTTCCTGATGATTTTATACAGGTACCCAAGGGGCCATGATCATATTCAGCCTTCATCACCTTACTATATCTTGTTCCTGCTTCTGCCTACTGACATTCTACCCCCAAGTGGTTTTCCTCTGATGTCATGCTCTGTGTGTGTGTAGCATGTGTGCATGTGTGAGTGTGTCCAGTAGTGTGTGTGTGTGTGTGTGTGTGTGTGCATGTGCTTCTCTCTGTGTGTGTTTGTATGTGTGTGAGTGTGTTTTTGTGCATGTGTTTGTATATGTGTGTGGCCCTGTGTTTGTTGGGGGATGGGTGAGTGTGTATGAGTGCCTGTGTTTGCTGATTGTATGTGTTTTAATGTGTTTGTTCTGAGATTAGTGATTGTGGGTGGGTGCATGTGTATGAACATAACCAGAGCTGCTATATTTTCATCCTTCTAACAGATATAGCCTAAACCCAAGATAGCATTTTGCAGTACTCCTTTCATTTTCTGTTTCTTAAATCTTTCCAACCCTACTTTCCTAGGCCTTCTGAGGGCTCAGTTCTAATTCCAGAAATACTCTTTTCAAATGATAAAGGAGCAAAGTAGAATAAAATAAGCATCTTGGAAAGGATATTGCATCAGAAGGCTAATAATTGTCAAATGACAATTACTATTAATTTGCAAGATTATTTTAATACCTCCTCCCCAAGAATTACTTCATTTCACCTTAGGTATCATGAAATCATCTTATAAATGACCAAGTAATGCAAAAATAAACAAACAAACAAACAAACAAACAAACCAAACAAAAAATGCAAAGCGATTTTGTTGGAGATCTTTAGTGTCCTGCCTGTCTGCTGTATTTAGCATCTGTATTGCATTATCAAATAAAAAACAACTTTTATAGCATGCATCTGTTCTTTCCCCATTCTTTTCACCTGCTGCAGAGTGTAAGCTATCGTCAGCTTTCCTGTAAACTTTTTCCAGTTAATTCTGCTGCTGCCATGCTATATTCTGCAGTCTTTCCAGTTATCAGTCCGCCATGCTCATGTTACTTCTATGTCTCAACCCTACAGGGATTCCCCATTGTGTAACACTGAAGCAAAGCCTACTTTGCATGAGTCACTAAGCCCTCTTTGAGTTACCTCCTATTCTACTCCAAGTCTCTTCTTATGTAGGTCCTCCCTCTGGAACCTGATGCTGCAACCTTACAAATCCACTTGTTGTTCTCTGTCTAATTATGCACCATCGTGTCTCCTCAGCCTTTGCTGCTCAGGTTGAATTTCTTAGGCTTAGATACTAAGAGTCTAGGAAAGAATTGGTTCCCCTGTGAAATGCAAGAGACTCAGTCATTTCTGGTGTGTTTCTCACACTGGAACATAGAGAAAATAATGTAAAACACTCTAAATACCTTAAAACATTTTTTATAGTATAAAACTCATTTCTCTCTCTCTCTCCCTCTCTCTCTCTTTCTCTCTCTCTCTCTGTCTGTCTCTCTCTGTGTGTGTGTGAGAGAGAGAGAGAGAGAGAGAGAGAGAGAGAGAGAGGGAGGGAGAGAGAGAGAGTTTTTAAGAGTATCATACAGAGTATTCACTATATTTCTATTCCTCCTTTTCCTCCCTCTAACTCTTCCCTTTTCCACCTTTCAGATTCATGGTATCAATTCCCTTCATCATTATTGTGACATGTACGCATACAAACATGTACTACTACTGTGGTTTTATAAGAGTCTGATTGAGATTTCTTGGGTTCAGCATCCATGACATGTCTAGAAGAACTATTCCACAGAAGACATTCTGTTTCTCTGTCAAAATTCTTTCCCACTTCTCTGCTGCTTCCTGAGCCTTCAGCACGGTGGTTGTTTATGTTCGTGTATTAGTTTACAGGAACACAGACAAATGCTTTCTGTTAGAGATCTCTGTAGTATTCTCTGTCTTCAAGGGACAGAAAAATGCACCTTGGATTAGGAGGAAGAGTTACACTTGGTTTTTTGATACACTTACAAGATACATTGATTTAGTAAAATGATTTTAATTGCCATTGTTCCTCTGAGGTCTAAGATCTCTCCTGCCATGGGAGCCAGATTTGCAGTACCAGGCATGAAGTTTCCTAGAGAACAATTAAACAACGCTTTATTGTCATTAAACATTTTAATTATCATTATAAGTTCCACTATCACACCTTCAGGAACATCGTTCCTTGGTCATCATTGTGATTGTAAACTAAACATTTAGGTAAGATGATTAATTACTTTTCTTCCCCAGCAGCTTTCAAAGCAACTTTTGATGCACTAAGAGGTAGACTTTAGGATTTAAGATTGGAGATCTTTATCAGTTCAATTCCTCAATATCCTATGTCCAAAGTATGTAGTATCTTCACCAAAATTTTTGCCCTCAAGTTTTAAGAAATGATAACATCAGTAGTCCACATTGCTTAAAGGTTTACCTGAATTTCACTCAACTAACAATTTGAATAGTTTTGCCACTAGTTTTCTACATATTTTATATTTCATATTTCTTCAGTTATCTTGGAATTGCAAGATAATTTTTGAGAAAAATGCACATAGACATGATCTTAGATACTTTTATAGTTCATATTTATATTAATTATAACAAAAATGATAAGTTACCTTATGATATATCAATAGAGTATGAAATTAGGACAGAATAATTGCTGGTATTGAATAACAACTCAACTGGTAGAATCAAAGATAACCTTTGAGAACATATAGATGCAAGTATTATGCAGGACAAATACACCTCCTGAATGATTCAGGGAGGGGTTAAAGTAGATGACAGAAGTGGAACTTCTAATTTGATAGCTTGGGGTAAAATTTCCAGTGACAGCATCACACAGAGTTTCTAAAATGCTGTGTTTCAGAGAACAGACAGAAGGAAGATGATGTGCTATAGAAAGCTCTGTTAGATGACTCATAAAGAGGCTGCTATGAGGGGCATACCGTGATGTCTAGGGTTCACATAAAAGATTTAAAAAATTGCTTTATAAAATATGAACAAGAAAATTCCACAACTTTCTATTTACATACTGTCTTATATAATAATGTTTCAAATGGATTCATGGGAAAAGATTAATTGCCGATTAAAATACGCTTAAATATGAATGATGATATAAGTACATATCCTATTTATCTAGAAGTGTACATTCACTTTCAGTGTTTCTTTAATCATGTGTTTGTTTTCTTCTTTTTAATATATTGCCAAGTCCTTAATTAAGAGAACATCAGCTGTAGAGTATCATATCATCAAACAAGGACTTAGCACCATTGTTTTTAATAATTCTGAGTTTTCAACAGTCACATAATTCTAGACAGAAGGATTGGTTCATTCTTTTTGTCAATTATCAATGTTTTACTTTAATTAAATAGTATTTTGTTGTTTCTGTTTCTCTTCAAGCAAAAATATATGTTTATACTGGAGAATGGATGGATTTCTTACAATGGCTATACAAAGGATAGCATAGATAAACTCATGTGTGTTTTCTACTAAATCACATTCTTCCCAATGCTTATGAGACAAAAATTGAAAATAGCTAGGGTATTTTGTCATTGAATAGTGGAGGTCACTTCTTATGAAAAACTATGGCAAGTAAAAATGCCCATAATACCTTTATATAGCCCACTTGTGTACTAAATTATACTTACAACCAATTAAGTCAATAATTCTTGGTAGTGAGTTCAATCCTACCAAAAAGTACCTACTCTTCACTTGGGAGATGAGCTTAAATGCTTGAGGCTGAGTTATTCTCCCAGGTACAGACCTCACTAGAAAGGTTTTAGCTCCTAGATAGCCAGAATAAAAGGTCTTTATGTAAAGATTTCATCAAAGCATCAATTTTCTTCAACCACTCTTTCTGTGGCTTCGCCAGCCAGACAACTAAATTGCTGACACCCAAAACACAGAGCCAGCTCTACTCTATCCCTTTGGAAATAGGATGCCCTGATTAGACTCAGGTATCCAGTGTCAATTCTATTAAGACTTGCGACAGTCTCTATCCAGTCCATTTGATTCTCAGAACTAAATAACCTAAACTAAACCCTTTGTGCCGTACAGACAGTGAAAAGAAAGGGCTTTGCTGAATCATTTTATTAAACCTTGAAAGCCATTGAGAAAATCTAATCATTGTTTCCTAAGAGTGCTTTATATTTAGAATGCCCCAGTTTTTGATAATGCATCCATGGAACCACAGATTCTCTGTTTTAATGGTGGCTTCTTTGAACTTTAAAACTATAAAGATGTCTTCTTCCTTTGAATTCATAACACTAAACTTCCATCTCTCTTGATGTAATCACATAATACCAAACTATTTACATTCCACTGTTTGAAAGTTAACATCCACATATATCTAATAATGAGATGGCATAAGGATTACACACACTTAGTCACTTTTCCCTCTGACTGAAAGTTGATTTAAACTATTCTTCATTAGAATCAACATATTTTATCATGTTTCATATAATATTCTTTTAATCGGCTAGAAGCTTGGCCTAAGATCTTGATTAGAGACATAATTTATATACTTATTTTCACTCTCACTATTAAGGTGGTTAAGTGTGTTTCATTCCTATCACAAGTTTGTTACTGAATACTTCCAAAGTGTCTATGCTTAGGATAGATCTGATGCACTTTCCTTTACATGGAATAATGAAAACCATTTTCCATATTTTCTTGTACTTCAGCAGCACTCTTTTTATTAAATAAATGACTCTGTGTTCAGAGAACTATGGTTAATTTTCTGTAGTTATCAGAGAAAAATATTTTATTTCATAAATGTGTACAAACAATAAATAGTTGTGCTAGTTTTCTTTGTTATAAATTGATTTCTTCCAATTAGATAAAGTTGTATCCTTTACAAATATAGACATGTACCTTCTTCTTCCAAAGATAAAGGTGGGAGACAAAGGCCTCCCAACCTACTAAGTTCATTCAACCCTCGGGTCTCTTGTTGCTTAAAATCAATTCTAGTTTCCTCTGATAGAGAAACCTATTGACAAATATAAGTTTGTTCATGGTTATAAAACAACATGAACATTATCTTCATACTATTTTATTAGATACTTTTTATTTGCATTTCAAATGTTATCCACTTCCCTGGTTTCATATCCAAACCCTCCTGTCCTATCTTTCTTCCCACTGCTCACCAACCCACCCACTCCTGCTTCTCTCTTCTGGCATTCCCTTACACTGGGGCATGGAGCCTTCACAGGACCAACAGCCTCTCCTCTCAATGATGTGTGAAAAGGCCATCCTCTGCTACATATTTGTCTGGAGGCATTGGTCCCTCCATGTGTACTCTTTGGTTGGTGGTTTAGTCCCTGGGAACTATGGGGTACTGGTTGGTTCTTATTATTTTTCCTTCTATGGGGCTGCAAACCCCTTCAGTTCCTTGGGTCCTTTCTCTAACTCCTTCATTGGGGACCTTGTGTTTAGTCCAATGGTTAGCTGTGAGCATTTACTTCTGTATTTGTCAGGCACTAGCAGAGTCTTTCAGGAGATAGCTATATCAGGCACCAGTCAGCAAGCACTTGTTGGCATCCACAATGGTTTCTGGGTTTGGTGACTCTACATGAGATAGATTTCCAGGTGGGGCAATCTCTGGATGGCCTTTCCTTCAGTCTCTGCTCCACACTTTGTCTCTGTATCTTCTCCCATGGGTATTTTGTTCTCCCTTCAAAGAAGGACCGAAGCACCCATACATTCCTTCTTCTTGAGCTTCATGTGGTCTGTGAATTGCATATTGGATATTCCGAGCTTCTGAGATAATATCCACTTATCAGTGAGTGCATGCCATGTGTGTTCTTTTGTGATTGGGTTAACTCACTACAATGATAGTCTTAAAGGAGATATGGAAGATGTAGAATTCTGTTCTGAAGCATTTCTACAGTGCTATGAAAAGGGGAAAATCACTGAAAAACCAAGGTCCTGACTTACATTTCAGACAACTCCTAATTGTCTGTATGGTCATAATGATTGTATTCATATGTAAGACTTCATATGATTTTAGATTCTGAATATCATTCTGAATTGCTTTTTGAAATATATGGCTCTCAATCTTCATAGTTGATGCAAGAAGCCCTGAAACATCCCTACAATTTCAAACATCAGAAGGCTTAGGCAGGAGAATTGAGAGTTTAAGTCATTCCATATTAGAAAAAGAAAAAGAAAATGCATATGATATTTGAAAATTTGTCTGTCTTCTTTATTAATGGCGTAAAGGTTGTGAGTGGGTGTTGAAATTCTATGTCTGCATTTATAAGTGTATTTGCTTGTGACTTGGTTATGTTTAGATCCTAAGTATATACAGCTAATTATTACATCAACTAAAATTAATCTGTGAAAGAGCATACTACCACAAATTAAAGCTTATAAACTTGATGCTTTTACATGTTAAAATACACTCTGTCTTTGTGTTTCTCCAGTGCTAGGGATTGAAGCCATGCCTTTCAAACTGCATTATATGCAAGCAATTTACCAGGGAGTTACAACTCCATTTAGTTACATTTTCCTTTTATTTTTTTAAAGTTATATGTCTGGTGATATTATATATTTATGTCTTTAGGTGAACATGTGTATGTGCATATGTGGAAGACAAGTTTGATGATTTCTTCATTGATCAACACTTTATTGACTAAGGCAGGTTCTTCAGCTAATCCAAAGCTCGCAATTCATCTACTCTAGGTAGCCAGACTGTGCTCTCATCTTTCAAAGAACTCAAATGTGTGTCTCTTTCCTGACTTCTGGGAGTACAGACCTTCCTCCCATCCCAAATTCTACCATTCTCCTATCATGTGGGTGCTGGGTACCTGTTTGTCCATATGTTCCAAGAACTTTACTTGTTGATATTCTTCTGGATTTTTTCTTTCTTTTTCTATTTTAAGACTCTCATGGTCTTACAGAGGATGGTCTGTGATGTACGTGACCCTTTCTAATTTTGCAGAATACCTGGAATCTTAAAGGAAAGTCACTACAAGAACCATGCTCTGATTACCATTCTTTTGAAAAAAATAATGTCAATATTCTTTCTCAGAAAGAAATAGCCGGGCAGTGGAGGCACATGCCTTTAATCCCAGCACTTGGGAAACAGACACAGGCAGATTTCTGAGTTCGAGGCCAGCCTGGTCTACAAAGTAAGTTCCAGGACAGCCAGGGCTATACAAAGAAACCTTTTGTTAAAAACAAAACAAACAAATAAAAAGAAATAAATACCAGTAATGGTTTGAAATATATTTTAGTGAATTATGAGGAGTACAATCTATTGTGCTTCTGACACTGTGGTTAACCTAATACTTTTCATATATATGCATAAATGAGAAAGTTTATTTGAACTAGAAACACAAAAGGCAAATGATTGCTTTTAACAAATATAATCAAGTAAATATGTATTTATCTGCAGTTTAATATTATATTAAGACACTTTAAAGTGTAACAAACATCTTGAAAATGTAAAGTATCTTTGCAGTTCTCTTTATATCATGTCAGAGGAAATCTATTGTAGCCACAATGCATTCATATTTTTAAAACATGGGAGTTTTACTGAATGCTTGCTCAGGAATAAGCTGTGAATAATGGAAATCAGACTTTCTTCTGAATATTTATTTCACAGGAAAGTCTTTCAGCCTCATACCATTAACAGACTGATATTACCAGGTTTCCTGGGTCATCTTGACTCTAAACCTCTTTGCCATGTGTGAGAACTCAAAATAAGTGACAGTTATATTCTAACTTCAGCCCATATTATTTTAAAGTAAAACTTTAATAAGAAGTAGTGGACTAAAAATTTGCAGCATTGTCATTTTAGCATTTTCAAAGATGGGTGGGCACAGGCAAACTTTCTTAATAACAGTCTTCAGCCAAATGGTATACCAGTTAGGGATTCTTATGGGGCAAAAAAAAAGATAATCAGAATTGGAAACACATATCCCACACGTGAAGGAGATAAGCAAACCTCTAAATTTGTCCTCTAATGTCCACATAAAAGCAGCAAAAATAAAAATAAATTATACATAATAACAATAGTAACACAAACAAATATCGGTAAAAATAATACACACTATCAGAAAGATGTTATTGTCTTCTCAACTATACAATAGTTCATTGAAGGAAGTAGATGTTTTGTTATAAAATACAGAATTATATATGTATATATATATATATTCTAATGAATGAACAGAAAAAAATAAGTGTTGGGGTTTAGATTTATTTTAATGATTTATTTTATTTTTTGTGTACTTTTTAATGTACATACAATACAGACACACACACACAGCATTATATTCCCTGGAACTGGAGTCAGATGTGGTTTTTGACCCACCAGAAGTAAGCACTAGAAATGACACTAAAATTACTCTCTAAGAGCTACTTATGGTTTCTTAATCATCGAGTTGTCTTTCCAGTCCCACAATAGGTTTCACTCACCAATACAGCTTTGAACCCGAAATAATGTCCATAGAAACACTCAGTAAAATTTTCATGAATGCATTTAATTTGAATAGAACAGTCTTATGCATTATAAAATCGAGAGCATATTGTATAATCAATTTCTGTTTCCAAGTTCCCTGACTCTTATTCCAGGATTATGTTCTTATCCTTTATTTCAAAGCAATTTGAAGAAAATCACAATGTTTTAAGAGTATTAGAAATTATATTGTAATTCTGTATAAAATGGAGATGTTTTATTCTTGTGAAAAGATAACTTCAACCATAGGTATTTCAATATGTGAGAACAATTTAAGTGGAAAATTTAATAAGTGTAATATTAATTTTTATTCACCAGACGTAATTATTGTCATCTTGGAGGCTTACTGCTGAATAAGCTCACCTATACTAACTAGCTCTTTCTGCACTCTTGTTGGCTGGTTCAACTCACCTGTTTTTGATAAAACTCCTCTCCAAACTCTTCTCTCAGCTTCTCACTGAATTGCTCTGCCTTAGGAAAACCAACTGTGAACTCAAACTGTACTGCATGGAACTGAACTGAACTCCCCTAAACAGACTAGTCTGCATTCAACTGAACTCAATGGAACTGGCTGATTCACTCTATTTCTCTCTCTCTCTCTCTCTCTCTCTCTCTCTCTCTCTCTCTCTGGAACTGGCTGATTCATTCATTCATTCATTCATTCATTCATTCTCTCTCTCTCTGGAACTGGCTGATTCATTCATTCATTCATTCATTCTCTCTCTCTCTCTCTGGAACTGGCTGATTCATTCATTCATTCTCTCTCTCTCTCTCTCTCTCTCTCTCTCTCTCTCTCTCTCTCACACACACACACACACACACACACACACACATTGGATGTTTTATCTATTTCCATTTAAAATGTTTCCCCTTTCTGGGTCCCCCCTAACCCCAGAAACTCCCTATCCCATCTCCACTCTTCCTGCTTCTATAAGGGTGTTCCTCCACTCACCCACTCCCACCACCTTGCCCTCAATTCCCCTACTCGGGGGAATTTATCAAGCCTTTAAAGGACCAAGGACCTCTCCTCCCATTGATGTCTGACAAGGCCATCCTCTGCTACAAATGAAGCTGGAGCTATGTGTACTCCTTGGGTGCTAGCTTAGTCCCTGGAAGCTCAGGGGTAGGGGTTGGTTGGTTGGTATTGTTGTTCTTCCTATGGATTGCAAAGCCCTTCAGCTCCTTCAGTCTGTTCTCTAACTCCTCCATTGGGGAGCCCGTGCTCAGTCCAATGGTAGGCTGCAAGAATCTGCCTCTGAATTTGCGAGACTCTGCCAGGGCCTCTCAGGAGACAGTCATATCAGACTTCTTTCAGCAAACATTTCTTGGCATCTACAATAGTGCCAGTGGCAGGCGTGTGTGTGTGTGTGTGTGTGTGTGTGTGTGTGTGTGTAGTGAGAGAGAGAGAGAGAGAGAGAGAGAGAGAGAGAGAGAGAGAGAGAGAGAGAGAGAGAGAGAGAGAGAGAGAGAGTTGGTGTCTGTATATGGGACGAATACGGAATTTTTATTTTTAAACTACTCTTTGAACTCACCTCTTTCCTTTCCTGGCTATTGAGATTTGTGCCTATCCTATCTGTTAAATCTTTCTCTGATTCATCACTTTATCTGTCACTAAATTAAGAAATCTCTTTCAAACATGGTTGATTCCTTCTATAAACTAACTTTACTTCCATTCTTTGGGATTAAAGGCCAAAGTTTATCAATGTGATCCATGTCAGAGCAACTTTAACGCTGAGTTCAAATTCCTGTAGAAATAGTATTAAGCTGAAGGTGATTTTATCCTTACTTTTTTTTTATTTTTTACTTTCTTTTTTTTTATTTTCTTTTTTTAAAATTTTTATTTTCTATATTCTATGTTTACATTCCAAAAGCTTTCCCCTTTCCCAGTTCCCCCCCACCATACATCCCATAATTCCTCTCCCCCCCAACCATTCCCCAATCATTCCCCCCCCCACAATTTCTCTGTTCTGGGTCTACAAAACTGGGTCCAAATGTTTTTTATTTACATGCCGGTATATGTGTGTGCATGTGTACCTATCTGTGTGTATAATTTTGTTTTTGTGTATGTGTATGTATGTCTGCATGAATGCCTATGTATGCCTGTGTATGCCTATGTACTTGTGTATCTATGTTTGTGTATGTGGGGGGGTACATGTTCTCCTATGTATGTATGTGCTTACAAATCTGTGTCTGTGTGTCCATGCACGTGCGCGCACACATACACCTGGATTTGTATGTACCTATGTGTGTGCATAGGTATATACATAGCAAAAATGCACATAGACAGGAGAGGAAATTAATAAATCACTTCTCTACCTCGTTCAAATGAATCCTGGGGATGAGACTTGTGTTAGGAGGCACATTTCTGTTTACTAAATCAAAAGTTATCTTGTCTTTTCCAGTTTTTTATTTGTTCATATTTTAATATAAAGAATTCTAATAAAATTATCCTGAAAAATAATAAAGCCTTGAGACAAATTAAAATGATGAAACTGTCACAGATAATGTATATCGAGAAAATATGTTTAGAGAAAATATTTTATTTTTATAGCAGTAATTAGTGGACTCGCAGCTATTTAATATACCAATGTTCTCAGCAAATGAAGAATAAACTGCACTTTGGTAAAAAATAAATTGATACAAATTAATGAGAAGAGAAGCCACGAGTCTGAAGAACAAAGAGGGGTATAATGGAGAGTCTGCAGGAAGGAAAGAGAGTCTTAAAATAAAATCTAAGAGTGATTTTGTCCCAAAATAAATAAATTGGAAATGGAATGAGGGTAAGGAAGTCAAGGGCAAGGAAAGAAAAAGAACTTTAATGAATTTGAAGAGAAAGTAGAATTACAAGCCCTAGAAATTTTGCACATGTGTTTAATAACCCAGAAGCCACATTTAAACAGAGAAATGTAAATGTATGTAAATACACACATGCACACACACATATATCACACACACACATACATGTGTGTGGCATGTGTGTGTGTATAAATGTGTGTGTATAAATTTGCACAGCAACTAAGACATAGTGAACACATAAATAAGCATGAGCAGTTATAGATAGAATTAAATTAGTGTAGTCACTTTATTCCAATTTAGAAGATAAAAGTGATAAGAACTGTATAGAAGAATATGGCTATTTAAATTTACAGAGTATGTATAAAATGATCTCTCCAATAGCCCATGTTTAATGGATGAAACAAGAGGTCTTCATAGTCAAAGACCATCCATAAGACCGAAACCTCTCAAAAGTATAAAAAGAAAGCATATGAACACACATAGAATGGTAAATGATGGTTGAAGATCTGGCCCAGTCAGTACAGTGTTTTTAGCTCAAGTATGAGGACCTGAGAATGGATCTTGAGCAACATTTAAAATATGAGTGGATCTGGACGCCTCTGTGACCCCAGAACTTCCAACCAGACAGGCATTCCTCAGGATGGCTGGCCAAAGAGACTATCTATAATTGGCATCTTCAGGTTCTGTAAAAGACCTTCTGTTAAAAAATAAATTGAGGAGATATTTGGAGAGACCCCTGATACCTCTGGTTCACATTCACATAGAAGAATATAGAACTATACCACACTGTTTTAGTTAGGGTTTCTTTTGCTGTTAAGAGATACCATAAACATGGCAATTCTTGTAAAGAAAAACTGTTCATTGAGACTGACTTACAGTGTCAGAGGTTTAGTCCATTATCATTATGGTTGGAAGCATGACAGTGTACAGTCAGACTCAGTGTCAGTGAGGAAGTATTTTAGCCAAGATAAACTTTTTCAATTTGATAAAAACTATAGTTCTGAGTTAAGGCAAATCAACACTTGAAATTAAATTAATCAATAGCAAGCTTTTGGCAATTTTGGTGCTTATTCTATAGATCACTGTGTCTAGATGATTGGAAAGCTCATAAAATTGACAGAAAAAATATTTTCACATTTATCCATTTGTATACTAAGAGAACTATTTCCTGGGAAACAGCTCTCAGTACAATATAAAATTTGAAGAAACAATCAACTTGGTACGTAACATTTTCTATTAATCTTAAAGGATATATAAAACTCCATAAAACTTGCTAATGCATCTTGAAAGGCTCTTTCCACTTGTGATATCAATTTTCATTTGTATAAGGAATAATTAATTTGTACAAGCAGTTCTATAGAAATATGTGAAACACTTCAAGATTCAGAATAGCTTTAAGCTTTTCAAACAGAAACCTATTCTTGGTAGTTGGAGTTGTTTTCTAACTAACTAAGCCAACATCTCTTGGCTAGGTGACAGTTTCATGGAAGATGGAATAACGTTCAGCATTTAAAACATTTTCAGCTTGTAATTTACTTGGAACATAAATGCAGTTTTGAGAAATAAAATTGGTTTGACGGGAAAAGTTCATGAATCAGCAAGTCCGGTCAGACAACCCCAAGCACTTTATTTTCAGTAAGAAAGAGTTTTGTTATGTCTTTGAAATATGAAAAGCTTAGTTCAATATTTGTGGCTTTCATGTTTTATTTTTATGCTTCACCCATTTTTTAATAAATAGTGGTCACCTCATCAGTGCTCTTTTTTTAAATTTTTATTTTCTATATTCCATGTTTACATTCCAAAGGCTTTCCCGTTTCCCAGTTCCCCCCTCCCTATGTCCTATAATTCCTCTCCCCCCCAACTATTCCCCAATCATTCCCCCTCCCCCCACGGTTTCTCTACAAAACTGGATCCAATCTTTACAGGCCCAGGGTCCTCTCCTTTCTTCTTCTTGGGAATCATTTGACTTGCTAATTGTGCCTTGGGTATTTAGGGCTTCTGGGCTCATTAATATCCACTTATCAGTGACTGCATTTCATGTGTATTCTTTTGTGATTGGGTTAACTCACTTAGGATGATATTTTCCAGGTCTAACCATTTACCTACAAATTGCATGAATTCATTATTTTTAATTGCTGAGTAGTATTCCATTGTATAAATATAGCACATTTTCTGTATCCATTCCTCCTTTGAGGGATATTTGGGCTCCTTCCAATTTCTGGCTATTATAAACAAGGCTGCTATAAACATAGTGGAGCATGTGTCTTTATTGTATGCAGGGGAATCCTCTGGGTATATGCCCAGGAGTGGTATGCTAGGGTCCTCTGGAAGGGACATGCGGTTTCTCTGTGTAGCTCCAGCTGTCCTGGAACTCACTCGGTAGACCAGGCTGGCCTCGAACTCAGAAATCTGCCTGCCTCCACCTCCCAAGTGCTGGGATTAAAGGTGTGTGCCACCACCGCCCGGCTCATCAGTGCTCTTAAGTAGTTACTTACAAAAGAGTTAAGTATCGTTTGCTTGGATATATAACATTATTATTTTACACTGTGATTAGTAATTGGAAATATTAAGTTAATTTTTTCTACACAAAAATAAGTAAAAAGAGGACCAATATTTTTTTTACAACTTGGAGTCATTCAACAAACTATATTATCCCTTTTCAAAGCAATGAGTTCTTCCATGATTTACATGTGTCACTCATAACTATTCTGTAGTATATGACATAATTCCATATGTTACATGATCTAACCATGTAACAAAGTATGATTCTTGAAATGATCCATGCTAGAAAAAGAATTATATGAAAGTATCCTTACAAATTACCTTGTATGAGCAGTGATATACAAGTTCGATTTGTTTTGCTCCTGCTCTACCCACATCACAGCATCGACGTCAATTGTATGGTTGATCCTACTGTAGCAATCTCAGTAATAATAAAAGTATTGCTGAACCTTGTTATACAAATGTGATAAAATTATGTTTATTTCTAATAGAAAAGATATTTACTTAAAAAGGAATATACAAACAATTTTACAGATTTAACTTCAAATAGGATCTGGATTTTTCTTTGTGGTTGTTATTATTTAATGTGGAATAAAGTGGTCATTCCATTTATGTGGTATTATGCTGTAAGAATCAGTTCAAGCATGCTGTGTATTATGATTATTCCCAAATCATCACTTTGTAAGACACAGTATATAATTCTCTGCAAACTAATGTCATACATGCTTGTCTGTGCAATAGATACAAATTACTTGTGACAGATAAAAACTTCAAAGACCATATTAATTCATAAGTTATAAATAAAATCACAAATCATCACACAAGAAAAAGCTTTCATTTTCCAAGTTTTCTGAAATAAGTGTGATGACTTCTTAATGACTTATATTGACCAAATTGTTTTAATACCTTATGCTTTTAAATATATTGAAGTTGCCCAGAAGGTGAGAATGTAAAAGAGAAAATGATGACTCATGTGATCATGAAAACTATTTTGAATATGATTTTACATTGCAAATTTATATGGTTCACAATCATCCTGAATTATGTTATGTGATAAATGTATGCAGTTATATCAGATTAAAATACAGTTAAATGGAAGTAGACTTATTGCAGAGGCTCATGAATTGTAAACCTTCTGAGAATAAGTGGTTGTGTGCTCAGCCCTGAATAGTTCATACACAGTTAACTCCAAGCTCTAGGGAGTGCCTTGGAAGAGGGTATGGAAATAACTTCAGCTTTAAATTATGGGAGGGGAACTTCTGGGCATGCCATGAGTTTTAGACAATGAACTCACACTATAGACAGCCGTCTGTATAATTCTGAGGCTTTCACCACTCTGTCATGGATAGAGGATGGATCCATAAGACCAAATCTTCTCGTAGGAACTTTTAACAATTAAGTATTACTGGGAGTTGGGCAGTCATATTCCTCTCTATTGTAGACACTGGTAAACTTATTTTTATTTTCTATATTCTTTGTTTATATTCCAAATGATTTTCGCTTTCCTGGTCCCCCCCCCTAAGTCGCATAAGTCCTCTTCCCTCTGCCAGTTCCCCAATCAACCCCTCCCACTCCTCTATCCTGGCCATCCCCTAAAATGCTGCATCCATTTTGACACCATTCCATATCAACAGTATGAGCTATAGGTAATTAATGACTGTTGATAAGTCGGAATCAGTTTGTGCCAGACAAAGCAACTGACATGGTGATTAAATCTGTTTTATCTGACTTATACACACACACACACACACACACACACACACACACACATTTGTTATATATATTATACACAAATCTAATATATATATATATATATGTATATATATATATATATTAAATGAACTCAGGAGGTTGCATTTATGAAAATATGTGTATACATATGCAAAATGGTAATAGCTAAAAAATAAGAGGACATAAAATTTAGATATGAAAGTAATTTTAAAAAGCTCATTTACTGTATCCATATATACAATTCACAAAAATTATACAAATTTTTAATTTTTCTTTTAACCCATGTATATATTTTTATCGATAATTTTATTATCATAAATTAGAAATACTTTTTCTAATGTTTTAAGTCACAACATCAAGTCAGATTTTATTATTACGGAAAAATGGCATTTGCACATGCCAACTTATAGATATGTTATTAAATTTTACTAAATTACCAATCAGCTGCTCACAGTCTCTGCTGTACTCCACTGAGAGTTTTAGCAGCTTTTACCAGGGTTTACATTTCCATGAGGAGAGCCTCTCATGTGGCTTTCTTTTTATTTTATTCTATCTTTATTGGATATTTTATTTACTTACATTTCAATGATATCCCCTTTTCCATTGCACCGTGGAGCTCCCTCCCCCATCCCCCCTCCCCCTGCTTCTATCAGGGTGCTCTCCTACCCACCTTCTTATTCTTTGCTACTTGCCCTGGCATTCTACTACACTGGGGCATCGAGTGTGAACAGATCCAAGGGCCTCTCCTCCCACTGATGCCTGACAAGGCCATCCTCTGCTACATATGCAGCTGGAGCTATGGGTCCCTCCATGTGTACTCCTTGGTTGATGGTTTAGTCCCTGGGAGCTCTGGGGAGTAGGGGTGGTTGGTTGATATTGTTGTTCTTCCTAAAGGGGTTGCAAACCCTTTCAACTCCTTTAGTCTTTTCTCTAACTCCTCCATTGGAAACCCCGTGTTCAGTCCAATGGTTGGCTGTGAGCATCTGCCTCTGTATTTGTCAGGCTCTGGCAGAGCCTCTCAGGAGACAGCCATATCAGGCTCCTGTCAGTAAGCATTTCCTAGAATCTGCGATATTATCTGGGTTTGTGTCTGTTTATGGAATGGATCCTCAGGTGAGGCAGTCTCTGGATGGCCTTCATTCTCTGCTCCACACTTTGTCTCCATGTCCTAGAGCATTTTGTTATCCCTTCTAAGAAGGACTGAACTATCTACACTTTGGTCTTCCTTCTTCTTGAGCATCATACAGTCTGTGAATTGTATCTTGGGTATACCGAGATTCTGGGCTAATATCCACTTATCAGTGAGTGCATACCATTGTGTTCTGTGACTAGGTTACCTCACTCAGGATGTCATTTTCTAGCTCCAACCATTTGCCTAAGAATTTTATGAAGTCATTGTTTTTAATAGCTGAGTAGTACTCCACTGTGTAAATGTATCATATTTTCTGTATTCATTTCTCTGTTGAAAGACTTCTGGGTTCTTTCCAGCTTCTGGCAATTATAAATAAGGATGTTATGAACATAAGGGAACATTTGTCTTTGTTATATTTTGGAGCATTCTTTGGGTATATGCCCGGGAGTGGAATAGGTGGGTTCTCATGTAGTAGTTCTATGTCCAATTTTCTGAGGAACTGCCAGACTGATTTCCAAAGTGGCTGTACCAGCTTGCAATGCCACAAGCAGTGGATCCTCTTTCCCCACATCCTCTCCAGCATTTGCTATCACCTGGGTTTTTTTTTATCTTAGCCATTCTGAGTGGTGTGAAGTAGAATCTCAAGGTTGTTTTGATTTACATTTCTCTTATGACTAAGGATATTCAACATTTCTTTAGGTGCTTGTCGGCCATTTGGTATTTCTCAGTTGATAATTTTTGTGTAGCTCTGTACCCATTTTTTATTGGGTTATTTGGTTCTCTGTAGTCTAAATTCCTGAGTTCTTCATAAATGAAAAGTACTTATATGCATGCATATGTACATCTCTGAGGGTAAAAGAAAAAGAGTTAACATGAAAAGAAATCAATAAAGGAAGAAGAATAATTGTTTTAATAAAATATTGTGCCATAAATTTAAGCAAAACTATTGTGTCCCTGTTCAAATGCTTTTGCCATTAATCACTTCAACTAATGTCAACACTTTTCCAAGGCAATTTCATCTGGAAGTCATCCAAATACTAAGGTCTAAGTGATTTTTTTTACCTTGAAATTCTTGATAGGTCTACTTGAGGTAACAAATTTCAGAGATCTGACAACTAAGGCCATAGATTCTTAGATGTGCTAATTCCGAATGACATTTTTAAGTTTTCCCTAAGCTTTCTTTTATAATTCAACAGAAAGTGAAGTGCTGTAATTCTCCATACTCTTCTCAACCTCTCATAACTACAAGAAACATTTATCTCTTCTTCCCAATCAACATAGCAAAATAATAAAATCATTTAGAAATGTATAAACTACTTGAGTTCACACACATGTTAACATTGCATATTAGTTTTTAAAAGTCTTCCTTTAATTTTAAGCAGTGTTATTTTCCTTCCCTACTAGAATTTTATCTTAACAACTAAGTCCAGTGATTTAGCTTCTATGAAATTGTTAAGTAGCTTAAATGTACGCCTTTGAATTCTTAAGAGCATTTCTAATTATGTATTAAAAGAAATTGTTTCCTTTTAACTCATCATACACTAGTGAACCAATCCTAATCATATAAAATAATTACTATCACATTAATAATTCTATTACAATAACTTCATATTTATCTTTTCCAACCATACAATTAATAAGTTATCTACATGTTCAACATTTCTAGGAAATGATACCTTGTCCTGGCAACGTATGACCTAATATGAATATCAAAAATGCATATGCCTAGTATACCACAGATTGAATAATGATTAAATAAATATCTGTACATGCTATTAATTTATCTTTTTATGAATAAATAAAATTAACATCTAAGATGGATAAGAGGCAAGAGGTTCTGGAAGTGTATCTCAGCTCATTTTTCCAAGCCTACATTGTACCCAACAATTACATGTAGCTCCAACTCTGGCGCATATTACAAGATGTGTCCTTTGCAGATAATGCTATGTATCTTGTTTCTATAATCTCATATAGACAAGCACAGTGTTTTTGAGATATGTTCTCAATATGTTGTCCTAGTGTTCTCTAAATTTTTCAGCATAACAGTTTGGCCTTGAACTTAGAGATAACTTTGTCCCTAAATCCCTACTGTTGGGATTAAATTAGTCTACTACAACATATATATTTGTCCACATACATTTTTAAATATATATTACATATACATGTAATATATATAATATGTTATATATGTAATATGTAAATATATGTTATATATGTAATATATAATATATAATAAATTACAACCTATTTTCTAATGATTGACAGTAATTTCATGGAGCCAAATAATTATTTTTTTAGAAGTATTCTGAATAATTAATAATTCTAAATATTTTGTTTCTAATAGTGTTAAATTGCTTCTTTGTTTTTCATTTTTTAAAAACATTCTCCTTTCATTGAAAATAAGTTTTTTCCCCATATATTATATTGTGACTAATATTTCTTCTACCTCTTCTCTTCCCAATTCTATTTTGCCACACCTCCAATCTGGAGCTGCTCTTTTTCTGACTCTGATTAGAAAAGAATAGGCTTCTAAGAGATAACAACTAAAACAAAACAAAATAAAATATAGTCAGGTAAAACAAAACCACACATGGAAGTCGGACAAGGCAGAACTACAGAATTAAAAGATCCTAAAGAGAAGTATAAAATCAGAAGGCCACTCATCAACACTCTCAAAAGTTCCATGAAGATACTAACTGAAAGCTACACTATATTCATAGAGGAACATGTGTAGACCTATGTTTCAATCTGTGAACTCATATGAGCTTTTGCTCCAGTCTCTGATTTAGAGGGCTTTGTATTCCTGATATTCTCTATCTCTTTGGTAATTTCAGCTCTCAGGGGAGGGATTTCATAAAGACATGTCATGTCAGCCATTTAGAGTTGCATGTTCCAATCTCTCTCTCTCTCTCTCTCTCTCTCTCTCTCTCTCTCTGATGTTTGTCTATAGGTCTCTGTATTTCTGCTACAGAGGTCAGCATCTCTGATGAAGGCTGAATTAGGCATTCATATTTCAGTACTACAGAATATCATTAATAGTCATGTTATTGCTACTATTGAAATACCAGTAGGGTTTTGTTTTACTGTATGTCTCTAGGCTATGTAGTGTCACACAAGCAGTGTTGGGTGTGCATATGTTGTGGAGTGGGCTTTATGTAAAATCAGAATTGATTGGTCACTCCCATGAGCTTTGTAGAGCACTTTCCTAGCACAGATATTAGGGAGGAGAGCATTGTACATCAACAGGGTTATGGCTGTGTTGGTGTTCACACTTCTTTCTTCTGGAGCCTGCAGAGGACCTGCTTGCACTGAAGACACTAAGATGTTCTGATGAAGGTTCTGTGTAGGCACCAAGTTACATTCTCTGTGTTCAGTGAGCTGTATGCATTGTCCTCAGAAATGAAGCCTTGTTGTTAGTGTGTGAGCATCAAGATATTGTCTCGGCAACATCTGTGTTATTTGTACATTTCCTTGGGACCACGTTTGCCAACAACTCAATTAAACGTAGACTAGTTCTGGAGTTGGAATCTTTGTTTACAAGAAGTGGAAAGCTGGGACTCCACCTTTCCCACTATTGAGAGACTTCATTAAGATTGACGTCATATACTTTAGGAGGTTTCCACTACACTAGGTTTCCATACCACTCACTGAGAGCCCCCACCCAGTTCATAAATTATCCTAATATTCTTCTCAGTAGCTGAGATAAAACACTGACTAAACCAACCCGAGACGCAATGAGTTTATTTCACCTTATATTTATAAGTAACAGTATATCACTGAGAGAGGACATGGCAAGAACTCAAAGATGTAAGTTAGCAGCATGAACTGAATCTGAGATCATGGAGGAGGGACCATCAGTGGCTTCCTCCTTGGGGGCTTTTCAGCTTCTTTTTTTTTTTAAAGTAACCCATCACAACTTATGCAGGTTCTGCCACTACCTACAGTGGGTACACAGTCCCAAAACAATCATTAATCAAAGGTTTGCCCAGAGACATGCTCACAGGCTAGTCAGATAAAAGCACTTTTTCAACTTAGATTCCTTCTTCCCAGATATGCATAGTTACATCTAGTTCACAAAAATTAAGCACCACGTAAGAATTAAGAACGTAAATCCTTTATTGAAATACAGTTTAGTAGGTAGTCATGTTTAAAACAATACTAAAAACAATTTTATGAAAAATAGTTTTGGAAGACTTGCTAAAATATTCCATTATGGTCAAACTAAAAGCAAACTATAATGATCAATTAGTAAAGCTTACTCATCTTTATGTGATTTCATTTGACAAATTGATTTAATAAATCAAACGATTTATTGTCCAGTTTCTTAATGCCAATGAAACTAGGAAATATGGCAAGAGGTGACTCACTTGTGCTATACTTTATTAAGCAAAGTGAGATAAGACTCTTTTAGGTTATCAAGGTTTTGTTAAGTAAAATGTTCTAAGTAAGATATTATTAATTACTCTCTTAAAATGAAGAATATAAGATTTTCTGACTCAGTCTGTTTGCACTGTTAAGAAGTAGTATGCACTAATGTTATTTGAAAGGTCAATCTGTTAGGCTTATATCTGACCAGTGATAGAACTATAATTCACATTAACATAAATATTCCCCTCCAAAAATATAATCGCAGGAGAAACTCATCTTTGCAGGGAAATTACAGCATTAAGACCTTGAAACACATAATCTCATTATAACCAAAATTTGGAGCATAAATAAATAAATATTGCATCCTGGCTTCTTTTTTTCTTTTTTATTTAAAAAATGCTTTATTTATTTATATCACAATGCTGCCTGCCTCTTGTTCTCCCTCTCAGAGTTCTTTCCTGTATACACCCTCTTCTTCACCTATGAGAGAGCATTCCCTTTCCCCATTCCCTTCCTTGGAGTTTCAGGTTTCTGCATGCTTAGGTACATGTTCTCCCAATGAGGCCATACAAAGCAGTCCTATGCTATATATTTGCCTGCTACAACAGACTAGCCAATGTATGCTCTTTGGGTGATGGCGTATTCCTTGGGGGCTCCACAGTGTCATAATTAATTCTTACAGTTGGTCTAAGTTTGTAATTACCATCCACTTCAATTGCTTCAGTCCTTCTCCTAACTCTTCCATAGGGGTCCCCATTCTCAGTCTAATGCTCGGCTGTGAGTGTCTGTATCAGTTTCAGTCAGTTGATGGTAGAGTCACTCAGAGGACAACCACGCTAGATTCCTGTCTGCAAGCACAACACAGCTATCAGGAACAGTGCCAGGATTGTTGCCCATCCATGGAATGGATCCCAAGTTGAGCCAGTAAAGGATGGCCTTTCCATCAGTTTCTGTTCCATTTTTGTACCTCCACATCTTTCAGACAGGAGCAGTTTGGGGTTGAACGTTTTGTAGGTTGGTTGGTGACCACACCCTGCCTCTGGGGATTAATAGCCAAAAAGTACAGAATACCAATAATATAGCTCACAGACCAAATAAAGTTAAACAAGAGGAAAGGCCCAAGTGAGGATGCTTCAATCCCACTTAGAAGGGAGAACAAAATAGTCATAGGAGAGAGAGAGAGAGAGAGAGAGAGAGAGAGAGAGAGAGAGAGAGAGAGAGAGAGGGAGGGAGGGAGGGACATGGGTGGTAGAAGGGAGGGGGAAGCAAAAAGGGGGAGATTATGTGTCAGGGGGGAAACAGAAGAGAAACAGTGTGGGTGACCTTAGGACATGCCCAACAGTGGGCATATGGAACCTGAAGAGACCATCTCCAGTAGTCAGACAGGGACTACACTAGAGAGATAGGGACACCAACACCCCTGATTTTATTTTGTGTGTCTCTGTGTGTGTGTGTGTGTGTGTGTGTGTGTGTGTGTGCACTCGCGCGCACATGCGCACACATGGGTGCAAGTGCTGCACTGTTATATAGACATGGATCTCCTGTCTCAAGACTGATGCATCAACCAGACTGCTAGATCTCTTCCCACCAACAATCTAGTTAAGACAGTAACTCATCATTGACAAACCTACAGGTCAACAGAGTAAAGAGTAAAAATCTGATGATTTTCCCCCACATTCTAGGGCATCTTAACTTGATATGCATATCTAATCATCACTCTCACTGAAGTTCAGTATTAATTTAATTTTGAAACATGCTACTTTTGTACTTGTTGATAACTGAAGCTCAAGAAAGTAGAAATCAAAAAATGTGAATTGGCAACAAAATTTAGAAGTCAGCATTATAGAGTACAACAAAAAAGAAAGATTAATAATATACTATTTTCATTTTTTCCCTGAAAGTCCTATTAAAGGGAAAAATGAAGTAAGATTTTATGGATTGCTTTACTGGAAAAGACATGTTACTTTCCAAGTAGTAACATTGGTTTCAGAATGCTTTATTAACAGATCAAATAACGTTACCAATGAGAAACATTTATTTCACTTGGCAGTATTGAGGAAAAAATTTTTAAATACTCTTAGAGATCTATAAAATTAGGCTGATTACACTGTTTCAATGATTTTGGGGAAGTGGTAATATAATATCTATTTTGTGGGTGTCAAATCTGTATTCTGAAAAAGGAATTTTTGTTACATTTTAAAAGCCAAAGAGGGAAATATTTGAAATTATTGGTTCTCACTGACAGATGCTGAGACTTTATGCATAGTACAAATAAAAAAAGAATGTGAAAAAAATGAAAAAAATGAAGACAGGTCCTGAGACCTGACCAGCTAATGAATAATGTAGACTAGAAAAGCAAGAAACTGAACAATTTTGTCTTACTGAAATACATTCATCTATAATTAGTACCCTCAAATAGCCCAGGTAAAGCAACAACTTACATCTGTGATTCATTTGATTTTGAGATGCAGATCTATTACATTATCAACACTAAAAATATCAATAAACTATCTACCATTGTATATTATACAGATATATACCTCAAAATGCATCAATTATTTTTAATCCAAGTACACTATATCATATGTGTAGACTACATACATACATACTTAAATTACATGTGTATGTATTAAGAGAGGAAAATGATTAAATACATGTTGATAGCAACTTCTTTTTTAAAAAAATTAGAGTGAAGTAGAAAATATAAAATATTTTTAGGGGAAAATTGCTCTTTATAGTTATTTATATTCTATAATACTTATATATTTATAATAACTTGCAATTTATAATCATTACAGTTATAAACACTTATATCCATATATAACCTGTTCACTTACTAATATATCATGTATATCATATATATGCTCTGATGGCTGAGCACTTGGTATAGGGCTGACAATGTGGAATTGTATAAAACACTAGAAAGCTCCTCTCTAGGAAAAACAAACTTTACATGTCTGAAAAATTATGACTTTTAGACAATCTCCCAGAGCAACCTAATGTGACTTCTTGTCCACGCTGTCATGTCAAGAGGTGTTGTGATTGCTTAAGTTTTGCTAAGGTAGCCATATTGTTGAGATGTCATAAATATCTAGTAGACAAAATTTTATAGGGGAACTCTTAGGCACTCTTAATAAGAGACAAAGTTCAGCAGGACAAGATATTAAAGTCCAAAGTACATTCAATTTTCTGATTTATGAACAAAATTTCTGAAGTGTCAGGAGACAAAGGGAAACTGACCTAATTTTAACAGGCTTGCATTCCAGCCTTGATTTTAAAACTGATCAGTAACACATGTTGCCGGGATATCATAAACATTACTAGCACACAGACAAAATAATCTCAGAACTAAGGAGCAAGGAAAATAGGCAAGGGAAATAGTTTGGAAATTGTAATACTCACCAAAATTGGCTTAACATATTTCAAAGACAATATTTCTAAAAATCAAACTATCATAAATATGGGAATGAGAGTATGACCTCGTGAAATACAAGTGACAACAGAATTGTAATTTACATAAATGTCTTCAGTAAATTATGGTAGACATAATTTGATAATGTAGAATAGAATTTTTCCTGAATTAAATGAGAGGTTAGCTAAGGATGGAAAGAGAGGATGGCAGAATTACTGGATTTTTAGAAGTGTTTTGTTAACATCTACACTAAATCCCTCCTGCTATGACTCTAAATCCTGTTCATTTGTATCAATTCTACTTTCTCCTACTTTTCTCTTCATCTGTGCTCAGCTCCTCATCTCTGCACCATTTCACTGTAAAGTTTCTATTACACTTAATCAAAAATCAGTTTAATTAAATTTAAATTTAATACTTTTTAAATAATTTATTAATTTTATATTATTAAATTAAATGATTATTAAATTTAAATGTAATAATTTTAATAATTAAATAAAATTTTAATTAAAATTTAATTAAAATAGAGAAAATTAATTTTTTTATTTTTATTTTTTTTATTTTCTATATTCTATGTTTACATTCCAAAGGTTTTCCCCTTTCCCAATTACCCCCCCACCATATGTCCCATAATTCCTCTCTCCCCCCCTGCTATTAACCCCCTGACACACACGATTTCTCTGTTCTGGGTCTACAATACTGTATCCAATCTTTACAGGCCCAGGGTCCTCTCCATTCTTCTTGTTGGAAGTTATTTGACTTGCTAATTGTGTCTTGAGTATTTAGGGCTTCTGGGCTCATTAATATCCACTTATCAGGATTGCATTTCTGGCTATTATAAACAAGGCTACTATAAACATAGTGGAGCATGTGTCTTTATTGTATGCAGGGGAATCCTCTGGGTATATGCCCAGGAGTGGTATGCCAGGGTCCTCTGGAAGTGACATGCCCAATTTTCTGAGGAACCCCCAAACTGATTTCCAGAGCGGTTTTACCATTTTGCAATCCCACCAACAGTGGAGGAGTGTTCCTCTTTCTCCACATCCTCGCCAGCACTTGTTGTCTCTTGAGGTTTTAATCTTAGCCATTCTGACTGGTGTGAGGTGGAATCTAAGGGTTGTTTTGATTTGCATTTCCCTGATGACTAATGATGTTGAACATCTTTTAACTTGTTTCTCGGCCATCCGAATTTCTTCTGGTGAAAATTCTTTGTTTAGCTCTGTACCCCATTTTTTGATAGGGGTATTTGGTTCTTTGTGGTCTAACTTCTTGAGTTCTTTGTATATATTGGATATTAGCCCTCTGTAGGATGGGGGGTTGGTGAAGATTTTTTCCCACTTTGTTGGTTGCTGTTTTGTCCTTCTGACAGTGTCTTTTGCCTTACAGAAACTTTGTAATTTTATGAGGTCCCATTTGTCAATTCTTGATCTTAGAGCATAAGCTATTGGTGTTCTGTTCAGGAACTTTTCCCCTGTGCCCAAGTCCTCCAGGGTCTTCCCAAGTTTCTTTTCTATTAGTTTCAGTGTGTCTGGTTTTATGTGGAGGTCCTTGATTCACTTGGATTTGATCTTAGTACAAGGAGATAAGAGTGGATCAATTCACATTCTTCTGCATGTTGACCTCCAGTTGAACTAGCACCATTTGTTGAACAGGCTATCTTTCCACAGGATGGATTTTTTTCCACTGGATTGTTTATAATTTTAATTGTATATATCAATGATTTTATATTTGCACTGCTTCATTCCCCCCTGTGGAACATGTCAGCCACATCCCTCCAAGCCCATCCCCATTCTTATGTGTAAGCCCTGACTACCTAGAAAAAATATTTTAGCCACAAACTCCAGTAACCACACCAATAATGATTATGTAAGAGTTTTCTACTGGGCAACACACAGTCATTTTACTGTTCTACTAGAGAAGGAAAACAGAAAGGAAAGAATCAAAGAATTATTCTTCAAAGAAAAGAGCAGATATCAGCACCTAGAATTACAACCTTGAAAACCCAAAAGACTAGGCACCTAAAATCTACCAGTAACATAAAAATACTACCAGTAACAACCAAGCAATATCTCTTTACCAGAATACAGAAACCCAATACACCAGGCCATGAATGCTGTAACACAGTTGTCCACAAGACAAGGACTCTAAAATAACGTTTATGGAAATGATAGAGGTTCTTAAAGAAGAAGTAAATGAATACATTTAAAATGATGAAAATCCAATGGAAGAAAATAAAAGTTAAAAAATAAAAATGGAAAAAGAACCAAGAAAGAAGTCCCAATCTAAGTAATATCTGCATATTTATAATTCTGCATATATATACATATATATGTAAAGAAATTGCCTATACCAGTAAATAAATTCCTGAAATGACACATAATAATCACTACATGTACATGAAAATAAGAATAAGTATATGAAAAGCTACAACAGAAAAAGACTAAGTAACATAAAAAGGAAGATAAATTAGAATAACAACTGGTTTCTCACTGGAGACTCTCTAAACAAGAAGGGGCTATATATAGATGCTTTGAAGACTGTTAGAGACCATAGCTGTCAGCCCAGATAACTATAACTGACAAAGGTTTCAATCACAGCTGATGGAAAAAATAAAATACATTGTGGTAAAACCCAATTTTAGCAATCTCTGTCTATAAATCCAGTCCTATAGAAGGTGCAAGAAGAAAAACACTAACCTAAAGAGGTTAAACACACCCAAGTAAAAAGTGAGTAAATAATCCCAGACAAAGAAGTAAAAAAAAATACACACAGCAAAAGCAAAATAGCAGGAATAACCAATGGTCAAACAAATAAACTGGCCATTGATATACTTCAATATCAGTTGTCTCACTCATGTTTAAAAGACACAGAGTAAAAGAATGGATGTAAAATCACGTCATCAGCCGGGCATGGTGGCGCACGCCTGTAATCCCTGCACTTGGGAGGCAGAGGCAGGCGGCTTTCTGAGGCCAGCCTGGTCTACAAAGTGAGTTCCAGGACAGCCAGGACTAGACAGAGAAACTCTGTCTCGAAAAACCAAAAAAAAAAAAAAAAAAAAAAAAATCATGTCATCAATCTGTTGCCTTAATGAAAAACATCTCAGTATCAAGGGTAGATATCAGTTTAGGATAAAGGAAAGAAAGTGTTATTACAAGCAAATGCAGCTAAAATTTTAGGTAATGTCATTTTAATATCTGATAAAATGGATTTTAGCCAAGACTAATTAGAAGATAAAAGGATAAACACTAAATACTTATCAAAGTAAAAATCTACCAAAAGGATGCTGCATTATTAACAGCTTTGCACACAACACAAGCACACCGAGGTTTGTTAAAGAAGCACTTCCTCAGTTCACATCACATACTGACTCTCACACATTGATAATGGGAGATTTCAATATCAAACCTTCCTCAATAATATGGCAATACCATAGGTCACCATCAGGGCCCTCCTCCCATCCAATTCTCCAGCCACTGTCCATGCCTCTGGATTCTCGGCTCACACGGCCTCTATGAGAGATAAATGATGAGGGAAGTTGGTCTTGATTACCAAGCTGTTGGCTCTTCAGCCAACCTTCTAGGTTTATGAATCGAGCTCTCGGTCCAAGCTGGCTGCAAGTTCCGGCATAGTTACAGGCACGGAGGGCAGCCCTTCACCACCCCAAGGCCTTTCCGAGTCTTCTGCATTTATACTGGTTTGTTATTATATTGGTCTTTCCCTAGGTTCCACCTCGTCTTTCCTTCCTCCCTGAGAGGGCTTAGATCTTCTTCATATTTGTACATATTTTAAGAAGCTTCTTCATTAGGTTTCTATACTACCCTTCGAGTGACCCTTAATTTTAGCTATTTCTCCACATGTTCTCGCTGAAGCATTCCCTTCCTTGTCACCCTAGCCACTAGACAAAGTAGAGTCAAAACTAAATAAAGAAATTGTGAATATAACTGATATTATAAAGGAATAGAATACCATTTCAGATATTTACATATTATTTCACCAAAACAGATAAGGATATAGCTATTAAGGAACACAGAATATTTTATTCAGAATTGACCATGTACTCAGATACAAATCAAAACTATACAGATAAATGGAAATTGACTTAACACATATTAAAGTAGGATATCAACAACAACAACAGAAACAAAACAAAATACCAAATCATAGAAACTTAAGAACTCTTTGACACATTGTATGAAAAATGTGTCAAAGCAGAAATAAAGAAATTAAAGGCTTTCTAGAATTGATTATAAATGAATATACACTATCACTAAACTTATAGAATACAATGAACATGTTTCCAAGAAGAAAGTTTGTAGTACTAAGTACCTACACAAAGAACAAATAACAAAATGAGTAAATTCAAGAGATCCCATCATAGCAATTGAGTAGAATACCAAAACTATGAGACAAGTTCTTAGCCCTAGATGATGACAGAGAAGAAGGAGAAGGAGGAGGAGGGGGTGGTGCAGGAGGAGGACGATGAGTAGGAAGAGGAAGAAGGAGGAGGAGGAGGAGGAGGAGGAGGAGGAGAAGGAGAAGAAGAAGAAGAAGAAGAAGAAGAAGAAGAAGAAGAAGAAGAAGAAGAAGAAGAAGAAGAAGAAGAAAGAGGCAGAGGAGGAAGAGGAAGAAGAGCAGAACAACTCTCAGACTAGTCATTTAAGAGCACATGAAATCTCTACACTAAAAAAGACAATCAAAACAGCAAATTGACAAAGAATGATATAAAAAAGAATAGAGGAAAAGAAATAGTCAGCCTCAGTGTTGATACAAATGAATAGGAATAAATAACAAAAATACTAAATATAAAAAACCAAAGTATTGTTTCTTTGAGAATAGATTTATAAACCTTTATGAACGTTAACTGAAAGGGAGAGAAAGATTAGCTGATTTAAGAAAATTCACAGTGAAAAGGATGACATATGAAGGAGAGATATATAGCAAGGTATGAAGAAAGAAAATGAAGGAAGACATATTTTGATATCAATTTTTAATAACTTTAGCATTCATTTAAATAGCCAAACAGAAATAATCTTTAGACAAACACAGAAAATTCTTTACATTCCAATTGATCATCATTAAAATACTGTCATCATTGGTATCATCTCTCACAGGAGCCTAAACTTCAAATAATAACACTCATCTTTGTTTCCTTTTCTTTGTTGGAATCAATTTCTTAATAGAGTCTATGTATTTAGAGAACATGTGCATGCCAAAGGTTATTTTCCAACAAATAACTCATTTAAAGTAACTCTTCTTACTTGTACCAAGATATTAAAATCTATTCTCTAAAAATTTTATTCTTTATTTAATCCCTCTTTAATAATGAATAAATTATCAACAAGTTGATAGAATCCCAATGTCTTAGCCAGTGTTTTGTTGTGTGAAGAGATACCGTGCTCGAAGAACCAACCAATCTAAACTTACTGGACCCACTGAATGGACCATTTGGAGACAGAAATCGATGCAAAATGAAAGAGGAATTTTTATTAAAACAAGCATGCTGTGGCCACTCTGAACATGCAGAGAGAATGAACTCGAACCTCCTGCTCCATGGGCCTTTATATCCTCCTCAAGGTTGCCGCCATTAAGCACAATGTGATTGGCAGAACAGTCTTACATTCAAACTAATTGGTTGTTAGGTGATGAATTAGGTGCTCAAAGGTTAGTCCTTTCAAATGTGTCTCCACCCTTAGGTTGGTCTCCCCCTCCTCTTTGTGGTCTGAGGAATATAACTCAGCCTCTGACAGGTTTAAAGTTCCTCAGTTAACTCTTTCAGTGCCACTATGGCCACTTTTAAAATATAAAGCATTTAATTGGGGTGTACATACAGACCCATTTAGTCCATTGTCAGAATGCAGGAAGCAGGGCTGGAATTATCTCAGTACATCAATAAAATAATGGAGAAGTATTTCAGAGTTTTTCATCCAGACACACAAGCAGAGGGGGAGGGAGGGAGGGAGGGAGAGAGAGAGAGAGAGAGAGAGAGAGAGAGAGAGAGAGAGAGAGAGAGAGAGAGAGAGAAGAGAGACAAAGAGACAAAGAGAGACATTTGGCTTAGCTTGAGATTTTGTAGACTGAAATCCACCATTAATGACATACTTCCTCCAACAAGATTCCATCTACTTCTACAAGAACCAACTTTCTATTCACTGTCAAGTAACACCACTTCCTAAAGAACCAAGCATTCAAATGGGGGGAGTGCATATGGGGTGAGTCATTCGTATTTAAATCATCATGCCTAATGCCAACAAAAATTAGAGAAGTTTCCCTTTATATTCTAGATTTTTGCACTAAGAGAATTGTACTATGGGCATTCAGAATATTATAGCCAAGATAAATAAACTTATTTAGGTAATATGTAAACCAAATAATAAATGTGAGCATTTCAATTGAAATGTTAACCTATGTTCTAAAATAGCCTTTCTTCCTTTTAAGCTTCAGTCATTTTTAGTATGAAAAAAATATGACAAATCTTGCTGAAATGTTTTCATACCAAAGGATTATTAGGTCTCCATGTTTTTATTTTAGCAGTCTGTACTGTAACACACTTGATGTCCTAAATACATATCCTAAATTACCAACATCAGTAACATGCATCCAGTGCTGTAATCACACTGGACAATATTTAGCTTTTCCTCATTTGTTGTATAGTAGGAGAAGCCAGGGACTTTCTATAACAAACCATGTATGACTCAGACTTTTTTCCATGCACATCACTGATGTTCTCAAATTTAAGCAAATCAAAGCAAAGTAGTTTGAATGACTAGGTTCTAATGTGCCCATGTTTAAAAATATATGCAACGGTACAGTCTTATGACCATTTTTCATTTTTTACTTTTGATAAATGAATATATCATATGCAGTGCCTTGTCATCCTATCCATTCCTTATTGTCTTTTATATGCCTTTCACAGTGCTGCTAATCATTTCTTCCCTGCCTAATTTACTTGGATTTCATTTTTCTTTTTTTAGTAGTTTCTGTGCAGGTAGAAACACCCATACTCAGTGTACTGTATAGCAACCATGATGAATTCAGAAGAAAGTCTGTTAGAACATTTTTTGTCTTCTCTGTGTCTTGGAATATTTCTACTATTTACTGATCCTTGAGCACATGGTATAGCTCTTGTACTTGGATGATAATACTCACTAAACAGACATTTAATCTCAGCACTTTGCCTGGTTATGAGTCTTTGCATTAAACATTGTCCACAGCCAAATCAAACTTCTTTGATCAAGGTTATGAGCAGCAAAAGTGTAAAGATACAGACATACTTAGAAAGCTGTTTGATACAACTTCATTTTAGCAAACACTAAATTAGTTTATTTCCTAATATCTATGATCAACAAAGGATAAAATTTTAACCCGATTTATAATTCTATGCATGTTTTCCTTCCCATTATATGGACCTCAACTCCAATAAGAATGCAGTTTGTTACATAAATGTGAACATGTTTTCATAATATACAATGGCTCTGGGGTCAGCCATAGACTTGGGTAAAACGTATCTATGGAATCTGAGGGCTTCCTGCTCCTCTTTGGAGGTCCTTACTCGTTTTGTTTTGAATCACCCCCAAACTGGGTCTCGGGTTTATTATGCCACTATTACAGGAACAGATATATCCAGTTTGGTAACTCAACTTTACAACAGAGTTGGGATAGACCATTTATGGCTTTTGTTCAACGTAGCCTACTAGGAATTTTGGTACTATGAAATGTAGCTACTAGGGATGACTCTGGAAGCTTAGTTCCTCTTTTATTTCTCTGAACAAACTGTGTGAACCTCCAAGAGCAATGAGGTTTTCTCTGTTGTTTTGAGATAAAATGGGGCCTCTTTAGCTAATACCTCAAAGAAATTTCTCACAGCAGGTAGCAGAATTTTCATTTAAAACCACATCTTTGGGATAAACATTATCCAGCTATGTAGAATACCACCACACATCATCATCATGTGTGTGCACTTGTATATGTGGTATGTATGTATATGTGTGTATCTATGTATGGCTTATAAATTATCAGGTTTGTATATGGCTTTCTCATGTATATTTTGTTCAGGTTTACCCTCTCTTCCCTATGGATCCCACATGCTCCTAGACCAGACCTATTTAAATCTTACTGTGCTTACTATATTTCCTCTTACTCTCATACTACATATACCTTACTACACCTTCCACGCTACAGCCTTTATAAATTTTTTTGTTTGTTATTTCTCTCTCAAACACACATCTACTTTCATAATTATATATAATCACAAATATATACTGCAATCCTTGAGGTTTCTTTAACTCTTCAGCCTTTCTTCTAAGCTAACACACACCAGAGGTAGGGGAAAAGAAAGGTTAATGGGGTTGTAGACATGTTTAGAGATAGTTCCTCAGGGAGATTCCAGTCCTTGCTAGCAGTCTATTCTACTGGAAAAAAAGCAAATATGATTCAGTGGCAGTGTCTCAATCCACAAGAAAATGTGAATCTCTATCAATAAGCAGGAACCTACAGAAGTAGAAAGAAGAAGCCAGAATACTGCCAGAAGGTTCTCAGATGCCTTTCTCTTTAGGATGTCACAACAAGCAAAGATCAGCAAGGAAAGCAAGACAAACTAATGCAAGAATGTCATCAGTGAAGACCAGGATTAGCAAAGCCCCATGATGACCAGCAAATCCTTGCAAGGCTAACCAAAGAAGGAATGTCATTCATTGTCTGTTGGATTATACTTATATCCTTTCCAAAAAGCACAGCCCTCTCAAGCTTCCCCTCCATCAAAACATAGCATGCCTTCTCACCAGGCAGGTTCCAGAAAAACACCTCATGTCTGTTCTCAGCAAAACATCCTCTCACATGTCTGCTTCAGCAAAATATCCTCTCATAAGACAGTTTCTAGAAAAACATCACATGACACAACTGAGTCTCCAATGAAAACAGAAATCTTCACTTCAATATATAATATGTACCTTTATCTTACTCAGCACTAAAATATTAAATTATTTAAATTTCATAAAATGGATGGATCTGAAACAAATAGTAAATTATCTCTCATATGCAAATACTAGTTTTCAATTATTATATTTACATCTTTAAATTTTAATACCCATGTATTTAAATGTAAATGCATATATATATATATATATATATATATATATATACATTTACACCACACATTATTTGTATGTATATTACAATTTATTCTAAAGTTTATTTATAGAAATTAGTAGGTTTCATTTGAATAAACGGTTTTATATTCCCTTTCTTATAATATTATTAGTCCTGATTTTTTAAATTAACAAAATCTATTTAGATCATAATGAGTTTCTGAAAGACTTCTCATTGTCAGTTCAGCCAAATCAAAATTCTTTTGCAAATGTAAATCCTTATTTTAATTTTAAATTATTGCATGTCACAATAGATGAAGGGTTTTGATACTTTTGCATGTATGCAATGACCTTTTATTTTAAAATTATATATTCATCATGACATTATCAATTGGTCTCTTATTCATGTAAATAAGTTATAGATGCACATATGCTCTCTCTCTCTATGCCTCTATCCCTCATTCCCTCTGTCCCCCTTTCTCTCATACACACAAACACACAAATACACACTCATACACACACACACACACACACACACACACACACAACACAACATAGCTTTTGAGTATTTAAAACTGTTCCAACTAACACATTTCTGTCTGCAATGCTCTGGCTGTATGTAGGCAGCATCTCTGACAATAACATCCAATAGAAAAATGACTTCAGGTTTTAGAGTTGTTCTGTAGCCCACCCACATGGAGGTAGGAAGATTAGTTTGAAGAAGAAAACCTCTTAAATGTCTAAAATGTCTACCACATCTATGCTCTGAGCTCTGAGTAATCCTTAGGAAAGATGATTTGCATTTATATCTCCCCTGCTTGCAAAACCATCTTGTTACATGGAAGACAGTTTTCCTGGAAAGATCCCCAGCTCAACTGCCCAAAGGAATTAAGACTCCTATCAGATGCAACTCAGGTTGTGCCACCACACATTATGAGGAGGAAAAATAATTCCACTACTTCTGCACAGAATTAACTGATTAAAATTCTCTTTCCAATTGTCCTAATGAAGATCTGAGAGTTTAATTAGGGGAAACATGGTTACAGCATAATTTTGAAGAATACCAGCTTCAGTTCCTTTATAAAAGGTCTTGAATCCTGCATTATAAAAGGGAAGAAGTGTAACGCACAAAATCTAGGGAACCATAAATGTTTAGTAAAACAAGTAAACACATAAAACACACACACACACACACAAAAAAAAAACAACTCATTAAAACCTGGAGTTTATACTTTAGATTTTTTATAGTGATTGTGTAACAAAGAATTATTAAAGTACTCATCTACAAATTGTCAGTCAAGTACAGATTATTATCAAAGAAATATTTCATGTCATAAATGTCTACATCATTGACATACAGAGGACAGGCTGTATAAAGGTACAACAATATTTATTACACTTAGTTACCACAATATTTACATGTACACAAACAAGATTTGTCACAGAGATACACATGCCTAAATTTCACATTTAAAATAATTTAAATGAATGTAAGTTAATGGACACATTTTAAATTATTTTGTTCATGTATATCACCAAACACCAGAAAAATTGGTACTGAACTTCAAGCCATATTTATCTTCAAACATTAATTCAACAGTGAAATAGATTGTAATTAGTGATTTCATCTTTTCTCAGGACATTGAAAATATGCAAATAATATTCCTGCTGATAGAAATAGAGCTTTCAGCTATTTTTAGCCTTTCTGGCAGTCTTCCTAATTTAGCTTTAGTTCTTCAAAGAGTCATAAAAAGAAAACTTCTGTCTTGATTTGTATGGCCTAGGCTATCATATGAGGAAAGGAATTATTTGAACACTGTTAAAGCATTGCCAAATAAATTAGTAATTGGCATTTATCCATATGAAAAATAAATGCTTAATTCTATAACCATTTTTAGAATTTGTAACATTTAAGATAAATATTGTGCTTTATTAATCCCTAAACTGCATCTGCCTTCTAACTTATTTGTATTAAGACATTAATCACTTATACACGATGGGTCAGATATGTATTCCATAAACTATAAAACTACTAAAACAACATGAAAACTGATATATCTATCTATTAAAAATTCATGATTTTCTCTACACATGATTTGTATATGTCTTTTGTAGTTTTCATTTTGAATTTAGCATTTTGGATTATAAGGTAATTCAGATGTAGAACATTTCACCATTTTAATTCAATAGAATAGTGTCATATACATTACAATTTAATAATATTTTTCTTATTATCAATTAGGTATATAAAATGAACACAGCAACAGCATTTGGGAAGTTTATTGGGAAATACTGTGGGCTCATATACAGTCTGCGTCTTGAGCAAGACTCTGTTCCTACTCAAAACAAGAAACAAACAAAAAAAAAAACTTTTAAAAATAAACCAAAACTAAAATCTATGGCAGTCGCATCAAGTAATACAAAACACAATTTTTAGTGTCTTAAATTCATGAGAATGTAACTCCACAGGCAGAGGACTTAAAGAGGGTCCAATAGGCTAATGCAAACCTTGAAAACACATTCCATCACCTAAGGCTCTCCTAAGCTTTTCATCTCTTCAGTGGTCTATCTTCACAATTGGCTCACTATGCAAGAAACAAAAACTTGCTGTGTACCATTTCCTTAAATGAAAATATCTACACACTGAAGGTTATGAAGGGTTAGAGCAGAGAGTCCCTGTCATCTAAAAACCATAGTGTCCTTCAAGGTCATTCTTGGTTTTATATCATAAGTTTCCATAACTCCAAAAAGAGTCAGAGAACCTTTGTGTCATGGAAAATTCTAGAAGCCTATTGACAAATATATATTTTATAGTACAATTTCTTTGTCAACAAAATAAAGGAAATAAATGCATATTTTTATTGTTTCCCTGAATATCTAAATTAATTAGGCAAATTTCACTACATAGGGATAGGCTTAAATTTAGGGAGCTTTGTTCTTAAATAAAAAAATTATTAAAATGTTGTTTAATAATATTGTTAGAAAATAAATTAAAGCTTCTTAAAGGTTTCTTATAGATGGATGTTTCATTCATATTTATTAAGGTTTAATAACATCCTAATATTTAGCAAATAGAAACTATGGATGCTTCTTAGATAATCTATTTTTCTCATGAACTTTCTCTTTTGAAACTCTGATGAAGGAAGATTCAAACTAAAATGAACTATACCTTGCTCAGCAGTAGATAGCCAATGCAAAGGGAATTGCATAGAATTTTTGGAGGTACCTTGTCTCATAATACATTATCTGGGTATTAATTTTTCCCATAATGGTATTGAACATATTTTTTGGTTTGTAGTAAGTTTTTATAGGATTTCTGTATGCAAATCTGTCTATTTATATATGTGTTTATTGTGCTTTTTCCTTGTCTCCTTTTCCAGTTATTTTTTTCATCCTATTCTGATTTGCTTCCTTTATTTTATCTGATTTTATTTTGTTATTATTTTTAGATGGTTATTGTTTCTCTAAAGAAATAAGAGTAAGAAAATTTTGGGATTTAAGTGGATGGGTGTACGTGGAGAAGAGTTGGAGTAAAAGCCATAATCATAATATATCTGAAAATTATCTATTTTTCAAACAAAATAATCAAAATTAAACCCAGAAAGCAGATTTAAATAATTGTCAACAGAGTAGTTTCAAATGGCTGAGAAATACTTAGAGAATATTCAAGATCCTGAGCCACTAGGGAAATACAAATCAAAACTAATTTGAGAATCCATCTTACACCTGTCAAAATGAATATCAAAAACGCTAGTGACAGCTCTTTTTTGGAAAGATGTGAACGAAGGGGAGCATCCCTCCATTGCTGATGGAAGTACAAACTCGTACAGCTACTTTGCTTATCAATATGACCATTCCTCAGAGAATTGGGAATTGACTTACCTCAAGATCCAGGGATATGCACAAAGAGCTCTCCAATCTACCACAAGGATACTTGCTCTACTATCTTCATAGCAGCTTTATTCATATTTCCAGAAATTGGAGACAACTTAGATGCCCTTCACCCGAAGAATGGGTAAAGAAAATGTGGTACATTTGACCAATGAACTATTATTCAGCTTTTGAAAAAACATGACATCATGAAATTTACTGGCAAATAGACAGAACTAGAAAAGACTACCCTAAATGAAGTAACCCAGACCCAGAAAGACAAACATGGCATATCTCCCCTTTTAAGCATTCATTAACCATAAAAAAATAGGTTAGTCATGCTACAATTAAGAGACACAAAGAAGCTAAGTAAAAAGGAGGGCTTATGGGACTTGCTTGGATTCTCATGGGAAGTAAAAATGGAGTGGATATTGTAGGTCTTCTGAGGGAATGGAGTAGGCTTCTATAACCAGACAAAGCTTTCAGCAGCTGTATACCAAAGTCAACCTAGCTACAATTCTGTCAATTTGTCCTCCCTGAAATATATGCTGGAGTAATGGTGTGGCAATAATTATGGGAGTGGTCAACCAATGAATTCTGAAAAGATTGCCATACAGAACTTAAAATATCCCAATTTATGATGTAGAGAATTTTTAATATCAAGTCAAACATTAGGAAAGTAACAACATATATAGAAAGTTTAAAATATTAAAATTTATCCATCATTTCATTTATTTTCAGGTTTGTGAGTCATGACCTTTACCTCAAAGAGCCTGGTAGCATTTATTTTTCTTAAAACATATTATTATAAAATGTGCTGACTATATCTTCAAAGTTAACCTTATTTATTAGTTTCAACAGAAACATAAAATCTCCTAAGGATATAAAGGATTTTTATAATCATAAAGTTTTAATATGAACACATTTAGCTTGCCCTGGGTACATGTTTGTTTTGATTTTTTGTTCTACTTCAGTTTATCAAATTACACTGGAATGTAGTTAACAGAAAAAATCAGCATTTAGCCTGCATACATATCACCAATCATACCTCCATTGAATCTGTGAATATCCAATATGGATTGATAAATAGGAGCATTCTGAAAATGAGTTATATAGCAGCTAAACTTCCAATCTTTTCTTACATTAAAAGATAATTTGTGGTTCACCTAGGGAAATATATTTTGGTGGGTTTTTTTTCTTATTTTAATGAAATGTTTAAACAAACTTAAATCCAAAATAATTTGATAACTGGGGATTTTATGGATCACCCGAAAAGGCTTTGCTGAGGAGATAACATTGCTCAGATCAAGCTAAATGTTTGCTTCTGGAGAAGCAAGATGTGTTATTTTAAATATTTCAGGCTCGTTAATAAAGACCGGTTATACAAGGGTACATATATATATGTGTGTGTGTGTGTGTATCTATGTAATTATGTATATATAAGAAACTCCCAATTTCAGAAAGCCAATTTACAATGGTAAGATCTAACCCCAATATATCTAACCTCTCCAAAATACCAGAAAAAAATCTGAAGCCACTTGATTATCCATGTCTCTTTTCCCTCTTCCTCTCCTCTTGTCCACCAAGTAAGTCTTTTCTCCCTCTCTCCTCCCCTCACCTCTCTTAGCTCCTCCTTCTCTCTCCCCTCCAGTCACTGGTCTCTCACTGCCACAATGTGAATGGATAGGAAATATCTTGCAACAGGTCAAAATTGTAACTGTGAGATTGCAAGCCTCTCCCTCACTTGATGCCCTGTCTTCCTGCTGGAGATTGGCTCTCTCTCCCCACTATCAGGCTTTTCCTCTAAGGTCACCTGAGAGTCTCTCACCTCCCAGGTCTCTGGTGCATTCTGAGGGTTTCACCCCGTCCCCACCCCCACCCCCAACCACCTACATCCTGATGTTGTCTCTTTCCATTCTTTCTGCTGGCTCTTAGGTCTTCAGTACTTTTCCCTCACCCAATAGCCTATAGGGCTCCCTCCCCCCACTCTGAACCCCCATCCCATCCACTTTCCCTCCCAGATCCCTCCCTCCCTCCCTACTTGCCATGTCTTTCTTTTCCCTCCCAAGCTGGACTGAGGCATCCTCATTGGGCCCTTCAGCTTGTTGACCTTTTTGAGTTCTGTGGACTGTATCCTGGATATACTGTACTTTTCTTTTTCTAATATCCACTTATTAGTGAGTACATTCAATGCATGTTCTTTGGGATCTGAGTTACCTCACTCTAAATGATATTTTCTAGTTCCATTCCTGCAAAACTCAGGATGTCCTGATTTTTATTAGCAGAGTAGTATTTGATTGTGTAAATGAGCCACATTTTCTATATCCATTTTTCTGTCATAGGACATCTGGGTTAAAAAGTATTTTAAAAATTTTAAGAGCCTATTTAACACAATGCAAATATGAAGAAACATGTGTTCAATTTGAAGAAATTCCTCACATTTACCTTAAAATTTCAACTGAAAAGGCATACTTTATCACACATAACCTTCATGAGAAACTATCTTGATATGTCTACTTACTGATATTTGGATCAAGTTTATTAAGTTTTATTTAAACAGTACTTAAATAAAAAAATAACACTTAATGAAGTTTCGAAGTTTTTCAGCTATAAATCTTCATTAAAGTTTTCATCTTTGGCACATAAGAAGTCATCTACTGCTACAAAGTAATATTTTAAGTAATATATATTTGTTAGAATTTAGTATAGGCAAAAACTAGAATTTTCAGGCAGAAACTCAAATATCTAAGGCCCATCATTACCACATCAATCTAATATTATAACTTTTGGACTCATAAGACTTTTTAATTAAATGCTTTATGAGGAATTGTATGAAGACCTAAGGAGGAAGTTTGAAACAAATCAAGCAGCACAAAGGGTATCTGTCCCAAAGTCCTGCTTGTGAAGAGGCAGTTAGGTCCATTACTCCAATGTCCAAAACACTCTGACAGTTAATACAATTATGATTATTATGAGTCATTTCTAACTAGTGTGTGTGTGTGTGTGTGTGTGTGTGTGTGTGTGTGTTAAGGTTCCCCTTACCTCCCCACCCCTCATCCACTTTCCCTCCCAGATTCCTCCCTCCCTCTCCACATGTGATTCTTTCTTCTCCTTCACCAGTGGGACTGGGACATCCTCAATGGTACTCTCTAGCATGTTGACCACTTTGAGTTCTGTGAACTGTATCTTGAGTATTCTGGACTACTTTTGGGGAGCTAATGTCCACTTATTAGTGTGTGTAAATCATGCATCTCCTTTTGTATCTGAGATATATATATATAATCAAGGATGCCTCACTGATGTACATGGGCCTGAAGCACCCTATCATTTTTCAAGCAGGCAGGAGACAGAACAAAAACAATCAAAATAGGTACAAAGGAACTAAATTCAGGGCATATCTGTAAACATTACACATTGAAAAATTACAATATCAGTAAGTGTGATACAATTTATAGGTGAAATGAAACTATCTGAACTGGCCTACCACAAGTTTCTGAGCCTATAATGATACAATAAGTCATTATATATACTATGTATAACAAGTTTTGTTTACATCAAGTGGAACTGGCAATCCATGCTCATACATGTTTTTTAAGTCTAAGCAGGACAGAAATCCAGACTAAAAAGTAATTTTCTCTGGAGTTAATCAAATAGCTTCTTTCATGAACATTTGTTAACTTCAGGTTTTCTTGTTTTTTTTTTTTTTGTTTTGTTTTGTTTTTAACCAGTACTATATTTTGAGCCTAAATCTCACTGTAGTCCATACTGATGTAAAATTTATGAAAGCCTTCTTGTCTCAGTCTATGAAGTACCAGGAATAAAGATAGAAAACACTAGGAATAACATACAATATATTCAAAGTTCATTTGATTGATATTGGGTTGTCTTTTTGCATTTACTGAAAATGAATTGAGATTATAATTTAATGAAATTTTCTTGTTCCCTATCCTCCTTCCAAACCTTCACAACTATACTTCCCTGTTCTATTTCTAATTCATGGTCTCTTCAATAATTATTCATACATGTATTTCTATATGAATACATATTTCTAAATATCACATCACATGTTGTGGGCATAACATCACCTTCATGTGTTCTTCATTGTTTGGGACTGTGCAATTGGTGTGCTTTTTCTTTGGGAGGACCATCTCTCTATGTAGGGTTGAAATCTCCTGGGCTTTTCCTCAGTGTACAAGGTCACTGGTGTCAACTTTGTTGCATTCACATGTGGGAAGTCATTCTGATGAAATTTTACAGGTGTATCTTCTGATGCTACCAAGATATCTGTTCTTTCTGTTTCTTTATTTCTTTTGTTTTGTTTTGTTTTGTTTTGTTTTGTTTTGTTTTGTTTTGTTTTGAGAGGATCCCAAGTATTGCAGGCAGGCTTTGAAATTGTTGGGTAAACAAGAAAAATATTAAAATTCTGACTCTAATTCCTTTTAACTTGTTCAATATTATTTAAGATGCTTTCATCCATGTTTTGTTTATTTGGTAATAGAATTAAACCCAGAACTTCAATTATAATAGGCAACTCTTTTACCAGGTACATCTATATCCAGAGCTTCCACAATCAGATTTTAGAGTTAAGTACTAAACTAAGGGAACTTTGCTTCTTAAATGTTGAACAAACAAAAATTAGTTGCTGTCCTAAGGCTATCTGTTATGAGGAATGTTTTAGATTTTCTTTAACTCATGAATGTACAAGTTAATTGCTTCTCTAGTTGTCTAAAAGCTTCAGAAATAATGTAAATTATAAATGTGCAAACATAAAAACTGGAATTTTATCATTCTGAATTTCAATAGTAAAAATAATCATCACAGTAGGAGAGTTGCTCCAGTGGTTAAGAGTACTGACTGCTCTTCCAGAAGTCCTGAGTTCAATTCCCAGCAACCACATGTTATCTCATAACAATCTGTCATAGGATCTGATGCCCTCTTCTCATGTGTCAGAAGGTAACTACAGTGTACTCACATACAAAAAAATAAATAAACAAATAAATAAAATCTTTTTTTTTACAAATTTGAAAAATTAGATTTACTTTTGGCTGATGGGCTAAGAAATGTTTGATTTTATTTCTTTTAATATTTTAATTTTTTTATTCTTGGATATATTCTATATTTACATTTTATTTCCCTTTTTTGGTTCCCCATCCCCTAAAGGTCACACATGCCCTTTTCCCTCCCCCTGCTCCCTCATCCACCCCTTCCCACTTAAATAAAATCTTTAAAAAATAGTCATCACTGTGGGAGTAAGAAGAAAAATGATAGTTAAAGTTTTCATTAAATTCTTAAGTCTGTAATTTCTTTATTTTTTCCTTGACCAAGTTATCATTTAGTAGAGTGTTGTTCAGCTTCCACATGTATGTGAGCTTTCTGATATTTTTGTTGTTATTTAAGTCCAGCCTTAGTCTGTGATGATCGGATAAGATGCATGGAATTACTTCAATCTTCTTGTACCTGTTAAAAACTATTTTATGACTAATTATATGGTCAGTTGTAGAGAAGGTACCAAGGTGCTGAAAAGAAATCATATTCTTTTGTTTCAGGACAAAATGTTCTATAGGTATCTGTTAAATCCATTCGATTCATAACTTCTGTTACTTTAACTATGTCTCTGTTTATTTTCTTTTTCCATGATCTGTCCATTGATGAGAGTGGGGTGTTGAAGTCCACAATTATTATTTTGTGAGGTACAATGTATGCTTTGAGCTTTAGCAGAGTTTCTTTTATGAATGTGGGTATTCCTGCATTTGGAGCATAGATTTTCAGAATTGAGAGTTTTTCTTGGTAGATTTTACCTTTGATGAGTATAAAATATCCTTCCTTTTTTGATAACTTTAGGTTGAAAATAAATTTTATTCCATATTAAAATGGCTATACCAGTTTATTTCTTGGGACAATCTGTTTGGAAACTTTTTTCCAATCTTTTACTATGAGGTAGTATCTGTCTTTGTCACTGGTTTAGTAAAAGGATCATGTGATTTTGTTTTCTTTGAGTTTGTTTATATAGTGAATTACATTGATGGATTTCTATATAATGAACCATCCCTGCATCCCTGTGATAAAGCCAACTTGATCTTGATCATGGTGAATGATCAATTTGATGTATTTTTGAATTTGGTTGGCAAGAATTTTATTGAGTATTTTCATAAGAGTAATTAGTCTGAAGTTCTTTTTTTTTGTTGTTGTTGGTTCTTTGCGTGGTTTAGGTATCAGAGTAATTGTGTCAAAATGTGACACCTTGTTAATAAGGTTGCTTTTACGATTATATCTCCTATGGTTTGGCCACATTTACATTTGTTTCAGTACAATTTCTCCTTAGATAAGCAAATTAATTTGGTTCACCAAATCTTGGTTTTATTGCATTTTAATTCTTATATGAAGCACTGGTTTTAATTATGATTTTTATAAACTAAAAATTCTGGACACATTCAGAAAATGTTATCTGAAAAGAATAAGTAAAAAGAATCAGCCCAGCCTTTCTATCTCAGGATCATATTGGCAGAAGTCTTTGCACATGAGTCATGTAAAACAATTGGAAAAGTGGTAAAGAACTTCCTTGGCAGGTAATCATTCAAGATTAATTTTGAAATATCATAATGATCAGATGAAGCAATAATCTCTCTAAGAGAAATGGAATATCAAGGAAACCTTCCACACCCTGTCTTAATGGAAGTTTTCTTTACTTCCCTCATACCAAAAAACAGAGCCAATTGTTACATCTCCCTATAGCATGTTCTACTATGAATTCACTTTTATCCTTGCTTATGAGCCACAGGAAGATTGACAGTTATCTTGATATAAATTTCCTTATGCTGTACTTTCAGCCAACAATCACAGTTGGTATTTATTCATTATTCAAAATCACTTTTCTCTGTGTGCTATGCTCAAGTGTTTTGGGATACACAGATACAAAGTTAAGTAACATTAATTTACTATTTTCAAGGAAAAAATGAAGAACCAATACTTGGAAAGTCCTCCTATTTTTTCTATAAAAGGAATAATAAATATAGTAAATGTTCCATTTTCATTTGTCAATTGTTATTTGGATATCTAAGTATTTTATTTTAACATCTTTTAGTACTATGCAAAATTTAATCTTGGTATTCTTTGAATTGAACTTTGCCCCATTTTGTAATTTTTGGACATTTTTTTAGCAGACATAACTTTTGACATATTCAGTACCAAAGAATAAATAAGAAGACCTAAGTATTATTAATATCTGATAATATAGCATTGTAATATTTGGAATCAGCTTAAAGGCAGTATCACAATATTTTATGAGTACATTTGATATGGGAGAGCAAGATGTTCATAGTAATGTTGATTAACTTATAATTGCCAAATGAATAAACATACCATAAACTAACTGTTGTTGGCAAATTGCTAAATTAGACATAGTTTATGTCTAGTCTGTCAATTTAAAAGATGATTTTAGCATTAGAAACTGCTATAGATCTCCCAATCATTTTGTTCTAGATAGCAAACCAGCCCTCAATGGAATAAAATGTCATTTGTTATAGCTAGTATACAAAAGACATAATTCAAGGTACTCTTACCTAAAATCATGCCTTTCATGTTTTAATAACACGTGTTAATTTTGTTGAACCAAGAATTGCACTAAACTATTATCATTTAATTTTCAAAGCTGTCTACCTGACCCCATTATCTCTTTGCTGATCTTGCTTCTCTATTCACAAGCTTAAACCTTGTTTAATTCACATCTGGCATACTGAGTTTACTAGAATATGCAGCTTGCAGATCATTTTGGAGATTGTATTTCTTCTACTAATACATTCTTGAATTAGATTCATTTTCAGATATCACTACATAAAACTGTATTCCCTGTAGATGTATATGTTTTTATGGTTATCATGCTTAATTTTAAGTCCTGTTATAAAGGACACATTTTGAATAGCATACACCCTATTACATGGACATTTTCAATTTAAATCCATTTTATTGTTTTTTTTCACATGAAGTGAAATACCAAAGAAATATGAGATGTTGGTCATTATTTTCTTCTGCATGTATTTTCAAGTATAGAAATTTGAGATAAGCAAATTATCTATAAATTATGTTGAAACAATCCAGAAAAGTATTTTTTTAAAGAATTATGGTTGGGCTCTTCATTTGTAGTCAAAATTATGCTCAATTTTGAAATTTAATATGGGAAGAAACTGGAGTATAGCATAACCAATCTAATCTTAACCTTGAACAATTTATGAATAAATGGGACTGAGACTATGATTATTTTACTTGGCTTTTATAATTTCAATGGTGATGGGTAAATCCCTAAACAACTCTTCTAACTGCTGGCCTGGCTACCTCCCTAGCCATATACCCCAGATTCCTATTGTTTCTCTTGGCCATGTGCTCATGCTCCATATTCTCTCATTGTGATTTCCTCTTCTCCTCTCTTTCTCTTCCTTCTCCCCTCTCTTCTGCACACCCAACAAGGTAATTTAAAACCAACTCACCTCTAATCCCTCTACTAATTTACTGTAGCTAATTTTATTTAACTTATAGTTCTAATTCGAGAAAAAAGTTTGCCCAACAAAGACTGTAAATGTGAAAATTCACTCATAGGTTACAAAATCTAGCATTACAATACATAGCAACAGATCAGATATCAAACATTTCCCCATTCTTATCAAAAGAAAAGGGCTTTTCTCCTATAATAAGAACCGACACACCTAAAACAATTATGAAATATTTATTTATTTATCTGTTTATTACTTTTATTATTTTTTACAGGTAATTTGATGCCCCGTTCCTGGTCTGACCTCCCACAATTCCTCATCCCATTCCTCCTCTTTCCATTTCTCTTAAAAATTGTTGCCCCCTCCCTTTCAGGTCTCACCACTTACTGAGGCTTCAACTTTCTCCAGGATTAGGCTCATCTTCTCCCAGTGAGGGCATACCAGGCAGTCCTCTGCAGTATATGTGTCAAAAGTCACAGACCAGCACTGTATGCTGCCTGGTTTACATTTCAAATGTTGTCCCCATTCCCAGTGGTCTCCCCTACTCAAATACCCCACACTACCCCTTCCCATTTGCTTCTAAGAGGATGCTCCTCAACCCACTAGCATCCCTTTTCACTGAGGAAACAAACCTCCACAGGACTAAGTAAATCCCCTCTCATTGATGCCAGATAAGGCAATCCTCTGGTACATAAGTAGCTGGAGCCATGGACTCACTCAAGTATACACTTTGGTTGGTGGTTTAGCCCCTGGGGACACTGAGGCATCTGGCTAGTTGATATTGTTGTTCTTCCTATGGGACTACAATCTATTTCAATTATTTTGATCCTTCCTCTAAGAATTCTGTTGGGGTTCCTGCACTCAACCTAAGGATTGATTGTGAGTGTCTGCATCTGTCTTAGTCAGGTGCTAGCAGAGCCTCTCAAGAGACAGCTATACCAGAATCCTCTCTACAAGCACTTCTTGGCATCAGCAATAGTATCAGGGTTTGGTGTGAATGGATGGGATGGATCCCAAGGTCAGGCAGTCTCTGGATGACCATTCCTTCAGTCTCTGCTCCATGTGTTATCCCTACTTTACCATTAGACAGGAACTATTCTGGATTAATAATTTTGAGATGGGTGTGAGCCCCAGTCCCTCAAATGGGCCCATGTCTATCTACTGGAGGTAGTCTCTTCAGGTTCTATCTCCCCATTATTGGGTATTTCAGATAATGTCATTCCCAATGGGCCCTGGGAGCCTCTTTCATACCTCAATTATGAAATTATTATGAAAATTATTAAGTAAGAGTTATGTTCCAAAAGCCTATCCAGTTTATATTTGGAAACTCAGTAGATAGTATTCTGTACAGATATCTGTATCTAAAAGAATTTTTATTATAACTTGTATTACCATCCTAAAATTACCTTCTTAGAACTAGAACATCTTTTTAAATCATAAACAACTTGAGCTTATAGTATGACTATGGCTATCTAGTCTTCAACTCCATGTGAGACCTGAAAAGGGAGTAAATATTACCTCAGTGTGCAGGAAGCACAAGGACAAAGCTTCCAAAAGTTGTAGAAATGACAGAGACAGCTAAAAGCTGGACAGCCAATATTTTCTATAACATTTAATCATCTATCTTCAGCCTTCTTGCCCAGAATATCTGACAGACCGTTTGTGAAGCGAGAGTTATGAATCCTTGATTCTTGGCAGGGCTTGGCAGTCAACTTTCCTTCATCAGTTTGTTCTTTCTGGACAATATTCTGTCTTCAGATAAGTTTTGGGGATTTTTCTTTGCCAGTGGCTAGCGTGTCACATTTGAAGCAACTCCATATGGAGGCCATCATCTTCTCTCATGTTGAATAGGGTGTTGCCTGAAGCTGGCATATCTCAATGTCAAAAGTCCATAAATTAATGTAAACTTCTTTAAAGTCCTTCTTTATGTGTCTCTGAGATTATTGAAGACCACCTTTCTAATTACAGTGTATCAGAACAAGCAAATGCTGCCTGTCTCTAGCTAGAGTACATATGAGTAGGTCCATGGCTCCTGCGACATATATAACAAAGGACTGCATTATCTGACATCAATGGGAGGGAAGGTGCTTGGTCTTGTAGAGACTTGTTTCCCCCCACAAGGGGGCTGGGGGAGGGGTGAGCTGGGAGGGGTTAAATGTATAGAGGAACTCCCTCTTGAAGGCAAAGTGGAGAAGGAGTGGGGTGTTACTGAAGGTAAACTGGGAAGGGGGAAACTTTTGAAATGTAAATAAATAAAATAATTAATAAAAATAATTTCCTAATTCTTTTAGGTAGGTTGGTTGTCATTATAAGAGCAAGAGCATTTTTATTTAAATAAATTCAAAGCAGAAGTCCATTGGAACTCCAAACACGTACCAATTGTATTATGTATCAACATGTGTACAAATTTCAATTCCTCAAACTTTATAAAATGAAAGACACAACCCAGTGTTTGGCATTGCTTTAAGTTAACATCAGTAAGCAGAGTCTGGATTCTTAATTGAAGATAACACATCTCTATGGGCTGCCATTCTAATTTCTCAAGCTCATGTGGAACTTCTCTGTCTGGAACAATATTCTTTGATGTTATTGTAAGTTCCAGATTGGATTCTTCTGAGGATTTTCAATTTTGATTTAAAGAGTCTTTTAATCTCTGTTTCATGGTTTCTAATCTTGTATCTAATTTTTCAGTCTCATCTTTCTCTCTCTTATTTTGATCTCTTCCAAAGAGAATATACACAAGAGTAATCACTGAGAACAAATAAAAAACCAAAAAACAAAACAGCCTTTTGTATGCTAATAAGCAATCAAGATCATCTAATCCAGATGCAGGTTTTATTGTATATCCTTGCATCCTAAATATAAAAAACTCTTGCTAAAGAGTTTTCCAATTGGAGACCACACATACAAATATGTGGTTATATAGGCTATTTTTACTCAGATAACTTCACTTTCTTTTTTATTGGATATATTCTTTTTTTTTCATTTTTTTATTCTATATTCTTTGTTTACATTCCAAAGGCTTTCCCCTTTCCAAGTTCCCCCCACCATTCGTCCCATAAGTCCTCTCCCCCACCAACTATGCCCCAATCATCCCCCCCACCATTTCTCTGTTCTGGTACTCTCCTATAAAACTGGACCTAATCTTTTGAGGCCCAGGGTCCTCTCCTTTCTTCTTCTTGGGAATCCTTTGACTTGGTAATTCTGCCTTGAGTATTTAGAACTTCTGGGTTCATTAATATCCAGTTATCAGTGATTGCAATTCATGTGTATTCTTTTGTGATTGGGTTAACTCGCTTAAGATGATATTTTCCAGATCTAACCATTTGCCTACAAATAGCATGAATTCATTATTTTTAATTGCTGAGTAGTATTCCATTGTGTATATATATATATATATATATATATATATATATATATACCACATTTTCTGTATCCATTCCTTCTTTGAGGGATATCTGGGCTCCTTCCAACTTCTGGCTCTTGTAAACAAGGTTGCTATGAACATAGTGGAGCATATGTCTTTATTGTATGCAGGGGAATCCTCTGGGTATATTCCCAGGAGTGCTATGCCAGGGTCCTCTGGAAGTGACATGCCCAATTTTCTAAGGAACCGCCAGACTGATTTCCAGAGCAGTTGTACCATCTTGCAATCCCACCAACAGTAGAGGAGTGTTCCTATTTCTCCACATCCTTGCCAGCACCTGTTGTCTCTTGAGTTTTTAATCTTAGCCATTCTGCATTTCATTTCTCTTTTTCTGGTTCCCTGCCCCCCAAAAGTCCCATATGCCCTTTTCCCTACCGCTGTTTCCCCATCTACCCTTTCTCACTTCCCTGTTCTGGTATTCCCCTACACTGATGCTTTGAGCATTCCCACAACCAGGGTCCAGTCCTTCCTTCCTTCTTGTTGGACATTATTTGGTATGTGGATTGTGTCTTTGGTGTCCCAAGATTCTAGGCTAATATCCACTTATCAGTGAGTGCATACCATGGATATTCTTTTGAGACTGGGTACTGGACACCATGATACTTCCAGAGGACCCAGCCATACCACTCCTTGGCATATACCCAAAAGATTCCCCAGCATGCAATAAGGATACACGCTGCACTATATTCATAGCAGCCTAATTTATAATAGTCAGAAGCTGGAAAGAAGCCAGATGTCCCTCAACGGAAGAATGGACACAAAAAAATGTGGTATGTATACATAATGGAGTACTATTCAGCCATTAGAAACAATGAATTCATGAAATTCTTAGAGAAATGGATGAAGCTGGAGATCATACTAAGTGAGGTAACCCAGTCTCAAAAGAATACCTATGGTATAACTTCACTTTCATTCCAGCAAATGAATAGGATTGTTTGGAAGAGGAAGATGTTTTGGAGAACAATTAAATACAAGAATCATCAGTCTAGAGCTAATATTAAACATTATTAAAGATTATAATGTGTTTAGGAATGTTCTAACTATGTTCATGTAATATGAACTTGATTGCCTGCTCATGCTCTTTTGGTGAGAGAATCTGAATCAAGTGGACTCTGCCCCATATACTTGGATTAGTCTACTGAAAAGCTCAAAGTTCAACAGGATTTGGGAGGTGGTAGAACTTTAGAAGATGGGGCTTGTTGAAAGAGAATGGAATGTCATCTGAGGAATTTAGCACCTAATTGAAGGTAGTTCATGTCCTGGTGACCTATATTTTGCCCTTGTTCCTTAAGTCTTTGATTCCAGTTGATAATAAGGAGAGGTTCCTCTGTTAAGTCTTTCTGTTCTTCAGAGTATGTGCCAAGAATCAATGAAGCCTAATATGTAGTACTTCTGAAACATTGAGATGAATGAATTTTCAGCTTTGGATTGTTCTGTTGTGTTTTAGATAGAGTTGTAGAAAGCTCACTAACAAAGCTTAAAGCCTACTGTGATGGCTAAGCCCAAAGCCCAATTTGATAGATTTAGATTCACTTGGAAAAGCAGCTCTTGGCATGAGTGAGGGGGTGTATTTTTATTACATTAACAGAGGAATGAAGAGCTATCCAGTGTAGGTGGCACTGTGGCTTGTCTGGATGCCTGGAAACTATATAAAGAGAAAGCAGTCTGAGCAGCACTGGACTTGTTGCTCACAAGCAGTTCCAAATCTCACTATCCTGGCTTCCTGGAATGAGCCATAATATATTCCTCTTTTGAAATATGAATCAAAATAAACATTTTCTCCCCTAGCTTTTGTTATAGTGGTTATTGTGTATTTCATGCCAGCTATAGAAAAAGAAGTGAACACTATTGTTGTGACTGTCAGGCAAATGCAGTGGCAGTAACAGGTGAGGGCAGGACGGATGAGAGACCACACCAGGCCAAACAGTTTCATATGGGGTTTATTGGGAATGTGGGAACAAAGGTGGCGGCAGAAAGAAAGAAGAGAAAAAGGAGGAGTAGGAGCAGGAGGAGAAGGAGGAGGAGGTGGAGGAGGAAGAGGAGGAGAGGGAGGGAGGGAGGGAGAGAGAGAGAGAGAGAGAGAGAGAGAGAGAGAGAGAGAGAGAGAGGGGCTACTCATATTTATACTAATGGTGACTTGGTCACAGGTAAAAGTGAGCCCAGTGAATTCTGGGTACATGGTGTCTCTTGACTTGGCAAAAGGCCTATAGGTCTTGCTGTCTCCTATGTGATGTCAAAGGCTTTGGAGGTCCCGATACTAACAATTATTATCAAGGGGAATATTTCAATGTATGCTAAAATGCTTTTAGGTAATATAATATATCTGCATTGTTGCAAAATTTGTTGTTATTAGTTTTTCTTTTATTATATATACTAGTATCTAATGCTTTTCAAGGCAAAAATGATTTGGAATCTGTGCTTAGGTATCAAAAATAGGTTCTATGTGCATATATTTCAAGGGACACCAAAAATAATAAATTCACACTTATTTTGGATGTTATATAAATTAAAAAGAATTAGATGATATCATTACATCCATTCAACACTTTTTCACATTTTTAAGTTATTTTGTTGCATGTTTTAGTTATCATTTCAGAACTTTCAATACATGAATACAATTATAGGATGAAAAACAAATGTATGGAAGTCTAATGTTTAATCAGAGAATTAATTGTGATAATATCCTGTTTATTTTGGATGAATAATATGTAACTATTCTATTCCTCCATGAGTCATTCTTGATAAAGAATCATTTATATTATAAAGTGGAATGTCCTTTTAGCAGCATGCCATTTAATATAAAAGCTATCATCTTTAATGTAATTAATTATAAGAGCAATTTAATTTCAATTATTTTATTACTGAAAACTAAAGTGTGTATACTTATCTCATAGTTTTTACCAATTATCATTTGTGTGATAACTAGAAATAATAAGTCTTGAAACTTTTCAAACAAATATATTAGTATGTTACAACAGAATTGTCATTTATACAATTATCATCAAACAAATTTTTAAATCTGTCTTCAAAAGATACAGAGAAATCGTGGTGGGGGAATGATTGGGGAATAGTTGGGGGGAGAGGAATTATGGGACGTATGGTGGGGGGGAACTGGGAAAGGGGAAAGCCTTTTGCATGTATCATACTAAGTGAGGTAACCCAGTCTCAAAAGAATACCCATGGTATGCAGTCACTAATAAGTGGATATTAGCCTAGAATCTTGGGACACCAAAGACACAATTCACATACCAAATGATGTCTGACAAGAAGAAAGGAATGGACACTAGTGCTGGAAAGGATCAAAGCATCAGTGTAGGGGAATACCAGAAGAGGGAAGTGGGAAGGGGTGGATGAGGGAGCAGGGGGAGGGAAAAGGTCATGTGGGACCTAAGGGGGGTGGGGAAACAAAAAAAAGGAAATGAAATGTAAATATAGAATATATCCAATAAAAAAATTACAAAAAAAGAAAATAAAAAAATAAAAAATAAATAAAAAATTTAAAAAAGGAGGAAAATATTTAAAAATCTTATATGAATTCTTTTTCCTATGGAGAAAGATTTTATAAATATTACATTTCTCCAGAGAAAATAATAATGTTCCTGAAATAGTACCTTCCTTCTTGTTTAGCTTTTTTGCATTTGTGGATGATGCTTGAATCTCAATTAGAAGGGTGATTGAAATAGTCATAGAAGGCAAATGGTGGGCAAGAACTGGATGGGTGAGAAGATGGAGAGGGGAATGTGAGTATTTAGGATCAAGTGTGGGGAGAGACTCGAATCAGGGCCAGAAAGCCAGGAGAATGAATGGAAATCTGCAGCTGGTGGGTATTGGGATGGGGAACATCTCCAGAACATGCCAGAGACCTAGGTGGGAGATGTTCCCAGTAGTCTATAGGGGGAATCTTTAGCTAAGACTCATAGCATAGCAAGGGGGGGAAAACTAAAGAGTTCAAATCTTGTTGCCAGGAGGAATAAGGACACCTACACAAAAATTTTGATACTAAATGTGTCCACTCTACAAGAAATGCAGGGACAAAGATGGAGCAGAAACTGAGGGAATGGTCAACTAGTAACTGAACCAAAATGATACCCATTCTATGGTTAAGCACCAATCCCTGTTACCATTAATACTATGTTCTGCTTACACACAGAAGTCAACCATTCCTGTTTTGTTTTTGTTTTTTTTGTTTGTTTGTTTTTTTCTGAGAGGCTCTGACTGAAACAGAGGCAGAGAGACCCACAACCAAATATTAAACAGAGTTCAGGGATTCTTATGGAAGATTTAGAGGAAGGATTGAGGACCCAGGAAAAGATTGGAATTCCACAAAAAGACCAACAATGTCAACTATTCTGGTCCTCCAAGCCTCTCAGAGACTGAACCTCCAATCAAAGAGCACATACTGTACACAATAGCACATATGTAGCAGATGTTTCACTTAGTCTTCATGGGGATCCCACAACTAACATTAGGGCTAACCCTAAAGCCATTGCTTGTCAGTGGAATAAATTCTATCTGGGCTGACTTGTCTGGCCTCAGTGGAAAAGGATGTGCCTAACCTTGAATCAAAGGAAGGAGAAATGTGGACAGGGACTGTGCAAGGTGGAGATCAGGAATGTGAGGTCAGTGATAGGATAAATACATACATACATAAATAAATAAATAAATAAATAAATAAACAAACAAACAGGAAGAAAAGAAATTGAATACTTTCCCGTATGTATTCTTCTAGGCAATGGTGCATTATTATTCCTTTATTTTCTGAGTTTGATGACAAAAATGTGTTCATGTTTTCAATCTTATGAGAATCTTTTATTATGTAAATGTAATTTCACTGATCATTATTATGTGTTTGCATGTGTATGTCTGAGAGAATGGGTTTGTGTTCCTGTGTGTATGATATATGTTAGTGGTGTGTTTAGACTATTTACACAAGAAGCATGTGAGGTCTAGTAATAATTGTGTGGCATTGAGTCTCTATTTTCTGCTTACCTTGCTTACAGGAAATGAATTGATGTCATGCTTCTGCTGCAAAGTACGCTGAAATCCTGAATCATCTTATCAACCTGTTATAAGATATTTCATACAAAATGCTTCATATAGTGCACCCCAAATTTTTCTGTTAATTGTAAGATATGAGAAAGTATTCAAATTAATGGACTAGGAAGTAAGAATTAAAATTGAAAGTGCAAAAAAGAGAAATATAATAAGACAGTTGCGCTTTACTTGTTCAGCAATATAGCAATGAGAATACTGAAGAAAAATCAAATATATAGATGTAAATATGTCATTTATAAATTTCATATTCACTTAAAGGTATTTCTTGACTCAAACATATAAATGGAATAGCAATGTATTACAATTCACCAATTTATTCTTTTTTTCTTTCTTTGTTAGATATATTTATTTACATTTCAAATTATTTCCCCTTTACTGGTTCCCCCCCTAAAAGTCCCATAAACCATCTCCCATCTCTCTGTTCCACAATCACCATTTTTTCTAACTTACTATCCGTAAAGGAGTTTACTTGAAGAATTTAGTAATAGTACCCAAAGCAAATCAATTTCTTTCCAACTGTTGGCTTGGGATCTTTAGGGTATGCCAGTTAATAAAAGCTGGTTGCCAGAATGGAGTATTTTATTACATAAAAGGCTCTTTACCCACTTCTGTAGATCAGCTTTATAAGGATGAACTGAGCCTTTCGTTAGAATCTTGATTGTCAAGGGGACTTGAGTTAATTTAGGTCATATGAAAAAGAGCAGGTACTTGTAAAGGGCTTATGAAATGTTTAATGGATTCCAGAAGAGGAGGCAGGCTATAGATGCAAAAGAAGTAAGATTGAGAAGGACTAGAATTAAAGTAGACTGGTAGGTAATTTAACCTGCCTTTGGGGGCAAGGTGGCCTGCTTTCAGGCAAATTATTTCAATACAGAGTACAAGATGTGCCTTTGATATCTGGTGCTCCATAACACTTCATAAACTTGAAAATCCTAATGGGTATCATTATATGTGTGAAGATCATGTTAATGATAATCTCAGTGAAGAGTCTTAAGCTTCTGAAACTCTTCTTGCACTTGAGTTCAAATAGAAATGCTTAAGAAACAAATTTAATCAAACAAAGCCAGTTTCAAAATATATTAGCCATTTGTGCCTATATATATTGGTTTTCATGATTCTTTGAATCTGTCAAACCCATGAATTTGATAAGGTCATTAAATTTAACATATTTTTGATAGCATTATATCATGGCAATCTGAGTCTGAACTTAGAAGATTGTGTGTCTTTATACCTTACAGCCAAAAGTTGGAATATAGTAATGTTTGTTTAGACTGTCAGGAATGACAGATGGAGTTATGCAAATGATGACAAACATATCCAGATAGCTGACAGCAAAAGGGAATATAATGAAAGGTTTGAGGACAAAGTTGAAGTGGAAAATGAGCCCATGAGATCAGTTTGCTGGGCTCTGTGGTTTACACTATAAATTTCTGTCTTGGTAAATCCTTAGAACTGTTGCAGAGTTATGAAACCACAAAAACTCATTAAGGAAACAGGAGCATGCCTACCAGGAAAAGTGGTAAGTATATTTGTGTTAAAATATTTGATAAGGGGAAGGTGTTTGAGGTGTATAAAATCCTCTCTTTCTTTTCCAGAGAATTGTGGCAAGGCTAATGCTTTAACCAGGGTCCTCTGACAAGTTTGTCACTATGAATAGGAATATCCATAATATTTTCCCCGCTTTTTCTTTTATCATAACATTATTAATAGCAATATCTATATTGTGTCATATTTCAATAGTTTGAAGATTGTAAGAAACAGAGCCATCTTACAAATTTTGTATCGATTTTATCCTCTGATATTGATATTGAACATCAGAAGTACTATATAATCATCTTTTATTGTATCACATATTCTAAAGACTTATATGTAGGTCCTTAAAATATTTACTAGCAATAACAATGTCAACACAACTTATATTTTGCCTAGTAAATTCTAGAAGATTGATGCCATAAAACCATAAATTTTAAGTAAAAAAATTGAATCCATGGAATCAATAAAACTACAGAATAAACACTTGTGGACTGCAAATTATCATCAATTTGAAAATAAGTGAGAGGAAGTAAGTAAAATCAAAAGAAGGTTAAATTGTTATTGTGCACTCTAGGGAGGAAATAGAGTACAGAGGAAGGAGAGTGCACTGAAGATGAACTCTCAGGAATGTAAACATCGATGTCAGATAGGCCATCCTGTGCTACCTTTACATCTGGAGTCATGTGTCCTCCCAGTGTGTACTCCTAGGTTGGTGTTTTCATTCCTGAGAGCTCTGGGGTGTCTGGTTGGCTGATTTTGCTGTTGTTCCTGTTGGGTGACTAACCCCTTCAGCTCCTTCAGTCTTTCCCTTAACTCCTCCATTGGGGTCCTGTGTAAGCCCTGTGGCCCAGCATAGTGGAATGCTAGGGCACTGAGGTAGGAGGGGGTGGGTGGGTAGGTGGGGAGCACACTCATAGAATCGGGGGAGGGGGAAAGTGTTAACTGGGAAGGGAGATAACATTTGAAAGTTGAAAATATAAGCAATAAAATAAAAATATTTAAAAAATTAAAATAAACAAGGAAAATTAAATTAAGAAAAAAGTAAACATCACATCTGTTGAAAGCAATATATATATATATATATATATATATATATATATATATATATATACTGAAACCGAGAATTTTCATTTTAGGGAAGCACCAAGCCACACTGTGGTGCAGATTCCTTTTTCACGAGAGCAACTTGGAAACATTTACTTCTCCCAGTTATTACTGGAGAAATTCCAATGAGTCAAACCAGATATTTTTTGAATATTTTTTTTAGATATTTTCTTTATTTACATTTCACATCTTATACCCTTTCCAGGTTTCCTTTCCTGAAAACTATTACCCCTCCTCCTGTTTCCATGAGGGTGCTCTCCCATCCACCCAATCACCCCTACCTCCACACCCTGGCATTACCCTACACTTGGCATTGAGACTTCACAGGACCAACAGCCTGTGATGTCTCCGCCCATTGATGTCTGACAAAGATGTCCTCTGCTACTTATGCAGCTGGAGCCATGGGTCCCTCTATGTGTACTCCTTGGTTTGTGGCTTAGTCCCTGGGAGCTATGGGGGCTCTGGTTGGTTGATATTGTTGTTCTTTCTATGGGGTTACAAACCTCTTCAGCTCCTTCAGTTCTTTCTCTAACTCTTCCATTAGAGACATGATGCTCAGTCCAATGGTTGGCTATGAGCTTCCACCTCTGTATTTGTCAGGTTCTAGCAGAGCCTCTCAGTAGACAGCTATATCAGACTCTTGTCAGCATGCTCTTCTTGGCATGCGAATAGTGTCTGGGATTGGTAAGTGTATATGGGATGGGCAGTCGCTTGATGGCCTTTCCTTCAGTCTCTGCTCCACACTTTGTCTCTGTATTTCCCCTGATGGGTAATATTTCCCCTTCTTAGAAGGACTGAAGTATCCACATTTTGGTTTTCCTTTGTTGTTGTTGTTGTTGTTTTTCAGTTTCTTTTTTTATTAGATATAGTCTTTATTTACATTTCAAATGTCCCCTTTCCTGTTCCAACCCCTAAGATCCCCTAACCTATTTCCCTTTCCCTTGATCATCAATGCACCCACTCCTATTTCCCTGTCCTGGCATTCTTCTATACTGGAACTTCTTAGCCTTCTCAGGACCAAGGGCCTCTCCTCCCTTTAATGTCCAACAAAACCATCCTCTACTGCATGTGCAGCTGGAGCCATGGGTCCTTTCATGTGTACTTTTTGGTTGGTGCTTAGTCCTTGGGAGCTCTGGGGGTACTGGGTGGTTCACATTGTTCCTCCTATGGCATTGCAAAGCTCTTCAGCTCCTTGGGTCTTTTTTCTAGCTTCTCCATTGGGGACACTGTGCTCAGTTATGGTTGGCTGAGATTGTCTCCCTCTACATTTGTCATGCACTGGCAAAGCCTCCCAGGTGACAGCTATATCAAGCTGCTGTCAGCAAGTACTTTTTGGAATCCACAATAGTGTCTGGGTTTGGCAACTGTATATGGAATGGATCCCTAGGTGGGGCAGTCTCTGGATTGTTTTGCCCCAAGGCTCTGCTCCACACCTTGTCTCTATACCTCCTCCTATGTTTATTTTGTTCCCTCTTTTTAAAAGGACTAGAGTATCCATACTTTGGTCTTCCTTCTTCATGAGTTTTATGTGGCCTGTGAATTGTTTCTTGTGCATTTCTAACTTTATATATTAATAAATACATTGAAACAATTAATTTGGATAGTAAAATGAACTATTTTTTAAATAGTGACAATGACTAAGAAAATTTTACATCTAGGAAGATGAATATTACTTGGAAGAAATGTATTTATTTTCTTTTTGTTCAAGATAGATAATTAAACTCAATTAGATGATATATCAAAATTGTAGAGAATTAGTGGTTAGTGTTATTGTAGTGGTAGATGAATGTGCAATTATTTAAATTTTGAGAATTGTATAAATTTTTGAAATTGGGTGGCAGTCATATTTCAGAAATAGAACATGATATACAAGACCTCATTTCAGCTGTAATGAATCTAAGGAGAAAGATTATTCATGGATACTGAGCTTTATATGATGATTGAAAGATAGAAATATTAAGCCTCCATGGTTTATTAGGCTCTGTTTTTCTATGAGAGAAATGAAGTGAATACTGAGAGTACTGTGAAACAATATCCCAGAAAGTTTATGTTGAAGAAACATCTAAAATCTCAATGTATAGGAAGCAGAAAGTACTGTAAATTGACATATTTATGGACTATCAGGAAAAGCTAAAGGATGTAAAATAACAGTGCCAGTAAAATGCATGACTGTAGGTCTGTAGATCAAAACAGAATAACATTAATAAAAATATAAGCAGGAATATTGTATGACAATGGACAATTATCAATTATTAATTGAGTAGGGAGATAATTATATTATTTTAAGACATGAGTTATTGTAAAGAACAAAAGGAGATTCATTTCATGTGGCCATGTCAGAAACAGGGATAAATAAAAGACTTTAGTGGTCCAAGTCCACATTTGCAGTACTGGTCATAGCTTGGCTCAAAATAGAGGAAGGTTTGGGGTAAAGGGGAAATAGTTTATATCTTTAAGCAGTTCTGGTCTAAGATGTATCACATAGATCTCTGGCTCAATAATAACTCTGTAAATTGTCCTTGTCACTGTCATCTCTTAAAAAGATCATCTGCGCTTCTCAGGAGATGACTGGTACTGCCTTTGAGTGTAGCATCACCATTTTGGATAACTGCCTTCCTCTGGAAAAAGTTTGTTTTTTGTCTTCATAAGTTGTTTGTGTTGATTCCTGAATCCACGGTGACTGAGCTTTATGATATAGACTTATCTTTGTGCTGTCAGCATAGAATAAGATAGATTAGACTTGTGTGCCTTGTGTGATTAATGTGACTCTGTGCAGAGGTGAGCAGGTGAAGCAAAGCAAAGGAGAGAGATGTAAAGTGGAGGCAAGAATACAAAACTTTATCCTGTTGTACTATTTTGTGGATCTGAGTAAGAAATCAATGCATTTTTTAGCAGAAACAACTCATTTTAGAGGATTCAAGGTAAATAAATGAGAATGATATACCCTGAAAACAATGTTTTTCTCTATGTGATTCTTGTCACAGTCCATTTCACTCCAGGATTTCTGACGACTGTCTTTGAATTTGCTCATTCTTTGATAGCTTGTCTACTTCTCTTTGCACCCCTCAAATCTCTGCATCATATCATACTTTTCAACATTACAGTTCACTCACAATTACCCCAGGAAAAGGTTCTCCTATGTTCCCTATCCTTTCTTTTATTTAAGCAACATAAACCTAACATCATATAGAAATACATTTCCACTTAGCACTTTTTTTTTCTTAATCGATATGGAATGAATATTATTCTTTTGAGACACATATCTACTATATCCTTCTGGATAAGAGTAGGTTGTTTATAGCATACTAATTCATTTTTCATGAACGGCATTTCAATCAGTAATAGGAAGTCTTCTTAGCTAAACAAAGCATTGTTAATATTTCATAGTTATCTAAGATCATTTACCAACTTTAATATTATATAATAACTGGTATTTTCTTTGAGACACTTTTAACATTTCCTCTCTTCATTTATAGTGTTAAGCTTCTAGGACTGTGAGATGGCAGAGTAGATAAGGTCCATTACTACCAAGCATGATAACCTGAGTTGGATACTTGAATTGACAGGATGAAAGAAGAGATATGACTTATACTAGGGACAACCTGACCTACACAGTTGTGTTATGCCAGATGAGCAGACCCCATCAACACTAAAAAAGCACATCCTTTTTCATTAAGTAATTTATGTATTCACTTTCTATCCCAGTTGCAACCCTTTCCTCTTATCCTCCCAGTCCCTACAAATCTCTCTCATATTACCTATTCACCTTCTCCTCAAAGAAGGGGAAGCCCAACTATCTTTGCTCCAGGATGACAAGACAGGCAACACCAGGTACACAGAGATATCCCGAGTTTAACATCACTCAGGAGACAGCCCGCCAGGCTATGCTGTACACAGGGATAACCTAGTATAACATTGCTTGGGGCAAGGCACACAAAGGCTCCAATAGCACCCAAGAGTAGGGCAGCCCATCAGCAATCTGTGACAGGGGAAACCCAGTCATCCACAAGTGCAAAAATAGCCTTACAGGCTCACAGGAGGTTCAAGAACCAGCCAGTGACAACAGGACCAACTAACACCAGATATAACCAGATGGCAAAAGGCAAACTTAGGAAAGTTACTAAGAGAAATCAAGGCAATATGACAGCATCCGAACCTAATTCTCTGACAACAGCAAGTCCTGGATACCCCAACACCAGAAAAAAGAGATTTAGAATTAAAATCACATACCATGCTGCTATTAGAGGATTACAGGAAGGACATGAATAAATCTCTTAAAAAACACAGGAGAACATGAATCAAAAGGTACAAGCCCTCACAAAGGAAACAAAAAAAAATCACTTAAAGAAATTCAGGAGAGCCGGGCGTGGTGGCGCACACCTGTAATCCCAGCACAGAGGCAGGTGGATTTCTGAGGGCCAGCAAATATTTTCAACAAAATTATGGAAGAAAACTTCCCTAAAGATGCCCATGAATATACAAGGAGCCTACAGAACTCCAAACAGACTGGACAATAACAGAAATAATTCCCATCACATAATAACCAAAACCCCAAATGTACTAAACAAGAAAGAATATTAAAAACAGTAAGAGAAAAAGGCCAAGTAACATATAAAGGAAGACCTTTTAGAATTACACCAGATATCTCACCAGAGACAATGAAAGCTAGAAGATTCTGGGCAGATCTAATACAGACTCTAAGAGAACACAAATGCCAGCCAAGTCCAGCCAAGACTATACCCAGCAAAACTCTCAATCACCATAGATGGAGAAACCAAGATATTCCATGATAAATCCAAATTTACACACTATCTTTTCACAAACCCAGCCCTACAAAGGATAATAATTGGAAAATGCCAATACAAGGAGGTAAACTACACCCTGGGAAAAACAAGATAGTAAACTTCTTTCATCAAACCTAAAAGAAGATAACCACCCAAATATAAAAATAACATCAAAAATAACATGAAGTAATAATCACTATTCCTTAATATCTTAACATCAATGTACTCAACTCCCCAATAAAAGGACATAAACTAAAAGACTGGATACTTAAACAGGACCCTACATTTTTCTATATACAGGAAACACACCTCAGGGTCAAAGACAAACAATACCTCAGAGTAAAAGGGTAGAAAATAATTTTACAAGCAAATGGTGTCAGGAACCAAGCAAGAGTAGACATTCTAATATCAGAAAAATTTGATTTTCAACCAAAAGTCATCAAAAGAGACACGGAAGGACACTTCTTGCTGGTCAAAGGAAAAATCCACCAAGAAGAACTCTCACTTCTGAACATCTGTGCTCCAAATGCAAGGGAACGCTCATTCATAAAATAAACCTTACTAAAGCTCTAAGCACACATTGCACCTAACACAATAATTGTGGGTGACCTCAACACTCCACTTTCCTCAATGGACAGATCAGGAAAACAGAAAATAAAGAGGGACACAGTGAAACTAATTGAAGCTTTGGACCAATTGGATTTAACAGATATATATAGAATATCATCCTAAAGCAAAAGAATATACCTTTTCCTAAGCACCTCATGGTACCTTCTCCAAAATTGACCATATAATGGGTCACAAGATTGACCTCAGCAGATAGAAGATCAAACTAATCCTATCAGATCACTATGGAGTAAGAGTGGTTTTCAACAGCAACAAAAACAACAGATAGCCCCCATACACATGGAAGTTGAAGAATATTCAAAGATAACTTGGTCAAGGAAGAAAGAAAGAAAGAAATCATAGACTTTTTAGAATTTAATGAAAATGAAGGCACAACATAGCCAAATTTATAGGAAACAATGAAACTAGTGCTAAGAGGAATACTGATAGCCCTGAGTGCCTTCAAAAAGAAACTGGAGAGAGCATACACTGGCACACATGAAAGCCCTGGAACAAAACAAGGTAATTCACCCAAGAGAAGTAGAACACTCTTCAAACTCAGGGATGAAATCAATCAAGTAGAAACAAAGAGATCCATACAAAAAAATCAAAACAAACAAACAAACAAACAAAACCCAGGAGCTGGTTCTTTGAGAAAATCAACAAAATGGATAAACCCTTAGCCAGACTAACCAGAGGGCACAGAGACAATAGAAATAAAAAGGGAGATATAACAACAGAAAAAGAGGAAATTAAAAAATCATCAGAACCTATTACAAAAGCCTATACTCAACACAACTGGAAAATTGGGAGGAAATGGACAATTTCCTAGACAGATAGCAAATACCAAATTTAAATCAGGATCAAATAGATCACCTAAACAGTCCCATAACCCCTAAAGAAATAGAAATGTTCATTGAAAGTCTTCCAACCACAAAAAGCACAGGACCAGATGGTTTTACTACAGAATTCTATCAAACCTTCAAAAAACACTAATACTCTTGAACTACTCCACAAAATAGAAACAAAAGGAACACTACCCAACTCGTTCTATGAAGCCACAAAACACAGGTTCATTTTATGAGATACTGAAAAAGCATTTGACAAAATTCAGCATCCTTTCATGCTAAAAGTCTTGGAAAGAACAGGAATTCAAGGCCCATACCTAAACATAGCAAAAGCAATATACAGCAAATCAGTAGCCAACATCAAACTAAATGGAGAGAAACTTGAAGCAATCCCACTAAAATCAGGGAGTAGACAAGGCTGCCACCTCTCTCCATATCTTTTCAATACAGTACTTGAAATTCCAGATAGAGCAATTAGACAACATAAGGAGGTCAAAGGACTACAAATTGGAAAGGAAGAAGTCAAATTATCGCTATTTGCGGATGATATGATAGTATAATTAAGTGGCCCAAAAATCTCCACCAGAGAACTACTACAGCTGATAAACAACTTCAGCCATTACTAGTTATAAAATCAACTGAAGTAAATCAGTAGCCTTCCTATACTCAAAGGATAAGCAGGCTGAGAAAGAAATTAGGGAAATGACAATAGCCACAAACAATATAAAGTATCTTGTTGTAATTCTAACCAAATAAGTGAAAGATTTTTATGACAAGAATGTCATGTCTCTGAAGAAGGAAATGGAAGAAGACCTCAAAAAATGGAAAAAAATCTTCCAGGCTCATGGCTCGGCAGGACTAATATAGTTAAAATGGCCATCTTGCCAAAAGCAATATACAGATTCAATGCAATCCCCATTTAAATCCCAACTCAGTTCTTCATAGAGTTAGAAAGAGCAATTCTCAAATTCATCTGGAATAACAAAAAATCCAGTATAGCTAAAACTATTCTCAACAGTAGCAAAACTTCTGGGAGAATCAGTATCCCAGACCTCAAGCAGTACTACAGAGCAATAGTGTTAAAAACTGCATAGAATCGGTACAGTGACAGGCAGGTAGATCAATGGAATAGAATTGAAGACCCAGAAATGAACCCACACACCTATGGTCACTTGATCTTCGACAAAGGAGCTAAAATCATCGAGTGGAAAAGAGATAGCCTTTTCAACAAATGGTGCTGATTTAACTGGAGGTCAGCATGCAGAAGAATGCAAATCCATCCATTCTTATCTCCTTGTACTAAGCTCAAGTCCAAGTGGATCAAGGACCTCCACATAAAACCAGACACACTGAAACTAGTAGAAAAGAAACTGGGGAAGAGCATTGAGCACATGGGCACAGGGGAAGTTTTCCTGAACAAAACACCAATAGCTTATTCTCTAAGATCAAGAATTGATAAACTGTACCTCATAAAATTACAAAGTTTCTGTAAGACAAAGGAAACTTTCAATCGGACAAAACAGCAACCAATAAATTGGAAAAAGATCTTCACCAACCCTACATCTGACAGAGGGCTAATATCCAATATATACAAAGAACTCAAGAAGTTAGACTCCTGAGAGTCAAATAACTCTAATAAAAATAGGGTACAGAGCTAAACAGAATTTTCACCTGAAGAATTTCGAATGGCTAAGAAGCACCTTAAGAACCATTCAACATCATTAGTCATTAGGGACATGCAAATCAAAACAACCCTGAGATTTTAACTCACACCAGTCAGAATGGCTAAAAGACTCAGGAGACAGCAGGTGTTGGCAAGGATGTGGAGAAAGAGGAACACTCCTCCACTGCTGGTAGGATTGTTCTTAATCCTTTCTTCAGTTAAGGGGCATCTAGATTATTTTCAGTTTCTGGCTATTATAAATAATGATGCTATAAACACCAACAACTTTCTCATATAATTTTGTAAATTAAACAACTATTCTAACCAATAATCCATTGTTCTTTCAGCTGCTTATCAATGGATTTTCCAGCCCTGTACTTATTCCTGAAATCTGACAATTCTTAAGACATTGACCAAGCCCTATAATGTGAGAACAACAGGATATAACTACACAAGTCTGTTCCCACAACTGATTTACATTTTCATTACATCTCTAAATTATATATATATTTCTAAGTGCATGTAATACTGTATTCATAAATATGGCTGCACATGTCCATAATGGATGCATACCTGCATTATAAAATTATATATTGCCAGGTAGGTATAGTAATGTGCTATTTATATGCTTTTTAAAAAATTCATGTGTTCAAATGCAAGCCTCCAGGGTGATGCTAAAAAAAAAAAAGCACTGGGAAACGATTCGACTAAAGAAAGGTACAGAGTGCTTTCAACAGAGTTTAGGGCCTAAGAAAACACTGCAAGGGAATATTCTTGCTGTTGCCAAAAAAGTCACATAATAAAAACAAAAAGAAAAATAAAACAACAAAAATAAAAAAACATAAACAGTCTCTTTTATAACCAGGCACTCATTGAATCAGTCACTCCTTGGCATTAGGCTTTTGTAGTCTCCCGGAGGCTGAGAAATAAATTATTGTGAATAAGGTACTCAGTTATTAACTTGAAAACCCCGAACTAAATGCACATATATAATATGTTAACATGCGTGTGAAAATTGGGTAAAATTAGAGTTTTATTTTTCTAAAAGAATAAAATAAAAATGATTTTGGTCATAACCAGGCTTGGGAAAATCAATAGATGTATTTATAGCATCACATTATAAAGTAAATCTTTTATAAGATATAAAAAAATACGTAAAAAGTATTGACTTTTGGAGGGACCCCTAACCTCCTACCTTCTGAGGTTGCCTGTTTCCATCATTTCTGCTGCACTTCAGGGCTTCAGTCCTTTTCCCTCTCCCAATACCAGATCAGTTTCCCTCCCCATCCCTCATAACCCCCTCTGGACTTCCCTACACAAGATCCACTTTCCCTCCCAGGTCCCTCCCTCCCTCCCTCCCTCCCTCCCTCCCTCCCTCCTTATGGTTGCTTTCTTCTTCCTCCAAGTGTGGACTGAGTTATTCTCACATGGGCCCTTCTGCATGTTGACCTTTTCATTCTGTGGACTGTATCTTAAGTATTCTGTGCTTTTCTTTTCTTTTTTCTAATATCCACTTATTAGTGAGTATATATCATGCATGTCCTTTTGGGTCTGAGTACTACACTCAGGATATTTTCTTGTTCCATTCATTTGCCTGCAAAACTAAGGATGCCCTCGTTCTTAATAGCTGAGTAGTATCCCATTGTGTAAATGAATCACATTTTCTGTATTCATTCTTATTTCATGGGACATCTGGGTTATTTCCAGCTTCTGGCTATCATAAATAAGACCATAGTGGAACATGTGTCCTTTGGCATGGTGGGGCATCATGATGAACGACTCTCAGGACTCTAAGGGAGGGATCTTACATGAAATGCCCAACAGTAGAGAGAAGGAACTTATGGAGTCCACATTCAGCAGGAAGACAGAACATCAAATGAGGGAAGGGGTTGCCATCCCATAGTAAAAACTCTGACCCACAATTGTTCCTGTCTGAAAGAACTACAGGAATGGAAATAGAGAGGAGTCTGAGAAAGAGAAGGTCAAGTGACAGGCCCAACGTGGGATCCAGCTCAAAGGGAGGGCCCAAGGCCAGACACTATTACTGAGGCTATGGAGAGCTCACAATAAGGGACCTAGCATGACTGCTCTTCAGAAGACCCAACAAGTAGCTGAAAGAGTCAGATGCAGGTATTTGCTCCCAATCAATAGATGGAAACTACTGACCACTGTGATTGAATTAGGGAAAAGCTGGAAGAAACTGAGAAGGGCAACCCTGTAGGTGGGCCAGCATTCTCAATTAATCTGGACCCCTGAGATCTCTCAGTGGACCATCAAACAGGCAGCATACACTAGCTGATATGAGGCCCCCAACATATATGCAGCAGAAGACTGCCAGGTCTATGTTCAATCAGAGACTATGCAGCTAATCCTCAAGAAACTGGAGGTCCCAGGTAGTATAGAGTTCTGGTGGGGTAGGAGTAAGGGGGTGGGGATATCCTCATGGAGATCGGGGTAGGGGAGGAAGTATGGGATGTGAAAGAGTTAGAGGGTGGACTGGGGAGGGGATGATAAAAGTGTAAAAATAAATAACATAAATAAATACATAAATACAATTTAAAAAGTATTCATTTTTAATTTTTATACTTTAAGTACAATTTTCTGGTTAGCCATTCTGTATCTAAGTCCTCTCATAAATTGCTCCTGACTCTCCTTCAAATTCATAAACGTTTTATTATATTATGGCACAAAAATATGTATATGTACATGTACATGGATATATGTATAAACTAAATAATTGGTCTTCCATTTACCCGTTCCCAGTTTTCTTCAGTCGCCTATAGTCTGAGGACTCATAGACATCTCCTGGCTCAGGCTTCCATTTCATTTTTATTCTTATTCAACTCTTGTTTAGAGCGCCGTCTTGGTGAGATTTTATAACTTCTGATATTGCAAGCAAATACAGTCTTAAAGCTAACTTCTGGATCTGCTACCTTTTCAATCTTTCTGCCCACATTCCCATATTGTTCTCTGAGCCTTTGGTATAGTAATGTTGTCTAGATGTATTCTTTGATACTGGGCTCCACAACTTTGCATTTTGATTAATTGTGGTATTCTCTAACAGTTTCTATCTGTTGAAAAGCAAAGCACTCTAAAACTAATTACATTTTTAATATAATTATAACCAATGTAAAGTCTGATGGTTCTATTTCTGTCCCTTATGTTAGTCCCCAGTAACCACACAGAGAACCAAGTTTTATTTCAATCTTCACCTCAGTACCTGGGCAGTTTCATGACTCATGATAACCCCATGCTAACCTGGCAACCTGCCAGCCAAAAGCCCAAGAAACTCTCATATTGCCATGATTTGTCTCTTTGGCCTTCAGGCATTTTGTTTTTGTTGGTTTTGGGGGTTGGTTTGTTTTTTTTTCTCATGGTATCTTCATGAGCATCTCTTCCCAGCAACCTCAGTCTCCTCTCCCACCTTGTCCCCTCCCCATGGCTAGCAGATGTCCTACCATATTCTCTTTTCTTTCCAGCTTTAGATGACCAGCATTTATTGACAAGGAAGAGAATAAATGGAAACAATTTTTTATACAAACTTAAGATCCTTGGCATAAGGATAAAATGCCATGTGCAGATTGAAACAAGATCTGAGAACAGAGAAATCACAATTGGAATAATAAAAGGATAGCCATTACACCGTGAACAAAAATTTATGTCTACAAGCTTGTATTGTTGAGGGGTGAAAATATATTTATGTGTGGGTCTAAGGACAAATGTTTATAGACTGCTCTTAAACATTATGGTACTTAAGTAAATTATTAGTGGAAAATTCTTGTCCAATAATCTTGACTTCATCAGTATTGAGTAATTAGGTAGGTTCCTAGCTATCAGGCATAGTTTTCTCTCTCTTTTTTTTTTTTGAAATTTTAAGACTGTTCATTTTAAAAATCATTTAATAATGTTCCTCTAAGAGTATCTCATCCAGCTTTAAAATTTATTTATTTTAAAGAAAATTAAATAATAACCCGTTGTCAATTTGTCAAAATTATCAAATATTGAAAGCTCAGTATTGCAATTGCCATTTTAAGTTTGAAAATTGTAGAAATGCCTAGAACAGTATTTCAGTAAAGAAAATAAGGATGAGAAAAATGGAAATATAACATATCTACATCTTTATTGTAATTTGTAAAATGAAACATCTTGTCAGTTAGTAGTAAGATTTGCCAAGAAATCCATGATCCTAAACTTAAATTTTACCATATAAGACTCTGGGGAAGCTGGTTATCCTTAAATGTACTGTAACATAACTATTAATTCTGACAAATGAGATGTATGCTAGAAGATGTAATTAGCAGTTAGGTCAAGTGAACAAAGCTTAGGAGACCTATTAAAATTTAAAGAAAAGAACGTTTGACATAAATTAACAAGATCAAATCAATAGCTGATGTTTAAGAGAAAATGGAGAAGATCACAGGCCACAGGGTAAATTTTCTTGAACAGAACACCAAATGGCTTAGGCTCTAAGATCAACAATACATAAATGAGACCCCAAAGAATTGCAAAGCTTCTGTAGGTCAAAGGACACTGTCAATAGGACAAAAAAGCAACCAACAAATTGGGAAAAGATCTTTACAATCCTACATCTGATAGAGGGTTAATATCCAATATGTACAAGGAACTCAAGAAGTTAGACTCCAGACAATCAAATAATTCTATTAAAAATGAGGTACAGAGCTAAACAATGCGAATTGACCCACTCTTATCTCTTTGCACTAAGATTAACTCCAAGTGGATCAAGGGCCTCGACATAAAACCAGACACACTGAAACTATTAGAAAAGAAACTTGGGAAGACCCTGGAGGACATAGGCACAGGGGGAAAGTTCCTGAACAGAACACCAATAGCTTATGCACTAAGATCAAGAATTGACAAATGGGACCTCATAAAATTACAAAGTTTCTACAAGGCAAAGGACACTGTCAGAAGGACAAAACAACAACCAACAAAGTGGGAAAAGATCTTCACCAGCCCCACATCCGACAGAGGGCTAATATCCAATATATACAAAGAACTCAAGAAGTTAGACCCCAGAAAACCAAATAACCCTATCAAAAAATGGGGTACAGAGCTAAACAAAGAATTTTCACCAGAAGAAATTCAGATGGCCGAGAAACACCTTAAGAGATGTTCAACATCATTAGTCATCAGAGAAATGCAAATCAAAACAACCCTGAGATTCCACCTCACAGTCAGAATGGCTAAGATTAAAAACTCAAGAGACAACAAGTGCTGGTGAGGATGTGGAGAAAGAGGAACACTCCTCCACTGTTGGTGGGATTGCAAAATGGTAAAACCACTCTGGAAATCAGTGTGGCGGTTCCTCAGAAAATTGGGCATGTCCCTTCCAGAGGATCCTGGCATACCACTCCTGGGCATATACCCAGAGGATTCCCCTGCATACAATAAAGACACATGCTCCACTATGTTTATAGCAGCCTTGTTTATAATAGCCAGAAATTGGAAGGAGCCCAAATATCCCACAAAGGAGGAATGGATACAGAAAATGTGGTATATTTATACAATGAAATACTACTCAGCAATTAAAAATAATGAATTCATGCAATTTGTAGGTAAATGGTTAGACCTGGAAAATATCATCCTGAGTGAGGTAACCCAGTCACAAAAGAATACACATGAAATGCAATCCTGATAAGTGGATATTAATGAGCCCAGAAGCCCTAAATACTCAAGGCACAATTAGCAACTCAAATGATTCCCAAGAAGAAAGGAGAGGACCCTGGGCCTATAAAGATTAGATCCAGTTTTGTAGAGAAACCGTGGGGGGAGGGGGAATGATTTGGGAATAGTTGGGGGGAGAGGAATTATGGGACATAGGGAGGGTGGAACTGGGAAAGGGGAAAGCCTTTGGAATGTAAACAGAATATAGAAAATAAAAATTAAAAAAAAAGAATTCTCAACTGAGGAATATTGAATGGCTGAGAAGCATCTAAAGAAATGTTCTGTGTGTAATTGTTTATGGGCGTGGTGGTGCACACCTGTAATCCCAGCACTTGGGAGGCAGAGGCAGGCAGATTTCCGAGTTTGAGGCCAGCCTGGTCTACAGAGTGAGTTCCAGGACAGCCAGGACTACACAGAGAAACCTTGTCTCGAAAAAAACCAAAAAAAGAAAAAAAGAAGAAGAAGAAGAAGAAGAAGAAGAAGAAGAAGAAGAAGAAGAAGAAGAAGAAGAAGAAGAAGAAGAAGAAGAAGTGTTCATCAGCAAAATGCAAATAAAAACAACTCTGAGATTCCACCCCACACCAGTCAGAATGGCTAAGATCAAAAACTGAGGTGAGGTCAGATGTTGTGAGGATGTGGAGAAAGAGGAACACTCCTTCATTGCTGGTGGAATTGCAAGCTGGTACAATGACTCTGGAAATCATTGTGGTGGTTCCTCAGAAAATTGGACATAGTACTACCTGAGGTCCCAGATCCTCAACTCCTGGGCATACACCCAAAAGATGTTCCAAAATATAACAAGGGCATATGTTCCACTATGTTCATAGCAGCTTATTTATAACAGCCAGAAGCTGGAAAGAATCCAGATGTCCCTCAACAGAGGAATTGATGCAGATAATGTAGTACATTTACACAATGGAGTACTACTCAGCTACTAAAAGCAATGACTTCATGAAATTCTTATGCAAATGGATGGTACTAAACAATGTCATCATGAATAAGATAACCCATTCACAAAAAGAACACACATGGTATTCACTCAATGATAAGTAGATATTAACCCAAAAGCTTAAAATAACCAAGATACAATTCACAGACCACATGAAGCTCAAGAAGAAGGAAGACGAAAGTGTGGATGCTTCAGTCCTTCTTAGAAGGGGCAACAAATACTCAAAGGAGGAATTTCAGAGACAAAGTGTGGAGCAGAGACTGAAGGAAAGGCTATCCAGAGACTGTTCCACCTTCTGATCCATTCAATATACAGACATCAAACCCAGACACTACTTCAGATGCCAAGAAGTGCTTACTGACAGGACCTGGGTATGGCTGTCTCCTGAGAGACTCTGCCAGAACCCCACAAGTACTGAGGCTGTTGCTCTCAATCATTGGACTGAGCATGGGGTCCCCAATGGAGGAGATAGAGAAAGGCTGAAGGAGTTTTCAACCAATAGAAGAAAAACAATATCAATGAACCAGACCCCCAGAGTTCCCAGGGACTACACATAAAGGGTATACATCAATTAAAGTGTACACATGAAGGGACCCATGACTTCAGCAGCATATGTACCAAAGGATGAACTTATTGGACATCCAAGGGAGGAGACGCCCTTGTTTCTGGGAAGGCTTGATTCCAAAGTGTAGGGGAATGCCAGGGCTGGGAGGTGGGCATTTGTGGTTGAGAGGGGGAACAACCTCATAGAAGCAGGGGAAGGAGGATGATATGGGGCATTTTTGGAGAGGAAACAGGGAATGAGATAAAATCTGAAGTGGATCAATGGAATAGGATTGAAGACCCAGAAATTAACCCACACATATATGGCCAATTGATATTTGACAAAGGAGCTGAAAACATCCAGTGGAAAAAAGATAGCCTTTTCAACAAATGGTGCTGGCTCAACTGGAGGTCAACATGCAGAAGAATGAGAATTGATCCACTCTTATCTCCTTGCACTAAGCTCAACTCCAATTGGATCAAGGACCTCCAAATAAAATCAGAAACACTAAAACTAATAGAAAAGAAACTGGGGAAGACCCTTGAGGACATTGGCTCAGGGGGAAAATTCCTGAACAGAACACCAATTGCTTATGCTCTAAGATCAAGAATAGACAAATGGGACCTCATAAAATTACAAAGTTTCTGTAAGGCAAAAGACACTGTCAAAAGGATAAATAGGCAACCAACAAATTGGGAAACGAGCTTCACCAACCCCACATCCAACAGAGGGCTAATCTCCAATGTATACAAAGAACTCAAGAAGTTAGATCCCAGAAAACCAAATAACCCTATCCAAAAATGGGGTACAGAGCTAAACAAAGACTTTTCACCTGAAGAAATTCAGATGGCTGAGAAACACCTTAAAAATGTTCAACATCATTAGTCATTAGAGAAATGCAAATCAAAACAACCCTGAGATTTCACCTCACACCTGTCAGAATGGCTAGGATTAAAAACTCAGAAGACATCAGGTGTTGGCGAGGATGTGGACAAAGAGGAACACTCCTCCACTGCTGGTGGGACTGCAAGCTGGTACAACCACTCTTGAAATCAGTCTGGCGGTTCCTCAGAAAACTGGACATGATACTTCCTGAGGTTCTAGCCATACCACTCCTGGGAATATACCCAGAAGACTCCCCAGCATGCAATAAGGATACATGCTCCACGATGTTCATAACAGCCTTATTTATAATAGCCAGAAGCTGGAAAGAACCCAGATGTCCCTCAACGGAGGAATGGATACAAAAAATGTGGTATATATACACAATGGAATACTATTCAGCCATTAGAAACAATGAATTCATGAAATTCTTAGAGAAATGGATGGAGCTGGAGAACATCATTCTAAGTGAGGTAACCCAGTCTCAAAAGAATACCCATGGTATGCACTCACTGATAAGTGGATATTAGCCTAGAATCTTGGGACACCAAAGACAAAATTCACATACCAAATGATGTCTGACAAGAAGAAAGGAATGGACACGAATGCTGGAAAGGATCAAAGCATCAGTGTAGGCGAATACCAGAACAGGGAAGTTGGAAGGGGTGGATGAGGGAGCAGGGGGAGGGAAAAGGGCATGTGGGACCTTAGGGGGGGGTGGGGAAGCAAAAAAAAAAAGAAATGTAAACACAGAATATATCCAAGAAAAAAAGAAAAAAAAGAAAAGAAAAAATACAAAATAAATAATTTATTTAATGGTGCTAATATTGTCCCATGATCAGATATTTTATGTAAATTAAAATGCCACTTTTATTTCCTCAGATGAATGGAAATCATGAGAGTCATAACTTAGCATTAGCATATACAGCTTGCCTGTATCCCTGAGTGGTTCATCTAACTATCCCCAAGCCAAGGACTGGAAGCTTACAGTTTCTTGAATAATCCTTATTTCTGAATGATTGAACACTGAAGACTTCAGATTCCAACCTCCGTTGTAGAACCAGGTCTAGAATAATTCACACTGCTGAATAAACTTACTCTTTTTAATTCTGTCTTAAATTTGGATTTTTGGGGGAGCCCATGTTTATTGACATCACTCCCATTTAATCAAGATTTTTACATTTCTTCTTCCTGGAACAAATTTCATTTACCAAATTTGGATCTGAAAACTCAGACAGTTTTCTATTTACCTGTTTTCCCATTGGTTCTCATGTAGTGGTGACCTCCACCCCTAAAACTACTTCGTTGTTACATCATAATTGTAATTGTTATAGTTATTAATCATAGTGTAAGTAGCTGATATGCAAAATATTTATAAATATCTTATATAAAAAATTATCTGAGTTGCAACCTGATAAAAGGGTCACAGGTTTAGAACAGCCATCCTTAAGTTATAGATAATTGGAACACAAATCCCGATTCTCCTGGAAAAAATAGCACTGTTAACTCTTGACAGTTCCCCCAAGCTTTTATTTTTATTATTAGGTATTATATTTCATGTCAGAAATTAAGCCCAACTCCTTTATATTATTTTAAATTCATTATACATATAAGTTTTTTTTCACTTGCCTCTGTTATATTTTCACATTCCTAAAATTTAAAATGTAGAGCCTTAATTCATCTTCAGTGAAAACTATGTAAGTTTGGCAAGTAAAGGCTATAGGAAAATTTAAGAATTACCAAGTTGTCATTACTATATGTTAGATAATACTAAGTCCTAGTAACCATTGATGTTTTAAAATGTAAATATTATTTTCAGCAATTCATGGAAACAAATCTAAATGATATGCATTGTAACATTGGTTGCATAATTTACCAAATCAACAGGAAACATAAAAGATATGAAGAAGTAAAGTGTTAGGAGCTGTCTAGGAATTGCTAAACGCTAGCAGGTGATCTTCCTAAGATATTTTTGACATGAATTGTTGACTGTAATGAATGAGCCCTTGCAGACATGCCCCAAGGGATGACATTTGAGAATTGATCCCAGCTATTGATATGCTTTTCATGTCAATATTAAATTAATATATAATTTCTGAGCGTTAGCTCACCCTATTGAACAAATTTTCTGCAGATCAATGAAGACAGACTCTCTTGTAGTTATGCTATACAAACAAATAGATGAGTCTATTCAAAAATCCTAAATTATACTAGTAAGTATTAAGCCCTTTGTAATTAGGGCTACAACTATCTCTCTCTCTCTCTCTCTCATATGAATACTGCTAATAGAACTGTACCAGTCTTCACATGCCTTGAGTTAATTGCTTCTGAGATACAATTAAGAAATTCACAATTTAGAACACATACCTTAGGGCTGTAGAACAATTAATCAAAGGCAATAAAAGGAAATGAGCAATTTATTGTAGGTTCAAGGACAGAAGCTAAAATATTGACTGAACTTATCTACACAAAACTTCAATGCTAAGTTAGACACAAGAATTATAGTTTCAAACTCTCAATGAACCTGTGTAGCTAGTGACAGAAAATGAATGGTTTGCTAGAAAACTACTCTTCATGAAAACACAGGGAAACATCTCTATTTGTAAACTTCCTCAATTTCTGATTTGAATTTATGTTTTTACTCGTGGCAAACTTGAATCATGTGTCCTGGGAAAGTACTAAAACTAGTAGTGATGACTTTGTTTATGCAGAACACTTACCGACATGCAGTATGAGAATTAAAAACTGAAGCAGAAGGTAGATGGCAGAAGTAAAATATACAGAAAAAATTTAATTTTCTCTATTTTTAATTAAATTTTAATTAAAATTTTATTTAATTATTAAAATTATTACATTTAAATTTAATAATCATTTAATTTAATAATATAAAATTAATAAATTATTTAAAAAGTATTAAATTTAAATTTAATTAAACTGATTTGTAGACCCAGAACAGAGAAATCGTGTGTGTGGGGGGAATGATTGGGGAATAGTTGGGGGGGAGAGGAATTATGGGATGCATGGCGGGGGGGACTGGGAAAGGGGAAAGCCTTTGGAATGTAAACATAGAATATAGAAAATAAAAATTAAATAAATAAATAAATAAATAAATAAATAAAAATTATAAAATGTTTCTGAATTGAGAAATGGAAGATATTTGTTAAACTTACAGTTATATAAAGGTTGTTACCTTCCTCTCTGGCCAGAGGGGCTTTATTGTTCTTAGGGAATGCATGCTGGAGTTAGTAGTTGGGATAATGCAATGAATGAGGGAAGGAAGGTTGGAGAAGGTAGAAAGTTGGTAAGAACAGATGTAAGTTAGAAGAAAAATGTACAGTAGTAGATGTGTGAAACATAGAGACATGGTCTAATAACTTGAGTAATGAAATCAACAACTGACTAGGCTCTCATCAATTCTTTTATGTATACATTTTACTGTAGAAATTAATGATCTATATGTATGTATGTATGTATGTATGTATAAGCAATTGAAAATATTTCTAGCCATAGAGTAAACTGTCTCTACTGACTGGTTTTGTTTGTCAACTTGACATAAGCTGGAATTATCACAGAGAACGGAGTTTCAGTTAAGGAAATGCCTCCATGACATCCAGCTGTAAGGCATTTTCTCAGTAAGTGATGGGTGCCGTGGGTCCTTTGCTGTTGGAACAATCCCTGGGCTGATAGTCTTGGGTTCTATAAGAAAACAACCTGAGGAAGCCAAGGGAAGCAAGGTAGTAAGAAACATTACTCCTTGGCCTCTGCAACAGCTCCTGATTTCTGGTCTGCTTGAGTTCCAGTCCTGACCTCCTTTAGTGATAAACAGCAATGTGTAAATGTAAGTAGAATAAACCCTTTCCTCCCCAACTTGCTTCTTAGTCATGATGTTTGTGCAGCAATAGAAACCCAGACTAAGATAGCCTCTTATGTAAGTATAATACTATATCAAATATATACATGTGTAACATTTTGTTTATTGGCTCTTCTTTTCTTTCTTCCTTCCTTCTTTCCTTTCTCTTCTTTCTTTCTCTCCTTTCTTTCTTTCTTTCTTTCTTTCTTTCTTTCTTTCTTTCTTTCTTTTTTTCTTTTGAACTGTCTCTACCATGTATGGGCAGGGATATTAGATTTCTTGGGGACTTAACTTTTCTATTTCTTTGTATACTCTAGATATAAATACCCTGCATATGAACAGATAATGGAGGATTTGCACAATATATAGAATGTCACACTGCTTGATTAAGTGATCGCTTCATTCTGCAGAGAAATTTCAATTTCATGCAACCTTGTTTGTCAAACCTTGTCATTCTCAGAACTCCTGTATTCTTTTTCATAAACAATCTTGGCCATAGTTTTAGCTTGAACAAATTAATGCCACATGCAATAAAATAGATGCAATTGGAAATAGTATTTGAACTGTATTAAATTAGACTCAGTGTTGTGGTTTTTTTAAAGAAGGTCATCCACAAGTTCACATATTTGACAACTTTGTTTCCTAGTTGACAGAACTTAAGAGGTGTTGTCTATTTGAAAGAGGTATGTCACTGGAGATAGGCTTTGAGTTTCCCAAAGCCCACACCATTTCCAGTTACACCCCCACCCTGATTCTGCCTTCTAGATTAAACTTGCACTGTCATCTACTGCTCTGTGCATTGCTTGACTGGTGTCACTCTCCTCACCATAACAGTCATGGGGGCTAATGCTTAAAAAGTAATTCCCAGTACTCTATTTCTTCTATAAGTTCCCTTAGTTATAATGTCTCTTCACAGCACTAGAGACGTAAACATGGTCTTCACAAATACACTTACACCATGGTTCTTAAAATCGTGGGTCCTGGACTGACTTAGGAGCAGAACATCACACATCATTATTCATATTACTTACATGATAAAAAACAGAAAAAATAATCTGAGAGAAATGAAAAGAATGAACAAGACATGGGAACAGAGAAAACAAAGGGAGCAGAAGCTATAGGGGAACACTGTAGAAATACATTATTTTATCAAACTGTTCTTATCAAAAGTAGATTTGTAAAATAATGTTAATGAAAATTAGCATTCCAGTTCTTAAATCATTGTTATGGGAAAATGTACAGGAAGAGTCGTAAGTCGTAAGTGCTCTGAGCAGAGGGGTAAGATGTAAATATGCTGGGAGGGATGAGATGGATGTGAAAATAGTAAAATTGGATGCTTAAAAATACTTTGCTGGATTAGTCAAGGCTACCTGGGCTAAGGAGTAAGGCATGAGATCATATGTTTTTTACAATAATGCCCATTTTGTTTATGTCTGAAGATAGAGATAAATACACACTAGATGTTAGGTAAGAACTAAGCCAAACCTACATCTCAGACCTATGAATCCTTTTGTATTTTCTCTATTTTTCAAAAAAAAAATACCACTCCTCGTTCTTTTTTACAGTAAACAAATCATTCTTGTACTCTGAGAGGAGAAAATTTGAAATCAGAAAAAAATGCTCTAGGTATGAAATATTTATGGTTTATAAATTTTAGAGTAATAATTATAAAATCGATTCTTTGAGGTGTCTCCTCTGATATATGAGAAAAGCTTCTTGGGGTTTTCATCTTGGACAACTGCATAGATTAATGCACCTAATTAAGAAACGTCATGTTAATACATTCATTTATTCATAGTTATTACAACTGGAGAATGACTAAGTTGCTGTTTTAATCTAATTTATTAAGTTCCTTTATATACTAAGTGTTTTGAAGTCCAGATGGTGCATGAATAAGAAATGGCACAGAATAGTTTTGATATTTTTTCTCATACCTTTACATAGTCTGATTATTCATAAATGGCTTGAGCAACAGCAGTGCTAGGTGGAAGAACTACATTAGGCAAGGACTCACGTCTGTGCTGTGTTTATCATAGCCCAGTAAAGAGAGTCACTAGGTAATTAGCTATAATTCGGTAATTAAAGCAGATTATATTGAAATATGCTCTACCAGATGCCTTAGGGTTTGTTATTTTTTTCTCGTTCCCTTACTTTGCTATTCTTCTCTCATACCGCAATTTTCCTGGAACAGGGACTTGGCAAACATTGGCTTTTAATAGGATGATCTTGCTTAAATATCTGAGGCTTTCTAGTCTCCTCATGGTGGCTAAACCAAAGACAGACCTCCGTGGAACCCTCTTATTTGTCGTACATAAAAATCAGATCTATGTCACAATATCACTCCCTCAGAATCATCTTTGCATCTATCAGTTTGTGAAGTCACGTCATAGTTTATAGGTTGTTTTTTTTTTTTTTTAACTTTCTTATCATGGGCCTTGCCTTTACACTGATTTACATGCTCAGAGCTTGAAAAGTACTTGGCCCATTTTCATACTTCAGATATCTAGTAAAAGCATGTTGGGTGGAAGAAAGGACTAAATATTCTATAACAGCTATGCACAGAAATAACTTACAGCCAGAACGGAAATAACTTACAGCCTGCTAATGAGAAATAATGTCTGTCATACATGAATTTCATTTAAACCAAGTAAGATTTTTTTAACCCCAAAATACTTCAACATGATTTCTAAAAATGTAAAAGTTGACTTCAGGGGCTTAAACCACTATTTTCTGCTTACCAGACATCTTAGTTTAATCTTGGGGAAACATAACTTTTTTTTTCATGTGTGATGAAATTACTTTTCCCTTAGAAGAGTTAAATTAACTTCAATTTTTCCTGCTAATGGAAAGCTGGGCAGAATATAGATCATTCTGGTTTGTAGATTTATAGAGAAAAGTTAGAAATATTTCCATTAAATAACTGAGATAATTAAATGAAGAAAACTTGTGGAAAGTATATTAGAATGAAGTTACATTTAATTATAGCTGTGTACAGATGGCCATGTAAAATTGTTTTAACTTTCATCCTTTTTTGAGTAGTTCTGGATAGAGGGTCTTGGTTGTTCTGGTTGTTGTTTGGTTTAGTATTATTAGGTTTTCTTTCTTTTTTATTGTTTTTATTTTAATAATTAAGACAGATTAAGTGATTCGCTAATAGCCTCAGGGAAGACCCCATAGCATATATGAAGGAAAATATGAACAAAGGCTCAAGGCAATGAGACACTCCTCCTCCTCTTGTCCTTTTCTTCCTAAGCCTCATATACGCTTCATTTAAAATGTATAAAGCTCCTAATATTTCTCTGGCACAAACATTTTAACCTCCAGGACTATGTATCATCATATGAGAAACTTGCATGCACATAGATGGATGAATTCTGAATTGTAAGCACTCCAAATAAAGAGGGAGAAACCCCACATGCTGTAGGAAATTGAGGAGCATCCTTACTAGGACTAGGGGCGGCTTCCTCGTGGGAGTGACATGTGAGTTGTATCGAAATGAGCCAGAAAATCATGTGTTTTTATGCCTGTCCCAGAGACTGTGTCACATTGCTAAGAAAGCATGCATATGCCACTCTGTGAGCAAGCACATTTCTATAAAATTCTATCAGGAGAGAATTAGTCCTTTCTGCTTAATTCTGCTGTTTGCTCATATTTGCTCCCCCCCCCGGGTTTGCTTCATATATGTTGATTCCATTTCGCAGCAAGTTCTTGATCTCATTTCCATTCTATAATGACTTGATGTCTTTATTACATCTTTAGGTTTACCTTTTTTTTTCTCCTTAAGGTCCTGGCTTGCCATTGGGTAGTAGCTTTCATTTCCTGTTGTAAGAGATCATCTCTTCTGCTTCCTGGACTGTTTCACCCTGAAACCTTCTCTCTGCATGAGTGGAAATTTTCTGAGGTCACTTACTCCTACAGGGACAATATCCTGGATAGCTGAGGTCTGCTAAAGTTTTTCAGGCATTTTTTTTGGTTTGCCTCAGTGGTCATCTGATAGCCCTGGAAGTAAAGACATAGCCCTAGTATGTCTTTACGATGCTTTTCTTCTTGCAGGACCTATAAATCTGCTCATCCTTTCATATGGCTAATGTCACTATAAGGCTTACATCACCTGAATCAAAAGTTATCTCTTAAAGGAAACGCATGTTGGTACAATTTAAATCCATTAAAACAACTCAGGAAAATTCAATGTTAACCTACAGGAAATTTTTTTCCATGAAAAACCAAATATATGACTAAGGAAGTGGTTAGTTTGACACTATTATAGTAGCACAGTTTCATCTGTAACTAATTTATTGTAAAATAAAAACAGTAACAAAAATAAGATGAGCCAATTCAAAACAGAGCTGAATTACCAAAGTCTGCTTTATATCTTTGCAGTTTGCTTACATGTAAGCAAAAACTGTAGCTTGTTGACGTCATTGAGGAAGGATGAACAAAGGCCTTAAAAAAACTTGACCAGGGTTAATTGATGTTACATAGAATGAATTGTGAGCTTAAAATAAAACGAATTTTCCAAGTCCTTGAGGCTCAACTATACTCAGCAAAGTAAGAAGTCAGCATATTGAAGTTTTGTTATGATTGAATTCTAGAAGTAGAACAGAAAACAAATTCAGTGCATAGTATAATATAATATAAAGAACACATCTTCTAAATTACTATCAAGACTTTTGAAGACAATATTTTTCATCATTATAGTAAATTGCAGAATCAAATATCCCAGAAAGACCATCTTATAAAGCACAAAGTAAGGGCAAGAGTCAGATGGAGTCTATTCTAAATATAGACATCCTTGGGGGAATAAAAACTCATTTACAATTATCAGCAAATGTATTAATTTTATCTATAGCATAAAAAGTTAGAATATGAGAATGACCAGCCTTGTACCAGTGCTTTCCATGGAAATATTTGCAGTTATAAACTGATGTTGAGTACCATATGTAAAGAGAATAACATGTGTTACATGCAATAAGAGATTTCAGTAGAAGTTTTTTCTTCTGACACAAGTATAGGCAATTGTGTATCAATCTGGGACTCCTTCTGGCTTGGACTATGATACCGCATTACTGACAATGAATTTGGCACCATTGTTTCTTTACATTCACGGGCTATGCATAAACACGCACACACACATTTCTGAACTACATATCTAGCAAAATGACACATATCTGTGCTAAGCTATACGTACACACTTGTCTGAACAATGAAATAGATTTCTACTTGCCTAGACAATTAAAAAAAACAGAAAAAAAGTATATTCAATCTTTCACTCCTGTTTAAAAAATAAAAAAAACCAATCTGGCTTGAAAAAGTTTTGGATATATGCAACATAAAGGAAGCTAAATCTCAAAGTAAAAGTTCTTGACGAATTCTGTAATTATCATGTAATGACTATGCATAATTACTTATGCATATGAATAAAATTAGATATAGGAAGGAAAATATGGAGGAGCAAATAAGCATATGACTTTCTTAAACAAAAAAGAGATTACCTCCACTGTATTCCTTAGTAAATAATTGCGTTCATCTCTGAAGTTCTGTCAATGTGTGCCTCAGACTGTAGTCATGACCCTCAAGTTCCTTCACACTTGATGTGATTTCTTAATTTTTATACTACACTGCTTTAAATATTACTATTGATTTCATTTAATCAGTGTTTTTGATACATTTTCTTTAACTTTAAATTGATTGAAATTGAGTCACTGTTCATTTTTCTTTCAGTATGCCATCCACTGGCAACATTAGAATGTACTATAGGATTTGGCTTTTGTTATGTGATGGAGAGCATATAAGGACACTGGATCCTGAAATAGAATGAATGTGAACAGGAAGTGTGTATAATTCTTTTGTGCACTATTTAGAAACTAGAATGCAGTAATGAAGCCAAGAGTATAATTACAAACAAACCGTCATTCACTTAGATATACAAAAGTGGGTCTTTGATAATATTTGAAAATTCTACTTATCCAGTGGTCTTCTTGCTGTCTATCATCATAGAAGTGGCACTTGAGTGATTGACTTTATTTGCTTGTTTATGTTATATTTATTCATGTTTTCCACATTAGAAGTTATGAGAATGTGTGTGGGTAAGTGTGTAGAGGAAGATTTTTTTTTTGGCAACCTGGTCTATTATTGTCTAGATTATTATCTGGAACAAATCTGTTTAATGAATTTGGAGGGTAGATGGAAGCCCCAGAGTCCCCAAAACCTTACTGTCTCCCTTCTCCAGAGCACAGACAAAACAGGACTGCTCGATACAATGCCCATCTCTATGTGAGTGGTTCTTTATAATTCTACAGCAAGTATTCATATGTCCTCAGTCCTTCTGTTATTCAGTTCTTTCTACAATTATTCATTTAGTTACCTAGTTTGTTCTCTGACCACTTTATACATGCACACACTCATGGTGATTAGTCCCACTTATCACCCTCTCTCTTTTCCCTCCCACTGTCAACTTCCACTACTCTCATTTTACCATTGCTGTAATGAGATTCTTTTCTTTAACATATTATAATTGTGGCATCCACTTCCTCTGCTCATCCTAGCTCTTTTCCACCTCCCCTCCCTTGAACATCAACTCCTTTATTCTCTCTGATTGTAAAGAACAGACCCTAAGAGATACTAATAATGAAATATAACAAAATAAAATATACTGAGATAAAACAAGAATGCTTTAAGTGAAGCCAAGCAAAACAAAGAGAAGAAGAAGCCCATGCATTAGCAAACTCTGGAATCCCATAAAAACACTAATCCGAATGCCATAATATATACATACATATACATAGAGGGCCTGCTATAGACCTGAGGATGCCCTATGCATGTTATTTCATTCTCCATGAGTTTATATGAGATTTGCTCATGCTGATTTACAGGGTCTGGTTTTCTTGTCCTCAATGCTGTCTGGCTGTTAAACTCTTTCCACCCCATTTTCTATGTGGTTCCCTAAACTCTACAGAGAAGGGTTTGATGGAAATATGCCATTTAGTACTTGGTGTTCTGAAGTCTCTTACCTTCTAAGTAATACTGGGCTATGGGTCTCTGTGTTTATAATCTAATCTGCTTCAGAAGGATGATTATTGGACGATGGCTGAACAAGACACTGATATGAGCAAAATAGCAGAACATTGGTAGAGGTAATATTTGGTTTTTTTCTTTTGTGTGTGTTTGTTTTTATTTTTTGTTTTTGATGTTTTTCCCCAGTAGTACTAGGATCTACCCTAGTTCCCTGGACAATCAAGTCTCAGGTAATTTATCAGCCAAGAAGTGTGAGGTATGGATTCTATATAGCAGCACGGGCTTTAAGTCAAATATGATAGTGATTAGTTACTGCCACAAGCTTTGTGCTGCCATTACCCTACCATATCTTGGAGGCAGGGCAGCATAGTAGATGAAGATTTTGGGGCTGGGCTAGCATTTACAGTTCTCTTTTGGTAATGTTCAGAGTACCTTCTGGTAGCAAAGATGCTACAACACACAGGTGAAGACTCTATGGAGTATTTTGTATGTTTGTTTGTTTTCTTTTGTAGTTTACTGAGTTCAATTACAGGTCTTTCTGTGATGATGGGTATATAACTGAGATGGAGACAAGTCAGTATCATTAAGAAATGGGATGACATTATGAAAAAGAATCAGAAGATTGACATGCTGCAGAATGTAGTCATTTGAACATGGCATAGTCATTACAAATACAAATTCGCCAGTAGCTGTGTTGCCAGCTTTGGGAATTCACAAGTCTGGATCTATCAACAGGCAGTCATGAATGAGGGCCTAGCCCTTTCTACTGAATCATTTAAGTTTTATATGTATAATTATCATTCCAGGATTATATTGGCCAAGTCTGCTTTGTTGCTTAAGTTCCTTATAAAAACAACCTCCTTAGGAATAAAATGCTTACTCTCACAATTCTAAGGTAACCTTTTAATGTATCTTTCTTTATAACAAATTTTATTTTTATTTTTTTATGTTTTGGTTATTTAAGTTTGTATAAAACTAAGTTTCAGTTAACAATTTTTACATATTCATAGGCTGTTGAAGTGGAAATTTCTGGTTTCTTTGGAGACTCAGTTGTATCACATGATATTTTTTCTGGAAGCTACGGTCGGTCATGCAAGAGCATGTCTTGTGGAAACAAACGTGAGAGGATGTTTTTGTGAAGCGGACACAAAAGAAGGCATGTGATGTTTCCCTGGAGCAGACGCTGTAGATTGCACATGTGTGTGGAAAGAGTATGGACGGCACCCCATAAATAGCGAGAGGACTCTCTTGCATTGCTGTGCTGCAATGCTTCACTGGTCTCTACTAACCTTACATTGTTTGGCTGGTGTTCTCTTGTCTTCGTTGCCCTTTACTGGGTAGAGAGAAACATACCATAAAACTTCTCGTGCTGTTCTGTGGGATTCTTGCCACTTCCACTGATTCATTCCAATTAGGCGGCGCTTTGTGCATTCTGTAGGACGGAGCCACTGCTACTGATTCATGTTTGGGGTTTACTATTGGACTGAACTGTTGGTATCCTGACAAGGAAGTTAGGAATCGCCCCAAAGAACTAATTGTAACCACGTCCACTACCCTCTCTTATTAACCACCTTTCTCCCTTACTTTTGGTTGGCGAGGTAGAATTATAGTTGGAGAGCTTAAGAACCCAAAATAAAAGTCTGGCAGTGGTGGCACACGCCTTCACTCCCATTACTCCGGAGACAGAGGCAGGTGGGTTTCTGAGTTCGAGGACAGCCTGGTCTATAGAGTGAGTTCCAGGACAGCCAGGGCTATACAAAGAAACCATGTCTCAAAACAAAAACAAAAGGAAAAACAAACAAAACGAAAATCCTAAATAAAGTAGATTTCATGAACATCTACGCCTAGAGGCTGTTGTCAAATTCTCTTCAACAATAACCTTTGAGAAGTGTGTATGGTCCTTTGTAAGATACCACCTATTGTTAGGGTACCCACATTTTGCACATTCAGCAGTGATCAGTGCAAGAACTCATGTCCTCACATTCAACTGTCATAAATGCTCCCAATAAATCTGCTTCAAAAAGCCTATTGTGAGTACAGAACAATGGTACATGCCTGTTATCGTGCCATATTAGAGACGGAGGCCATAGGGCTATGAATTCTCTACATGATAACACCCCTCAATTAACAATTAGCTTAATGTTGAATTAGAGTCATGATTCCAGAGTATTTTCTTAAGCCACAGAATATCAGATAATTCAGACTTTTAATACAGTAGGCAAAGGTAATGTGTGCCTACATCTTATCTTACCCACTTGCTTTATCTTGCAACCATTAGTTTTGCTAATGAGACATTATTTCAAAAATTAATAAGTTGTTGTTTTGTCCATTCATTAAATTAATATACCAATAATAAAACATTAATTGTTAATTTAACGACATATTAATAAATGGCTTGTACCATTAACTCCAGGGTTCTCCTCCTTCAGAGTATAAAGGTGGCTGACCTTGAAGAAATGCTGGATTCCAATTTTAGTACCCAGTTAGCTGTATGAATGCGATACTATACAGTTTTAACAATACAAACTTTAGCTTACAGTTCTGAAGCATTTTAGAAAAAAATGGCATTTTAACAACCTTGTTACTTCTGGATATTTCCTAATTTTTGATACCTATTTTGTATTTGAACTATATTTATTTGCATTCTTGGTCCCCTCTCCCACAGTTCCTCATCCCATTCCTCCTCCCACTTGCCTCTGAGAGGGTGCTTCCTCTACCCTACCAGGCCTCCTCCTTCTCTGGGGCTTCAAGTCTGTCTAGGATAAGCACATTTTTGCCCACTAAGGCCTGACTAGGCAGACCTCTGCTACCTATGTGCCAGGGTCTTCAGACCAGCCAGTGTATGCCCTGATTAGTGGCACAGTCTCTGGGAGCTTTCTGGGTTCTGAGTTAGGTACTGAGGCAAGAATTTTCTGTGCTAACTGTTGTTCAGGCACAGCACATTCTTGTTTTATGGACTACCTCAAAAAAGCAAGGTTGTAGTAAGACAGATCTTATAGGTCATTTAGTAGTAGTATTTGGAAGACAGCTGAACTGTCTTTTCTATGCCACATATTGAGAATATAACTTTTAATTGCAATCTTATATTAGTCCTACTAAATTACATTTGAAGGGAAAAGATTAAAAGAGCTTAATTTTCTTGACTCATCAATGCATTTTTGTTACAAAAGCATTATTTCTAATGTCACTACAATTTTAGAAAGCCAGATAAGTTTTTGTTAAATTTATGGTCACTTAAAAATCTATACTTAAACATAAAATGCTTTATTATATATAAAATGCATATTGTATATGATTATTCAAAACTCTATCTGCTGCACTTTCTGTTAATTAAATATTGATTTTTTTTAAAAAATCTTTTAAAGAACTGCAGTATTCCACAATTAGCACATACAACAATTTCTCTGGGATTGTTATAATTCTGTAATTGTAATGAATATTATGTAAATGTAAACAATCTAATAGCCAAATATTTCTAAAATGAAATAATTGATAGAGCATTCTCTCTAAGAAGGATTTCCATGTGATCTTATAATTTAACTGATTTGGTGAGATGTAAAACTGACTACTTTACAAAAGAGTAACAAAACATTTTACAAAGACATATGAAAAAAGCTTATTTTTATTTGTCTAGGCTTTGGATTGTTAATATATTCTTTTGAGACATGGTCTTATGTAGGTCAGAGTATTCTCTAATTCCATAAGTAAGGAAGGTTGGTCATGGAAACATTAATTTTTCCCTCCGTCCCACCCAGTGCTCTGATTTCAGGATTGTATCCTTCCACCTGGCATTGTGCTAGGCTTTAAAGTCCCTCTTCTGCTGTTTCCATTTTTGCATTTTTATAGAACTTAGATCCCTTTAAACACTGCATTGGTCAATTATTAAATTCACTACTATCAAATTAAATTTTGATTAATAAATTACATTCATGCCAAATTATTGAACATTTAATAGAATGTAACTTAAGGAAAAGGCCGAGGTATGATCAATGAAAGTCTCTAAAGTAAGGGTTTGGTACTTTCTATTTGTCCTCATATCATTTTCCAAATACAATAGCCAGTAATGCTGGGAATTTAATATTCAGTTTTGTCTCTATGCTGCCTTTCTGGAATATCCCCTAACTCCAGGTTTTATAGAAGATAGAAATTTTGCCTGATGTAATCAATTCTAATTATTTACAGATTTTTACATAAGCATTCCTATTCACTAAAATTGAGCTTTTGAAAATAATCATGGAGGTGGTCTCTATAGGCTGTATCTCCCTTTTGTTGGGTATTTTGGCTGAAGTCATCTAGAGCTGTGAGGTGGCAGTGGTTGAGTGGGTGGGAGAGCACCCTCATAGAGGGAAAAGGGGAGAGGGCGATGGGATTGGGGAGTTTTGCCAGGGTAACTGAGAAGGGGGATATCATTTGAAATGTAAATGAATACGATGGTTTAAAAAAAAAGAAAAAGAAACAAGGACAAGGATGCTCAGGAAAGAGTGAAGCACTTCAGTGCCCACTTAGGAAGCACACAACTCAGGGTGGAAGAGCTAATGCTTACTTCAGCACATTCTCTAAATGAGTTCTCCCCTTTCCTCTGGGTTGGACTATTTTTCCCAGTTGTGTGTGTGTGTGTTTTCCTTCAAGATCGATTTTTTTTAAATTAAAATGCCTCCAAGTACAGTCACTGTTTATGTTACTAAAAAAGGAAGACCGTTTTATTGAAAAAAATGCCAAGACATGTGTCCTAAATAAATTTTATTTAGCCATATGTTCAGCACTAATGAATCAATGATATTAAATATATGTCTTAAGTAGCAAGACACAAGAACCAAAACACAGATTTCTTAGTTGATCGATGTGCTTTTTGATGAAAATGGGGAAAGATCCACAACGGGTATTCCAAAAGAAAAGATTCAATATTTCCTGACTGAGTGAAGGGATTTGAAAGGACACACCTGCTAGCAAAAATTAAAATTGACTGCACTTACTGATCCTCGGCAAAGGTTTGATTTTTTTTCCCCTGCAAGTGGAATTCAGTGATTGCTTCTGTCATTGTCCATTTAGTAGAGGAAGAATATCAGAAGATGGGTCCCCTTTTATTTTCCCTCTGGGTTGGACATGAGCATCAGAGTATTAAAGCAGGGTAGCTGAAATGACAATCAGTGCAAGCTCAGGCCATCTGACCAGTCACTGCTCCCTTGGTGGCAAGGGAGAAACTCAGGGGACACAGAAAACCTCATGAGGCTCCCCCCCCCCCGTTACAATGAGAGAAGGCATGTAGTGGTCTCAGGTGTCTCTTCTTGCAGATAGAGCTGCACTGGCATGCCTGCACGCACTTCTGAACAGAACACCAGGAAAGTCAGAAGCTCAGCCCTGAACCCTTTGTATTAAGCACATTCTTTGCTCCGTGGATTTCTTCAGTACCTGTGGTTAATGCATATGGTTTTGCATCTTGGAGTCAATTCTAATTATTTGCAGGTTTTAATACATACAAACTTTAACTCACTAAAATGCAGCTACAGTCTTCAGTTCTATATTCACAGTGCCTCTGTGAATAGTCACAGGCATACAAGAAAAAGTGAAGACCTCAGGGTGGACAAAGAACATTTAAAAATAAAAATAAAATACTCAAAACATGGAAGAAAATATGTTTCATAATTTAAATCTATCAATTTCATCCATTCTGTTTTATCACTACATTTGAAGATGATTGTTAAATCATAATTCTCCCTTTTGATATTCCTACTTTCTATTTTAAATAACTGAGGTAAATTAAGACACTAAAAATACCTTTCCACTTCCACATATTTCTGTAATTGAAGTATAAAATTTATATTTTTATATCACACTCAATGTTTTTATTCACATCAAATTTTATCTCCTTATTAAAAGTAAACAATAGTACACATTTCAGAAGATTTAAAATTTTCTTCTCAAATTTCACTGCACCCACAATACCAAACATTTTTCAGTGTATAATCAAGGTTTCATACCTTCATACATTAATATATAATTTTGCAGTTCAGAAGTAAAACACAGAAGGCAAAACTATCCTTAAAAAGAGTTTTGCTAAAGTAAAATCAATGCATTTTGAGCAAGATCAGGCTTGGTCCACAAAAACCTTCATGAGAATTTACACTAAATATGTATGGGTCTTGTTTTTCTAACTCACTAAGTGGTTTCTTCATATATTTAGATTAAATCCAGTTGTTTTCAAAGTTTTTTTTAACAGATTTGGTCATTTTATTTCAAGGTATATTTTGCTTTTATGTGTGCTTCATTCCTGTAGAACTCAGAAGAGCCTATATTCAATCCTCCGAAGTGGAGTTGATAATGGTTGTGAACCACCATGTGAGTGCTGGAAAATTGACTCCAGCAGGAGCTTCCCCTGAAATTGTACCTTTCAGTATAGAGTGAGTGTGCAAATATTTGGTACTACTTTGATAGAGAGATAAATTCTTATTTTTTACAGGAGCATTTAAAATGCAGCTATTTACCCAAGCCTGTTTCAGAGTATATTTTCTGCACATCTTGAGTAGAGCTGGGATCTACAGTTACAATAAAAATGGCTTGGCCTACAAGATGGCTCAGCCAGTAAAGGTGCCTGTCACCAAGTCTGCAAACCTGAGTCCAATCACTGGGACTTACTGGAAGGAGAGAACTGCCTTCTGCAATTTGATCTTTGACCTCTACACATGTGCACACATACCCATAATAAAAAAGTGAATATAATTTAAAAAGATGAAAGTGACTTGCGAAGGCTGTCTAAATGACTCAACAGATAAAGACGCTTGCTTTACCGGCCTGGTAACCAGCATTTAGGCTCCCGGCTCCAGAGCCATGTATAGGTGGACGGAAAGATCCAAGGCCAGCTGCAAGTTTACAAGTTGCCCTTTGAGCTCCACATCCATTCCATGACACACTCGCTCCCCATTAATAATAAGTAAATATTAAAAATTACTACCTAAAAAAGTTTAGGATGATCTTTCAGTGATGAAATACTTCTATATAACGTTTTAAAATCTTATTTTAACATTTTACTGCAGGGTTTTCATTTGTCCCTTGCATAACAAAGAGGCAGAGACTTTGTGGTAATATACATCTATTAAAAGACAAAGAAAAAAAAAAGAAAGACATTTTACAAACTAGACTAGCATGTGTTAAATCATATGCATTAAAAAACCTAAACTATCTTACAAAGCAATTTAAACATTTCATAGGAATAATGTTAGTTTTAACTAGTGTTGTCAGAAAATTTAACCTCATTGTAACCTATCACACTGAAAATGATTTCATTTTCTTTCTTGGCTTTTATAAGAAGGGAGAAAGAAACCTGCTGTTCCTTGTTTCTACATACAAAATGCACACTTTGATAAAATGGTTTTACATAATGTTGCTTAGAGACAAAATCTACAAAAGAAATATTTTAGCAACTCCACGATCATATTCACCTTGTCATGTTTCCAGCACAAGAAAATCAATGGGGCTTATTTGTTTGCAAATGTGTATTTCAAAGTGTAATAGTTTTTATTACCAGAAAGGAAAAGATTTTAGCCTTTTTGGGGAATGGCAAATTTAGGTGGTTGTTTTCAATGTAACTGAAATTATTTGAGATGATTTTTTCCAACATCAGCTGCAGGAATAATCCTGTTTTTAGTCTGATGTGTCCATAAACTTCTTAGTAAGAAGGAAATAGAAGGAGATAAAAGTGGCACAGTGGAAACCCAAAGGGACATCGTAGAACATTGTTACATTGTTATATTGTCAGACAAGTAGCAGAAGTCTTCATAGAATAGAAAAAAATGCCCAGATCATATCAAGATTTTATTTAAAAGTAAAACAAAGAAGCTGAGTTCCAGCCTGCCTGTCTATCACATTTTCTCTGGTGAAATGACTCTACAGAGAATCCACATATTTCCCTTCAGAAACAGAAGCTATTTTCACGATTCAATAAAAACAAGTGAACAATCATATTAAATCTCCTCAGATTTGTTAAATATCTGCTTGCATACAAAAACATGGATACTTCTTTACCACTGATTTTCTTAACATTATTTAATATAATGCACTGTTTATTATAAAATGTTAAATAATGACCAACTGAAGTATCATTTTATGTAAAGGCTTTGTGTTTATATACATTGTGAAATATTTCAAAAGTAACCCATTATAGAATGTTGAAAGAGGCTTATAATAAGACATTGGGTGCATAAAATATCAAGCAGTAGAATCCAATTGTCAAAAAAATGACTTAGTTATCTTAGTTATGTTTTTTCATGAAAATGATTTGCATTTTCCCCAGTGATTCACAATGGAACTCCCTCTTCCTCTGTCTCAATTTGTCTTTCTTCTCTTAAGTACCCCCCTCTCAAGCTCACATGAGAATGGAAGAGAGGCTAAAAAGAGGGAATTCTGTAGACTTGAACTAATTCTAATAGAAAAAATACACTAAACTTCTGTTAAAACCTCACCTATTTCTCCTGGACAACTGAGAAAGTTTTAGACTTTCAGGGTGTGAAAGTTGCAGCATAGGTTATGGTGTCTGCATCCTGAGATATTCTTGAGACGCGTAGACAATGAACCATCCTAGATGGCTTAGACATGTGCAGCCTCGAGGCTGCTTGCTCAGAGATGATTTTCTAAGCTTCTGTCAAGCTCTATTAATCTGTCCTTCTGGATATGTATGGTTTTAGAAATACTACTTTCCATGACTTAAAACTGACATATCAGAGAAAAACAAGAATGTATTTTTATATATTTTCATCTTTACTTTAAATATTTTTATAGCATCATGTTTATGAAATTTGCACATTTTATTATTTTTTGAGAGAGAGAGAGAGAGAGAGAGAGAGAGAGAGAGAGAGAGAGAGAATATGAGTGATTATATAGGGAGACAAGGTAAAAGAATGAAATTCTTGAGCATTTGGAAGGATCTGGGGGTAAGGGAAAAGAATATTATTAAAACATTGTATGAAAAAGGGAATGTGTGGGCAAACCAGTGCTGCAAACCTCATGTGGGCAATCATTGGAAAAATCTTTCTCTCCTTAGACAAATACCACACTTTTGTGCAAAATAATAGCAAGCTATTAAATATGCAATAGTGCACTTGTATCCAACACAAAATAAGGCACTTAGGAACTCTAGCCCTATGAATGTCTGTGGCTTCCCTTGTTGGAGATAAAGTAGAAAGGCAATACAGAACAGTACAGAAGGTCAGTGAGGTTCAGATGTCTGTGGCCACTCAGAATAATTTATTCCGGAATGTTCGAAGTTACCAGAATTAGTTTCATGCCCACGTTTTATTTGCTCATAACAGGAAAATATTTTGATGGTGTTTCCCAGAAATAGGATTAGCTATCAAATTCCTTTAGAATCAATGGAATATGATCAACTAATCAAGTCCCAGCTTCCTATTGACACCTAGTTACCAATATGCTCTCATGGGCTAGTGGATCCTCAACAGAGTTTAATATTTGTAATTAGACTGTAGAGCTCAAAGACTTTCATAGTCCCTGGGGGAAATTATCTTTATCTCATGAAATGCATATTATTTACTTTGAATCATATTTTGACCTAGAAGAGAAAACACTGTTAAGACTTATAGTGCTGATAACGCGCGCACACACACACACACACACACACACACACGCACACACACGGAAATTTCTGGTTGCTTTGGAGACTCAGTTGTGTTAGGTGATCTTTTCCTGGAAACCATCTTATGAGAGGATGATTTTGCTGAAGCAGAAGCATGGGAGGATGTTTTGATGAGAACAGCATATAGTGTGTTTCTGGAAGGTCCCTGGGAAAAGGGGTATGTAATGATTCACTAGAACTGATGCTTAAGAGAATTCATGGGGGTTGGAAAGGATATAAGTATAACCAAACAGACAGTGGACTAGGCTTTGTGGTATTGGTACACCATACCATTCTTTGATGATATCATTGTTGGCCTCTGCTGATTGTTGGGCTGGTAGCTGATGATGCTATACAGTAAGTATTGCTTTGTCTTAACCTTCTTTGTGAGTCATTGTTTTATGTGATGTCATAAAGAGAAATGTAAAAAGGAATTCTGGTGGTGTTCCAGTGACTTCTTGCCGCCTCTGCAGACACCGTAGAGACCTGAGGTTTCTTGTGGACCATCTGTCTTTGCTGATTAGTGAATGGTGTCTACAAGTGGTTCCAGCTGCCAATATCCTGAAAACTCAGATTGGATTTGCTCCAAAGAACTATTTTTACACAGGTCCACATCTTCCTTTGTTCTATTAACTTTTCCTTTCAACTATCTCTGGTGGAAGGTGGGCTAAAAGGAAGGTTAAAGCATTTGAAACCCCATTTTAAAGGTAGATCTTTAAAAAATTAAAACCTATTCACAGAAACACACACATGAACAGACAAACAGAAATACACACACACACACACACACACACACACACAGAGAGAGAGAGAGAGAGAGAGAGAGAGACCCACATCTCACATATGGTGTATGAGTTCTGTTTCTATTTTAATCTTATGAGGGTAAATTATTAAAAGTAACTAAATATTTGTCAAGTAGGAATTTATTTTGCTCATTCTAAATTAGAGATTACCACATAACTTAGCAATGTAGAATATGTGATGTTGAAACACTAGGAATTAACTGCAGACCCTTCCTAAGTTAACTGAAACCTAGGAACTTATGACAAATTTTTTTTAAGGCTAAAACAGGAACAATATAGCTTTCAGTTTAAAAGTTCTTGTTTGCAACTAAGACAGTTAAATACAAGTTCATGCTTATCCTTTGTTAAGCCCTTGCAAGTTAAGGTATGTATTTGTAATAAAGATGTTTCCATTCATCTTATGGTAAATCTTAGTTGAAGAATAAACTCCTGTTTGTCCTATGTTAAGAACTGTAAATTGATTTCTCTAAGAATTTCATGAATTCATTGTTTCTAATGGCTGAATAGTATTCCATTGTGTATATATACCACATTTTTTGTATTCATTCCTCCGTTGAGGGACATCTGGGTTCTTTCCAGCTTCTGGCTATTATAAATAAGGCTGCTATGAACATAGTGGAGCATGTATCCTTATTGCATGCTGGGGAATCTTCTGGGTATATTCCCAGGAGTGGTATGGCTGGATCCTCTGGAAGTATCATGTCCAGTTTTCTGAGGAACCACCAGACTGATTTCCAGAGTGGTTGTACCAGCTTGCAGTCCCACCAGCAGTGGAGGAGGGTTCCTCTTTCTCTACATCCTCGCCAACACCTGATGTCTTCTGAGTTTTTAATCCTAGCCATTCTGACAGGTGTGAGGTGAAATCTCAGGGTTGTTTTGATTTGCATTTCTCTAATGACTAATGATGTTGAACATTTTTAAGGTGTTTCTCAGCCATCTGAATTTCTTCAGGTGAAAAGTCTACTACAGAGCAGTAGTGTTAAAAACTGCATGGTATTGGTACAGTGACAGGGAGGCAGATCAATGGAATAGGATCGAAGACCCAGAATTGAACCCACACATCTATGGCCAATTGATCTTTGACAAAGGAGCTGAAAACATCCAGTGGGAAAAAAGATAGCCTTTTCAACAAATGGTGCTGGCTCAACTGGAGGTCAACATGCAGAAGAATGAGAATTGATCCACTCTTATCTCCTTGCACTAAGCTCAACTCCAGTCTCTTGAGGGTTACGTGCATTTTCTCTGAGTGAACCAAGACCTGGTAGTCCTCTTCTGTGTATGTGTTGGGAATCTCATATCAGCTGGTGTCCTATGATGCCAGTGTGGTGGTCCAGTGTCTGAGAGATCTTGAGGGTTCAGGTTAATGGAGACTGCTGGTCCTCTTAGAGGTTTGTCCTCATCCTGAGCTTCTTCCAGTCTTTCCCTAATTCAATCACAGGGCCACCATTGATTGGGTGTAAATATCTGTATCTGACTCATTCAGCGGCTTGTTGGGTTTCGGAGGGCAGTCATGATAGGTGCCAATTGTGAGCCCTCCATAGCGTCAGTAATAATGTCAGGCCTTGGGGGTCTCCCTTGAGCTGGATCCCACTTTGAACCTGTCACTGGACCTCATTTTCCTCAGATTCTTCTCTATTAATTCCCTACAGTCAAACAAGAACAATTATGTGTCATAGTTTTGAGGGTAGCATAGCAACCCTATCACTGACTTGATGTCCTGCCTTTCTGCTGGAGGTAGGCTCTACAAGTTCCCTCTTTCCACTGTAGAGTATTTCAACTAAGGTCCCTCCCTTTGAGTCACCATCCAAGCCTCCAGTACATACTGGAGGCTCTCCCCAGCTCCTACATCCCGAGGTTTCCATTCTTTCTGCTGACCCTCATGGCTTCAGTCCTTTTCCAGTACCCAATATCTGATTATGTTCCCCTCTTCCCCACCATGATCTCTTTCCCACCTAAGTCCCTCCGTTCATCCTTCCTTGTGAATGCTGTCTTCTCTCTCTCAATTGAGACTGAGGCATTCACACTTGGGCCCTTCAGTTTGTGGAACTTTGAGTTCTGTAGAATGTATCTTGGATATTCTGTATTCTTTTTGTTGTTGTTGTTGTTGGTTAATTTTCACTTATTAGTGAGTACATACCATGCATATCATTTTGGGTCTGAGTGACCACACTAAGAATATTTTCTAGTTCCATCCATTTGCCTAAAAAACTCAGGATGTCTTCATTCTTAATAGCTGAGTAATAGTCCACTGTGTCAAGGAACCACAATTTCTGTATCCATTTTTCTGTCATGTGACATCTGGGTTGTTTCCAGCTTCTGGCTTTTACAAACAAGAACAATATGAACATAGTAGAACATGTGCCCCTGTGGCATAGTGGAACATCTTTTGGGTATATTCCCAAGAGTGTTATTACAGAGTCTTTAGGAAATATCTATTTCCAATATTCTCTGGATTGATTTCTAGGGTCGTTGTACCAGTTTGCAATCCCACCAGCAATAGAACAATCTTCCTCTTTCTCGATATCCTTCCCAATATGTGCTGTCACTTGAGGTTTGGTTCTTAGCCATTCTGACTCATGTAAGGTGGAATCTCAGGGTCATTTTGATTTGCATTTCTCTGATCACTAAGGACTTTAAACAGAAAAGAAGATATTCTAAGGAGATATTTGTGTTTCCCAATCTGACTGTTAGATTATTCTAACAATGGACCCCCAAATAAATGAGACTTTCCCTAAAAATCTCATGTTGGGGAACAAAAAAAGGCCTCCTTCAGGGGGTAACTTGTTTAGTAGAAAAATATTTCACAGCTCTAAAAATTTGTCAGACACTACACAGGTTGAGGTAATGGTACATCCTGGGTAATCATCACCATAACTTTGTTTGGAATGCCTAGATATGACTGTCCTTAGCTGTTTGTCCTTATTTATCAATTTAAACATTCATCTCAAGTCAGGACTAGAAAGCTGGATTATAGAAGTTCACTGAATGTTCTTGTCTCTCTTCCAAACAAAAACCACATTAACAAACCTCTGTTTTCTGGTCTTTATTCGAAAACAAAAGCACATAGAAAGAGTGGAGGGAGAGATGGATGGATCAATGGAAAGAGAGGAATAGGAAGAGAGAAAGAAGAAAGAAAGAAAGAAAGAAAGAAGGGAGGGAGGGAAGAAGGAAGGAAGGAAGGGAGGAAAAGAAGGAAAGGGAGGGATGAAGGTAGAGAAAGAGGGAAGAAAATAGAATTTAAAAAACAATATATTCACATAATTATTATTTTAATTATTGTTACTTACATAAATTTTGCATACATACACAACTGTGCTTTGCTCACTGACATGGACTCTTGACATTTTTACAATATGAACTGAATTCATCATTTGTCTCAGCACACTGTGTTTCTTAAACATCTTTAGACATATTTTCAGGAACCCTTGAGGCAGAATTTAATGAACTGTATTTCCTGCCTGGAGTACCTGCAAAATTCAGGGTGCTGCAACTGAAACTAGTAAACCCTCAACCTGAGCACGATTTTGCTCATTGAGAGCTCTAGATTGGCCAGATTTATATATAAGCACATTTGAAAAACATGCTGTTTTCTGACATACTGTCAAAAAACAACTGAGTACTTCAGAATGAATTCAAATTTCTTCCCCTAGCACAAAAGTTCCTTCACTGTTGAGGTACAGCCCTATTTTCTAGCCTTGTCATACTTCTCTGTGATCTATATTCCTCCCTAAATGTGCAAAGATCTACTTATGATTTCTGAGTGTACGGTTCTTATTTTTATATTTCTGTGTTCTCAGTGTGAAATCTTTTGTAACTGCTGTGTGCTGCTTATAACCTTCAAAGCCATCTTATTCAGACATGTTTCGTTCAGTGTTCCTTGACCAATTCGGGAGAAATGATTTTACTTTCTGTGCTTTTATTGTATATCACACATTAGATTATACTTTCAAGTTTTAAATTTTAGTAGTTGTTCCTCTTTTATTAAATAAACATCTCTGATAAAAATGCCTTATTATTTAATGCTGCATATTTTGCAAATAATTTCAAAATATAAATGTAATCATTCCTACATGCTTTATGATTCAACCCTTTATGTTAATTGCTCTTTTAAGTAAAGGTTTTCCAAGTCTATTAAAATGTCACTTATCTTTTTTGTTTCTTTGTTTTTTAATTTTTTATTAAAATAATAAAATTTATTTTAAAATATACAAGTCAATATTGACTTTTTTTTTCATTAGACCTAACCTACTTTCTTTTTTTTTTATTTTATTTTCTATATTCTATGTTTACATTCCAAAGGCTTTCCCCTTTCCCAGTTCCCACCCACCATAGTTCCCATAGTTCCTCTGCCCCCCAACTATTCCCCAATCATTCCCCCTCCCCCCTCGGTTTCTTTACTAAAGTGGATGCAATCTTTACATGCCCAGGGTCCTCTCCTTTCTTCTTCTTGGGAATCATTTGACTTGCTATTTGTGTCTTGAGTATTTAGGGCTTCTGGGCTCATTAATATCCACTTATTAGTGATTGCATTTCATGTGCATTCTTTTGTGATTGGGTTAATTCACTCAGGATGATATTTTCCAGGTCTAACCATTTACCTACAAATTGCATGAATTCATTATTTTTAATTGCTGAGTAGTATTCCATTGTATAAATATACCACATTTTCTGTATCCATTCCTCCTTTGAGGGATATTTGGGCTCCTTCCAATTTCTGGCTATTATAAACAAGGCTGCTATAAACATAGTGGAGCATGTGTCTTTATTGCATGCAGGGGAATCCTCTGGGTATATGCCCAGGAGTGGTATGCCAGGGTCCTCTGGAAGTGACATGCCCAATTTTCTGAGGAACCGCCAAACTGATTTCCAGAGCGGTTTTACCATTTTGCAATCCCACCATCAGTGGAGGAGTGTTCCTCTTTCTCCACATCCTCGCCAGCACTTGTTGTCTCTTGAGTTTTTAATCTTAGCCATTCTGACTGGTGTGAGGTGGAATCTCAGGGTTGTTTTGATTTGCATTTATTGACTTTTTAAATCATCAAAATAATTTATAATACTTAATGTCTCTTAAATATACATTCTTTTTTCTGAAGCTAAAAGTAATGTGTACTCATCCAGTTTATAAAATCTCTTTGGAAGATTAAACATTATAGAAGTAGAAAAACAATCTCTTATCAAGTCATCTATGAAAGGAAATTTTGACAGGTTCCTGATTAGACAGAAACTGTCCCATCTCCAAGGAGGAATATGCCGTGTAACTGTAGCTTCATAGAAACCTAATGAACATTTCATTCTATTTTGTGGAATAGTTTGAAGAGTGTTTGTATTAGGTTTTCTTTGAAGGTCTGATAGAATTCTACACTAAACCCATCTTGTCCTTGGCTTTTTTGGTTTGGGAGACTTTTAACAAGTGCTTCTATTTCTTTAGGGGTTATGGACTGTTTAGGTGGTTTATCTGATCCTAATTTTACTTAGAATTTGGTATCTGTCCAGAAAATTGTCTATTTCCTCCAGATTTTACAGTATTGTTGAATATAGGCTTTTGTAATAGGGTCTGGTGATTATTATTTATTTTATTTTTTTTTTGTTTTTTCTAGACTGGCATTCTCTGTGTAGCCCTGGATGTCCAGGAACTCACACTGTAGACTAGGCTGGCCTCAAACTTAGAAATACACCTGCCTCGGCCTCCCAATTGCTGGAATTAAAGGCCCATGCCACCACTGTCTGGCTCTGTTTATTTTTTTTTAATTTCCTCATATATCTCCTTTTTCGTTTCTGGTTTTGTTATTTTAAATACTTTCTCTGTGCCCTCTGATTACTCTGACTAAAGATTAATCTATCTTGTTGATATTCTCAAAGCAACAGTTCCTAGTTTTGTTGATTCTTTGTATAGTTCTTATCAATGGACAGATTCTGGAAACACAAACTAAACAGACACATTGAAACTAACAGAATTTATGGACTAAATGGATTTAACAAATATCTATAGAACATTTCATCCTAAAACAAAAGCATATACCTCCTTCTCAGCACCTCATGATACCTTCTCTAGAACTGAGCATATAATTGGTCACAAAAAAGGCCTCAACAGATACAAGAAGATTGAAATAATCGCATGCCTCCTATCAGATTACCACAGACTAAGGCTGGTCATCAATAATAACAAACACAACAGAAAGCCCACATACACATGGAAGCTGAACAATGCTCTACTCAACAATACCTTGGTCAAGGAAGAAATAAGGAAAGAAATTAAAGACATTTTAGAATTTAATGAAAAAGGCACAATATACCCAAACTTATGGGACACAATGAAAGCAGTGCTAAGAGGAAAACTCAGCTCTGAGTGCCTCAAAAAAGAAACTGGAGAGAGCATATGCTACCAGCTTAACAGCACACCTGAAAGCTCTAGAGCAAAAAGAAGCAAATTCACCCAAGCAGGAAATAATCAAACTCAGGGCTGAAATCAACCAAGTAGAAACAAAGAGAACTATACAAAGAAGCTGCTTATCTCTACAAATATCTTCACTTTTTTTTTAATGTCTTCACTTTTTAACTTCAAAGGCCAAACAACCTTCTATATGAATTTTCTGAATATTCATAATTCAGTGCTTAAAATTTGCCAGTTTCATATTTCTGAATTTGTCATTTACCCATTGTATGTTTCTGTCTTCTTATGTGAAGATAGTTATCATTCATAAGAGTTCATTTTTCATTGAGTAATGGAAAAGTACATTTTGCTAATTATTTTTATTAACTTAGAAGTCCATACATTCAAATAAATGTTACTATAGTCAAACCTGTCTATCACTAAATTCTACCACATCCACCTTATACTGTCCTACCTCTTTGCAACTTCATGTCCTCTTTTGTTACATTTTTTAGAAGGTTTGCAGTCCAGTTTCCCTTGTTCATGTACTTTGGGTATAGGAACATCCCTGAATCAGGTTCACGATACCAGGACACAACATTTAAAAGAAAAATTTCTCACTCTGCTCCAACAAACTCCCATCAATTGCTAATCGAACCTGATTTAGGATTAGAGGAATCATGAACCTTACCTGTACTGTGTTAGAATGTTCAGCAGCTTGATCATGTGCAGTTTTGTGATGGCGACCTTAGCCAGTTTCCTGTCATGTCCAAAACACTTTGGTGTGGTCAGGTATTCCTCGCAGATCTCTAGATATTTTTACTCATTTTCTCAATGTTTCCTGTGCTTGGATAAGACATTTGTTAGTAAAATATATCAAACAAGATTCACGACAGGTTTGGAGACCACAGATCCAGGGACAAACCTACAGCATTTGTATGATAAATTAACATGATATCAAACTGATTTCTAAGTGTGTGCATTGCTGTAGAGTTTTGATTATGTTGAGAGTGTATGCATTTTCATTTGCTTTAAATTTAATGCTTTATTTAGATGATTGTTTGAATTATATACTCTTTCAAATTTAAATGTGTAGAAAAAATAGAGACAGGTTTTTCAGTATGATGCAATCATAACTTCATTATCAAAACTAGTCTATTTTCAGGCCAATTTGTAACTGAAAAGACTATTTATGAAGGATTGTAAAAATAAATAAATAAACAAGTAGAATGAAAATAAAATATAAGAGATTGTGGGAAAATGTCTTTCCTGTTTGAGTCCCAGCCTTTAAAATCCTAAATCACCAGGAAATATTATTTATTCATAGGAACATGATATAGAAGTTCTGAATCTCTATTATTATCATTATATAATCGTCGAACTTAATATCTGTCTTAAAGTATATACCGCAAGACAGTCTAATTTGTGGTTTTGAAAATGGAAATGACAGAACAAGACTCTTTAGGCTGGATTTTGTAAAACACACTTTAACCTCCAGCACTCAGAAGAAGGAGAGGATGGTAGATCACTGTGAGTTCAAGGCCAGCTAGGTCTACATAGAGAACTTCAGGACAGCCAGAGTTACATAATAGAGATACTGTATCTCAGAAACAAAATCAATGAATAATGATTTATTTAGGAGTATTCAGTCATGGTATGAAAGTATAGTAAGAGTAGTTTAAAGAATGAGTTTTTCAGCTCTATTAAGGAATTCAAGGGGTAGAATGAGTTTGTATAATACACAACAGTAACATGATGACAAAATTTGAATTGTGAATATGCAGCAAAATAGGAAAATGTCTGAAGAACACATATTCTTATTATTCTAGAGACTAGCTGATGGGTGGTGAAGAGCTATAAGTGTTCATTAAACAACTATCACATGCAAATGTAAATTTAAGCACTAGAAAGTATTGTGAAAATTAGCTAGAGGGAAATATGGAAATCTAGAAGGGGTGTATACTGAACAGTAGAAAATTATCTAGAGGGAAATCTAGAAATCTAGGAGTATATTTTCTAGAAGTTGAATGCTGAAAGGTAAAGTGTGTTGACTCAGAGGCAGTTGTGATAAAGATCCTGGCCAATACAACCTAGAGACACAGTACAATAACGAAAATTTGTTCTGGAAAATACACTTTGATGGATTTGTTAAGTAGTTTCTCTGGAGTCTGAAGTACAGAAGTCAGTTATACTGCACTGTAGCATAAATGAATGTAAGAAAGCAGAAGTAATAAGTGTCCTCAAGGAATACAACTTCATATAGCTTCTACTATCTTTACAAAACGAAATACAGGGTCATCTGCTAATCCTCCATGGCATAAAGTTAAAAAAAAAGTACAATGTCAACTAAGATAATTTAGATACTGGAAAGCCTTCTTGCTGCTGCTTTGCCTTTCAGGTAGTAAATATAATTTTATAGATTTCAGAAAATTCTAAAATTTGCAGTTTTATTTTCTCCCATGTAACTTTGATTCATAAAATAAGAATTTATATTTTATACACAAGGTGATTTTTCTTATATTTACTTTCTTAATTTATAAAGCATTATTCATTATACTTAAACTTTTTGACATATTTTATTTGTGAACAGATTAATCTAATTACATAGGTAATTGTACTATTTTTCACTCAACATTACCCTCAGTATCTTTGAGTGTGAACTTTGAGCCAAATAAACTTTTGACAGGTTTTTATATCGGTTTTAGCAAGCTATAATCCTAGTTTACTTCATTTACAAAATTTTTGTTCAAAAATAATAATCATAAATTAAACATAAAAAGAATTTTAATTTCCTTCCTTCCTTCCTTCCTTCTTCCTCTTTCTTTCCTTTCTTTCTTTCTTTCTTTCTTTCTTTCTTTCTTCCTTCCTTCCTTCCTTCCTTCCTTCCTTCCTTCCTTCCTTTCTTTCTTTCTTTCTTTCTTTCCTTCTTAGTTTCCTGGAGATAGGTGTCTTTGTGTTAAACTGAAGACTGCTTTTACTCAGTCCATGAAGAATGCATTGAAGTTTTCCAATCAGGCATCGTGGTATATATCTGTTATACTAGTACACACAGGGATACAGGCAGGAAGATTACTGTTTAATTAAAAAGCCGCCTGCGACACAAAGTGACATTTTTATTTATTTAATTATTTATTTTTTTACACTCCAGATTATATGCCCCCACCCCTGGCCACCCTCTAAAAGTTCCACATTCCATACCGCCTCTGCACACCCTGTGTCTACAAGGAACTCTGCACCCCCAACTCCCACTACACCTTACCTCTAAACTCCCCTGGACCTCTAGTCTTGAGGGTTAGGTGCATCATTCCTGATTGACCCCAGACTCTGCAGTCCTATGCTGTATATGTGCTGGGGGTCTCATGTCAGCTGGTGCTCCCTGGTTGGTGGTCCAGTGTTTGAGATACTTCAGGGGTCCAGGTTAATTGAGACTTCTGGTCCTCCTATACAGTTGCCCCTGACACAAGGTTCAACAGCTTCTGTCCATTAGATGGCTACAAATATCTGCATCTGACTATCAGCTGCTTGTTGGGTTTTTCAGAGGCGGTCATGATAGGTCCCTTTTTGTGATCGCTCCACAACCTCAGTAATAGTGTCAGGCCTTGTACCTCCCATTGAGCTGGATCCAATTTTGGGCCTGTCATTGAACCTTCTTTTCTTCAGGCTCCACTCGATTTCCATCCCTGCATTTTTTTAGACAGGAATAATTATGGGTCAGAGTTGTAACTGTGGTATGGACTAGATGGCCCACTCTCCCTCTTTTGATGCCCTGTCTTTCTGCTGGATGCGGGCTCTATAAGTTCCCTCTCCCTTCTATAGGGCATTTCATCTAAGGTCCCTCCTTTTGAGTCCTGTTATTTTCTCACCTGCCAAGTATCTGATGCATTCTGGAGGGTCCCTTCAACCTCCTACCTCCTGAGGTTGCCTGTTTTGATTCTTTCTGCTGGCCTTCAGGGCTTCAGTACTTTTCCCTCCTCCAATACCAGATCAGGTTCCCCTCCCCTCCCACACCCAGTCCACTCTCCCTTCCAGGTCCCTCCCTTCCTCCCTTCCTCCCTCCTTCTCTCATTCCCCCATCCCTCCCTTCCTACTTTTGTTTGCTTTCTTCTCCCTCCCAAGTGGAACTGAGATGTCCTCACTTCTTGAGCCCTTCAACCTGATGACCATTTTAGTTCTTGTGTACTGTATCTTGGGTATTCTGTACCTTTTCTTTGGCTAATATTCACTTATTGAGTACATACCATTCATGTCCTTTTGGGTGTGAGTGACCTCACTCAGGATGATATCTTCGAGTTCCATTTGCGTGCAAAACTCAGGATGTCCTTGTTTTTAATAGCTGAGTTGTATTTCATTGTGTATAGGAACCACATTTTCTGTATTCATTCTTCTGTAGTGGGACATCTGGGCTGTTTCTAGCTTCTGGCTATCACAAATAAGATGGCTATGAACATAGTGGAACATATGCTCCTGTGGAATGGCAGGCAATTTTTCGGGTATATACCCGAGTGCTTTGATCAGTCTTTAGGTAAATCTATTTCCAATTTTCTGAGAAACTTCCAGATTGATTTCCAGAGTGGTTGTACCAGCTTGCAATCCCATCAGCAATGTAGGAATGTTCCTCTTTCTCCACATTCTTGACAACATGTGTTTTCTCCTGAGGTTTGGATCTTAGCCATTCTGGTTCATGTAAAGTGAAATCTTAGGATAATATTGATTTGCATTCCTCTGATCACTAAGAACTTTGAACATTTCTTTAGGTGATTCTCAGCCATTCAAGATTCCTCTATTGTGAAATCTTGGCTTAGTTCTATACTCCATTTTTTGATTGGGTTGTTTGGTGTTTTTGACTATAAGCTACTTGAGGTCTTTACAAATTTTAGATATTTGCCCTCTATTGGATGTGGGTTAGTGAGTATTTTTTCCCAATCTGTAAGTTGCTGATTTGTCTTATTGACTATGTCCTTTGCCTTACAGAAGCTTTCCAGATTGATGAGGTCCCATTTATCAATTCTTGATCTTAGAGCATGAGCCATTGGAGTTCTGCTTAGGAAACTTCCCCCTGTGTCAATGAGTTAAATGCTCTTTCCCACATTCTCTTCTATTAGATTCAGTGTATCTAATACACCGATTCAGGGTTTTATGCTGAGGTCCTTGATAAACTTGGACTTGACCTTTGTGCAAGGTGACAAATAAAGTTCTATTTTTCATTTTTTACATACAAACAGCCAGTGAGATCAGCACCATTTAGTGAAGATGCCTTCTTTTTCCATTATAGATTTTTGGAGTCTTCATCAAAGATCGAGTGTCTGTGTGTGGTTTTATTTCTGTGTCTTAGTTCTGTTTCTGTCTCTGTAACAATACCATGCAGTTTTTAATCACTATTGCTCTGTAGTAAAGCTTGAGGTTATGAATGATGATTTCCCCAGAAGTTATTTTATTGTTAACAATTGTTTTTGGTATTTTGGAGAAGTCCTCAGGAAATGGAAAAATATTTCATGCTCTTGGATTGGCAGGATCAATATAGTAAAAAGGGCCATCTTGCCAAAAGAAATCTACAGATTCAATGCAATCTCCATCAAAATCCCAAATCAATTCTTCATAGATCTATAACGAACAATTCTCAAATTCATTTGGAGTAACAAAAACTCAGGATAGCTAAAACTATTCTCAACCATAAAAGGATTTCTGGGGGAATCAATATCCCCGACCTCAAGCAGTACTACAGAGCAATTGTGTTAAAAACTGCATGGTATTGGTATAGCAACAGGCAAGCAGATCAATGGAATAGGATTGAAGATCCAGAAATGAACCCAGAGAGTTATGGTCACTTGATCTTTGATAAAGGAGCTACAACCATCCAGTTGAAAAGAGATAGCTTTTTCAACAAATGGTTCTGGTTCAACTGGAGGTCAACATGCAGAAGAATGGAAATTGACCTACTCTTATCTCCTTGTACTAAGGTCAACTCCAAGTGGATCAAGGACCTCCACATAAAACCAGACACACTGAAACTAATAGAAAAGAAACCGGGGAAGATGCTGAAGGACATAGGCACAGGGGGAAACTTCCTGAACTGAACACCAATAGCTTATACTCTAAGATCAAGAATTGACAAATGGGACCTCTTAAAATTACAAAGTTTCTGTAAGGCAAAAGTCACTGTCAGAAGGACAAAACAGCAACCAACAAAGTGGGAAAAGATCTTCACCAACCCCATATCTGACAGAGGGCTAATATCCAATATGCAAAGAACTCAAGAAGTTAGACCCCAAAGAACCAAATAACCCTATTTAAAAATGGGGTACAGAGCTAAACAAGGAATTTCCACCAGAAGAAATTTGGATGGCTGAGAAGCACATTAAGAGATGTTCAACATCATTAGTCATCAGGGAAATACAAATCAAAACAACCCTGAGATTCCACCTCACACCAGTAAGAATGGGTAAGATTAAAAACTCAAGAGACAACAGGTACTGGAGAGTATGTGGAGAAAGAGGAACACTCCTCCACTGTTGGTGGGATTACAAGATCGTACAACCACTCTGGAAATCAGTATGGTAGTTCCTCAGAAAATTGGGCATGACAATTCCAGAGGACCCTGTCATACCACTCCTGGGCATATACCCAGAAGATTCCCTGCATGCAATAAAGACACATGCTCCACTATGTTCATAGCAGCCTTATTTATAATAGCCAGAAGCTGGAAAGAACCCAGATGTCCCTCAACAGAGGAATAGATACAGAAAATGTGGTATATTTATACAAGGGAATACTACTCAGCAATTAAAAATAATGAATTCCTGCAATTTGTAGGCAAATGGTTGGATCTGGAAAATATCCTAAGTGAGTTAACCCAATCACAAAAGAATACACATGAATTGCAAACACTGATAAGTGGATATTAATGAGCCCAGAAGCTCTGAATACTCAAGACACAATTAGCTAAGCGAAAGATTCCCAAGAAAAAGGATGGAGAGGACCCTGGTCCAGAAAAGACTAAATCCAGTTTTGTAGGAGAGTACCAGAACAGAGAAATGGTGGGGATGGGGGGGGGTGATTGGGGAATGGGCAGGGGGGGAGAGGACTTATGGGACATATGGTGAGGGGGGAACTGGAAACTGGATAGCCTTTGGAATGTGAACAAAGAATATGAAAATAAAAAGAATAAGAAAATAAGAAAATAAAAAATGTTCCACCACAAGATCCCTGAAAAATAATTGTTTTCACTATTTTGCATTCTTATAACACAATTCGTAGATATTAAAAAGAGGTTACCTTCAAATCCAACTGTTTTGCTCAGTGTAGTAAGTCAAGATTGTACTACTAACACATAGGAGATTTAAGCAGATTGATTTAGTTAAAAAACAGAATGGACTATGCTGAAAGCTTATTGTCAACTAGTTCAGCAAGATGAGGCTGTCTCAAAAATTGGAAAGCTATAATGGGCAAAAATAAGTTTTAGCAAACACTTTAATTGAAGGTTTCTGAATTATTTTAGAATATCTTGTTTGGCAATTTATGCCAGAGCAATATATTTTTGTAGTAAATAGTTTCTCTCTCTCTCTCTCTCTCTCTCTCTCTCTCTCTCTCTCTCTCTCTCTCTCTCACACACACACACACACACACACACACACACACACACATATACACACACACACACACACAGAGGCATGAAATTTCTATGTACTTAATTACCCCCACAAATAGTAATTTTCTTACATAATTTTTTCATAAAACTCTAATTTATATTCACACACCTTATCCTTTCAGCCTCTGTACATCTACTCTTGATTAATTGTTGTATACCAAATACCTCCCTTCTGTTTTCTCCTTATGTATTTCATGCAAATCTTTTTTTTCCCTAGTGATTCTTACCCCAACAAACTCTTATTAGTTTGCCTTCCCTTTGATACTTCAGATTAAACTCACTGCATATATCTTCAAATTTCATTTTTCTTTATACCTAACTAAAATTCATAGAATGTATGAGTATATTGTTTTCATTGTCCAGTGTCCTGTGGTGGATTTAGAGTGTGAATATCTCTCTCTCTCTCTCTCTCTCTCTCTCTCTCTCTCTCTCTCTATCTCTCTCTTTCAAATATTCTGAATAAAGCAACATACTTCAAAGTAATCAATTGTCTCTTTGGGTACTTGCACAGAAGAGATGTAGATAAGTTCTATTTCTGGTTTTTGAGAATCTTGCACAATGAAATAGTCTATACTCATACCAGCAAATGATACTTATTATTCTTTCTAAAATTTTTAGGACTGTTTGAGGTCATTTAATGATGGTCATTCTTCACATAGGATTTGAGAGGGAATGCCTATGGAATTTCAATTTTCATTTTTATGGTGGCTAATGCTATTGAATACTTTTGAAATGGGTTACTATCATCTAACAATCATTTGTAAGAGCCAGAGAACCGTCAATGTAAAATGATTTTGTGATTGTTCTGTGCCATGATTTGGTGGTTTGAGCAGAAAACCTTCTGCATATACTTGGGCATTTTAACACCTGTTTCCCTGTTAGTGACACTGTTTTGATAGGTATAAAATTTAAAGCCTTGCCAGAGTGAGTGTATCCTAAAGGTAGGGTCTGAGAGTAAAGGGATTCACTTATTTCCACTTTGTTCTTTATGCTTCATTCTTACAATTGTGCAGTGTGAGCTTTCAGTTTCCTGTCACCATGCCTATACATTTCTCTATGCTTCTAATCTACCATTTTGGATTCTTGTCTCTCAAAATGGCAAACTAATTAAGCTTTCTCCTTTTCAAGTTGTATTTGGTCATGGTGTTTTATAGCAATAAGAAAAATGAAACTAACATACATTAGTTGACAGTGGGATTCCCTAATGTGGTTCACTGCAGAGTTTTGTGCAGTATCTTCCATGCAGTAGTGAATGAAACACAACTGAATTGTTAGGCTTCAGTTGTATCTTTCAAAATAACCCTCATGTGTTTCTAAACTCAAAATGTGTGTATGCATGAGAAAAGAGAGGCTTTAAAAGCAAACTCATGCAAATCAGTAGCCTTTCTGTACTCAAAGGGCAAGCAGGCAGAGAAAGAAGTTAGGGAAATAACACCCTTCACAATAGCCACAAACAACACAAAGTATCTTGGTGTAACTCTAACCAAACAAGCGAAATATCTGTATGACAGGAACTTCAAGTCCTTGAAGAAAGAAATCGAAGAAGACCTCAGAAGATGGAAGAATATTTCTTGCTCATGGATTGGCAGGATCAATATAGTAAAAATGGCCATCTTGCCAAAAGCAATCTACAGATTCAATGCAATCCCCATCAAAATCCCAAATCAATTCTTCATAGATCTCATAAGAGCAATTCTCAAATTCATGTAGCAACAAAAAACTCAGGATAGCTAAAACTATTCTCACAATAAAAGGATTTCTGGGGGAATCAATATCCCTGACATCAAGCAGTACTACAGAGCAATTGTGTTAAAAACTGCATGGTATTGGTACAGCAACAGGCAAGTAGATCAATGGAATAGGATTGAAGACCCAGAAATTAACCCACAGACTTATGGTCACTTGATCTTTGATAAAGGAGCCACAACCACCCAGTGGAAAAAAGATAGCCTTTTCAACAAATGGTGCTGGTTCAACTGGAGGTCAACATGCAGAAGAATGTGAATTGACCCACTCTTATCTCCTTGTACTAAGATCAACTCCAAGTAGATCAAGGAACTCCACATAAAACCAGACTATTAGAAAAGAAACTTGGGAAGACACTGGAGGACATGGGCACAGGGGGAAACTTCCTGAACAGAACACCAATAGCTTATGCTCTAAGATCAAGAATTGACAAATGGGACCTCTAAAAATTACAAAGTTTCTGTAAGGCAAAGGACACTTTCAGAAGGACAAAATAGCAACCAACAAAGTGGGAAAAAAATCTTCACCAACTCCACATCTGACAGAGGGCTAATGTCCAATATATACAAAGAACTCAAGAAGTTAGACCCCCAAGAACCAAATAACCCTATCAAAAAATGGGGCACAGAGCTAAACAAAGAATTTTCACCAGAAGAAATTTGAATGGCTGAGAAACACCTTAAGAGATGTTCAACATCATTAGTCATTAGAGAAATGCAAATCAAAACAACCCTGAGATTCCACCTCACACCAGTTAGAATGGCTAAGATTAAAAACTCAAGAGACAACAGGTGCTGGTGAGGATGTGGAGAAAGAGGAACACTCCTCCACTGTTGGTGGGATTGTAAAATGGTAAAACTGCTCTGGAAATCAGTATGGTGGTTACTCAGAAAATTGGGCATGTCACTTCCAGAGGACCCCGGCATACCGCTCCTGGGCCTATACCCAGAGGATTCCCCTGCAATACAATAAAGACACATGCTCCACTATGTTCATAACAGCCTTGTTTATAATAGCCAGAAGTTGGAAGGAGCCCAGATATCCCTCAAAGGAAGAATGGATACAGAAAATGTGGTATATTTATACAGTGGAATACTATTCAGCAATTAAAAATAATGAATTCATGCAATTTGTAGGCAAATGGTTAGATCTGGAAAATATCATCCTAAGCTAGTTAACCCAATCACAAAAGAATACACAAGAAATGAAATCGCTGATAAGTAGATATTAATGAACCCAGAAGCCCTAAACTCTCAAGGCACAATTAGCAATTCAAATGATTCCCAAGAAGAAGAAAGGAGAGGACCCTGGTCTTGAAAAGATTGGATCCAGTTTTGTAGATCCAGAACAGAGAAATGGTGGGGGGGGGTGATTGGGGAATAGTTGGGGGGAAGAGGACTTATGGGATGTATGGTTGGGGGGAACTGGGCAAGGGGAAAGCCTTTGGAATATAAACAAAGAATATAGAAAATAAAAAAAATAAATAAAAAAAAACAAAGTAATTCAAACCCTCACAAAGCTATTTTGTAAAAAAGCTGTCATTTCAATTTAAAGGAATAATCAAAACTAGAAATATGGGGAACATAATTATTGTACAGTCATAATTCATTATTCTAATGGTTCCTTAATTTCTAAGCTATTGAATATGATTTGAATTTTGCATGTGACTAAAGTGTTATTCTATGTTCATGAAAAAGAAAAGAAAAAAATTAAACAAGACAAAGAAGAGAGAAAAGTTTGTATATAAGTCAAGGAAAAATGTGATTAGGCAGCTAATAGCAATCATGAAGAGAAACAGAATGTAATATGATACAGTAAAAGAAGAGAGATTACAAATGCGGTTCTGTGGTTCCTGCTGCTGTGTGCACGGGAGACATTCTATGTTTTAGGACATTAGGTCTGTATCCATGTGAATGAGGTAGAATACTGAGGCAGGGACTCATCTGAATTTTGTTTTGAATGGTACTCTTTAGAGTTTTAATACTTATGACTACAAAGATGATAGAAGAAAAGTTACCTTGTATTTCTCTCTTGAAAAATTTATTTTAACAGTTACATAGATTTAAGAATATCTAGTGGTCCCGTTTACACCAAATTACCTTGCTTATCCCTCTTTTATACTTGCTAATCCCAAATTTGCCAACTGTATTAGTCTGGGTTCTCTAGAGTCACAGATCGTATGGGCAGTCTCTATGTAGTTAGGGAATTTGTCGATGACTTACAGTCTGTAGTCCAACTCCCCAACAGTAGTCAGCAGCAGCTGTGGATGGAAGTCCAAGGATCTTGCAGTTGCTCAGTCCCACGAAGCAAGCCGGCAAGGAAGAATCAGTCTTCCTTCTTTCAATGTCCTTATATATGTCTCCAGTAGAAGGTGTAGCCCAGATTAAAGGTGTACACCTTTAATCCCAGATGAACTTGAAGTCTGGGATTAAAGGTGTATGTCTCCACACCTTTAATCCCAGATGACCTTGACTGGAATCCATGCTTCAAGATCTCCATGCTAAGTCCAGGTCAGAAACTTATGTCTCTGAGCCTCCAAATTAGGATCATAGGTGAGCCTTCCAATTCTAGATTGTAGTTCATTCCACATATAGTCAAGTTGACAACCAGGAATAGCCACTACAATCCACCCCTTGTCAACTTGACACAGATAATATCTCATGTCCACATGAAACAATAACAAGGTCGTGAATACGCCTAACATGATATAACTATTCCTCGTACAATCGCAAACGCATTTGTAAATTTACAATGGGGCAATGTCCCTTGGGAACATTCTTTTAGTGTCTCAATACCAATTGATGTTAAAGGAATTGGAAGACAAATGTATCCTTAACAAAATAAGATAGAAGCATTCATATTACTTATAATCCTCGTTTCTGCAACTGGTTACGTGGCCTTAGCTGGTATTTATAACTACCATCCTCTGCTACCCATTCTGTATTTCCTTCACCTTCAGCAAGCACCTCAGCAGGTCTTGGCTCTTTTCCTGGAGGATTGACCCATACCTTCATTCCTGATGGGTCATCCTTCCTCATCCTGCTTGGATTATGCTGTTGTAGTTTCCCATTGACTTTAATCACAGGACAGGGTAGTACTAAGAGACGCCCTAGGGGATCTCCTGCTCTCCAGACATAATCCTGCTTACCTCCATTGTGGAGAGGCAATCCAATTTCCCCACTGTAATCTGGATCTATCACCCCTCCTAACACAGTTATTCCTTTCTTAGCCTGATGGTTTAAGGGCATTAGAAGCCCAAAATGGCCAGGGGGAAATCTGAGCTTCCAGTTCAATGGAATGTTTGTTGTGGCTCCAGGTAGGAGCACTCCCCCCTCTGGAACCAAAACTTCTAGGCCAGCAGAACCTAAAGTTGTGGGGACAGGAAGCAAAAATTTTCCTAGCGGGTCACTAGGAGTGATAGTGAGTGGAACTATTCCCTTTTCCACCCCTTGATTCCTGGACCCATGAATTCTGGCTATGGGAGAAACTGTACCATATATTGAACGCTGATTCAAAGCATATACTGCCTTCTGAAGAACTCTGCCCCAGCCCTCCATGCTGTTGCCACCTAATTGGCGCTGTAACTGTGTCTTCAAAAGGCCATTCCATCTTTCTATCAGACCAGCTGCTTCAGGATGATGGGGAACATGGTAAGACCAGTAAATTCCATAATCATGGGCCCACTGCCGCACTTCTCTGGCTGTGAAATGAGTTCCTTGGTCAGAAGCAATACTGTGTGGAATACCATGACGATAGATAAGGCATTCTGTGAGTCCACGGATGGTGGTTTTGGCAGAAGCATTATGCGCAGGAAAGGCAAATCCATAACCAGAATAAGTATCTACTCCAGTAAGAACAAAACGTTGTCCTTTCCATGGGGGAAGTGGTCCAATGTAATCAACCTGCCACCAGGTTGCAGGCTGGTCACCTCGAGGAATGGTGCCGTATCTGGGGCTCAGTGTTGGTCTCTGCTGTTGGCAGATCTGGCATTCAGCAGCAGCTGTAGCCAGGTCAGCCTTGGTGAGTGGAAGTCCATGTTGCTGAGCCCAAGCATAACCTCCGTCTCGGCGGATGATTTTTATTTCCTTCTCTTCATTTTTTTTTTTTTTTTTTTTTGGTGCTTGCTTTGTACTAGGAACCACACCAATTAGGTGGTGATGAGTGTGATACCAAGGCTTTATCAAGAACAGAATTTAATAGAGTCACCCTCTACACTTCAGATTTTACCATCTTTAATATCATATTGTTCCCTCTTCTGGGATGCTTCCTGTTTCTTGAGTGGTGATATGGGTGATTTAGTTAGGATTAAGCCATAAACAGTCACTTATCTGTGTATTTTCATCAATTACAAAGCCCTGTATTTATTGTTGCCCTTCAAATTAAGTGTCATTTCTGATCAATTCTGAGAATAGCACAAGTCTATAGATAAAATAATAAAAACTAATGTGAAAATTTTGCTAAATGTCAATTTAGAAAACTATTAGTAACTCATACTCTCCTGGGGTTTGTGATTTCCCCAGCTTTGGGCTTTTGACTGGATGTACAAAACCAGGTTTATTTGCACACCTGTTGAGTTTTGAATTCAGTCAGAACATGTTTAGATATTCATGTAACTGTCAGAATTTAGTTCTATGATCAAGTGTGTGTGTGTGTGTGTGTGTGTGTGTGTCCCCATTTGTGTGTTTTCTAAATCATTTGATTTTGTATTCTGAGACTTTAGCTTAATTAAGTTGAAGATTAACATGTAGTTTTCCTGCATTGATCTACAAAGTATTAAAGAAGATAAAGTTGAAATAACAACCTGTACTTTATGTATATGACTGAAAATTACAAAAAGTGATTGTGTCCTCACAAATCATTTTGGAACTACCAAAATTTGAAAGGTATATATTACAATTCATTATGAATTTACAGAATGTTTTATTTTCAAATTATTCTTAGGAGTAAATATTTTTCTTTTTCTTTTTATAAGCAGTGAGATAATCATCACAGTTTTATTAACAGCATTAGATCATTTCAGGCTAATTGCCTTTTTGACATCAACTTTATTCCTTTATTTCTTAGTTCAAGTATATTTTAGCTAAATGGTTTAAATTGTAGATTAATAAGGAAACAGGCATGTGATCTGAGCAAAGACCTCATTCAGTATGAACTATCATTAAATTGCTTCACATTGAAAAACTTTTTAAATGTCATTGTTTAATGAATTCAACTAATATATATTGTCAAGCTTAACTTTGGAAATATGCATCATAGTGCTGAAATTTATTGAATTAGAACACATTTTAAAAACTAATGTTTTTAGAAATATAAAAGATACTGAATATATGGACAATATAAAGTATAAAATTTAAGATAAATAGAAGTGATAGGAAATGTAATTGAAATATCTTCAAAATTCAATTTGTCAAGGCAATCGAAAACATACAAAATGAATGAATTTTAATGGAAATATCAGGTTCTTGGTTATTCATTGTGGTATTTATCTTGTTTCAATTAGTAATTATTATTTTAAAATCTGGTGATCTAGATTATCGGTTTACAATTCATTTATCTTTTTTTTAAATTTTCCACATTCTTTGCTTACATTCCAAATGCTTTCCCAGTTCCCAGTTCCCCCCTCACCATATGTCCCATAATCCCTTCCCTCCACCCAATCCCCAAGCACCCCCACCCCCTACAATACTGGATCAAGTCTTATCAGAAACAGGGCTCTCTCCTTCCTTCTTCTTGGGAATCATATGATTTGCTAATTGTGTCTTGAGTATTCTGGGCTTCTGGGCTAAATAATATCCAGTTATCAGTGATTGCATGTGTATTCTGTTGTGATTGGGTTACCTCACTTAGGATGATATTTTCCAGTTCCAACCATTTGCCTCCAAATTTCATGAATTCATTGTTTTTTTTATAAATTTTTATTTTCTATATTCTATGTTTACATTCCAAAGGCTTTCCCCTTTCCCAGTTACCCCCTCCCTATGTCCCATAATTCCTCTCCCCCCTAACTATTCCCCAATCATTCCCCCTCCCCCCACGGTTTCTCTACAAAACTGGATCCCATCTTTACAGGCCCAGGGTCCTCTCCTTTCTTCTTGGGAATCATTTGACTTGCTAATTGTACCTTGAGTATTTAGGGCTTCTGGGGTCATTAATATCCACTTATCAGTGATTGCATTTCATGTGTATTCTTTTGTGACTGGGTTAGCTCACTCAGGATGATATTTTCCAGGTCTAACCATTTACCTACAAATTGCATGAATTCATTATTTTTAATTGCTGAGTAGTATTCCATTGTATATATATACCACATTTTCTGTATCCATTCCTCCTTTGAGGGATATTTGGGCTCCTTCCAAATTGCTGAGTAGTAAGTATTCCATTGTATAAATATACCACATTTTCTGTATCCATTCCTCCTTTGAGGGACATAAGGCTGCTATGAACATAGTGGACCATGTGTCTTTGTTGCATGCAGGGGAATCCTCTGGGTATATGCCCAGGAGTGGTATGACAGGGTTATCTGGAAGTGTCATGCCCAATTTTCTAAGGAACTGCCAGACTGATTTCCAGAGTGGTTGTACTATCATGCAATCCCACCAACAGTGTCGGAGTGTTCCTCTTTCTCCACCTCCTCGCCAGCATCTTCTGTCTCTTGAGTTAGCCATCCTGACTGGTGTGAGGTGGAATCGCAGGGTTGTTTTGATTTGCTTTTTCCTATGACTAGTGATGTTGAACATCTCTTCAGATGCTTCTCAGCCATCCGAATTTCTTCGGGTGAGAATTCTTTGTTTAGCTCTGTACCCCATTTTAATAGGGTTATTTCATTCTCTGGGGTCTAATTTCTTGAGTTCTTTGTATATATTGGCTATTAGCCCACTGTCAGATGTGGGGTTGCTGAAGATCTTTTCCCAATTAGTTGGTTGCTCAATGACACCTTGGTCAAGGAAGAAATAAAGAAAGAAATCAAAGACTTTAGAATTCAATGAAAATGAAGGTACAACTTACCCAAATATATGGGACACAGTGAAAGCAGTTCTAAGAGGAAAACTCATAGCCCTGAGTGCCTCCAAAAAGAAACTGGAGAGAGCATACTCTAGCACCTTAATGGCACACCTGAAATCCCTGGAACAAAAAGAAGCTAATCCACCCAAGAGGAGTAGAAGACAGGAATTCATCAAACTCAGAGCTGAAATAATTTCATTTATCTTAACGATCTTTGGTAACTTTTCCTATACAAATTTAGCATAAACATCATTTATCATAAATGTATCATTTATGGTCAATGAAATATACTCACATTTTATCTATATGGGCACAATATTTTTATTAAAAGAAGTGAGTAAATGGCCCTCCAGATACATTTTCAATGCTCATAAAGTCTTCCCATTCACAATGTACTAATAAATCATATATTTTATTTCATAATAAATTTTACCATCAACACTAAATGAAATATATCCCATCATGAACAGTCATAAGATTTAGAGTCTTTTAATTCATTTTTGTGACTCAGGATTAATATATGTTGATGTCTGTAGCAATAGAATATTTAACTATTTATCCATTCATTATATACATATTTATTAATTTGTGTTTGTGCATCTATTATAATTCCATTTTTGGTAGATGTGCACTTTTATGTATATTGTTTATAGGATGTAAGCCCATAAAGTAAAATTGCTACTTGTTCATTTTAAAAAGCTTTTTTGTTTTGTTTTGTTTTTCAGATGTCACTCACTATTCTTTAATTGTCTCAATTTTGAGTTGTACTAAGCAATATAACTTATAATCTAACAAGTAAAGCTTCCACATCAGTCCATCTTCAGAGATTTTAATATTTGACCATCAGATATGAAACATTTATCTTGTTCTAGTTTTATACATTCATTACTAGTATTCTGAATCTCAGTCCATGAATTTATATATGTAATTCTATATGATTATTTCAAATGCTAGTATGAGTTTTTCAGCTATTATTTTCTCTATGGAAGTTTTCCCATTAATTATGAGTTAATTAGACATTATGGAAAGATTAATGTCACCAAAATGTATTTATGTATTTTTCCACTGAGACATTCTCAGTTGTATTGTTAAACCTCATTTAAATATGTTATCTTCTGATTTGTAATGAGAAATTGGAAAGTATGAGTACTTCCTGGACAACTCCATAAAATTCTTCCAGCGTGATTGTTTGCAAGGGTATTCCTCCTCAGAGTATACAGACTTGGATCTAAGAATATATTTGAAAAAGAGATGTACTCATTTTTAGCTGAACATATTAGTTTAATAACTACTTCAGCCACTAGTTATGAAGAGAAATTTTCTCTTATTACTTCAAGAATAATAGAAGAATCAATGTCCAAAGAAATATTTTACTTTCAGTGGAATCAAAACCATATGCTTAACACCTTATTAATAGCAGGGTTGAGAATATTTTCACCAATAATAACTAGGAACAGAAATTATTAATGAGCAAATATATTTTACACCTCAGTTGTAGTTGAATAAAATAGCTTACACTGCTATCAAAGAGATATTGAGATATTAGTTTGCATGGGAAAGGAGATGTAAAGAAAATTTTTTATATATTCTCATAAACTAATTTTAATATGGGAATTCTCAAATTACATTTTGCATAACATTCTCATAAGAAACTGACAAATATAATTTGTTAAAATAACAATACTCACTTATGACCACCAGAGACAAAATGTTATCTACATTATTCATGTTTTTCTGTAGATGAATAACTACCTGGTGAGATGATCGATAATACTTTTCATATGAGTACAACTTAAAATCTCATGACCTCTATACCTCATATTTACAAAAATGGGTGTGCTTTTTAGTTTCTTATATAATAATTATAAATTTATCAAGAGGAATTTAATTTTTACTACTAAATATATATCCAAGTTATTGACATACCTCATTAACATAATGACAGTTCTTATGAATATTCATATAGTTATAAGCTGGCAAATAATGTAGCCAAAGGATTAAGCGCAAGTGTCAAATTTTGATATGTAGTTCACAAGAAATATCAGTTATGACTATGGAAATAAAAATGTAAATTATATTTACCTATAAACATTGGAAAGATGGGATAAAAATTGATGATTTGTCATGTGGTATTTTTCTGTGTAATATATTTAAATCCTTTAGCAAAATTCTACTGTGACTTGACTCAAAATGGCTAGAACTGAATTGTGAACTTAAGTGAGTAATTACATGATATTATTTGCCTACAAACAACCAAACACATATTTATAATTTATTTCCTGGTCAAATGTTTTCAGCCTAAATAGTAACCTCATGTTTAGAGTAATTAAGTTCATTATATAGTTAGATGTGGAGTTTACATTTGTTACATTTGTAACAAAACCCATTGTATTAAGACTTTTAAAATGCAGGTGAATTGTTTCTGCAACTGAGTAAAATGTGTTATGGTTATTATCTAGGATGGAAGGTTGTAACTCGAAGTTTGATTACTATATATAGATAGAAATTTAAGGTTGTTTATTTTAAAATTTTGTGTTTTGATGGAAATTTTAGTTTTGTTTGATTACTATGTACTGAACACATTTTAAAGTTGTTTTATCAGATTAATATTGATAAAATGTAAGTTTTTTATTTGAATTATTTTATATTGATAGAAATGTAAGGTTTTGTTTGACTACATTGTACAAAAATGTTTATTTCAAAAAGCAATGTAAAGATCTATGTTTATGGGTCTTATAATTATTTTTGCTGTGTGTAGTTGTTAATGTTAGGGGAAAGACTTTAAACAGAAATGGGGATATGAAGTAGAAATTTCTCATTTCTTTGGAGACTCAGTTGTGCCGTGTTATGTTTTCCTGCAATCTGTCTTATGAGAGAGTGTTTTCTTGATGCAGACATGTGAGAGGATGTTTTGCTGAGAAAAGACACATGCTTTCTTGGAAACGGTTTTATGAAAGGACATGTAATGTTTTCTTAGAGTGGGTGCTTGAGAAAGAATGTCATGTTTAGAAAAAAATATATAAATATAACCCCACAGACAGTGGGATGATGTTCTTGCATTTGTTCACCTTGGAATGCTTTACTGGTCTTTGTTGATCTTCTTTGGCATTATGTCATAGACAGTAAAAATGCTGTTTCTTGCCATTCTGCTGAATGATGTGGATTCAGTGGTGCCTTTTGGTTTCCTCTGGATCAGGCAGCTGATACAGACTTGTGTTTGGAATTTACAATTAGACTTGATTGCTACTACTGACTCAGGCTTGGAATCACCCCAAAGACTATTCCTAAACAGATTCTGTGCCGTGTTTCCTATTAAACTATCTTCTCCCCTACCATTGGTCATTTGTTTAGAAGTGAGGTTTAAGTGTCTAATAAACTTTATATCTAGATATTGAAAAGTCTAAAACTATAAAATGTATTATTAGTATGTAAATGAAAGAAAAAGCAACTAAATAAAGAAAATTTTAGAAAAATCAAACCCTAAAACTTCTGAGATTATGGATACCATTTTTAGTCTTAAAAGGATGTACAAAGGCATAGATATACATGATTATTGAGACTTTTTGATAGTCTAGTGCAGTTTGATTTTTTTTGCCTATTTTTGGTGTATTATTCCCCCTATTATTGAAAATAGATTCGTTTCTCATACATTTTCTCTAACTAAAATTCCCCCCCTTTCTCAGTCCCACCCCTTTCACCTCCCATCTGGATCTACTCCCTTTCTGTATCCTATTAGAAAAGATCAGACTTCTAATAGATCACAACAAAACATAGCAAAATAAAGTGTAATAAGATAAAACAACTATCACCACACTGAATTTGTTTCATTTGTTTCTATAAGTGAAGATGATCTTTGTTCAACTAATTAGACAGCATTTTTCTTCTGGTTTCCACCATCTACGCTGACTGTTCTGCATGCCTCCTGAACCATCTTCTAGGCACTGAAGGAAGGCATTTAATGAAGATATCCCATCACAGGTCTCTCCCTCTCCCTCCCCCATTCATTTTGTTTCCCTTTGATGTAGGTAGAAGATCATCTGATGATAGCTGAAAAATACTAATCTATGAGTAAAGCCGGATGTCACTAGGAGTCATTTTGTTCTTCATTATTAAAAATAATACAGACCTAGAACTTTACCCTAGGTCTCTGATCTATCCAGTTTGTGGTTCTTGAGCACTCAAGAAATATCTACTATGGTTTCCATATCCAGGATTGACCATTCTGTTAGTTCAAGTATTTGTTGGTTATGCCCAGAATCTTTTTTCTACCATTTCCCTAACATTTTTGTAGGCAGGATAATATTGTAGATCAATGGTTTTGCAGACAGGTAGGTTTATACATTTATCTTTTGGTAGCCTTCAGAACATCTGTTTTCTACCAAAGAAAGTAAGGATGAAACTTCTAAATAGGCACCAGGTTGAATTCTCTATATTCAATGTGTTGTATGGTTATAATTATGAAAGTAATTTAACTTTGTATCTGGCATTTTCTCAAAGAATTTATGTAATTCCACTTTATCAACCTTTGTTATGATTCCAGTTAATGTTTCAGGACCTTGGTTTTCTGCAAAATGCCTATATTGGAAGAATTGGATTATGTTCTGGCAAGGAGCAAATGAATGGTTGGTTTGATCATTGCTGCAGTTGTTGCTTTCATAACTCTTTAACTAGTGCTACCACCTCTGCATTAGCTTTAGCACACAAGGTAGAAATTAGTAGGTTTGTTAATTATCTTGCAGAAAATGTTAATGCACTGAGCATACAAGAATATTTGGATATATGGCAAGAAAAAATTGTCACATTGTATGATATTGTGCAAATCATGGGCATATGTACATGGGCAGAGGTACAAGGAATGAAAGTCAGAAACCATTTGAAATGCCATGGTCAGTATGCATGGATTTGTATAGCTTCCAATATATATATATATATATATATATATATATATATATATATACACATATATATAAGTATATATATATATAAGTATATATATATATATAGACATATATATATATATGTGTTATATATATATATATATATATGTGTTACAGCATAGCTGTAACAGAGTTAAAAGGTTCCTTCAAGGTAAACAGCATAATGCCAGTACATCTTTAGATTTATTAGCCCTGCATACATTTAAGAAATGTAAGTTCTTTGTCTTTTGACATTGCTACCATTGCAAATGATATTCTAAAAAATCTTACAGGCCATTTTCCCTTCATGGTGCTTTTTAACATCTCTCTTATTGGGTGTATCAGGACTTGGCTTTATGATCCTTTATATGGTATGTCTATTACTTGTTCTTTTGAGAGAAATCATCAAAGCTTTTACAGATATCAAAGCAGTGTAACATAAATTCAAGCTCCAATGTCTGTTTTTCCTAGCAGAAGTTGGTAGTCAATGATGGCTAAGATGGTCTTGAAAATCTTTTCAACACAGGCCACAGATACAATATTATTCATGTGCCAATCACAGGTAAGAGCTGTGGTTTTTGGATGGCAGCCTAAGATAGGACAACTTTCTCCACTGTGACTGATAAGATTGTGGCTTTTATAGATAAAAAGTCAGATAAGATTTTCTCAGAGGTAGATCAACCTAAGACAGGGCATGAATGTGAGGATTCATATGCCAATGATGGGTAAGGTCCATACCTCTTGAGATGGATGCCTAAGACAGACACAGTCTCTCAGCACCGGTTGCTGTGACTGCTTTGTCTTGTTTAAATAAAACAGGAGAAGATCTGGGGAACACTTCCAGAGTTAACTTTGGCTGACATCTTGCTGTGATTAATCATGAATGTGGGCCTGCTGTACACCTGTCCTTCCTTTTTTTTTTTTTTAAGAAGTGCCTTATACCAAGTTCCTCTGTATATGCATATGTCCTTGAGAGACTGTTCTAGCCTAAAGGAAATGGCCTTAGTCATAGATAGTGTGTACCATAAACTTGCCATATAAGCATTGGTGATCATTGTTTTTCTTTCTGGAATTGGTCACACTTTGTGTTACTTACCTTTTGAAGATATTGAGGTAATACACTCCTTGTTGGCCTGGTAATAACCAGCATCCCTTGCATACCTATCTCTTGCATCTTCTGCCTTTCCTATAACTTCCCTTGTTCCCCAGTTGTAGTTGTGATGTTGACTGACCACCTGGCTCCATCATTCAGCAATGGGACTGTCAGTCTGTAGAAAGTAATCTATTGTTTGGCAACAGCATGATTTGTGAAGGGACTTTTTCAGTGAACAGCTCACTCATATTGATGTAACTCAGTCACCCATACTAGAAGCTTCATTTGGTGACAAGGTGAGCTGGGACTCTCTCTTCCAGATTATTTGGAGACTTTAATGAAATTGTTTTTGATACATTTAAGGAAGTTGCCACTTCATTTCCATACCCTTGTCAATTGTTCCTACATTCTAGTTGAAAATCTCTACCTTTCCTCTACCTGATCATGCTATTCCAGTCTCCCATTTCCCCAATCCATTTTGTAAAATAGGTTGTATTTCATCTTCCTAGGCAGATCCAATTTTTCTTACCCTAGTTCCTTCATCTCTATATAAATTATTTTAATCTGTGGATTGTATCTTGGTTACCATTTATTGAATTACTAATATACACATATAAGCAAATATATAACATTTCTCTGCATCTTGGTTACCTCACTCAGGAATACTTTCCCTAGTTACAACCATCTGCTGCAACGTTTATGATGTAATTTTTCTGTTATCTTTTCTTTGTGAATTTTAATAACAGGTTATATTAGTAGAATCTAATAATATCACTATCACCATTGAATACTTCAGATGCAAGTCTGACCCTTCATACTTTACTAATAACCGAATAATCCAGATTGAGCAAAATCAAAGCTATATAATTAAACACTAAAGGGCATCTCCTACATTTATTAATAAGAAAAAAAATAATGATGTTAAATGTCCCAATCTTATTTTACAGGACAATTTCTTTGTTAAAATGTACCATACACTAAGGTACATTATATAGGTATATATAGGTATATTATATAGGTATATAGTTTGATTAAGTCAAACTGTAATATAATGTTCACTTTGTTATTATTTCTAAGCAGATAATGCTGATAATCAAATCATTCATAAATAACTTTACATAACAATTGAATCCAACATTTCAGCAATCTCATTGATAAATTATGTTATATAATCTTGAAAATACAAAAATTTTATTTGAAATCTAAATAAAACTATAACCAAGATAACTGTCATTGTTTTTTAAATATAAATAAAATATTACAACAAAGAGATTTTCATAAACTTCCTAAAAAATCTGTAGACATTTCACAGACAGCATCATCATTTGTATAGATATTAACTTAGCATATATTTATTAAGTTGTTTTTATGAATTTGAATAATATCACTTCCTTTCTACCTTTCTTTTCTTCTGTCACTAGCAGTTACCCTTTATTATACCCTTTCCATGACTCTAAATTAATAGCCTCTTGATTTTAAGTACATTGGTTGTGTTTGTCTGTGTGTATGTGTGTATGTTTGTGTGTGTGTGTGCATGCATGTATGGATGTGTAAAACACAAATATATTTAAATATGACTCCTGAGTCCATTTTTTGCTTGTCTGTATATGGTTTCAAGAGTAAACATTATATACCAGACATACAATAAAGGAATTCATTCCTAAGAGAGGCTACCCCTCCTTCCAGCAGTGAATACCTGCCTGTACCTCTTTGTCTAGAGATGTAACCACTGCAACATTTTCACCTGCAATGCTTACGTTTTTTATTCCATTGATTTTGCTATTTTTATAGTGTTGTTTATGAAGTCCTTTCTAGAGAGGATTGCACCATAGTGCAATTGATATTATTTAGCATCTTATATTCTCTTTTGCACTCAATTCTGCCATGTTTTCTGAGTCCATATGCAAATGCTGAAAATGCATAATGAAACTGACTACAGTGTATATACAGATGCTCCTCATGTGAACCATAGTCTAAGAAACCCTCAGTACAATACACAACAAACTCTTAATAGGTCATTCAAGGTAATCCAAGCACAGGCGCGCACACTATGGATATTTGATTTAACCACTGGTTAATGCTGCAGACAACGCATGATTATGGCACATGATTTGGGAGACTCCAGCTAGATCTACTTGAAAGTTTGTTACCAGCGGTCTGGCTTTCATGGATCTATTAAATAGGATCTAATCTGCCAAAATAGGGAAGCTATTAAACAACTGCAATGACATGAGCCATAGCAATTTCTATCATGACAAGATATGCATAAATGTGGAATATTTGGCAATAATATTTTGTTAGTAACTTTTTAATTGGACTAATGGTCAATACAACAAGAGGGAAATACTGTTAGGTATGGAAAACCTAGTCAGATTCTGAGGCGTGTGGGCTCCTTAGGAGGAAAAAAAGTGACTTTGGCCACTTACCTAGTACAGCATGATTCCTTAATACATTCTAAAGCTTATTTTCATACTCATACATGCGGCATATATTCCTATTTCTTCATTCTTCAGGTTCTATGTATGTACATAAAAACAAATTTCTTATATGACAGTAAATTAAATTAATGTAGATGTGCACAATTATTTTAATAAGATTGACTTTTAAGAACATTGGTTCTTTCCTAAAATACTTTACATAAGTTTGAGAAACATCTTTTTAATTACTTAAAATTTTTGTTTATATTTTCTGATATCATTTATAAAATACTGATTTTATTCCATGAAAGAGATTTGATTGAAGAACCTTGCAACACCAATTTCAAATGACCTAGATCTGAGGATTAGGACTCTTAATTATTCATGGATATTTGTCAAAGTCTGATTATCCAAAAGATTTAACAAATGTTGCCTCATCTTCTTGATTAAAAGCAATCTTTTTTTTTTTCTTTTTAGATTTGGCAGACAATCTGAAGAAAGGATACAAACGATTTATAAATGTTTCTCTTTGAAAATAGAGTACATATCAGATTTACTAAAGTGTTATAATGTTACAAACAATATTGTCAATCATATTGAACATGATTCTTTGAAAATGCTACTATTTTTTGCTATTAATTTTAATGTTCTGTCATTTAGTTATGGGTATTGTTATCATTTTACTGTTTCTGTGCTTTTATACTACTTCTGCTTCCTTGAAACTTCTATAATCCCTGAAAGATGTTGAAAATATAAAATGTAATTGGCCAAGGATAGATTATAGTTTGAACTATGCTTTTTGCAGCACTGATGATGAGTGATTTAAGAACCTAAAGTGAGTCTTGTTAGATACAATGAAATCTCTTATCTAACCAGCTACTTTGAGAAGCAAAAATAGTAACTAATTGAACATGCTTAAAAATAAAAGATGACATCAGGAAAGTATGATGACGTCAAAATATTCTAGAAAGTTATTGAATCAATATGCTTTATATTTTATAAGAAAAAAATGTAGTTTTGAACACACCAGTAACATTTTCAAATGTATTCACACATATATTCTATTTTCTCAGTTGATAGCATTTGAAATGTATAAAGCTAAAGAAGAAAGAACATGCAGCATGAAGATCCATTTTAGTACCTGGAAAATATATTATTTAGAGGTTATATACTGGATATGCTTTGAAAGTTGAGTCTCTATAGTTAACTAATTTAAAAGCATGGATTTAGAGAAAAATAATTATAATCAATACTAAATTGGCACGTATATGGTTTTCTTGCTGTGGAAAATTAAATGTAAAAGAATCATAACCTGATTTTGAAGACAAAATTGGCATTAGATTAAAGATCATGATTAATAAAATACAAGTATGTTAATAGCATATTCTCAAAATTATGATTACACCATAGCAAAAAAACATAACAAAAATCATGGGTGTTGGGTAGATTGCACATCTTTGATGAATTCCTCAACTCTGATTATTATTTAACCTTTGAAATGTTCAGAACAAAAAAATTATGTTTGGAAAGACAACAGAAATTGGAAATGTAGCCATAATCATGCATAATATAGTAGCTAAGATAAAAGTTCTCATGGAGAAATGTAGATTTTAATCAAATGCACTAAGTACTGTTCAGATGATCATTAACCATTAGAGAACTCTCAATAAAGACAAAACAGCTAAAACTGCTACAATACTTAAGCTCTGTTGTGACAGAATAGTAAATGGGATGTCAATGCCCACAGAATAGATAAAAGAAATTACGTTGTATTTTAGGCATATAATTAAGTACCAGCCAGCAGTGTCATTTTATGTAGCATTGATACTAGAGATTACATAGCAGCTGTATCTATAATTATGTTAGAAAATAGAACATACATAAAGTATAACCATGTCATTCTACTCAGCTTTTCTTTTATTGGTTTAGAATTTGGAGATGAGTTTTTGGAGTACAATGAGTCAGAAGAAATGTATGTGATGCAGAGGTTCATTATTATTATTGGTGCATTGATACATTCATGTTTAATGCGTATCTATAAGTGGATAGGTAATCAGTTTATAGATTTGTAATATGCACTCTGAGTAAATAAGAATGCTTAAAATAATCCAATTTTCATATTTGAGATGTTGCAGTGCAGATATAAGACAAAAAGTAATTAGAAATAAGAGATTTGAAAAAGCACTTTTAATTGAAACACAGTACTTGAAATAATGTGATTTATTTGTATTTGTTTATTTTCTTCTCCAGCTTCAAGAATGCCTGACAATTTTATATAATTCTCTGAGGTAAAATTTCCACACACTTCATTAAGTCATAAATGTTTATGAAACACACTTGATACACACACACACACATACACACACACACACTTTACCACAAAGATAGTTGCTCATGTTTGTTCCACTTTAATTCACAATAGACAGATATTGGAAACATTCTATATTTTCACAAACTGAAAAAGAGATTGCAACTGTGTGGTATTTTTACCTAGACCAGGAAACTCAGATGTTGAATGTTTTCTGTTACATGTGGGTGGTAGTTTAGAAGTTTATGTTTCATTTAGAATATCCACAGAGGCTAGATAACTGGTAATGTAGCATGGGGTGAGAAAAGACTCTCCATGGAATAAAATATAGTATAATGTTATAAAGGGAAAATGAAAAAACTAGACTTAGAGTATTAAGCATGGAAGGTGGAAAGAGGGAAGGTAAGAGAATCTAGGAAGGCTTCACTACCACATATAATCCTGAGGCCTGGATGCCACACTTGGCATTATACTTTCCAGATATGTCTCTTTTCCTAATAAGGAAAATTTATTATTTATAATTAAATACAATTATCTAAAACATCCACATTTTCATTATCTTTTCATCTGCTGAAAGGTAGCATCTCTGATTTTATTAGCTTATACACACAAATACAGTGGCAATCGGCATTATCATACATATATCTTTGTGGTAGGATCTATTCTCCTTTGAATGTAGTGCCAGATGTTACACTAGGGAGAGGAATTATGGGACGTATGGTGGGGGGGGGGAACTGGGAAAGGGGAAAGCCTTTGGAATGTAAACATAGAATATAGAAAATAAAAATTAAAAAAACCTATATATGTATTGAAGTATACTTTAGAAATTTAGAATCAAAATGTTTTCCCTTAAGTGAGTTTTATTCATTTTTTATTTTTTTGCAAATTTGTGATTAAATATAGCTCTCCACATAACAATAGACACAAAACACACAGGTACACAATATTCAGTACAAAATAATTTGAACAAAGGAACTGCATGCAAGCAAAACTGGCCACATCTAAATGGTTCAATTCGGAATTGAGGCAGGACTTTGTCACAAAATACCTATATTCCAATCAACTTATATATATTCTTGTCAATAGTTTTTCCTTATTCCTAAATTGTAATAAATTAAATCATGACCCATATTTACTTTAAGTGATTTTACTCAAAGGTATTTTTTTTTTTTGGTTTTTTGTTTTGTTTTGTTTTTTTTCAAGACAGGCTTTCGCTGTGTAGCCTTGGCTGTCCTGGAACTCACTCTGTAGACCAGGCTGACTTCGAACTCAGAAATCTGCCTGCCTCTGCCTCCCAAGTGCTGGGATTAAAGGCATGCACCACCACCGCCGAGCAAAAAGTATTCTTAATAAAAATCAGTTAGTTGTTATCTGGGTATACTGAAAAGTTAGAACAAACCAACAGAGAACAGACACAGTAGACAGATGGGTGTGTCTCAGGTTGCAGAAACCTGTATGTTTCACTTCCCTGAAATGATATCATGTCCATTCTAATCACACACATTCACTTGAACATTTGGTTTTAATTGAAATCTCTAAACATTTCTCATTTTACCACTACAAATCCATATTAAAATATGTTTCAATTCTTCTTATCAGGGATAGAATCCTGATATAACTTTATTGTAATAGGAATTTCATGAAGGAAAATATTTGTTATTAATTTCACAATTGAATACAAAACGAAATCTTATAGTGCTGTCATGAGTATAATACACCTGAAGGGGACATAACTCCAGCATTTGTCATGTATAATTATTTTAGGTGTAGTACATAGGTTGTGAACACACAATTGCATTGTTATTTTGCAGAAGAAACCACTAACTGTGTTGACTATACTGTCAATATAATTAATTTCACATTACATACACAGAACTTTTCTGATATGATTTTATCCTGTCAACATAAAATATGCTAGAAACAAAGACATTCTGATGTTTGATTTACAATCTATAAGACAGAATAAATCTAACCTTCTCATTTTTCTTTCTTCTTATAGCCTCTAAGATAGAGATAAGGGAATGGAGGAGAGAAACTGAAAGGAGCCTTGGATGTTTGCTATTATCTATGTGAATTTTAATAAAATATCATTTTATTAATCCTACACAATATATTATGTAACTTTTTTCATGACCCAATAAAGACTTGACCAGCACATGGTAGTAAAAAAAATGAAGGAAGAGAAAGAGGCATGATGAAAGATATAAAATAAGAAATATTCATAAATAATTATGCAAGTTCCATGTTAAATTTAACATATTGTACTTGTCCAATTATATCCCCTTACTTATATGTACAGTAAGCACTGAATTTATAGCTAGAAAAGTGTGCAAATGTATTTTACTCTACATACTAATCTACAATTTCAAATATGCAGTTATAACATACCTCCTTTTTTTAAAAAAACAATGTTGTATCCTATGTTTTTATTACTGATGAGGAACAAGTTCCTTTCATTTGAAAGTGCATTGTATTCTTTCCTGGAATGATGAAGGACTCCCACAATTCTCAGGGAGAGACCCCGTATGGCAGATGCTCAGAGATGTGCATGCTCTGCAGTTTCCCAGCCTTTTTACTCTTCTCTTCTCATCCATAGCATGAGTCACTACATTGTTTTTCTGACCACCATTCCCTTAAATAAGAATAAATATACATTTTTGAAACAAAAGAAGAAGACAGTGAAAGAAGAGGAGGTAGGAAGGAAGGAATAAAGATTGCCAAACATAGGTTAATTCTTGTGCATGTGAAAGATACGTGCTCTCTAGAACATTTTTCTCCCAGACAGGTGAATGACAAGTATTTTCTTCTAGGACAGACATAAAAATTCAATAACATAAATGAACAAACACTGTAATATTATAGATGGAGAATTAAAAATATTAAATTTCTAGACACACTTCTATGTGTATTTTAAAGTAGTTTAATATTTAGATGCAATTATTTATTTGTGAGACTTTTATCAAACTTTAGTACATATAGTGTTATCTAGTAAATGTCAAAATTTCTTGAATAGTGTATAAAGTTATAAAAAAATCAGTGTATATGCTTTCTTCATGTGTTATATTTTAGCTTTTAGCTAATCTGAGGTGAGATTAGAAGGACACCCATGACACTGTCTCATAACAACAACAACAACAACAAAAAAAAAAAACCAAAACCCTATCAAATAAAGTTACCAATAAGCATGCTATAATCCATAAGCTCAAAGAAGCTAATTAACAAAGAGTAGCCAAGTGAGAATGCTTGAATCTCAGTCAGAAGGGGAAATAAGAGAGACATCAAAAAGTGGATATAGACCAGGAACTGGATGGGAAAAAGAGTAGGAAGAGAAATAGGTTGGAGATCAGATATGGGAAGAGGGAAGGGCTGGTAGAGAGAACAGAAATCTGTGGAGGAGGCAGTTCTGGGATTAGAAAGAATACTGGGGGTCTTTGTGTAACCCTAGCTGAGATAGCCTGCAGAAGGTAATATAAAGCAGGAAGAGGTCAGTGTGTGTGACACAACTCACCCACAAAACCTTCAACCTATTATGTGTCCTGCCTAGAAGAAGTACAAGGATAAAGATGGAGCAGAGAACAAACAAATGGCCAACCAATGACAGGAACAACTTGAGATCCATCCCATGGGAGGGAGTTGACTTTGTTCAGCTATCATAGAGGATCTTAGCATAACTGTCTTCCGATAAGCTTCATTAAGCAGATTGTGGAAACAGATGGAAACTCACAGGATTCTGAGCCCATACGGTCTCATGGGGACAGATCTACCAACCAAAGTTTATGCATGGACTGTACCTAAGCCTTTACGCAGATGAGTAGTTTGGTCCTTTTATCCAGCTCCCCAATAACTGGTGGTAGGACGGTCTCTGACTGTTGTGTGCCTCTGAATCCATTTCCAATGGCTAGGTTGCCTTGTCTGGCCTCAGTGGGGCTGAATGTGCTTAGTCCTGTTCTGACTTGTTGTACCAAGGTTGGGTGGATACTAATGGGTTGCCTCCCCTTTCCTGAGGAGAATGGAAGGGGAATAGAAGGAAGGTGGGAGTGGAGGAGAGGATAGAGGAGTACTACGAACTATACTGTATAAATAAACTAGTAAATATTTTTTAGTTATAGTATACAGATGATAATACATATAAGTCAAGTATAGGAAAATGAGTTTGTACATAGAGAAGACAGTAAAAATTTTAAGACCAGAAAATATTCCTGGAGGTTTTGTCCAATATTTACTCTCAAATTGTTGAAAATCATTAATATCAGGCTATAAAACCTTCAGCTTTCCTCATAATCAACATTTTACAGCTGAGCATTATTTGGGCATTTTTAAATTTATGTATATTTTGATTTGCAAATCATACAAGTAAGGGTTGTCTGCTCCAGGAGCTGAACCTGTATCATAGCACCCAGAGCTGATCCTGTGCCACACCATTCCATACCCAAATACCACTGGAATAGAGCTGGTCTCCAAGGAGTGACAACACGCGTATGAGGACAGGTAAGATCACAACTTCTGCTCAGAGGAACCCACCCAGAACCTTCCAGACACAGGAACCCAGGAGCAGCCTGGGATAAGATCCTCCTGGTTTCTGTCTGTATCCAAACTGACCCTCCTATGCCACAGCAGTCTATACCCAAATAACATAAGGAAAGAGTTGATCTCCCAGGAGTGGCAACACACGTGTAAATACAGATAAGACAATGACTTCTGTTCAAATTCCTGGTCCAAGAGGGACTTACCCAGAGCCATCAGCTTATAGGAAACAAGGAAAAGCCAGGAACAGTGCCCTTCTGGTTTCACACTGTACTTCAAAGCTGACCCTGTGCCACAGCTCTCCATACCCAAATTCCTCCAGGATAGAACTGGTCTCTCAAGAGTTTTGACACACAGACTTGAAGGACAACAAGCTACAGTCAAACAGCACCAAACACCACCAGAGATAACCAGATGGCAAGAGGCAAGGACAAGAACATAAGCAACAGAAACAAAAGCTATCCAGCATCATCAAAACCCAGTTATCCCACCACAGCAAGTCCTGGGTACCCCAACACACCAGAAAAGCAAGACCCTGATTTAAATTCACATCTCATGATGATGATAGAGACATTTAAGAAGGACATAAATAACTTTCTTGAAGAAATAGAGAAGAACACAGGTAAACATGTAGAAGCCCTTAAAGAAGAAACACAAAAATACCTTAAAAAATTACAGGAAAACACAACCAAACAGGTGAAGGAATTGAACAAAACCATCAAGGACCTAAAAATGGAAATAATAATAAAGAAATAACAAAGGGAGACAACCATGGAGATAGAAACCTAGAAAAGAATCCAGGAGACATAGAGGCAAGCATCACGAACAGAAGGCATAGAAGAATTTCAGCTGCAGAAGATTGCATAGAAAATATTGACAAATGTAAAAAGCTCATAACTCAAAACATCCAGGAAATTCAGGACACCATGAGAAAGACCAAACCTAATAATAGGTATACAAGAGAGTGAAGATTCCCAAATTAAAGAGCAAGTAAATATCTTCAAAAAATTGCAGAAGTAAATATCCTTAAACTAATGAAATTGATGCCCATAAACATTAAAGAAGCCCATAGAACTCCAAATAGATTGGACAAGAAAGGAAATTCCTCCTGTCACATAATAGTCAAAACAACAAATGTGCAAAATAATGAAAGAACATTGAAAAACAGTAAGATAAAAATGTCAAAAAGCATATAAAGGCAAACATATCAGAATTACACCAGACTTCTCACCAGAGACTATGAAAACTAGAAGATTCTGCGCATACAGACACTAAAGAAATAAAATGCCACCCAAGACTACTATACCCACCAATACTCTCATTGGCCATAGATGAAGAAACTGAGATATTCTGTGACAACAACAAATTTACACAATTCCAGCCCTACAAATAGATATAAAATGCCCACACAATGAGGGAAACTGCACCTTAGAAAATGCAAAAAAAGTTATCTTGTATCAGGAAACCCAAAAGAAGCTATTCAAAGAAACATAAAAAACAACATTAAAAAAAACCTGGAAGCAACAATCACTATTCCTAATATCTCTTAATATTAATGGACTCTATTCCCAAATAAAAAGATATAGAATAACAAACTGGATAAGTAAATAGGAACCAGTGTTTTGCTGCATATAGGAAAGAGAGAAAAACAGACATTACTTCAGAGTAAGGGGCTGGAAAACAACTTTCCAAGTAAATGGTTCCAAGAAACAAGCTAGAATAGCCATTCCAATAAAGGACAAAGTTAACTTTCTACCAAAGGTTATCAAAAAGGATAAGGAAGGATACTTCATACACATCAAAGGAAATATCTACCAAGAAGAACTCTCAATTCTGTTCATATCTGCTCCAAATGCAAGGGCACCCACATTCATAAAAGAATCTTTTTTAAAACTGAAAGTGCACATTACACCTCACAAAATAATAGTGGAAAACTTCAACACCCACTCTCATCAAGGGCAGATCACAGAAACACAAGTTAATCAGAGACACAGTAAAATGAATAGAAGTCATGACACAAATGGATTTAAAACATATCTATAGAAAATTTCTTCCTAAAATAAAATATACATCTTCTCAGCACTTCATGTTACCTTCTCCAAAACTGATCATGATCATTATCAAAACAGACCTCAGCAGATATAAGAAGATTGAAATTATCCCATGCACCCTATCAGATCAGCACAGACTAAGGCTGTTCTTTAATAAGCAAGAAAACAATAGAAAGCCTATGTACACATGGATGATGAACAACAGTACTCAATGGCAACTTGGTCAAAGAAGAAATAAAGCAATTAAGGACGTTTTACAATTTAATGAAAATGAAGGTACCATAAACCCAAACATATGGAACCAATGAAAGCATTGCTAAGAGGAAAATTTAGCTCTGAATGTCTCCAAAACGGAAACCTGGAGAGAGCATACACTGGCAGATAACAGCACACCTGAAAGTTCTAGAACAAAAAGAAGTAGAAACACCCAAGAGGAGTAAACAGGAGAAAAATAATCAAACTCAGGGTTGGAATCAATCAAGTGGAAGCAAAAAGAACTGTACAAGGAATCAGGACAACCAGAAGCTGTTTCTTTGAGAAAATCCACAAGATAGATTAAACACTTAGCTACAGTAACCAGAGAGCACAGAGGCAGTATACAAATTAACAAAGTCAGAAATGAAAAGGGAGATATAACAACAGAACTGAGGAAATTCAAAAAATCAGATCCTACTACAAAAGCCTAAACTCAAAAAAAAACCAAACAAACAAAAAACAAAAAACAAAACAAAACAAAAACAAAAACAAAAACAAAAAACCTGGAAAATCTGGATGAAATGGACAATTTTCTGGGCAGATAACAAATACCAAAATTAAATCAGGATCAGAAAAAAATCTCTCAGTCCCAAAATCCTTAAACAAATAGAAGCAGTCATTAAAATCTTCCAAACAAAAAATGTGCAGGACCAGATGTGTTTAGTGCAAACTTTTATCAGACCTTCAAATGAAGACTTTATACTCTTCAAACTATTCCACAAAATAGAAACAGAATGAACACTACCTAATTCTTTCTAAGAAGCCACAGTTACACTGATACCAAAACCACACAAGGACCCCCCCCAAAAAAAATAGAATTTTAGACCAATGTCCCTTACATCAATGCAAAAATAATCAATTAAATTCTCACAAACTGAATCCAAGAACAAATCAAAAAGATCATTCACCATGATCAGATCAAGTAGGCTTGGCAGGAATGCAGGGATGTTTCAATTATGGAAATCCTTCAATATAATCAACTACATAAACAAACTCAAAAAACAAACGCATGCTCATTTTATAAGATGCTGAAAAAGCATTTGACAAAATTCACCATCCCTTCACTTTAAAGTCTTGGAAAGATCAGGAATTCAAGGCCCATATATAAACATAGAAAAAGCAATAAACAGCCAATCAGTAGCAAACAAACTAAATGGAGAGAAAGTTGAATCAATCCCACTAAATTCTGGGACTAGAAAAGGCTGCCCTCTCTATACTAAACTATTCAATACAGTAATTGAAGTTCTAGCTAGAGCAATTAGACAACAAAAAGGAGGTCAAAGGGATACAAATTGTAAAGGAATAAGTCACAATATCACTATTTGCAGAAGATATGATGCTATACTTAAGTGACTCCAAAATTCCAGTAGAGATTTTCTGCAGTAGACAAACAACTTCAGCTAAGTAGGTGGATATAAAATTATCTCAAACAATTCAGTAGCCATCCTCTACTCAAAGGATAAACAGACTGAGAAATTAGGGAAATGATACCCTCTCAATAGTCACAAACATTATATCTCGTGACTCTAACCAAACAAGTAAAATATCTGTATGATAAAAGCTTTAAGTCTCTGAAGAAAGAAATCAAAGAGGACCTCAGAATTTTGAAAGATCTCCCATGATCATGGATTGGCAGGATTAAAAAATAAAAATAGCTAACTTTCCTAAAGCAATCTACAGATTCAATGCAATCCCCCTCAAAATTCCATCTCAGTTCTTAATAAAGTAAGAAACAGCAATTTGCAAATTTATTTAATACCACCACCACCAAAAACAAAACAAAACAGGATAGCAAAAACTATTCTCAACAATAAAAGAACTTCTGAATCACCATCCCTGCCCTCAAGCTGTATTACAGAGCAATAGTGATAAAAACTGCATGGTACTGGTACAGTGACAGTAGATCAATGAAATAGAATTGAAGGCACAGAGATGAACACAAACACACACACACACACACACACACACACACACACACACAAACCTGTTTGCTTGATTTTTGACAAAGTATCTAAAATCTTCCAGTGGAAAAAAGATAGCACTTCTATAAATGGTGCTGGTTCAAATGTCAGTCAGCATGTAGAAGAATGCAAATTGATCCATTCTTGTCTCCCATTACAAAGGTCAATCCAAGTGGATCTAGGACCTCCATATAAAGCCAGGTACACTGAAACTAATAGATGAGAATGTGGGAAAGAGCTTCAAATATACAGGCACAGGGGAAATTTTCTTGAACAGAAAACCTACGGTTTATGTGCTAAGATCAACAGTAGACAAATGGGACCTTATAAAATTACAAAACTTCTGCAAGGCAAAGGACACTGTCAATAGGACAAAATGGCACTCAACAGATTGGGAAAGATCTTTACCAACCCTACATTTGATAGAGTGACAGTGCCCGTGCTACCACCGTACTAAGTATCAGGTGTAAGCCTGGGGGATTGACATAAAACACAAACACGGGTCATTCAGTAAGGAGAATGCCAAAGCTTTACTGAGAGACCAGCAATATATATACTAGAGGCCAGGGAAAACAACAGGAAAGAACAATTATAGCCATAGGTCAGGCACCTGGGAAGTCCTAGGTGGGAAGGCAGGAATCAAACTAAGCCATGGGATCACAGGATGTTTTGCTCTCAAGAAACCTGTGTAAATAGGTCAGCCAAGTTCACCGGCTCCCAACAACTCCACTTTTTTATTTTTTAAGAATCAATAGTGTCTGTCTTAGGACACCTTCCATCCAATTCCCATTACCCATCTCTGGGAATCTCTGCCAGTCCCAGAGCCCCTGTCTTAGGTTGGTGTAGACTGTAAAGGAGTTGCCCTTCATAGACTAACTATTCTCGATACAGGCTGAGCCAAATTTGAGCAGATGTTCAGTTACTGCTCTAGACTGGTTTTGTTGTTTTCACATAGTTTAGAAGGAACAATCCCAATATGGCAGCTCTACAATCCAAAACCCCAGTGCCATAGACCCAGACCTTTTTTAATCAGGGGTGGCAATAATGCCAAAGTCTCTCTGATGATGATACAAGGTAACAGGAAGTCTCCTTTCATCATTTAGAGGGATAGGCAAAATTCCAAGAATTCTTCAACCATAGCAGCATGTTTATGATCTCAGCAGTTTGTCAATACACACAATCTGCTAGAACAATTCAATTTCTTCTTCCTGTTCATTAGAGACTTTTCAAACTACAGAAAAGAATGGAACTAAAACACATGATTTAGTATTCAAGGAAACATTGCAAAGCACAAGACAGGAGCTAAGAAATGAAGTTCTATCTATTACTAAACTATTCTCTAATATAAGATGTAAGGTAATATTACTCTGTTCTACTTCTAATTTAGCTTCAGCCTCCCCCATAATCCTATTATTAGAGTGCACAACTGGTCACTCAGTACTATTTATCCCCACTGGCATTAAGACTATGGATTTTCCAAAAAGCTCCAGTGAGTTTTGGTCTGTACCTGTATCTATAATGACAGATTGCATACAGTGCTCAGGAACCCAGATAGGACCTTTGGCATCTTTAGGGAAGATACAAGCAGAACCTCTCATGCTGACCAACACTGGATCAGGACTTCTCAAAACTCCTGAAGATAACTCCATTTTACTACACCCTCTGATTCCTTCACACCTTTCCAATGTCTGCCTGCAGCAGAAAGATTATCTATTAATAAAAAATTTAAAGTATAAAGAACAAAGGACAATCTAGCATGTGGAGAGGTAAACTCCCCCTTTTTTTTTGGTTTTTCAAGATAATTTTTTACAGTAAATTAGCTCTCTCCACTATAGATTGCCCTTGTGGATTATATGGAATCCCTGTTTTATGAACAATATGAAAGTCCACCAAAAATTTTCAAAGGATCCACAGGTATATGCTGGACCATTATCGGTTTTTAAATGCTTTGGGACTCCCATGCAAGCAAAAGTTTGTCCTTTGCTTTAAGACCTTGGGGATTTACTCCCAAATTCAGGGGTGAAATGATCATTTGAGGGCATTGAGTAACAATTTGCACATTGCAGTGAAACCTCAAATAATTTTCTGCTAATTGTGCAGAACAATTAGGAATTTTTATAACTTTCATTCCCGAAAATAACAGCCACTTTCCCATTGAATGATCCATCAGTGAAAACCACTTGAGCACAATCTAAAGGGTAAGAGGCAACAATCTTTGGAAAGACTACTGGAGGAATTTTTTTAAAAAATGTATACAATAAAGACACATGCTCCACTATGTTTATAGCAGCCTTGTTTATAATAGCCAGAAATTGGAAGGAGCCCAAATATCCCTCAAAGGAGGAATGGATACAGAAAATGTGGTATATTTATACAATGGAATACTACTCAGCAATTAAAAATAATGAATTCATGCAATTTGTAGGTAAATGGTTAGACCTGGAAAATATCATCCTGAGTGAGCTAACCCAATCACAAAAGAATACACATGAAATGCAATCACTGATAAGTGGATATTAATGAGCCCAGAAGCCCTAAATACTCAAGGCACAATTAGCAAGTCAAATGATTCCCAAGAAGAAAGGAGAGGACCCTGAGCCTGGAAAGATTGGATCCAGTTTTGTAGAGAAACCGTGGGGGGAGGGGGAATGATTGGGGAATAGTTGGGGGGAGAGGAACTGTGGGACATAGGGAGGGGGGAACTGGGAAAGGGGAAAGCCTTTGGAATGTAAACATAGAATATAGAAAATAAAAAATTAAAAAAATTGACACAACTTATTTTCTGAACAATTGGTAATGCATCTAATTAAGGCCCAATCAGCAAAACCTTGGGACAAAATTTGTAGTTGTTCCTTATTATAGGGTGTAATCATAACATCAGTTTTCTTGCTAAACGTTTGCAAGCTTGTTTAATATGCCTTAAACAGTAAGGATACCACTGCCTGTGGATAAGGCAACACAACTAATGGAAGCAAATTTCAATTATCAATTTTACCTAGAAGGCTTGCCATGTAAAAGCCAAGTATCAATACTCTGTCATGACCAATTTGATAGTTGATTGAAATATGGAACAAATGTTTTATCAGGTTCTTAAGACATTCTTTTCAAAATACTTTCATGATTCTATCCAATAATACTTTATCAACACACCAACAGCTTCAGAGTAGGATGTTAAAACTTTACTAGGAAATGAAAAAAGGTGACTCTACACTAAATCTCTCTTTGCCAAGGAATGGCTATGAACAGATAACATAAACTGATAGCAGTCGCCGTCTCTACTATCTGTAAAGTTATTTGTCTTTTGCCAGTTAATTTGCATGACACCTTGAGAACAGAGGTTTAAGTCCTCCTGTGATAAGCTTAGAGCAATGTCCTAGGCAATAAATGTTTTACAATTATCAGGATGCAAAGCAAAATACAACCTTCTGAATCCATAATAATTTTGTATGGAGTAGGCAGGGCAGATCTTAATGCCTTCATAAGTTCTCCATAGCCTTGTTAACGTTTCATAGATCTTAAGTTTGAACTGTATTCTGAACCACACCTGGATAGATCTGTCAATAATGCTGTTTTTGGCCTGAAAGTTCCTAGGTGGGAATTTCAAGACAAAAGTAGTGCCTCACAAGCCTCCACTGAGGAAGCTCTGAGCTTTTCATTTACTCAAATGTAAACTATTTTCTAATCTGAGCCTATTGCCTGAGACCAAACACAAACTGTCCTGCAGTGCAGTAGCCTGCATCCAGACCCCATTGTATGAGGGTTGAATAACAAAATGAACCTGAAATTTGAAGGTTCCCAGAAAAATTCTACTAGCTGTTTTTTAGTAGTCTTATCTACAAATTTTTGAAATAGTTTAAAAGTAGCCTGTTTGATACCAAGTAAATTACTATTGAGATCTCCTTTACAATCTTTAGGAGTTAAATTTTGCTTCTACCACTGTATACAACAAAGCTTGTGAAAAAGTGGCAACAGGCCTATACTGGCCACAGCTGTTTAACTTTTATCATTCTTGAAATCATCTTAATTACAAAATGAGTGAGTTAAGAATCTTAAGCCTTCGATCAGACTGCAAACTGCTGTCAATGGTTAAGCATAATTCCTAACTTTCTCTTGCAATATTAAAGCAACTACAACTTTGGAAAGTAAAGCCCAATTTTCAAATGCATTACTTTCACACTACAGAGTTCTTATGTTTGAATGCATGGCAGTACAACTTATAATACCTCATTAAAGAGACATTGTTTTAAATCTTATTCCTTATAAGATTAATATCTAGGATAAGAATCCACACAAAACATTATGCCAATCACACAAAACATTTAGAAGTATCTTTAGAGACCTGTTTTTCCTAGGTTGAGTCCTGCCACGTGTTGTTGTTTAATATATTCCAACCATGAGTTACCAGTTTTAAACTAACATTTTGTTACCAATGCAATAATTTTTAATCATGCCCAATAACTTATAAGAAAATACTCTATAGTCAAGACATGCAAAACATATTTATACCTTTAAGACCAATCAGAAACAAAAATGAAGCGACTGCATGAATCTTATAAATTTAAACCAAATAATTTTTTTCTAGCTGTAATTTAAAGAGAAAAAGTACTTTGGACCCAATAATCACAATTGCAGAAATTTTTCTAGGAGAAATAACCATCAGCTTATCAGCCTGCTTGCCCTAGAACTTGAGAAGCTGCTGACCCTTTTAAAAGTAGCTTTTCTCCAGCTGTGCTTGACTCCTAGCTAAATGCAGGGCAACTTAAATTAGCCTCTGCTGTGTAAACAGAGACTGGATCAAGAGATGGACCTCCAGCAAAGTTTTTACCAGTTTTTCAACATGAAACATAGAACAACAAACAGCAAAACAAGGACATACACAAATTGACACATGGACAAATTGGTACACCAAAGTCAAACAATACATAGAGAGGGAAGAGCACTTGTAACCAGTACTAAGAATTAGGGTCCATAGAGGAAACAGGACGTCTCCATGTTTCCCCTTGTCCCTAGGAGAGTTTTGAAATCCATTTTCCTTCTCTCTTATGTTTCTAAAATCTGTCTATTTTTGTTTTTTACTTTTTATTTTATTCCCTATTCCTTTTGCCTGATGCAGTTCTAGACTATGGACAATTTGCCTAATAAAATTCGCCATTCCAATCTGCTATCACACCCTAGTTATTTTAACCTTGAGCCCAGTACACTGTTGCTCAAGCAAATCTATCCATTGATCCACCAATTGTAAGGAGGCCCCATGGTGCCATCCTGCACTTACCTTGTTTGATGCAATTCCTACTTTCACTGTTTCTTGCACCATATATTCCCTAATACGTTCCTCTCCTTTTGCTGGCTAACTTTTCTTGGAATGATCCCGTCAGGAACTCCTCTTTCCCAATCTCCATGGGACCCCCACTTGCCAGCACCACGCTGCCATGGTACCAAGTATTGGGCGTAGGCTTGGGGGATTGACATAAAACACAGACACGAGGTCATTCAGTAAAGAGAATGCCAAAGCATAACTGAGACACCAGCAATATATATACTAGAGGCCAGGGAAACAACAGGAAAAAACAATTATAGCCATAGGTCAGGCACCTGGGAAGTCCTGGACGGGAAGGCAGGAATCAAGCTAAGCCACGGGATAACATGATGTTTTACTCTCAAGAAACCTGTGCAAACAGCTCAGCTGGGGGCATTGAGCCAAGCTCACAGGCTCCCCACCATAGAGGACTAATTAATCCTATTAAAAATGGGACATAGAGGAAAAGCATTCTCAACTGAGGAATACCACATGGCTGAGAAGCACCTAAAGAAATGTTCAACATCTTTAGTTGACAGGGAGATGGGAGTCAAAGCAACCCTGAGATTTCACTTCACACCTGTCAGAAAGGCTAAGATTAAAAACTCAGGGGACAAGAGATGCTGGTGAGGATGTGGAGAAAGAGGAACACTTCCCCATTGCTGGTGGGATTACAAGTTGGTACAACCTCTCTGGAAATCAGTTTGGTGGTTCCTCAGGTAATTGGACACAACTATACCACTCCTGGGCATATTCCTGGAAGATTCTCATATATATAATAAGGATATATGCTCTGCTATGATCATAGCTGCCAGATTTTTATTAGCCAGGAGCTGGAAAGAACCCAGGTGTCCCACAAATGGGATGGATACAGAAATTGTGGTACATTTACACAATGGAGTACTACTCAGCTATTAAAAACAATGACAAAAAATTAAAAACAAAACAAACAAACAAACAAACAAAAAAACCCAAATGACTTGATGAAATTTGCAGGCAAATGGAAATATCATCCTGATTGAGATACCGTAATCAAGCACATAAGAACACACATGTAATATACTCACTGATAAGCGGATATTAGCCCAAAAGTTCGGAATACCCAAGATTCAATTTACAAACCATATGAAGCTCAAGAAGAAGACTAAAAGGTGGATGCTTCTGTGCTTCTTAGAAGGATGAACAAAATTCTCACAGAAGGAAATATGAAGACAAAATGTGGAGCAGAGACACAAAATAATGCCATCCAGGGACTTCCCCCACCTCGTGATCCATCCCACATACAGACAAACTCAAACACTATTGCAGATTCCAAGAAATTCTTACTGTGAGGAGCCTGGTACAGCTGTCCCCTGAGAGGCTCTGCAAGAACCTGACCAATACAGAGGCAGTTGCTTAGAGCCAACTGTAACTGCCCAAAATTACATCGAACAGGTTACCTGGAAGGGAAACGGGATGTATGGGAAGGTGGCAAAATGAGACGGAGACCAAGATAACACCTGCACTTCAAGGTCTCAAAGTTTAATGAAGAAATCAAAATATATAGGCAGGGGAAAAGGCTGGAAGCTTCTCAGCAGAGCTGGTTCAGTTGTTCCACGGGTGGCTAGTGTTTCTCAGGGAACTGCGGGTCCTTGAAGAACAATAGGCTTCACATTGGTCTGAGCACTCAACCCTAGTTGGATGGGATTATGGCTAACACAGGAGTTCCTGCTCAAAGGCTGGATGAAGAACTTCACATTGGTCAATGTCAAGTTCCTGCCAGGTGGCATGGAAGGAGGAGTTAAAGAAGGGACTGAAGGAGCTGAGTGGTTTGTAGCCCCATGGAGGGAACAACAGTATCAACTGGCCAGACCCCCCAGAGCTCCAGGGAACTGGACCACCAACCAAAGAATACAAAAGGAGTGACCGACGGCTCCAGCTGCTTATGTGCCAGAGGATGGATTTGTTGGACATCAGTAGGAGGAGAGATCCTTGGGCCTTACGGTGTTTCCCAGTGTAGGGAAATGCCAGGAAAGGAAGAGAGTGGTTGGGTGGGTAGCACCCTCATAGAGTTAAGGGGGTTGGGGTTGGGATAGGGAATTTCTGAAGGGGAGACCCGAAATGGGGAACACATTTTAAATGTAAGTAAAGAAAATATCCAAAAAGAAATAAAGTATAAAATACCTGTAAAAATAAAATGTAATAGAATATAAAAATTACAATTTTGACATCAAAATGTAAAGTATAAACATAACTAAATTGAAAATCATATTTATTTTGCAGTCCTGAAAGTAATCAATTGCAAGTTTCTCCTTTCAACTCTTTTGTGTGTTTTTCAAATATATGTAGTATATTCAAGGCTGGAGCTACTTCTGATTTCTCTATATAAAGAAATTCAAATAAAATATAACCTTAGAATAAACCTTGACATAATTTTCCCATTAGAACAGAAAAATAAAATCTCACAAAACATGTCAATATAACTGGGGAGGCTTCTAGACAATGTTTACAATTTGAAATAAGTACTTTTCTTGTAGCAAATGCATTTAAGTCACAAGAAACTCAATAAAATATTTATATATCTTCATCACCCATTATTGTTATCAGAGGTAAAGTTCAAAATAGTTTGGCACTTAACAAAAGGAGGATTTATCTTAAAGCTGAATGAACTAACTACTGTCCCGTACTGAGCAAAACACAGCACCTAGATACTGATCAGAATGTCTGTGATTGTTATAAACACATGTTATCAAGCACAGAAATCACAATGTAGCTTTTACCTTGACAGAACATTAATCAAGAAATAAAACAATATTATAGCAAAGTACAGTTAAGAAGAAATATAAATGTTACAGGCATGTAAAAGCCATTTTCATCAGCTAATCAATTTATGATCCACTTTATGTTTGACACAGAAAATGAAAAAAGCGCTGCTATGACATCACAAGCAATAAAGACAAGAAAAAAGCATCATACATTCATTATAAAAACTTCTGAACTACTCAGGAATTTTATGACCTAAATAAGTTAGACCTTAGCCTAAATTCAGAGGTTTCATTGGTTATAAATATTTCAGGTGCATGAGAAATAAGAATGAATTCTTTTATCTGAGTAAAGTCAAGGTTTTCAATAAATCTTTATTGCTAATTTATCTTGAAATCAATTATCTGTCATTACTACTGTTTCATTGTTAAACTACTGTTTTAACGATGAAAGTTTAATGTACCCTTTTATATTTAAAGTAATATTTCAAATAAGTACTGTTTATTTCTACATAAAGTTAGACTATGTACATATAAATAAGCAAAGAACTAATCATTGACTCAGTTATTACCTTGTAGCTCAGTAGGGCTAAGCAGTCTCGCTGTTGTAGACTTGCATTGTAGTCTTGAATTATACACAATTTATATAAACAAGGGGCATTTGATTCATAGTAACTTTAAATGGCTTTCTAGAGGGATGGCATTGGGAATACTTTCTTTCTAGACTTAGATTCTCACACCACTGACATGTCTACATTGTCTTCATGGTAGTTCCCATGGAGACTCCACACCCCATCATCAATTTTCTGATGTGATGACAATGGCTGTGTGAGAGTTAGCCACAGAAATATTGCATTTCTTCAGAGTAGTCAGGAAGAAAAAGTAAAGCTGGATCCAGGAGGAAACATCTCTATGTAGGGGAATAAAACTAACATACTGAAACACAAATGAGAACAAAAGAAAAAGGCCTGGAGAGAGAAGAGAGGGAACCAGAAAAGGAGAGATTACCTCAAACCTCAGCTCTAACTACCCCTAAGGATTTCCACATTTCTGTTGTTTAACATTAAGTCCAAAATTTCTTTGTTATTCCAACATGCTTCAAAATATATTCTTGTCTTTTCTGTTATGCTAATGTCTGCCAAAATAATCATAACTTGGGTTTTTTCCTGACTGATCTTGATCTTCTACAAAATCCCTATTAAACTGTATAGTGTTCTATCATCTCTGCAGTGCCAAGGAAATTCTCTTAAGGATTGAGTTCTCAAATGCTTCAAGGAAAGAAACTTGGAGCTCTTAAAATGCACACAATATATCATAAATCATCAGAGAATACAGTCACAAGGATAAGAGCATAAAATCAACATCAGAAAAACAACCCAAAATGTCCTTAGGATATTTATGTTATTGTTGTTATTATTCATTTGATATTTCCAACAGACACTTGACAGAAGAAAATTTACAAATATTAACATTCAAAATGTTTTATGTGTAAATCATAGTTAATATATGCTCTGTAATATGTATGTATATGAATACGTTTGTATGTGTATGAGGGGGCATGTACATTATATTTGAAATTCTAAACACTTATGCTTCTGTTTTCAGCCACAAATTTTACAAGCTCACTGGAGTTTATCAGTTTTAAGAATTAAAAACACTACAAATTACTTACTCTTTAGCTTTATTAATATCAACTGTGGCTATGATAATACCCCTCTTCCAGTCAGCCCCTCCCACAATCCTTCCTTTATCACTGTCCCATTTTCTTCTGACTTGGTAGAGCCCCACCATGAGAAGCTAGTCACTTCCTCTTCCACTGATTGTTTTATTTTGTGGGCTTTTAGCCATCTGGATGATTTTTAGTCTTTGGATGTTCTTTTTGTGGCAGGTGTTGGGAGGGCATTGAACATTAATGGTCATTGGTAACAGGTCTCTCTGATGGGTAGACTTTTGCTGGACTTGCAGTTTTGTATGGTTCTGGAGCCCCCAGTCTGATGAAGGTGAGTAGAGAGGTAGCAGAATAGAGGTCTCCAAGGGTTAGCAGGCTGCACAGGGTAGCTTCCCTTGGCCCAGGGAGCTCAGAGAGTAGGAAAGATGGGTGGGGGAGGGCAGCTAACCTTCAATGTTTAATTGTCTCAGATTTGATGGAGGAGAGTTGAAAGACAGAGGGAGATTGGGAGTGCCCTTGGAACTGCAGGCTGATAAGGACAGTTTGGCTTGTTCCAGAGGGCTCAGAGATGAAGAAAGTTGGGTCAGTGAAGGAAAGTTTACCTATAAGGTTAAGGAGGTTGATGGAAATTGAAGAGAGGTAATGGGAGAATGGAGGGACCCAGGAATAGCCAGGTATCTGTCTTTGAGGTACTTTACTTTTTATCTAAAACCATTTTAGTTAAATTTGTATTGATTTCAATGAGATTGATTTCTAAATTTAACATTTGTATTGAATGTACCATTTTCTCTTTATTAATATGTAATATATATACATATGTATATATAATGTGTGTGTGTGTGTTTTATTTCCTGTTAGAGAAAGAAAATCACTAAGAGAATTTGTCATTGCTGAAGCTCTAGGAATTGAGAATTATGGAAGACTAATTCCAAATACATATTTTACATAAGTTATTTTTTATTCAAAATAGATGATTTACTGATAAAATGCATCCCAACAACAATTTTCACCACAACTTCTCCAAGTTGCCCCTTCCTTTCTTCAACTAAAGATTGACTCTCTCTCTCTCTCTCTCTCTCTCTCTCTCTCTCTCTCCATTTCTCTTCAGGAAAGAGCAGGCCTCCAAGAGCCAACAAGGGCAAAACAAGATCCAATAATCCAGTAAAACAAATTAAAAGCCCTCATTGTTAAGTTGTGTCCATATTAATTTCTAAATCTGTATGGTTTTTCTCTTACATCTTCCCCTTGTTCATGAGAATTTCTTCCATTTTAGGTTGGGTTTCATTTCTTTCAATTTCCCAGAAATAACAGATTGCCCTTAAACACAAACTGGACAAATGTAAAATGGCTTTTACTCATTTCTAAATAAAGCATAGGTTTTATATTTTCTTCCTTTTGATCATCATAAGTCTCTGTAAGAGGATTGTATGGCTACTTGGACACAACGGGTATGCTATGATGTCTAACTTCTCTGTCAAACATCTTAAAATGTTAAGTATGAATTCAGCCTTAAACAAGATTCTAGTACATGGCAAGAGCACAGTCATCTCCTTTCCCAAATTGTATTGTGAATCCTTTATGATTCCACTCCTGTTACATCACTTATTCCCCCACTGAAACCACATGATCAAAGTTCTCACTGTCTAAAATTCTGTTGCAATTTTACTAATTTCCCATCAGAGTGACCCACTAAGTTCTGTTTAAGAAGCTCCAGGAGCCGTATGTAGTGATGCAAACCTTTTGTTCTAGTACTTGGAAGTCAGAGATGGACAGTTCCCTGTGATGTTTTGAGGCCAGTCTGTTCTGTGAGTCAGTGTGTTTGAGAACTGCCATATCTACAGAGATACATAATAAGACCCTCTCTCAAAAATACAAAAAGCAAAGAACATTCCAGCAGCTCTTTTTCTAACAGCTCTAAATTCTTTCACATTCCACACAAAGGCTTATACATCCCAAAACCAGATCTGTTACAGAACAGGCTCAGCTTGTAGGTGCTGGTTGTCTTAATTTAATGTCTCTACTTGTTATAACTAAATACTTAACCCCTCTCCCCAAAAGAACTCCTAAGGAAGCAAGTATAATTTTGACATGTGAATCAAAAGACATTCCATGACAGTTTAAGGTAACAAATCATATTGGATGCACATTGGGTAAGTGAAGATATGAATGCCGGGGGAGTTCACTTGCCTTTTTAATTTTTCCCTTACTCACATTGCCTGAGTTTAGTAAATTAGAGGTTGTAGGTGTGCTTTCATTTTTTCCTTTCACTTCTATATTTCTTTTTTATGTTTTGCATACATTTTATCGTGACCCTATTGCAACTTCTCCCCCTCTACTCTTCTCTCACACCTACCCCTGCTTCTCCTTTTCCCTGGATCCACAATTCTTCCATTCCCAACTCCACCAAAAAAGAGGAGGTCTCCCAGGAACATCAACCAAACATGACACAACAAATTACAATAAGACCAGGAACAAACGATCATATCAAGCCTGACCTCTGTAACCCAGTACAAGAAAAACAGTCCCAGGTGCAGGCATGAGTCTAAAGAATACCCCTATTCCCAATCTTAAAAGTCCCATTAGAATAAGAAGCTACACAACTGTATCACATAAACAGAGGACCCAGATCAGACCCATACAGGATCCATGATTGTCACTTCATGCTTTGTGAATCCCTCTAAGCACAGTTTATTTGATTTGGTGGGCAAGGTCCTCATGGTATACTTGACTCTTCTAGTTTCTGTAATCCTTCCTCACTCTCTTCTGTGTGTTTCTCTTGGGTATACTTAATGTTTAGCTGTTGATCTCTGTATCTCCTTTTTCAGTTCCTGGACAATGTCTTGCAGATGACAAATGGGTTAGGCACTGGCCTATTAGAATACCAGATTATCATTAGGAATGATTTTGTTGAGTAATTTTTTATCAGTCATTTGCTTCTATCCTGGATCTCAGATTTCCCAGCTTCTAGTTTCTGTCCATGCACACAGAGATTTCCTGTCATAGTGTAAGCCTCATGTTGAATCAGTCGTTCATTAGACCCTCCCATAAATTCATTGCAACTATTATCCCAGCTAATATGGCTTGATGTCCCATCCCACTACTGAGAGCTTTGCTGGATTATAGGAGGTGACACTTTGGGTTCTATATCCCTCATTGCCAGGAGAATTTGCAAGGGTTACACTTGCAATTTCAGGGAGTTTTCAATGTGCTAGCCTTCCACATCTCTCCTCAAATGCCCTCAATTTCCTCCATTTTCTCCTAGTATTAGCTCTGCCAAGTATCTGAGCATTTTGGGGATTCTCTTCTGGAGTTCATAACTTCCCTAGCACTAATTAGTTGGTGGTGTTTCCAGTACTAAGCCAGGCATCATTTACCTCTTGTTGAGAAGGTCTACAGTCCACTTAGCAAGCTTTTGTTTAATGCCAAGGTATGTATGCCAGTAACATACTCCTAGGATTACCATACCTCCAGGTTGTTGATCTGGTTCATAGTTTCCATAGCGAGGTAGGACTATTATTCTGCCCTCCATTAAAGCTTGCATAGTATTTGTTATGAGCATGATTATTTTGTGAACAAATATTATCTAAAAAAATATCTCATGTATAACATTTACCTCATCTATAACAGATGTGGGTATTTTTGGCTAGGATACTTCATGAATACTTTATTTGGACTCAAGGGGTAATTAAACGTTAGACTAAAGCATCTGTAGAGATAATTTGCATATTTTTGTTTTGAGTACATGTTTAACCAGAAGCAGGAAAATCATCCAGAATTTTTTTTTATAAAACAACCTCATACCTCAGGGCTGAAAGCACAGAGAGTAAGATACATTAGAGAAAACTTTAAAATGCCATGATACTTCCTCTAAGTGCTGCCTATAGATTGCTAATCCACATTCAATCTCTTGAATCATTCTGATTTCCATAAGCAGTGGAGCCTTGAGGAATGTATTTCTACCCCTTGGAAAGCCTAAATATGTGCAATAGAATGTTGTATTTTGGAGAAAAATATAAACGTCCTATGGGAGCCAGGATTAACCCCTCAGAAATTAATGAGTAATACTTTGGACTTCCTTGCAGAACCAGAAATAAAATAATGACCAACAAGACTATTCTTGAGACACAAATATATCTAGTGAAGTATGCTTTTGAATCATGCCATATCTCTTCCATTCTAGTAAATGTATTCTACTGTACTTTTTTTTATGGGGGGGGGGAAGATCCACAGAAAGAGAAATATCATACTTAATTGATTCCAATTCCTGATAACAGATGTTTGAAATTCAGGTTACTTAGTTCCCTATGACCTTGGAATTCACATTAGCTGTATGAATCACTGTTGAACATACAAAGTAGTTCTCTATAAATAATGGAGAATGAGATTGATGTTTCCTCTAACTTATATGGGATACAGGCAAGATATGAAAAAGATTAAGAAAAAGTCTGATCAGTTACATGCTACAAGAGAAGCCACAGTTTCATAGGAGTTTTTGTTTTCTTCCATATTTTCATCATGTGTACCAACTTTTTTCTTCATACTCACTTCATATGGTTTTTGTTTAGTGTATTTTTATGATGTATTATTGAATGGGGCTAATTAGGCTATAATTTTGCCCAATGGATGTATGGGGCTTAGTCTCCATTTTCAAAAACTTGATTATAGTGTCTAAAGATTTCTCTATGGGCAACTATAAGTTCCTGTCTTAGGTTCCAAGCTGGAACATTTTTAGTTAGCAACCCATGTGCCATGTGCAAAATGTGTGATTTCTAACTTAGTTTCATTAGTATAAAATTGTGGAAATATTTTTCAACTGCTTTGTTTCTCATTTTCTTCTAAAAACAAAGCAAAGGAGATTGGTTCTTAAATTTAACATGCCAGGTTCATACACCAAAAAAAGCATATGGATATGATTTTTATGAACATAGAGGAATGGAATTATTGGCTCTGAGGATGTTCTTTGGATTTTGTTGAAATTTCTTTCAAAATGGCCCCTAGATATGCCTAATCTGAATTTGCTGTCCATCTCATTTTCTATTCTACAAACCTGTCTCTGACTCATTAGAAGATATTTTTGCCTCACATATGATCTAAACTGTGCATAACCAGGGCAGAAGAGATAGCATAATAGTCAAGGTGGGCTCGCTGTTTCCTGTTCCATCACCTCTACTTCTGCTGCTATCCACATACCAGTAAATTAAATAGCTCTGCTCATACTGGCTTCTTATCGTTTTCATTTACTTTATTCTTTTCTAGTCCAACCATCACTGAAAACACTGTCACTGCTTTCACCGGAATTGTACATATCGACTTTTTATGCTTCTCTAAATCTCATTTAAATGAGAACAAAGATAAACCAATATGACAGGTAGAAATTGAGTGAAGAGTGGAGGAAGTTGGACAGAAAGACAGATGAAAATGGAAAAGGAATGCATAAACACAGGTAGAAGCAGAGTGGACACTGAAGGATAGGAGAGGGTGGGAGAGAGCAAGAGAAAGATATAGAAGGGGAGGACATGTACAAACTGAATGTGCTTGAGACCAAAAATCACATATTAGGGATTAATAGATTAAATGTCACTACACAGTGCACACTCAATAAAAAAATGTCATAAATTGAGAACAACAAAACAATTTTCCCTAGGAAAGCTTTGTATCATAGATTTATGGAGATCACTTTTAAAAATAGAGGTGTAATCTACAGTAAGATCCACTGTGTTAGCTGTCTTAGACAACCAGAATACTCCACAGATTAGTTACATAAAAATAGCACAGAGACACAATAAAGTCACAAGCTTATGAAAGGATTCAGAGTATGCTACATGTCTCAATTGTCTATTCTATCCAGATGATAAAACCATGTATTTTCTAGGCAAGAATAAGGCCAATGCATATCTGTCACAAGTGGTTGATATGCAGGCAGGCCCCTATAACTTTCAACTTCTTCTTGTTTTCATGTAAACAATATAAAACCCTTATCATACACACATGGAAAGATCTCTCTTACAGTGAAAGAAACAGAATTTAGCAGATCTAAGGACAAAGTCAATAATACTTTTAGGCATCACTGAATAACCTTCAATTAGTCTGATACTCTACTTTGTTAATAGTCTATTTAATCTTCCCCTAAGACAGTGATTATCAACATTCCTAATTCTGGGAACCTTTAAAACAATTCCTCGTGTTGTGGTGACTCCCACCTATGAAATTAATTTCATTGCCATGTCATAGGTATAATTTTGCCACTACTATGAATCATAATGTCAATACCCGTGTTTTCTTATGGTTTAGGCAGTTTCTGTGAAAGAGACATGTGATTTCAAAAGGGGTTGCCACAGGTTGGAAACCAATGTTCTGAAGGCACACTGTAAGAATTAGCTTTCCAGTGGCTTGGAATTCTCATGCAATTAGAGTTTGCAGCCTACTGCAATGAACAGCTTTAATTTTAAGATATTTACTTTTCCATGTCCCTAACCTGAAAAACATATATACATGTATGGGTGTTGTTCGAATTGTCTGCTGATAGCAGCCAACTAGATGGTAGAAGCAATATAAAAAAAAATCTACCATAAATGTTGGAAACAGTCTAAGCATACTGGATGATTGGGGTCAATCATAATCTGTAAAATGAATTCTATCTTTGTAAAACTGTGTGAAATATTTCTACAAAGTATCAATCATTCGTTTCCTGTGTCATTTTTTTCTTGTGGCATTCAATAAATAAATATCAAAATTTGGGACAGACAGTAATAGAGACAGCCATATAGTAGATAGAGTTTATATTAGAACAGATAGACACTATATATAGACTATAGATAATTCCCAAGCCACAAAGTATAGATATATTGGAGAGTCAGGATAAGAAGTGGAGAACTAAAATTTTGGCTTGCTCTCCCCCAAATTACTCCAAGAGGAAGTGTTTTATTATCATGATAAAAGGACCAAGGAAATATGCTTATGAAATTAAGAAAATATTGAGAGATTATGCAAAATGATTCAACACAGAAGAGATAAAAGACTAGAGTTGTAAAAAATCAGTGTTGTAGGCAATATATTGCATAAGCAAAATTTAAGTTCTGCTTTCCTGCTTCATAAATTAGTTGATATATCTAAGCAACAGCTTCTTCTGAATGTCCCAGACCTTAAGTTGTTTGACTTATCCTGCCATTTAAGTTTGGGGATAAATAAATGCAGTTAGCTATAAACAAAACATGAAATATAAGGTAACCCCAAATTATGGAAATATATATATATATATATATATATATATATATATATATATATATATATAAATTGTGAATACAAGCCTCAAGTGAATTTATAAGGAAAATGAGTCTGTGAAAGTCTTAGATGCTTTTGGACTTTAACTCCTAGGATAATTAATATGGCTTGATAACTCCAAAGACCCTTGCATATAAAGTTATCTAGCATGTAAAACGCTGGGACAGAGCTTCCTGATTATAATACTGAAAGTGGGAACTCTCAGAGTAAGTGTTTAGGAATGGAGGTAGCACCATTCTGTGCACAGAGGTTCCAGACTAGATGAACAGAAAGGAAACTGAACACCAGCATTAAGCTTTGTGGGCTTCCTGGAGCAGATGCCCTGTGACCAGCAGCCCTCCTCCTTCCATTATGCTTTCTCTACCACGCAGGGGTATATTCAATTGTCAAGAAAAAATAAACCCTTCTTTTTTAAATTGCTTTTCTCAGAAACTTCCACTCAGCAATGACAAAGTAACTAATTCAATTCCCATTTCTTCATGAGATCAAGTACTTACTAGAAAAACATAGGAATCATTCAGTTTGCAAAGTGGTTCTGCCCTCTGATGGCTCATTCTCACTGCCTTGTGCATATACAATGGCTAGAAAGGAGAGACTGTAAAACTGATAAGAAGTAGGAACGTTATGCTAAAGTCAAAACAGATGTCCTCTTTGTGGGAATTACAGCAGTCTGAATGATTTAGTGGAGATCTAATCCAGGGCATCTGGTTTGGATTTGTTTAAATGCCATTTTTCTAGCAAAAATTACACAATACCAGAAAAAGAAAATTAATTACATTAAATATGTTTCTGAAACTTTTCAACTAAAGAAATTATTTGAGGGACAAAGTTTATAAATGATGTTTATTTTAATGCTTGGATATTCTGTGGTTACTTCTCAGACACAAATGTTCATTGAAAGTCATCACCAACTTTGGACAATATTCAACATGCTACATCCTGCCATCCATGCTAAACACTTTATACTGAAAAGAGATAAAGTATGACTTGTGATTATTCAAAGTATGATTTCTAGGATCTAAGGCCAAGAGGGAAGGAAGATGTGAACAAAGAGTGTCATACCTATGATTGAAAAATAAAATGGCCAAGGTGCTGACTTAGAAAATTTCAAACTTTCATTCATTCACAGGACATAAAGCAATTCAAAATGCTAAATAAGACATTTTTATGCTTTCTCTTGTTACTTATAATTGGCCCATTATTTGGCCGATTTTAATATTTTTGGTGTGAATTTTTCACTATCATTATATTTGTGGTTACGTAGCTTGGTGTTCTTATAGGACTCTCAACCATGGGTGTGGGGAGTGTCTCTTTTACCTGCTCTTAGGATACTTTACCTCCTACTTGGCTGCTTCATTCATCCTTGATATGAAGTCATCTGTTCAGTTTTATTGTGGCATTCTAGACCAAGTTCATTGAATATCCCCGTGGAACTGCTTTATTTATTTATTTTTTTTAATTTCTGGGGCAGATGTCCAAGGAAGGAGGGGTTGTATGGGAGAGGTGAGGTAGGGGTGGATTTAGGGCTGGAAAGAGAGGAGAGGAATCTTTCTGTCATTAGAAGAAGAATTAAAATATTAAAAAATAGTCATCTCTTGCAAGAACTAAGTGAATATCTCAACATAGAGCAAGGATTGCTGGTTTTCTGCTTTGAACATTAACTACATTTCTATACTGCACATTATGTTTCCATTATATTGCATGATTAATTAGAAAAATCAAAACCAAATCAGAGAAGGAATTTTTGAAATGTTGATGTTAGTACTGACTTGTCAAAATGAAATGAACAAAACAGCATCAAAAACTCCAAAAAGAAATGCAACTAGAGGAAAACAAAGGTGAGTTCCTTTCAAATGTCTTTCTGCTTTTCCCTGCTTCCTTTTCTTCAAGAGTAGAGAAGGCATTGTTTCCACTTTTTGTTTTTTTTACTATACTAAGAATGTTTGGATATGTTTGTCTATTGTGTTTTAGAAATTAAAATTGTAAATATGGTCAGGCAGAGTAGAGCATGCCTATAATTGTATGGTTGTATGGATTTTCCGAGGATTAAAGAAGAAATGTCAGCACTTCTCAGATTGGGAATTCAGCATAAACAATGACATAAATCTATCAAAGCCCGACTATGAAGTTATTGGATTACGTACAGGAAACAGGATAAGGAGATACTTACAGGAACACAGATGATTCAAAGGTAGCTACACCACTGAAATGTCCATATCTGTTCAACTGTCAACTGAAGAAAGTTGCACATCTGTCCCACTACTCAACTTACAAGCACTTCTGCAGGGTAGGCAGTCTCTTCTTTCTTGCTAGCTTTTACTGCTTATATAACCTTGAGATGGTTCTTGTGACTTTATTAAATTTCAGGAACTTCTTAAGACTTTTGAACCATTTATACCTTGATTCTTGTCATCCTTCTCTACTTCCAGAATCTTTTATTTTCTATTGGATATTTTAATTATTTACATTTCAAATGTTACCCAACTTCACGGTTTCCCCTCTGAAAACCCCCTATCCCTCACCCAACCACCCACACACTCTTGCCTCATCGCCCTAGCATTCCCCTACACTGGGGCATCAAGCTTTCACAGGACTAAGGGCCTCTGCTCCCACTGAGGCCAGATTAGGCAATCCTCTGCTACATATGCAGTTAGAACCATGGGTTCCTCCATGTATAGTCTTTGGTTGTTGGTTTAGTCCTTGGGAGCTCTGGGGATTCTGCTTAATTGATATTCCTGTTCTTCCTATGGGGATGTAAACCTCTTCAGCTCCTTCAGTCCTTCTCCTAACTCTTCGGTTGGGGTCCCTTTGTTCAGTCTGATGACTGGCTGCAATCATCCAAATCTGCACTGGTCAGGCTCTGGCAGAGCCTTAAAGAGCCTCTCTATAGAATGAGATAGTTTAACTCAGAGGAAAGTGTTAAACAACACATACTACTTGGATCACAGACTAGAGATCTGTGAATCTGACATTTGGCTAATTTATATAACAAAATACTTTATCCAAAACGGGAAAGCAAATGATCATGACCATGTGAACTTGTTTTTCTCTGAGATACCGAGTTATATGCTGAACATGTGGATCATACTGCCAATCTACCTGTTCCACACTAGTCACACAATTTCCAACTTGTTTTGTATGAATTTGTTGAAGGAAGTTTGTGTTAATTTGTACATAACATTTCTTAATCTTCTTATCTAGGACAGTATTAAAGAAATGTTAGTAAATCAACTTGACTTAAAGCCAGGCTCACCTTGCCTTATAAGCAATTCCCTTGATGATCTATGACTTGTGAGCATTGTATGACTTACTTCGTTTCATAGCCAAGTTAGAATGGAGTGGGAGAAGGTATGTTCTATTTTCTGAGCCTTTGAAACTAAAATATAACCATATTTATGTCGTAATATTGAAAATGATGTGTTGTCTGCATATTAATATATAATCAAATATTAATGAAATAATTACACATAGACTGAAATATATCATTAATCCAACATATACTTTTATGACAATATATCTCAGTTACAAATAAAGAGATAACCACATTAGACTGTGGCTTGGGTTTGGGCAGTGGGGTTCGAATTCCATCACTGAGAAGAGTAGGAAAAAGGAGAGGAGTCAAAGCCAATGTCCCAAATAGGGTCAAATTCTGTGTCCACATTTGAAAGCCAATGAAGAGCCAAGTATGGAGAGTGGGAAGTGGTATTGCAAATGGGTAAGAGATCACCAGTCCTGTCTACATGCTGGAGATGAGTTGGCTGCCAGACTGCTTAGAGAAAACATTTAATGACCTTCTAATGACCTTCAGTTCTCCTTCTAATCAGCTCTTGTCACCTTCCTTTACTGAACACGATCATGAACCCACATAGTTACCTTTATTTATATGATTATTGAAATTGAATTGTTCTTTTGAGTATATATTGTGTGTATGTATAAATAAAACTATTGAAATATATAAAATGATAGAATTTTCAGTAATGTGTAATTTGTAATTTCATTAGCTACTGCTGAAAATATAAAAGTTGAATCAATTTAAGATGACATTTTTCCTTGTTTTTATAATATGTATTTTTAAAAATACAATAAATATTTATATTTCTATTTGTAAGTTCATGTTATTAAAATCAATATAAACTATCAACATTTTCTGAGAAATTCAATTAGAATGTTTCAAAAATTTCTCTGACTTTATTTCTAATTCAATGCTCCTGAAAACATGATTTTTTTTTTGGTTATCAGTTAAAAAAATTAGAAAGATTAGCACTATTTGAAAAACTATTTTGGAAAATTTAGCAACATTAAAAAAATTCAAGAACGTGTGTAAGAATCATTTTTGTAAGTCTTGACTAAGTGTAAGGTTGTTGCAAATTCTTCATCTACTCTAAAGCAAATGTTCAAATATGCTTTTATTTTCTTTTTGTTTTCATGAAAACTACTGGGATTCCTTAAGTGGTTCTGGCTAATTTGAAAACAGAATTGCAAAGAAGCAGGGGTAACAGATGGAAGACAGTGGGCCAAATCTTCTTCCCAAGGTATAAGGTTGCCAACATCTTTGAAAGTGATAGCCCGCCCATGTGTGAGTAGTGTCTGGAAGAGCAAATGTTGCCACTGAAACAAACAATTGGAATATGGACATGCTCAGATTAAACATTTTCTCCTGCAAAAATAAATGTTTAACTTGATGAGATCTTGACAGAATGAATATTAAATTAAAGTATAACAAAATTTGTAAGACATTTGTAAGATGATAAATAGAATTTTATTTTAAAATATGTAATTATATAACTTTTGCAATAAATCTTCACAGGGTTAGTCTTGGTGGTAGAGGTTAGTTAATCAAATTTTATTTAAAGAATTAATTATAGAAAGAAGTTAGGGAAATAACACCTTTCAAAAGAGCCACAAACAATTTAAAGTGGCTTTACTCTAACCAAACAAGTGAAAGATCTGTATGACAGGAACTTCAAGTTCTTGAAGAAAGAAATCAGAAAGACCTCAGGAAATGGAAAAATGTTTCATGCTCTTGGATTGGGAGGATCAATATAGTAAAAATGGCCATCTTGTCAAAAGCAATCTACAGATTCAATGCAATCCCCATCAAAATCCCAAATCAATTCTTCATAGATATAGAAAGAGCAATTCTCAAATTCATCTGGAATAATGAAAAACCCAGGATAGCTAAAACTATTCTCAACAATAAAAGGACTTCTTGGGGAATCAATATCCCTGACCTCAAGCAGTACTACAGAGCAATGGTGTTAAAAACTGCATGGTATTGCTATAGCAACAGGCAAGTAGATCAGTGGAATAGAATTGAAGACCCAGAAATGAACCCACAGAGTTATGGTCACTTGATCTTTGATAAAGGAGCCACAACCATCCAGTGGAAAAAAGATAGCCTTTTCAACAAATGGTGCTGGTTCAACTGGAGGTCAACATGCAGAAGAATGCAAATTGACCCACTCTTTTCTCCTTGTACTAAGATCAACTCCAAGTGGATCAAGGACCTCCACATAAAACCAGACACACTGAAGCTAATAGTAAAGAAACTGGGGAAGACCCTGGAGGACATGGGCACAGGGGGAAAGTTTCTGAACAGAACACAGTAGCTTATGCTCTAAGATCAAGACTTGACAAAATGGGACCTCTTAAAATTACAGTTTCTGTAAGGCAAAGGACACGGTCAGAAAGACAAAACAGCCATCAACCAATTGCAAAAAGATCTTCACCAACCCTACATCCGACAGGGGGCTAATATCCAAAATATACAAAGAACACAAGAAGTTATACCCCAAAGAACCAAATAACCCTATCAAAAATGGGGTACAGAGCTAAACAAAGAATTCACACCAGAAGAAATTTGGATGGCTGAGAAGCACCTTAACATCATTAGTCATCAGGGAAATGCGAATCAAAACAATCCTGAGATTCCACCTCACACCAGTCAGAATGGCTAAGATTAAAAACTCAGGAGACAACAGGTGCTGGCAAGGATGTGGAGAAAGAGAAACACTACTACACTGTTGGTGGGACTGCAAGATAGTACAACTGCTCTGGAAATCAGTCTGGTGGTTCCTCAGAAAATTGTGCATGACACTTCCAGAGGACCCTGTCATACCACTCCTGAGCATATACCCAGAAGATTCTTCTGCATACAATAAAGACACATGCTCCACTATGTTCATAGCAGCCTTATTTATAATAGCCAGAAGTTGGAGCCCAGATGTTCCTCCAAGGAGGAATGGATACAGAAAATGTGGTATATTTATACAAGGGAATACTACTCAGCAATGAAAAATAATGAATTCCTGCAATTTGTAGGCAAATGGTTGGATCTGGAAAATATCATCCTAAGTGAGTTAACCCAATCACAAAAGAATACAGATGAAATTCAATCACTGATAAGTGGATATTAATGAGCCCAGAAGCCCTGAATACTCAAGGCATAATTAGCAAATGAAAAGATTCCCAAGAAGAAGGAAGGAGAGGACGCTGGTCCTGAAAAGACTGGATCCAGTGTTTTCTAGGAGAGTACAGAACAGAAAAAAGGCAAGGGGGGTGATGGGGGAATAGGCAGGAGGCAGCAGGGGGGGGAGGAGAGGACTTATGGGACATAGGGTGAAGGGGAAACAGGGAAAGTGGAAAGCCTTCGGAATGTAAACAAAGGATATAGAAAATTTAAAAAAAGAAAAAATATAAAAAAGAATTAATTATAGGATTCTTGTTCTATATTCTTGTTCTATTATTTAACTTGCTTAAATTCTCATTACCAGGCATGTTCATATTGTTGATGGGAACTGAAAACTATTTATAGTTTCATAAGCTATGGAATTTTGTGCATATCAAACTGAGTTTTCAGTATGTATATTTTAATATATGTAGACACAGGAGAAAAAGTTTTTATAGAATCAGGTAATTGCTATAATAGTGTTATATAATTTCTTAATTTCTTTATATTTCTTTTCGCTTTATTATTTGGGTTGATGTCTCTGTGATATTGTAAAGTAACTTTTTTAAAAAAAATAGCCTTTGTTTATTTACCTTTTGTCTTTTTCTCTTTTAATGGTTTCTTTAAAAATGAGCATGTTTTCAATGGATATTTCTTTTGACTCATGAATATAATGTTTTCATTTGGTACCACCAAGTCACTATACATTCATAGACTCAGATGTTATTAAGAATTGTAATATAGATAATCACAGCTAAGGAAAATATTATTTTAAAACAGAGCAAAAACAAATTAAGTTATACCTTTGCATTTTCAAACTAAAAAGAAATTTATATTATGAAAGGCATATTATCACTTTTAACTTATTCAATTACTCTGTGTTTCTCCCTTACACAGGCTCCATGTAATTCTTATTTTATGGAGTATAAGTGTTTAAAAATTTAAAGGTGCTTGTGGGAGGGATTTTACATCAATCTAGTTTAATCTATGCACTAATTACAGATAGCCAAATTGAGTTTTAGAAAGGTTAAGCTATTTGCCCAAATCATATATTAAATTAGTCACAAAGCCATGATAAGGCTCCCAATCTCTTAATTATTGCAGCAGTTTTTAAATTAAAACTGTGATTTCTTATTTGGACTATGTCATGCCATTTTCTCTGTATCCTGAGAGATTGAAGTAAAATGTTATGGAACAGGACATTAAAATTTTATGCATACTGTTATAAGGAAATTTTGTATGCTCTTCTGTTTCTTTTAAGCTAATGAGGGAGAAATAAACTTAGCTGTAATAGTGAAATAGGTTTTCATTTACATTTATTTAGCAGTCTTACAAAAATAAGAACACTTTAATTAAATAAAAATGTGTAAGTAACTTTATCTTTCTTTTCAATCGATATTTATATACAGCTCATTAAACTTGCACATACTGGGCAGTAAAGATAATCTTGCCAAATGTAGGTGTTGAGTTTCCCTTAGATGTGGTGAGGTAATCTCAGAGCACACTGGCTGTGCTTCGAGAATTAATTTTGAGACATTTTTCATCATGTATGCTGTATGTTAATTTGATACTATTGTGAATATTTGGGCCATATGAACCACTGATCTCTGGATGCCCTGAAAACTAATGTCGGCCATGGAAGAGTCTATCAAACATTTGTCAATGTTACCAATAAAAACAGTGAATGGGTTAGACAGATGGCTCCCTGGGCAATGTAGCTGATCTTGTAAGCAGGAGCACCTCCCATGAAAGGAAAGACCCCAGCTCTCAAGAAAAAGCTGCTGGTACCCCAGCACTGAGGATTAAGAGACAGGCCAACAACAGGAAAACACAGGCCAGACAGTTTAAGTGAATCTCTTAGAAGGTTCCAAATGAGCCCTTGCCATTGCAAATAAGGTAGAGAGTGATTGCAGGAAGCTATCCTACTGTATAGTTCTTGCCTCCACACACATTTTTATGAGAAGTATACGTCCACATAACACGCAAAGTCAATCTTCCTGATAACTTCCTACTATATCCTCACACAAATGCCTTCTGGGATTCAAGGCCTTTTGAATTTCCATATATATATGGAAATGTTAGCATATATATATATATATATATATATATATATATACATATACATACACACACACACACACACACACACACACATACAGAATACTGTCAAGCATCAGTGGGTATGACTTTTCCAGATAAACTTGAAGTTGCTCTACATTGAGAGGACATGTGCAGGTTCATGCTTGACATATGCGTGTGCCTTGCCCTATGCAAATTTACCACATTTGAATTTGAAATTCTGTATCAGTGAATATAATAGCTTGTGAGATTCTTATAAGGATGTGCAGTGAGTTAGTGAGCTTGATTAAAATTTGATACTCACTAGCCAAAGGCTACACATGGAGAGAGCCATGGCTCCAGAAAGATAAGCCAGAGGACTGCTTATCTGGTATCAGTGGAATGGAAGGACCTTGGTGCTGTGGATGCTTGGTGCTCCAACATAGGGGGATGCTAAAGCAGGGAGGCGGGAGTCAGAAGTAGGTGGGGACATACCCTCTTGGAGGCAAAGGGGAGGGTTGATGGGATAGAGTGTGTTGCCGAGGTGAGACAGGGAAGTGGTGGCAGCATTTGAAATATAAATAAAATAACAAATTAATAAAAAATAACACACACACACACACACACACACACACACACACACAATTGGGACTCTGTGAACTTAGTTTGAATCCAAAGTAAAGGTTTACATTGAAAGTATATCTAATTGAATTTCAATTAGCATACACTAAGAGGTGTATAGAATGAAAAAAAAGGAAATAATGTTAAGCTAGATAATTACATAATATTACAGTAGGTTACATGTATCTACAGCAAACTTCTGCTTAGAGAAAAAAAAAGAAGAAAGCTAAAAGAAACTGGGAATTTACTTAGCAACAATTCTTTAATCACTAAATGGAATATGTTGGAAGCTTGAGCTATTGATGTCAAGAAATAAAACCAGTTAAGTATGTGCCCATGTAAATATGGAATGAAAGAAAACCCAGAGCATTTAATTGCATTTAATCAAATCTCCAAGATGCTTACAGTATTAAAGGGTAGTAAATAGGTACAAAGTTATATAGCTAATGTTTCCCTCAGCTCTATGAACAACTCAAAGTTGTCATTCATCCAGTGTACTCAGATTTACTCTCGGCCTCAATTTTAGAGTCTTTTTGCACTACTAAAATTATCTAAAATAATCTCAAGTTAAATAGACAATAGTATATGACATTTAATATACATTTATCATCTTATATGGTGGAAATTTAGAAGTAATGTTAAATATGTTGTTCATTACAAAATTTTCCTTAAAAAGGATGGCCTTAAACACACAAAACTTTCCTAAAGGGTCTAACACACATCACCACATTTAATAACTCAATTTAGTTTATTGAATTATAGAATACAGATTATTTTAAATCACTGAGTACAATGTCTTCATCAAATTGTTATATAAATTTTAATGAACACAAATTTCAAAATTCATTGTGTATTTCATTATTCATATCCACATCTTAAATTGGTTTCCCTTCAGTCCTATGTCCCTCTTTATGATATTTGTTACTTATGTCTCCAAGTTCACATGATGTGGTCATTAATATTTAACCAGGTTTGGGAAAACCTCTGAAAATATAAGTAGAATTTTACAAGATATACTAATGAAAATAAGCTATAAATTCAACACTTTAATTAATTTCCCAGTTAGTAGAGGAATCCGTATGCAAATTATGAGATAAAAATTAAACCATTTAATATTTTTAGAAATTGACAGACAGTTTTACATAATTTCCATACAGCATCATACATGTTTTTCTGCACATTCATTTGTGATAGGTGAATATAATTTTAAATGAAAGAGAAAAGTACAGAAAGATAACCAATATGGAATCTCATATGCGTTGAACATAGACAAGTTAATTTGTATAAGTAGAGAGGTAATTGTCTTAGTTTGGGTTTCACTGCTGTGAACAGACACCATGACCAATGCAAGTTTTATAAAAGACAACATTTAATTGGGCTGGCTACAGGCTCAGAGGTTCAGTTCATTGTCATCAAGGCAGAAACATGATAGCATCCAGGCAGATATGGTACCGGAGGAGCTGAGAGTTCTACATCTTCATCTGAAGGCTGCTAGTGGAAGACTGACTTCCAGGCAACTAGGGTGAGGGTTTTAAGCCCACACCCACAATGACACACCTACTCCAACAAAGCCACACCTCCAAATAGAGTCACTCCCTGGGCCAATCATATACAAACCATCACAGTAATTGATGATTATCAGTTGAGCAGTCAGGGAATGAAAAGATGTTAAATTTATTCAATTTCTTATTTGAATTAATTATTACATTTATTTATATGTAATTCATAAAATTCTTATGTTTGTGAAAGTTAATAATATACTGGAATTGCCTATGATTATATATATATATATATATATATATATATATATGTATATATATATATAAAATAGTATGTAGGACACTTAATTATTCATACTTACATATTCTAATATACTATGCACCACATTATAAGTATATTCAAATTTTCATCCATCAAAACTCATTATGTGAGAATTTTTCCACAGCCTGGGAAAAAAAGATCATATCTCTTCCCTGAAATCAGTATATGATACTAAAAGATTATTTTACAAACACAGATTATATACCATAAGTTAATTTTCATCATCTTTCTTTCCCAAATGACTCATCAATGCATTTATATTGATTTTTCTTCGGTTTAAAAAAAGACACTTTTATACAAGAGCTGATATATAAAAATTTTATTTGAGGACAAAATCTTTTTTTTTCCTTAAATTTACTCCTTGTGGGAGTTGACATTTAACAGCTGTGAGCAAAATTCACAACTGACTTTTCATATTGATATTAGGAGTCTGAGTAATCTTCTTATATTTGTTGTTTCCACATTTATGCAGCTATACTTGATTTTGGATCTTAGTCTCTGTTCTACTTTTTTCAAGACAGATTCTGAGTGGAGAAGAGACTGAAGGAAAGGCCACCCAGAGACTGCTCCACCTAGGAATCCATCCCATCTGCTGAGACCAAACCCAGACACTGTTGTGCATGCCAAGAAGTGTGTGATGGCTGGAGCCTGATATAGCTGTCCCCTGAGAGGCTCTGCTAGAGGCTGACCGATACAGATGTGGATGCTTGCTGCCATCCATTGGCCTAAGCACTGGGACACCAATGGAGGAGTTAGAGAAAGGACTGAAGGAGCTGAATGGGTTTGCAACCTCATAGGAAGAACAACAATATCAACCAACCAGAGCCCCCAGAGTTCCCAGGGACTAACTCATCAACTAAGGAGTACACATGGCTCCAGCTGGATATACAGCAGAGGATGGCCTTATCTGGCATCACTTGGAGGGGAGCCCCTTGGTCCTGTGGAGTCTTGATGGCCCAGGAGAGGGGAATACTAGGCCGTGAGGCAGGGGTGGGTGGATAGGTGGGTGGGGGAGCGCCCTCATAAAGGCAGGGAGGAGCAAGGAAGGATATAAAGCTTGTGAAGGAGAAACTGGGAAAGGGGATAACATTTGAAATGTAAATAAGTAAAATAACCAATTAAAAATTACCATGGAAACAAATGGGGACTAGTATAATACACTGTTTACTCATGAGACAGGGGACATTATGTAAAATGTATCTTAAATTGTTTCTAAGAACTTTTGGTTAATCTCTCTGTGTGTTACGCATTATGTATATGTTACATGCATGTGAGTATGTGATTGCTACACACATGTAATAAGATTAGTGTATCAGCATCTTCCTCTATATTTTCTGTTTTATTTTTTTGTTTTATTTTTGTTGCTCCTGTTGTTTGAGTTATTTTTGTTGATAGCAGAAAACAGAAAAAGAGGGTTTTCTTCTTCTCCTTTTTCTTTTTTTTTCTTTTGTTTCTTAGGATGGGTCCACATGAGGTATGTAGCAAACAAGCCAAAGTAAACACGTCAAGACTCTCTTTGGGGTCCTGACCTGGAATGAACCTTTGATTAGTGGGTGAATGTCATAATGTGTGGTCTGTGAAGGAACCAGGTCTCTAAATTCTCCTGGATGTGGATTTTGGGGGGGATTTGTTTGTCTCAACTCCAAAGATTGAGTTTCAGAAACCAGTAGACATTTCATGTTTCTTGTATGGATGTTGAGATATAAATTTGGATCTTGTTTTTCAAGGAGAGTTTTACTCATTGATCAGTCTAAACAAAATGCCTGTGTTTATTCTCAAAGTTGGCAATGTGTACTCGTCCGGTCATCTTAGTCTATAATTACTCAATGGCGTCATTACCAATTCAAACTTCCTGAATTACAGTTTTTGAAAAATGAAGCTGTGAGTCACAGACAATCTGAAAACATGGAAGCAGTGGTGAGCTTGTTGAAAAGAAATCTTCCAGACAGGGATGGGAGGGGATACAGATAAAGAAATGCAGGATGAAGATAGCTATTATTTGTTAAAACATACTAAAAATGAAGTCATATATTTAAAGTACTTAGTTCAGTCCGTAGAACACAGTAAATGGTGAATTTCTTGCCAAATTCCATGCTTTGAAATAGCTAGGTTAAAATGTTTTCTTTATTTTTTTTGTTTTTATGTGACTTGAGCGTTTCATATATGAGTATTGTGTTCACATTACTTTCCCCTCTGTCTCCTCTGTCCAGTTCCTACCACTCTGCAAGTTCATGTCTTTTTATTCATTAATTGTAAATGTGATAAACAGGTCTATAAATATATTCTGCTGATATCATTTAATGATATTCATATTTCTTTTAGCAAAATATTTTATCTTTCTATATTAGATAAATTATAGAACACATGTTCATGTTACAAATAAATTTATCTATGATGTAAACCTTATATTTAGAATTTCTTCTCATTAAGAAAATGGCTTTTATGAAAATCAAAAGCAATTTCTTACAATTAACAATGAATTATCTATTATTGAAAATTAGTTTTTCTCGTGGGAAACTACAGATAATTGATTCTGAACTGGTATGAACTTTTAGACTAAGTAGTTCAGAGGAAATTCAGTTATCTCCAAAGAATTATATGATCTCAATTGATATGCAATGCAATTTCAAGACTGATGTAACATGCAATTTCTCCAATTTTAGCATAGTATCTTGGACTCTAATGAAAGAAATTCTTGAGGAGTTCTTGACATGGAATTCACTTCAGGAAATGAACGCTATAAAATCAAATTTTGATGTAAGATGATTAAGTAACACTACAGAACCATCCTTTTCTTGGTTTTGTAAGTCAGTTTGCAATGTGAATGCATGGAATTTTAAAGCACAGTTAATAGTGGTTATTTACATCTTTAAGTCTCTTACAAACAGGACAAGTCCTATAAGTTTTCTATGTGGTTAAGAGGTTTGAAATAAAAATATAAATGTTAGATTTTAAAATTTAATAAAAGTAAACAAAGCATATTTTATTTTAAGTATACTTTTCCCAAATAGTAGAAATTTCGTCAATCTTGCTTCATTTGAACTGGGAAGATCTACTTTTTTGTTTTTCCAGACAGGGTTTCCTCTGTGTATCCCTGATTGAACTGGAATTCACTTTGAAGACCAGGCAGGTCTCAAACTCAGATATTCACTTACCTCTGTAAATCCCGGCATATAGCTGAGTGCTGGTATGAAGTCATGTCCAACAACGTCCAGCTTGAAATTTTCTGTTTTAAGATCTACTGTCAATCTTTACTCCACTCTTTGTCCCTGTATTTCATTTAGATAGGAGCAATTCTGGGTTAAAATTTTTGAGATGGTTCAGTGGTCCCCTCCCTCAAATGGGATATAGTCTCTACAGATTCTCTCTCCCCTTTGTTGGGTATTTCAGCTAATGTCATCCTGGTTGAGTCCTGAAAGCCTCTTGCTTCTCTGGAAACTGGGACTTTCAGTTTTCCATCACCCATTGCTACATTCTTTTGTTCAATTTCCTGACCCTCTCCATGTCTCCCCATCTACTCCCACACCTGATCCTGCTCCCCCCATTTTCAACCTTCCCCCTCTCTTTTTCACAAGTTCCTCCCACCTTCTACCTCCTGTGATTATTTTGTTCCCCGTTCTAAGTAGTACTAAGGCATCCACACTTTGGTCTTCCTTCTTGAGCTTCATATGCTCTCTGAGTTGTATTGTGGGTCTACCAAGGTACTTTTTCCTAATATCCAGTTATCAGTGATGGCGCCAGCTGCATATGTAGCAAAGAATGTCCTTGCTGGATGTCAATGGAAGGAGAGGCCCTTGGTCCTGGTGAAAGCTGGATGCCCCAGTGCAGGGGAATCACAGGACAGGGTAGCAGGAGTGTGAGGTTGGGTAGGGGATCACTGTCATAGAAGTAGGGTCAGGGGGAATGGGATGGGGGATTTTGGAGGGGAAATCAGGAAAGGGTATGACATTTGAAATATAAAGAAAATATCTGTGATGGTTTGTATATTATTGGCCCAGGAAGTGACCTCATTAGGAGGTGTGGCCTTGTTGGAGTAGGTGTGTCAATGTGGGTGTGGGCTTAAAACCCTCACCCTGGCTGCCTGGAAGTCAGTCTTCCACTAGCAGCCTTCAGTTGAAGAGAGAGAACTCTCAGCTCCTCCTGCACCATACCTGCCTGGATGCTGCCATGTTTCTGCCTTGATGACAATGGACTGAACCTCTGAGCCTGTAAGCCAACCCCAATTAAATGTTGTCTTTTATAAAACTTGCATTGGTCATGGTGTCTGTTCACAGCAGTAAAACCCTAACTAAGACAGAAGTTGGTACCAGGGACTGGGGTATTGCTGTGATAGGCCTGACCATGCTTTTGTTCAGAAGAATGTGGATTTTGGGACTTTGGATTTGGAAAGCCATGGAATTCTTTAAGTGGGGCTTAATGGGCCAGACTAGTAGGAATATGGAAGACAGTGGTGCTGAGGGTCATTTGAACTGTGTAGGCCTGATGGCCCAAGAGGTTTCAGTGGAGAAGAACTTTAATATGTGGCAGAGAAACTGTTTTTGTGATGTTTTGGTAAATAACATGGCTGCTTTTTGCCATTGTCTGAAGAGGCTGCCTAGGACTAAGGTAAAGAGATTTATATTAATTGCATCTGCAAAGGAAGTCTCAAAAAAGCCCAACAAAGACTTTGTTCTCTGGTTAAGTCTGATAAAGAGAATTTTGAACCAACATAGCAAGCTGAGAAAGGAAAAGTACAAAATATATAGTTTGAGTATTAAAGGGACTCCAGGAAGTGAAATGGAGCTGAATTCAAGGATATTAAACTGAATTAAAGGAGTGGTGACCTTGGGGGCAAGATTCACCCAGTTAACTTTAGGTCCAGACATGGTAGTACAAGCCTTTAATCCCAGGAGGCAAAGATAAGCAGATCTCTGAGTTCAAGGCCAGCCTAGAACAGAGCAAATTCTAGGTGAAGAAAAACTTTAATCCAGGCTTGGTGGACCACACCTTTAATCCCAGTGCTTAGGAGACAGGCATGCAGATCTCTTGAGTTCAAGGTCAGTCTATGGAGACTGACCAACTTAGGACCAATTCAGGACAGCCAACTTAGGCAGTGAGAGAGCTGGGAAAAAGGAAGCTAGTGATAATGTAATAGAACAAGGTGGCCAATGTTCCAGTTCCTGCAAGCAGCAGAACTCAGCAGCTTCGGCCACGTGTCTCTGGCTTTATATTAAAAGGAAGGAGACTACTGGGACAATTGATGCTGGTTAGCTGGAGCTAAGAAATTAGTGATGATTAAGAAAAGACCAGCATCACTGTGGTGAAATATGGGAAGTGTTTTCTGAGAGCACAAAGAAGCTGTGTTCCAGAGATAGCCAACTGTTCCTCATGCTGCAGCTGTACTTGGTAATGTGAAAGAATCATCCAGGTGGTACTGGTTTTGAAGGCATGAAGGCATCATGAAGAACAGCTGAGGCTTGGTACTGTGAGAGGCCATGAAAGGCCATTGGTGAAAGTGTACCCTCAGTTGTAATTGCCAGCCCAGCACTGAAGGGGTCATGCAAAGGAGTTGAGGCTTGGTACTATTAAGAGAGCCTATGAGAGGCTTTGGTGAATTATAGTTGCAGTGGAAGACCCTAGCATATTGGAGATGCCAGTACCACGGGATGACCACCAAGATCAGCAGTGGCAGTGGAGTGGATCAATCTGAACTTAGAGTGCTACAAAGGGCAGAGCTGGAGAAGAGACACAAGCTCTTTGGAGATGCACAGAAGATCATGTGTGGATCTCAGACACTGGAACAAGAAGCCGTGAAGCTGAAATTGACTTGGGGTACCCAAGATGTTAAAGATGCCAGAGCCACAGGATGCCTGCCAAGGAAAGCTGCTAACAGGGAGTGGAACAAGCCCAGGAGAAAGAACCTTGTTGCAGTCAACAAAGATGAAAAAGGAGTTGAATATCTGAAGACTGCTTTGCCATCAGTCTTGGAGATGCAGAGTTTGGACTTTGCCCAGCTGGTTTCCTGTCTTGCTTGGGGGATTACAGTTAAGTGATTGAATGAATCTCAAAAGAGACCTTGAACTTTGGACTTTTAACACTGTTGAGACTGCTATAGTCTACCGGGACTTTTGAAGTTGGACTAAATGTATTTGCATTATGCTATGTTTAAGTATGGCCCCCACAGACTAATGTTTGAACAAGCCTATGGGGGTGGGCCAGGGAGTGGAATGTGATGGTTTGTATATCATTGGCCCAGGAAGTGACCTCATTAGGAGGTGTGGCCTTGTTGGAGTAGGTGTGTCAATGTGGGTGTGGGCTTAAAACCCTCACCCTGGCTGCCTGGAAGTCAGTCTTCCACTAGCAGCCTTCAGTTGAAGAGAGAGAACTCTCAGCTCCTCCTGCACCATACCTGCCTGGATGCTGCCATGTTTCTGCCTTGATGACAATGGACTGAACCTCTGAGCCTGTAAGCCAACCCCAATTAAATGTTGTCTTTTATAAAACTTGCATTGGTCATGGTGTCTGTTCACAGCAGTAAAACCCTAACTAAGACAATATCTAATTAAAAGAAAACAATTATGGCATACAACTTATTTTATAAATCTTAATATTTATATTTTAAACATTTAAATACTAATATTTATTTCTTTGATGCACACTAATGTGTTACATACATATATGTGTGTCAAATACCTTGAACCTGAAATTACCTGGAGTTGTTGGCTGCCAGGTCAGTGCTGGAAATTGATCCCCGATTATCTGGAAAAGTAGCCAGGACTTAATCACTGAGCCATCTCTCCAGTCCAACATCCATGTTTTTCACTCATGGGTTTTATTTATTGAACTTCAATATAGGGTTGTTGTAATAAAATTTGATTTTAGATACAATGTAACTTAGGATTATATTTTGGACTTGTGGAAAAGAAGGCACATTTGTTCATCTATGCGTTCACTCAGGTCAAATGAAGGGGAGATTTTCCTTATTGCACTGTAACTTGATGATCTGATTCACTAAAGCTAGTCAATGAGCAGTTGCACATTCTAATTGTTTCCAAAGCTATTTAAAGTAAAAATAAAACATAAAAACTTCAATGTTTGCTCCATAAGGAATTATAATTGTTTGAACAGATGGATGTGTTTAACATAATTTAAGCAATTATTTTAACTGGTTCATAAAAAGTAAAAGAAATATATGCATAATAATGTAATGACAAACGAATCAAACATCATGTTATCATATTAATATTCATATCATTCCTTCTTTTATGCAAATTAAAATTATTTGTAGTTTTAAGCTGACATATGTAAAGCAAATTAGCACATACATCACAGCATCTCCAAGTGGACAATGAATCCTACCACCCTAGATATTAAATCTCTTCTCCTCTTCTCTAATCTTTCATAAAAGTGTCTGCAAACAGTAGTTACTTAAATTAAAACTTTATTTGGGACTACACTTTGACTAAAAATTCTCCATATTCTAAGTTCAGGTTATATTCCTTAAATACACATGCTTTGTATTGAAAGAGTAATAAACATAATAGCTTTGTTTTTGTGTGTATGTGTCTGTGTTCTTGCTGATGTTTTATTTTTTTGTTTTGGTTGTTAATGTTTGTTTATTCTTTTTGTTGATGTGTGTGTGTGCGATTTCAATTTCTTTTGGGGACAAAAATCAGTTTTAAAGTCTCAAATGTAACAGGTGCTATTATCACAGAATTAAAATGAAATGTTCATGCAAGTGTCCTGGGAAATTATGAACCACTTCATCCACTGGGCTTTAACTGTACTTTGTGTATGATGAGCTATTAATTAGGCATATTAAAGCCACCGGTATTAAGATTATGGTATTCTACATTATTATCTGTAGCCATGTCATTATAGAGCATAATTATTTCACAAGATTTAAAATATTTTCCTGGAGGTAATTTCAATTTAAGTATCCTTATGTATGCAGGTGTGTGTGTGTGTGTGTGTGTGTGTGTGTGTGTGCACTTTTCTATATAAACACACGTACACACATACTATATATTTGTATTATTTGAAACCATATCAGTGAATTTAAAATAATTTATAATAAACAGTCAGCATTTCTAACTCTTCATATCTCCATAGAGATTGGAGCCAAACAACAGAGAGTACTTTAACAGTATTTTTGACTTTATGAATAATTTTATAACATAAGACTGAATTTTATAAAAGTTCAGTGGGAAGAAATTTCTTCAAAATCCTGCTAGGCAGGAAATATGAGATAGTTCTAAAAGGATTTTATCTTCCTGATGACTGAGATAACATTCTACTAATAGAGTCACAGTGATTCATCAGTCTTTTGCCAAAAATAAATCAGTATCTCTTCAGGAATAGGAAATGAGAGAAGCAGGATTCAATAGAGATATCAATGCTGTAATAGGTTCTGAAAAGATGAATTCTGTTTCCATAATAGGAGGATTTGTGGAATTGTGGAAGGAAAGTGAAGCTCAGAAACCTTTAATCTACCATGGAGTAAATTGATTCCTTAAGTGAGATCAGATTCTTGATATTTTTCTCAAGAATTAAAATGTTTGTCATTTAGGGCATAATATTAAATAATTCCAATAACCATTTTTGGTAAAACATTCAGCCACTAATTTGCTAGTGTTGCAATTATTCATAGGACTTTCACATTTAGGATCTGTGCTTTAAATTTACACTCATGCTATTTAAAAATAAAATGATTTCTTTTTATAACTTGTATGTGATAATTTTTGAAATACGAACAATAATTTTCTTTTTTTTTTAGGCACATGTCACATTATATAGTAAATTAAATAAGAGAGATACAATTTACAATTGTTGATTCAGCCTACATTTGGATGAGCTCAACTAATTTGTAAATTAAATAATAAAATTAAATAAATATCTACGTATTGAATATGTCTGCGAGTATAGTGTATATTCCTGTGTTTTGCTATTTACATGTGTGTGGCTTGTCTACTTGTGTGTGCATGTGTGTGGGTTAGCCAGACAGATCTGCCAGTGAAACATGGAGACAATTGCAGCTACATCTTGTCCTCATGCTATCCCTGTCCAAAAGTAACCTAGCTCTCTCCTGTATCCTCTCTTCCTCTCTCTAAGCTGGAAGTCCCACCAACTTTCCCAGTGATTGGCTCTTTTATTCACTAGGGGATTGGTTCACCAGAAGTACCCTGAGTATGTGCTTATTCCTCATTCTCAGTCCCTCCTAGGAGAGCAGAATTAGCATCAAAAGCAACTCCATGGCTATCGAAAATAACTGCCATGTCTGTGTTTCAATCAGAGATGATGCACCTAACCCTCAGAGACTGGAGGTCCCAGGGAGTTTAGAGTTCACGTGCAGTGGGGGGTAAGGGTCTGGGACATCCTTGTGGAGACAGGAGGGTGTGGAACAGGTTTTGAATGTGGAACAGTTGGAGGGTGGATGCGCGAGCGGGGAAAAGATTTTTGCATGTAAAAAAAATAAAAACGAAAATAAATAAATAAAAGAAAAAAATAAAAGAGATAAGAAAGAAAAAAAGACAGTTTACAGAAAAGCATAATAGGACATAAGAGTCTCCAGAGAAATCAGAAATGTCCACTTTAATGTCCCTGATGATTACTGCTGGCACAGAGAGCATGCTATCTGTTCTATTTTATCCCTACTGTTCAGGGAGGCAAGAAAAAGACATCAGAGTTCTTGGAACATGAGTTGTATTCAATGGGATGTTGCTGTGTGTTTGCTAAACCTCAAGCTAGCATCCCCAAAGCAGCTTCCAGTTGTTGAGAGGCATTACCCCATTATCTCTTCTTATTGGACATCTCTAAATATTTATTATTGAATTTATAAGACATAAATTCAGTACCTGCTCTTTTTTGAGTATTTTTTAATTTTTTTCTTTATTATTATTTTTTATTGAAAAGGGAAGTAAAAACACTTTGTGATAAAAATAAAGATTTACATGGAAAATATTTAACATAAACACATTAAAATTGACAATTTTCATGGAAAATTAAAGTGTAAAGTGGAAGACATGTAAAACATTGCTAAATTAATTGAAATAAGGAATAGAAACATTTTATAATAGAATTAAAGATTTACATGGAAAATATTTCTGATGAAATTGTAGGAAAATGTAGAAAAGCATGTTAGAATTGAAGATTATCATGGAAAATTTTATATAGATATAATAATGGTAGGCATAAAAGTATTGCTAAGTTGATTGAAAGTGGAATTAAAAGCATTTTGTGATAAACTTGAAGATTTATATGGAAAACATTTTTGATAAAATTTAAGAAATATATGGAAAATATGTTAAAATTAAAGATTATCATGGAAATTATACAGATAATATGATAGGTATAAAAATAATTCTAAGTTTATTGAAGGTGGAATTGTAAATATTTTCACATAAAATTGAAGATTTACATGGAAAATATTTCTGGTAAAATTCAAGAAATATATAGACAAACACATTAAAATTGACTATTTCATGGAAATTTTTACATATAAAATGGTAGATATTAAAACTCTTTCTAAATTAATTGAAGTTGGAATTAGAAACTTTTCTGATAAAGTCAAAGATTTACATTGAAAACATTTTTGATAAAATAGAGGAAATATATAGAAAGACATTAAAATTGAAGATTATTATGAAAATAATGCAGATAAAATGGTAGACATAAAAGCATTAGTAAATTAATTAAAAGGAATTACAAACATGTTTTGATAAAATTGAAGATTTACAGGAGAAATATTTCATTAGTCTATGTCTTTTTATTGGGGAGTTGAATCCATTGTTGTTAACAGATATTAAGGAAAAGTGATTGTTGCTTCCTGTTATTTTTTATGTTCTCTTTACATTTGTGTGGGTATCTTCTTCTAGCTTTGTTGGAAGAAGTTTACTTTCTTGTTTTTTCTTGAGTGTAGTTTCCCTCCTTGTGTTGGCATTTTCCATCAATTTTCTTTTGTAGGTTTGGCTTTGTGGAGAGATATTGTGTAAATTTGGTTTTATCATGGAATATCTTGGTTTCTACATCTATGATGACTGAGAGTTTTGCTGCTATAGTAGCCTGGGCTGGCATTTGTGTTCTTTCAGGGTCTGTATAAGGTCTGCCCAGGATCTTCTAGCTTTCATTGTCTCTGGTGAGAAGTCTGGTGTAATTCTGATAGGTCTGCCTTTATAAGTTACTTGCCCTTTTTCCCTTACTGCTTTTAATATTCTTTCTTTGTTTAGTGAATTTGGTGTTTTGATTATCATGTACCTGGAAGACTTTCTGTTCTGGTCCAGTCTGCTTGGTGTTCTGAAGACTTCTTGAATGTTCATGGGCATCTCTTTCTCTAGGTTAGGGAAGTTTTCTTCCATAATTTTGTTGAAGATATTTACTGGGCCTTTAAGATGTAAATCCTCGCTCTCATTTATACCTATAATCCTTAGGTTTGGTCTTCTCATTGTGTCCTGGAGTTCCTGGATGTTTTGGGTTACCAGATTTATGCATTTTGCATTTTCTTTGACTGTTGAGTCAATGTTTTGTATGGTATCTTCAGCATCTGACGTTCTTTCTTCTATCTCTTGTATTCTGTTGTTGATACTTGCATCTATGACTCCTAACTTCTTTCCAAGATTTTCTATCACCAGAGATGTCTCACTTTGTGATTTCTTTATTTTTTTCTACTTCCACTTTTAGATCCTGGATAGTTTTGTTCAGTTCTTTCACTTGATTGTTTTTGGTTTTCCTGTAAGTCTTTAGGGGATTTTTGTGTTTCTTCTTTAAGGGTTTCTGCCTGTTGACCCATGATCTTTACTTCTTTAAGGGATTTTGTTTCCTCAAAAATCTCTTCTTTAAGGGCTTTTACCTGTTGACCAATGTTCTCCTATATTTCTTTAAGGGAGTTATTTAAGTTTTTCTTGAAGACCTCTATGAGCATTAGATATGATTTCAAATCCAACTCTTGCTTTTCTAGTGTGTTGGGGTATCCTAGACTTGCTGTGGTGGGAGAACTGTGTTCTGATGTTGGCATGTGGCCTTGGTGTCTGTTGGTAGGGTTCGTGTGCTTGCCTTTTGCCATCTGGTTATCTCTGGTACTAACTGGTATTGTTGTCTCTGGCTGGAGGTTTTTCCTCCTGTGGGCCTGTAAGCCTGTGTCCTTACTCCTCTGAGCTCAAAAGTGAAGGCACTGCTGTAAGATCACTCTCTCCGTGTAGACTATGAACAGAAGGCTGTGGAGTCTCTGGGCTTTCTGGTGCAAATGTAGGTGAGAAGACTTCTGTCCCACCTGCTCCACTGATCTTGTGTCCTGTGGGCTCCTAGCTGGTTCCCATGAGAGAGAAGTTGGAGCACACAGGGCACAAGATCAGTGGACCCAATGAGTGGAGTAAGTATAACACATCCTGAATAATGCAAATTTAATGTGATTTTCATCTCACTTGAGATGTATTTCACTTGTTGGAGTTTACTTAAACTCTTTGCATTGCCCCTAGGTTCTTTTTATATTTTGATTTTTGTTTATATGTTTACTACAACTGCATTCTACAAAGTTATTGTACGTGACACAAGCTGGAGTTATCACAGAGAAAGGAGCCAATCTTGAGGAAATGCCTCCATGAGATCCAGCTTTAAGGCATTTTCTCAATTAGTGATCAAGGGTGAAAGGCACAGACCATTGTGGTGCCATCCCTGCACTGGCAGTCCTTCGTTCTACAAGAAAGCGAACTGAGCAAGGCAGAGAAATCAATTCAATAAGAAGCACCCCTTCATGGCCTCTGCATCATCTACTTCCTCCAAGTTCATTCCCTGTGTGCGTTTCTGTCCTGACTTCCTTTGGTGATGAACAGCAACCCTGCTCAACTTGCTTCTTGGTCATGATATTTTGTACAGGAATTGCAAACCTTCAGAGAGTTACTAAAATCTTAAAAACAAACAAAGAAAAAACCCTTTTGCTTTATAGACATGTTTTTAACCTATTTTTTGCCTATTAAGAATGCTAGAGCTTTAGAGAGGCTGCATGGTAAGAAAGCTCACCACCTCCTTGTGACACCTTTAACTGAATAAACTATGCCATGGGAAAATTAACTTATCTTAGGGAAAATTTTCCTTTTGTCAGGCGGTGGATTACTGTTGAAAGTAATGCATCACAAACTCCAGATGTAGCTAATGAAATAAACTCCAGTTTGTAAATCGACTCCAGTTTGTAAATCGACTCCAGTTTTCTGAATACCAGATGCTACTGTGAGTGCTCACACTCAGAAGTTTTAAGCCAGCTATGACCTTGTGAGTAAATCAGCACCACTGAACACTCATCTGGAAGAACTTCCCTAAAATTACAATTTATGTCCATCTCAGACATTTATTGAAAAATTCAGTTTCTAAGATTTGTTTCCTTGTAATTCTTGACTATGACTTCACTGGGAAAAAACAGTAGCATTTGTTTGTATGAGTTTATGAGCACTACAATGCCTATATTAAAATTTCTTATATTTATATCTACTTTAAAGTTGACAGTAACCATAATATAATATAATATAATATAATATAATATAATATAATATAATATAATATAATATAATATTGTATATATGTATATATAATGAGTATATGTATATATTATGTCAAAAATGCTCTAGAATATATCTTCAAAAATAGTCTAAGCTTATTATCCACTCAGTTTACAAATGTTTTCATTTTTGTTACTATACCTTAGTAGATCTGTTTTTTGTGTTTTTGTTTTTGTTTTATTTTTCCTCCCCACCCCAGATATCCGTTTTTAGGTCAAATATTAGTTCAATTATTCTAACAAAAATAATATAAGCAATTGTATGAAAGAAGTATGTTTGTGACTTTTGTAGTACTTCTATAAAATGAGTTAAATAATTCTCTTCATTTTGGTAGGTCATGTGACATTAAATATGTCAGAGTAAGCAGAAGATTTAGTTCATTGTAACAGGTCCATCAGTTTCTATTAACATTAACCTCTGCAATTCAATAACGCTACTAAATGTATACCACCAACAATCTAGCTACAGATTCACACAACCTGTAAAAGTTTTACTATTTTAATTGTAAGATTTTCAGTTATGTACTATCTATGCAAACAGTGCCAACTTTGTTGTTTTTGAAAATTGAAAATAAATCATTGGATAAAAGAAAATTATTGCATAAATACATAATTTAATACTAAGAAAAGTTTACCAAATTGAATTCATGAGATTTAATCTGAGAGGTTAAAAAAAAAGATTGAAATCATTATTCCATATTGTATTATTTTTGTTTTTAGAGTGTGAATTTAAGAAGCAATACTGACTGTTTTCAAATCATCTCCTGGAGAAACATCATTGTCAGTAATACATAAATGAGACTGTAGTAGGTAGTATACTGAGTGTATTGAAATTAAAAGCATACCCTCACATATGAAGAGAAATAAATGTCTATTTCCAACACATTCACACAGAATGTAACCAGTGGAGGGATTTCTTATCTAATGTTCCATAATCTTGCATAAAATTACAATGGAAACTCAGGCTAGACAAGTTTTCAGTTTGAAAGTTTTACACTCATTTCTTGTGAATAAAGTAACTTTTGCTTTGTAACATTTACTCGCATAGCAAAGTCAAATAAGTTACTGATATGTATTTTATTTAACAACTTATTGACATTTTTCTGTACAGACAAGGATAAAAGCCAGGGAATACAATCAAAGCTTTGTTATTTGTTTTGTTGAAAGAGGAGAGATAGTGTCATCAAACAAAAGAAAAGGGGACGATTACATTGAATGGGAATGAGAGTCATCTGTCTTATTTTGAAATGGCATCCTAATCATCCAACCATCTCTTCCTTTGACATCCAGGGTCCTCATTGTCTGTACATTGATGAATGATTTGTTCAGAAGGAACACTTCACACTGCTGAAAGTTAGGGCTTCTGCCAGTGTTATGCTTATTTGGCCTAACACAAAACCTCCACTGTTGTTCCTCTGACGGAGTAACATGGGTCTACAGTTTTAATAGAAAGCCTTTTATGAAGAGCTGAAACTTCAAGTCTCTTTGCCAAGCACTGTCCCCAAGCCTAAACAACTTTAAAAAGATATTTTACACATTCAAGTTCATGTCCATCATCCTTAGCAGATATTGCCTTGGAAAGTTTCTCAAACTTGAATTCTTAAACAATATGTCCGTAAAAACCTGGAAGCCTGAAATTTACCAGTGACATTTTGTTAACTATAATATTAATGCCATGATCAGGCTGCATTTTATGTCACTTCAGGTCCTTCTTTTCAGTTCTTCTTCTTCTTCTTCTTCTTCTTCTTCTTCTTCTTCTTCTTCTTCTTCTTCTTCTTCTTCTCCTCCTCCTCCTCCTCCTCCTCCTCCTCCTCCTCCTCCTCCTCCTCCTCCTCCTCAACTCGTACACTTTGCTTACTAAACACACTGACCTTATGATCTTTATTGTCTTTGAAAAATCTTATTTTATCTCTTTTTTTGTTGTCTTTTCTGCTTTATTTATTTTTTTAATTTTCTTAGTGAATATATTCATTTACATTTCAAACATTATACCCTTTCCCAATTTTCCCCCTCCCAGACTGCTTAAATTTTTTATTGGATGTTTTCTTTACTTACATTTCAAATTCCGTCCTCTTTCTTGATTCACCCCCCACACCCTGAAACCCCTTATCCCATCCCCTTTCCCCCTGCTTCTATGAGGAAGTTCCCCCAACAACTCACCCATCCACTCTGGCCTCCCTGCTCTCAAATTCCCCTACACTGGAGAATGAAACCTTTATGGGAACAAGGGCCGCTCCTCACATAGATACCAGACAATGCCATCCTTTGCTAGGTATTCTGCTGGAGCCATGGGTCCCTCCATGCTTTGGAGGGTACTCCTTGGTTGGTGGTTTAGTCTCTGGGAGCTCTGGGGGCTCTAGTTGGTTGATATTGTTTTTTCTTTCTATGGGGTTGCAAATCCATTCAGCTCCTTCAGTCTTTTCTCTAACTCCCCCATTGGGGACCCTGTGTTAAGTCCAATGGTTTGGTGTGAGCATCTGCCTCTGTATTTGTCAGGCTCTAGCAGAGAAAATCTTCTATCTACTGCAGATTCCCATAAGTTAATGTGTTCTTATTTTTTAATAACAAATATTCTCAAATGTTTGTTTTAACCATTTTAGTCTGCATATTTTAAAGGAATTGCTCTTATAAAGTTGACTATGACCTTCTCTGGGAAAAGTGAAGAGGTCTGTGTGTTCTGAAGCACTGACACGTACTTCTTTATTAGATCATTTATCCCATTTATTCCATTACTCTTTCATGTCTATTTATCTTAAGTGAGGCTTAAAGTGATTCTTTAATCACTTACCAAAAATATCTGGCAAAATTTTTGGTACATACTGAAACTTCAGTTTCAGAGAGGTGTCAAGGATGAGATGTCACTGAGTGTTCTGGCGTTTTATCTGATCGACCTGATAGTCTGAAATGTAACTTTGAAGTGAGATGCTGGCCCTGCTCTAAACAACAGGTAATTAATGATGCTGGGTCAAGATGTTTAGGAGCATCTCAGACTCTTTGGTGGGTACTAATCTTGAAATCGTGTATTTAGAGAAGACTCCAAATGAATAATTCACTCAGAAGTACTGCCAACAAAAAAAATAAAATAAAATAAAATAAAATAAAAAAATACTGGTCTGAATTCAAGAGGAGACAGTGTTTCTGCCAGAAATAAACCTGTGTTTATTGTGCTAAGATTCTTCCAGGCAAAGAAAACTACAGCTCAGTATTCTGCATTCAACTGTTAGCAGGCTTTGGCATAAGAAACAGGCAAATCCACTCTTCTTGCTTCTTGTATACATGTGCAATACTTATCTCTGCTTGCTAGATACTACCTTTACCTAAGGGTACTGCCTTAGGTAAAGGTCAAAGTAGTTTTTGCAAAAAATTTCAAGACAGGATGTATAATTTAACTCTGTTGACATCTCCCAGAATTACAAAGAAATGGTAAGTTCTGCAGGCAACTTATCCATTTCCCAGGGACGAAAAGCAGACACCTGAGTCCTATAATCAGAAGCACTCCTGAAGAAATACATTTCCCCTCGAGGAATATAAAGGAAAATGTTACCAACTGAAAGAGTGCAATTTATAATTTTAAATTTAATGATCATTGTTTCTGTCTACATATTACATGTTATTCCCTGTGTACATATGAAATGCCTGCGTCAACCAGTTTCATGAAAAGAAAACAAACTTCACAATAACTTTAACTGTTTTTTTATCCTGAACTTGAACCACCTTTTAAAAATTAATTAACTAATTAATTAATTAATTCAATTTATATCCTGCACACTGCTTACTTCCCAGTCACCCCCTCCTACAATCTTTTCCCCTTCCCTCTTTCCTTTCCCCTCTTAGTGGGTTAGGGGCCCTTGGTATCCCCTTCATCCTGGCACTTCAAACATCTGTCAGGTTAGGCACTTCCTTCCCCACTGAGGCCAGACTAGGGAGGTCAGTTAGAAGAGCATACCCCACATACAAGCAACAGCTTTTTGGGATAGCCCCTGCTCCAGTTGTTCAGGACCCACATGAAAACCAAGTTGTATAAGGGCTTCATATATTTGGAGAGGCCTATGTCCAGCTCATGTATGCTCTTAGGTTGGTGGTTCAGTCTCTCATATGCCAAGGGTCTAGTTTGGCAGGATGGCTATGAGAATGAATGGAAATCTGCAACTGACAAGGGAGTTTGAAGGGAGAGCTAGTGAGCAACTCCAGGGGTAGGAGAGGCACCCATGAATCAATGGGTATGACTGTGGCTCACAGCACTGAGGATATGAAGCCTGGAGAGGCTTCTTCCTGTGGCCAGGTAGGATCCCTAGTGATATGATAGTGACACCAAACTACCCACAAAACTTTTGACCCCAAACTTATCTTGGCTACAAATGGAGCAGTCTGAGAGAACAGCCAAACAATAACAGACCCAATTTGAAACCCATTCCATGGATGAGCACCAATCCTTGACACTATTAATAATACTGTTATAGTTGCGTACAGGAGTCTAGCATGGCTCTCTTCTGAGAGGCTCCACTCGCCAACTGACTAAGACAGATGCAGATAACCACAGTCAAACAATGGAAAGAACTAAAGAACTTAGGGACTCTTCTTGAAGAATAGGAGGAAGGATTGTGGCCCCTGAAGGAATAGGAACTCCACAGGAAGACCAATAGAACTGATTAACTATGATTTACATCCTTAGCCAAAATAAGACATTAAAGTATATCTTTTCTAAACTGGACATTATCAGTTTTGCTAAGAATGTAATGAGTACACCTATGCTTTTCAGGAAAAAAATCCAATTGACAGTTAACTAAAAATACATATGAAGTGTATTTTTAAATAACATGACATGTGTACATTATGTGTGAAGAGATGGCACTTATATTCATCCAATTTAAGCTTCACAATGAAATATTCTCTCATATATTTAATGGAGTACACAACAATAACAAAACGTATCTAAGTGGGTTGTTGCTTTTATGAACAAAGAAACAGAATAGTGTTAAGAATGGTAGAAAATCTAAACCTGGAGAAGAAGATCCCTTATGCGTAGGTTTTAATTCTTCTCGCATACATTCCTGTATTGTGAATGTATTTTAGAAAAAAAAAAGATCACTTTTAACTGTCTCTTTGTTTGTGTGCATGTATAGAGAGTGGATAAGGGAAGAGAGGAGAGGGGAGGGGATGACAGGAGGGGCAAGAAACATACAGAAAGATGAGAGAGAGGTGGGGAAGGAGAGAAACAGAAAAAAAGGACAACAAAAAAGGAAGAGACAGAGGCAGAGACAAGGTAGGGGCAGACAAAAAGGTGCAGTTGGAGTCAGAAGGCAGACAGAGACAGACTGACAAAGGTAGAGGAAAGAGATAGGAAAAGAAACAACAGAGTTACTTCAGTCTGTATATTTTTATTCTGAAACTTTACTAAATTATATAAAGTATGTTGGAACAGATGTAATAAATATATGAAATAGAAAATTGAAGCTAAATATAAAAATGATACTTAGAAAGTGCTAAAGAATTTTAATTATTGATAATTAGTTAAGCTGTGTGGTGATGCTAGACATATCTGAGACCTAGTACATGCTTATTAATAGTCTGTGTGGAATTCAGACAATAAGTCACAAGAGAAATCTTTATTAAAACAGGCCAGTGACCACAAAGCCACTTTAGAAAGCTACTGAAAATTGTGTCAACAGATATCATTGGACCGAAATAATTAAGAACAGGCAGATGGCATAGGACTGCATGTCTACAGCCATTTCTGTAACTTCATAACACTGCCCTTGAAATTGACCTGCTCTGCTTTCCGCCTAAGTCATTATGCACACATGAAGAAAGCATTATCGTTTTTCCTCTCTTCTAGAAGTCAGCTCCCCACCCATTCTGTGTGATAAGTATATGGATATGCATCTACCATTATACTCCAAAGCGTAAGTTGACTATGTCACTCATGTTTAAACTATTTGAGTGAATTTTAAGTTGAGTTCCCATTAAAATATTGAAGAAATAGCTTACTTTCATATACTTTTCATCCTGCATCATCCTGAAATAGACTTTCAGGAATAATATCTTTTGATACAGACTGAAGATAGTATCTTCTAGTATGATCATAGTGAGGAAGAGTCAGAAATTGAGATCATTTAGCAAGCCAATTACTACCTTCATGTTTGCTGGGGAACAAAAGTACCTGCAACAGGAAATTGAGCAAAACAAGGATTGCCACTGTGGAAGGACACTCCAAAGCCAAATGGTGACCTCATACTTTGCACTTCTAGTTGATATCACTGATCTAGGATTAACAAAACAGCAGGACATTATATTTATATTGAGTTAGTCTGGAGCCTGAGTCCCAAAATCACGGCTCTCTGAGGGTTCATTTTGACTTAAATCATTTTCATTTTCATAGCTCCAGACTAACTCTTAGTATAAATATAATGTCCTGCATTTTCATTTTCTCAATGTGAATTGTTGGTGAGATAGTTTTAATCTATTTTATGTTCATACACTTGATGAGAATGGGATTGAGTCCTACACAGTCCACAGTTTCAATTCATTCTGCATCAAAGATTGACTCACTGACACAGTTAGGGTGCTGTTTTTCCCCCAAGATTAAAATTTAATAATGACATAACTCTCTTCCATATGCTTCCTACTAATGCTCCACATAACCCTCCCACCTTTCCTTCCAATTCATGATCTCTTTTCTTACTAACTGTAGTACATGTACATATGTATGTATATTTGTGTGTATTCCCATACTTAAACTGTTCATTCAGTATAGTGTTACTTGTATGTTTTTAGGATTGAACTTTTGCCACTGGACCACAATTATTGTACTCCTTCCTGAGAGAGACCCCCCTTCCCTGGTCTCAGCTTTCCTCAACTGCTTATACTTCTATGTGTATATTTGAGTCATAATGTACATTTCTTCTTCCAGATTACTATTTTACTTTCTGTCATCCTCCTTATGATCTTAATGGGCAGTCATGTTGGTGTGATATTATGAGTGTAGCTTGTTATAGTACTAGGAGACCCAGTCCCCTAACAAACGCTCTAATCCTTCTTGAAGTTATAGTCTTTCTGAACCTTATTCAACTCTATACCCGAGTTTTAATTGTATTTCATATCTGTCTACTGAGATTTGGTAAGTCTTTCATTACTGCATCATGAGTAAACTAAATATTATTGAGAACAAATATTAGGCTATATTTTTGTATAATTTGAAGATGTTCCTAGCACCTTAGAAGGATATAGGTGCATAGAAGTTTTTCTTAACCTGTTAATTATTAAATCTGACATTGAATCATGTTTTTCCTTTAAACATCATCTCCTCAAATGCAGTAGAAATGTATTTTTTCATGACATATCCATTCTATTTAGAATAGTGGCAATTCTGCCTTCCTCTAAAATGTTCTAAACAAACGAATGATTAGGCATCATTTTATTTCACTATTAAATTAAAGATTTAGTGACACATCACTTCTTACATTTTAATAATCAGTAAAACAGAATAATGTTCATTTTGGCGGTAATCACAATATAAAGAAATAAGACTACAGTATACTAAATACAAAAGCTATATCTATTTAGAAACACTAAGACATTTATATCAATGTTTTTGATATAAATCTAAAGTGGGGGAAGCTATGTTCAACCAAAACTGAATAGAATGATATAATAAATAATGACAACATCATGACACATGTATATATCATAGGAAAATAAATGAGGATGTATTATATTCATTTACTTAAGTCATAAAATGAATATTCCTAAAAAGTACTAAATATAGCTATGTCTCTATTTGAACCTGCAGAAAAGGAACCATCCTATTCATTTTTTGCAACTTCTAAAAAATGCAAGACCAAATATGAATAAATAACTCTAAAATTAATATTAATGTAGTCATGATGACATATAGAATATGACAGAAGGGGAAGTAGATAATATTTATTTCATAAGTACTAATTTTTCAAAGTATTTTGTAGCATATATGTTTGATTATTAATGACAAGTTTTTGTATAGCATGATTTTTGTAATTTCTATTTGTTTAGGCAGTGTTTTGTATTTACTTAGAATTCAAAAGTAATTATACAAAACACACTTTGTGAATATGCTATGTATAATGGTACAGTTATAAATGATGAAATTTAGTTTTAAATCTCAAACTTTTATACTTCAGTGATTTAACTTTTCAGGAAAATAAGTAAGCAGAATCTTCCATCTCCAAGTATAATTCAAACACTTTAAATTTTGTAAAATGTGTGATTTACATTCAATCACCCCACTATTTTCATGTCCAATAAACCCATGCCATCCATATCATCAACTATTTTTTATCAATTTGTTCTCATGAATAACATAGCATTCAGTGATTATTTCACCACATTCAAAGAGTTAGTCTTTCAAGAATATAGTATAGTTATTACAACGTGGCATGTCCCTTTCATATTCTTTTGATCCTTTTTTAAGCTTACTAATGGATATTTAATTTTCATACATATTTTGACATTATAGTTTCATTCTATTGTTTTCTTTTGTATCAGTTTGAGTAATTTAAATTTCAGAGATTCCAGTACTTAATTCAGAGATCTGATGTTTACTGGTACATGTATATGGTGTACAAATTACAAAGATATACTTGTATACATGCATACAATGCATGTATGAACACACACACATACACTAGCAGAGGGGGGTCTGTTTAGTCTTCCAAGGCTAAACATACCTTTAAAAAGATGAAGTCACTGAAGAAGAAGAATATTAATGTGTGTATATTTCTAAGCATAACTGAGATAGGGCATGGAGGGCAGGGTAGAGAAATAAATATCATACAAATATGTAACACTAAACACCTTTCAAAAACACATGTATATCGACCATTGCAAAATGTTCTTCTGTATATGTACCTACAAATAAAAGTAATTGAAATCATGATGTATATAAGATGACAAAACCATCTCTGCTATACTGAACAGGCTAGCAGCTCAAAAGCCCATTCCTGGAAATGAGTTATTTCTTTTGGAGCTGTTGGTTCACTGTTCCAGTAGATACCCACAGACACTATTCCTTTATTTTATTTGCCTTTGTATTTGGTCACCTTCCAAAACTTGACAGTAAAGTGCTACATATAACTTGAGTCATGTATTACATACCTGAGTTGCAAATTATGAGAAAATGGTGAGTGCACATGTGGAAGTTTTCCACATACATGACCCTACTGTCATTTCAGTACAGAAAAGTACTCTGTGGACTCCCATAGTGGACAAGTAGCTTTCACTCTACTCAGCTAAGAGTCTGAGAAGATAAAAAAGTTACAAAATCTGGCAGGACATGTCCAAAGGTATCCTGATGGCAGAAATATTGTGGGATAAACAAAGTTCTTTCTTTCTTTCTTCCTTCCTTCCTTCCTTCCTTCCTTCCTTCCTTCCTCCCTCCCTCCCTCCCTCCCTCCCTCCCTCCCCCCCTCTCTCTCTTTCTCTCTCTCTCTTTCTTTCTTTCTTTCTTTCTTTCTTTCTTTCTTTCTTTTTTGTTTTCTATATTCTTTTTTTACATTCCAAATGATTTATTTCCCCTATCCCGGTTCCCCCCTCCCCATAAGTCCCATAAGCCCTCTTCTCTCCACCCTTTCCCCAATCAACCCCCTCCCACTTCTCTGATCTGGCAATCCCCTACATTGCTGCATCAAGCCTTTCCAGGACCAGGGCCCTCTCCTTCCTTCTTCTTGGGAATCATTTCTTTTTTTTTTTTTTAATTTTTACTTTCTATATTCTATGTTTACATTCCAAAGGCTTTCCCCTTTCCCAGTTCCCCCCTCCCTATGTCCCATAGTTCCTCTCCCCCACAAATATTCCCCAATCATTCCCCCTCCCCCCACGGTTTCTCTACAAAACTGGATCCAATCTTTCCAGGCCCAGGGTCCTCTCCTTTCTTCTTGGGAATCATTTGACTTGCTAATTGTGCCTTGAGTATTTAGGGCTTCTGGGCTCATTAATATCCACTTATCAGTGATTGCATTTCATGTGTATTCTTTTGTGACTGGGTTAGCTCACTCAGGATGATATTTTCCAGGTCTAACCGTTTACCTACAAATTGCATGAATTCATTATTTTTAATTGCTGGGTAGTATTCCATTGTATAAATATACCACATTTTCTGTATCCATCCTCCTTTGAGGGATATTTGGGCTCCTTCCAATTTCTGGCTATTATAAACAAGGCTGCTATAAACATAGTGGAGCATGTGTCTTTATTGTATGCAGGGGAATCCTCTGGGTATATGCCCAGGAGTGGTATGCCAGGGTCCTCTGGAAGTGACATGCCCAATTTTCTGAGGAACCGCCACACTGATTTCCAGAGCAGTTTTACCATTTTGCAATCCCACCAACAGTGGAGAAGTGTTCCTCTTTCTCCACATCCTCGCCAGCACTTGTTGTCTCTTGAGTTTTTAATCTTAGCCTTCTGACTGGTGTGAGGTGGAATCTCAGGGTTGTTTTGATTTGCATTTCTCTGATGACTAATGATGTTGAACATCTCTTAAGGTGTTTCTCGGTCATCCGAATTTCTTCTGGTGAAAATTCTTTGTTTAGCTCTGTACCCCATTTTTTGATAGGGTTATTTGGTTCTTTGGGGTCTAACTTCTTGAGTTCTTTGTATATATTGGATATTAGCCCTCTGTTGGTTGTCGTTTTGTCCTTCTGACAGTGTCCTTTGCCTTGCCGAAATTTTGTAATTTTATGAGGTCCCATTTGTCAATTCTTGATCTTAGTGCATAAGCTATTGGTGTTCTGTTCAGGAACTTTCCCCCTGTGCCTATGTCCTCCAGGGTCTTCCCAAGTTTCTTTTCTAATAGTTTCAGTGTGTCTGGTTTTATGTGGTGTGAATTGTGTCTTGGGTACTCAAAGCTTCTGGGTTAATATCAGTGACTGCATTCCATGTGTGTTCCCTTGTGAGTGGGTTTCCTCGCATAGGATGATATTTTCCAGTTCCAAACATTTGCCTAAGAATTTCATGAATTCATTGTTTTTAATGTTTGAATAGTACTCCATTGTGTAAATATACCACATTTTCTGTATCCATTCCTCCACTGAGGGACATCTGGTTTCTTTCCAGCTTCTGGCTATTATAAATAAGGCTGCTAAGAACATAGTGGACCACGTGTCCTTATTGCATTCTGGGGAATCCTCTGGATATATGCCCAGGAGTGGTAGGGTCATCGGTAAATGTCATGCCCAGTTTTCTGAGGAACCATCAGACTGATTTCCAGAGTTCTTGTACCAGCTTGCAATCCCATCAGCAGTGGAGGAATGTTCCCCTTTCTCCACATCTTTGCCAAAACGTGAAATCTCCTGAGTTTTTAATCTTAGCCAGTCTGACTGGTGTGAGGTGAAATCTCAAGGAAACAAATTCTTTCTAATTAGATTTATGTTCTTCTGTACAGGTTGAAACATATACCTGGTAGCATTATTGTGCCAAGATAGAAAAGGGGACTGGAGAAGAATCTGTTGCTATTATACTACTAGGTGAAGACAATATCTGTGATTATTTAAATATGTTATTCCCTAGATTCTTGTGTATTTAAATATTTGGCAGCTAGCTTGTTGCATATTTGGAGGTACTTGGGAGGTGTTGCCTTTGTAAAGGAAGTGTTTAACTAGAGGTGTACTTTGTGGTTTCAAAAGCTAGGTAATATTTCCAGTATGTTTTCTACTTCTTGTTGGTGGTTTGAGATAGGAGCTCTCAGTTGTTTCTCTATTCTTCTTGTCTACTATGTGCTGTCATGCGGCTCCTGTAAATACAAATAAGAACCCAATAACACCATAAACTGAAAGTAAGCATTTAGTTCTGTAAGGTACCTTGGTCATGTTTTATCTTAACAAGGGAAAAGCAATTAGTAGAGTATTAAACAGACTACTAATGACTTATCATAATACACTCCAATTAACACATCTTTCAATATTGATCTGAGAAGCTTTTAATTGCAGTAGATTGTTACTAAAACAGAGGCTCTCCAACATTAACAAATTTTGAACTCTGATCCATCTCTACCAACTCCTATGGATTATTATGAAATAGGGCAAGGTGTAGTGGGTGACTGTAAATAACACTGATATGTAATGTCTCCATCTTTTTTGGGGGGGGAGGAAAATTTTATTTTCTGTTACTCAAAGTTATTTAATTCTAATTATTTGAAAAAAAGAGAGTAATTGGGACTAAGATATGACAGTTAAATAAAGAAGTTAAGTATTTATACACAAAATTACAGATTCCTAACAAAAGCTATTAGAGGATTCTTGAAAATGCTTTTCTTTCTTCCTTCCTTTCTTCTTTTCTTTTCTTTTTTTTTAAATTTTATTTTCTATATTCTTTGTTTACATTCCAAAGGCTTTCCCCTTTCCCAGTTCCCCTGACCATACGTCCCATAAGTCCTCTCCCCCCCAACTATTCCTCAATCACCCCACCACCATTTCTCTCTTCTGGATCTACAAAACTGGATCCAATCTTTTCAAGCCCAGGGTTCTCTTCTTTCTTCTTCTTGGGAATCATTTGACTTGCTAATTGTGCCTTGAGTATTTAGGGCTTCTGGGCTCATTAATATCCACTTATCAGTGATTGCATTTCATGTGTATTCTTTTGTGATTGGGTTAACTCACTTAGGATGATATTTTCCAGATCTAACCATTTACCTACAAATTGCATGAATTCATTATTTTTAATTGCTGAGTAGTATTCCATTGTATAACACTCCTGAGATTGCCAGGTGTCTTCAGATGTTATTCTTCTCAAATGTAAACTTTGATTAATTCCTTGATTTGTTTTATACAATGCTGGTCCTCATAATGCCAAAACCTATAAACAATATACATCCATTAAAGAATTCTTTTTATCCATAGATTTGGCTTTCATCTTATAATTCATTATAGTGAAAAAATCAATTAAAATTTATAATATATGTTGTATATGTTAAATAGTTATGGAAAATAAACATTGTAAGAACAGTGAAAACTTGTGCTGAGTATCCAAACCATTGTGCCAAAAAAGAACATAGAACAAAATTGTTAAAATGTAAAGAGATAAGGAGAGTCCTCACTCAATTTCAATTCACCCCAAAGCAGAAACCACAGTATACAGAAAGTATTTATCTCTTTGTCTCATTATTAGAAGTGCTTGGTGAAAGGAGCCTGATATAGCTGTCTCCTGAGAGCCTCTGCCACTTCCTGACATATACAGAAGTGGATACACAGTATCCTCACAGACAACCTTTGTACTAAGCATAGGATCCCCAATGGAGAAACTAGAGAAAGGATCCAAGGTGCTGAAGGGGTTTGCAGCCCCATAGAAGGAACAACAATATGAAGCAACCAGTACCCCCAGAGCTCTCAGAGACTAAACCTCCAACCAAGGAGTACACATGGAGGGACTCATGGCTTCAGCCACATATATAGCAGAGGATGGCCTTTTTTGACATCAATGAGAGGAGAGGCCCTCCGTCCTGTGAAGGCTTGAAGCCCTAGTGTAGGGGAATGCCAGTAGAGGGAAGCAGGAGTGGGTGGGTTGGTGAGCAGGAGGAAGGGGAATAGAACAGGGGTTTGGGGGAGGGGAATACCTAGTACAAATAAATAAATAAAATGAAGTTTGATTTAAACCTTAATATTATTTACATAAAACTAAATATATATGGTAATACTGTTTTATTTATCCCCGTTCAAACTCTGTAGAATATACAAAATAAAGTAATGCTTATCTTTTGCTACTTTATCTTGAAAAGAGGAAATATTTCATGCTAAAAAAATAGAGAATTTTTTAAAATATTTTTAATTACATAACAAAGTCAATATGGGATTCATGGCAATTCATTTTGTTGAAACTCATTAGCCATATCATAATAAATCAAGTTAGAATGTTACTTAAATCTTCCACTTTTGTTCATTAGTATATAACTACTGATTCGAAATTGAAAAATAGACTGTAATGACTGCTCAGTTAAAAGAAAAATATTTCATAGGTCCTTTAATTTTTAGTACTGAAAATAGAAACAAGGAAAAAGAGTGTTCTTTGGAAATTGATATCTCTATTATTTTTTTAAACAATTCCTTTTCTGAAGAAAGAAATTGTGATCTAGAAATCAGGTGCACACATGCTGAGGTGATAAAGAAAACTAATCTCTTTCTGAAAAGTTCATTATTAAGGATCATTTTTATATAAGATAGACATGTCTACATATAAGATAATAAACCCTATACAAAATACTTGTGTATTTAAAGATTTTTCAGTTACTGTTTAAAAATATGATGTATCTTGAAGGTACAGAAGATATATCCTGATAAAAACATTTTTCTTAATTTTATTAATTATACTCAGGAGATAAAGGGCATTAGTGATTTTACTTTCACATTCTTTTTAGAGCAAATATTAATGTAATTCCATTTACACACAAAGTTACAACATTTATAAAGCAAATAAAATTTGTAATGATCTCCCACATTTTCTCCTAGAGAATACTAATGAATAGTCACAAAAAATTATCTACTTACTAGAGTACTAGAGTTTCATTTGGATCTCTCTCTCTCTCTCTCTCTCTCTCTCTCTCTCTCTCTTCTCTCTTCTCTCCCCTTAAATATAAAGAGGATACACAGATACACACATATAAATCCATATATATATATATATATATATATATATATATATATGCTCTATTTGACTATTTTATTTTATGATCAACTTAATGCATCACCTTTTATTTTTCCAGTTACATTTCACTGCAGGGTTCAAGGGAGAAGACATCCATACATGTAATCAATATAACTCCTCTGGAAGAAAACTTTAGTCTTGGCAGCTCATTTTTGAATGATTGTGTTACACAGAGAATTATGCCTAAAGGCTGAGATATCACCAAATTTCTATGGATAGGATTTTGGTTTGTTTCATGAAAGCAAATAGTTTCAACTGTCATTATTAGCTGAATTAATATACAAAAAATATAAACACTATGAACACATAGTAACCTGCATCTCCTTATCTCACTCAACATCATATATCATATTACTATTTTAAAGAAAAGTACATACATTTTCAGATCCCAAAGTTATAATCATTTCTTTTATATTAGATATTTTCTTTATTTACATGTCAAATGTTATCTCCTCTCCCAGTTTCTCCCCCTCCCTGAAACCTGGTATCTCATCTCCCCTCCTTCTGCTTCTATGAGGGTTTTTCCCCACCTCCCCACCTACTCCTGCATCCCCACCCTGGCACTCTCCTACACTGGAGCATGGAAGTTTCATAGGAACAAAGGCCTTTCCTCTCACTGATGTCCAGCAAGGGCATCCTCTGCTACATATACAAAAAGATAAAACAAAACATAACAAAGAAAAAACATTATAAACATTACTGAAGGAGCTTGCTTCCATAGGTATACATTATTGGACTATTAAGACCCATAAATTTGGAAAGAACACAGATCTGGTATTATAAAGACTTTTCTATTAATATTTATTCACTGTACACCATCATCCTTATCATAACTGTCATCATCAATATTACTGCAGTACATCTGTGTATATGATGTTTTTGCCAGAGAGTATACCTCATGATACAGATGTGTGGGTCAGAGTACAGCTTTGCAGGGTTGGTTTCATTCTTCTACTTGTTTCTGATGGACACAGTTCAGATGGTCAGGGTTATATATTAAATGCATTTACTTTATGTGACATTCTACCCCGTGATATGCTAGTGCTGTAACTAGCAAAGAGAAGGGGCCAGAAAGAAGATGGGTAAGAACCAGGGGATATAGAGGAGGAGGAAGGAACAAAGCCAACTTGGGGAGCATATGATGGTAAGAAAACAAAACAGAAATTAAGAGAGGTCCTAGTATTGCATTTCAACAACATTTGATTTCTGATACACAGAAGGAGCAGATGAATGAGAAAGGAACAGACAGGATATTCTTTGAACATAGTTCACTGAGAGAATATTTTCCCAGCCCTTATGAGGCTCTGGGGTGATAACCTGAAAAAATTAAATTAAAAGTATTCATCACAAAACTGCAAACCTTTGCATATTTACATCCTCTAGGGAGATTGCTAAATAAGTTAGACTATCATTTGGTAATAGAGAATTCTCCCCTTTCTACCAGGGATCCAAGGATCCATACTTTGTCATTCCTCCTTCTTGGGCATCATTTGATATGGGAATTGTGTCTTGGATATTCCAAGATTCTAGGCTAATATCCACTTATCAGTGAGTGCGTGTCATGAGTGTTCTTTTGTGATTTGGTTACCTCACTCGGGATGATATTCTCCAGTTTTATCCATTCGTCTAAGAATTTTATGAATTCATTGTTTTAATGGCTGAGTAGTACTCCATTGTGTAAATATACCACATTTTCCATATCCATTACTCCATTGAGGGACATCTGAGTTCTTTCCAGCTTCTGGCTATTATAAAAAAAGGCTGCTATGAACATAGTGGAGCATGTGTTCTTATTAAATGCTGGAGAATCCTCTGGGTATATGGCCAGGAGTGGTATAGCAGGATCCTCCGGTAGTATTATGCCCAGTTTTCTGAGAAACCAGACTGAGTTCCAGACTGGTTTTACCAGCTTGCCATCCCATCAGCAGTGGAGGAGTGTTCCTCTTTCTCCACAACCTCTCTAGCACCTGCTGTCTCCTGAGTTCTTTAATTTAGCCATTCTGAGTGGTGTGAGGTGAAATCTCAGGGTTGTTTTGATTTGCATTTCCCTGATGACTAAAGATGTTGAACATTTCTTTAAGTGTTTCTCAGCCATTCAATATTCTTCAGGTGAAAATTCTTTGTTTAGCTCATTACCCAATTTTTATTGGGTATATGACCAATATTTTATACAGGGTTATTCGGTTCTCTGGAGTCTAACTTCTTGAGTTGTTTGTACATATTGGATATAAGCCCTCTGTCGGATATAGGGTTGGTAAAGATCTTTTCCCAATTTTCCAAGAATACTGAAAGATCTGGTTTCACATTTTAAATCTACAAATAAAAATGAGAATACCTTTTGAATAAACATCAACAAATTAGGCAGAACACAGAGCAGGAACAAACTTGGGCAATGACCCAAAGGGTTGTCATATTCATTGATCAGGTTTAGTTTTTACACCTTCTACACATTCTCTAATAAACTATACAATTTTATTAGTTCTAATATTAGTAAAATTTGCATATACCTCTTTTTCAAATATATTTACTTCAAGAGAGTGAATTGAATTCCTCTTCTGTATTAGAGCTCTTATAAATGTTAGCCTACCAAACTCTTTTACTTAGCATATTGTACAATGTTTTTTGTTTTTGTTTTTGTTTTTGTTTTTTTTTTTTTTTACACAGGGTTTTTCTGTGTAGCCCTGGCTGTCCTGGAACTCACTTTGTAGACCAGGCTGGCCTCGAACTCAGAAATCTGCCTGCCTCTGCCTCCCAAGTGCTGGGATTAAAGGCATGCACCACCGCCTGGCCATATTGTGCAATTTAAATGTTGTTTTCTAACCATTTGTGTGTGTGTATGTGTGTGTGTGTGTGTGTGTGTGTGTGTGTGTGTGTGTGTGCGTGCATGTGTATAACATTCATGAAAATTTAACTGGGTAAAGTGGTGCATATCTTTAGTTTTAAAAAAGAACTTGGGAACCTCCGCCAAGTTAAATACCATTATTGTGGTAAGCAAACTGATCTATGAAATGATTTCCAGTGTGGTCTGGAATACACAGTAAACAGGTAATTATCTACTGAAAATACCATAACTAAATGGTTACCCAATGCCAAATATTCAGCCCTACATACATATAAAAGCCAAAGTAATTGATCTAAGCACCTTGCATTTTTATATGTATGCCTGCATATATGTAACAAAACTAAATAAAGAAAATCAAAGAAAATATAGAGGGGAGAAATACTGTAAATGCATTTTTATTGAACAAAATGATTAAAATCTAAAATATGCCAGGTGGTGGTGGCACACACTTGTAATCCCAGCACTCTGGGAGGCAGAGGAAGGCGGATTTCTTAGTTCAAGGCCAGCCTGGTCTACAGAGTGAGTTCCAGGACAGCCAGTGCTATACAGATTAATCCTGTCTCGAAAAAACCAAATCCAAAAATAAATAAATAAATAAATAAATAAATAAATATAAAAATGAATAAATATCAGCAAAATTTTAAGGATAAAATTGTACATTTGATGTTTTCATATTACTGTTATAAAACTATAGACTGTATTCCTGATATTTTATGTGCTTATTTGTTAATATTGTGATTAGTATACCTTAATATTGGCTTCAATATGAGGTCAAACAAAGGATCACTGATAATAGAGAGTTTACATATCTATGAAATAATTTTATTGATAGCATCTTTGAAATTGTTCCCCAGCTTTCCTTAGAATTTTGGTGAAACATAGCTAGTATTAGTGAAAACATTTCTGCCATTGCCTTGAAAATTGAAAATTGGCAGTTGTTATTCATATTACACTTATTTTTGCATATCTCTTAAAAACATATTTGTGTTCTTTGTCTTCTTAGAAAAGCATTTCATAGAAACAGTTTACATTTCATAAAAACATCCAGCACATTCTATTTGATGATTTAGAGACTCATGTATTACATTTAGAACATAAAAGTAGCAATCAAATGGACACAGGGTTCAGAGATTATGTCCAAGTTCCTCATGTGCAACCCCCAACTTGAAATGCATGCTCACCTTCCAGGATATAGATGACTGAGTAAGGTTGTCAACCCTGACTGGAGAACTGAAACCTTTTTCTACAGAGAAAACAATATTCACATGTCAATGTTTTTCATGCATTTTCCACAGAGAAGTGGGTTTCTTGAGATCTTTCAACTGTATTATGAAACTCTGACCAGATGCAATTGCCAATGTTTCAAATGTGTGGGATTATGATGGACCCATAATCTAAACAGCTTCTGAACATTTAGAAACCCTGAATTCACATAACAAGAAAACAATTTTGAAATATTCAAAATACACTTATATGCTCAAATTACTATTTATATGAATTTCAATTTTGCATCGTGTTATATAATCTTCTGTTTTTTTTTAATAGGTTTTTAAACCATGTCTAACTAGGGCAAGGCTTTTCTTCTGAGGCAAAGCTAATTTTGTTCAAAGGTTTGATTTTAATTGGATGTAGCTAACTTCCATCTTGCAGAAGTCTAAGCTCCAGACAGATCAGATGCTTTCTGTGTTTCACAAGCACCAAGCTGTTCTGCACTATGCTTCTCTTCTCTTTGCTGAACAAAACAGTCATTAAAAAATTTTAGATAAGCTTTTAGCTGTTCAGCACTATGTGAGCAAACTCCTTCATGCCAATAATTGCTTTTATTTAAATAGAAACTTTGAAATGTTAGTAACAACACAAGATGTCTTCACAAATTCAAGTCACTCTTACTTTCAGAAGGTCCAGTTTGCTTTCATGTTGAATTTACTTAACCTTTACTGGAAGTGGATAATTCATGCTGTATTTATCTCTTATTAAAACACTAATATTTAATTTCTGTTTGGAAAGTATTCTCTTATCATTTTTTTACAAGGAGAGTAGGTTTATTCAGAGCAGTTTTATGAAGTGTCACAAAGTATTAGACAGCAGTTTACATAACTTTAATGATGTGTTCTATCTTGATTATCAAGGACTTAATGAAAGAAACACTAACTCTGATGAAACCATTTACTAGCTGTGGTGGACTGAATGGACTATCTCCATCCTCTTGGGTATGTGAACACATGGTCTCCAATTGGTAATGAAAAGTTGAGATTTCATAGCCTTGTTTGGAATAAGTATGTCCTTCAAGGTTGGCTTTGAGAATTTAAAGACTCTTGCCTCTCCAAGGGTATTCTCTGTGCTTTCTGCATATGATTCACGGTCTGAGCTCTGAACTTTGTGTGTCAGCTACTTTGCTGCTTCTTGCTGCCATGTCTCATTACCATGAGAGACTATCATTATTCTCAATCCATCAGCCCAAATAATCATTTTTAAATCTGTAAGTAGTCTTGGCCATAATATTTTATCACAGCAATAGAAAAGAATTAATACAATCGCCAGGATGATGATAGCGAAAGTATTTATTTCAAAGTGCCTATCATAGAGAAGAGCTGTTGCCATGATTGTAGCAAAGTAAAATTGGTACTTTTAAAACATTTTTGTAGTTTATTACTTTCATTTTTTGAACTATCTTTAGTTGAATGCAATATAATATAATTAAATATTTGGTGTGAATTATTTATAAATGAAATTGTTAGCTTATCATGACTATTCTAAATACTGCAATTCCCTAGTTGTAGTAATATTGGATTGAATCCCCCATTTTCTTCATAGTATTCAAGCTTAATGTACTAAAACCTAAGAAAAATGTGCAATAATTTATCTTATATAATAAGATATACTTCCTAAATATACTAATGCATATTTACAAATCTGAGTGGATACCTCATTTATACTATGCTACTGAAACAAATTATAAGTAATCCTTCATTATTCAAATTCTATTTTTAGAATAAGTTCTAAGTTGTAAATATATAGTAGAATGGTTTTTATATTTATGTTTTAGTGATATATGAAATAATATATTGAGGATCGATACTATATTGATGAACAAATATATCACAGTAATATTTGAGATTGAACAATTGTAATAGATGACATAACATATTGGCACATGTATCTTTGTACTCCAAAACAGAAAGAATACTGTGTAAAGCATTGTTGTAAAAAATAATGTGATAAAGTTTTTAAAAGCACAGTTTTATTTTGCTTAAATAATAAGTACTAGATACATGAAATCCTTTATTGAATACAGAATTGACAAAATATAGAATATTAATTTAAATAAAAGTATTAGAAACTTGGACTCTTGTGATTATAACTTCAATATTATGTTTAAACTATTATATGAAAGTAGTACTTTAAAAACCATAGCATCGTCATGTATAATAAATGCTCAGCTAAATTAAAATAGAAATGTGTACCTTCATTTTCTGCATCTAGTTTATTGTCATACATAATAGACAAAATGATAAAGGAATTTAATTGACCCAATTTCATAGCACTCAGATATAACAAAACCCTGAAAATCAGGGAACAGAAAGCATTGTGTTCCTGTTTGATTTTTATCATTAATTTTATGTGATGAGGTTGGGATGAATATATACAGACAAGACAAAGAATGATCTTATAGACATAAAAATTGTTTTATAAAATACATTGGTTTAGGATGCATATTTTCCTTTGTGAAAGTGTGTATAATCAAATATATGTAAAATACTTAATGAAAAAGTATATTATCATTTTTAAAGCAAATATTAGAGATTGTATGTATATATACAATATATACACCATATATACACAATATACAATATATATAGATTTTATAGAGTGTGTGTATATATATATGTATATATATATATATATATACAATATAGAGAGAGCATAATATATAGAGATTATGCTATATAGGGATTGTATATATATATATGTATATATATATTGAAATTGTAAATATATACAATATATACAATATATGTATACATTTGTGTGTATACACACATTTATATAGAGATCAATGAGATCACTGTATAACAATTAACTCAAATAAATCAGTAGCCTTCCTTTATTCAAATGATAAAAGGGCTGAGAAAGAAAGTAAAGAAGCAACACACTTTATAATAGACACAAATAAAATATCTTGGAGTAACTCTAACTGAACAAGTCAAAATATCTGTGTGACAATAACATCAAGTCTCTCAAAAAACAAATCAAAGAAGACCTCATAAAATGGGGAGCTCTTCTATGCTTATGGATTGGTAGAATTAATATAGTAAAAATCGCCATTCTACCAAAAGTAATTAACAGATTCAATGCAGCCCCCATCATAATTCTAGCACAATTCTTCAAATATATAGAAAGAGCAATTCTCAAATTCAACAGAAAAATATCCAAAATAACCAAAACAATTCTTAATAATAAAAGAACTTCTGTGGGAATCACCATTCCTGACATTAAGAAATACTACAGTGCTATAATGATAAAAACTGCTTGATATTAGTAAAGAGACAGACAGGTTGATCTATTGAATAGAAATGAAGAGCTAGAAATATAAACCACATAGCTGTAGACACTTGATCAATGAAAAAGAAGCCAAAAGTGTACAATGGAAATAGAAAGTATTTTCAATAAATAGTGCTGGACTAACTGGCAGTCTGTATGTAGATACATATTGGTCACCTTTCAGAAACCTCAAGTCCATGTGGATCAATGATCTCAATATAAAGCCAGATATATTAAATTGAATAGAACAGAAATTGGGAAAGCACCTTGAACTTCTTGGCACAGGGGGAAATTTCTTAAGTAGATCTCCAATGGCTCAGGGTCTAACACCAACAGTTGATAAGCATAGCCTCATGAAACTGGAAATTTTAAGGCAAAGGACATAGTCAATAGAACAAACCAGAAACCTATAGATTGGGAAAATACCTTCATTAACTTTACATCAACTAGAGGACTAATATCTAAAATACATAAAGAACTCAAGAATCCACCAAAACCCAAACAACCCAATCAAAAAGTGGGGCATAAAACTAAACAATGAATTCACCACAGAGGAATCTTGAATGGCTGAGAAGCACTTAAAGAAATGTTCAAAGTCCTTTGTGATCAGAAAAAAATGCATATCAAAATGACCCTGAGATTCCACTTATATCATTCAGAATAGCTAAAATGAAAACTTCAAGTGGCAGCACATGCTGAGGAGGTGGAGAAAGAAGAACACTCCTCCCTTGCTGCCTGGATTGCAAACATGCATAATCCACTCTGGAAATCAATCTGGATGTTCCTCAGAAAACCTGAAATAGATCTGCCTGAAGATCCTGCAATATATTCTTGGGCATATAGCCAAAAGATGTCCCACCATGCCACAGGGGCACATATACTATTTCATAGTGGACTTATTTGTGATAGCCAGAAGCTGAAAACAACCCATATGTCCCACAAAGGAAGAATTGATACAGAAAATATGGTCCATTTACACATTGGAATATTACCCAATTATTAAAAAATGACATCATGAGTTTTGCAGATGGAAGTAGAAAATATCATCTGAGTGAATTAAGTCAGATCCCAAAAGACATACATAGTGACTAATAAGTGGATATTAGCCAAAACAGTGCAGAATAACTGGGATACAATCTACAGAACTCAAGAAACAAGTTGAAGGGCTCAAGTGAGGATGTCTTAATCCCACTTGTGAGGAAGAAAGCAATTATAGGATGGAGGAGAGAGGGAGTTACCCAGGTGGGAATGGTGACAGAGAAAGGAAGAGAAGAATATGATCAAGTATTTGGTGAGGGGAACAGGACAGAAGCCCTGAGGGCAATCAGAAAGAATGGGAACAGGCAACCCCAAGCAATGGAAGGAATCTGGAGACCCCTGTTGTTGAATTGTGGAAAATCTGGAAGAAACTGAGGAGGTGGGCAGCCCATTGGGAAGAACTGCAGTCTCAACTGACCTGGACTCCTGAGATTTCTCAGACACTGTCACCAACCTGGCAGCGTATACCAGCAGGCTAAGGGGGGTGGGATAGAAGGTTTGCAGAGGGGAATCCAGGAAAGGGGCTAATATTGGAAATGTAAATAAATAAAATATCAAGTTAAAAAAAGAAAAGTGACACATTAATAACCATGGCTGTTTCTTCAATGTTTATATATTTATTATCATCCAGTTTCTCCTTTAACATGCCTTTTTGAACTATCTTCAACCTCAAATTATTTAAGTAAATATCATAATTTGTAGACTAGTAGATGTGACTAAATTTGATGTTGAAAGAAGCAATGGGCTCCAAATAAAAAAAAATACTTCATTGGAAATTTGAAAAATCTAAAGTATATTACTATCTTATTAATATGCAAAAATAAAGTTCACTTTTATACACTAAAGGAAAATTAAAATTAAAATCAAAATTATTTCATTTATATATCATCAAAATAATAAAATGCTTCATAGCACATTTAATGCTACAAGATCTGTGTTACACATATAAAACATTGCTAAAAGAAATTATGAAAAATATTAATGAAAGGCTGTGTTCAGTCACAGAAACACTTATTAATATAGTGGTGATGTTCTTTGACATAATCTAATCTTAATCTATAAAAATAGACCTAATGGTTCTCAATTTATTGCAAGTAGTTCATGTTAAGAGGAACAAGAGGAGTGGATAAGGGCAGGGGAGGACTGGGACGAGAGGAGGGAACAAAAATTGTGGTCAGGAAGTAAAACAAATAATAACTTTAAAAAATAGTACTATTTGTTTCTATATTCCAAACTAACCATGAAGTGGGAATTGTCAAACCGATGTCTTGATAGCATCTGAAGAGGCCTACAGATGAACTGTTTGGAATTGTGATTACCTACACATATGTGATTAACTGTTTCTTTTAAAGGGCAAATAAATGTAATGGGGAAGGAAATTTTGAAAAAAAAAGATTTTGTTGGAATCCAGTTGTCATGGGAACAATAAAGCCTAAACTGCAACAAATTAAAATAGTTGAAACTTCAACTATGTTCTCCATTACAATATTTGCAAAGTTCTAAACAGTCAAAATATTAAATATAAATTTACTGCTACAAGTCCTCCTTTCTCCCCCTCTAGTTGAATGGACCTTGAATACATTACAGAGCTGACAATGAATATCAGGAATGAGTGGCATTATGCACTCTTTGAATTATACCATTGTCAGTCAGGCTTTTGCATTCCTGCACAAATATCACGACCATGAAGCAAGTTGGGGAGGAAAGGGTTTATTCAGCTTACACTTCCACATTGCTGTTCATTAACAAAGGAAGTCAGGACTGGAACTCAAGCAGGTCAGGAAGCAGGAGCTGATGCAAAGGCCATGGAGGGATGTTTCTTACTGGCTTGCTTCCCCTGGCTTGATCAGCCTGCTTTCTTATAGAAGCCAGGAGTACCAGACCAGGAATGGCACCACCCACATAGGGCCCTCCCTACTTGATCACTAATTGAGTAAATGCCCCACAGCTAGATCTCATGGAAGTGTTTCCTCAAGGGACCCTCCTTTGTCTGTGATAACTCCAGCTTGTGACAACCTGACACACAAAACCAGCCAGTTTACTCATCATGCTGGTAATAGTCATAGTTTTCAGGAACCACAACTGGGTTTTTTTCTACCCTCTCTTTGAAGCTTGTGTGGGACTCTACTGCCATTAAAGGTATCTCTTTTGCAGCAGAATTTAAGGTCAGATCAATAGCATGTTCTCTGAGCTCTGACTCTGATATGCTTGGTGTCTTCAGGTTAAAAGTCATGTTTGCCAATTTTTAAAATGCAATTTCTATTCATTTATTCAGTTAAGAAAGAAATAATATATCAACCCCAAGTTCTGCAAACATAAAATTGTAATTTAATCCATAAATTGCATATATGTAGAAATTAGTTAATATGTAAATAAAACACAAGTGTAAATGTAAATGAAACATACATAAAAGGTAAATAGGAGAGTCAACTAATAAAATCTAATAGTTAAATAGATACAAATCAACATAATAATTAATTTTTATTCATCTCAATATTGGCAACAATTATAAAGTCATATTTGGTGGCAGTATTTCTCTGTTCTGACTTTCTCTGCTATTTATTGATTTCTAGAAATGCTTGGAACTCAGTGATACTCTTCAGATTCCAGAAACTGGGTTCCATGCTAAAAAAATTTTAAAGTCTGGATCAATGGAATTATTAGAATGATGGAAATCATTCATATTTCATTATAACTGGTATCTACATTCCCTGTTAATAAATCTGATGAAATACTAAATCATGCAGTATTTGTGAGCTTGAGATAAATAATTTCCTGGGCCTCATTCATAGTGTTTGATATATTAACCCGTATCATATTTTATTACAGTATATCCTGTGTTTTAAACTTAGGGAGGGCAGGGATGGTACAGCACTTGCTTCCCTAATAGCCTGTAATAGGGGCTAATGCACCCTCTTGGAATCTCACACTCTTCCATTGTCATACTCTTTCCAGGGCTGTGGCACCTTGGCCAGGACCATTGGAGCTTCATGATTGTTTTTCACACACTATTGTTCCTGACTGAAAGAAATGCAGAGACAAAAACGGAACAGAGATTGTAGGAAAGTATAACCAGTGACTGGCCCAACTTGGGGTGCATCCCATGAGTGAGCACCAAACCTGAGACTATTTTCAGATGCTATGTTGAGTTTGCAGACAGGAGCCCAGCAAGGCTGTTCTCTGAGAGGATCAAACAGAAGCTGATTGAGACAGATGCAGATATAGCCAAACATTCGACTGAGGTAGGGGATCAATATGGAAGAATTGGGGGAAGGATTGAAGGAGCTGAAAGGAATGGCAACCCCATAGGAAAACTAACAGTGTCAACTAACCTGGAGTCCTGGGCATACTTGAGCTGGTCTGAGGCCTTGGGCACATAAGTAGCAGAGGACTGCCTTGAGAGGGTATGCCTAATTCTATAAAGACTTGATGCACCATTGATGAGTTATGCCCCAGAGGAAACCCTGTCAGAGGTGATGGGGGAACGGAGTGAAGAACCCTGACAAATAGGAGGAGTAGGAAGGTCAAATAAGTCATATAGTTAATTAATAAAAATAGTAAACACTATTTCACACACACACACACACACACACACACACACACCTCTTAAGATTCAGGTGGGATCCAAGTTTGTATGACCCTATTAATTTGATTGGATTTTTCCCAAATTGTGGGTTCAACATCCCAAATTCTTCCTGTTTCACTAAAGGACACATTTCCATTTCAAGTTTAAAGAAAAGTGCTATCTAATCACAACTAATGAACAATGGGCCATAGAGAACAATGGATGGCTAAAATATAGTGATTTTTCTCCAGTCTCATAAATGCTATACTGTAACCACTTCAAAAGATATACATTGAAAATTACCTGTGTATCTTCTATGTTCTTCAGAAACCAGTTCCTATTAACCACATAAGCCATAGCCACACAGAATCCACAGATCATATTTACCATTAGCTAAAGGAAAACAGCCTCAAAATCACATCTCTAGAAAAAAAAAAAACACAAGGAATCATTTTGGAGCTACAATTATTTTCTAGGTGACAATGATATAACTGATTCTGAATTCTCTAGCATAACTTCCTGTTGATCCTGTTGATTGCTGAGATAATTGAGATGTTTATGATGGAGGGTGATACAGAGAATAAATAAAATTTAAACTCAGTTGTTATTTCCCTAATAATTAACTAAAATTATTTACTCTGGTAGAATAAATCCATATTATTAAACACCAATTAAATATGAGTGAAAATCAAGAGATCTTATTTGTGTAAGAAATTGTTGGTCCACCAATTTTGCTCTCCAGATTAAAATTGATCCAAAAAGTTATATAAAGAATTTCAATCTCATTATTTCTTCCATAAGTTGTATAAATATTTTATTCAAATATTTTGCTTGAATGAACTAACAAAGAATTTTTAAAATATTTTAAAAATGATCTCATATTGTCAGGTGCATGTATCATATGAATTTATAATACATACAATACGATATATAATATATATGTGGATATTTACCTACATATTTGCAGAGGCATAGTGATGAAGTTAAAATAAAACAATTTTCATTGCAATGCTAATTCATGGGAAAATTACTATCAGACCCTCCTCTCACATAATTACTGAACCATGGGTACATTTTTTTTATTAACTATTGCTGGTTGAATTTTGAGGCTGCCAATAGCAATCAACTCTTCTCTTTGAACTTTGCATAGTTTTAATTATTTTCTTTTTTTCGATACATTCTCAAAACTTTTGAGATACACAGCAATTAATGTAAACAAGTATATTTGTTTCTCTGACAAGCCAAATAATGAGGTTTGTCAGCAGTAAATGAGTTTAGTTTTTACTGGGTTTGAATTGTAACAGAATCATTTCTTTCCAGTGATAATATAGAGCAAATTCAATAATGTCATGAGACTCAACTAAATCTAGTGGAATAGAAAGTATTATTGTGCCTATTAGTAAAATCTCTAAACTAAGAGTACAAACACTTAGCTTAATAGTGTAAACCAAGTGGTTAGTCAAACCCAAATTATTATGTTAAAAAGTCAACATATTGAAATTGTTTTAATTATTTGATAAATTTGCAAAAATGGCCCAATAGCTATTTACTGAAAATGTGTAATTGGTGGTATAATTATTATAAATAAATAAATACAATCATAGAGTAAATAGAAGTACTGTAAAACTTACTTCAATAGGAATAGATGTAGTGTTAGATTCAAGTTTAAGTGTATCTTCTCCAATTTCATTCTTCAGGGACTTGAAGTTTATATAAAGCTTTCACTTGTTTGTTTAGAGTCACACCATGATATTTTATATTAATCATGTCTACTGTAATGGGCATAGTTTCCCTCACTTCTTTATTGGCCCAACACATGAAGGGTGTTGGATTTTTATCAAAGTCTTTTTCATCATCAAGTGAGATAATCATCTGATTTCTTTTCTTTCCATTTGTTTACATAATGGATTACATTGATGGATTTTCATTTATTGAATGATCACTGAATCCCTAGAGTGAAGGATATTTGATCATAATAGATAATATCTTTGATGTGTTCCTGGATTTGATTGTATTTTATTGAGTATTTCTGCATCAGTGTTGATAAGACACTTCTGATTGAAGTTACCTTTGTTGAGTCTTTGTGTGGCTTAGGTATTAGGATGACTGTGGGCTCACAGAATGAGTTTGCCAGTGTTCCTTCTGTTTGAAAAGTATTGGAATTAGCTCTTTGAATATCTGGTAAAATTCTGAACAAAACCGCCTTTTTTTTTTTTTTGTCTCAACAGACTATATTTTTTTTGTCTCGAGACTCCTATTTCTTTCCTGTTTATAGGACTATTATAGGGCAGTGAGCAGAATATAAAGTGAATAATTGAAAAAAATGAAGTTAAATTTAAAAAAATAATAGTTATTAATAAAATGAAGTGTGAGTCTATTTTTATTAGAAAATTAGAAATGCTTTAGTAGTATTCTACTACTTTAATAATGAATTTATTGTCAGATGAAACATGTTCTTGTGGAATATTTAGGGACTCTTAGATACGAAATTTTATAATTGGCAATAAGTATTCTATGGGAGCCTTCCTCTTTCACTCCTGTCCATGCTATTTCTTTTTCTATCTTATTATTCCAGCTAAGACTTAAAGAATTGTGCTGAATAAGAATGGAGGAACTAAACACTCTTGTTATATTTTAATTTAGTGGAAACGCTTTAAAGCTTTACCTGGTTTTTTTTTATTTTTTGATGTTTTTAAATATTTATTTATTTATTTATTTATTTATTTATTTATTTATTTGCTATATAGACTATTGGTTTCTCAGATACAGCCTTTACTAATTTCTGATGTCTTAATTTTGTTCCTGGCCTCGTCAGGCCCTCATATAGCCTGGATTTTGTCAAAATACTATCCTGCATTATTAAGATGATCATATGACTTCATTCTCTGAAACCACTTGTGTGATAGTAATATATTTCATATTTCATATATTTCAAGTAATACTTTTCATAATATTGTATTATTTTTGAAATGATAATCAAATTAAATCATTCCTTTTTTCTTCCATCAAGTCCTCTCTTGTACACCCAGTGCCTTAATGTCTCTCAAATCATTGACCTCATTTGATTTAACTTTTGTACAGTTCTTTAGAGGAAAATAATTTACCAGTTCAGAAATCCAGGAAAAAAATCTGGATTAGAAGTGTGTCTTTCCAGTTCAAATAATTTATAAAAAGATATCTTACTGGTGTACGTTTTTGTTTTTGTTTTTGTTTTTGTCTTAGTTAATTCTACATGTAGTCGAGTTGAAAACCAATCATAACCATCACAAATGTTATATTTGATAGCTTATGAGGAGGAAAGAGAAAGAGGGAGTAGATGATGTAAATAAAGTATTTGTACAAAAGATTCTCAAAATTAATTTAAGAAGTAATTCTAACATCTACTTACTAGTAATTACATATCATGTATATCCTTGTCTGTCTGTTTTACCTCACTCAGAATTATATTTTAGTCTCGACTAACCCAGACCCCTAAGATTTTTCAGACACCCAGTCACAAACAAGGCAGCATACACTAGCTGGTCTTAGGTCCCCCAATACATATACAGCAGAGGACTGCCTGTTCTGGTCTTGGTGAGAGAAGATGCACCCAACTCTTGAGAGACTTGAGGCCCCAGGGAGTGGGATGGGTTGGTGTAGGGACATCTTCTTGGAGACAGGACAAAGAGGAATGGAATGAGGATCTGGCAGAGGACAGACCAGGAGGGGGATAACAGCTGGACTATAAAGAAAAATTAAAGATAAATATTAAAATAAATTAATAAAACAATGTAATTCTATATGATGCACTATATGTATTTTTTAAAATATATTTTTTCTTAGTGACTGCTGTCATGATTATCATATTACATAATAAAAGGTAGATTAACACATCATCTTTTTCTTTAAAAAAAATAACCTCCTATCTCCATTTCAAATTCCTCTTCGCTTTGTTTTCTTCTTTGATTGGTCACATTTACAGTTTAGCAGCAAGTCTCCCATTGTGATTTTGTACAATAGTAAAGTGTCATGCTGATGAAAGCATTAAGCAATGCACATTGAAACTTTATTTTAAAGGTTGTCCTAAAATGATGGCAGTGGAGATTATAAATGGCAAATCAACAATAATTTTGTATTGGAAAATCTCATGTTGTATAATGTGAATCAGTATGTAAAATGTTTGTGAAGGACCTTAGTGTAGTGAAACTCTATAATTTCTATTCTCTTGCACTTAGCAACATTTTAAAGGATGATGATTTGGTAAGAGGTGAATTAGGAGTTGGAAGTGGAAACGTCCAACTAATAATTTATTTTGCTTTAATGAGTCTTTACAAAGGTTATTCTTCCGCACAATATATCCTAACCACACGCCTAACCTCACCTCTTTGCCAGATCCACTGCACCCTTCAGAAAAGAGTAGGTTTCCTAGGGGTATCAACAAACCTGGTAAAGGGAGATACAATCAGACTAGACATAAAGTATCATATCAAAGCTGAATGAGGTAACTCAGTTGGAAGAAAAGGGCCCCAAGTTCAGACAAAAGCTCAGAGACACCAGCACTCCCACTGTTAACACTCCCACAATAACCACAAGCTGAGCAAGCAACCACAGCATATATGCAGAGGAAATAACAGCACAGAACCTTGCAGGAACCATGATTGCCACTGCATTTGTGAGGCCCTATAAGCCCTGCTTAGTTGATTTTGAGGACTCTGTACTCCTGGTGTTCTCAACCCCTCTAGTTCCTACATCTGTCTCTGCCCCTGTGCTTTCCAAGAGCTCATGATTTTGCTTTGGATTTTTGCATTATCTTCAGCATGTAGTTCAAACCTGCAGTCAATTATTCCCTCTTCCCTCCACTTTTTAAGGCCCTAGTGACAGCCATTATATTTACATGCCTATATGAAGTCATGCTTGTTTTTAGCCTATATGCTGTTAAAAAATACATTTTTGAAAGTTTTTAATAGTAATAAGTCTTTCAAATTTGGAGGATATAATATCGGTTTAAATGTGTTTCTCCTTGCAAATCATACTCACACCATATATTTCTTTTCATGCCCGGATTATAGCTACTTTGCAGAGGATGAAAATTACTGGAAACATATTTTGAGGCATAATCTATAAAGGGTTTTGACAAAAGGAAAGTACTAGGAACTTCTCAGTTTCCCTGACATTTCTAAGCAAGCATCTCTTTAAACTAGGGAAAGGAGAATAGTGCTTCATGAACCAAATCAAAACAAAATAAAGCAAAACAATACAACAAAAGCTAATTAAAAACACAGCGTTAGTGTTTGGAATTTATAGGCTACATTTACAAGAGTTAAAGCCTAGGACTTTCTTCTTCTTTGCTTTTACCACGTGAAATTCATTTTAAAGAAAGAGTCATCATATGGTTTTGATAATTTGCAGTCAGCTTTTAAAAGTACTGTGCTTCAGAAAGTATTTGATGTCTACATAATTTCTGCACAGTTTCAAAGCCATTATTGAAACTGGGAAGTCATATTATGCTAAAGTGTCTAATTAAATAAAAAATAGTTGACTTTTGCAAAATATAAAAGAGAAAAGCATCAACAGATATATTTTCTATTTTTGTACTTTAATGAATATGTTTATAACTTCTCAGTGCCATAGAGAATTAAGGTAACTTTGGAAAGTTCAAATTAAAATTTTAGTTCAATTAATTATTTTATATTTTTAAAAATCATTTAAATACAATCATAAAATTTTCAGTAAAATTTTACATTGAAATTTTACTGAACATTGAATAAACATTGTTAAATCTTCACAGTGTAATTTGTATTTTTCACAATGATATGCAAAGCTTTTAAATTTTGCCACCAACTTTATGACAAGGAAATTGAAGAAGACAAAAGTAGCTTATTAGTTAATGGTCAATACAACAATCATTTCAAGATAAAATTATTTTCTTTTAAATTAGTCTATACTAGTAAAAAATCAAATTTATTCTAGATAATCAATTTAAAACAAATTACATAAATACCTGCCTGGGTAATGATAATAATTAAGTAAATCAAGAAGGTTATGCTAAGTTATGAGTTGAAAAATAAATGACAAATGACTTAAATTGATCATTCTGTTTTAAGCAATTTTTATTTTATCAATTAGGTATTGCTTAAAATATTTTTTGCAACTCTGGATTTAAAATCAACTCATTGCAATTCTGATTTTATAAGTCTCGAGAAAAGGACAAGCTAGCTGCGTGCTAGTTTTAGCAATATACAGTTAGAGGCTTTATCTGGTATATCTTTTAACTGTTTTCATAGCTTATTACTTTCTGACTGACTACTGAGGGTCACATTATCTCTTCATACAGTTATTGTAATAAATAATCTCAATAGGCTATTTAACGGGATTTATAATGTCCAAAAAATGATGTTCTGAATGGGTCTGTGTGAGCATTTTCAAAAACATTTGACTGAGGTGAGAAGACAGTGCTTGGGTGTGGGTGATGTCTTTTTGTCAGATGGAGTCTAGGATTGGAAAAACAGCACAAAAGCAACCATAAAGCAGCACTTATCCCTGCTTCCTGACTGGTCATAAACTGACTGCAAACCTCATGATTGCATCTGTACCTTACATGCTGTGATGGGCTGCCTGAGTCTGAACAAACCCTTTCTTTCTGAAGTTGCTTTTACCATGTATTCTGCAACAAAATTGTGATAGATAAGAAATTGAGAACTTCTGGGCTAATATCCACTTATCAGTGACTGCATTCAATGTGTGTTCTTTTGTGAATAGTTACATCACTTAGTATGATATTTTCCAGTTCCAACCATTTGCCTAAGAATTTCATGAATTCATTGTTTTTAATTGCTGAGTAGTATTCTCATTATGTAGATATGCCACATTATCCATATCCATTCCTCCATTGAGGGACATCTGGGTTCTTTCCAGCTTCTGGGTATTATAAATAAGGCTGCTACGAAGATAGTGGAGAAGGTGTCCTTCTCTGAATACCCAAGATACAACCCACATATCATATCATTCCCAAGAAGAAGGAAGGAGAGGGCCCGGGTCCTGGAAAGACTTAATGCACCATTGTAGGGGATTGCCAGGACAGAGGAGTGGGAGGGGGTTGATTGGGGAACTGGCAGAGGGAAGAGAACTTACGGGACTTAGGGGGAGGGGAGAACTGAGAAAGGGAAAATCATTTGGAATGTAAACAAAGAATATATAAAATAAAAATTAAAAAAATGAAATTGAGTGACGCAGTAAATTGATACCAAGAAGAATGAGCATTGCTGGAATACATATGGATGTGTGGTTATAATACCTTTGGGGAAAGTTGATGTAGAAGAATACAGAAGTCACAACTGTGCTGTACAACAGCTGTACAAAGCAGTAAAGACCATTCTAGTTGCAGCTGGGAAGACCAGAGGCTTACATAAATGGAGATAGTCTAGACCTAGCTATTGAGGATTATTAGGGAACAAGAATTCTATAGGTAATTGGTCTAGAGACCACTTTTGTATTATGGTCTAGTGGAACAGTTGCCCTGAGAATTTTGCTGAGGCTGCATTAGAATGAATTGGAATAATTACTTTGGCAGAAAAAAAAACCACATTACAATAGAATAGCCTTCAGACTGTGCTATCATCACTAGTCACTTCTCTCATGTCAACTCTACAGTGAAAGAGAGCAGTAAACGAAGTGTTAGGATATGAAAATGTATAGTTTGACATGGCAAAGAGTGTAAGCCATTTAACGTTTGCAGACAAGGGAAAATGCAAGGGTTAAAAAGATTACCACTATACAAGCCAACACCAGTAAAAAAACGTTTCCAAAGCAAAATAAAAAATAACAATAACAAACAACTGAACTCTGGCCAGTGCTCTGGTCAGGTGTACTGTCTGGTTTTGTGTGCCAACTTGACACAGGCTGGATTTATCACAGAAAAAGGAGTTTCAGTTGGAGAAGTGCCTCCATGATATACAGCTGTGGGGCAATTTCTCAATTAGTGAACAAGGGGGAAGGCCCCATGTGGGTGGTGCCATCCCTGGGCAGGTAGTCTTGGGTTCTATAAGAGAGCAGGCTGAGCAAGCCAGAGGAAGCAAGCCAGTAAGAAACATCCCTCCACGACCTCTGTATCAGCTCCTGCTTCCTGATCAGCTTGAGTTACAATCCTGACCTCCTTTTGTGATAAACAGCAATTTGTAACTGTAAGCTAAACAAACCCTTTCTTCCCCAGCTTGCTTCTTGGTCATGATATTTCTACAGGAATAGAAACCCTGACTAAGACATCAGGCATCATCAGAGAATCATCTGCCCACACAATTTGGCAGACACGTATTTAGACATTGTACAGAGCCCAAGAGACCTTGAACGCTAAACCGTAAACTGATATTTCCATCGAATTCCCTCCCTGAGTGATATATTCCCTTCGGAAGATATAAACCCTGTGTAAGAAAAAGTGTTAAAAACAAAGTGAGGCAGAGAATGTATGAAAGCTGACAGAAATGGAGGACACCAAGAAACAAGGTTGTCTACATCAACATTATCAAAGATCAACTGAACTCACAGAACCAGTGGCAGAATGCACAGAGCCTGCACTGACATGCATCAGATGGGGTCACAGAGCAGAAAGAAGTGGGCACACACTCCCATCTCTAACCCAGAAGCTACCTGCAATTAGCTTCCTACAAGGAAGACTCAATGGGGAACCAAATTACTCTTAAAGATAGGTTGTGTGCTCAGCAGTAGATGATCAAAAGAAAACAAACTCAGTGGTATGTTTGGAGGTTCCTTGTTTTACAAGATCATTTCTGGACATTTCCTTAAAAATATATACTGTTTTATATTATTATTTTTGTATTTATTAAATTTATTTTGTATATTGTTATTTTTCTTTTTATCTTATAAGTTCTTTATGTATATAACATGACTTCAAGATTATTATTTTTTAAGAGGGAATCTCTTGGTTCCTGTACATTTTCTTGGGCTTCTTTTACTTCTGTTTGTGGTTTTCTTCAATTATAATGTATTGGCTTTTGTGTTGTTTTACTTTATTATTTAACCACAAACAAAACAAATAAACAAACAAAAGATCTCAGTGTCTGTGCTAGAAGACAGAAAAAGTATCTAGAGTAGAAGACTCCAGAAATCAAAATAATTTGTATAATTTCAATTGAAATACCTGTGTGTGTGTGTGTGTGTGTGTGTGTGTGTGTGTGTGTGTGTAGGATGCATTGTGTTTGTGTGCCTGTGTGCCTTTGTAGGCAGCAAAGTCTGTACACAGGTGCTAAGATAGAAATCCATTAAATATTCTTACAAAACACTTTGCTGATCAAGCCACTTCTCCCACCTCTCATCATAAGTACATTTGAAATTCGATCAATTTAATTGAAAATGCTGAAGTATTTTCCTAAATAAAAGATTTTTCTTGACGAATACTTTATTTTTTCCTTTTGTAATATATCAGTGTTCAAAGTATGCAGAGATATTTATGACTAGCAGACCAAGGAAGTCTGGTTATATTTTTCCCTGGCAGAAAATCACAGCACTGTTCTTTACATAAACTTGTTGTGTTATGTGGAAGATCTTTAAGGGTATATATGTATTATGCTGGGTGCATGTACATATGTGTGCATATAGAGGCCTAGGTGAACCTAACATGAGCTTGAAACGTGAGTGGACATGTAGCTGAAGAAGATATTTTTCACTGCTAGACGTTGCTCTTGCTTTGTTGCATTCTTTTATTGCTCCATTCCTTTCATTTGTAACAGGAGGATTGTTTTGTTGGATATATGCATTTTGTTTTGGGGATTTTTAAAAGGGGGGGGAATCACAGCTAAGAGATTGATTGAGTCTTGTAAAAAGGCATCGGTTCTTTACTTTGCTTCTTTTATTTCTGACTTGACACTTTATATTTATATACTTGATATTCATGTATATCATGAATTTCAGCCTTGGAATTGTTATCGACTAATGAGAATTTTGAATGTATACAGAATATGTTTTGCATAATAGGGTAGCCATAAATATACATATATCCAGATTGAAATTTTTGGGCATACAGTGTTAGGTTTGGGTATCTAGTTGATAGTAATACACTTGGAACAGCTGATCTTAACTATCAATATGCCGTTTCCTCAGTCACCTAGGAAACAGACCTCAAATTACCAGTGAAGGCACTTCCAGAGAGTTTTGAATGAAGCAAAAGACCTATGTAGAATTAAATACCAGCCTTATATGGGTGTAATACCAGGTTACAGAAAATGGTACATATGAACTGGTAGCACATAATGGAAGAGAGAGAATGGGTCTTAAATCATTTCTTTGAGACAATATATAAATAATCATGATTAATCATTTTTACTTGTGTTCTTATCATGACTCAGAGATTTTTATTATCCTTATTTTATAGTTTACATCATTCTTATTTTTAATTCTCATGTTTATTTTGAAACTAGTTTATATAAAATGCAATATAGTTGTAGTAATGTAGACCTTAGGTACAGGATTTGTACCTATTGTCATTTATGTGAGTTCAAATTTGAGCTGCTCTCTTCTGTTTGTCACCTATGAGGAATTTTTATTTCACTCCCATCTCAAAGCTTTTAACCCAAAACTTTCCTGTTCAAATTTAAAAAACAACTGGGACAAAATAAAAATGAAGCAGAGACTGAAGGAAGGGCCATCCTGGGACTGCCCCACAGGGAGATTCAGTCTGCAGACACCAAAACTGTTGTCACCACCAAGAGGCACTTGCTGACAGGAACCTGATGTGGTCATTCCATGGGAGGTTCACCAAGTAACTGACCAATGCAGATGTAGATGCTTGAGGCCAACCATCAGATTGAGCTCAGGGATCCTTGTAGGGGAGCTAGAGGAAGGACTGGAGGAGCTGAGTGGGATTGCAACCCGTAGGAAGAAAAACATCTGCTGTTCAGACCATCTCTTGCTCCCAGGGAGGAGACTTCAAAGCAATGAATGCACAGGGAGGAATCCATGGCTCCAGATACATGACAGCAGAGCATGGCCTTGTCTGAGATCAACTGGAGGGCAGGCCTTTGGTCCTGTGGAGGTTTGATGCCCCAGCAAAGGGGTACTCTGGAGAGGTGGAGCTGAAGAAGAAGGTGGGTGGCTTGGGGAGCACCCTTATAGAGGCAAAGAGGTAGGAAGAGATGGAGACTGTATTATGGGGGGATTGTAGAGGGTTAACCAGGAAGTGGGATATCATTTGAGATGTAAATGAATGAAATGATTAATAGAAAACATTATTTCTCATTGAATAAAATTCAGTTTCTATAGCTTTATTTTTTCTATGAAAATATGTATTTTGAATTTTAAGGTTGTTGTTTAACTGTACAGTTTTTATGTCAAAATATCTTGAAAAATTAGGCTTATCCTTAGAATTCATTTTGTGCCTAATTGAAAAAGTGTTTTGATTACATAGGAATCTCTTATTCAAAGCCATAATGGCAATTTTTTCATGTTTATCATGTGTCAGTGTCTTCCAACATCCTTCTTCTGAAAAAGGAACTAATAACATCTTTTATTATATCTTTTCAGTACCTTGTCTCTCTCTCTCTCTGGTGAGGACTAAGATTTTACTTTTTATACATTCCATAATTATTACCTGTTGAAATAGTCAAAAAAGACACTAATTACATAAATTTTTCTTGTTTGATTGCACTGGTTAATATGAGAGTAGTACATCCATTTCATTATTTTTTACAGTTTCAACATTTAAATATGTTTTTGTATGTTTATAATTGATAACATATCACCTCTTTGAAACACACACACGTGTGTGTGTGTGTGTGTGTGTGTGTGTGTGTGTGTGAATGTGAAATCTTACTTTTGAGTAATGAATGATTTCTCATTTACTTAAAAGTGTTTCTCCCCTTTGTTAACTGGTTTCTTTTTGATTAATTATTCTGTTGTTCTTATTTAGGTCAATGTTAACATCATTTTCACTGTTTTATTTTGTGACTGAATATTGAGTGGAACTTTTCTTTTTGACATTGTGTGTTCAGTTCAGTGATTCACATGTGGTGTCTATTTAATGATACAATTATACAGATGTTCACTGAAGTTCAAACTTTTATGTTATGATTAAATATATGTGCATGTCTCCCCATGGCACAGCTGATCTCTTATCTGCTATTTCTACCATATGACTCACATTGAGGTCATTTCCACTTGCTTTTAAGAAATATGCATTAGATTATGCTCCTACTGTGGATATGCTGTATTTTAACTTATTTTGTACAATGGAAGTGATGTATTACAAGAAATCTAAAATAATATATTGGGTAAAATTGATAACCTTTGATCTCTTAAAAGAAAATAAACAGGCCTTTTTGATAATTTCATATAATTTTATGTAGAATAAAAGTGCCATGATACAAGGACAGTGACTTTTAAGTTCCTGAATTTTATGGATTGTTTTTTTTACAATTTTGTAAAACAAATAAAAAGTATATTTTAATATTTGGCACTTTTATTTTGTTAATATGTTTTAAAATTATAAGAAAGAAAATATCTCTCTAATGATACTTTTAAAAAATATAAAAGAGTGGGCTAATAATCTATTTTGGCCTTTTAAATATAATTAAAACAATATTGTATTCTGATTTCAGCAATTAAAATCACATTATATTCCAGAACATATGATCATATTTTAAATATTTAAGAGAAATTTATCTATTTATACAGATACTATGAAACTAAATTTCTCTTGTTGTTGTGTTTATTGCATTAAAGGGACTGTCCAATGAGTTTTATAGTCATATTGAATATATCAGCAGGATAAGTCCTATTATTAATCAAGAACATGTATATTGAATCATATCAACAAATTTTACTAAAAATTTGAAACATCCATATTGAAATGAGGCATGTGGGCTTAGTTCCTTATTTCATCTCATTATTGTTTCCAGTACTCAAAGGAACTCTTTGAAGAATCAATTTCCTCTTATTCTATTCATTAGTTTCCATAGACTTTTTCCTTATCATACTTGATGGCCTCTAGTTGAAGCCTGAGATTTCAGCAAAATGAAATTATAACATGCTTCTTCAAAAAGTTTGTGAAGGAAGAACTTTGGTTCTAAAGAGTCATCAGAAATGATCAATGTTTCTGCACTCATTTACAATGGTATTGGCCTGTATGTGCATGTGCACATGCACATGCATATATGTCTGTGTCTATGGCTATGTTTGTGTGTTTTCTAGGCTTCATGTCACTGATTGGGTGAAATGTCAATGGAGGACAACATAGGATGACAGATACACTGGAACTCATGTTTCTGGTGTTTCTGAACTACTGGACATGGCTTCTGGATTAAACTAGCAGGTTCTGTTGGAAAGCAGTCTGATTCCTAACTGCCAAACTGTCTCCTCATCACCTACACTCTTCTTAATGCTATGTGAATGCCATCCCTGGATCCTGCCTTGCCCTGGTGGACATGGCAAGTGTATTAGTCTGGGTTCTCTAGAGTCACAGATCATATGGGCAGTCTCTATGTAGTTAGGGAATTTATCGATGACTTACAGTCTGTAGTCCAACTCCCCAACAGTAGTCAGCAGCAGCTGTGGATGGAAGTCCAAGAATCTTGCAGTTGCTCAGTCCCACGAAGCAAGCCGGCAAGGAAGAATGAGTTTTCCTTCTTTCAATGTCCTTATATATGTCTCCAGTAGAAGGTGTAGCCCAGATTAAAGGTGTGTGTATCCATGCCTTTAATCCCAGATGATCTTGAACTAGAATCCATAGCCATAATCTGGGATTAAAGGTGTATGTCTCCACACCTTTAATCCCAGATGATCTTGAACTGGAATCCATAGCCATCATGCTTCAAGATCTCCATGCTAAATCCAGGTCAAAAACTTATATCTCTGAGCCTCCAGATTAGGATCATAGGTGAGCCTTCCAATTCTAGATTGTAGTTCATTCCAGATATAGTCAAGTTGACAACCAGGAATAGCCACTACAATCCACCCCTTGTCAACTTGACACAGATAATATCTCATGTCCACATGAAACAATAACAAGGTCGTGAATACACCTAACATGATATAACTAATCCTCGTACAATCGCAAAGACATTTATAAATTTACAATGGGGCAATGTCCCTTGGAAACATTCTTTTAGTGTCTCAATACCAATTGATGTTAAAGGAATTGGAAGACAAATGTATCCTTAACAAAATAAGATAGAAGCATTCATATTACTTATAATCCTCGTTTCTGCAACTGGTTACGTGGCCTTAGCTGGTATTTATAACTACCTTCCTCTGCTACCCATTCTGTATTTCCTTCACCTTCAGCAAGCACCTCAGCAGGTCTTGGCTCTTTTCCTGGAGGATTGACCCATACCTTCATTCCTGATGGGTCATCCTTCCTCATCCTGCTTGGATTATGCTGTTGTAGTTTCCCATTGACTTTAATCACAGGACAGGGTAGTACTAAGAGACGCCCTAGGGGATCTCCTGCTCTCCAGACATAATCCTGCTTACCTCCATTGTGGAGAGGCAATCCAATTTCCCCACTGTAATCTGGATCTATCACCCCTCCTAACACAGTTATTCCTTTCTTAACCTGATGGTTTAAGGGCATTAGAAGCCCAAAATGGCCAGGGGGAAATCTGAGCTTCCAGTTCAATGGAATGTTTGTTGTGGCTCCAGGTAGGAGCACTCCCCCTTCTGGAACCAAAACTTCAAGGCCAGCAGAACCTAAAGTTGTGGGGACAGGAAGCAAAAATTTTCCTAGCGGGTCACTAGGAGTGATAGTGAGTGGAACTATTCCCTTTTCCACCCCTTGATTCCTGGACCCATGAATCCTGGCTATGGGAGAAACTGTACCATATATTGAACGCTGATTCAAAGCATATACTGCCTTTTGAAGAACTCTGCCCCAGCCCTCCATGCTATTGCCACCTAATTGGTGCTGTAACTGTGTCTTCAGAAGGTCATTCCATCTTTCTATCAGACCAGCTGCTTCAGGATGATGGGGAACATGGTAAGACCAGTAAATTCCATGATCATGGGCCCACTGTTGCACTTCTCTGGCTGTGAAATGAGTTCCTTGGTCAGAAGCAATACTGTGTGGAATACCATGACGATAGATAAGGCATTCTGTGAGTCCACGGATGGTGGTTTTGGCAGAAGCATTACGAGCAGAAAAGGCAAATCCATAACCAGAATAAGTATCTACTCCAGTGTCTTAGGGTTTCTATTCCTGCACAAACATCATGACCAAGAAGCAAGTTGGGGAGGAAAGGGTTTATTGAGCTTACACTTCCACACAGCTGTTCATCACCAAAGGAAGTCAGGACTGGAACTCAAGCAAGTCAGAAGCAGGAGCTGATGCAGAGGCCATGGAGAGATGTTCCGTACTCGCTTGCTTTCCCTGGCTTGCTCAGCCTGCTCTCTTATAGAACCCAAGAATACCAGCCCAGAGATGGCACCACCCACAAGGGGCCCTCCTTCACTTGATCACTAATTGAGAAAATGCCCCACAGCTGGATCTCATAGAGGCACTTCCCCAAGTGAAGCTCCTTTTCCTATGATAACTCCAGCCTGTGTCAAGTTGACACACCAAACTAGCCAGTACATCCAGTAAGAACAAAACGTTGTCCTTTCCATGGGGGAAGTGGCCCAATGTAGTCAACCTGCCATCAGGTTGCTGGCTGGCCACCTTGAGGAATGGTGCCGTATCTGGGGCTCAGTGTTGGTTTCTGCTGTTGGCAGATCTGGCATTCAGCAGCAGCTGTAGCCAGGTCAGCCTTGGTGAGTGGAACTCCATGTTGCTGAGCCCAAGCATAACCTCCATCTCGGCCACCATGGCCACTTTGTTCGTGTGCCCACTGGGCAATAACTGGGAGGGCTGGGGAAAGAGGCTGACTGTCCACAGAACCACTTCCATTTGACAATAGGCTGCTGTTGTGCACGCCCTACTTTATGACTTAGAGGGTCTGATAACACCCAACTCATGATGGGGAGTTCAGGTCGCATAGTAACTTGGTGTCCTATTGTCAAACGTTCAGTTTCCACTATGGCCCAATAGCAGGCCAAGAGTTGTTTTTCAAAGGAAGAGTAGTTGTCTGCGGATGACAGTAAAGCTTTGCTCCAAAATCCCAAAGGTCTCTTCTGTGATTCACCTACAGGGGCCTGTCAGAGGCTCCAAACAGCATCTCTATCTGCCACCGACACCTCAAGTACCATTGGGTCTGCTGGATCATATGGTCCAAGTGGTAATGCAGCCTGCACAGCAGCCTGGACCTGTTGAAGAGCCTTCTCCTGTTCTGGGCCCCACACAAAGCTAGCAGCTTTCCTTGTCACTTTGTAAATAGGCCTGAGTAACACACCCAAGTGAGGAATGTGCTGTCTCCAGAATCCAAATAGACCCACTAAACGTTGTGCTTCTTTCTTGGTGGTGGGAGAGGCCAGGTGCAATAACTTATCTTTCACCTTAGAAGGAATATCTCTGCATGCCCCACACCATTGTACACCTAAGAATTTCACTGAGGTAGATGGTCCTTGAATTTTGGTTGGATTTATTTCCCATCCTCTGATACGCATATGTGTTACCAATGAATCCAAAGTGGTTGCTACTTCCTGCTCACTTGGGTCCTGGATTAAACTAGCAGGTTCTGTGGGAAAGCAGCCTGATTCCTAACTGCCAAACTGTCTCCTCATCACCTACACTCTTCTTAATGCTATGTGAATGCCATCCCTGGATCCTGCCTTGCCCTGGTGGACATGGCAAGAAATATGAATATGGAGTGCATGCAAATTGCTGATGAAATACAGTCCTCTTTCTTGAACATAGGACTATCTTCGGGGCATCCATGAAACAGCTACATGAGGTCATTATGTCTGTGGGATAAAATGTTTTAACTATCAACATGATTCACAATATTCTAAATATACTGTGTAATGAAAATATATCAGATTGCAGTACAGGGACAATGGGAAATGCATTTTGCAAAATCTGGTCATTAATGATGTGAAATATCTAAACAAGAGAGCTTTATGAGGAAATATCAAGTTCTATCATTAGTGATATGAAATATCTGAACAAGATGTCCCTCAACAGAGGAATGGATACAAAAAATGTGGTATATATACACAATGGAGTACTATTCAGCCATTAGAAACAATGAATTCATGAAATTCTTAGAGAAATGGATGGAGCTGGAGAACATCATACTAAGTGAGGTGACCCAGTCTCAAAAGAATACCCATGATATGCAGTCGCTGATAAGTGGACATTAGCCTAGAATCTTGGAACACCAAAGACACAAATCACATACCAAGTGATGTCTGACAAGAAGAAAGGAGTGGACACTGGTGCTAGAATGGACCAAAACATCATTGTGGGGGAGTAAAAGAACAGGGAGGTGGGAGGGGGTGGATGAGGGAGCAGAGGGAGGGAAAAGGGCAAGTGGGACCTTTGGGGGTGGGGAACCAGAAAAAGGGAAATAAATTGTAAATATAGAAGATATCCAATAATATATATAATATATATATAATATAATATATATATAAAATATGTATATATATAAAGATTAAGAGGAAGTGCTATCAAGTGTTACTCTTGTAGAGATATAATTTTTCTTATAGATATACAAGACATACATATCAATCTATGTAAAAATCTTGAAACTGTAAATGAGAGAAAATATATATATTTGTCTTTTTGAGTCTTCTTTAATTCACTAAATACAATTCTTTCTTATTACTTGCAGTTTCCTGCTAGCAAAGTAACTTCATTTTTCTATATGGCTGACAAGTAAGTTCATGATGTTTGTAAAAATGTTTCATTATCTTGTTTTTAAGTTTTTGATGGGTAGGTGTGTCCTATATGTAAACATTGGTCATTATCACTGTAATAAACATGGATATTAAATTATCTCATGAATAAGAGCTCTTTTAAAAATGTCAATTATATTGAAACGTATTACCAGAACTTTTTGTATCTTTTTTGCTAAAATAGTCTATCAAGTTTCTGCTTAAGGAACCTCAAGAATATTTACATAAACCAGGTAATAATGACTTAAATATGAAGTATAATATGTCACATGTGGATTGGAGATACTGAAAAAAGTGAATTATTCTAATCTCAATGAGGATAAGGTAAGGAGAGTGGACAAAGGGATTTAAGACATGAGTGAATGTGAAAATTAGGATTTGGAAAAATAAATAAGAATATACAGTCTAAATTAAATAATTTTATGACTTAGAATTATATAAAATGTGTGTTTATGATTGGCTAATGTTTATATATTTATAACTTGTTTTATATGATTTATTTTGATAATGAATCTTATGCAATATAAACACAAAAATTATAACCATAATGTTTAGAATTAAATTTGGAATGAACACTACCAATACATAATCTATAAAATTTCTGCTATTAAACAAATTTTATAGAGATACCTATTAACCATCCAGGTAAGTTATGCTCTGTCATACTTAATATAGCAAAATGCATTAGAGTAATAGAACTGGCATGGTTATATTACATTGTTAGCATGATGAGACAGCTTAATATTCCCAATGACATATTATATATATAAATGATATTCTTCTCATAGGGTAATAGAAGTAGCATGACACCAGGATTATGACCTTTTATGATAAATAGACTCTAAGAACTAATAGTATGCTATTTTATAACAGCACAGTAACTACTGCATCAATAAAGACTTTAAAAATTATTTTCCTCTTCGCTGAATTCATCCAAGGCTTGTTATAACTGACTGATTTAATTCAGGAATATTCAATCAATTTGGGGAGAGGGGAAAAGACATTTCATTATGCTGTTAAATTTGAAATATTGAAGGAGGAGGATGATTAGTGAAGATAGCCATGTCTCCACGGAATTGTATCCTGTGAATTGTTTTTAAACAGTGAAATGCAAATCCTGGTGGGATAGTACCAGTGGAAGCATTGTAACAAAACTCAAAGGAACAAATAAATAGGTATCCTAAATCTTTAATGTATCCATTGTATTTGGAATCAACTTTTTCTAATAAGTCCTATAATAATTCATTATGACATTTGGAAAATAGACACTAGTATTAAAATGGCAATGACTGTGATATTCTTGTAAATGCAGAGAAAAGCTTTACCTATAAATATGTAGAAACAGAAATAGCTCTGTAAATTATCAGTCTAATTAATATTCCTGTGAAACTATTGAAGGTCATTAAATACTTAACCATTCTTATATAATTTAGATAAAGTTCAAGTTGTACAGAAACCTGGAGTTCTTATTATGGAAACACTAATAAGTAAACAGTTCAGGAGACTAATTGGGTGTTGGAGGCAAAGTGTACTCCTCAGATATCAGAAATATATGACATAATTATGTACTTTTGAGAAACAGGTGGGAATGCAGTTCTATAGATGGCTAAATGCTTCTTGATTTCACTGAATTTCAACCATAACAGGAATGAAAACACAAGCACAGCGGTATCTCTTAGAGACCACCTACCACACATCCCAGCTTGATCATACTAGAGAGTCAGATATTGACATTGTGACTGCACGCATACTTCATATTTGCCACTCAGGATAAAACACTATTAGGGGAATTGTGTGTGAGTCCAATCAATGCCTTAAGCAGAAACAAAGACAGAAAATTTAGGGCTTTTGAAATGGATTAGGGGTAAAGTCTAGTAAACTTAGAAATGTGGGTTTTATTCCCAAAGCTTACATAAAAATCGGAGAAGAAAACTCCAAATTGTTCCCTTACCTTACATATGCATGGCATGATGGCGTGTGAATGTCAATGAACACCAATCACAAACACACAGACAGATACACACAGACATACACAAACACACCGATACTCACACACAAACAGACACACACAGAGACACACACAGAGGGTAGAGACAGATGGAGAGGGAGAAAGAGACTCATACACACATAAATAAAATTGAAAACTATTGCTGAGGATTGTTTCTAAGGGGAAAGAGGGTCACTATTCTTCTTACAGGATAGGGTGAGTAGAAAGCTACCCATGCTCTCAGAGAGTGTCCTCCAATGTTGCATATTCTGGCAACACTACGAGGACTCATTAGACTTTAAAAAGTGCATAAGAATTTGGGACACAGAATGGAAGTAGGCATAGGTTTATCACTAGTTATTCAATTCAGCATAAAACTGACAGAAGGATAGTCAACCTTATATATTATTTACATATAATTACACTAGTAGTGATGCAGTATCAGGAATGGAAAAACATACTGTTATGAATCCATGCACTATGGATACAAAAAATGTGGTATATATACACAATGGAGTACTATTCAGCCATTAGAAACAATGAATTCATGAAATTCTTAGAGAAATGGATGGAGCTGGAGAATGTCATACTAAGTGAGGTGACCCAGTCTCAAAAGAATACCCATGGTATACAGTCACTGATAAGTGGATATTAGCCTAGAAGCTTGGAACACCAAAGACACAAATCACATATCAAGTGATGTCTCACAAGAAGAAAGGAGTGGACACTGGTGCTAGAATGGACCAAAACATCATTGTGGGAGAGTACAAAAACAGTAAAGTGGGAGGGGGTGGATGTGGGAGCAGGGGGAGGGAAAAGGACATGTGGGACCTTTGGGGGTGGGGAACCAGAAAAAGGAAAATGAATTGTAAATATAGAATATTACAATAAAAAAAATAAAAAAAAAGGATACTATGTCAGGTTAAAAAAAAAAAAAGAACTTGGGACACAGAATGGAAGTAGGCATAGGTTTATCACTAGTTATTCAATTCAGCATAAAACTGACAGAAGGATAGTCAACCTTATATATTATTTACATATAATTACACTAGTAGTGATGCAGTATCAGGAATGGAAAAACATACTGTTATGAATCCATGCACTAAGTGCTATAATCCCAGGAAGAGAGGAAAAAAAGGTAAAATGGTATCTATTGAAATAGGTTATAAGAGATTGCTTCATTGAAGACAGAACAAAACAAAACAAAACCCCAAGTCCACAAAGAATGTTTACAAATAAATTATGACATTCCTGGACTGCTAAATTATCTCCTGTCTCTCATTACAAAACTCAGTGCCCAGAAGTGCATAAAACCTATTGCACCAACCTGTAATCCTAGTACTAGAAAACTGGGAACAGCAGGATCAGAAATTCAAGAATAGAATAAGAGAGAAAATGAGTTATATGTCAGTCTGGAGTTCACAGAGCTCTGTCTCCAACCAACCGAATCTCCTAGGGATATATGGTTAAAGAAGTCTTAGGGAACTAGAAATATATCATGTTAAATCTGTGGTTCAAATTGTTATGTATAATAAGCTGAGACAAAGATCAAGAGCAAATCTACGCTACTGAGACCAAGAGATCACCTGTGCTTCCTGCAGGCTTACTTCTTTGCATTATCTTAGGAGTCCGTGGGTCGTGAGTTAAGAAGCCTGACATTATTTTATAACTAAATGTTATTTAAAGAGAGTTTCATTGTAGCTGTAGAAACAGGAAGGAGACATATTATGTTGATTTATAACTGAAGAGAACAGAACACTTAATCTTTCCTACTAAATCGTAATAATGACCAATAAACCTGAGATTTGTCAGCAACAAAAAAATGAAAACAACCTATTAAAAGTGTTTTAAGAGTTCTGCTTAATGAACAGCAAATAATTAAAATTATTTTCCTTTAAAAAGTCAAATAATGCCGGGCATGGTGGCGCACGCCTGTAATCCCAGCACTTGGGAGGCAGAGGCAGGTGGATTTCTGAGTTCGAGGCCAGCCTGGTCTACAGAGTGAGTTCCAGGACAGCCAGGACTACACAGAGAAACCCTGTCTCGAAAAACCAAAAAAAAAAAAAGTCAAATAATAACCTCTTGAATTCATGCAATACATTTTAACTATTTTTCATATTTACTATGAAGAAAAATATTAAATAAAACAAGCATTTATTTTTGTGCTAATCTGCTTTGAAAAAGATACAATAGGTAATAGAATTTTTGAATACTCATTTTCACATGACATAAAATTAAAATGTAATATTAACATGACAAAAGTTTTGTATTCTCACTAATGAAGATTCAAGAAACAGTTTTATTCATAAAACACAGCACATGTAAATCTGTGGCTTTCTATAGGATTTCAAAACAGTAAAATGCTTGATAAAATATCTGGATTTCTTAGCATTGATTCTTATCCTCCTTTCTTCTCTCTCCTTCTCCCTCTCCTTCTCCCCATCTCTCTTTTTTTTTTCTTTCTGTTTCAAAGATTTCCCTCCCCCAGTTCTCACCTCAAGGGGTCTGTTCCCCATCCCTTCCCTTTATCCTCTGACTGACTAGGGGCTACTCACTTCAGCATGTGAAGTCTCTACAAGATTAATTGCATCTTCTCGCATTGAGGCCAGACAAAGCAGCACTGTTGGGGAATGTATGCTATAGTCAGACTATAGTTTTAGGCCAGACCCCCAACTCCAGTTGTTGGGGCACACACATGGAGACTGAGCTTTATATCTGCTACATGTGTACAGGGGCCATCCTGTGTATATTCTTTGTTGGTTTTTGTTGTTGTTTGCTTTTTTTTTGGGGGGGTTATATATGACATTCTGGAGGAAATATGTAAATTTCTATTTCAAAATAAGAATATTCCATAAGCTTTTATGTTTTGTTTTGTTTTGTTTTTATGTTTTATTATTAGATATTTTCTTTATTTAGATTTCAAATGGTTTCCCCTTTCCTGATTTCCCCTCCAAAATCCCCTATCCCATCCCTCCTCTCCTTTCTCATCATCCCACACTGTCATTCCCCCACACTGGGGCATCAAGCCTTCTCAGGACCAAGGGCCTCTCCTCCCCATGATATCCAACAAGGCCGTCCTCTACTACATGTGCAGCTGGAGCCATGGCTCCCTCCATGTGTACTCTTTGGTTTGTGGCTTAGGCCCTGGGAACTCTGGGATGTCTGGATGGCTCATATTGTTGTTCTTTCTACTGGGCTTAAAGCTCCTTCAGCTCCTTGGGTCCTTTCTCTAGCTGCTCTGTTGGGGACCTTTTGGTCATTCCAATGATTGGCTGAGAGCACCTACCTCTGTATTTGTCATGAACTGGCAGGGCCTCTCAGGAGACAGCTATATCAGGCTCCTGTCAGCAAGCACTTGTTGGCATCCACAATAGTGTCTGGGCTTTTATGTTTTATAGTGGGGTAATTATTGAGGTCTCAGTATGGAGAACAGATACAGATGATTGCTCCTGAAACTTCCAGCTGTGATTATCACATATAGAGAAGAATTTTCACTGCACCTTCACAACATTCTGTATAGGTTACTTTACAAATCTACCTAGAGAAAAGCAGAAAGGAGATATTTCCAAAATGAAATTCTAGCATATTTTAAAACATATTGGAACAGATCGAAAAGGAAGGAAAAGCTGCTCAGCCAAAAGAATGCAGGGGAAAGGGCGAAATAGGAAAGCAGAAGAGTTGGGGATGGCTGTACTGTGGTAAGCTCCAATGAGTTACAAGTAAAAAGGATAACATTTGCGCATTTAGATGTATGTTTATTGACTTAATTGTGCTTGTGTGATGTGGTGTGTGTCATGTATACTCACTTTCACATGTGTTTGAGCATATGTATATGATTCAGGCATTCTTTTGCTAACATGGGTGTGTAGGTAAGAGAATGAGATAGACTGACATCTCTTCTAGTCAGAAAGGTCTGGAAATTTTCATTTTTTTGTGATTGTGTGCCTGGTGCTGGGATAGTAGCAGGTGACACCTTGTCCTTCCTTCTGTGTAGATGCTGGGGACACTAGCTCCATTTTCACGCTTTTGCAGTCAAAGTTTTAGCAACTGTGCCATCTCTCCAGACAAAGCTAATTTAGTTTTTGATACTAATGCAATGGATTGAGTGGTAAGCATGGTAAATAAGAACATTAGGAAATTAAGTTGACAGCACGAACACATTGGCTTTGCAGACCAATCTAGTTATTAGAGTCTGAAGATGTGATATCAAAAAGCAAAGGACAAAGTGGGTATTTGTTCTTCTTAGAGGAAAATTGAATCTGGGGATAAGAAAATGCTCTTTCGCTCTTTCTGTTGCCAAACATGCCTTTCTACCTTCAGATTCTACTTAAGAAAACGTAGATGAATTTACATAATTATGAAGAAAAAAAGTTAATGAAAAATAAGAGTAGATAAACTAAAAGTAGAACATAACATTTTGAGAATTATCTTATTAGCATTATTTATAACAACATTCTATGTAACAATACATTTAACAAAAAAAGATAAAATATTCGAAACTACAATAAAATCTGTAAGACTTTACCATCCTTGATGGTCAAATTTCCAAACATATTATTTTGTGTCATTATTAGTAAGCTAACACGGACAATATACTTATGAAGTAACAATACTAGGAAATTGAAAGGAAATTTTATAATCAAATTGTCTTCCAGAGACAACATTTTGATATCACATCTTCAGAGTAGTGGCAGAGTCATCGCGGATACTAGGAAATTGAAAGGAAATTTTATAATCAAATTGTCTTCCAGAGACAACTTTTTGATATCACATCTTCAGAGTAGTGGCAGAGTCATCGCGGATCCTCCTGGGAAAACAGGTGTCAAGCGCACTGTCATTCAGGCTCACATCTTATTACCTCAAACTGTGACACCAAAAACTGCTCCAACCTTTAGCCAGGAGTGAGCACAGGGCCTCAGAGCGTCATCATATGTTCTTGTTATACCTCCCAAGGAAACACAGAAACGAAAGTCATTCTCACTTAAGGCAAATCATAAAATTATAAAACTCTTCTCTTGGCAGCAAACCTTATATATTTCTAAATAAGAGATAGTTTCCTCTTTTACAAACCCTCAATATACAAGAAGTAGCCACATAATGAATGCATGAAAGGTGAGAGAGAAGCAATGCTATACAGAAAGGAAAATGACCTAATATATCTCTGGGTTCCTACTCAGGTTCCTAAACATATCCTTGCATAACAGCACATTTGTTTTGGGGATTTTTTGTTTGTTTACATTGGTGTTTCTCTGCAGTTACCCATTCTCTTTGTAAACTAAGAATAAAAGTAGATACTTTCACTCAATTGTTGAATTTTCACATCTGAAGTCATATAAAAATGTTAATACATTTATTAGTGTTGTTAAATTTTGTTATACTTTGTTAATCTTTTTTCCATTACCTTCTCATTAGCCATGATGCTTTCTTAAACATTCATATATACTTTTGTTCATGAAAGGCTATAATAACCATCTTAGTCTCCTGTCTTTTTAATTTTTTCTGTTTTTAAACAAGCATTTCTTTTTTAATTTTCAATTTTTTCGCTGACAGGTTTATGTGCATATGTAACACATCGTGGCCAGCTTCTCTACCCTATCATCTTTATTGTACCCACAGGAACATCCTGAGCCTCCCTCCCATGACATAGTCCTCTTGGCTTTTGTTTGGTTTTGTTTTATGAAACACTGAGCTCAATAGATGTATTTCCAGGGATCTTTTCTATCGTCCTAAAATTTGTTACTTTGCTAACCCACACTAGCCTCATTGAACTCAGGGAATGATTTATATTTTTCTATTAGTGGTCATGGTTAACTAACAGGAAGGTTGACCTGCAATAAACAAAATATTTTGATAGGTATACAAACAAGAGTTAAGACTCATAATCAAATATATTTGGCACAACTATAATTCATAAAGTATAATTTTGATTGTTTCTTGGTTAAAGTTATAAATATATAATTAAAATTAACTAAGAAACAAAAACAACTCTATTTTATTTTATTTTATTTTTTTTTTTTGGTTTTTCGAGACAGGGTTTCTCTGTGTAGTCCTGGCTGTCCTGGAGCTCACTCTGAAGACCAGGCTGGCCTCGAACTCAGAAATCCATCTGCCTCTGCCTCCAAAGTGCTGGGATTAAAGGCGTGTGCCACCAATGTCCAGCTATTATTTTTATTTCAAATATAAAAAATAAAATGTATTATTAAAATCACAGGTGACTTCTATGCAATGAGTGTTCACTGTAACCCCTCCCAAAGTGAAGATGCATCAAATGATTTGCTTGTATTTCATAGCTAAGCCTGACCTGTTCAGTGAATTTCGGACCAGCTAGTCTTACATAGTGAGACATTGTCTCAAAAAAGTCATAACAACAAAAAAAAAATCATTCATCATTCCCCAGACCCAGAGAGGCTAATTAGCATAAAGGGCTCAAATCAGGGACACATGGATCACACTGGATAAAGAAACTAGAACAAGTTTACCTAGTGGACTGGCATGGGTGGGGCTGAAAACAGGGGGCTCAAGTGAGGGAGTAAAAGGTACATAAGGAGAAGCACTTGTAGAGATGAGTAGATTTGCAGGCCACATTGGAGAACAATGTGGAAACCTAGTATAGTGGAATTTACAAGACTGACCCTCGCTAAGACTACTAGTCATGGAAGATGGGAAGCTTGCACCAGACACCATCTAGGACTATGCAAGGCACCTTGGGATATGAACCAAGCTATGAAACCTTGTCTCTACAATATGTCTTGCCTGCAAGATGTGTTAGAGAAATGGTGGCACAGAATTTGAGACAGAGCCAGCCAATGACTGTCTAACTTGGGACCCACTTCTGACATTGTCTGGAGGGCTGGAAACCAAAAGGCCTAGAAAAGAACCAGACATGACTGGCAATAAGATTAAAATAATTTAAATGAAAAGTCAACGAAATGATTCCTTCCTAATCATATTCTACTCTCATAGAGCAAAACCTTGCTCAATTGCCATCAGACAGGCTCCATCAGTAACCACCAGGAACAGAAGCAGAGATCCACAACCCAAAAATTAAAGGAAGCTCAAGGAACCCTGCAGAAGACTGGAGGAATTATTGTAGGACCCAGAGGGATTGAAGATTTCACAAGAACATGGCCAACAAAATTAGATAAGCTGGGCTCACAGAGACTGAAGAAATAATCAAGGACTCTGAATGTGTCTGAGCTCAGTCTTCTGTGCATATTTTATGGAAGTGTAGATTAGTGTTCTTGTGAGAGTCCTAACAAAGAAAGTGGGGGATTTAATATTTCTTTTTCCTGTTCTTAGGATTCTTTTCCTTATATGGAGTTGCCTCACCGATGTCATATGATATCTTTTGGCTAGACTTATTGAAACTTATTTGGTTGATATGTTTGAGAGTCCTGGTCTCTTCTAAAGGGAAATGGAGGAGGAAGAAAAGTGGATCTGATAGTGGGGGTACAGGAAGGATTGGAAGATGGGAAACTGCTGTTGAGCTGTCATATATGAGAACTGAACAATTTAAAAATAAATAAATAGAATAACTCCCCTCATTAAATAATGTCATTATCTCTTGTTTTTTTTTTTAAAGTTTTGAGGAAACAGTTGAAAACACTGACTGATAACTTAGTACATAGAAATAGTGGTCAGGAAACCAGAGCATAATCACTTCAATCCCAAGAAAAATTGTACTGCCCAAGATTACTCAGTGTTCTATAAGTCCTAGTCCACTAGAAAATTCAATGCTGGCATTTTTGCACATCATTTTTAGGTTAAAATAGATAGTTTCAAATGTGAACTATTAAGCTAAGATGAATTTTAAAGGTACCATCTCATTTTGAACTGGATAGGTTTTTCTTTCTTTTCACCTTTCTTTACGCATAAAATACTGGCTATATTTGAAACCTCAGAGGTTATTTTAAAGAAAAAGAAACATTATTATTGTAACTTGAAAGTATTCTCAGTTATACTTGTTTAAAACATTAATCTACATGAAAATGTCAATAGAAAATTAATTTCAAATATAATTGTTCTAGAATTTATATCCTTTTGATGTTCAATAATGTATGTATAATTTACACACATAAAACATATACGTATGCATAGATTCATACATTCACATTTGCTCTATCTCCACATCTGCCACCTTTTTAGATGGTAGCTACTCTAGAGCTCAGTTTCTCCAATTTCATATAATCCAGAATAAGCTTTAGAGGAAATGGTGCCACCGACCCTGGGAAGGTATTTCTGTATCAATGAACACAATAAATATAATCTTCAAAAGACATGACCATGGAGTCTAAATTAAGTCTAATTGGTGTATATCTCTGGGTATCATGATATGCCTGATCATGTTATCCCATTGTCTGTACAGCTATCTTATGCACTACTGGTGCTTCCAAGAAGAAGTTCATGGGGCAAATCTGTCTGACTAGTACTTGACCCTGACAAATATGTACATTCTCAAGATGTCATTGATTCTGGTACTTTAATCAGACTTGTATTAACACAATTTCGTCCTTCCTCTATTATCACTATCCTTCCTTTTCACTCTTATCTCAGTTTATAACTGATGTAATGGAGCAAATACACACAATCACAAATCACAATCTGATTAGATTGTTAATAATAAATATAATATTTGTCATACTGGTTGTATAATATTTATATGTAAAATTATATATATATGGAAGATAATAATAATATTAACATTTAAATTTTTATAAGCATAACAAAGTAGATCCTACTTTAATTCTAAAACATCATTCTTTTATTTTCCATATGTACTAAACTCTTAATAAAAATATTGCATAACTAATAAGTAGATATTAGCCAAAAATAGTAAAGAATACCCAGGATACAATCCACAGAACTCACAAAGGTTAACAATCTGAAGGGCCTAAGTGAGGATGCCTCAATCCCACTTGAGAGGGAGAAGAAAGCAATCACAGGAAGGGAGTTTGGTAGAGGGAAAGACCTGGGTGGGAAAGTGGACAGTGTGGGGAAGACAGACACATGATCAGGTACTGGGTCAGAGGAACAGGACTGAGGGCCATCAGAAAGAATGGAACCAGGAAACCTCAGGAGGTAGGAAGTGGGGGAACCCTCTAGAATGTACCAGAGGCTTAGGAGGTGAGAGGCTCTCAGAACTCCAAGGAAGGGACCTTACATGAAATGTTCTACAATGAGGAGAGGGAACTTGTAGAGCCCACTTCCAGCAGAAAGACATTGCATAAAGTGGGGGTTCGGTTGGCATTCCATAGTCAAAAACTCTGACCCAGAATTGTTCCTGTCTGAAAGAATTGCAAGGACAGAAATGGAGAGGAGCCTAAGGAAAAGGATGTTTGGGGAAAGACCCAATTGGAATCAAGCTCAAGGAGAGGCCCCAAGGCCTGACACTATTACTGAGGCTATGGGGTGCTCAAAAAAATAAAAATAAATAAATAAATAAAGGGACCTATCATGACAACCCTATGAAAGACCCATCAAATAGCTGAAAAAGTCAGATGCAGATAGTACACCCAACCGATGGATAGAAGCTGCTGACCTCTGTGGTTGAATTAATGAAAAGCTGGTAGAAGCCGAGGAGGAGGTAACCCCATCGAAGGACCAGCAGTCTCAATTACTGAGATCTCTCAGACACTGGACCACCAACCGGGCAGCATACAGGAGCTTATATGAGGCCCCCAATACAGCAGAGAACTGCTGGGTCTGAACTCAGTCAGAGAAGATGGACCTAACCCTCAAGAGACTGTAGCCTCCAGGTTGAGTATGGGGTAGAATGATAAGGACATCCTCGTGGAGAAGGGAAGAGATATGGGATGTGGGAGAGTCAGAGTATGAACTTGGAGGGGAATAAAATCTGGACTGTATAAAACAAAATTTAATAAAATTTTAAAACCCACAAAAATACTGGATAATTTTATTATTTAAATTGATACATATTGCAATTGTTACTCAAACCCATTAAAGAAATTATGCAATGTATTTCAAGGCAGGAAAACTATCATTGCACAATCATTACTTTAAAATGGTAGCATAAATATCCAAAGTCTTACACATAGTTTTTTGAGCATTTTGTACTGGGAGATGTAACATATTACTTCTGGTTGAGAGAGTTTTTCTTAAGAAAATATTGTATATTGTTTTCTAATTAATGCACATGATTATCTCTAGCTCCTTATAGTAGGTACTCACTGGGGGCTTATTAATATTATTACTGCTACAATGCATTTTAAAACACAAGTCTTCCCATGTACAGCATTTCTCTAAAACTTCCAAGTTAGATAATATTTTATGTTTAGAATATGTCTCCAATATATGTGGTCTTGTACTTACTTTCAGTTTAGAAAATATTATATACCATGCTACAAAAAAGACATATAGGAAAAAGAATAGCTGTCAAACATGTGTGTTCTAGCTTTCCATTGTGTAAGGAAACTAAGGACTTTGTATTGTTATTAAGGTGTATGACTGACTGGTGATGGAAAGAAGAGTCCAGTAATATTAAAAGCTACTTATTCATAAAGAACCATAAAGTGAATATTGACTATAGATGTCAGTGAAATTCAACCAGTGGCCAAGGTTAGTTTGTATGGAAATTTAATTATTTTATAGATCTCTCCAATTTCTACTCTTAAAGTCACAAAGTTTTTATTTCTTATTTTATTTCTTATTTCTTATTTATCATAAAGTGAGATGATTTGACTCCATGATTCTCTTGTCAAACATTCAGTTGTTCCAGTATATTATGGGGGGGTTCAAGTAATGGGATTCATTACTAGATTACAATATTTTATGTAAAGTCTGTCTATCAATCTGTCTGTGTATCTATCTATGTATCTATGTATTTATCTATCTAGTCATCCATCCATCCATCTATCTATCTATCTATCTATCTATCTATCTATCTATCTATCTATCTATTTATCTATCTATCTATCTATATAACTATCTAACTATCTATCTATCTATCCTAAGAAGAACTTATTTCCTTTAGAAAATGCTCTATAGGTTAGGTTTTCATTATTATTGATATTTATTAGTATTATTAATTATATTATTATATAACTTTGATGAGAAAATTTCAATGTTAAAGTTTATTCTGCTAAAACAACGCCATCATTATGACTTAATTTACCTATTCAATGGTGTAGACACAGGATTGTAGTGAAGTTTCAAAACCAGGACAGGGAGCACATTTGGAATGTAACAAATACAATAACTTAATATAAAAAAAACTTTGTGAAGTTTTATCTTGCATAATTTAAGCCAGCCCTGTAAGTACTTTATCTAATACTGTTTACCACACTGTATTACAGAAATCTTAAAACCCTGGGAAATCCAATATGAGCCTCCATAGACTCTTCAGTGAGACCAAGACTAGGACTTGTGAGTGGAGTCTGGGAGATTGAGGCAAATAAGATGTGGAGAATTATTTAGGCAGAGTAAGTTAAGTGAGGTAAATAAAATATTGTTACTAAATCCAGAGTAATCAGTGCCCGGTCATTCAGACTGCTTGGGATATTTGATTTAAGCTGACTTGTGCGTGCTTCATATTGTTTTCCTGTAGTCTTAACAATTTTCATACAATTGTTTCCTGTGCCATTATGTTAGACACTAAAGTTAGAATTAAAACTAAATATCTGTTGCATGAAGAATTTTGTTTAACCTTAAATGTTAGTTTTGTGGAAAAAATTAACCTTAAAGTTGTTTTTTTTTTTCAAATAAAAACTAGTAAGGTTTTTATTACTTGAATGAAATATATACATGGATGTCATTTAAGTATTTGATATATTTATAAAATGCAGTTAATCAATCTTTCTTATAAATAAATGGACTATTGATGTTTATATTCTATAGCATATATAAAAATTGTAAAGATAGACAATGTTGTGTAATGATTCTACTTGAAAGTCTACTCCAGTACTCTGAGAGAAGCTGTAACATTTCATGAACAATGTCCTAGAGAAGGATAAAGATATGGTAAGATGTTGGACTTCCTGACCTAGAACCCAATGTGACTGGAGAAATTTAGTTCAGAAATGCCCTCCGAAATGCAACATGCAAAGAGAGTAAACAAAGCTGTAAATGTAAAGTGATTTAATATATTATATATTCTTACTCCCCGCCCTCGACCTCTCTGTCCTAGTACACACCACTCTCCTTGACCTTGTATGACTGGAAACATCTGTAGACCTCAGAAAACAGCTTTCCAGAGTTGGTTTTCTGCTTCCATCATGTACTTCCTAGAAATTGAATTCATATAGTCTGGCATGGCTATAAGTGACTGTACCTGCTGAGATACCATGACTCATTTCAAACAGCAGAATTAAAACAACTCATACACAAATTTAAATTTTACCTATTATTTCTTTCTAGCATATATTGTGTGACATTATTTCTGTAAGTACTACCAACTTCCCAAAGATGTTCAGAATCACAAGATAAATAAATCTTTAATACAATTTAAGTTACTTTTTCTTAAAAAGTATTTTTAGGTGTTTCATACAAGTGAAACAATGCATTATATACTTCCTTCTGTGATGGATTAATTTCACTTAGCATAATGTTCTCTAGCTTAATATTTCCTGTGTTAAATATCTGGTATTTGAATAACCTTAAGATGGTTATTAACATTCCATTTTGTAGCTATATATTAAATTACAAATGAATGGCTTGAACATGTGCTTTATATAATATATATCAAATTTATATATCAAATATGTAATAACAAGTAACACATTTCATTACTTTATTAACGTATATATTCTAATTTTTAAAAAATGACATTTTTATGGTTTGATAATATAATTAAATCATTCTTTCTTCCTCACAGCCCACCACACACAATATTTCTGTGTTATACTTATGATCTCATTTTTAGTCATTTTTTAATCAACCCACACACACAAACAAACACACACACACAATTATATGTATGTATGTACACTCCATTTCCATAATCTTCTTGTAGGTATACTTTCAGAATGAGTATTTGGAATTACAAAACCACCATGTGTGCTCTTCCAAGAGAAAGACAGTCTCTCCCAGTCTTGGCATCCCATAGTTGTGTGCAGTTCTATGTCTAGGATGGAGGTTGAAGGATCCCGCATACCTAACTATTTTCATGTCTATATCATTAGTTTTAGCTTTATGAAAAAAATCAGAAAGTTTAGCTTCTCAACAGCATCCAACCAAGATATTGTAGTCATAATCGTTTCTTTCAAGAGCAGGCTGTAACATAACAATCCGGGCCTTCCATTGCTACCCAGTTGGATGCTCACATGGATTAAAAACATGCCTTTCTGTTGGAGATGGCTCTTTAATCTTATAATGGCTCAGAAATATCCAACTGAATTCTGTTTTTAGCCTTTCCACTGGAAAGAGAAATCCACCCTGGTTCTTTTATTTTATTAACCTACTTGTCTGGGAAGATCAAAGTAGTAAAAATAATAAGAAAAGAATCACTATTGCTTTGTATAATGACACCATTCCCCTACAGTGTCTGTGACTTCAGTACCCACAGAGATTAAAACATTCATATTTTCTGTTTGGCACTGTACACATTAAGTCGCAGTATTACCCAAATTATGATATTTGAAATCTAAATTCTTAATAAGTAAAATTATACATATAAAGCTAAGCTGTATAGAAACAATGCAAGAAAATAACCACTAAGATAAAAATTGAAATACCATTTCATCATAAATTTCAGCCTCCAGGCTAGATTTTTTTATTACTGATCTTCCCAGCACACATCTCAGTTTCACCATTTAGCTACCTCGCTTCGTCTTTTGCTTCATTATTTTATAGTCTCTTTTCTGTTCCTTTTTATTGAAACTGCACAGTTCTGTTTGGAGCCCCCCTGTGTGGCACTACTGCAGGGATTTAAACTTTAGCAAGTTCAAAGCCAACAAGGATTAGAAGGAGAAGCCTTGGATTTATATAGATTCGTTTGAAGAGCTCAAAGAGTGAAAACCATGCATGGCCAGGGTTAAGGTTACAAAGGGTAGAACACAATCTATGTAGGCTTGTCCGAGCTTGTCCTTAATATACCTTTGTAAAACACCTTCTAGAAGCCCAGAAGCACTAAATACTCAAGACACAAATAGCAAGTCAAATGATTCCCAAGAAGAAGAAAGGAGAGGACCCTGGGCCTGTAAAGATTGCATCCAGTTTAGTAAAGAAACCGAGGGGGGAGGGGGAATGATTGGGGAACAGTTGGGGGGGAGAGGAACTATGGGAACTATGGTGGGTGGGAACTGGGAAAGGGGAAAGCCTTTTGAATGTAAACATAGAACATAGAAAATAAAAATTAAAAAAAAAAAACACCTTCTAGAAAAGGGTAGGGATCTCTCAAGGCTTTATAGGAAAGATTTCATAGATTTTTTCAATTAAAATGAATATGAACAGTTAAAAGTACAGAGAACAGGGAAGAGTTAGGGGAAAATATAAGAGATCGTGACTCCTTGAGGCACAGGTGTCAGTAGAAGTAATCCATCCTACCAGAAACTTGTGCTTGTTATATATTTGAAAGAAAGTTGTCTAGAGTGCTGTGAGGACAGCAGACACAGACACAATCAGAAACTTTTTCTCATCTATCCCTACCCTCTTATTAGCTTCCAAACTGATAGCCAACAAGGATGGATATAATGTATATCTACCACACACAGAGACCCATACAGACACAGACACAGACACAGACACACACACACACACACACACACACACACACACACACACACGCCAGCTATGATCCAAACAGTATACAGAATCCATATAGAATATAAAAAAGACAGGCACAACAGGAAAAATTGGTGTGTTGTTTCTTACTTAAAAAAGCATAGTCATGTTCAATTGGAAAGAATTCTAAATGGTTAGCCCATATATTAAGGGATAGTAAAATAAAAACTATATTATCATTAAAAACTGTATGATAAATTCAGCTGTCTCCATTAAAGAAGATAGGCTAGTGAGTGAGGAAATACAGCTTAATAGTGAGGCTTGCAGATTCTGAAAGCAAAATAAAACAAACAAACAAAATGAGGAATGAACAAAAATCCATTTACAAAACACAGGTGTAAATGAATGATATAATATATTTTCACAAATGTATCCTTGGCTGGCTTGGAAATTGTTATGTAGAGCAGGCATCTCTAGATCAAAGATCTTTCTGCCTCTCTTTACCTTGTGCTGACATTAAAGGCATAGGCTACATTTCATTTTGTTTAATCATATTTTTATGATTCCTTCTTTTCTATATTTAAATATTTATTTTAATCAAAGTGGGGTGGCTTCTATTACCCACAGAGATTATGGTTACATTGACAGGGTAAAAGTGACATTTCAGAGTATAATTCTTCTGAACTCTCACATTCATTTTTTAGTTTTACAGGTATTGAATTAGTTCTTTGGCATCATTTTGTACAAGCAAATGTTGAATCATTTCTCCAATGAAATGATGAAGCAAATTATTTAATATGAGATCACGCAGGATCAGTTAGATTTTCAAATAATAACCTCATAGAAATTGAAATTTATTGAATATTTTGGGGCTTTTATATTCTACTGTTTTAACCACTTTGCAATATTCTTTCCATAAATCAACATATGTAGTTAAAAATAAGTAACAGCTATTTAAATTTGGTTAAATCTTCCTTGGGGCAAAATTTTAAATTATTTTTCTCTATCATATTGTACTAAAACCTTTTGTTATCTATCTATGCCTAATAATTGAAAAGGTGGATATTGGGTATTGAATACATTTTTTCCATGTAGTCTGCCATTGATCAATTATTTAAAGCTTTTTACTAAAAGACTGGTTTGGATAGACAGAAAAGGATGGTCTGGAATGCATGTGTTTTTCTTCATCAATATCCAGCCAAAGTTATCAAGATGCAGCTTAAGTCACCTTTACTTCCCATTTGTTCTATAAAACTTGGCGTTTAATGGGTAAAATCTCTACAAGATCTCTGTAGCACACAGAATATGAGTTTTATTTTCATAGGATTTATTAGAGGAAACATGTTTAAAAATAGAAGCGGTTATATAAAAAATTCACAGATGCAATAAAATACTAATGAAATTGTTTTAAACCTGGTTGGAAGAGAGGAGTGGGATGGTTAAAAGAGGTATATGATCAGGTACTGGGGGAAGGGAACATAAGAGAAGCCCTGAGAACCAGCAGAAAGAATGGAAACAGGCAGCCTCAGGGGTGGGAAATGGGGGAACTCTCTAAAATGTACCAGAGACTTGGGAAGTAAGAGTCTCTCAGGATTTCATGGGTGGGACTTAGATGAAATGCCCAACAGTGGGGAGAGTGAACTTATAGAGCCCACCTCCAGGAGAAAGAAAGGGCATCAAATGGAAGGATGGGGTTTCCATCCCACAGTCAAAACCTCTTTCCCAGAATTGTTCCTGTCTAAAAGAACCGCAGGTACAAAAAAAGAAGAGACTGAGGGACAGGAGGTCCAGTGATAGGCTCAGATTGGGATCCAGCTCAAGTGTCAGGTCCAAGGCCTGACACTTACTGATGCTATGGCGTGCTTACATGACAGGAGCTTAGCATGGCTGTCCTCTGAGACAGTCCAACATGTAGCTGACTAAGACAGAGGCACTTACACCCATTACACCAATGGACTGAAGTAGGGATACCCTGTAGTTGAATTACAGAGGTTGGAAGAAGCTGAGGAGCAGGGTAAAGCCATAGGAAGACCATCAGTCTCTACTAACCTATACCCCTGAGATCTCTCAGATACTGAGTCACCAACAAGACAGAATACACTAGCTGGTCTGAGGCCAGCAAAGGACTACATTCTCTGGATTCAGTGGGAGAAGTTCTGAAACCTCAAGAGACTTGAGGCCCCAGGGAATGGTAACATTGGTTGAGGTTGGGAGTAGGGTACAAGGATATGCTCTTTGAGACAGGGGGAGGACAAATTGGGATGAGGAACTGTAGAAGGGCAGACAGGGAGATGGGTAACAACTGGACTTTAAAAAACAAGTAAAAACAAAAATAGCCATAAGATGAAGTAATACTAATGCAGTATATGTGTATATGCAAGTCCATGTGCTTGCTCACATGAGTGTGTGTGTGTGTGTGTGTGTGTGTGTGAGTGTGTGTGTGTGTGTGTGTGTGTGTGTGTGTATGTGTGTACTTGTTTCTATGCTGGTACAGATATGTATATGTCTAGTGGACAGAGGGATCGCCTGCTTTTCTGAACCCCTCTATACTTCATTACTCAAGACAGAGACTGTCATTGACTCTGGAGTTGATTTCTTTGCTTAAGACAGCTGGTTGAATATAGGACTTCAGGGATCCACCTACTGGGCTCATGGACACATATTTCTCTACTCAGCACTTATCACGCATGCTTGGATACTCATGCATGCACAGCAGACATTTTACAGGATGAGTGAACTAAGCCTTCCTCTATAATATTAATTGGGCATGATGAATTCTGAAATGTGAATTGTGATAATAATAAAACCTAACAGTAACTAAGTAAATTATACAATAAAAAATTGCATAGATAGCTACTAGCATAACATTTTGAAATTTTAGCACAAAATATAATTATCTAAATATGTGTCTGTTTAGGAATCATCTGTGAATTAAAAATTGAACTTAAAATGTTTAACTATAGCAACTCAAAAACATCAATATTTAATAGGAGCAGAGTGTTCTTTCAATATAGTTTTTTTCATAACAAAATATAGTCAAGGTTTGAGGACTGCTGTGCTAGATATATGAGTGTATCCAGGGAAAGGATTGTATCTGGAAGCAGTGTAGTTTGTAGTAGGCTTGCTCAGAGCTTATCAATAAACATAAGTAATTATACATGTATTTTCATTAGCTCCATAAATATTGTGCAAAGAGACATTTGTAGTAATACAGGAAAAAGTGAAGTAGACAGAACATTGCTGGCCCCTATAAATTCTATGGCTTCTTCATCAAATGCATTATTCCTACTTTTATAACAGATAAGGTTTTACTACTAGGACATTATTCATAGGTAACAATAATGTTTAAATCAATAACAAAAACCATCTTTTTCAGTATGTTAGCTTATTTACTTAATATGTAATAATGGAAACAGATAAAAACTTCTGAATAGGCAAACAAGTATAAAGGAAATACACTGTACTGAGTTGGGGACCTCTCCTACCCCTCCTTACTTAGATCTTTTCCTTTGTTCACTATCATGTACTATATGTCCCATCTTTTCCATTAAGTCCCTCCCCAAACTCTAAAATGAACTAGCACTATCTTCCTCATCTCAACACACTCAAATTTAAATACGTTATTCTAAAAATTCATAGCTACCACTTACACATAAGAAAGATTGCATCCAGTTTAGTAAAGAAACCGAGGGGGGAGGGGGAATGATTGGGGAACAGTTGGGGGGGGAGAGGAACTATGGGAACTATGGTGGGTGGGAACTGGGAAAGGGGAAAGCCTTTGGAATGTAAACATAGAATATAGAAAATAAAAATAAAAAAAATAAATTAATTAAAAAAAAAGAAATTTGTGTTTCTTGGACTGAGTCACCATACTCAGAAGAATATTATAGAATTTAATTTACTTTTGTGTAAATGTCACAATTTTGCTTTCATTTATGTATGTTTCACATTTCTTTTTTTAAATTTTTATTTTTTTTATTTTCTACATTCTTTGTTTCTATATTCTTTCACCTTTCCCAGTCCCCCCCCACCATACATCCCATAATTCCTCTCCCCCCCCAACTATTCCCCAATCATCCCACCCTACCATTTCTCTGTTCTGGATCTACAAAACTGGATCCAATCTTTTAAGGCCCAGGGTCCTCTCCTTTCTTCTTCTTGGGAATCATTTGAATTGCTAATTGTTTCTTGAGTATTTAGGACTTCTGGGCTCATTAATATCCACTTATCAGTGATTGCATTTCATGTGTATTCTTTTGTGATTGGGTTAACTCACTCAGGATGATATTTTCCAGGTGTAACCATTTACCTACAAATTGCATGAATTCATTATTTTGAATTGCTGAGTAGTATTCCATTGTATAAATATACCACATTTTCTGTATCCATTCCTCCTTTGAGGGATATCTGGGCTCCTTCCAATTTCTGGCTATTATAAACAAGGCTGCTATGAACATAGTGGAGCATGTGTCTTTATTGTATGCAGGGGAATCCTCTGGGTATATACCCAGGAGTGGTATGCCAGGGTCCACTGGAAGTGACATGCCCAATTTTCTGAGGAACTGCCAAACTGATTTCCAGAGCGTTTTTACCATTTTGCAATCCCACCAACAGTGGAGGAGTGTTCCTCTTTCTCCACATCCTCGCCAGCACTTGTTGTCTCTCGAGTTTTTAATCTTAGCCATTCTGACTGGTGTGAGGTGGAATCTCAGGGTTGTTTTGATTTTCATTTCCCTGATGACTAATGATGTTGAACAAAAAGGTGCTTCTCAGCCATCCGAATTTCTTCTGGTGAAAATTCTTTGTTTAGCTCTGAACCCCATTTTTGATAGGGTTATTTGGTTCTTTGGGGGTCTAACTTCTTGAGTTCTTTATATATCGGTCGGATGTGGGGTTGGTGAAGATATTTTCCCACTTTATTGGTTGCTGTTTTGTCCTTCTGACAGTGTCCTTTGCCTTACAGAAACTTTGTAATTTTATGAGGTCCCATTTGTCAATTCTTGATCTTAGAGCATAAGCTATTGGTGTTCTGTTCAGGAACTTTCCCCTGTGCCCATGTCCTCCAGTTTCTTCCCCAGTTTCTTTTCTATTAGTTTAAGTGTGTCTGGTTTATGTGGAGGTCCTTGATCCACTTGGAGTGGATCATCCATTCTTCCACTTGTTGACATCTAGGCTTATATTTTTGTTTGCTGTTATATCATCAGTGAGCATGTATGTACAGTTTTCTGTGTGTTAGGATATGGAATCCTTCAATATATGCCAGGGGGTTGTGCAACTACCATATATTTCTATTTTAATTATTTTGTGGATTCTCCACAATGATTTTCACAAAAAATTCTTTCAGTTAATATTTGTATCAACTGAAATCAATAAGTCAGTATTTGTTGAATACTGTATACTTTGTCATAAAACATAGGGAAATCAAGGTAGAAATGAGTGAGAAATATCTTCCTAGACATTAGTTTTCATAATGCTAGAAAGTGCTATGCAGGGTGTTGGGGAGAAAATCACAGATACTTGAATGTAGCAGTTAACCCTGAGTGCTCCATCCTACTGACAAAATGTTCTCTCTGGTTTAATCGTGACCTGAAGTTTATAAGGATAACTAACTGATTTCTGATGTGACTTTAGGTCTTCTGCACAGGAGAGGTACTACAGCTGGTAACGTGAGCCTGGCCAAGGTCCTGCAGTTGCAGAGGTCATAGACCGTAGGAAAAACAGAAAAATACTGCTTGGGTAAAAGATTAGGTTATGGAAATGACTTCTAAATACTGGCCTTTATACCCATTTACTTCTGGACTATGCGTTTACAAGGACAGCTTTTTCATCAGGAAACAGTTGGTGCAGAATGCCCTAACCAGTCACAGTATTCATAAGAGATGATGGAGTGCCAGTGTCTCAATGAGGCATACATATTCCACTGTGGGGCACAGGGATCATCACAGAACAGGGCTTGGAAAGAATGAGGAGCCAAAGAAGAATGGTACATAGCCAAAGACATTCTCTGGGCATGACATTGCCATTGAACTCATGTCATTTTTAAATTGATACCATCACAAGACCAACACAAAATTGGGCTCCTCAAATTTTTCTCATAGACTCAAAGTAGGCCTATAAGACTTTATGCACACTAAGGATGGCTTGTCGGTTCATACTTGCTCAGAGTACCTTGTCATTTTTTCCAATGGTACATCCACACTAATAAATGGCACAGTCTCTGGAAAATACCCTCTGCCCATCCTAATAGAGATATTAATCTCCATAGGTTACCCACAAAAGAAGACAACATGAAAGCAGGTGGATGGCTTCTCATTTTAGTAGGAAAGAGGAGTTGGGGTTAGGATTAATGGAAAAGTTTATTTTTTCCTACATCCATAAAACTGTAAAAGAATATTAACATGTAAAGTAAAAAAAGAATAAAAAAATGTTAGAATGATTCCTGATTTTTCATGTATTTATTTTTATTTAAAAAAAGTTGATACACTATATTTCAGTCTTGTACCCCATCATTTTCTCCTTTATCCTCCCCATCTCCCTACTATCCTTTTAAAATAAAACTCAGCACTCAGCCTGAAGAGGGATATTTATATTACTCATAATCTCCATTACCTGTATTAACAGACAGAATAAATTTACCTTAAAATTATTCTTAAAGGTTCAGCCCTCAGACTCAGGTAAAAATGATGGTGCAAGAAGAACATTTGAAATACCCTGAAACAAGAAAATGAATATGTACTGCCATCTTTCACAGGTCTATATTAATTATGTTTTATTCTCCCTATTAATGAATACTAAATGTATTTGCTCTGCTCTATATTGCTTTCTTCCAGTCTAAAGCACTCCATGCAGACTACTACCAGGAATTAATTTTCTATATAAATATATATTCCACTCTTGTGTGTCTAGGTTATGCAGATATGGGAAATAATTTATAGAATTAATTGCAGAGACATCTCCTTTATCAACCATTACATTTGTTAACAGAACTTAGTATAAATCATTGTAAGATTCATTATTATTACTATTGTTGATAAGTAGAGTAGTAATGTAGAAAGAGTTTTCTTGGGTTTCTATGTAGGCCTGTTCAAATTACCTCCATATACATTCAAAGAAGTACAAGTCTTTACATTCTTTTTTTAAAAAAAATTGAGTCCAACATTTTATACTTTCTCCTAGAGGAAATAGTTACATTGGGATTGAAATTGCTGCTTTGAAACTTAAAATTTAGTTATTATTATTATTATTATTATCATCATCATCATCATCATCATTATTAATCATAGGACTGTTATAGCTTTGTTCTTTTATTGGAAACAATGATGGTTTTCCTTGTTCCTAGTAACAGTATCAGCATATGGCTTCACACCTTTATTTGAATACCTTGGTGTTTATATACTTTTTCTGGTATATAAATTTGAAAATATTATTTGACATGTTTCCTATATAGAACTTCAAATGATAGACTATGGACTTCTGTACTAGGTACAGAAAGAAATGAGATCAGGTAGCTGACAATTCAGACATTAAAAAAAATTAAGAAACACTGTAGTTCTATCATAGCATTTGTGTCGATTGCTTAGAGAACAGTTATGAAGGCACTAAGGAAACTTCAGCTGTGGCTTGGATGCTGTTTCTTCTCATTAAGTATGGTGTTAGGTGTGAGGGTACCAAGGAAACTGCAGATATTTTTAAGAACATTTATTTATATATTTATGTCATGATTAAGTGTGATGTTAGGTATGAGGGATACAGAAGAAATTTCAACTATTATTTTGACAGTCATAACTTACTTTAATTGAAAAGTATTAGGGCATATTCACCCACATTCTTCCTGCTGTGTCAGTAAGTATGAAGCTTGTGCTGCTTCCTTAAAAATATTCCAATTTCATTATATGAGTAGTTGGGGTGACGTTTCTCCCTATTTTCACCAGTGGTCCTTTCAGTGCGGTCATTGGAAAGCTACCTGAGAAGGACAGTCTGCCACAAAAGGCTTTACAATGAATATGCACTATTTTCTAAATAGTCACTGAAACGTTAAAAATGTGAAACATTTATTTTAAGCTAACAACCTGGCTGTTCTCATTATTGCTGAAGATTTTCTGGATCTACATGATTTGGCTGGAATACAAACACACCGTTATTACCCTCCAACTGCCCAAAATAGAAGTCTAATTGAGAAGCAGACAAATTCATAAATCAGCGAAAGATGTGACAGAATGAGTTTGAGATAGGATATGCCTAACTCTCAGGAATAAAGTTATTTAAGAGCAGCACAGGGAGAGTTCATTCAGTTCAGTGAGTTTATCAGTGAGCTGGGAGAGAGGCCATTGGTAGCTGGTGCAGTAAGGCAGTACAGTGGAATTGAGTTCACTTGTGAGTCGTTGCAGTTCAGTGAAATTCCGTGAAGGCAGTTGAAGCCAGAGAAGTGGGAGATAGAAGAGTAACACAAATTTGAAGAGAAATTTCTCATTCCTTTGAAGACTCAGTTAAGTCATATGATGACTTTCTGGAAACTGTCTTATAAGAAGATGTTTGACTGAGGCAGACAGGTGATGTTTGTATGGAAGCTGCTTGGAAATGAGGCAGGTGATGATCTGATAGTTCATATGCTGAGAGAACATAGATATTTGGATAGGGTACAACACAGTGGATGGCAGTATGACTTCAGTTAACATTAAAGACCATTCTTGGCTAGTCTTTGTTGGGCTTTGCTGAATTGAATATGTGTTTGCTGATGACAGTGGTTCACCTTTTCTTCTTCATTAACCACAGTTTGTTGTGACTTCATAGAGAGAAACTCACAAAACAAATCCATGTGATGTTCCAGCAGTTACTTGTTGCTTTTGCAGATTGAAGCCAACTGGCAGACTTAACGGTTTCTTCTGAACTGAACAAGTGTATTGAGCTACCACTGCTGATTCATGGGAACTAAACTGCTGCTGTCCAGACAATAAGATTGGAATTGCCCCAAAGAACTATTTTTACAGTATAGATACACATCATTCTTTGCTCTATTAAATTTTCCATTTTGCTACTTCTGTTGGGTGGTGGGATAGAAAGGATAGAGTGTTTAAGGGCTCTTATGAAAGCAGTTTTTTTTTCAAAAAAAAATATAAGCCAACATAAATTGCCAGAGTTAGTTTGTAGCTAAACAGAGTAATTCAGTGATAAGCTGAGAGAATACACTTAGAATCAATCAGCTTGGAGAGGTGTTTGAGCAGGAAGATCTGAATTGAACCCCCTCCCCCCAGACATAGTTCTGAATGGGCAGGAAAGAGGGAGTTTAATTAGCCATAACCCTCTGAGAACACAATACCTCAGATGAATAAGAGCTACTTGAGCAATTGACACCCAGCATGGTTGGAGAAAAACCCACCAACATTGCTGAAAACAGAGTACATCAGACAGAAACATTGTTAGAGATAGAAAAGATTTGACTGAAAGCCACAGAGGAGAATTTTGTCTGCGACCACCAACAGAGGAAGCATCACTTTTCTGAGTTTTCCTGGTTGTCCAGAGAGACTCAGAAGACTCCAGAGTCACAGTAGCCCCAAGAAAAGAAGGAGAAGAGGACTCTGAGATATCAAACCACCATAAACCACTCCAAAAGGACAATTTTATTTACGTAGATAGACTTGTTCTGTATTAAAAATATGATAATTCTCTTTCAGATCCCTTAAGAAGAAGAGTAGGGGTTGATGGAACAGAAGCATTATTTGACAACGCCATTGCAGTACTCATTGCAATTATGAACACTGGAATAAACCACTTCCTACTTACAGTTACAAAATTTATAATAATTATATATTTCCTCTCAAAAAGTTTGACAAATTGACGTACAACAGGAAAAATTACAACCACACAGTGTGGTGCTTATTCTATTTCAGTATTTTTCAGGTCTTGGCTATTCTGGGATAAACAAAATCATTAAACAATATGTCTTGTGTGACATGTCTTTTCACCAAGACCACAGCACCAAGGAGAAACATTTATCCTGTAAACAAATGTGTGAGAAACCAGCTCTGACAGAACAGGTAAACTGAGGTAGGAAGGGTCATCAGCAATTAATCATTCAGCAGACTTATCTCTGAGAGAACAAAACTTGATTCCCTGTGACTGGTAAAAGACTCCCAGGGGCTGAGGGAAAAAATCCCTGGAGCCAGAAAAAAAAAATACAAAAAACAAAAAAAACAAAAAACAGAGGGGAAATGTTACACATAGAGAACCTCAGTTTAGAAAGCAAACTTCAATGAACTCCAACAACTTTATTTTTTCCGGAACAACATATATATCCCAGCAAAATCCCTCAAAAGCAGAAAAAAATCACTGTGGTTACAATTTATTTTTTAAGTGAATGATTACAATGAGAGGACATTATAATAGCCAGAAATTGGAAGGAGCCCAAATATCCCTCAAAGGAGGAATGGATACAGAAAATGTGGTATATTTATACAATGGAATACTACTCAGCAATTAAAAGTAATGAATTCAGCTTTCAGCGGGGGAGCCATCTTGCCTCAGACCCCCGCGTGCAAACAGCGGGCACACTGGACGCAGTGAGCAGCTGGAATCAGGTGTGTGGCCAGAGATATAGCTTAGCTTAGCTCTGCAGGAGATCTGGGCACAGAAAGCTCAGCTGCGGGTGCAGACTACTGAGGCCGGGACCAGCTCTCTGAGCAGACTAGCAGCGAGGGGCCACCTTGCCACCTCGGGGCACAGCTCGGAACTCTAGCAGCTGGAGTCAGGGGCCTGGACTCTGAGCAAGCATAGTCCAGCACAGACAACGCTGCCAGAAGGGATCTGTCTCCTGGGGACAGGCATGCTGTGCTTTCAGCGGGGCACCATCTACAATAAGACCAACAAACGCCAGAGATAAAGAGATGGCAAAAGGCAAACATAGGTACGTTATTAACAGAAATCAAGGCAATATGGCACCATCTGAACCCAATTCGCCAACCACAGCAAGTCCAGGATACACCAGCACACCAGAAAAACAAGAGTTAGATATAAAAGCACAGGTCATGATGCTCCTAGAGGAACACAAAAAAGAGATAAACAAATCTCTTAAAGAAATGCAGGGGAACATCAATAGGGTAAAAGTTCTTACAATCCAAACACAAAAAACACTTAAAGAACTCCAGGAGAATATGGGCCATCAGACAGAAACCAATAAAGAGGAAATGAGAAAATCAGTTAAAGAAATGCAGGAGCACTTGAAACAACAGGCAGAAGTCATGAAAGATGGAGCACAAAAATATATTAAAGAATTACATGAAAACACAAACAAACAAATGATGGAACTGAGCAAAACCATCCAAGATCTGAACAAAGAGGTAGAAACAACTAAGAAATCACAAAAGGAGGCAATTTTGGAGATAGAAAACATAGGGAAGAAATCAGGGGTCGTAGATGCAAACATAAACAACAGAATACAAGAGATAGAAATAAGAATCTCTGATGCTGAAGATAACATAGTAACCATTGACTCCACAGTCAAAGAAAACACAAAATCCAAAAGGCTTGTAACCCGAAACATCCAGGAAATCCAGGACACAATGAGAAGACCAAACCTAAGGATTATAGGGATAGATGAGAGTGAAGATCTACAACTTAAAGGGCCAGCAAATATCTTTAACAAAACTATGGAAGAAAACTTTCCTAACTTAAAGAGAGAGATGCCCATGAATATACAAGAAGCCTACAGAACTCCAAACAGACTGGACCAGAACAGAAACACCTCCCGTCACATAATAATCAAAACCCCAAATGTACTAAACAAAGAAAGAATATTAAAGGCAGTAAGAGAAAAGGGCCAAGTAACATATAAAGGAAGACCTATCAGAATCACACCAGACTTCTCTCCAGAAACCATGAAAGCTAGAAGATCCTGGGCAGACCTCATGCAGACCCTAAGAGAAAACAAATGTCAGCCAAGACTACTATACCCAGCAAAACTCTCAATCAACATAGATGGAGAAATCAAAATATTCCATGACAGGACCAAATTTACACAATATCTTTCCACTAACCCAGCTCTACAAAGGATAATAGGAGGAAAACTCCAACACAAGGAAGGAAATGGCACCCAAGAAAAAACAAGACAGTAAACTTCTTCCATCAAACTCAAAGGAAGATAACTACTCAAAAACAAAAATAACATCAAAAATGTCAGGAAGTAATAATCTCTATTCCTTAATATCTCTTAACATCAATGGACTCAACTCCCCAATAAAAAGACATAGACTAACAGACTGGATACAGAAACAGGACCCTACATTTTGCTGCTTACAGGAAACACACCTCAGAGTCAAAGACAAACACTACCTTAGAGTAAAAGGATGGAAGACAATTTTGCAAGCAAATGGTCACAGGAAGCAAGCTGGAGTAGCCATTTTAATATCAGATAAAATTGACTTTCAACCCAAGTCATCAAAAGAGACACAGAAGGTCACTTCCTGCTAGTCAAAGGAAGAATCCACCAAGAAGAACTCACAATTCTAAACATCTACGCTCCAAATGTAAGGGCACCCTCATTTGTAAAAGAAACCTTACTAAAGCTCAAAGTACACATTGCACCTAACACAATGATTGTGGGGGACCTCAATACTCCACTATCCACAGTGGACCGACCAGGAAAACAGAAACTAAAGAGAGACACGGAGAAACTCATCGAAACTTTGGAGCAATTGGATTTAACAGATATATATATAGAACATTTCACCCTAAAGCAAAAGACTATATCTTTTTCTCAGTCCCTCATGGTACCTTCTCCAAAATCGACCATATAATTGGACACAAGACAGATCTCAACAAATATAAAAAGATCGAACTAATCCCATGCCTCTTATCAGATCACCATGGAGTAAGAGTGTTCTTCAATAGCAACAAAAACAACAGAAAATCTCCATATGCGTGGAGGCTAAACATTATTCTACTCAATGATACCTTAGTCCAGGAAGAAATAAAGAAAGAAATCAAAGAATTCTTAGAACTTAATGAAAATGAAGGCACAACATACCCAAATCTATGGGACACAATGAAAGCAGTGCTTAGAGGAAAACTCATAGCCCTGAGTGTCTCCGAAAAGGAACAGGAGAGAGCATATACTAGCAACTTAATGGCGCACTTGAAAGCTCTGGAACAAAAAGAAGCAATTTCACCCAAACTCAGGGCTGAAATCAATCAAGTTGAAACAAAGTGAACCATACAAAGAATCAACAAAACCAGGAGCTGGTTCTTTGAGAAGATCAACAAGATAGATAAACCCCTAGCCAGACTTACTAAAGGGCACAGAGACAGTATTCAAATTAACAAAATTAGAAATGAAAAGGGAGATATAACAACAGAAACTAAGGAAATTCAAAAAATCATCAGATCCTACTACAAAAACCTATACTCAACACCACTGGAGAATCTGGAGGAAATGGACAATTTCCTAGACAGTTACCAAATACCAAAATTAAACCAGGATCAAATAGATCGTCAAAACAGACCCATAACCCCCAAAGAAATAGAAGGGGTCATAGACAGTCTTCCAACCAAAAAGAGCACAGGACCAGACGGTTTTAGTGCAGAATTCTATCAGACCTTCAAAGAAGTCCTGATACAGATACTCTTCAAATTATTCCATAAAATAGAAACAGAAGGAACACTACCCAACTCATTCTATGAATCCACAATTACATTGATATCAAAACCACACAAAGATCCAACTAAGAAAGAGAACTACAGGCCAATTTCTCTTATGAATATCGATGCAAAAATACTAAACAAAATACTTGCCAACCGTATCCAAGAACACATCAAAACCATCATTCACCATGATCAAGTTGGCTTCATCCCAGGGATGCAGGGATGGTTCAATATACGGAAATCCATCAACGCAATCCACTACATAAACAAACTCAAAGAAAAAAACCACATGGTCATCTCATTGGATGCTGAAAAAGCATTTGACAAAATTCAGCATCCTTTCATGCTAAAGGTCTTAGAAAGAACAGGAATTCAAGGCCCATATCTAAACATAGTAAAAGCAATATACAGCAGACCAGTACCCAACATCAAGGTAAATGGAGAAAAACTTGAAGCAATCCCTCTAAAATCAGGGACTAGACAAGGCTGTCCCCTCTCGCCATATCTCTTCAATATAGTACTTGAGGTACTAGCTAGAGCAATTCTACAACAGAAGGAAGTCAAAGGGATACAAATCAGAAAGAAAGAAGTCAAACTATCACTATTTGCAGATGATATGATAGTATACTTAAGTGACCCAAAAACCTCCACCAGAGAACTCCTGCAACTGATAAACAACTTCAGCAAAGTGGCTGGCTATAAAATCAACTCAAGTAAATCAGTAGCCTTCCTATACGCGAAGGATAAGCAGGCCGAGAAAGAAATTAGGGAAATGACACCCTTCACAATAGCCACAAATGATATAAAGTATCTTGAAGAGACACTAACGAAACATGTGAAAGATTTATATGACAAAAACTTCAGGTCTCTGAAGAGGGAAATTGAAGAAGACATCAGAAAATGGGAAAATCTTCCATGCTCGTGGGTTGGCAGGACTAATATAGTCAAAATGGCAATCTTGCCCAAAGCAATATACAGATTCAATGCAATTCCCATCAAAATCCCAACTCAGTTCTTCATAGAGCTAGAAAGAGCAATTCTCAAATTCATCTGGAATAACAAAAACCCAGGATAGCTAAAACTATCATCAACAGCAAAAGAACTTCTGGGGGAATCAATATCCCGGACCTCAAGCAATATTACAGAGCAGTGGTATTAAAAACTGCATGGTATTGGTTCAGTGACAGGGAAGCGGATCAATGGAATAGGATCGAAGACCCAGGATTGAACCCACACATCTATGGCCAATTGATCTTCGACAAAGGAGCTGAAAACATCCAGTGGAAAAAAGATAGCCTTTTCAACAGATGGTGCTGGCTCAACTGGAGGTCAACATGCAGAAGAATGAGAATTATCCACTCTTATCTCCTTGCACTAAACTCAACTCCAAGTGGATCAAGGACCTCCACATAAAACCAGACACACTAAAACTAATAGAAAAGAAACTGGGGAAGACCCTTGAAGACATCAGCTCAGGGGAAAAATTCCTAAACAGAACACCAATTGCTTATACTCTAAGAACAAGAATAGACAAATGGGACCTCATAAAACTACAAAGTTTCTGTAAGGCAAAAGACACTGTCAAAAGGATAAATCGGCAACCAACAAATTGGGAAAAAAATCTTCACCAACCCCACATCCGACAGAGGGCTAATCTCCAATGTATACAAAGAACTCAAGAGGTTAGACCCCAGAAAACCAAATAACCCTATCCAAAAATGGGGTACAGAGCTAAACAGAGACTTTTCACCTGAAGAAATTCGGATGGCTGAGAAACACCTTAAAAAATGTTCAACATCACTAGTCATTAGGGAAATGCAAATTAAAACAACCCTGAGATTTCACCTCACACCAGTCAGAATGGCTAAGATTAAAAACTCAGAAGACATCAGGTGTTGGCGAGGATGTGGAGAAAGAGGAACACTCCTCCACTGCTGGTGGGAATGCAAGCTGGTACAACCACTCTGGAAATCAGTATGGCGGTTCCTCAGAAAACTGGGCATGATACTTCCGGAGGACCCAGCCATACCACTCCTGGGAATATACCCAGAAGATTCACCAGCATGCAATAAGGATACATGCTCCACTATGTTCGTAGCAGCCTTATATATAATAGCCAGAAGCTGGAAAGAACCCAGATGTCCCTCAACAGAGGAATGGATACAAAAAATGTGGTATATATACACAATGGAGTACTATTCAGCCATTAGAAACAATGAATTCATGAAATTCTTAGAGAAATGGATGGAGCTGGAGAATGTCATACTAAGTGAGGTGACCCAGTCTCAAAAGAATACCCATGGTATACAGTCACTGATAAGTGGATATTAGCCTAGAAGCTTGGAACACCAAAGACACAAATCACATATCAAGTGATGTCTCACAAGGAAAAAGGAGTGGACACTGGTGCTAGAATGGACCAAAACATCATTGTGGGAGAGTCCAAGAACAGTAAGGTGGGAGGGGGTGAATGAGGGAGCAGGGGGAGGGAAAAGGACATGTGGGACCTTTGGGGGTGGGGAACCAGGAAAAGGGAAATGAATTGTAAATATAGAATATATACAATAAAAAAAAGAAAAAAAATAATGAATTCATGCAATTTGTAGGTAAATGGTTAGACCTGGAAAATATCATCCAGAGTGAGTTAACCCAATCACAAAAGAATACACATGAAATGCAATCACTGATAAGTGGCTATTAATGAGCCCAGAAGCCCTAAATACTCAAGGCACAATTAGCAAGTCAAATGATTCTCAAGAAGAAGAAAGGAGAGGACCCTGGGCCTGTAAAGATTGCATCCAGTTTAGTAAAGAAACCGAGGGGGGAGGAGGAATGATTGGGGAATAATTGGGGGGGGGAGAGGAACTATGGGAAGTATGGTGGGTGGGAACTGGGAAAGAGGAAAGCCTTTAGAATGTAAACATAGAATGTAGAAAATGAAAATAAAAATAAAAGAGAAAACAAAGCATCTCATCATGGAAGCTGTACACAGTAAAAAAAAAAAAATAAACAAAAACAAAAACAAAATAATGTTTCTCAATACTCTCATATGACCAAATGTTTTACATATTGTGGATGAGAAAATGTTATTCACAAGGACCATGTACTTGCATGTTTAGTAACTTGTTATAGATTAATGAAATGTAAGGAAGAAAGGTTGCTTCCTTTTTTCCTATTCATTTATTTTTTATATGTTTACTTATTTTTATTATTTATTCATTTATTTTACATTCCAGATTTTATTCCCCTCCTAGTCCACCCTCTAACTTTTCCACATCCCATACCTACCCCCACTGTCTCTATTAGGATGTCCCAACCCCCTAAATACCCACCCCCAACAGACCTCTAAACTCCATGGGAACTCCAGTCTCTTGAGGGTTAGGTGCATTTTCTTGACTGAACCCAGACTCTGCAGTCCTATATGTGTTGGGGGCATCATATCAGCTGGTGTATGCTCCCTGGTAGGTGGTCCAGTGTTTAAGAGGTCACAGGGATCCTGGTTAATTGTGACTCCTACAGGGTTTCCCTCCTCCTCAGGTTTTTCCAGTTTTCTCCTCATTCAACCACAGGATTCAGCAGCTTCTGTCCATTGGTTGGGTGCAATATCTGCATCTGATTCTTTTAGCTGCTTGTTGGGTCTTTCAGAGGGCAGTCATGATAGGTCTCTTAATGTGAACTTTCCATAGCCTCTGGAATAGTGTCAGGCTTTCTGGCCTCCCCTTGAGCTGGATCCCACTTAGGCCCAAAATGGAAAGGTAGCTTTCTTACAATCTTTATTTAACAGTATACTTTAAATACTCTGAAGGGACATAATCAGGTTATTGATTTTTTTCTTTGCATGCAATATATCAGCTACAGCATTTCCATTTTTTTCTAATTTTGACTCTATCTTCATAAACCGGCCCTTTTCCTCAGTTATCAAAAACAGTCATTCATTTAATTCACACATATTGTGTATCTATGAGGAATATTCATGACTAAAAAATCCATTTTATAGCAAACTGATTCCATGAAAATAGTCTATATTTTATATCTAGTGATATTAAAGGCAAGCACATTTTAAATTATCTACTGTAAAACAATGTAAATGGATTTAGTTGGAGTACTCAGACATGGACTTCTGTTTAAATTGAAAGCAAAGTCCATATTTGTTGGTGTTTATTTGATTCCAGGAAAAAAATTCAAGCTTAGATCCAAAGTACTAAGCATGAGAAGGAAAATTTTTGGAAAAAAGTTCATAGAGAGGAGTCAGACAAATAAATATTTACCTAAAATAATGTAATCAAACAGGACACCATTATAAAGAATCTTTTCAGGATTTAAAAAAAATATCCATATTGCAAAATGTTAATCCAAACCAAAATATATGCTACAAATGAAGTAAATATATGCTACAAATGAAGTAATGTATGGGAAAATCAGAGGAGTTTATGAGGATGGTATAATAAGAAATATCTTATATTTTTGGTTGTGAGCCTAGCCATTAATGGCTGAGTCATCTCACCAGCCCAATGAATTATCTTATAATATCAATCTAAAGCAAACCTAAAAAATATAAATACTTAGTTTCAGAATATTATTATCAATATATTATATTTCTTATATATATACATATATAAGAAATACATATATATATATATATATGTATTTCTTCTTCTTTAGATATCATGTTGGTACTATAGAAAATTAAATTAGCAAAATTGTCATTTCTTCTTATGTCTAAGGAATTCAGAAATAAAGATTTTATTCTTTTATACTATAAGATATGATTTTTTGACAATATATTTGAAAAGTTTATGATGTCAGAGGCATAAGTAAGAATCAATATGATCCAAAGACAGTGATTTTCTTGAGGGATTCCAAGATAGGGGTGGACCCTATCTTGGGGGTATCTTGAATAACTTACTTATTCAAACTGATTCTTTCAGAAATATTGGTAGTTGTAATGGTAAAATGTATTGCAAGTTTTACACAATTGTTTTGTGGTAAGAGACATTTTTATGCTAATTATTAATTGTAATGCAGTCAGCATTATGAAGAAAACAGCTGCATCTCATAGTCAAAATTATGAACAGTTTTGCTCATCATATTTTAAGGATAAATGAATTCTCATTTGAATACCTTTCCTTAGGGATTGTTTAGAAGAAGAAACTCAGTGAATATACAATAATTTCTAAGTTTGAGTTGATTTAAGCAATCATTTATATAGAATAAGGGTAAGAATATATTGCTTTAAGATACATCAAAAGGTCTAGTTGTATGATATTCAGCAGATGACAAAATATGGCCTAAAATGCAGATAAAAGACTAACATGAAAATGAACACATGCTTATTCAGCTTGTTATAGATTTAGCAACATTGTGCTATGCAGAAAGTTGTTACAAAGGGATGAAGCTGCAATATACACACCGGGTCTTGTGTCTTGTAGGAAAAGGTATGTGTGTATACACCCATGACAGTAGTAGTTCAACACATTTTTTGTAGCTTTTCCCTCAAAGAGACTGTTTCAGTATTTTAACATTCTAGGCATTTTTATACAAGGGCACCCACATTCATAAAAGAAAATTTACTAAAGCTCAAAACAAACCTTTCACCTCACAGAATAATAGTTGGAGAACTCAACACTCTCAGTCATGGACAGATCATGGAAAATCAGACTAAACCAAGATACAGTGAAACTAACAGAAGTTATGGACCAAATGGATTTAACAGATATCTATAGAACATTTTGTCGTAAATCAAAAGAATATACCTTCTTCTTAGCACCTCATGTTACCTTCTCCAAACCTGACAATGTAATAGTCACAAATCAGACCACAACAGATATAAGAAGATTGAGATAATCCTATGCATACTATCAGATCACTACAGATTAAGGCTGTTCTTCAATGGTAATAAAAACAACAGAAAGCCAACATACCCACAGAAGTTGAACCACAACAAGTCTACTCAAAGATAACTTGGTCAAGGAAGAAATAATAAGAAGCCTTTTCGAATTTAATGAAAATGATGGCACAACATACCCAAATTTATGGGACACAATGAAAGCAGTGCTAAGATCAAAACTCAGAGCTCTGAGTGCTTCCAAAAAGAAACTGGAGAGAGCATACACTAGCAGCTTAACAGCACACCTGAAAACTCTGAAGAAAAAAAAGCAAATACATCCTAGAGGAGTACACGGAAGGACATAATCAAACACAGTGCTGAAATCAATCAAGTAGAAACAAAGAGAACTATACAAAAAATCAACAAAAGCAGGAGGTGGTTCTTTGAGAAAATCAGCAAGATAGAAAAACCCTTAACCAGACAAAACAGAGGGCATAGAGACAGTATCCAAATTAACAAAATCAGAAATAAAAATTGAGATATAAGAACAGAAACTGAGGAACTTCAAAAAAAACATCAGATCCTACTACAAAAGACTATTAGATTTAACACAACAGGAAAATCTGGATGAAATGAGCAACCTTCTAGACAATTACCACATACCAAAGTTAAATCAGGATTAGATAAACAATCTAAACAGTCCCACAACCCCTAATGAAATAGAAGCAGTCACTAAAAGTCTCCCAACCAAAAAAAATGCCGAGGAGCAGATGGGTTTAGTGCAGAATTCTATCAAACCTTCAAAGAAGACCTAATACTAATAGTTTTTCAAACTATTCTGCAAAATAGAAACAGAAGAAAGACTATCCAATTGGTTCTATGAAGTCACAGTTATGCTGATACCAAAACCTCACAAAGACCCAACAAAGAATGAGAACTTTAGATGTTCTTCTAAAAGCATTTGAAACAATGACTCACATACATACACAGAGCAAACACTTTAACATTGCTCTAAAACATGTATGTACTGAAAAGGAAACAGTCATTAAAAATGTGACAAAATATTTGCCAATTGCTCTTCTCAAATGATTAATATGCAAAATATAGAAAAGCTGAAAGCAACCCAAATCAAGCAAAACTTATTAAAAGGCAGCTAAAACAGGGCTGCAATTGACAGTATTCTCTCATTATCAAAAATATATATACATCTGCCTATAGAAATTAAATACTGAAAATAATGTACTATTCAGAAAATGGAGTGATAATTATAATAAGCAGACTTCATTTAAAATTGCCCTATACCAATTTTACAGCATCAAATTCAGGCACAGATATGGAGAAAATGAAAATGGTTCTCACATTGCTGCTCTTGTAATACTTTGAGAAGACTGCAGCTGCCTTTTGCCCTTGTCTGAAGACAAAGGAAGTCTCAGAAAAGTCTAGCAGAGATTGTTCTATGGCTTAGTTTCATGAAAAGCATCTTGATCAAGCTTAGCAAGCTTAGAAAGGAAAAATATAAAATGTATGTTTTGAGTAATACAGGACACTTGTATGTGAGATAGAGCTGAATCCTATGTTGAAGGAGATAAACAGATTAAGGAAGTGGTGATCTCAGGGCAAGAGCTTACATAGCCAAACTTATCATTTGTGTTTGTAGTTGAACAAAGAATAGTTTTGTCAAGTAGGTGTTTTTACAAGGTTCTGGAATAAACTACAATACAGCAATGGAGGGCACACTTGTGATCCAGACCTTGAGGCTGGAAGACACAGGCTTTTGATCCAGATCTTGAGAAATAGCACCCATGACAAGCTTTGGCCTAGGCATGGTGGTACACACATTTAATTCCAGGAAACAAAGGCAAGCATATCTCTGAGTTCGAGGCCTGTCTTGTACAGAGCAAGTTCCAAGTAAAGAAAAGCATACATCCAGGCACAGTGACCATTACTTTGTCCACCCTTGATGTGATGGCTTGTGCCGTCTTATTGTAGATTGTCAGGTTGTGTAACGCTGATATCCCTTGAGGCCTACTCTTTTCTAAGGGAATGCAGGCAGATGGATGGTGGGTCCAAGAAAGAGTGGCGGCCAGGGCAGGCATGCTGGTGGAAGGGAGAAGAACTGCAGACAGGATGTAATATATGAGATAAAAATATAAAATTAAAAGCACACAAAAAAGCGACTTAGCTGTCATGTCAACCTATATACTCAACAAAATAGTATATACAGAAAATATCACACACACGCACACATGCACGCACACATGCATACACACAGCCACAAATTGGAATATAATACAACACTATTTTGCCAGAAAGAGAATGAAATGTGTTTATTTTCAAGAAAGTGGATGGATATGAAAGGAGCAGACCTGAGTTAAATAAGACTTTCAGGAAAAAAAATTGTCACATTCTCCACATCATGTGTGGAAACCATTTTAAACAAATCACAGTGAATGCAGAATTGTGATGAGAAAAATATAAATGGATTTCAGAATAAATCTCACTACCTTTCATAAAACATAGATAATGAATTTTTAAATATTTAGTAATTTCGTTTGTCTTAGCTTGTAAGAATTATGTTTCACTCTATCATTGTGAAAATGGTTTTTTCACTTCTCTTTTTCTTTCTTTCCCATATTGCCTCTCTCCCTTATGCCCTTTGTAGCTCCATTTCTACTTGCACATGAGATGAAACCATTTGTCCCATCCACTCTCACCAACTCTGCTTCTTTCTCAGACACTGGACCATCAACCAGGGAGCATACACCAGCTGATATGAGGCCTCCAACACATATACAGCAGAGATCAGGTGGGTCTGGGTTGAATCAGAGAAGATGCTCCTAACCCTGTAGAGACTGGAGGCTCCAGGGAGTTTAGAGGTCTGTTGGGGTATAGGGTAGGTGGTAGGGACATCCTCATGGAGAGAGAGGGTGGGGAGGAGGCTGGGATGTGGAATAGTTGGAGAGGACCAGGAGGGGAATAAAATCTGGAATGTAAAATAATAAATAATAAGTAAATAAATAAACAATAAATAAAAGATTAAAACAAAGATACATGAACAGCAATGTTGCAGAGTTAATATTCCAATAGAGTATAAATGCTTTATTGCTGTATCTCAGCATAATTGGAAGCCATCAATTTCAGATGACAATCTCATTAAGATGATTCAGTACACACATCTAATCATTTATTAGTAACAATAATTTGTCACAGTGGAGTTTATACAAATGTTTAAAACAAAGGTCAATTCCATAAAAGCATAGCTGCATTCTTTTGACTTCGGCTACTATTTTCATTTATAAATGATAAAATACTTTAACAGGTGAATACTATATTTTGGTGGCTTTTAAATATAATATAACTGTTAATATAATATAAAATGTTTTTATTTTATTATTCTCTTTCCAGTGTCTTGAACTTTTTGCTCAGAATGAATCACATTTCTGGCTTTGGGACTGTCAGTGCTGCTCAGGACAAGAGTGGGTCTGCATAATACAGCTCTACAGACTAGAACTCTTCCTAACTCCCAAATTGTTGAACTTCAGTGTCACTACTGGAGTTTATGACATCTTGTATGAAAATGCTGCCCTTCTGGGAGGTCCTGGCAAAAACAAGCATGGGTAGTTATGACAACAAGAAGCAGAGCTAGAATTAAATAAGTGTGTTTGTTGAGGCTTCTGTGAGTTTCTGATGCTCCTAAGCTTGCTGATTTTAAATAATTCTACATGAAAACTAAGGTCTTTAGAATCACTCTAACTAATCATTCTTATTAAAATCAGCAATGTATGTATTGCTTAATAATTATCTAAGTAGTTAATTGTTTTCAAAATTAAAAAGTATATAAATAAATGTCAGAAATAAAGCTTTTCATACATTATTAACCTCATGCAAATTTTAATAAGAGATTTAAATAGATTTTAGTAGATTTGATAATTTTATTTTATAGTCTGCTTATAAAAATGCACAGTTTTGGTCAACTTCCCTTTGTACTTAAACATTTTGTAGCCCTGTGAGTTTCACCAGGCACATTCAAAGAATGTGCAATTCCCATTTTCCCCCACTAAAATGTGCTGCATCATTTCTGTTTGAGAGAATTAATGGAAACAAAACTTGACATTATGAGTGTGGACATCTGTCTCTGTTTACATTCATCTGAGATTAATGCAGAAAATGTCAAGGAAAGAATGCAGGGTAAAAATTGTGTATCTTTCAGTTTTACTTTCCTTGCTTATTGCAAAGGGATGTAAAAGACATTGAGCTTCTTGTGTGGCAAGGACTTAACTGATGGATTTATAAAGCAAACAAGCTGAAGGAAAATGCTTTATTGCTCCATGCTGACCATATGGAATTTGTTCTCTGTTTATTGTTGTTTGTGTTATTGTTGTTTAAATGATTCTTAATTTGAAATGTCTGGAATTTAAAACTTGGATTCTTACCAACACAAAACTTTGTTTCAACAAATCCTATATTTTGCTTTTCCTCCTTCCAAACAAAAGAAGTCACACATGTTTGGGTAGTGTGGGATATATCAGAACTGGGAAAAAAAAAACTAGTGATCAGTTTTAAAAACTGATTATTTATCAAAAATAATACAAAAATCTAAACCATATGTTGATTTTTCTTTTTTTTCTCAAAGCAAAGGCTACACATCTTTAGTTAATGTACTTTTTTCCTTTATAGTTCTTGAGTTTTGAATTATATCTATTTACATAGGACGATAGTATCCAAACAATCATATTTTGTTTCTTTAGAATGTATAAAACAGATCCAGATACAGTCACCCATCAGACTGAACCCAGTGACCCCAATGGAAGAGTTCAGGGAAGAGCTGAAGGAATTGAAGGTGATTGCAACCCCATATTAAGAACAATAATATCAACTAAGCAGATTCCACAGGGTTCCCACAAACTAAATCACCAACCAAGGAGTATATATGGAGGGATCCATGGCTCCAACAGCAAATGTAGCAGAGGATTGCCTAATCTGGCAACAATGGGGGGAGGCACTTGGTCCTTTGGAACCTTGATACTCCAGGAAAGGAGGATATTAGAGGGCTGGAGTGGGTGTGTAGGTGGGTGTAGGAGCACCCTCTTAGATACAAAGGGAAGGGTGGGCTGGGATGAGGGTTTTGTGGAGGGTGGAACAGGAAGGGGGATAACAATTGAAGGGGGTTCAGTCTTATGGTTGACTGTGAGTATCTGCCTCTGTATTAGACATATTAATGAAGCAACTTGTATGATTATTTAAATACTATCATAGTATGAAAGGAGCATAACACGAAACTCAAGAACTATAAAGGAAGAAGTACCTTAATTAAAGATGTGTATGATTTGCTTTGAGAAAAAGGAAAAATGTAAATAAATAAAATGACCAATAAAATTATGATAGAAGTAAAAAAATGTTTTTCTTTAGTTGTTCATGTTTTATATACTTTCAAATCTATCATGCATTTGTTACTCTTGTACAAATGAATTCAAATCTCATTTAATTGTTTGTACTATTCTTTATAGTTGTACCTCTAGTTGGAAAACAAAATAAAATTTTAATTTACATATTTATTGCTAGAAACCTGCAAACATTCCTTCTCTCTCTCCCACTCTTCTGCCTTGCTTTATACCAAAATCTCTTAGAATTGTAGATCAAGGGGATAAAAATTGGCAAAGAAGAAGTTGAGTTATCACTATTTTCAGATGATATGATTGTGTAGATAAGCAAGCGCAAGAATAATGAAGTCCACAGATTAATTTGTGGAGCAAGAAACCCAGGAAAAAATGAAAAAATGCATGCTCTTTCTCATATGTAGACCCTATCTTCATATTTTTAGATGTATGCATTCAATTAGTAGTACCTATAAAAGTAAGGGAACTAAGAATGTCCATTGGGATGTGGGAAGCCTTCAAGGAGTCAGGACAGCAGAATATATGTGATTTGTAAACAGAGTTGCAATTGCTGGGAATTTGGAATAGAGAACTTAACAGGTATAGGTTTAGGGGCTTGTGGAAGAGAAGGAGAAGAATGGTTAACCCAAACTAAAGATGTATGTAAACAGAGACTTACTGCTGAGTAAGGTGAAATAAAAATATAAGTTTAAGAAAGAGACTGAGAAGGGAGTTATTCAGAATGTCTGGATAATGCTGTTTCAGAATACATGAATGTTCTCTTACAAAACAAGTCCCTATAACAGTGGTTAAAGATGACACTCTGATATTTTCATGCCCTGTTACTTTAATTTGTTCCCTTACTGTATGGTACTTTTTAACTCTAGCTTGTTTGCTTGTTTATTTATTTGTTTGTTTGTTTGCGAAACTTCATTGTGCAGTGAGTAGTCAGCTACTAACTGACTAAAATCCTGATAGCCAGTAACTGTGGACCTTAAGCCACAAGTGGTTCAACCGTATCCACATTGATTACACCACATCCAGTGCTCAGGGAACCTCAGGGAAGAGTGAGGGCAAGGACAAAGTTCTATCAGTTTATGGGGCACCTCTTGGAAGGAGGAGCAGTATATTCACACTGCACAAATTTGTAGCCTTGCTGAACTCATATGGGCAAAGCCTTCTACAATTCTATACTCATTTATCATTGAAAACACTATAGGAAAATGCAAATATATAGAATTTCTGACACAAACATTACATACATCTTTGGGAGCATGTCCCACTGTTTCACTGGACAATATTCACAGAGTTCAGAGTTAGCATGTGATTTTGAGACAGAAGCAGAACATAAACCAAGTTGCAGTTCCTACCATGACAAATGCATTTTTCACACAGAATTACAGCACTGCAGCTATTTAGAAATCTTTGGCTTCAATCTCAGGTCATGTAATCAATACCTATGTCTTCCTGATTGATAATCTGATTGTGAATAATGTTTTATTATCATTTTAAAATAAGGTCACAAAATGTTACTTAAGGATCTACAGTATGGACAGAGAAAATGAGAAATGATCCTCATGCTTCCATCCTGTTTTAAAACAATTTTCTGGTACTTATAATATTCAAAATAATCCTCAACTTTGCTTTCTTAAATTGTCTTTATTTCTTAAAATATGGCATTCCTCTTATTCAGTTTGCATAAGGAAAATAAAATCACATTTTTGAGTGAGAAGGTTAGATATAATTTTCCGCATTCGTGCCTTGTTCAAATCCACACATTTTGTCCATCTCCCATGTACTGAGCTCCAGGGTAATGAGCACCAGCATTGCTGAGTCTCTCTGGAATGTTTCCTTTGACATTTGGCACATTCTACATGGTATGCCCCATTAAACAGGTAGACATGTTTAAACTAGAATGCCAGCTATGATTTAATGATTGCCTTTCTATCTTCCAGCATGTTGCTGGCATCTCCAAAAACTGCTTGCAACCTTTCCTTCATGCCTTTCAAGATGTATTTGTCTTTGACTAAATTATTTTGCAATTGCGTTCGTGAACATAGGTTTTATCCTGTTTCTCGTTATCTGATACACTCTCTGAAAATATTCTTAAAGTGAACAGATAACAGAAAAAGGGCCCATGAAATCCATGTGGTTTTCTTTTAGGCTTCCCAACCTTCTGAAACTTCCTAACCTGTTCATTTTGGAAATTAGAATAACATTGTGGCATGAGATAATTGGTATTAACATATATTGAGTTTTAAATACTTTAGTACACATAAAACAATAATCAAATAAACCTAATTGAGATGTAAATACAAAAATAAACTTCAAAAGACAAGATAGCCTTTTCAACAAATGGTGCTTGCTCAACTGGCAGTTGGCATGCAGAATAATGCAAATTGATCTATTCTTATCTCCTTGTACAAACCTCAAGTTCAATTGGATCAAGGACTACCACATAAAACCAGATATACTGACACTAAAAGAAAAGAAAGTGGGGAAGAACCTCAAACACATCGGCACAGTGGAAAAATTCCTTAACATAACATCAATAGCTTATGCTCTAATATCAAGAATTGACAAATGGGACCTCATAAAATTGCAAAGCTTCTGTAAGGCCAAAGGACACTGTCAATAGGACAAAATGGCAACCAACAAATTTGGAAAAGATCTTTACCAATCCTACATCTGATAGAGGACTAATATCCAGTATATACAAAGAACACAAGTTAGACCCCCAGAGAACCAAATAACTCTATTTAAAAAATGGACTACGGAGCTAAACACAGAATTCTAAACTGAGGAATACTGAATGGCTTTAGAAGCACCTAAAGAAATGTTCAACATCCTTAGTCATCAGGGAAATGCAAACCAAAACAACCCTGAGATTCTACTTCACACCAGTCAGAATGACTAAGATCAAAAAGTCAGGTGAGAGCAGATACTGTGGAGGATGTGGACAAAGAGGATAATTGAATTATTTAAATCAAACAGTATGTCCTAATTACAGTCCCTCTCCATCTACTCCTTTCAGTTTCTCCACATCTTCCCGCAACCCACATCTGGATACATACCCTTCCTGTCTTTTATTAGAAAATAATAGGCTTCTAAGATACAAGAACAAAACACAAGAGAACATATAATTAGATAAATAAAAAGTCATCACTTTGAAGTTGTGAATAGATAAAACTAGAACTGAGAGGCATGTGAGGCACTTGAGAGGTGTATGGAAGCCTACTGCAGTGGAAAATTAATAAACTATTTTATGGCATTCCTAAAGAAATAATGGTGAAAATGATATACCAACTGGCCAGCTCTTATTACCAAGTAGAGTTTCTAATCCTGGAATTGGGTTATAACTAATTGAGTTGTTAGAAAAACAAATACTATGGAAAAACTCAAACAACAAAAGTTATTGCCACGACAAAAGGTTGCTTTCCACAAAGTGATAGATATCAAAGCCATGTTGCTGAAGTCAACACACATATAACTCATTGATCATGAAGGAGGTTGAGCTGGGTCAAATGTAGAACTTACACCCAAACTTTCTAGGGTCGTGGTACAGAAAGATACTGTGCAAGCTGCCAAAATAGAAATGTAAATACCAAGGTAGTCATTAACCTCTTGACCTATAACTCTGTCCTGCCTGAAAAACTCAGGCAATGGTAGACCAAATCTTGTGCTAGTAACCAACCAAAGTCCGATTTGAGTTAATGCTTTTTTTCTATGAGATGTAACGCATACTTAGCACTGCTTAAGTGACCAAGAATGAGAGACTAGATGGCCTAGAGACCTTGAGTAAAACCAAATAATTTTGTTCTTACAAATAAATTAAAATACTGTTAAAGTTGAAACCTAAGGGCATTCTTCTGTACTCAAACATCAGTCTCTCCTTCAGGGATCATAAGAGAAATTTAATCCTGAAGCAGATAGGAACAAATACTGAAAGACCCCCGAAGGGAGACCCTCACTCAAGTCTCGGGAGTGGCACGCACCCAGTAAGGCACTGAGACCGAATTCGTTGTGATCACACGAAGTTTATTGAAGATGGGATTAAACGAGATCTCAGGCCAGCATGCTGGGGTCGAGACTCATACACCATGCAGGGGTAGAGGAGTTCGACCCCCACCTGAACTTGTGACAAGCTTATAAAGGCAAAAACCATAAAAGAGGGGGGAGGACTGGGGAGGAAATAGGGGAAGTCTAAAGTCATGCATTTACTATTTACTATGTGTTACATTAAGGGACATTCCTGGGGCTTTGGGACATTTCATAGGGGCTGTTGGGACCCCTGTGGTTATTCCAGGAGCTGTTTTCCTTAAGAGAGTTGTTTTCCTCTCAAGAGTCCCAGGAGGGGGTGGGGGGTGTTTTTCTCTAGAGTTCCGGGACCGCCGCCTGCAGGGGGCGGAGGCCCAAGATGACAAAAGGTGACAAGCCCATGTCTTTACAGATAGCTATTAATTAATTAATTTTTTAATTCTTCAATACAAAGATGTGCAACCAGTCACATTTTCTTCCTCATCATCTCCACTTCCTGCTGGATCCAATTGGTTCTATCTCCTACTCCAACTACACCTGTGTAATCTATTCTATTTTTCCTTCCCAGGGAGATCCATGTGTATTCTCCTAAGACATTTTCTTTATTCCTATATTGCTAATGGATTGTAGCTTAATTATCATTTATCTAGTAGCCAATACCCACAGTTGGTGAATAAATATCATATCCATATTTATGGGTCTGGATTATTTTACCATGGATGATTTTTTCAAGTTCTATCCATTTCCTTCCTAGTTTTATGAGGGCAGTTTTGTAACTGCTATGTGATAATCCATTTAAATGTACCCAAATTTCTTTATCTCCTGTAGAGGTCCATTTATGTTTTTTGATCTTCCTGTAGATTACAAATAGAGTAGTAATGAACATAACTGAACAAGTACCCTTGTTATAGAAAGAAGTAAATTGTGAGTGTGCTCAAGAGAGGAAAATCTGGTACTTGGAGTACATCAGGAAGATCTTGATCTTGCAGTAGATTAATTTTCATCTTTCTGAGGAAATGGCACACTGATATTCATAGTGGCTATAAGGTTTGGTCTCCCACCAGCAATGTATGAATGTTCCCCTTGTTCTACATCTTCATCAACATTAGCTGTACTTTGTGTTATAGGCATGCTGACATTTCTCCCATGATCATGATTGGTAAAACTATCTAAAATAGTGAAAATAATGATCCGATAAAAAGCAATTTACATGCCCAATTTTCTGAGGAACCGCCAAACTGATTTCCAGAGTGGTTTTACCATTTTGCAATCCCACCAACAGTGGAGGAGTGTTCCTCTTTCTCCACATCCTCGCCAGCACTTGTTGTCTCTTGAGTTTTTAATCTTAGCCATTCTGACTGGTGTGAGGTGGAATCTCAGGGTTGTTTTGATTTGCATTTCCCTGATGACTAATGATGTTGAACATCTCTTAATGTGTTCTCCGCCATCCGATTTTCTTCTGGTGGGGCATACCACTCCTGGGCATGTACCCAGAGGATTCCCCTGCATACAATAAAGACACATGCTCCACTATGTTTATAGCAGCCTTGTTTATAATAGCCAGAAATTGGAAGGAGCCCAAATATCCCTCAAAGGAGGAATGGATACAGAAAATGTGGTATATTTATACAATGGAATACTACTCAGCAATTAAAAATAATGAATTCATGCAATTTGTAGGTAAATGGTTAGACCTGGAAAATATCATCCTGAGTGAGTTAACCCAATCACAAAAGAATACACATGAAATGCAATCACTAATAAGTGGATATTAATGAGCCCAGAAGCCCTAAATACTCAAGGCACAATTAGCAAGTCAAATGATTCCCAAGAAGAAGAAAGGAGAGGACCCTGGGCCTGTAAAGATTGGATCCAGTTTTGTAGAGAAACCTTGGGGGGAGGGGAAATGATTGGGGAATAGTTGGGGGGGAGAAAATTATGGGACGTATGGTGGGGGGGAACTGGGAAAGGGGAAACCCTTTGGAATGTAAACATAGAATATAGAAATTAAAATTAAAAAAAAGCAATTTACAGATTCAACCCATTTTCCATAAAAATTACAACATGATTCATCGCAGATCTTAAAGAACAATTATCAACTTCATATAGAAACACACACACAGATACACACATGCATGCACACACATACATACACACACACACAAACACACACACACACATACACACACACACACTCACAAAACCAAATGAAAAACTCCCAGAGTTGCAAAAATAATACTGAACAATAAAAGAAGTACTAGAGGTACCTATATTCCTGATTTGAAATTCTTCTACGAAGGTATGTTAATAAAATTTCACTTTATTGGCATAAAAATAGATATGTTGATCAAAGAAATTTAATTGAAGATCTAAACATAAAATTACACACTTTTGAATATCAGAATTTTATGATGATTCCAGAAATAAACACTGTGAAAAAAGATAGCTACTTCAACAAGCTGTGTGACAAATTGATTGCTGCATGTGGAAGGATGCATACAGACCCATAATTATTATCCTGTACAAAACTCAAGTCCAACGGGATCAAAGATGACAAAATAAAACCAAATTCCCTGGACCGGGTAGAAGACACAGTGGGGAATAAGATGAATCTTATTGGGTCTCTGCCTCTTATAAAAGCACAAAGAACAACAAATAATAACCAGTACCTCGTGAAAATGAAAAATTTACAACAAAATAAAGGACACTGTAATTTGGACAAACTGGCAGCCAGGGAATATTTATTTATTTATTTATTTATACCAAAATTCACATCTGAATGAGAACTAATATGTTTCCTTATGTTAATATTTCTGAAAAATAAGTGGCTGAAATTTAATAAAAAATTGATACTGCAGATATCTTTACATTTTAAAATATGAGTATATACTTGTATCCAACAAAAAGACTTTGAACCATTTGTTACAGTAATATAATAATCATAGCTCTTATTGGTTATAATGGTACTTGCTAATAACATGCAGAAAAACAAGTTCCCTAAAATATGCTTTTTCCGGTTAGGACTTACTGAACTCACACAAGTGCAAAGATCGACTTGTCTTGATTGTAAGATTTGCATTCTTTATTTTCAATTTGATGTTATATTGTGAATGTGACCTTAAGCTCTAGAGTGACAATACAGGTTCAATTGCTGTTAGTTATCCTCATGAAAACAAAGGATTATCTGAAATCTACCACATAATCAGCTAATTATTATTCATGGCTGTGGCAGCAGAGGAGATGAATTTGCTAATGTCTAGGTTTCAGTGCACATCAATAATATTATTTCCACTATTTAACCCAGGTGCCATTTCTCTTTGAAAATACTTTCAGATTCCTACAAAGGAAGCATGGTAAATAACAAGAAACAAAGTAAAATGTAAGTTTAATTTCTGTTAGGATTGTCTGTTACATAAACTAAGACATAGCAAATATTAAGTTTACCCTTGTAGTTGACTGTAACATCTCAAACAAGAATGGAACAAACATTTCTATAAACAAAATACCACAGAAATGTGCCCGATTCACGAGATCCCATCTCTGTGGAAACAGAAATGCTTCAGAGAATTAAATTTCAGTTTTAAGGTTCTTCTTGTGTGCTATAAAATGTGCATTATTGCAATCTTGTTTCCTTGTTTTTTATTGGTAAGGAAGATCTTGCCTTTCTTTACTTTTACAAATCATCTAAATTAATGCTGTGTAATTTTCCATTGTGTTTGATAAAGTACTTATGAAAATTAATAAAATTAATTATTAGGAATTGGGGATGATTTTTTTACCTCCTGAAAGCTTAGTTTATTGGCTGTGGCGGTATCTTAGAGAGTGTTTTAGCTCATCATTTATATAGCATTTGATTAACAACCAAATATTTTCTTGTTTCCAGCACATTCAAGCTCCCTTAGGATATCTTGGTGCTAAAAGTTGTTCTTCATTAAAATTTAACATAGACTACTGTAACAGCTGAAATACAGGAGTACATTTGAAACTTAAGAGTAGTCCATTTGCTTAAATAATTAATTTAAGCATTTTTGAAGTATGAATTTATACGGATTAAAAATTTCGCTTTGATCAAATTTTTTTCTTTTATTGATTTGTTAAGATACTAATAAATGTTATACTGAATGGGGAGAGCTGAAGGCCCTGAAGGAGATGGCAACCCCATCGCAGGATCAACAGAGCCAACTAATCTGGACCTCTGTGAGGTCTCACAAACGGAATCACCAATCAAAGGAAACAATGCAAGGTCTGGAATGGAGCCCCTGATATATATGCAGCACACATATCGCTCAATCTACATATGGGTCCCCAACAACTGCAGGGGAGACTCTCATTAAAGCTGTTCCCTGTCATATCAGTTCTAGCTCTAGTGGGGGAGGATGTGCCTAATCTGGCAGAGACTTGATGTCACTAGTGTGGTTGGAGCCCAACCCCAGGGGAGCCCAACCCTCTCAGAGGAGATGGGGAAGAGGGCAGGGGATAGGGTCTCAATGTGTGTGTGTGTGTGTGTGTGTGTGTGTGTGTGTGTGTGCATGTGTGTGTGATAGTTGTGCTTGATATGTAAATTAATTATTTAATTAATAAAAATAACTTTTCTATTGCTTGAAGTTAGATAAAATACTGACTTTTGCCCACCACAGTATGTTTAAGTGTATAACTGTAATGTCTTTTCTCCTTTCTGAAATTGGGGTTTTGAGACAAATTAAAGTTTTCATGATTTATTACTTGTTCAAAATTGTTCTTTCTTCTGTTTAATTTGTTTTGTTCTGTTTTGCTGATTTCTATACTAAGAAATTTGGTAATGAATAATCTTGTATAGACGAATAGAGGTATACTGAAACTTGACAGGGTGAGATTTACCTTCTTTTTTCAAAAGACAGGATAACTTATGACCCAAAAGGCTGCAGGAGAAAATACAGGAGATGAGGGGCACTGGCATGAGCACTGCAGGCTACCAGCTCAAGATCAATGGAGGACTCAGAGGGGTCTGATGGGAGACAGGAAGTAGCCAACTTTCCCTGTCAAATCTCCAGACAGGAAAGGTAGGGGATTTACTTTGAAATGAAAAGCTTAGAGAGTTTCTCTGATGGGTGAACCAAAAAAGAATCCAAAGCTTTTCAGAAACCAAACAAACAATAGAAAAATGACATGTATTTTATGGCTATAAACACAGTATGGATCTCATTAAAACAACAAATGCAGGAAACAGATGGAATGGGACACAGCATAGTCATATCAACCAAATAGATGAGCTTATAGAAACAAGGATGAAGGAGATCTTAAAGATTTTATATTACAAAGACTGACCAACCAAAAATATGATGACTGTCTGTAGTTGGAATCAATACAGATTACTATGGAAAATAGGCAAATACAAAACAAAACAAAAAAAGAAACAAGAAAATAATACATGGGAAAGATTTGGCATCAGGTCCTTTGAGCCTAACATGAAAGCTTATAAACAGTGACATTAATAATGAGAAAAGAATAGCATGGTTGCAAATTTATATTCTATATTGGAGAAATATATACTCCAAGCAGTAATTTTTAAGACTTATGAAAATATTCTTGAGATAATAGAATACAAGAATCATAATGAATTTTCTTCCTGTCTCTTTTTGGATTCTACAAAGATCACCAAAAGATATGGACCCAGACAACTTATATTCTTAGAGATCATCAGGATTAGATAATAGAAAACAACAATGACAACAAAAACAACAACAGCAACAATAACACGAGAACTGATTATAGACCAGGATAGATAAATTAATTATTCATCTCATAAATTTTCTTATAATCCAAAGTGCTATGAATATATCCAGATACGTATCCAGTCTACTATAATGAAATAAATGCAGGGATGCTCAGGATAGTATAGACATTGTAGTTTAAAGACTCAAATATCTGATATTGTTCAAAGATCTTCAATCCCACAAAAAGAATAGAAATCCTTCCTAATTGAATATTTTAAATTCTTGAATATTGTTAGTGTTAACAGACATCATGCTCATAAGGGTAGATTTCACTTGTTAAAGGACTCAGCATGTCTTTCTGCTCCTGTGGGTTGTGATAACTCTACACCAATTTAAGCTGTAAATATTATAATACTTTCATAAAATAATGACATTGATATAGTTTCTAATGGGAAATAGGGCTTTCCAGTATATATTGTTTCATTTTGGCCTAATAGACTAGAATGAAAGGCTCGGCTTCTCCAGCAATATCTTCTGTGTACACACAGGATTATTTCAGTCTATTAAGAACAAGCACTCCATCTCCAGCTCCTATGCATGATTAAACATTCTGTATCAGAGAATTTTACCCTGACATCCATCTCAGATTATTACAGATCATATATTGAATAGAAGACATCATTGAAAAGCAGCACATAGATCTGCAAGTGTGAAAGTATCAACAGAGCATGAGTTGACATGGAAACTTCTGTCTGCTCAAGATCATATGTAACTACAAACATATGTAACAATTTTGTATTAAAAAATTCTTTTTTTTAATTTTTATTTTCTATATTCTATGTTTACTAATCAACATTAAGCAGTCCCAGTAAATTGATAGAAACATTCTTATACTTTGTTTCTATAAAAACTGCATCAAGAGTTTTCTTCCATGTGTAATTCTGTAGCAAGTCTTTTGTAATCCTAGTTTATATTGAGACAAACTTTTGGGATTCCAATTATGATAGAGAAATAACACTTCTAATAAAGAGGTTTCCTACTGTAACAAACCCAGAGAATTTGATAGCCAGTACTCCAGCTTAGGCCCAAATAACTGACCACTATTATACACGACTTGCTTTATCAACAGAACTTTTAACTCTTCAGTGTATTACACATAAATTGATTTTTGAAAAATGCAAAGTAGCAGGGCCAAGCTTCTTACTGTGGTGTTGGTGAATTATTTCTACCTCAACATTGAGTATTCCTTATCAATGGTCTTCAATCAATTGGAATTCATAATCATAGCATACAACACTCTGTCAAAAATAGTATTTCCCTGACAGCAGATTATTAGCTAGCTACCACTTACTAATTGCTACTGATAATGTAAATGAGTAACTCAGGACAAAATAAGAGATACATACTTTATGAAAACATGTACAACAGTTTACATTTTAACTTTTATCAGTTTATATATAGCTATGTATGTGTCCAAACATAGCTCTAGAACAGCAATGCTATCTATGTAACACATTAAGTCCCACAAGGAGAAACAATGTAGCTCTTTCTGCAAAGAAGATGTTTGCCAAGAAATCTGTCTCAACAATCCATAAGCAGCTAGAACGAGCATATGCAATTTCTTATGAATTCCTTACAATCGATAGCATTTGGTAAATAGAGGATAATAACATGGAGAATGTGAGGAAATGTCATCCTGAAACTTTTATGAAAACACACATTTATAGAAGGTAGGCATATTGTTCTGTATATTTAAACCAATTGAGGTTAAACATGGAATGCACCTGGACTTGACCCTAGAGATCATACTGAGAGGCTCAAAATTCTTTTTTTTTTTCATGTTGACTTTGATTTGAATGGCGTTAAGGCCATTAAAAGTTAAAGAATTCCAGTAATAAAAATCCATCCAGTATTGTAGACCCAGAACAGAGAAATCGTGGGGGGGAGGGAATGAGTGGGGAATAGCAGGGGGGAGAGGAATTATGGGACATATGGTGGGGGGTAATTGGGAAAGGGGAAAACCTTTGGAATGTAAACATAGAATATAGAAAATTAAAAAAAAACTAAAAAAAAAAAATCCATCACATGAAACCGATCTCAAAGTAATGTAATTTCTCTCTCGAAATTATAAAGAGTCTGAAGTCAAGAACTAAAAAAGGCCAAGCTCTCATATACACCTTCTTTGGTTGTTACAAATCCATGGTTTCTCTTGGCTTGTGGATTTCATTATAGCGTTTCTTGTTCTTTATGGCTTCTGTGACTTCATATTAAATTCCTTTTTCTTTAAATGTGTCTTGATGTAAAGTCTATTAAATCTTATATAACAATACTAGATATATTAAAAGCATTAAATCTATACTAGATTAAAAGACCCTTTGACCCTAGAATACTTAATTATCTTTCCATATATATGCATTCACATACATTCATATGTATATAACGTTTTGAAAATGCTATCGGTTAAGAATTCAACAGTGTTGAATGGAAACTCTTCAAAGTACATGAGTTACCTTTCTGCAAATATGATCAAATATTATATTCCTAGGTTAATAAATCCTGAAAGAGTTCATCAATTTGATTAAAAAATGGTATTCATATTTTCTATCACTTTGTTATTGTTTTTATTTTTTACAGTCCATAATATATTCCTCCACCCTAGTCCACCCTCCTATTGTTTCACATCCCATACTTCCTCCCCACTCCCTGTCTCAATATGGATGTTCCCACACCCCACCCAACCTGATATCTAAACTCCTGGGGCCTCCAGTCTCTCAAAGGTTAGGTGCATCCTCTATGAATAAACAATAGACCCGGCAGACCTCTACTGTATGTGGGTTGGGGGCCTCATATCAGCTTGTGTATGCTGCCTGTTTGGTGGTCCAGTATTTGAGAGATCTTGTGGGTCCAGTTTAATTGAGACTGCTAGTCCTCTTACATGATTGCCCTTCTCCTCAGCTTCTTTCAGCATTTTCTAATTCAACAACAAGTTTCAGTTGCTTCTGTCAATTGGTTGGGTGCAAATATCTGCATCTGACTCTTTCAGCTGCTTAATGAGTCTTCTGGAGTATGGTCAAGTTAAGTCCCTTTTGTGAGTGCTCTGAAGCCTCAGAAATAGTGTCAGACCATGGAACCTCCCCTTGAGCTGGATCCCACTTTGGGCCTGTCCATGGACCTTCTTTTCCACAGGCTCTTCCCCATTTCCATCCCTATAATTCTTTCAGACAGGAACAATTATGGGTCAGAGTTATGACCATGGGATGGCTCACGTCACCCTCATTTGATGTCCTGTCATCCTGCTAAAGATGATCTCTATAAGTTCCCTTTCTCTACTATCATGCATTTCATTTAAGGTCTAATCTTCACAATGATTTTAGTATTTGAAAAGTTTGAATTGAAGACTCAGGGCATTTAAACATTCGATCATCAATTTTGGAGTAATATTCCTATAAGTTGTTTGATATGCTGAAATATTAGGTGGTCTTTAGAAATTTAATTTGCTTAGAAAGATAACAATGATCATAAAATGCAAAATTTGTACTTAGTTTTGGACTTTTTAAATCCTAAAATACTACATTTATTTGATCTTTGTCAATTCAAAACCAAGAAAATGCATCATTATCATCATGAAATTTTGCAAAACATAATTCAATTGCTAAACCTGACATTATATTGATCACACAAACATGAATCAAAAAGGCATATTAATAATTAGCTTTTGGTGTCCTGGTGATTGAGGTTATTGGTGTTTCCATTATTCTATTTGTGATGCCTTATGCTTCATTTCATAGAGACATTGAGTTATAATTACAAAGTTACTCAGTTAGTATTATTAGAGAAGAACGAGTCCAAGAATTGTCCTCTATATTACCTAAACCAAAGTCATTTCAACCTCACTTGTGAGGCAGATGTGGTGGCAGATAGCCTGCAATCCAAAGACTTGGAAAGATGAGGCAGAAAAACCTGGAGTTCAAGCCCAGCCTTGGGATATGTACCAAAACTTAACATACTGGGGGAAAAGAGCTTCATTTACTTTAACCTAATTTTCTTTTTTTCTTTAAAGAATATTATAGCTATAGAAATTTTATGCTTGGCAATTATTAAACTGTAAGCCTTTTATTTTAAAATACCTGGATTTTGTCATGTTTACCTCAAAAGTTCCAAAAAATAAAAGATATTTATATTCTCTCTCTCTCTCTCTCTCTCTCTCTCTCTCTCTCTCTCTCTCTCTCTCTCTCTCTCTCTTCTATGTCTTTCTCTCTGACTGTCTCTGTCTCTGTCTATCTTTGTATGTTTCTATCTCTCTCTGGATGTCTCTATTTTTCTATCTCTGTCTCTCTCGGTATGTATTTGTGTGTGTATGAGTGTAAGTCAAAGTATTTCAAGAATGTCACACAACCATATTGTCCTCTATGTCTTGGGGTATAGCAAGTAAGTTTAAGAGAAATGTATGTCTCCGGATGAAATCCAAGTACAGGGAAGTTGCTGTATAAATTAGTTTTGAATGAATATGTTGTTTCTCAAATGCCTACATTCATAAAAAATCTTACAGAAATGAGTATTTGCTAGGCAGTCACAACATTTAGTATTCCATTGATCTAAAGGTCAAATAACCTTTGAAGTGATAGATCACAGATCAGTAGACATAATTTACTTCTGTGTGCCTGCTAACTCCCAGTTTCAATACAAATGTAATTCTATATTGTCCCTATTTGGGTTCTATAGTCTTGATATAAGCCGAAGTTGTCTACAAAGAGATATCCCAACTGAAAAAAATGACTTAACTTTAGCCTGCTCCATTGCCAAGACGGTTTAATTCTGTTAATGGGAAACTCCTGAGGTGTATCTACATCCTCTACCCAGTGTCATTGCTTTTTCCCACTGAATGATTTTTGCTAATTAATTATTTTTACTTACATTCCAAATGTCTGTGCTCCTGGTTTTTTCTGGTAACGTTCTCCCCCTCCCCACGCCCCATTCCCCATCACCTTTGTCTCTGAGATTGTGTGCATCCCTCAGAGTCCTCCCAACATGGAGCATCAAGTCTCTACAGGATTACGCACATGCTCTCCCTCTGATGCTAGACAAGGCAGTCCTCTGCCAGGGACCTCTGACCAGTCCAGCCCATATATGCTCTCTTGTTGGTGACTCAGTTTCTGATATCCCCATTTTCTTTGTTAGTTGGCACTGTTGTTATTCCTATGGTGTTGCTATCCCCTTCAGCTCCCTCAGACCTTCCTCGAATATTTCTGTAGGGGTCCCAGACCTCAATCCAATGGTATCTGCATCTGTCTCAGCCAGCTGCTCTTAATGTTAGCCATGCTATACTCCTGTCTGAAAGCACAGCATAGCATCTATACTGTTAGCAATTAATGTCTAGATAGTTGCAAGGACTTAAAGAATTTTCATTTCTTAACATTAACTCCTCCTTTTCTTTCTTTCTTATTTTCTTTCTTTCTTTCTTTCTTTCTTTCTTTCTCTCTCTTCTTTCTTTCTCTCTCCCTCCCTCCCTCTCTCTCTTTCTTTCTTTCTCATTCTTTCTCTCCTTTTCTTCTTCCTACTCCTCCTCCTCCTTCTTCTTCATCTTCTTTCTACACTTTGTCCCTCTCTTGCTCTTCTTCCACATGGTCTTTGTCCTCCTCTCCTTCTATATCCATCTGTTTTTCTTTCTCTTCACCCACTTTATTCTCTTACCCTTCCCTCTTTACTCTCTACCCTACCTTTTGTGTTTTGGCAATTGAGATAGAGTCTACCCTATAGCCCTGGGGGATCTAAAACTCCCTGTTATCTTGTTTTATTTACCAAAGTTCTGGCTATATATGAATGAGAAATACTTTTTATTATCCATTTTTCTAAACTTACACAACAATTCAATATGAGAATATGGAGAATATGACTTTTTCTTTTGTGTGCAGTGACACATATACCAAATGTTTTTTTCATAGTTTCTAGTTGGAAAGACTTTGCTTCTGGATAAAGTCTTTGATAAATATATAATAGTAAGACATGCTATTTTAAAATATATTCAAACTTGTTGAGATTTGAATGAGCCAAATTAAATTTAAACAAATTTATTTTTGAGATATTATTAATTTAAACTAATTCTAACTTGTGCGCTTAATTTTATCCATATCCTGTTTATGTCTTTAGTGCTTCATCCTTAATCTTAAGCCTTCATACATATCAGTATCTGCCTTTGGTATTGAATCACTCACATTTTCTATAGATGGAGTAAAATTTAAATACTCATGATTTATTTATTTTAAACAAAAGATATCATTTTGAATATTTGCAATTATTATTTGCTTTCACATTATAAAATGTATAAATATTTCTATAACAAGCCATTGGAATTCTCTTTATAGTTTTTGTTCTTTGGTTCACTTTCATTAAATCCATGTCATACAATTTGTTCAAATTAATTCATTTTTTAACATAAAATCTTCTCATAAAACAAATCTAAGGTTTTTTTCATGAGAATTTGAATATATTACAAATTAAAATTATACAGTAATAGTTACAGGTTTATTCTTCACTTAAATTGCATCTCATTTTCACTTTTTATGATGGCTGCATTTTTTTTTTCACAAAAATCATACAGCGGGGACTGAGAGTTGGTTCTCCTGTGAACAGCATTCACTCTTCTTCCAGAGTACCTGAATCTGGTTACTGGCATCCTGTGTATGCTTGCATGCTTGAAACCATGCCAGTATGTTGTGTATACTGTGTATGCTTGAAACCATCTGCCCTTCCAGTTACAGGTAACGTGATAACCTTTCCTGCCCTCTGTGGATACCAGTGTACAGATGAAATTACCTATACACATAAAATATAATAATATTTTTTAACAAAATGAATGACAAAGGTCTGTGTAGAAACAGAAGATGGAAATGAATTTGATCCCATGATATAACATTGATAAAACTATATCAGATGAAATGAATGCATCTCAGTTATGACACAAGAAATGTTCCTGTAAGTTTGACACTTCAACTTCACAAAACTTCACGAAATCCATGAGTGATACATCCCGTCGGTGTAACATAGTTAAGTGATTCTGACCACAGGAAGAATAATGATAACACAGTTAAAAAAAATCTCAATATTGTCAGTTTATAATGTTATTATATATTAAGATAAACAGAACACGATAAGTGGTCTGCTATGTTTGATTGCTGACTGTGTCTGACTAGATGACAGGAGCACAATGTCTTTAATGTATATTTGGTGACAGACAACACAGTTAATTCTCACTTGAAACAGAAAACAGTGCTAATTAGCATTTGTAAGGAAATACAAGAGATCCACTTTAAAATTAAACATCGTTGTGGAGAGTATTACATTTTGTGTTCATTTTAAGTTTCAACACAAGTAAATAAGTTCAATACAGTTTCTTCTTACGTAGATCAATAAAGTGAAGTTTCTTCTTCAGTCCACACAAATCCAAGCACAAGAGCTACTTCATTCTGAGTGTTCACTTGAATATGTACTTTGATCAGACTCTGAGCTGTGAGAATGGATCTCTTCTGTGAACCTGATAGCAAATGACCAGTTCTTAAGAGGTTATTTACCACGGGGATGCTGACATTTATTCACCTGTGCCTGAAACGTCAAGTACAAAAATAAGTTGTATATGTTTCTGCCCTCTGATGTCATCATTACAGGACCAGTTGCATATAGCTGTCTATGACTGACCCAGTGATTGACACTCTCAAATTATTTCACAAGTTCAGCCTGACTATAACTGATGGAGCCATGGCTTTCTTTATTAAAATAGTAGAACCTGACAGGTTTCTCAACTTATCATGGGCTATTAATGACGAAGTGGATTTACATGGGAGAATGTCCAAGAGCTGTCTATGGAATACACTTGTTATAAATGAATACAGCTGCCATGGCATGATCCCTGCTTCCATCCATTAAGAGAAAGGTAACAGCACTAGCATTTCTAGACTGCATTGAGGTATGAAACAAAGTTTTACCCATTTACTATCACTGTGCTATATTTTGATTTTCTTCATTATTAAGAGGGAGTCCTATTGCTGCCATACTGGAAAGTCTGTTACTTTATTGTCATTCATCAATCCTCAGTTGCTCTACTATACAATTATTTGAATTAAAATGCAAAGTGTGCTACCACTTGTCAAATCCTCACGCATAAAACCAATTTATGAGGTGGTGTAAATTCAGGGAAACAACTCTTTTTTTTAATCACCATCTTTAGTTTTGTGTTTCTGTTCTCATTGAAGCAATATGGATGAGCTATAAACACACAGACATGTAAAATCTGAACAAATTTGATCTTATTTTAAATCACAATGCTGCATAAACTTCCATCATAATATGAGGTAGCAAGATTGTTACTATTGGAACCACTGGGGAGTGTATCTACGACTTAAAAATCATTTACTATTTAATAATTCTGTTTCATTTGTATCTTCCAATAATAGGTATTCTTGAAAGGAGACAGACAGGAGAGGCAGGTCTCTTTCTAAGCTGTTTTATTCTATAATCCCTGAAAGCTGGTTCATGCCCAGTATTTCTTTACCACTGCATGTTTCTCTCTTTTTTATTGCACATTGCTGTGCCATGGAACTTTGTACAATATTTTCTTGACCCAGGAGTCAGCTATGAATGTGATTTCTTCCTTTGTGTTTCTTGAATTCTCATAAAAGTGACATCCTGTTGTTCTTTAAAAAAATGAAGTTTCACCTTATCTTTCTTGACCGCATGGATATTTTTAAATAACTGCATGTTTTTACCAATCCAAAAGGCTATTATTAATAAATCTTTTCTGTCTTTGATATTTGTATTTGAGTATTTAAATTTATATCAGTAAAACAACCAAATAAATAATCAAGTGCCCATTTTACTACTTACTTAATAAACTTCTAGCAAAAACGGTGTAACCAGATACCTCTTTTTATTAAAATCTTTTTTTAAGCCTGTAGAAGTTCAAATCTGTTTCTAAGTCCAGGAATGCACCTTTGTTGTTTCTTGATATTTTTTCCCCTTCATGGTCATTTTTTAAACTTTTAACATTAATGCGATATCTTCACAGCTAATGGTTTGTCTATTCAGATTCTTAGAAGATAGCCCATGAATTTCATCTGTGGTGACTGGGTATGATTATGATTGTTGATTTAGGGCATTGTGCTGGAAGCCAACACATCTAAGTCTACATATTGGTAACGTTTTAAGTCTAAATTTCTTTTCCATTTGTGAAAATTATTGCCATGGAACAGTAATATTACTGAAAGAAAGTATACTGGTGGAGAGGAGATCATTAGTAAAAGAACAAAGAGTGGAACTTTTGTACTATATTTTGTATGGATCTTAGCAAAACGCGTTCAACATTCTCAAACCGATACCTGCTGAATGTGGCAGCCTCAAGCAACAGATCTTCAGGGAGTCACCCAGTGACCCAATCCTTTGACTAACACTGACTTTTGTTCATCTATAGTTGCCCTTATGTGCACAACCCAGATTTCCTCAACCTTCTGTTCATGACAGACATTTCACAGCAGGAAAATGTATGTATAGCACCTCACACTAACCTTCTAGAAATTCATATGATGTTAATCCAGACTTAATTCCTTCATGCAGAGCCAACCTTTTGCAGTGAGACTATCTACAAGGAGAGTTTTTTTTTCACACCTAAAACTACATGTCACAAAACCTGATAACATCCTCTCACATCCTATACTCCCATCCCCACCCCCTTTCTCAGCCATAGCCATTCCCTGAGCTTCAGGTAATGTCCCAGTTATTGCCCAGGACACTGACCTATTGCAGTGTGCTTAATTCATTCTCTCTCCCATTCAGGGAGAGAGACTAAATGTGTCTGCTCTCGAATAATCCCTTCCTCTCTTTGTGTAGTGACAGACTACCCACTAAAGTGATAACAGTGATAACATTAAAATTGTATAAATCACCTCTGACCTCGTATCTTCATGGAGAAACTTGTTTCTGATTCTCTTTATTCCACACTAGGGTCTAAAATTATGGTTGTTATCACTTTGCGATTCAAAAAAAAATCACTTATATAATCTTGCAATCCTCCTCCAGCAAATTAGTAATTGTCAAATTTAATTGAACAGTGTGTTTAAATTTTTCTTCTCCATGGACATACTTTTACTTCTGAATTAGTTTCAAATGTCTTTATGGTTGGCTATTTGCCTATTTTATTTAATTTTAATATTATTTCATTTATATTTATTTTATTATTATATTTTGCCTATTTTGTTTTAATATTAACTTGGACTATGGCATGGAGAACATGGGTATCTCATCTCATCTCTCTCTCTCTCTCTCTCTCTCTCTCTCTCTCTGTCTCTCTTTCTGTGTGTGTGTATGTGTGTTAGACACTTATTGTAAAGCTTCATTTATTACAGAAATTCATATCTTCCCAAAATGTATATAACCACAAAGTATAGGTTTTCAAACACAATTAATATATCCACAGCACAATCCTTCACCTGTGGTTTAGAAAACATTGCAAATTGTGTTACAGAAATATTCTAAGAGCCAGATGAACCAGATATTTGCTGAGCGATTACGCACAACTTTTAATTGTCATGATTTTGAAACAATATGATTACCTAAACATTACCTAAGTAATGACAATACCAATTAAACTGTCAGCGTTGAAGAGGGGGTTGTATTGTAAGACACCAATCTCGATTGAGTTACAGGAAATTTATAACTACATAGAGTAGGAAAACCAATCTTCATCTGTGAGGAGCCTCTTAATTCATTATTCATGCACCGGAAATTAATCAAGATATGAACTCAGCAGAACATAAATCTTTATTTATTCATGTATGTATGTGTTTAACAGTAATAATTATGTAACAAAGGACACTAACTAGATAGCAACTCAGGAGTGAGAAAAAAGCTGGATATTTTAAAAACTACATTAAATCATAGGCACATAAATTATTGTAGAATGTTATGAAGAAATGCTTCGAATTTATTTGATTAAGGGTTAAAGCACCTTGAACATTATCCTTTTGAAATCATCCATTTCAACTTGAATTTAAAACTAATGCCAGTTTTCTAGTACATTTTGTAAAGAGATAAATTTCTTGTTCATACAACATCCCTTCAAACTTTTCCCCTTCATTAATCATCCCTGAGCAGAAAATCTCCTCATGAAATTCACTCACTTACAAGTGAAACATAACATCTTACTCTCATTGTATTGCCAGGTTCTAGATATGTAATGTTCTCCTTTGCTTTAACAACTGTTTAAATTATCCTCACTTCCCTTGCATGACACACTAGATACAGGACTTTTTGTCCTTCATTGAAGAACCCTAAGTAGCAGTTTCTATATCCCTATGTTTCAGATCTTTTCAGTTTTCTTTTTTCAAAGTGTGAATTTGTGGACTGTTCAAGAAAGGTTTGCAGACCCCTCGCAATGATAAAAAATGAATAAGTTAAAGGATATGCATGATATGATCTGAGCAAAAGAAGATGCCTTAAGACATAATTCCAATAATTGAAGACATATGAAGAAGTATTATTGAAAATTCAAGGCTATAATTTTGCTACATAGTGGGTTCCACTACAATAAGCTTTACTTCATGATATCCTGTATCAAAAATTAAAGTGTTGAACTAAACACCAAAAAATTAACACGAAAAAAAAGAAACATGAAAAAAAGAAGAAAGGAAACCTCTCAATGCAGCAGGAAAGCAAAACAAACTAAAAATTAAGGCTAATGAATGAAAGATTGGGATAGATTTCTGTTGTCAAAACACTGCTGTATGGTTTTCCAGCATACTGAAGTAATATTATACAGAGTGATCAGATAGCATTTATTCATTTATGAATACACATGCACACACACACATGCATGTGCTGGTGCACATGTGTAATAACAATATCATAAAGGCCATGAGTTTTGAAGAGAACAAAAGATGTATGTGGGAAAATTTAGAGAGAGAAACTGGAAGAAAGAAACTGAGCCATTATGAACTTTCAAGAAGAAATAATTAAATAACACACTCCACTCCCCACTTAGTTTTTTTCCGTTTATACTTTCTTTGGTGGTATTTGTGTGTGTGTGTGTGTGTGTGTGTGTGTGTGTGTGTGTGTGTGTTTGTGTGTGTAGTATATCATTGTGTGTGGCAGACTAATTTCATTGCCCATGGACAGTGATTTTCTTCTACCCTCTCTTCCCTGTTTCTTTTAGGCAGAATCTGAACTGGAACTCTGTTTTTCCAGCTTTGCTGGCTCACAGCAATGCTCCTGCTCTCAATGCTCCTGCCCACCATTGAGTTGCAGGAAATCAGAACCAACCCACTCTTTACCCTTGGCTTTCATGGATTTATACTCAGGTCTTCATGTTTCAAAGGAAGGATACTAATCCGAACATCACTTACCCCAGATCTCTTTACAAATTCTACTGTAGCAGATTATACCCAACAGTACATTGCATCTATGGTTTCAAGCTCAGATTCCACCGATCACTTCTAATTAAACAGAAATTATATTTAATTTTCTCCTAATTAATTTGGTTAATTGAAAAGATATATGCCAAATTGCTCTTGAAAATGTGTATTATTAAGTAAATTATTTGTTTATATAAAAATACTAAATTTGATTCTAATCAGAGATTAATGAATTCTAGATTAAATGACGTTTTGGTTGGGGTTTTGCTTGTCTGTTTTCTCTACTCTATCTACGTAGTACTAGGTTTCTCATAAAGTTGTAGATAGGATCCGTTAATTAATTATAATAGACAAAACACACCAGTATGTTCATTGATATAACAAAATACCTAAGACTGGATATTATTAGGGGGGTTTGTTATATGGATTTACATCCTGAAGGCTGAGCATTTGACAAATTGAGGCCTGTAGAGAAGAGATGCTGCTTCTGGGTCCATATGAGGTGTTTACAGCACTGCTGCTTCTGTCCATCCCTGGCATCTGAACCATTTTTATAATTTCTTTTAAAATAAGTCTGCTTTTAAAACCTGAGTTTCCTGTAAATGGCATCGATTCTGCTCATTGGCAATGTATCCAATAGCACAAGCACCTCTTTCTAACCTAGCTAAGGAACCATGTCTCCAAACTGTAAGGGGAGGGGGATTCTGTCATTAAGGTCTTATTCTCGATTGGTTCTTGACTTGTCAATAAAGAAGGCCGTGGCCAATTGTTGCACAGGAGGTATAGGTGGGACTTATGGATAACAAGAGGAAAAGGAGACTCAGGGAAAGGGAGAGGGGCTTTTCTGCCATATTCTAGGGGAAAGAGGATACTGTAATCATGTAATCCTCGGAGCAGCTAGTGGCTATGTCCTCTGCTTTGGGTGGCTAGCCAAAGATGTTGGTAGGGGCTAACTGATACAAACCACTAAGGTTAGGGCAGAGGGAGAGACAGAGATGATAAATTATTAAGGTTGTACATTTCTAGGCAGGAGGTATTTGCACCTAGTAATTGGGCCACAAAAGACAAGCAGAGTGTGTTTTTTTATCCATTGATTCAAAAGGAAGCCAGGTTGGGACTGGTGATGATAGATCACAGAGCTAAGTTGGGTGGGACGAAAGGGAGGCCGGAGGGGCTAGTAGCATAGTCACATCTCCCTGGCTAATGCAGTAGTGTGATTTTAAAACTACATGGAACACCAAACAATACTAGTAAATTGAACAAAATGTTAGAATCATGAAGCCACACCATATCATTAAATGTATAGTACCTGGCCAAAGAGTTTGTACATATACCACATTTTCTGTATACATTCCTCTGTTGAGGGACATCTGGGTTCTTTCCAGCTTCTGGCTATTATAAATAGGGCTGCTATGAACATAGTGGAGCATGTGTCCTTATTACATGCTGGGGAATCCTCTGGGTATATACCCTGGAGTGGTATAACAGGTTCCTCTGGTAGTATAATGCCCAGTTTTCTGAGGAACTGCCAGACTAATTTTCAGAGTGGTTGTACCACCCTGCAGTCCAACCACTATGGAATACTACTCAGCTATTAAAAACAATGAATTCATGAACTTCTTTGGCAAATAGGTGGAACTGGAAAATATCCTAAATGAGGTAACCCAATCACAAAAGAACACACATGGTATGCACTCACTGATAAGTGCATATAAGCTCAGAAGCTCAGAATACCCATGACACAATTCACATATCAAATGATGTCCAAGAAGAAGCTGGAGGGGGTTGATTGGGGAACAGGGGGAGGGAAAAGGGCTTATGGGACTTTTAGGGAGGAGGAACCAAGAAAGTGGAAATCATTTGAAATGTAAATAAAGAATATATCTAATAAAAAAGAGAGTTTGTACAATGTTTTCATAATTATATTGCTTTAACTTAATAAGAGAGAAAAAAGAAGTAAATTGAAAGAAATAATGTGGACTAATGAATTAATGAACTTTAATATGAAAATAAAAAACGTAAACTAGTATCTTGCAAACTAGCCTATAGGTTTCCTGTGTTTGAAACATTCTCAGATCTAACACAGTGAAAATTGATGACATTATTTAAATGTCAAAATGAATGTGACTTTAGGATGAATATTTTTCACTTTGACACATATAAATTGAAATAGCATTTTTTATATTCACAGCAATGAATAACTTACATCTTAATGTGTTTTCCTTTGGATTCACTCTTGTGTGGTATGTTCTTGCACGGATGAAATACTTTCATTTTAAAACCCATCTTTACAACTTTCAAGAACAGTATGTAATCTTTACTCTTCTTTGGGTAATGCTAGATGTCAACTTACTCAGGCATCGCTAGCCGGAAGTATCATTGCAGAAGCACATTGACAGAACACTTTTCACTACTGTGAGGGTCTCCCATATTTAGTTAAAAGCAGAATCCACTCACTGACTTATAGGTACCCACATGTAGTGCTCACAACTTGCTGGGATGAAATCCATTAGCAAAGGCATCTCAAGAGCAGAAAGCTTCATGTTCAGAGCGCTAAATCATTACAGTCTTCCTATTGAAGTGTCTGGTGGGTTCTAAGTGCAAAACAAGAAGAAGGGTGGGAAATAGAAATTTCAGGAAAGTTACAGCAAGTAGGTACTTCAAAGAGATTGTAGCTGAAATATAAAGTGCTTAGGAAAGGGAGACTGAAACTGCTTTTAGTGAAAATCCCCAAAGCTTTTGTGAATTCCTCTCTCTCTATTAGGATAAGTATGAACCAGTCAAGAGCCCACTTTATCTAATAAGTCATTCAGTTAACAGCTGTAAGAGGACTTATAATAGTGGTACCAATAATAATGGCCCAGGACAAGAACTTAAGGCTTAGCATCTTTCCAGTGTATTAAATTCCTAATTATCTGAGCGGTTAACAGTTGTGAAACTAAAACTGACTTCAGTGATTTCATAGATTTTGTAGAACTGCTCGTTGGTATGGCGCAAGACACTGTAAGTCTAGAAAATACTTTCTGTTGGCTTTCATGTAGTTTTAGATGTAACATTTGAATATGACAAACTACTGATGTTTATACAATATTTTGAAGCATTAAATGAATGAAAATATAAAAAGTCTATTTTGAAGCCAGACTTTCAATGTTGAAGGAAAAGTTACCAGTAAATAAATTGCAGATTTATTCATCAGTCAATAAATATTAGAGGAAAAATAGACCTAATATTTCAAGAATGCAGAAAATATCACTAATAAGGAATGAAATATCAAACTAATTGTAAACTTTTGGAGCATTTCATGTTCTACCAAGAAAAATCCTTTTTTTCCTCTTTTTTCCCCATTTTTTCATTCTTTTTCTTTCCTTTCTAAAATTAAGTGCTTAACAAACCTATACACATTAGGCTTCAAGTATGACATGAGTCCTTTTTTCAGTGCTCTTTATACCTTATATTATCTAGATACATATTCCTCTCCATAAGGAACCTATATAATTGGGTTTTTTAATTTAGTGATAAATTACCTCTGATTCAGTAAATTACCTCCTACCCATGTTCTGGCAAGATATTAATTAAACTCAGTGGGCCACATGTACATAGAAAAGGTATTTAAAGTGAGAAAGAGACTGGTTCAAGTAGGAATGGGATGTAGATGGGAAAGATTAATGAGGGGAGAAAGTGGTTATTATTCATTATATAAATATATGAAAATGTCAAACAATAAAAATAAGTGTTTATTAATTATAACTTTTACAGATTTTCATAAGAATTTTAATATAGAAAACTACCATAATTGCTCTGAAAAAATGTGATATATTATCTAATATTAGAGTCCACATGTGCAATCTCTGGAAGCATAGCCAAGTTGAATTCTTCTGAGAACACTGAGATGCTGTCTTGAAAACCCCTTGGTAACTATATATGGGATGGATCACCAGGTGGGGCAGTCTCTGGATGGCCTCTCCTTCCACATTGTGTCTCTGTATCTCCTCTCATGGGTATTTTGCTCCCCATTGTAAGAAGAACCGAAGTATCCACACTTTGGTCTTCCTTCTTCTTGAGCTTCATGTGGTCTGTGAATTATACCTTGAGCATTCCTAGCTTCTGGGCTAATATCCACCAATCAGTGAGTGCATTCCATGTGTGTTGTTTTGTGATTGGGTTACCTCACTCAGGACTATATTTTCTAATTCAATCCATTTGCCCAAGAACTTCATTAAGTCCTTGTTTTTAATAGCTGAGTAGTACTCCAATATGTAAATGTATCACATTTTCTGTATCCATTCCTCTTTTGAAGGACATCTGGCTTCTTTCCAGCTTCGGGCTATTATGAATAAGGCAGCTATGAAAATAGTCGAGTCCTTATTACATGTTGGAGCATCTTCTGGGTATATGCCTAGGAGTGGTATATCTATACTACTGTGGATGCCAACAAGTGCTTGCTTACAGAAGCCTGATATAGCTGTCTCCTGAGAGACTCTGCTCGTGCCTGGCAAATACAGAGGGGGTGATGCTCTCAGCCAAACATTGAACTGAGCACAGGGTCTTCAATGGTGGAGCTAGATAATGGACCCAAGGCGCTGAAGAAGTTTGCAGCCCCATAGGAGGAACAACAATATGAACCAACTAGTATCCACAGAGCTCTCAGGGGCTAAACCACCAACCAAAGAGTACACATGGAAGGAGCCCTGGCTCCAGCCACATAGTAGCAGAGGACATCAATGAGAAGAGATGCTCTTGGTCCTTGCTCCTGTATAGGGGAATGCCAGGAGAGGGAAGCAGGAGTGGGTGGGTTAGGTAGCAAGGGGGAGGGAAATGGGATAGGGGTGTTGGAAGGGAAACAAGGAAAAGGGATAACATTTGAAATGTAAATAAAGAAAATATCTAATAAAAATTATATTTAAAAAAAATCAAAGGAAACCCTCTGAGTTGCAGTAAGTCTGTGGATAGAGAAGGAGAAAAACTTTGACCCATTTAAACAATATATTGATAGACACAGATGACATATTGCTCAGAACCAATATACTCTACAGAACAAATAAAGGTTTTCTGCAAAGGATATGCTAATTCCCAAAATACTTCTAAAGAGTTGCTGCCATTTTAATAGGAAGCATGAGCATGGTCTGCAGGAGGCCAGAGCCAGGCGATCTACATGAGGTGTGATATGATCTTCAGTGACTGATAGCTGCTGGATATGTGACTGCTCACTTCTGGACAAGATATCTTCTCACATGAAGTTTTTACAAGTCATCAAGAAATAAGACTATCTTGTAAAAGAAAAGAATATTGGACAAAAGCTAGCAGCTTTAAATTAAAACATAGTAGGTATATAATTTTTAATAAATATAATATCCCTCTTCAACAAAAATATATACGGAAACAAAGTATTTCGCTAATATTTGTGGACTCATGTATTATAGAAACCAAGATTCCCACGGTTTTTATGTCTAAATGTCTCTGACAATCATAGATCTTGTGTTTATAAAAATCCCTAAGTGATATTAATGCACTATTCCCTCTCGACTCTTATGTGTTCCTGTCTTATAGCAGTTACCTCGCCCACACAGACTTTGTAGCCTGGACTCAGTCTTGTATGCATCAGCTTGTCGTCCCAGGGGCTGAATATTAATGCTGTAGCTGTAAATCTCCTGTGTACTTTTGAAAAGTTGACAGGATGTGTCTTGTGAACTGCTTTAGCTTTCCCTGATGCTTCCACGGTGTCTAACGGCATCCATTAACTTTCAGATGCACATCTTGATACGTTTTCCAAACTTTAATGAAATTTGTTGTTAAGAGAATGATGTCGTGGTGCTGGCAACTGAGCAATGCAATGATCATTCTGATCAAAGCCTGAATATTTGCTGTTGATACTACTGTGGTAACCATTTTTATATATGAACATCAAACCTCTTCTCCAATAGCAAAACTCATCTTAAGTAAACATTATCTCAAGCCCAGAATAATGGAACATGCCTTTAACCAAAGCCCTATATTAGGTCCTGGACAGTCAGGGCTCCATGAAAGGGATCTGTCTTAAACAAACAAACAAGCAAAGAAGTCAGCAGATATCAGCAAACAAACAACATTTAAGGCGACATTTCTGCTTCCTAGGGACAGCAAAACCTGCTTCCCAGAGACAGCACAGTTTTTTTTTTTTTCCAAAGAAAGCAAAACCTGCTTTCTTTCTTCTGTGGTTTTTAGTTAACTGCAATATTTCTGATGATGAAAATGAATTTTAATCTACAAATTAAAAAAAATATGGGTTAAGTTCGCTTTGCCTGTTTCATACTGCTTCCTTTCATCCTTTGAGTGTCAAAGTATTCCCTCAAAAGAACATTTAGTGTTTATCTCTCAGTACCCAGGAGTATTTTGACATTTATATTTTAAATGTATCTGTACATATACTCAAATACTATTATTTTAGATATCAGAGTGAAATTTTACTCAGGAGACACAACTAAGCTCAGCTCCACAAGGTATTTTTAGTCCCTTTGTATTATCTACCTGTGTATCCTTTTTCCCATTAGTCTGAAGATAGTGAGTATCTCAGAGGATAGTGCCTTGATACCTAGGGTTTTTCTCAGAAGCCTGAATACAGGGAAGCAAGTAGAAGAGTTAATTATTAGTTTAACTAAATCATCATATATATGTTTGATATTATAATTAAAGTCTACAAATATGAAAAAACAAAGAAAATTCGTTTATTGAAGATATCAAATATAATAAATATATCATGTGGAAACTTGCTATAGCATGATACAGATGTAGTTATTTAAGGAAATCTGCAATATTTAAGGACTATAGAATTTTTGAGGTGATAATTTTGTGTCCTTTTTTCTGAGAAGAGATATAGTCTTATGCTTTGTGATTTATATTTTAAAATGCATTTGGTTGACCTAGTGTTTATAAAGATTTTAACCTAATTTGAATTTTAGTATATACGCCTCTGTATGATATGGTGAAAGGAGTCTCTCTAGAAATGTATCCATTGTTTTTCACAGGGCCCAATGAACTATTTATCAGGAAGTGTGTTCATATTAAGAAGATAGATGAATAGACATACTAAAGTTTAGCCTCATACATTTTACAAATAAAATAAATTTCATCATAAGAAATAAAGGAGCTTTATGGATAATTTTCCTGTTAGAGACCAGAGTAAAGTACTGAGGAAGAGCCATAAATGTATATGTCACCAAATATATGACATACATTAATGCTAGAGACAGTTCAGACACTCTAGCGTGCTGATACATATTTCCTAAAAGTATGAGAATTTTGTATTGTGTATGAAATTCCAAATCAGACTATAGACTAGATACCAAATAGTGCTACATAGAGGATTCTTTTGAATATTATTTTTTCCATGAGTGTGAATTTTGATCCATTTTACTATGGGAAGGTCTCCTCCGTGGACAGAGTTCCTAGACTCCATAAATCAGGAAGAAACTGAATAAGAGCGTGTATTCACTTACCTTTGTTTCCTTCTTGTATATAAGATATGAACAGATGTTACAAGCTGCTACTGCTTTGATTTTCATTCATGATGGAATCATCTTGATGTGCAAAGCAAAATAAATCAATTCCCCCTTGTTACTTTTGTAAGGGTATTTTATCACCTCCATAACAAGCTAACACATATTGAAATCTAAAAGAGTTTCACACTTTGTGGAGGCAATTCTCTTTATAATGACGAGCTAAAATATAATGAGTCAAAATATCAAATAAAGCAAGACTAACTTATTGGAATTGGACAACACAAACAGTAGGAGAGAAGACCAAGGGAATACTATCAGAAGAAACAGATACCCTTTTATTCACACACTAAGAAATTCCATAAAATGCTAGACTGGAAGTCGTAATATATGGAAAGGGCCTGGCACAGACCCATGAAGGCTCAGTGCATGCTTCCACAATCTCAATGAGGTTTTATGTGCTTTGATCTTACTGATTTAGAGAACTTTCTTTTCTTGGTTTTCTCTATCCCCTCTGGCTCTTACAATCATTCTGCCTCCTCTTCCAAGGGGTGCTCTGATCTCTGAGGGTAGGGATTTGATGGAGACATCCTGTTTGAGGCTGAGTGTTTCAAGCTCAGTAACTTTCTGCATATTTTTCAGCTCTATTTCTCTGTATTTCCCATCCTGTTTCAGAAAGAAGGTTCTTTGATGATAGCTGAGAACAGCAATGATCTAAGAGCATAAGAGAATGTCATTAGAAGTTATTTCATCGCTGTGCTTTATAAATTTCTCCCATCCATGTACCTATGTATATCTATGTATTCGCATTCATGTATCTATCAATCTGTTATATATATATATATATATATATACACATATACATATACATATACATATACATATACATATACATATACATATATATATATAATCCATATATGTATATACAAATCTATCTATTGTTTTAGAACAATAACATTATTTGTATAGTCTCTGGGCTACCTAGTCTCAGGATGTTACCCAAGCAATGTGAGTATGGGTTCCAATTCATCAAGTGGTCCTGAAGTCAAATCAGTTACTGCTTGATTACTTCTATAAACTCTGTGCCACCATTGCCCTAGTATGTCTAGGAGGCAGGACACAATTGTACTTCAGGGGGGGTTTCCTGGTTTGGTTTTTGCATTTCTCTTTTAGTAGAGTGCAGAGTATTTTCTTTTAATAAGGACCATAGAGAATAGAGAAGAAAGCTCTTTGTAAGCATCTGTAAGCATCAGCTCAACTTCCCTGTGACAATCCTAATCCCCTAGGAAATCTTGGGTGTTGTTGTTGTTGCTGCTGTTGTTTGTTTGTTGTTCCCATTATGCTTTTGGTCATATGACTCCTCAACAAAACACTGACTTCTAAGCCTCTGGAATTTCATTACTATCACCTGGACCAAACTAATTTTCACCTATATTATTTTAGTGCTCTCCCAAACTGTTTCTCTAGCTGTTAAATTTAATGTATAGTTTATTAGTTGTAAGTTTAATTGATCTCTTTCAATTACAATCTAAAGCAAAACTGTTGAAGTTATCTGTAAGCCCATTGCGCATTGGCATGTATGTGATGTCAAAGAGAAACGGGTGTGCATAATTGTAGAAAACTCTCACATCTGCAAATACAACAAAACTAGATCTCATGAGTGGTAAACTCTGAAGCTGTGCACCAATATTGCTGCTCTTTCTTTTTCAGTTGTTTAAGCCCAGAGTTCTTTCACAGTAACAAAATAGCTAATGTATTCAGTGCTTAAAAGTACACTAAGAATTGCACCTTCTTTAGGTTACCTAACCCTTTCCAAACCCAGTGACAGTAAGTTAGATAGATAGTATATTACATTTATGGTCTAGAGTCTGAGCTGATAACAACTATCCATTATCCCTTAAGATTAATTATTTATTTGTTTGTTTGTTTGCTTGCTTGTTTGTTTGTTTTTGTGATTCTGGTTCCTAACAATGATCAACTCAGTAATGGTATGAATCCATGTTGCTCTTGTGCGAGCTAGAGAATATGAAATCTGAATTCTCAGGGGTGTAGAAGAGTTTGTTTGTTCTAAACAAAAACATGGAAAAATTTTCCAGGCAAGCTGAAATATAGCCAGGTATAAAAATGATGGGTACTCATAAAAAAATAATTCGCCGAGAAAGTAAACCACCTAGAAAGATGTTTTATTCATTGGAACGTCTTGAAGTTAAAGCAAGTAGAAAATATGTTTTGTTTGGTTTTGTTTCTTTTTGCTATCTGGAAGATCAATAAGCTTAAAACATTTTATCCAGTTCTGAGAGTAATTTATTTTCTGATAGAATTAGGCAGACAGAGAGATAGAAAATCATCAACCGTATTAGCTATTTTCATAACAGTAAATATTTTAAGAAACTACTATTAAAATAACTAATTTATATATTTTAGTAAAAAATGTCAGAACATATAGACATTATGACATTTACAGTCTGAGTTCAGAAGTGTGGTAAGAATCTGTTTTTCTTATCCATTTTTTGACCCTGCAGTTCTTTCAGAGAGGAACAAATATGGGTCAGAGTTTTGACTGTGGGATAGCAACCATCCCTCATTTGATGCCCTGTTTTTCTGTTGGAGGTAGCTTCTACAAGGTTCCTCTCCCCAATGTAAGGCAGTTCATCTAAGGTCCCTCCCTCTGAGTCCTGAGTTTTTTCACTTCCCAGGTCTCTGGTACATACTGGAGGATCACACACACACACACACACACACACACACACACACACCTCCTACCTCCTGAGGTTACCTGTTTCCATTCTTTCTGCTGGTCCTCAGGGCTTCATTCCTTTATGGTCCAGCAACAGGCCCAAAGTTGGATGCAACTCAAGGGGAGGCCACAAGGCCTGACACTATTCCTGAGGCTATGGAGTGCTCACAAAAAGGGATATATCATGACTGCTCTCCAAAAGGCCCAACAAGCAGCTGAAAGAGTCAGATGTAGATACTTACACCCATCCAATGGACAGAAGCTGCTGACCCCTATGCTTGAATTAGTAAAAGGCTGGAAGAAGCTGAGGAGGAGGGTGACCCTGTAGGAGCACCAGCAGTCTCAATTAACCTCGACCCCTGAGATCTCTCAAACATTGGACCACCAACCAGGCAGTATATACCAGGTAATATGAAGACCCCAACACATATACAGCAGAGGACTGCTGGGTCTGAGTTCAGTCAGAGCAGATGCACCGAACTCTCAAGAGACTGGAGGCCCCAGGGACTAGAGATGTCTAGTGGGGTGGGGGTGGAAGGTGGTGACATCCTCTTAGAGACAAGGACTGGAGAAGGGGTATGGGATGGGGAGCAGTCAGAGGTTGGACAGGGATGGGATAAAATCTGCAGTGCAAAAAAAGATTAAATAAAAATTAAAAAATATGTTTTTCTGTTATGTCTAAATCATAATCTAATAGACCAAAAAGAATAATTTTAAAGCATGATCATTTTACAATTTGATTTTTCATTCTCATGCCCAGCAGATTATAGTGGCTATATCAAACATTCTGATATTTGGATATGCAAATGTGTGTGTATAGATAACACATACACACACATATAAATATATATATGTTAAAATATATATTTGAATATATGCATTGGCTTTTAGCTTTCATTTTACTATAATATAGTAAATAACTTGATTTAGTGTGATTGTTTAATTGAGCATACACTTGTTATGCCAGTTAATTAATACATTCATCATTTCATATATAAATAGTATTTACCACTCCCCTTTTCTCCTCCCTTTTCTCATCTCTCCCCAAATCTATCCCTTCATTTTACTGTTATTTTTTCTTTCTTTGTTCTGTATCTAAATGTCCCTCTTCATATATGTATATAATTCCTTGATTTTCTTTTTTATAAAGATTTATTAGAATTAATAAAACACTTATAATTTGCTGCTCTAGTAAACTTAAGAAATATAGGAAACAATGGTGTTTTGATCTGTATAGCTTATTAATTCCTCATTCTTAAAACTCAGTACCCTTTGATCATAATTGCCATATATTGTCTTTCCCGAGGCATTATTAATTTCAAAATACTGTTTGTATAGTATTCATTATTTCAGATTCCACATGTAGATAATGTATCAATAAATTGGGATAATTTCACTTAGTAAACAACACTCTGACATTACCTGTATTTTGATAAATAGTTGCAATAATTTTAATTTTTACAGAATGATATATATTCATATTTTATTTTATTCAAGTAATATTTTTGTTTTACTTGTTGATGGATAATAGTCTTTTTTGTTGGGTAATAGTCTTGATGATGACATTTCAGCTAATATTCTTTTTAATGGGTAAATTCAAATATTTGAATTTTTGTCTGAACATTTTTGGTAAGAAAATTGCTTATCAATATTTAAGTTTCCTTTACATGATGAAAAAATGCTAAGATTTAAACTGATGATATCTACAACTTTTTTGTTTTTAAGCTAATTTGTTTCTTGGAATGACTCAGTTTTGACCCTGAAATGCAAGAAATCGTAATGCAGTAATTTACAAAATGTGTGAAAACTATCCAGTGATATCCTCACCCCATGGCCCTTACAAAAGCTGTCACATGTGATTTCAAAGCCACATGATCATAACTGAGGATGGTAAGAACTTCAAATTCCTCATAAATCATTTACATTTGTACTTTCCTGTGGGGGAAAACATGTTAAAATACAATTCTGTGCTTATTCTTTGTAAATTTCATACATCTAAACATTGTATTTTAATCATATTTACATCTGTTATCTTCTACCGGAAAGCTAAAAAATTTAGTTCTCTGTGACTTCACACCTTCTTTCAGCTGTGTCCTGCAAGGCATGGTCCTGGAAATCTGACTGGAGGGATGAGACAATAAAGAAAAGAGACATTCAGTGACAAATTCAGAAAAGCTTGGATAGGTTGTGTTTTGATGGTTCTTAGCTTATTATAAACTAAGACTTTATAGGATGTTTATTATTCAAAGCCTAGTTGGAGGTCATACCTGGTCTCAATAAAAGTCTATAAGGCAAGGTGTCCATGGCTGTAAATCCTAAGGAGAAATGCTGGAGTTGCTAGATTTAATACACTAGTCAATCATTCATAAACACTTGCTCTTGTACGCACATTACCATTTGCACTTGGGCAAAGGAAAGACTTTACTAGCATTCTTAGCCTCCCCAAAAGGAAAAGCATTACCAAATTCCTGTGGATCTGAGCCAATGTTTCTTGGCATAACTGTGTCCATGTCAAAATTACACATTCACTAAAGACTATTTCATATACTCTTACCATGTTTACTCAAGATTTCTAAGGTTCTCCATAAGGAATGGGTGTCTTATCATAGGCTATAGTAAAAAACAAAAAACAAGCAGCAACAACAACAACAAAAGAGTAAAAGGGTGAGTTTCCCCTCTTTATCCACCATCAATCAATCTTCAGCTGAAAGTGGGGGGTGGGAATCTCTTCTTCCATTACTAATAGAATGATTACTGCCTTAATCATTGCTGTTTAGGGGCTGATGATGATAGTTAGTGTGAGGTACTGTGTGCAAACTCATATTGTATCCATAAGACAACATTCCATAACATTCCTCCCCATCCCAACCCTTTACTTAAGTCACTGTACTTAAACTACCCACTGTTTTTTTTTTATTACTTTTATTTTTTTACAGTCCATCCATTACTGCTTATTCTATTCTTATATAATTTACTTATTTTTGTGGCAAATGGCATCTGAAATATAGTCTCAAATGTTATAGGTAAGAAATAATTTAGTGAGCCATCCTTCGAAAATATATTGGCATAAGTATCTGTTTGCATCTTGAATGAAATTTCCTGACTTATTTATGTATATAAAATCTCACTCATATTTATGGTTCTAAAACACCTTTTTCTTATAAAATATAGAATATTAACGTATCAATACATGTGTAGTTTGAATGAACATGGACCACAAGAAATCATACATTTGCATGCATATTCATCTATTTTGGAAAGGATTGGTGGATCTGGTATTTTGGGAGGAGGCATGCCATTAGGAATAATCTTACAGGTTTAAAAAGCCAACACCAGCCCAAGTGTCTTTCTCTCATGCTTTTGCCTTGGTGGTGGTGCTCTTAGGAGCAAATAAAAGGATGTCACCCAGAGGCCAGGCAGCTGCACGGCCAGACTCCAAGCTGTAGTAAGAGTCTCCACAATGTCTGAGGGTGTGGTTTTCAGATGGGAGAGAAAGAGAAATGGAGCAACTTGCACATTATTAAGAGGGATGGAACTGGAAACATGAGGGCAGAAAGGACCAGCCTATTGTAACTAGTCAGCACCATTACCTGTGGTCACAACAAGCATCACCCCTGAACCTATGCTTCCCCACAACAGAGGAATTGTGAGGCCTGATCATGTGTGCCTCTTCAAGGGCCAACTGAACTGTGATGCTGAGGAGATGCAGGACCCACTCCTCCTAGTGCAGGAGCAGTCAGTGAAGGGCCGGGCCAATTCCTGGTCTCTTTTCTTTCGGTAAGTAGCATTGTTTCAAATATATTTGTATATGTATGTATATAAGATTAATGGGCATGGGATTTGGGAGTTGGAGTGATTCCATGGTGGTCTTAAAATTACATGAAGACCTATAGACAACTAAGGCATTCTAAGAGTAAGAGAAATTGTTTTCCCCAGGGAAGAACATACCAAGTAGTTCCTCATTTTTAAATACATCTTTTCCACCTTTAGTTTTAGATATCAGGAATCTTTATCAGATTATTATGATCAACTAGATTTTTTATGTCATGCAGCTATTTATGTACACTTCCCTTACTCTTTACCAAATATACTTGTTCCTATTCAAGTCATCACTAACATGATGAACATAGGAATGTTACAACAATCTTTTTCTCATAAATGCAGAAGGTGAAGTTGGTAAGGTGGGGAATAGGAGATAGTAAATTAAAACCTCAACATTAGAAACTATAGGGCAGAAGGCCATTCTTCAAAGAATACTGTTTTCTATATCAAATATAACTAAGCTGATATAAAAATAAAATATCATTATATATTGAATTTTATTGCTAAGGATCAACACATAAGCATGGGACCAAAAGTATATTTTAGTGAATGTATTTTCAGACAATGGGGCATATGAATTTGTTTTTACTATTTTATGTTCTCTCAAAGTTCACAACATTTTATATTTATTTATGTTTTCATTTATTTTATATTTACTAATGAAAAGTTACCAGCTAGCACAATTCAAAGTACATTGTATGACTTAGATAATTCTATGAGACCAAAGAACTGTTTACTTAAATTAAAACAGTCTTGATGTTAATTATAATGTCTCACTCTGCATACTGAACCCTTTTTAACTTAATTGGTTCTGTTATAATGTGATGGATTGGAATGAAAAAAATATACATTGACTGACCATGGAGTACTGTGGCTCTGACCTTAGCAGTGTGAACTCTTATCTTCTTGTCATGTTATTTTGCCAAAATACAAAAAGATTCAATGAAGACAAAATTTTATTAGGATATGAGCCAATTATAATTTCTTACAAAAACACCTAGGCAATTTAGAAACCATAATGCAGTAAAAAAAAAAAAGAAAAGAAAAGAAAAGAAAAGAAAAGAAAAGAAAAGAAAAAAAATGTAGATATGCCTGGAAACAGACGTCTGTATGAAAAGGAAAGATTAACATTAAATTTGAGACTTATGTTAGAAATACAAACCCTAGCAGCACCTAAGCAATATAGCCAAATATCTTCTGGGAAACTGTCTAATCTGTTTATCTGAGGAAATTGCATATGATTGGCATATTCTAACCCTCTGAGTCCTTTCATCAACTTGGACTTAAATGTGACCACTAAGTGGAAATCCTCATGTTGATTTTGGCTCAAATGTAGCCATTATACATTTTTCCAAGAGCTTTGTCAAGAAAAAAATATAACCTGATGCTTGTAAAACATAAACATTGAATTTTAGTGCACACAAACTTGTAAATGAATATGATACAGAAAGGGAGCATATAACTACATGCCTCTGGGCATGAGTTTGGAGCCTTTATCCTGCATTTACTGGAAAATATCAAGTGACTCTTTAAGTTTGCTCTGAAACTCGTTTTACACAAGGCTTCCATGTGCTCGTGAAAATGCAGTAAATTATACAGACTGTGCAATGTTCGTGCAGTTCCCACATATGCTGCAGCTTTAAACAAAGACTCTCCATCCTTCTCTCTCGTCAAACATGAGAAATCAAAAAATTAACTTTGCAAGCTGTGGGGTAGTTGAGTTACATCACATGTTCTATCTGTAGAAATTTGTATAATCTCTTATATTTAGTATATTTTCAAATAATGTACTTTTAGTAACTGGTATTCTAACATTGTAGAAGGCACAGAAATGTGTATAGAATGTGAAAAAATGTTGAACTGTGTGTTTTGTGTGGTTAAGTTATACAGTCTAGCAGATAACTAACGGATGCTAAAATGTACTATTTCAGACACAGACTCTGAAAATCAGGATGTGTACTGACAGAACACCAATGAAGTCCTGCTCTCCAGTATACCAATGAAGTCCTCCTCTCCAGTACACCAATGAAGTCCTCCTCTCCAGTACACCAATGAAGTCCTCCTCTCCAGTACACCAATGATGTCCTCCTCTCCAGTACACCAATGGCGTCCTCTTCTCCAGTACACCAATGACGTCCTCCTCTCCAGTACACCATGGCGTCCTCCTCTCCAGTACACCAATGGCGTCCTCCTCTCCAGTACACCAATGACGTCCTCCTCTCCAGTACACCAATGGCGCCCTCCTCTCCAGTACACCAATGATGTCCTCCTCTCCAGTACACCAATGATGTCCTCCTTTTCAGTACACCAATGATGTCCTCCTCTCCAGTACACCAATGATGTCCTCCTTTCCAGTACACCAATGGCGTCCTCCTCTCCAGTACACCAATGGCGTCTTCCTCTCTTGCCTCAGACCCTAGGAGGCTCCCTGCATCTTCTATTCACTTCCACTTCACTCTCTTCTGTCCTGAAATTCCATGATGCTTTGTTTAAGAAAATTAAAATGTGAAAAATGATATGGTTTTTCAAATTTAAGTTCTTCACTATGTAGAAATAATCCTCAATCTTTACACCATTTTATTTTAAAGGGATGCAAAATGAGGAAAAAATATAAGAATTCTTGTGTGATTAAATTATTCTAAGAACATTGATGTTTTGAAAACTTAGAAGTAAGCTCCTTTTGGGGGTAAATTAAGATTTAATTAAGTCTGTGTGTGCGTGCGTGTGTGTGTGTGTGTGTGTGTGTGTGTGTATGTGTCTGTGCACACATGACTGTGTGCTTGGGTGTGGTATGTGTGTATTTCATAGGCATTGTAAACTGTAATATAGGAGGACAGGTAAAGGAGAGAACATGGGGAGGGATAACTAACATTGTAGCCATTTTGAAAGCCACATGGAAAATTACTACTCGAGAAGTTTCCTAAAATATATACTTATATGAAATTAATTCAAATGGAGTGAGCGTATAATGGGAGATATGGTGTCTCAACTGGATTATGTCCATCAAGTAAAACATTTACCTCCAGGAATGGATCACATCCCATTTAGTTTTTGACTGAATAGGCCCCATTTAATACCACCTAAAACACAGGTTAAAGAATACATATTCTCAATATCTGCCATTAGTGCCATACTATCATTAGCAAGGATCATACTCCTAAAGGCTCAGCCATGACAGGGATTTATTAGCCTAGCTTACAGAATCAGAGTTTTCTTGTCTAATACTACGTAATGCTAGCTTTTTGCAAGCAGGGGAGACTATCTAATAGTTACTCAATCTAAGAGGCAGGGTGTATCACCAGTAGATAGCTAGAGACAATGTCCTGCATTGATAATAGTCTTTCCTCTTATTGAAAAGCCAAAGATGTTAGTTCCCAGGTCAAAGAAAGCTGAAGCATAAATAAAACACAGGAAAGTGGAGATGTACTCACTATCAAGAAGCAAAAGGTAGCCAACTATAAGCATGACATTTTACCTCAGAACTTCTGTACTTGGCCACTGTGGCATGGCACTTACACTGTAGTAGGTTGTTCTAGTCTCAGCAAATAGATCAAGAAAATATCCTCCCTCACAGACATACTCAGAGACATGCCCTTTAAGAAACTCCACATTTAATTTAGTTAGCAATCAATTATCCATAAAGGGTAATAAACCAGTAGGTTAATTCATATAAGTGGTATTTAGAAGCCCTCTCATTCCTTTCATCATAACCTCTAAGATTTATATAAACTAGAGTAAAAATTCAGAATGAAAGTGTGCCTAGTTGGCAGCAAAAGAGCTTCCCTGCTTGCAAGTAGGATGAGGTGTGCTCTGGATTTAATATCTATTTAAATAGGAAACATTTTACATTGGGTCACTCAAACTACAAAATGTTAACATATATGTATATATCCTAACAACATTAAGATATCCATTCTGAAATAATATAATATTAGTATCTGACAAGATAAGGAGGATCAATTATAAATGTATTAGCCAAAGCTTTTAAAGGACTAGTCATAAAATAATATGTTCTAAGTATTTATGTACATATGAGTGTATGTATGTGTAGATAGAGTCTATACAAACATACTACAAGATATGGAAAGGGAAATAGAGAAAGATGGAAAAGGCATGTGTCCAAGAGAGTTCCAAAAGAGTATCTTTTTCCCTTAGGCCTTTTAATAACAGTATGTGTTTTAGAGTGCAGGGGGAGAAATGACAAATTGAGACAGGGAGAAAGAGATGTGGATGAAATGTGTTTGGAACAAGGTAACTCAAGTTGTGTATAGCACAGATCACTCCTGTTCTTTTAACTTTCTCTTGCACATTCCTCTCCTGCAACCTTTGTGAGTGTGTGTGTCTGTGTGTGTGTGTGTGTGTGTGTGTGTGTGTGTGTAATTTTCAAGATAATTAATACATAATAAAATATGATTTTCCAACTGAATGATAACTTTTCTTTCCTTGAGATTTAGTAAGCAATATTTTACTCTTTGGACCCAAAGAGAAAGAAAAAAGGCAGACCTCCTTACAGTATGCTGTATGCAGGATATGGTTTTGTAATATATTCTCTAGAAAGAGTCAAGTCTTACCATCAGGTCAATTTGTTTTTGTGCACACTTGCACATGCAAATGCATATGGAGACCAGAGGATAAGCTTTAGTGTTGTATCTCAGATGCACTGGTGATTAATTTCTAGTGATGCATATGCATTCATGAGTGATGTTGTATATCTGTGCAAGGTATTTGGAAGTTACAAGACAATCTTAGGTGGTATTCATCCTTCTTCACATCATACAGTGTAACTCTTGGGCCTAGAATATACAATTAGTCAGGATTTCAGGGATACCCTGTTTGCCCTTTTAATGTGGACTCTGTGATAAAATTTTGGTTCTCCTGCTTGCTAAGCAAGTACTTCATAGATTGAGCCTTCCACTTAACCCTTAAAGGCAAGAGTTGAACCACATAAAAGTTATACCTCACTTCTATATAAGACATTTCTTAACCTATATGTTTTGTTTTTCTCTCTAAGATCATGGCAACTCAATTTAATTATAAAATTGCCTGGTTTCCCACACCCCCTTTTATACTAGCAAGTGTTTTCCTTAATATAGAGCTCAATAAAGGGACTTCTCGAAGCCCTCTTACTTTTTTATCGTAAACGCTAAGACTTATATAAACTAGAGTAAAATTTCAGGATGAAAAATGTGCCTAGCTGGCTGCAAAAGAGCTTCCCTTCCTGCAAACAGGAAAACATGTGTTCAAGATTTGATATGTATTTAAATAGGAAACATTTTGCATTAGCTCGCTCCAAAACAGAAATCACTCCTGAGATGCAATTATATTGAAGTGCTCTGTGTAAGAATCTACATGAAAATGGAGTTCACAGGACACTTTGGTCTAGCATGTAAAATAATAAATCAAAGCCAGCTGTGAAGAGCTATTTTAAGGAGTATGTCTTTATGATGAGAAATAACTACATTCCAAGTCAATCACTATTTTCATGAAAACTGGCAACGATAACAGCTAAGCATTTTACAAATCCTAAGAGTATGCAAATCATTTATATGTAAAACAGTGTGTGAAAAATAGGTACCCAGAATTGGAGATCCTGTTGTCAAATTAGTAAGAGCTACTTTACAAAGAGATTTAATGGGAGCAGTTAGCAGGAAATTAACTTGTTCCTTCAAGAATATTTCAGAAAATACAAGAATAGACACATTGATTTCTGTGTTTTGAAGCACCCGATATTACTCAGATGCTATTTTCTGAATCAGTGCTTGTTTTTGCTCCATTATGAACTTGAGAATCATGTTGTATCTGTGTATCCACACTCACACGTTTACTTAATGTGTTCTCAGAAAGGGGTTTGAACAGAGTGGAAGCAGAAGACAGATATACTAAGTTTACAAGGGGTCTTATCTATATATTAGTCAGTTCTGCTCCATGACAATGTTGATTCTTTTATGGGGTTCGGGGGTTGTTCATACAAGTTGAGGTTGGAGGTCACTACTGGGTGTCTGCCTCAAACAGGTTGACACTGTAATTTTCAAGAAGAGGTCTCTCACTTTTTAGGGAGTGCCTCAATTGGCTACACTACCAAGTGAACTCAGGGGTTTGCCTGGATCCCCCTCCCACTGCTGGTATTACAGATGTATGAGACAATGACAAGCCTAAGACATGGGGGATAGGAGTCTGAGCTCAGGCCTCAAGCTTCTATATAATACTATATACTGCCATATATTATTACATAGGATATAGCAGCATCTATTATGTGTACATTGCAGCATTGCCACAAACACACACAATGTATATTATAGAATTATCTCCCTTCATCATCTCCTGTCTCCTTCTATCCTTTATACTGATCATTTCCAAGAACATTCCCACTAAACCTTTGATGTCATCTTATTCTTTTTTTTTCTATTTTTATTGGATATTTTCCTTATTTACATTTCAAATGTTTTCCCCTTCCCAGGTGTTCCTTTGGAAACCCCCTATCCCATTCCCTCCCCCAATTCCCTGCTTCTATGAGGATGTTCCCCCACCCAACCACTCCCAACTTCTCTCCATGGCATTCCCCTACAGTGAGACATCAAACACTCTCAGGCCCAAGGGCTGCTCCTCTTACTGATGTCCACCAAGGCCATCCTCTGTTACATGTATGTCTGGAGCCCTGGGTCCCTCCGTGTGTATTGTTTGGTGGGTGGTCTAGAACCCAGGATCTCTGGGAGTTCTGGTAAGCTGGCTTGATCTTGTACAGATCATGTGATGTCAACTGCATCTGCTGGGAGGTCCCTATGCAATAGCATTGTCATGTCCAGAAGACAGCATTTCACAGAATTCCTCCTTATCTTCTTGCCTTTATGCTCTTCTCATTCCATTTTCAGTGATGTTCCCAGACCTGTCTGTGGGAAAGTCACATAAATTTCCTATCTATGGGTAGACACTCAAAGTCACTCATTGTTTATACTTTGAACAATGTTGGCATTAACCAGTATCCAATAATAAGTATATATGAAAATGTTGGGAATAGCACAGATCTATGAACATAAACTCATATATTTAATAAGCAGCTTGAAAACAGTTTTGAGAGACCTGTCCTCCAGCACATGAGCCCAGCAGGCCTTAGTCATACAGAGTCCTGCCAACATCCACACTATGCAGCACAAGAGAAGGACAGCACCTACAGACTTGCCCACCTCCATATCATCCCATGCAGCTTAGGGAGGGAAAGAAACATAGAGACATACCAGCTTGACATGGCAGTTTCCAAGCAGGCATTAGACACACAGTGGCCCATCTGATACCATGTCACATAGGGTCTCAGCAGCAGAGACCACCCATATGCACACTAGCTGCAGCAACCACTACAATGTACAAGTATGAAGTGAACAAAGAGTGAGAAGCAGTACAGAATGGAACTGGACATACAATGAATGCTAGCCTGTTATGAAGAGCCGGCCCTACTACCTGAAGCCATGGTAAAGTCTCAGCTAGTGCTCCTGCCTGAGGTCTATGCCTGAGTCTGTGGATATGCAGCAGTTGTAGGGGGTGTGTGTGTCTGTGTCCATGGTTCACTTTATCACTAGATCTTAGGGGGTGTCCTTGGTCCATTCAGCTGCATGGGACATCAGTATCCAAGGGCAATGCTGAATTGGTCCCAACCATCTACTCTGGAGAGCAGACTGTACCTATCACTGGTAGCAGTAGTCCAGGGACCAGGCACTGCATCTCATAAGGTCAAGACAGTTGAGCAGCCCTGATGGCAAAGGCCTGGGTTGAGCCAGCTCCAAGAATGTTAGTGCTAAGGGGCTGATCCTGGCTCTAACAGATAGCAGCAATGAGTGAACTAGACAAAGCCGTTCTGGAGAGTTCTTCCTAGTGATGTGGATGCAAGAGAGCCAGCAGGCAAAGTATCTGAACTATAACCCAGGCCAAGATCCAGGTTTCTGAATTGGCCAACATCAAAATCTGTATCAGCTGAGAACAACTGGGGAGTATTAAATTACCAGATTGCCTTCTAAACCGGCAGCATTTCCATAACACAGGGCTACAATAGGCAAACCTAGAGGACTTTCAGTAAGGATCCAATATTAATCATATGACAGGGATCAGAGACTTTGAACCAAACCAAAGATTCATAGTAATAAACATTTGCAAGAGGAGATGTGTGTACAGAAGGGTATACTGTGTGGCACTGTGACACACTATTTTTAGTTTTAATTTTTAATTTTTTTCTGTTTGATTTTAATTTTCATTTGTTGGGTAGGGCAGAGGGCAGATATGAGGTGGTAGGAATATGAGAGGGTTTGGGGTGCATGATGTGACACAAAGAATCAATAAAATATTTTTTAAAAAAGCCTAAAAGGAAAATACTTTCAAATCATTTCCCCCAGAGGCCTATAACGCAGCCATAGGTTTAACCATATTGGTAATATCAAACATGAATTATTCCTTACAGATCTTGTAGTAGTATGGTGATGGGAAAATACCATAGGGTTGTTTTGGAGAGAAGAAGATGGGAGAATGAGAAGAAAGAGGTTCAGAGACAGAGAGAACACAAACAGCAACTTCGCACACTGCATTTATTTAAGTATAAACCATGAAGGTTGGAACAGTGAACAGGACCCAAAGATGCAGTCTCTCTATGTGACATGGGCTTCATAAGAACCTTCCCTATCGAACTCATTACTATGTTTCCATTTCTAAATAGGCACCAAACATAGGACTCAACGATTACATTTTCATAGACTATGCTAGAACAGAAAGGATCAAAGCATACAGAATTTTTTGAGATGCCTGAGTATGTAAAATGCCTAGAGCAGTGCCTCTCCTCAGTTAGAAACTTAAAGCTACTGTCAATCATTTGCTTTTCTGCATCAATGGTTGTTTTTTTCAGTTGTTCATGCTTAATGTAGTTTTCAAATGATGTCAGGAACTGAACTCAGAATCTAGTGCATATTAGGCAAACAGTCTACCACAGAGCTATATAACCCACAGGCCCCATAGGGTGAAGCAACACCTGCAAGTTGTACTTTCCCCTGTAGAGACAACACACACTAGAATATAGTTTTAACAATTTTTTTAAAAATATAACATGTAAACATTTTTAGCAATATTGTAATTTTCAGGCACACTGGTTTCACAAGATAAGGTATAAAGGGAATACGATACTTCTGTAGCAAATGGAAAGAGAATTCCCAAGAGCATTATCTGGGTATGATCATCACTGCTTAGGAAAACTTTCTAATGTAACTGCTTCGAAGACATGATTTTCAAACAGTCGTAGCCTATTTAATGGGCTCACAAACACACAATTCATTCATAACATTTAGAAAGTTGCTGCTATTTCTTTTTCTATTGTGGCAAGCCCTAAATCAGCATGACTGCATAACTAATGATGCAGACAGGATTGAAACCAATTTAGCTTTTTATCTCCACGGGCATTCTAAAAAAGAGACTCCATAAGTCAAAACAGAACACATTTTCCTGTGCTTTGTTCAAGCCAAGAAGCTCATAATAAATCTCCCTTCCAGCTATTTTCCACATTCTTACTGTACCCACTGTTCTTGATTATATACAATGGCACGCTGGTGCCTGTGCTTAACCCTCCTAGGGCTCCTTCTTAAATTAGTCATTATACAACGGATCCCTCTTATGTCTTTGCATGTTTAAACCTTGTTGAAAAAAAGGCAGTAGGCAATCCCTGAATGTTACACGATAAGAAAAGCATGTTTCAAAGCAAAAACCCCCAAATAGAATAAGCTATGAATGAGGAAAAAGGCAAAGGCCCTGAACATGGAGTAATGGTTCTTATTATAAAATGTCAGATTCTCCCCTTTTTCTCCCTGAAAAAAAAGTCCACGATTTTAAGGGATTGCATGGATTCAAATCATATAAAAGTAACAATATAGTAAGATTTGTAGCATTTATCAATACTGTGAGCATATACTACATGATTCTTTACATTCATAAACAATTTTGGATATTTTCTGGGGAATTTGTCAAGACTGCATTACAATCGGTTTGTAGTTTCATCAAGAAGAATATCTTGATTAAGAGAGCCATCTTATTAGTTAATATACTTAGTTTCTCTTAGAAGAAATGTTCTGTCTGTCTGTTGGTTTGTCTGTCTGTGTCTAGCTATCATATATCTATTTCTACCATCTTTCTTCCTTCCTTTCTCTTCTATCTCTACCCTTCTAGATTTCCCTGTTCTTTCCTTCTGAATATCTGACTGTAGATATATAGATATAGATACATGTATAAGGAACAAAATTAGATTACTTTACTGATTAAGATTGGGCAAACAGGAGAACTTGGGGTTATATATGTCTTAGTTTGGGTTTTACTGCTGTGAACAGACACCATGACCAATGCAAGTTTTATAAAAGACAACATTTAATTGGGGTTGGCTTACAGGCTCAGAGCTTCAGTCCATTGTAATCAAGGCAGAACATGGCAGCATCCAGGCAGGAGGATGCAGGAGGAGCTGAGAGTTCTACATCTTCATCTGAAGGCTGCTAGTAGAAGACTAACTTGCAGGCAGACAGGGGGAGGGTCTTAAGCCCACACCCACAGTGACACACCTACTCCAACAAGGCCACACCTCCTAATAGGTTCACTTCCTGGGCCAATCATATACAAACCATCACAATATATCAGCACAATTTTATTTGTACAGCATTTTTGATATTAATAAATACTTGGACCTTCATGACATCATAGGTCCTGAGGTAGGACCCAGCATTAAGCCAAGGCCAAAGACTGATGATCTCTAACCTTGTAACTTTCTGTTACTGTTCTGAGGTTTAGAAGCTGATAACCTCTGTAAAGTTAATTCTCTTTCCCTATTTTGTGGCTAAAAGCCCACTGGTTTCAGGCAATTTAGTCCTGCTGTGAGCAGCAGGGAATTAAGAAAAAAATAACTATTCGAGCTGAGCTTCTTGTTCTGACTTGCAGGGGCTCCTTGCTGACCATGCAAGAACCTTGGAATTCCTTAATTCTTTATGAACCAGAGAGAAAAGGAGAGAAATAAAGGAAAAATTTAAGCATACATATAGACACACTCTCTGGCTGGGCCAGACCACCTTGCCTCAAAAATTCCATAAGTATACATACAAGTATGAACTCTTGTTAACATATATACATATATACGTACACACATAGGTATATACAAACAAACTCATACACATATATGTTTGGTGAGTTGGGTCTACCTGCCCAAGCCAGGCATATACGTTTGGTGGGTAGATGGGGTGGAGACACAGATGCATCACTTCATTTCTTCTATTCGGCCAATTATACCTTCTTTGAGAAAAGTTCCTTATAAAAGTACCTCATAGATGAAATGTTACATAAAAGGGGAGTTACAGAAGGCTGTTGAAAGTAAGTTCACATCCATGTTTCATTCTATAAGCTCATTATAAATTTAAGGCAACAGTTTCATATGACCTTGCTTTATCATAGTGCACACCTGTGGCTTCATCTTTGGACCTCGCCTAGAGTGAATATCTTTCCTTGTTCACATATTTGTTTCAAGCCTGCTTTCTTAGGCTAATGACATGTGAAGGTTTACAGAGCTCCATTCTGTAGCTCTCATTCTAGAGAGGGCTTGATGTTACTTCTATAAATTTAGAAATTCTATAAAATTGTTAAAAGGAATTATGAAACCATCAATTGGCCTACACAGCATTATTACATAAGAGTGCATCTTCATGATGATCTGCAGGAAATCTGCCCAATAGTGTGAACTAATGCCCATGGATCTTGGTTGTGTAATAGTGACAGGAAAGGAATACCAAAAGCAGGAAATAATCCTGGGATGATGTGAGTTGGCCTCTTGGAACTCACTCACCGCAGGCCATGGAAAACAGTGGGTCATCTCCAGAAAACTTACACATCTTAGCCTTTGCTATATGGCTGATAATTAAGCTAAATGTTGTTACCTAAATATGCACCAAATGATCCATTCTCGGCCCAGTGCTATCAGAAAAAGGGAGTGCTATGACATGGAATGTGTTATTTGATAACCAGTTCACTACTGAAATTTGTAAATTGACTGTCCTCCCACCATCCCAGACCTCCAGGATCTCCATATCTCTGGACTCTTATTTGTAAAACGAGGTCTTAATATACTAAGCTGTTGAGTTATTGGGTGGGATTAACTAATTATTATATTAATATATCAATAAACCTACACAGGGCAGTAATTCTCAAGATACATTAGCTTATGTTGTTAAAACTATTGTACCATTGTCAAACTGTCGTTCATATATGTATGTTTGTAAATATAGAGGAATCTTGCTGACAGCCTTGGCAAGAAAGGTTCTTAGTGGAGCAGGTAGTAACTAATTCAGCTGTTCATGAGTGACTAAAGTGCTCAGATATAGATAGCATAGCTTAATCTTCCTACCCTTCCCACTACACCCAATAGGAAGTGTAAGAAATATATAGGTGAATATAAGAGGGCTGGAGGCTAGGGAAGAGGGACTTGAAGTACTGTCTTCTCTCCTTGACATGGCTTTTGTACACATGAACTATGAACTCAAAGAAGCTGGTTACCTGCATAGGACCTTTACATGACTGAGGCAGTTTAAAAAACATCAGAATTAAAGAAGGAGCAGCATATTCTCTACCCCCACCAAGTGAAGGATGCTGAGGGAGAGAGGATCACTTTTCTTTGAGGGAGTGGCCTCAACTGGCAAGTTGTTCATTCCTTTATTAGGCAACTCCCATTCCATATGCACGTGGGCAGCACGAATTGCATTCAATGGGTTAAAATAAAGACATGAGATCACAAAATAATTACCTTTTATGAAATACAAAACATTGAGTAATGAATATCAATTTGCTTTGTACATATTCATTGAGTGTATGGTCTGATTTTGGCAGTCAAGAATCCAAGTTTATAGCAGGCTGCAAGTTAATTCCAAAAGCTTGTAAAGAAATTACAGCAACTGAAATTCAGAATATAAAAGGTCAAAGGAATGATGGCACTTTCTTGGCCAAAGCAGTTTGCATCATTTTCTGCATACTCTGCATTGCCCAAAAAGTAATGATAGAGAGGAAGGGTTGGAAGTAATGTTTAATGGTAGAGCAATTTTATTCATTACATTATGAGAGAATTTTGTCAAAGCTGTCACTTTGCTTTAGATAACATCACCCACTTCTCATACATGGAACAGGATTTTCCTTCATTATGGAGACAATTCTACCTATAACAACTAAGGTGTGCATGTCAAATATATGGAATATGTCAATGTGCTCAGTGTGTTTAATGTGTCATTGTATGATTAGGTTAATGATTTAAACACTATGTGATTATCCTGCATTTATAGGTGTGTTTTAAGAAATCTCATCAAAAAGTGTCTAAGAAATTCCATGTAGAGGAGATGTTGATGGCTGAAATTTATCAGCTTTCCTTGACAGCCAACACAGCCAAAGGAATAAAAAGGCTCATCCCCTATTGATCCCCAGATACATAGGGAGATATTGCATTACAGGCTACCTATTTTTTTTGAATTGTGAGAAAATTTATTCTAGCCAAGTTTAATTTGCTTAAGCTGCTTAGACAACTTACATTCTGCCTGAGAATTATATATGCTAAGAATGTTTTGAAAAAAAGAAAAAAGAAAAAAGAAAGTCCCCTGTTGGGGTCCATGTTTTAAGCGAATGTCCTGGTGAGGCCTTGTTATCAAGAATTTTTGGAAAGTATAGAATTGACTACATCAAAACATGGGTGATATGTGCCCGTCACCATGCCCTAAGCCTTTCAGTAACTTAAAATGATGAGAATTCATTGATAATCTCTTTTTACATCTTAAGATCTTGGGTGTGCTGGGCTATGGAGGTCTCAGGTGAAAATGAGCTTTTGCTTGAGTGTCATATCTTATTTCCATAAGATTTTCCTCTTCAAACCCTGTAAACAGTGGTCACAGCACAGCTTTGCCAGTTCAGGATAAGTTCAACTGCTCCACTAGCAATCAATCTTAAATAAAAAGGCTAAACAGTGCTTTGAGTAGGAAAACTAACACCAAACTTTCAACTAAATAGGTCAGGAATCTTACCATGCTATCATATTTCTTTCAATATCATGCTATGTATAAGACCCTCCTCATCAAACGTCATGTTACAATGTCCACAGTGTTGATTGTATTCCTTAGTATCCACCTTTGGCCCATCATCCCATTTCTTGAAATTCTAACCCTCTATATTCAAGTCCTCCTGTTATTGTACTTGTAATCTTTCTTTCTCTCTCTCTTTCCTCTTGTTCTTTCTTTCTCTTTCATCTTTCTTTTTCCATTGAAACATAAATTCATCAAAAGTAATTTTAATTTTAGATGCATTCTTCAAGGCTCTATTAGCTCTCTATCTTACTCTAAGTATCTATCAAACTAAGTACTGAATAGATATTTGCCTATTATATAAAGAAGTGAACCCAATATCAACTCCCTGGACCACCTATAAACAAAATAAAGTATATGCAATGGAATGTTTTACATGAATTAACAGTGAGACTTTAAATATAAAATACAATTATTTTCTTTCCTTCATAAACATACATGGCAATACTTCAGCAGGAATCTTGGTGAGAATTAACATTATTTCAAAACCCTATCAAAATTTTAGAAAGTTGTATGGGTTTTGTCCTTAGTATTGGGGCATTTCTGGAGAACAAACCTTTGTATTAGCAAGAGCTTATCTTTAGAGATTTCTATGAAATTCCCTGGGCTAACAACTCAATTGAATGCCAACCAATCCTGTCAGTGGAGACCTTACCCTGCTACAGGAGATGACCATTTTAAATTGTGTATTCCCCATACTGTCAATCCTCATAAGGATTACCTTTAGAGATTCCGGGAGGTTTCCACTGCAGTGGGATTTCATAGCATTCCCCATACCCTCACTCCAAATCCAGCTGCCTCTCCCTCTACCACATCTCCGTTGCCAGCTGATTATTCCACTCCTATTCTAACTCTGCCCCAGACTGACCATGAAATCTACTCTATTTCTTCACTCATGGAAAATCTGTTTGCTCGTTTCCACTAGACTTCTTTCTCGTTACCTAACATCTCTGAGTTTACAGACTGAAGTGTTGTTATCATTTACTAACTATCTCACATCCACAGATGAGTGAATACACATCATATTTATCTCTCTTGGTCTAGATTACATCATCCAAGGTTGATTACTTTCTAGTTCCATCCATTTGCCTTCAAATTTTATGATGTCATTCTTTTTTTAACAGCTGAGTTATATTTCATTGTGTAGATGTACCACATTTTCATTGAGGTACATCTAGTTTGTTTCTAGTTTCTGACTGTTATGCAATGAACATTAACTTAGGAAGTCTCCTTATAATAGGATATAGTGTTATTTGGATATATGACCAAGAATGATATAGCTGGATCTTGAGTAGGTTGTTTCGCATCTATCAGGTCACATTGATTTACATCGTAGATGTATAAGTTTATACTCCCACAGGAGGTGAGAGTTTTCCTCTTTGTCCACATCCTCACAGGCATGATTTGTCACTTTTGTTACTTGATCTTAGTAATTATTACAAATGGAAGATTTAATCTCAAAGTAGTTTTCATTTATAATTTTCTGATATATAAATATGGTGATCATATATCATTAAGTGTTTCTCAGCCATTTCAGATTCATCTTTTAAGAATTCTCTTTTTCTATTTCCTTTTCTCTCTTTAAAAACAAACATAAGCAAAATAATCAAGAAACACACATAAAAATGAAAACCAAAAGAAGAAAAAGACATGGATAAGACCAAAAACTGCCCAAAGAAAGAAAAATGAAACAAAAGTCTACCAAAATATCTATGGAGTTCATTTTGTGTTGATTATCTACTCTTGGGAGTGGGCCTGCCCTGAGGTGAGAGATGTATGCCCAGTACGATTCCTTTAACAGGAGCTATCAGCTGGAGGCAGCTTCTTGATTAGAGATGTGAGCCTTTGTCCATTCCCCTCTGCTCAATGCTTGGACCGTGTCTTGCTTGGGTATGTAGAGAGATGGAGCATGTCTTGGAGGAAGTGCGGAATATACTTGTTATTAGAACACACTCCATGAAAATTAGAACATGTTATTAGAAAATACTCTATGAAATTTTTCAACAAAAAGATTTAAGAATAAGAAATGTAGCTGGAAAAACTGAGGAGTTCATTATAAATTTTTCTTTAACAGAAGTTAGTTTCAACCGGAGTGTGTCTTACATTGTTTACATCTGAACCCCACTCTAGAAACTTTCTGCAACTATGCAGGGAATATTTTCCTTTAAAGAAAGCATATAGGATGATATTTAAAAAGCAAATATAACCAGTCTGCATGCAGAAAACTTTACAGAAATTCTGTGTATAAGTTAGTTAAGCTGTATATACTTCAGGTCTGGAAATTTTGCTGTCTGATCTTGTGATTTCATTGCAAGTATTTTTTTAACTTTTTTTTAATTTTCTATATTCTTTGTTTACATTCTGAAGGCTTTCCCCTTTCCCAGTTACCACTCACCATATGTCCCATATGTCCTCTTCCCCCCACCCACCCACCTATTCCCCAATCACCACCCCACCATTTCTCTGTTCTGTTCTGGTAATCTCCTACAAAACTGGATCCAGTCTTTTCAGGACCAGGGTCCTCTCCTTCCTTCTTCTTGGGAATCTTTTGACTTGCTAGTATTTTTAATAATAAAGTTTATATTAACAAAAAAGAAGAAAGAATATATTTTAACATTTGTATCCCATTTTAACCTAGATTATTTGGTTGTTGGATATCTAATTTTTTGAGTTCTTATGCAAGGACAAAACCCATGCAACTCATTGAAAATTTAGAAGTCCAGCTAGAAATATGTGGAGACTTTGTTCTATCATGCTAGACTTTTTTGGGTCACTATGGTATTGTGTTGGGATAACCTGTTTGACATTGTGAGATGTTTTCAATTGTTAATTCTCTACCAGTAGAGATCTCAATGTTGGCAGAATCTTGGTATTTTTATTTCAATGCTGTACTGCCAGCTTCATGTTTTATTATATTTGTTATTCTACCCTAGCATAGATTCAATATGACTGGTTGTAATAAAAATCTGACAGCTAATAGGGGGATAGAAGTAAAGGTGGGACTTTCTAAGAAAGAGATGAGTGTATAGATAAATTGCACATTGTGATTTTTACTTTATAAGGCAAGAGAACAACATCAAAGAGGAAGGCAAAATACTGCTTAATAAACAATAGTCAAACCACAATATGATTATAATTTTATCCAATATTGTATTGTTACATATTTCACATCATATTTACATGAATTCAGGATTTCCTTGGTTTATTTCTAAGGGATTTCCCGTGGCAATGAAGATAAACATACGAGATTCATTATTCAATCTGTATTTAAGACAAAGAATTGAAATAAACTTAACCCCAGAATTTGTGTTAACTTATTGCAGTTATCATACATTTCCTGAAACTAGAATCCAAAACAAGCACTCTTGCAAAACAGATTTATACAGTAAAAAAAAATTTATAGACAAGGACATGTTATTCAGCCATTATGGAATCCACACAGAGGATCACTGGCTTTCTTTTTTCTTTCTTTATTCATTAGATATTTTCTTTATTCATATTTCAAATGTTATCTGTTTTCTTCTTTTCTCTCCAAAATTGCACTATCCCATCGCCCCTTCCCCTGCTCGACAACCTACCCGATTCTGTTTCCCTGTCCTGGCATCCCCCCTACACTTGAACAATGAGCCTTTGCAGGACCAAGGGCTTCTCATTGATGTCTGACAAGGCCATTCTCTGCTACCCATGCAGCTGGAGCCATGGGTCTCTCCATGTGTACTAGTTGGTTGGCAGTTTAGTCCCTGGGATGTCTGGGGGTACTAGATTGTTCATAATAGTGTTCCTCCTATGGGGCTGAAAAATTCTTTAGTTCTTTGAGTCCTTTCTCTAGCTCTTCCATAGGGGACCCTGAACTCTCTCCATTTGGTGCCTGTGAGTCATCACTTCTGTATTTGTCAGACATTGGTAGGGCCTCTCTGGAGACAGCTATACAGGTTCCTGTCAGCAAGCACTCCTTGGCAACCACAGGGTTTGGTAACTGTATATGGGATGTATCCCCAGGTTGGGCAGTCTCTCACCGACCTTTCTTTCAGTCTCTGATCCATACTTTGTCTCTTTATCTCCTTCCATGAGTATTTTGATCCCCCTTCTAAGAAGCACTAAAGTATATATACTTTGGCCTTCCTTCTTCTTGAGCTTCATGTGGTCTGCGAATTGTATCTTGCATATTCTGACCTTCTATGGGCGCTAGTTATTTGACAAAGGAGCTATAATGTTCCAGTGGAAAACAGACAGCATTTTCAACAAATGGTGCTGGTTCAACTGGTGGTTAACCTATAGAAGAATGCAAATCTATGCATTCTTATCTACTTGTACAAAGCTCAAGTTCAAGTGGTTCAAGGACATCCACATAAAACTAGATATACTAAAACTAGTAGAAAAGGAAGTGATAAAGAGCCTTGAGCACAAGGGCACAGGGGAAATTTTCCCAAACAGAACCCCAATGGCATATGCTCTAAGATCAAGAATTGGCAAATGGGACCTCATAAAATTGCAAAGCTTCTGTAAGGCAAAGGACACGGTCAATACGACAAAACAGCAACCAACAGATTGGGAAAAGATGTTTTCCAATCCTAATTCCAAAAGAGGTCTAATATCGAATATATACAAAGAAATCAAGAAGTTAGACTCCAGAGAACCAAGTAACCCTATTAAAAATGGGGTAGGGAGCTAAAAAAAGTATTCTCAACTGAGGATTACCAAGTGGCTGAGAAGCACCAAAAGAAATGTTCAACATCTTAATCATCATGAAAATGCAAAATAAAACAACCCTAAGATTCCACCTCACACCAGTCAGAATGGCTAAGATCAAAAACTCAGGTGAGAGCAGATGCTGGTGAGGATATGGAGAAAGAGGAACACTCCTCCAATGTTGGTGGGATTGCAAGCTGGTGAAACCACTCTGGAAATTTGTTTGGTGGACCCTCAGAAAATTGGACATAGTACTAACTGAGGACTCAGCTATACCACTCCTTGGCATATAACCATAAGATGCTCCAACATGTAATAAGGACACATGCTCCACTATGTTCATAGCAGCCTAGTTTATGATAGCTAGAAGCTAGAAAGAACCCAGATTTTCTTAAACGAAGGAATGGATATAGAAAATTTGATACATTTACACAATGGAGTACTACTCAGCTATTAAAAACAATGACTTCATGAAATTCTTCTGCAAATGCATGGAACTAGAAAATGTCCTCTTGAGTGAGGTAATCTAATCACAAAAGAGTATAGGTTTCTTGTTCTCTCTGAGACTACTCTGAATATCCAGGCAGATCTACAGCATGAACTCTACCCAATATCTCTTATTTCAGCCTGTTGTGCGTTCATTGATGGTCACACATGGTGGTGATCAGCTGTGGGCTTCACACCCTGGGAAAGGCATATAACTTGGGAAAAGCTGACACTAATTTTAACACAAGATTTCTGCTTTCCTCTTTATATAGAAATCACTGGGAGCTCTGCTCAGTCAGAGAGCAGAGGATAATAAGTATTTTGAAATGCTTCAGTAACAGAATACTTGGGGTTTTAAATCCTTTTTACTTATGTTGGATATCCTTTTTTTTTTTTTTTTTTTTTTGGTTTGCACATCATTGTAAATCTCTATCCCCTTTATGTTTCCTTTACTTCTTTGTCCGTCTAAGTTATTTATTTGTTATTTATCCTGTACTATTGCTGGGATAAAGTTTGTCTCTGAGGATCAGTGGTTCAATATTTAATAATGATGGTGGGAAATTGAAACTGGAGAAGCATTTGCTTCTTCTATATCCTTGCAGTTGACAGAGGGACAAAATATATGTGTGATAGCCCCTGCAAAACATGACTGGTGCATTATCCTGTACCTACCTATATCTATATAAGGCCTAACTGAGCACATGATACTGACCTCCATTCTAAAATAAATTACTCTGTTGCTCTAAACTTCTTCCAGGAAATTCAGCTGGTTTCTGTTTCTTCTAGGCTGCTGATCTGGAATTATAATCTTTCTAGCTTGGTTTGTCTGCGTTTTCCATTGTAGACTTTTTAACTGGTCTGAGAGACTTAACTTCCCTTGATATTTCTAAGAGAAAGGGGATTAGTGAATCTGCTCTGTTTCGGAGACTACATTAAGCTATTTGAGTTGGTTATGTACCACTTGAGAACTTCCCTTAAGCATGGAATGTTTTACTCTTGGAGAAAACAGTTATACTACATATTATATATACATGGAGGTATATATATTAATGTCTGTTAATATATTACTTTTGAAACATTCATATAGATTTTAATGTTTTCAATGCCTCATATACGCATGAAAGGAAGTGTCTTTCTTGCTTTTAAGGACCTTCTTCCTGTCACATATGTGAAACATGCTTAATTGTATATTAGATTCTAAATATATATTAACCCCCAACTAACTGAGTGAAATATCCTCTATTGAATGTTTCTCAGAGTTTCCAGTGACAGATGATGAGATTTTCTTCTACTCATATTCAATATTTTAGAATTCTATTACCAGCTTGGGTGACATTTCAGTTTTGTTGTTACAATATCAAGTAAATGCCAACTTACTTACATGACCCATATTTAAACATTAGGCCAGAATCTGAAGGAAAGGACATTTTTCTATCAGGATTGGGAGAAATTACTGACTTAAGTCTCATGCTTATATTATAACTAATAACTTGTATAGAGAAACATATATAAAATTAATTTTAAATTTTGGTGACAATTAAAACTCATCCACTATTGAGCACTATTGTGAAACTTGAATTTACTTTATTCCTATTTGTCTTTACTTTCTGCCATTGTTGCAGAGCTTTTGATTTTGATTGATCTTTTTGTACAAAGTTGTTCTTATTCCCACATTTAGAAAATACGCAGTATTTGTGTGTGCATGCACACATGTATATGTGGACATGTGTGTTACATGTATGTATGTGTGTGATGGTGAATGTGTATACATGTGTATATATGTGTATATGTGTGTACATGTGTGTGTATGTATGTGTGTTTTCTAAGGGAAATATAGGAATGCTAATCCAAATAATAAAATATTAAATACCTCCTCATAGGTTGTTTCTTGTTTCTCTGAAAATGATTTATGTTAAGATCATGTAATGGGAACGTGCTAATGCACATATTTCTCAACATTTTGAGGCCATTGTGGTAGCCTTTTAAATATCACCACTGGAGGCCATGAAAAATATGTCCTTGAATTAACAATGTGCAGCAGGAAGCAGTTGGCATCTGTGTGACTTTGAATGAGATGGAGAAAAAAGGATTTTTCAGTTGGATTGATTCCCACTGATTTATTTAGTGCTCTTAAAAAAATGAAGTTTTCCGTGCCAAGCAAATTCTGCATGGTTAAAATAAAATATGTTGAAAATATTTATTGTAATTGCTGAAGGAAAAGTGCTGTTATTCAGGTATTATAACATACTTTTGTGTCAAGGAATTCTCCTCTTTGTTCACAGAGATAATTCTAGTCACCGAGTACCTAGAGTATACAAAATGCTTTATATTAAAGCAAATTTTATTAACAGCACTGTTGTTTAACAAAAATAAACATTACTTCCTCTTGTTTAAAGATGACTTTTATCATATTACATAAATAAATATCAGAACTATTTAAAGGAATAGATTACTGTCCTTCCTATTTTAGCTGAATTAAATATGTAGTATTATTTAAGAAAATAATTGCAAGTATTTTTATTTTTGTCTATATTAATACTCATCTATTTTCTACAATAATATTACTTTTGGCATTTAATTTTCTTTGTAATATCTTCCATTAAATTTGTATATATCATGAGTTCTCAACCTTGCTGAGGGTAATAACATACCCTTATGATGACCCAGCTTTTTAGAACTGAGTGAAATACAGGTTTGAGGGAGAAATACTAGTCTCTAGTATTAATTATTTCTCTAGTCCCTAGTATTAATATATAAAGGATGTGCTGTGCTGCTTATGTTTGCATACATTTAAAGTTTAAATTATCACTATTTAACTGTAGTCTGGGTATGCGTTGAAAGAAGATGAGATGTTTCTGCACTTTTTTATCCTTTCCCTTGGCTGCTACAGATACAACTACTGAGAAGCACCATGGAGCAAGAGAACATTTAAGAAAGTATCTTGAATATCCTGTAGTAGTAAAAAAAAAGTCTCATAAACACCTATCTATCTGTAGTGGATCCTTTGTTATACATACCTTTATGTAGAGCTTTACACTTAATTGTATAAATCTAACCATAATATATTTTTGCATATGCATGTGTTTGTGAAGATATACAGAAAAAAAACAGGGAGCAAAAATGGGAAAAGGACATGACAAAAGAAAAGGAGGAGGGAGGGTGAGTAAAACAGAAACAAAGAAAGAGAAAGAAAGAATGAAAGAGAAAGAGAGAAGGAGAGAGGGATGGATCGGGGAGTAGACAGACAGAGAGCTTTTTTTATTGGATATATTCTATATTTACATTTCATTTCCCTTTTTTTGTTTCCCCACCCCCCTAAGGTCCCACATGCCCTTTTCCCTCCCCCTGCTCCCTCATCCACCCCTTCCCACTTCCCTGTTCTGGTATTCCCCTACACTGATGCTTTGATCCTTTCCAGCATTAGTGTCCATTCCTTTCTTCTTGTCAGACATCACTTGGTATGTGAATTGTGTCTTTGGTGTCCCATGATTCTAGGCTAATATCCACTTATGAGTGACTGCATACGATGGGTATTCTTATTTGCTCTAATAATTTAGCTCTTTGGATTTATGTCACCAGGAATTAAAATCGGTTTTGAACCATGTCTTTTCATACTTAGCAAGTCAACCTTTTTCAATCAAAATTTTAATTTTGAATGTATTTCATAATACATTTTATCATTCATCAGTTGCGTTTATTTTTCTGATGCCTATATTTTACTTATGGGATGAACACCCACACACATACACACATTAATTTTTAGAGGTTTAGAGGTGTCATGTGATAGAGATTCATACTCAACTAGCTAGTTAAAGGTGTTGTGGAGTCTCTGATCCTCTAGCCTCCACACCCAGAGTAGAGTCCTTGAATAATATACAGGCATTATCATGACTCTTTCTATACTGTGTAAGGGACTGAACTCATTATTCATGAATTTTGGAAATTCACTTTACCACTTGAATATTTCCATTATAAAAGGCACATTTGAAGAAACAATCATTAGCATGAAAATTGTATTTCCTTCATGCTAAAAGCCTTTTGTTTTCATTAGCTTATTAAATATCCAACATAGTATGATGTCAAAATTTAATTACCTAAATCTGTGGAATGGGCAAAATATTAATATGTAAATGACCAGATGTCAACACAGAGCGCCTTCCTTTGCCTTCCTCCTGTGTTCTCAATCTTAATTTTTGAGAGCAACTTTCAATGAGCTTGGAGTAGCAGACCCATATGAAGCCCAATCTGCACATCTGTTACAAATATGAACAGTGCCTAGGTCAAAGTCATGAACACTCTTGTTGGTGGTTCTGTCTCTGTGAGCTGTCATGGACTAGTTTAGTTGACTCAGTGAGTCTACTTGTTGAGTCCTTGACCCTCTCTCCCCTGGATTCCAACTGTTCCAACTGTTCTACAAGACTCTGTGAACTCAACCTCATGTATAGCCATGGGTCATTGCATCTGTTTCTATCTGCTGCTTGAGGAAGCCTCTCAGAAGAGTTATGCTAGGCTCCTGTCTGCATAGCAGAGTATCAATAATAGTGTCTTGGCTTGGTTTTCTCCCATAGGATGGGTCTTGGACCAGACACTGTATGGCCAGGCCCCCAATCTCTTCTCAATCTTTATCTGTTAATATCTTGTAGGCGTGACAAGTTTTGGGTTGAAGATTTGAATGTAGTAACTTTTAAAGTCATAACTAGAAATGCATATATTCATGTGAAGGATGTTTTCAAAATTACTGCATGATATCCTTATAGAATAAAATATATCTTCAGAAATGCTTACTAACCTTGATTTTTATATGGATATTATACTGTTTTGAATGAAAATTGCATCCGTAGCCACAAGTGAGGTACAACACTATTTGAAATGAGTAGGACATGTGGCTTTGAGATTTCTGAAGCCCAAGCCAGGCTTCTCTTCCTTCCTGCTGCCTATGAATGCAGATGTAGAAATCCCATGTCTTTCACATGTGCCTTCATATTCCCCACCCTGATAATAATGGGCTAAACCTCTCAAGTATATGCATGTCCCAAATAAATGTTTTTCTTTTTAGGCATTGCTGTGGTCATGGTGCCTCTTCATAGGAATAAAATGCTCATACAGACATATATAAATGTTGTTTATGAATCAATATTTAGAAAAAAGGTATTTAGTTATTAGGTAATTATGCAACACATAATGGAAGAAGTAGAAGGAAAGACATAGCATCATATTTCTTTGAATATATACATTGAAATCTGAAGAAAAATGAAATTACTTGAAATATAAATTAGTTATTATTAAGTTACTATGATGTAACACCATCACCAAGGAAACTTAGAAAAGAGTTTTGATTTAGTCTTATAGTTGTAGGCAGATAGGAGTCTATCATTATGGCCTGGCATTTCGGCAAGTAGCATGGAGACAGGAATAAGTACCTCAGAGCTCTTTTCTCAACCCCAAGAACACAAGGGGAGGTAGGGAACTGGAAGTAGGGGAGGACTACTACTCTCAAAGCTTGTCCCTAGTGCGATGCAGTATGGACATTTTTTCCTACAGAAAGCCCCTATAACCTAACCTTCCCAAACAGTATCCACTATCACTAATAGTGATGTAACTGGAATTCTAATATCCGATAGAATGGGGAATATTTCTTAATCAAACCACTCCAAACTTGTTTCTGTTTTCACTGTTTCATGACAATGAATTGCCTGTTTTTTTATTAAGTATCCTTTTCATTATTTATTCTTAGGCTGTATTTGTCAAGTGTTCTAGATGAGGCAGATTGTGAATGCTGTGAACTGATGTGCCTCTGTAACAGAAAAAATGGGCCCACATCCCTTTTTCTCCTGGAAGAAAAACAGAGGGAAAGAGTCATTTCCTTTAATATCATCACTTTATTCTATACAAAGTGCATGGGTATTTCAGGAAAAATGCAAGTTAGTTATTATTTTCCATGAATCGTTTCTAAATTTTAATGATACTAGCAAGAAATTCTCAGATTTAGTAATATTTTATTTTTATAAGTGGTATTTAGAATATTTTCATTTGTGTGTGTGTTCATGTATGTTCTTGTGTGTTCAGATGTGTGTGTGTGTGTGTGTGTGTGTGTGTGTGTGTTCGTGTGCGTGTGTGTGATGCTGTGGCTTAAACTGAAAGCTGGTATAAATGCACAAAAGAAGATAAGGTATCACAACTGGTATTAAATCTATTTGCTGTAGTTATAAAAAAGTTAATTGTATAATCATAAACATTACAAATGTGGAATACAGATATGAGCATCAAGTTATCATAACAATAATAACTTAAATAATCAACAAAGTATAACTTTTATTTGAATTGTTGGAAAATTATTTATGAACATGTATATAGAGAGATATTTTCAGCCTGAAATACACTATTGATCTCTTCATTTTGATGGAGTTGCCTTCTATAATATAATTTTATTTATTAATATTATACATAAACACACGTGTGAATATAAGCATCCACTTACAAAACAAAAGGAGTTAAGTTATAAAATTTAGGAGCCATTTCTTTTTTTCTACTATTAGTATCATGAAACAAAGCAAAAAACCAAACAGGTTTCTGGGCTTTCACAAAGAGCACATTTATACTCTGAGCCATCTGGCCTGCAGGTGGAATTACTTCCTCAGAATCAGACACAACATTTTAATAATATATTAGCATCTCTATACTAATTTCTTGCTTTCAGTGTTCTCTGCCACAAAACCATCTATCATCTATGTTTTTGATCTGTTTACTATATCTATCTGTCTGTCAATCATCTATCATCTATCTATCTACAATATATCTATTATCAGGGACATATCTATTTATCTTATCATCCATCAACTACAAATTATCTGATCGCTTTTGTAATTATCTAGCTATTTTTTCTTTCTCCCTCCTCTCTGTCGTTTTGTCTGTCTCTTTTTCATCTCTGTCTCTGCACCTCTCTTTGTGTCTCTGTCTCTCTCTGTGTCTCTGTCTCTCTCTCTCTCTCTCTCTCTCTCTCTCTCTCTCTCTCTCTCTCTCTCTCCACAAACACTACATAGTTCTGACTGTCTCAACAATCTATGAAGACCAGGTAGGTCTTTTTTTTGGGGGGAGGGGAATGTTTGCCTGTCTCTTCTATCAGGTTGTGGATGAAGGATACACTATCAAGCTAAGACAAAAAGCATTGATATAATATGTCTCTTCTTGAATGGCTTTGTCATAGAAATACCCTGGAAAAGGTAATGTCTGTGTCAGGAAACAATAATCACTGTGACAGGCAATGAGATACAGATGTGTAGTATATTTTTGAGATAGTGTATTGGCTAGTGGTCTCAAACTTTTAATATAGATTTTTTCCAGACTAAAGATCTACCAGGAAATGATGCTGGCACTTTAGAAAATAAATAGTGTTATACTTTGTTTATAGATAAGAAAGTTATTGCTGAGGATTATAAGCATATTTTTAGCATAAAAATGAGGAATTAAATAGCTTTTCCAGAATTAAATACTTTTTTTCAGAATTTCTTCTTTGTTTTGTCCTTTTTTATTATTTATTCCTCAGCTTTAAATATCATAATGGATTGTGCTGTATATGTTTAAATAGCAGACAACTTTATTTTCCATCTTAGTAACTCAGACACTTCAGTGCTCTAATTCTTTCCAGGCTCCTGTTTGTATATTAAGTTGACTCTTCAAGTAAAATATACCACATGTACTGAACTCTGACGTCTATAGCCCCATGTGTTTCTTCAAAGACAGTACCTCACATGTCGATTCCTATGCCACTCTGAAACTGTCCCCAGATCCTTTCTGCTTGCCTCTTTGAAAAGCCTTTGAAATGCCACATGTATGCTCAGAAAACTCTGGGATTCATCACTGCATTACAAATTCCAGATGCAAACAAGCTTCCTGCTGAAACTCGGGGACTGGAAAAGAATCACAACATGCCATCCATCTTGTTAAAGTAAGGCTAGGGGTAAATTTAAAGGGAAATTTAAGGAAGGTGGATCTCAAAATAGCCTATACTAGCTAACCCTTGGGAGGCTCCTCATTCAGATGGATTTAGCATTAGCTATGATGAAATTCTATTGGTCCGAGACAGCAGACAACAATGAATCAGGACCAGGGCTTTTTCTGCTAGTCAGGGTGTTTGTTCTGTTTTGTAGACAAACTCATGCTATCATCAATGTTTATTTATTTAAAAAGTATTGCCAAACATAGCAAATGTAGTACTGCATAGAGTGTGTAATTTGAAAGGAGAAAAGCAAACATGAGCTCAATTAAATAGTTATCTATGGGGGAGCCATCTAGCCTTGGCTATATTAAGAGGTACAAATTTAATTATGGAGAAAAGAATTACAGTTGGAATTAAAGGAATTTTTCTCTAGTTGGTTGGACTGGAGATAATTTTAGAATGTTGTGTAGCATTTAACTCAGATTGTTTGTCTCCTGTAATTTTTTTTTTATTTTAGGAATATAAACTTGTTTCAAAGTATTTACTTTTACTGTAGTTTTTATTTTAGAAATAGGGCATGTGTTTTGGGTTCTTCTATGACTCTTCAAAGCATTTTAGTTTTGAGATGGTAGAGATATGGCATATCTCATGTGAATCCACATCTTCACTTAACATATTTACCATATTTATCCAGATCATTTTTTCCTTCAAAATATGTCTACTGTTTTGTTCAGTTTTCTTTGCATCAGAAACCATAAGAAACACATATAGAAACAGAGACAGCTACATTCAAAGACAGGAATGCTGTAAAAAGACAAAACCAGAAGTCATAAGATATATACAATAAGTACATATGATTAAATAAAGTTGTCATGACATAACATTGTGACAAAGAACCTCCAAGGGTCCCCTTACATCCCTTTTATATTGATTGCCTATAAGTGGTCTTGGGCATTCACCAAAAGTGTTTTGTATTCCCTTTGAGGCTCCATTGCAGCCTTTTGTGATTAGCAATTGAAGCTAGCTTCTGAATTAGGGATAAAGGCATGTGTCTACTTCACTCTCATTAATGGAAAGGTAATCCCTCTGACTCAGAGCTAATGGAGTACTAAGCAAAATGACTCAGTCTGTCAGAATTCAGCTCTTCTCTTTTCAAAGAGCTGTAGTTATTTATTTTATGTCTTCCATCTCCACTGGCTTTTATAATCTTTTTCCATCCTCATCTGCAGGGTTCCCTGAGTCCCGAGGAGAGGGATTTCTTAGAGACATCTTATATATTATTCAGTGGTGCAAACTATCTCATTCTCTGCCCATTGTCTGGCTTGGTTTCTTGCCTATGTTCCCATGTCTTCAGGAAGGAACCATCTCTGATGATGGCGAAGCAAGTCACTGATTTATGAGTATAGCAGGATGTTATTGGAAGTTATTGTTGTTAGGAGTTGTTTTAAGCTTATTTTCCTATACTAAAACAATCACATTTTACTTTCTTCCATATGCAACTCCCTGATCTTCAAAATCATGGACTGTTACTTTATCAATATCTCTGCATGTAATGTATTTACATATATATACATAGCATATATTTATGTAAATGCATATACATATATCCATATACATGGATATTTATGCATGTATATATGCACTATAATTATATACATATATACATTCATTTAAATATTCACATAGGAAATATCCATATATAAATATATGAATATATGTATTCCTACAGATGAGCCATTGATTTTTTATAATGCTACAGATATGTGTGTTATAAGTAAGTGGTGACCATTTGACATAGGATGACCAAGTTTGCTCCCATTGGGACTAGACACATTTTCCATTCCCAGGCTTACATAGGAAACTGTGGTTCTTTGTGTAAGGTTGCATTTTTGGGTGCTTTTTCCTGTGCAAATGTCTGTCTTGTTACTGTTCTTTGTTTAACTTATGTTTGATACCGAATATTGTTAATACCACAATGTTATAACTTCTGATATTGCCATTTTTCCTTTCAATCTAGGACTGTCTAAAATGTAAGCAAATAATTTACAGATTGTATATATGACATTCCTCATATTAATGATGGTTTTACTTATAATTTTCAATAAGATGATGTTAAATAAATGCCTACATTCATACAAGAGAAATCGGCTTAAATTTTAAATTTCATATACTGTTTATGATTTGGGAGACCAAGCAATACTCACTGATGATGGTTTGGAAAGCTGTTAGATAGTCGGGATTATAAAATGAATACTTTAAAATATACTATAATGCTTAGATCTAATGAGTGGTGGTTTTATTCATACCTATTTGTCATACTCTGCTGTAAGACTTTGATGTTGTCATTCTTTAAGAGTATACACATATAAACTATACCTTTGTGTAACTGCCCGCAGTTACATTGACCGGGTTACCTGGAGGGGAAGCTGGGGATGTATGGGAATGTGGCAAAAAAGAGATGGAGACCAAGACAACACCTGCTATTCAAGGTCTCAAAGTTTAATGAAGAACTCCCAATATATATAGTCAGGGGAAAAGTCTAGAAGCTTCTCAGCCGAATCAGTTCAATTGCTCCACAGGTGGCTAGTGTTTTTAAGGAAACTGCAAGTCCTTGAAGAATAGGCTTCACTTTTGTCTGAGCACTCCACCCTAGGTGGAGGGGATTATGGCTGACACAGGAGTTCCCACTCAAAGGCTGGGAGAGGAACTTCACATTGGTTGATATCAAGTTCCTGCCAGATGACATGGTACCTCAATAAGGCTCTCTACACCTTTGGACTTATGAAACCACTTATATTTTAATTAATAGTTATTAAGAAACAACCTTACTCTTGCCATTTTTGAAATTTTGTAAACATTTTGTCCTACGTGCCCACTTTTGACATCTTGACATTTGTTGTTATTGTTTTATTGATGTTTTAGTGCTCTGTATTAGTTTATTAGTTTCTCATTTGCATGGTGTATACTTTGAAGATATCTTCTGTGTAGCTATGAAGTCAGTTATACATGACCTAAAACTAATATTTTGTTTTACATTAAATCCTAATTTTTATTGTTTATGTTTTATTAGACTAGCTTCTCTAGAAAAAATAAACCATAAACGAATCTTCAGATATATGGAGAGAAAGAGAGATTCGATGTCTCAGCTGATCGTCAGTACATGTGGACATTTTAAAAATGTAGGTTTTAATGTCAGTAAAGAAATGGACTAGCTATTAAGATAGAGATTTGGAGAAGAACAAGCAGGAGAGAAAGCAAGTTTCTTGTTCCATGTTCTTTATGTAAGCATCCAGCAGACACTATGGTCAAGATTAAAGTTTTATATGCCCACCTTGAAGTATACTAATTAAGTTATCCTTCTGATTCAAAGTTCTATATTAGAAATGAATCTTCCCAGTTCAAAATAATTTATGCAAGAGAAAAACAAAACTCTCCCAGGTGTGTCTAATTAGGTTTTTGTTAATTCCTCATGTAGTCAAGTTGAAAACAAGGAATAGTCATCACAGCTTAAATCTTCATTGTTTATATTATTCATGTCAAAATCATACCTTTATAAAAATTACTTACTAGTACAGTTTTTTTAGTCAAGACCTTTTGTCATTAAAATTCAATGTACACAAATTCTAACACAGGAAAATACATTATCCATGCATTTAGTTTTCCCTTATTAGTTTATAATCTGTATTTTATTGTGCTCTTGTTAAACTTGCTATCATTTCAACTAAAATAAATCACTGTAGCTGGAATTACTTGTGGATATTATATAATATATTGACTTTTATACAGGGAAGCTTTAAGTCCTGAAAGTGAAATGTCGCAAAAGTAGTATTTTTGTGTGACAAATGTACTTTTTTCTAACATAATTATGGATATGCCATTTTACTTTCTTCTATCCTGTAAAAGTTATACTGAGAACTACACTGGAACTACTACAGAAACAACTCTCTGTACAGGGAGTCAAATTCTAAGAGAGAATTATTCTCATGGTCCAGGCAACACATACACACATTGCATGTGTTATTTGGGCTTTTCTTTCTTTCTTTCTTTCTTTCTTTCTTTCTTTCTTTCTTTCTTTCTCTCTTTCTATTGTTTATTCTAGTCTGTTTGTTTCCCTTTTCTTGTTCTTGTCTTTGTTGTTTTGTTTTGACTAACAGTTTTTTTCTAAAGAAAGAAAATGAATGTACCCAGAGTTGGGTGGGTAGGAAGGTGGGGGAAGATCTGGTGTGTTGCTTGGGTAATCATTTATCAAAATATATTATTTAAAATAGGAAGATTCAATTATATAACACCTATTGCGAAAGCTGATGAAATAGTGATTCTTTGACATAGGCTGCATTGATTATATTAGCACTATGTTCATTCCATTTCATTTATTTGTATTATATTAAAATTATTTCTATCAGTTTCAATAACAAATGTAATAATTACGTTTATTTCTGGTGCTTCATTTACTATGATTTATTGTAAAATTAGGTCTCAAGTTGTGTCTACTTCTGCTAACAATCAGTGTTGTGAATCTTCATTCTAGTGCTATCAATAGTCTCTCTTTTTTTTTTTTTGTTTTTTTTTTTTTAATTTTTATTTTCTATATTCTATGTTTACATTCCAAGGGCTTTCCCCTTTCCCAGTTCCCACCCACCATAGTTCCCATAGTTCCTCTCCCCCCCAACTATTCCCCAATCATTCCCCCTCCCCCCTCAGTTTCTTTACTAAACTGGATGCAATCTTTACATGCCCAGGGTCCTCTCCTTTCTTCTTCTTGGGAATCATTTGACTTGCTATTCGTGTCTTGAGTATTTAGTGCTTCTGGGCTCATTAATATCCACTTATCAGTGATTGCATTTCATGTGCATTCTTTTGTGATTGGGTTAGCTCACTCAGGATGATATTTTCCAGGTCTAACCATTTACCTACAAATTGCATGAATTCATTATTTTTAATTGCTGAGTAGTATTCCATTGTATAAATATACCACATTTTCTGTATCCATTCCTCCTTTGAGGGATATTTGGGCTCCTTCCAATTTCTGGCTATTATAAACAAGGCTGCTATAAACATAGTGGAGCATGTGTCTTTATTGCATGCGGGGGAATCCTCTGGGTATATGCCCAGGAGTGGTATGCCAGGGTCCTCTGGGAGTGACATGCCCAATTTTCTGAGGAACCTCCAAACTGATTTCCAGAGCGGTTTTACCATTTTGCAATCCCACCAACAATGGAGGAGTGTTCCTCTTTCTCCACATCCTCACCAGCACTTGTTGTCTCTTGAGTTTTTAATCTTAGCCATTCTGACTGGTGTGAGGTGGAATCTCAGGGTTGTTTTGATTTGCGTTTCCCTGATGACTAATGATGTTGAACATCTTTTAAGGTGTTTCTCGGCCATCCGAATTTCTTCTGGTGAAAATTCTTTGTTTAGCTCTGTGCCCCATTTTTTGATAGGGTTATTTGGTTCTTTGGGGTCTAACTTCTTGAGTTCTTTGTATATATTGGATATTAGCCCTCTGTCGGATGTGGGGTTGGTGAAGATCTTTTCCCACTTTGTTGGTTGCCGTTTTGTCCTTCTGACAGTGTCCTTTGCTTTGCAGAAACTTTGTAATTTTATGAGGTCCCACTTGTCGATCCTTGATCTTAGTGCGTACGCTATTGGTGTTCTGTTCAGGAACTTTTCCCCTGTGCCCAAGTCCTCCAGGGTCTTCCCAAGTTTCTTTTCTAATAGTTTCAGTGTGTCTGGTTTTATGTGGAGGTCCTTGATCCACTTGGAGTTGATCTTAGTGCAAAGAGATAAGAGTGGGTCAATTCGCATTCTTCTGCATGTTGACCTCCAGTTGAACCAGCACCATTTGTTGAAAAGGCTATCTTTATTCCACCAGATGGTTGTGGCTCCTTTATCAAAGATCAAGTGACCATAAGTCTGTGGGTTAATTTCTGGGTCTTCAATCCTGTTCCATTGATCTGCTTGCCTGTTGCTATACCAATACCATGCATTTTTTAACACAATTGCTCTGTAGTACTGCTTGAGGTCAGGGATATTGATTCCCCCAGAAGTCCTTTTATTGTTGAGAATAGTTTTAGCTATCCTGGGTTTTTTGTTGCTCCAGATGAATTTGAGAATTGCTCTTTCTAGATCTATGAAGAATTGAGTTGGGATTTTGATGGGGATTGCATTGAATCTGTATATTGCTTTTGGCAAGATGGCCATTTTTACTATATTGATCCTGCCAATCCAGGAGCAAGAAATATTTTTCCATCTTCTGAGGTCTTCTTCGATTTCTTTCTTCAAGGACTTGAAGTTCCTGTTGTACAGATCTTTCGCTTGTTTGGTTAGAGTTACGCCAAGATACTTTATGTTGTTTGTGGCTATTGTGAAGGGTGTTATTTCCCTAATTTCTTTCTCAGCCTGCTTGTCCTTTGAGTACAAGAAGGCCACTGACTTGCTTGAGTTAATTTTATAACCTGCCACTTTGCTGAAGTTGTTTATCAGCTGTAGAAGTTCTCTGGTGGAGTTTTTTGGGTCGCTTAGGTAAACTATCATATTGTCTGCAAATAATGATAGTTTCACTTCTTCCTTTCCAATTTGTATCCCTTTGACTTCCTTATGTTGTCTAATTGCTCTTGCTAGAACTTCAAGTACTATATTGAAAAGATATGGAGAGAGAGGGCAGCCTTGTCTTGTCCCTGATTTTAGTGGGAATGCTTCAAGTTTCTCTCCATTTATTTTGATGTTGGCTACTGGTTTGCTGTAGATTGCTTTTACTATGTTTAGGTATGGGCCTTGAATTCCTGCTCTTTCCAAGACTTTTAGCATGAAAGGATGCTGAATTTTGTCGAATGCTTTTTCAGCATCTAATGAGATGACCATGTGGTTTTTTTCTTTCAGTTTGTTTATGTAGTGGATTACATTGATGGATTTCCGTATATTGAACCATCCCTGCATCCCTGGGATGAAGCCTACTTCATGGTGGATGATCGTTTTGATGTGCTCTTGGATTCGGTTAGCAAGAATTTTATTTAGTATTTTTGCATCTATATTCATAAGAGAAATTGGCCTGAAGTTCTCTTTCTTTGTTGGATCTTTTTGTGGTTTAGGTATTAGCGTAATTGTGGCTTCGAAGAATGAGTTGGGCAGTGTCCCTTCTGTCTCTATTTTGTGGAATAGTTTGAAGAGTATTGGTGTTAAGTCTTCTTTGAAGGTCTGGTAGAATTCTGCACTAAAACATCTGGTCCCGTACTTTTTTTGGTTGGGAGGCTTTCTATAACCCCTTCTATTTCTTTAGGGGTTATGGGACTATTTAGCTGGTCTACTTGATGCTGATTTAATTTTGGTATTTGATATCTGTCTAGGAAATCGTCCATTTCCTCCAGATTCTCCAGTTGTTTTGAGTATAGACCTTTGTAGTAGGATCTGATGATCTTTTGAATTTCCTCAGTTTCTGTTGTTATGTCTCCCTTTTCATTTCTAATTTTGTTAATTTGTATACTGTCTCTGTGTCCTTTGGTTAGTCTGGCTAAGGGTTTATCTATCTTGTTGATTTTCTCAAAGAACCAGCTCCTGGTCTTGTTGATTCTTTGTATGGTTCTCTTTGTTTCTATTTGATTGATTTCAGCCCTGAGTTTGATGATTTCTTGTTTTCTACTCCTCCTGGGTGAGTTAACTTGTTTTTCTTCTAGCACTTTAAGGTGTGCTGTTAAGCTGCTAGTGTATGCTCTCTCCAGTTTCTTTTTGGATGCACTTAGAGCTATGAGTTTTCCTCTTAGCACTGCTTTCATTGTGTCCCATAGATTTGGGTAGGTTGTACCTTCATTTTCATTGAATTCTAAAAAGTCTTTGATTTCTTTTTTTATTTCTTCCTTGACCAAGGTGTCATTGAGTAGAGTATTGTTCAGTTTCCATGTGTATGTGGGCTTTCTGTTGTTTTTGTTGCTATTGAAGACCACTCTTACTCCATGGTGATCTGATAGGAGGCATGGGATTAGCTCGATCTTCTTGTATTTGTTGACATCTGTCTTGTGACCGATTATATGGTCTATTTTGGAGAAGGTACCATGCGGTGCTGAGAAAAAGGTATATTCTTTAGCTTTAGGATGAAATGTTCTATATATATCTGTTAAATCCAATTGGTCCAGAGTTTCAATTAGTTTCACTGTGTCCCTGTTTAGTTTCTGCTTTCCTGATCGGTCCATTGAGGAGAGTGGGGTGTTGAAGTCACCCACAATTATTGTGTTAGGTGTAATGTGTACTTTAAGCTTTAGTAAGGTTTCTTTTACAAATGAGGGTGCCCTTGCATTTGGAGCATAGATGTTCAGTATTGAGAGCTCTTCCTGGTGGAATTTCCCTTTGGCCAGCAAGAAGTGACCTTCTGGGTCTCTTTTGATGATTTTAGGTTGAAAGTCAATTTTATCTGATATTAGAATGGCTACTCCAGCTTGTTTCCTGAGACCATTTGCTTGTAAAATTGTCCTCCAGCCTTTTACTCTAAGGCAGTGTTTGTCTTTAACACTGAGATGTGTTTCCTGTATGCAGCAAAATGTAGGGTCCTGTTTCCGTATCCAGTCTGTTAGTCTATGTCTTTTTATTGGGGAATTGAGTCCATTGACGTTAAGAGATATTAAGGAATAGTAATTATTACCTCCAGACATTTTTGAAATTATATTTATTTATCTTATTTATTTTTTATATTCGAGAGGTTATCTTCTTTTGGGTTTGATGAGAGGAGGTTTCTATCTTGCTTCTTCCCGGGTGTAGTTTCCGTCCTTGTCTTGGTGTTTTCCCCCTATTATCCTTTGTAGGGCTGGATTTGTGGAGAGATATCTTGCAAATTTGGTTTTGTCATGGAATACCTTGATGTCTCCATCAATGGCAATTGAGAGTTTTGCTGGGTAAAGTAGTTTTGGCTGAAGTTTGTGTTCTCTTAGAGTTTGCATGATATCTGCCCAGGATCTTCTAGCTTTCATGGTCTCAGGTGAGAAGTCTGGTGTTATTCTGATAGGTTTTCCTTTATATGTTACTTGGCCTTTTTCTCTTGCTGCCTTTAGTATTCTTTCTTTGTTTATTACATTTGGAGTTTTGATTATTATGTGACGGGATGTATTTCTGTTCTGGTCCAGTCTGTTTGGGGTTCTATAGGCTTCTTGTATATTCATGGGCATCTCTCTCCTTAGGTTGGGGAAGTTTTCTTCCATAATTTTATAGAAGATATTAGCTGGCCCTTTAACTTGTAAATCTTCACTCTTGTCTATACCTATAATCCTTAGGTTTGGTCTTCTCATAGTGTCTTGGATTTCCTGGATGTTTTGGGTTACCACCTTTTTGCATTTAGTGTTTTCTTTGACTGTTGAATCAATGGTTCCTATGGTATCTTCGGCTTCTGAGATTCTGTCTTCTATCTCTTGTATTCTATTGTTGATACTTGCGTCTAGGGCCCCTGATTTTTTCCCCAGGTTTTCTATCTCCAATGTTGTCTCCCTCTGTGATTTCTTAGTTGTTTCTACATCTGCTTTTAGTATCTGGATGGATGTGCTCAGATCTTTCGTTTGCTTGATTGTGTTTTCATGTATTTCTTTAATAGATTTTTGTGCTTCCTCTTTCATAGCTTCTACTTGTTGGCCCACGTTCTTCTGTAGTTCTTTAAGTGACTTTTGTCTTTCTTCCTTATTGTCTTCTTCTCTTTGATCCATCTTCTCCTGAATTTCTTGAAGTGATTTTTGTATTTGCCTCGTAAAGGCTTCTAACTTTTGATCCATTTTCTCCTCTATTTCTTTACGAGATTTTTCTATGTGTTCAGCTACCAGCATCCTGACCAGTGATTTTATATCCAAGTCTTGTTTTTCTGGTGTTTTAGGGTATCCAGGGATTCCTGTTGTTGGAGAACTGGGTTCAGATGCTGTCATGTTGCCTTGATTTTTGTTAGTAACGTTCCTTCGTTTTCCTTTTGCCATCTGGTTATTTCTGGTTTTAGTTGGCCTTGTTGTTAGTGGCTGGTGTTTGAATCTCCTGTGAGGCTGGGCTCACCTGTTGTTTCTCTACTGGTAAATATGTGTGACTGCTGCTTTAAGGGATCATAAGCTGGCTGCCACCCATGCTATTGTAGCCCCTGTTGGAGTCTGTCTACCTGGGCTTCTCCAGCTGTGTCCTGGTTGCAAGGAACTCGGCCTGCTTGGTTCCGAGACCCTAGCAGATCCCCCTGTGCGGGTAGCCCTGGAAGGGGTGTTTACCTGGGCCTTTCCAGCTATGTCCTGGTTGCAATATGGAGGCCCGCAGCTACCGTTGGTCCAGGGGCCGGTGAGCTGGTTGCAGAATGCAGCCTAGGTGCTCGCCAGAGGGCGCCGGGATGTCCCACAGAGCCTGGGCCTTTCCAGCTGTGTCCTGGGCCTTTCCAGCTATGTCCTGGTTGCAATATGGAGGCCCTCCGCTTCTGCTGGTCCAGGGGCCGGCGAGCTGGTTGCAGAAAGCAGCCTCGGTGCTCGCCAGAGGGTGCGGGGAAGTCCCACAGAACCTGGGCCTTTCCAGCTGTGTCCTGGTTGCAATATGGAGGCCCGCCGCGCTGGTCCAGGGGCCGGCGAGCTGGTTGCAGAAAGCAGCCTAGGTGCTCGCCAGAGCTCAATAGTCTCTCTTATGAGGTGAGAAAGTTCTTGTGACTCCCTGTACAAATCCTACCCATTGATCATTTATGGGTGTTACCATTTGTTCACTCATAGTGTAATGGAAAAATGATCCCTTTAAAAATACATCTTTTTGAAGTTTTAAAATAAACATTTTAAGACCTGATGTGCTGGTAATTTTATTGGGTGATGCATTTGGAAAATTCAACACAGTCAGATGTAGAAAAATATTAGGACACTGGTGGTTAAAGCAATCAAAACAAGGACAGAGTTAATGTGCTGGGTAGAGAATATCTGCTATGGCAGGAATAGCAAAAATAAACTGTCTTGTTCTTTGCTATGAGACTCAAGGTCTACATACAGGAAGATGACATTTCATGTCAGGTTAGAACTGATTACTCTCTTCAATTATATTCTTTTCTGGTTTCAAAAAAGAAGTTAATTTTGATAAGAGTAACTTTCATTGAATTATCAAATACATTTTAAAAGTTCTGTATGTGTCAGTGATAAAATAACACAATTTTTGTAGCTTTAATATAAGATGTTCTTTTTTTCCTACAATAATTTACATTTCTTTCCTGTGAACATTAATAACACAGTAATGCACAGAGATATTGTTGATATACTTACTTGAGATTTTTTATATATTATCTCTGCCTGTCAGCCACGAGAGTGGCCCATGAGACATTAGCTCACTTTCATTTTTCATTTTATAAGTAGGAACTAACTCCTCAAAGACCATAAATTCTCTCATGTATTTAAAACTGTCATGATTAGACTCAAATGTAGAATTCTGAAAAATTGAAATAACTAAATTGATTTATGGAAGTATTTCACAGAAAGCAGAACTGCACCCCATGTACAAATATATCTCAGTACAAAGACTCTGAGCCTATCAATAAATTTTTTTAAAATCATAATAAAAATAAAAAGAAGCATTCTTTATAGACTGAAAAGAAATATAATTTAAAACCACCATAAAATGGACTGAGCAAATGTAATTTTCCTACTGACATAAAACGTATCCTCTACAACTTTGGTGATGTATTTTACTTCTGCTAAATTGACATGATATAGCAGTTATCAATTCTATAATTTCGTGAAGCTTATAATATGTAAGACACAAATGAGTATCAAGTAAGTTTGCCAATAATCTAATAATGACATGAAGTGTAAAGTCTAGGTAAGAATCCAAAAGAACAATAGGTATTGTACAATCACTGTGGGGGTTGGTAAATTTGTTTTGCACTTGGTATCAAAACAACCAGTACAATGTGGATTCTTTTCTTTTTCTTTCTTTTTTTTTTAATTTTCTATATTCTTTGTTTACATTCCAAATGCTTTCACCTTTCCCAGTTTCCCCCCTCACCATATGTCCCATAAGTCCTCTTCCCCCCATAGCCCCCCTGTATTAATCACCCCACCCCACCCCCAACCCCCACCCCGACCCCAGCCATTTCTCTGTTCTGGTACTCTCCTACAAAACTGGATCCAATCTTTTCAGGACCAGGGTCCTCTCCTTCCTTCTTCTTGGGGATCTTTTCACTTGTTAATTATGCCTTGAGTATTCAGAGCTTCTGGGCTCATTAATATCCACTTATCAGTGATTGCATTTCACTTGTATTCTTTTGTGCTTGGGTTAACTCACTTAGGAAGATATTTTCCAGATCCAACCATTTGCCTACAATTTGCATGAATTCATTATTTTTAATTGTTGAGTAGTATTCTATTGTATAAATATACCACATTTTCTGGATCCATTCCTTCTTTGAGGGACATCTGGGCTCCTTCCAGCTTCTGGCTATTATAAATAAGGCTGCTATGAACATAGTAGAGCATGTGTCTTTATTGTATGAAGGGGAATCCTCTGGGTATATGCCCAGGATTGGTATGACAGGGTCCTCTGGAAGTGTCATGCTCAATTTTCTGAGGAACTGCCAGAATGATTTCCAGAGCGGTTGTATCATCTTGCAATCCCACCAACAATGGAGGAGTGTTCCTCTTTCTCCACATCCTCACCAGCACTTGTTGTCTCCTGAGTTTTTAATCTTAGCCATTCTGACTGGTGTGAGGTGGAATCTCAGGGTTGTTTTGATTTGCATTTCCCTGATGACTAATGATGTTGAACATCTCTTAAGGTGCTTCTCAGCCATCCAAATTTCTTCAGATCAAAATTCTTTGTTTAGCTTTGTACCCCATTTTTAATAGAATTATTTGGTTCTTTGGGGTCTAACTTCTTGAGTTCTTTGTATATATTGAATATTAGCTCTCTGTCCGATGTGGGGCTGTTGAAGGTCTTTTCCCAATTTGTTGGTTGTCGTTTTGTCCTTTGCCTTACAGAAACTTTGTAATTTTATGAGGTTCCATTTGTCAATTCTTGTTCTTAGAGCATAAGCTATTTGTGTTCTGTTCAGAAACTTTCCCCCTGTGCCCATGTCCTCCAGGGTCTTCCCCAGTTTCTTTTCTATAAGTTTCAGTGTGTCTGGTTTTATGTGGAGGTCTTTGATTCACTTGGAGTTGATCTTAGTACAAGGAGATAAGAGTGGGTCAATTTGCATTCTTCTGCATGTTGACCTCCAGTTGAACTAGCATCATTTGTTGAAAAGGCTATCTTTTTTCCACTGGATGGTTGTAGCTCCTTTATCAAAGATCAAGTGACCATAAGTCTGTGGGTTCATTTCTGGGTCTTCAATTCTATTCCATTGATCTACTTGCCTGTCACTGTACCGTTACCATGCAGTTTTCAACACAGACAGTGTGGATTCTTATCTATTCTAACAATGAAACACACTTTTCAAAAACAAATCAACCAACAAAACAACTTATATTCAGAGCTAGAATGATGGATTTATAATGAAAAAACATCTGCTCTTCAGAGGAACCAAGCACCATTCCTACCCATCACTGTAGGTGATTCACTTATTACTGTAGGTCAAGGAGGATTTACACCATTGGCCTCCAAAGACACCTGCATAAACTCATATCTTCACACATAGATAATCAGACAGAGAGACAGACAGAAACACACCCACAAAATTAAAGTAAATCTTTACAAATGATTAACAGTATTTACAGAACTCAGTAGAATATATGTTTATGAGACACTGCAAGTTATGACTTTATCCATATTCATATTAAATGGCCTCAAGTTTATAGACTCTGTATATTGTAGTAGTGCATAAAATACCCAGCATGTGCTTTCATTCCCTTGATTCTCTTCATTTGGATTATCTGTTGTCCATTATCCACAATTTGCTAACACTATTTTCTTCCACATGGAAGAGTTTTCCAAGAACAACTTTAAACAACTAAATTCCTAAAGTTTCTACTACAGGTGGGTTCCTCCATTTTTCACAGGTTTTCCTCTAGTGCTGACACAGAGGTAACAGCCATCGATAGCCTCCACTATGCTTAAGAAAAAGCTTGACTATTCTGAAGACTGAAATAATACTGCATTCCTTGACGGTGTTGCTGATGATTACCGAGTTGAAACGGATGCCCACTATCATATTGTGACAACAGATGAAATATTTGATAATGATCTGATCCAAGACTGCTCTTAGAAATTGGCATCTATTTCAAGAGAATGAGATTTGGCTCTAAATAATTATAGAGGTGGAAAACATTTTCCTCTAAATTAATAGGCATCTCACAAAAAACTAAACCTTGTAAAATTGGCTGTAACAAAAAATATCACTCTGGCATAGGGACAATAGTAGATTGAGCACACAGGACTCTGCCTCATTAATCTGGATCATTCTAGATTTTGCAGAATTATTTCTGGCAAATCAAATGAAAGAATCATATGTACCAATTCTATTACATCCCTGCATATGAAAAAATTCATCATCTAAAATTATTTCTGTCTTTGTCTCATGGCAATATCATTTTAACCTAGTGTGTTTCATAGCATTTTAGTTTTCTTTATTTATTTATTATAATAGTTCTTAATATAGAGGATAAAGCTGCATAACTATGAGAGAAGATAAATTAAGTGCTGGTATTATTCTGGTATAGCATCTGGGTACTATTAGTTGACTATTATATAGCTCTGTAAATTTTTTCATTCATTGTAATCTAACCCATTTGTGTAATTAAATTATCTATCTCTTTTATATCATTATAATAACTTGTTTTAGGTCAGAACTCAACATCTTTACCCTCTACATTAAAAACATATCCGAATGCACTACATGTATTTATACTGGATAACAAAGCACTGGAATTGTTCCCCCCAAAACCCAACATAATTGTTGTTTAAGACCCAACCCTTGGTTCTGTGAAGACTCAATGCACCAGTGTAGGGAATGCCTAGGCAGGGAAGCGGTAGTGGGTGGGTTGGTTAGCAGAGTGAGGGGGGATGGGATAGGGAGTTTTCAGAGGAGAAATGAGGAAAATGGATAACATTTGAAATGTAAATAAAGAAAATATCTAATAAAAGGGTGTAAAAAAAGATTCAACTTCATTTATCATCTAATCCTCACACTTTATATCACATAGCTTATGGCCAGATATTACTTTATAATATCTTCTGCCTGGTAAATCATAGAATGTTAATATTCATCCATGGCACATAATATCCATTAGAAGATCAGGGTACTTTCCATAGAGCATGATATACAAGACAACTTCCAGATATGCTTGAGGGATGTGCTATAGACAATGTTCTCAGCTCATCTTTAATTTACTCTAATAGATTTGTCTATTACCTAAACCTTTGAATAGATAAGAATACAAGCATATATACTCTATTGGTTCAAGTTTTATTGCTCAAATTCTATGTCTCACAGATGATTTTGTATAAAATGATTTTTATTATTTTCAAAAGTTGTGCAAATCTCAGAGCCTATTTTATTTAATTCGTTGAACAATAGATATAGCAACAAAAGTCAATATCTGCTGGCCTTAAATATTCTGAGACAGCTTTATTTATTTCCAGTTGGTATCAGAAAACCTAGGTTATTGCATCATTCAAGATTATGTATGGCCTCCCCAGGCGGTAATTCAAAAAGTAATTGTATTTTGTCCAGGCTACCTGATAGCTTTTGAAAATATTCACCATATTAAATTATCTTCAAGTTACCATTTTTCATTTGTTGAGAAGTTTATCACCACCTTAAATAAATGGCAAAGGTCTCCTTTGGGAGTTTTGTTCTTCTCTGAAGGGAAATAGAGGAGCAGTGGATCTGGAGGAGGGTTGGGTAGGGAAGAAGTGGAATCTGCATTTGGGATGTATTGTGCACAAGAAGAATGAAGAAAATTATAATGGCAAAGCCCACCTCCTTTAATAATAAATACTCATTTTTATTTATTTTATTTCGTAGATGTATATGATGAAACTTCATGCATAGTAGAGAGACTGTTGTCTGTAGAACTTAACAGTAAACTGTAAAGCTGATAAGAAAAAAACAAAACAGCAACAACAACAACAACAAAAACACCAGCCATTACCTAGCTAAAACAAATGGCATGTTTTTAACAAAGAATTAAAGCCTAGAACATCATTGAGGCCAGTTTTTAATAATAGAGGAAATGGTGTGAACATTAGCATCTTCTTTTCCTTTTTTTTAATTTTCATTTTGCCTCTTTAATGCTAAGGTATGTTTCTCAAAGATTGGCCTATGAGCCACTTATGACTTATGTGCAAGACCATACAGATCTTCCCCACATATAACATTGCTTTTTAACTTTATTGCAATTTTTCCCTTCATTTATTTTTTTATTCATTTTATATCCCAGTCACCTCTCCCTCCCTCCTCACTTTCCACTGTTACCATTACAAATGCCTGCCCCCATTGTACCCTCCTCTTCTCAGGGGAGTCCTCCTTGGGTACCACCCCACACTGAGACATCTAGTCCCAGCAGGGCTAGGCACACCCTTTCCCATTGAGGCCCAATTAGTAAAGGTGGGGGAAGGGACGGGGATCCAATGGCAGAGAACAGAGAATGAAATGTGGCATAACCGGCTCAACTTGTTAGGTGTCCCACTGGAAGACCAAGTCGCCCATTTGCTGCACATCCTCGCCAGCATTTGCTGCCACTTGAGTTTTTGATCTTTGTAATACCCATGGGTATAAAGTAAAATCTCAGTGTCATTTAGATTTGCACATCCCCAATGACTAATGACTTTGAACATTTCTTTAATAAATTAATTAACTAATTAATTGATTACATTGCCCCCTTTAGGGTCCCCAAATCTTTTTTTTTGGCCCCCAATTCAAAAGTTGCTCCCCTGCTTCCTTCAACTCTGAAAGGGCAAAACCTCTGGGAATGTCCCACATTCAGCATCAAGACTGCAGGATTAGGCTCATCTTCTCCTACTGAGGGCAGGCAAGACAGCCCTCTGCTAGATGTTTTAAGGGACTTAGACCAGACTTGTATGCTCTTTGGTTGGTGGCTCAGTCTTTAGGAGTCCCCAGGAGTCTAGTTTAGTTGACATTGTTGGTCTTCCTGTCTGGTTGTCATATGTTTATTGGCCTTTAATCCTTTCCCTAACTCTTTCACAGGGTTCCCCCAACCTCCATATAATGTTTGTCTGTGGGTATCTGCATCTGTCTCTGTCAGCTGCTGTATAGAGCCTGTCAGAGGGATGCTATGCTAGGCTATTGTCTGTAAGCACAATATAGCGTCATTAGTAGTGTGTGGGATGGCTGCCAGCCATGGATAGGTCTAAAAACGAGCCAGCCACTGCTCAAATACAATCAAATTCATGGAATGTACTCATTGATAAATGTATATTCACCAAAATGTTCAGAATATCCATAATATAACCCAGCGATCCAAGAAGTCAAACAAGAAGGAAGGCCCAAGTGAGAATGCTTGGATCCTAATTAGAAGGAGATAAAATAGTTATGAGAGGCAGAGGGAGGGTGGGACCTGAATGGGAGAGTGGAGGGTTAGGGGAAGAGAGGTGCAGGATCAGGCATGGAGAGAGACAGGAGGGAGTCACAATGGTCCAGGAGAATGAATAGAATTATGAAGCTTGATTGCTTTATTTTTTTATTGGTTACTTGATTTATTTACATTTCAATTGTTATCTGCCTTCCCAGTTTCTTTTCCACAAACAGCTATCCTCTCCCTCTGCTTCAATAAGAGCAATCCCCTGCCAACCTATCCACTCCCACCTCAGTGCGCTAGCATTACCCTATGCTGGGTCATCTAGACTCCATAGGACCAAAGGGCGCCCCTCCCATTGGTGACAGATAAGGCAATCCTCTGCTACATATGCAGACGGAGCCTTGGATTCCTCCATATGTACTCTTTGGTTAGTGAATTAGTCCCTGGGAGTTTAGGGGTCCTTGGTGGTTGATACTGTTGTTCCTTCTATGGGGTTACAAACCCCTTAGCTTCTTCAGTTCTTCCCCTAACTACACCATTGGGGTCTCCATGCTCCATGCTCCATGATAGTTGGCTGTGAGCAAAAATATTTGCATTGGTCAGGTTCTAGCATAGCCTCTCAGTGGACAAATATACCAAGCTCCTCTCAGCAAGTGCTTCTTGGCATCAAGAATAGAGTCTGGGCTTGATGTCTGCAAATAGCGTTGATCTATCAGTTGGGTAGTCTCTGTATGGCCTTTCCTTCATTCTCTGCTCTACTCTTTGTCTCTGAATTTCCCTTAGACAAGAACTATTCTGAGTTAATATTTTTGAGATGGTTGGGTGACTCCATCCTTCAACAGGATGCCATGCCTATCGACTAGACATGGTCTCTGCAGGTTTTTTTCTCCCCTTTGTTGGTATTTTGGCTAATGTCATCCCTTTTGGGTTCTGGGACTTCTTGGGCCCCTGACATCTGGGACTTTGTAGTGGCTACTCCCAATTCCCCATTAAGTGCTTCTCAGCCATTCCAGATTCCTTTGTGGAGAATTCTCTGTTTATCTATATAACATTTTTTCAATTTTAATTTTTAGTTGTGTGAGAATGATTCTTTTTTAAATTAATCATTTCCTTTATTTGCATCCCAAATGTTGCCCATTTTTAATTGGGTTATTGGGGTTTTGCAGTCTAATTTCTTGATTTCTTTATATATTTTGGACATTAGCCCTCTGTCAGGTATAGAGTGTCTGAAGATTTTTTCTGACTTGGTAGGCTCTCATTTGTCCTATTGATTGTGTCCTTTGCTTTATAGGAGAATTTCAGTACAAGAGGTCCCATTTATCAATTGTTAATGACAGATCCTGAGCCATTGGTAATTCTGTTCATGAAGTTGTCTCCTGTACCAATGCATTCAAGACTACTCTCCACTTTCTCTTCTCTTTGATTAAGTGTAACCAGTTTTATGTTAGGATCTTTAATCCATATTGACTTTATTTTTTTGTAGGGTGATAAATATGGGGCTATTTGCATTTTTCTATATGCAGACTGACAATTAGACCAGCACCATTTGTTGAAGATTTCTTTTTTCAATTATATGGTTTTAACTTCTTTGTCAAATTTCAAGTATCCCCAGATATGTGGGTTTATTTCAGGGTCAGTTTTGTAATATTAGCAGGAGAAATGGTCTGATCATATGAATTTTGCATTTCTTTTATGTGCTAACATAATTGAACCACAGCTTTCTATCATTACTGTGGTTTCAGATAATGGGAAGGTAGACCTCAAGCAATTCCCATTCCTATGTGCTGTCATCTTAAGAAGTTGCTGTCACACATATTATTTGGTAAACCATGTGGCAAACCTTTTAAAATTGCAAGTCTGTAGTCAACTGCAAATCAGTGACTGAGGCTCATTATAATTCCAGGCATTAGAGCAGTAGCCCTGGGAAAAAATAGTCATTACTAACATAGAGTCACAATCTTGTTCTATGATGTAACTGTCTGCATGGGTATGATTACTAGGCATCTCAGAAATACAGGCACTATGTTATATCTCAACTATAGGCTCTTCATATCTGAAACCAGGCTCTTTTCTGGACCCAAAGAGACCGCTCCATACCTTTAGAGAAGATACACACATACTCCAGCCCAACATCAGCACAAAGAATGGGTCAAAACAATTTTTATTTCTATTTATTGTCCTTTTAAATGGTGTAATTCTATGACAGCAGGTCATAGTTTGTAGGACTTATTTAAATTTTAATTTTAAATAAGGTTTTGTCCTGAAAATTGCTGCAAGTAAGATCTATCCTGCCTTTTCTTTTTTTTTCTTTCCAGCTTTGTTTTTATTTATTTATTTTTGTTTGTTTGTATATTTATTTATTTATTTATTTATTTATTTATTTTTACACTCCAGATTTTATTCCCCTCTGGTTCACTCTCCAACTGTTACACATCCCATACCTCCTTCCCAACTGTATTAGTCTGGGTTCTCTAGAGTTACAGAACGTATGAGCAGTCTCTATGTAGTTAGGGAATTTGTCGATGACTTACAGTCTGTAGTCCAACTCCCCAACAGTAGTCAGCAGCAGCAGCTGTGGATGGAAGTCCAAGGATCTTGCAGTTGCTCAGTTCCACGAAGCAAGCCGGCAAGGAAGAATGAGTCTTCCTTCTTTCAATGTCCTTACATATGTCTCCAGTAGAAGGTGTAGCCCAGATTAAAGGTGTACACCTTTAATCCCAGATGAACTTGAAATCGGGATTAAAGGTGTATGTCTCCACACCTTTAATCCCAGATGACCTTGAACTGGAATCCATGCTTCAAGATCTCCATGCTAAGTCCAGGTCAGAAACTTATATCTCTGAGCCTCCAGATTAGGATCATAGGTGAGCCTTCCAATTCTAGATTGTAGTTCATTCCACATATAGTCAAGTTGACAACCAGGAATAGCCACTACACCAACCCCCTGTCTCTGAGAGGAGGATGAACTTAATCCCCCACTCTCTGTACCACCTGACTTCTAAACTCCCTGGAGCCTCCAGTCTCTTGAGGGTTAGCTGCATCTTCTCTGACTGAACCCTGTCAGTCTTCTGCTGTATATGTGTTGGAGGCCTCATATCAGTTGGTGTATAAAAGTTTTAGTGACAATAACTGCATGATAATGGTACAGAGATAGACACATTGATCAATGGAATAGAATTAAAGACCCTAAAATAAAATAACACTCTTAAGGAAACTTGATCTTTGACAAAGATGCCAAAAATATACAATGGAAAAGAGAAAGCAAACAATAAAATTTTCAAATTACTTTTTGGAGAAACTGTGACTATGGTGTCATCTAGCACTAAGTTTGAATTGGTAAATTTCCCAGAATTAAGCATATGGTAAACTCAAATTAGTTAAGACTCAGAAAAAAAGTTTAATAAAAAGGATATTTACAGAACTTTGGATAGGATTTAGAAGATCCATATGGAGACTTTTGTGTTACCTTTGAACAGGAAATTTGAAGCACTCATACTAGTAGTCAAGAGAGGAAAGGTTGATCATGAAACAGGAAGAAGCTTTGGCAAAGTTCATCTGAATAGATCATGTTTATAAAGTATTCCAGTGGACATTTATAATTTTCCAATATCGGCATACACATGAATAAATAGCATAAAACTTCAGATTATTTGTTTACATGTTAGAATTTTATAGAAATTTTTATTTAAATATCTTTGAGATGGAAAAATCCTTAATATTTACATGATTTCTCAAGCAAACTATTCAAATTAGCCATTGCTTTCCCTGGCTAGATTTTAGAATTCTATTTTTTTATGTTTCTTAGGCATTATGAGCATAATATAGAGCATAATATTTTAAGTATTCTCTTTCACCTCAGAGTCACTGGGTTCATATCTTCCTATGCATGCTTATCTCTTTTTATTTATTGGATATATTCTATATTTACATTTCATTTCTCTTTTTCTGGTTCCCCATCCCCTAAAGGTCCCACATGCCCTTTTCCCTACCCCTGTTCTCCCATCCACCCCTTCCCACTTCCCTGTTCTGGTATTCCCCTACACTGATATTTTGATCCTTTCCAGCACCAGTGTCCACTCCTTCCTTATTGTCGATTATCATTTGATATGTGGATTGTGTCTTTGGTGTCCCAGAAGTCTTGGCTAATATCCACTTATCAGTGAGTGCATACCATGGGTATTCTTTTGAGACTGGGTTACCTCACTTAGTATGATGTTCTCCAGCTCCATCCATTTGTCTAAGAATTTCATGAATTCATTGTTTCTAATGGCTGAATAGTACTCCATTGTGTATATATACCACATTTTTTGTATCCATTCCTCCGTTGAGGGACATATGGGTTCTTTCCAGCTTCTAGCTATTATAAATAAGGCTGCTAGGAACATAGTGGAGCATGTATCCTTATTGCATACTGGGGAATCTTCTGGGTATATGCCCAGGAGTTGTATGGCTGGGTCCTTCGGAAGTATCATGTCCAGTTTTCTGAGGAACCACCAGGTTGTACCAGCTTGCAGTCCCACCAGCAGTGGAGGAGTGTTCCTCTTTCTCCACATCCTCGCCAACACCTGATATCTCCTGAGTTTTTAATCTTAGCCATCTGACTGGTGTGAGGTGAAATCTCAGGGTTGTTTTGAGCGTTAGGATTAGGTTTATGGTTTTTCTTTTCTTTGACAGTTTTAAAAGTTTAGAACTGAGTTTCCAAATGAAGTCTCACAATTACTTTTATGGTTCACTGTATCATAGGAAATTATAAATTTTAGACACAGTTCCATGCAATAGTTTGTATTTTACAAAGTCCTATTTGGCTTATATGTTTCACTAATCTTCTATCTCATCAAAACAGGCTATTGTATTCAATGAGATAAGCTTGGAAGAACATTCCTAAGGATCTTAACCTGCCATTGTTTTCTCATTGATCTCAATTGCATCAAAGATTGAAGCAGTAAGCATTGTTCCATTGCCTTTTCTTTGATGAGAATGAAAATTAAATCAATAATATTGGTTTGAGCCTCTACTCTTATTTTACATTACTTTGAAAACATTTGTATTCTACTGTTTTACATAAATTAATGACACTATAATCATTTATTCATGTATTTTTATTACTTTATTGAGCTATTTTTACAATAGATTTAAGTATTTATTTATTTATTTATTTATTTATTTATTTAAACTCCAGATTTTTATTCCCTTTCAGTTCTGCCCTCCAACTGTGGCACATCCCAAACCTCTTCTCCACCCAACTGTCTCCACAAGGATGTTCCCACCCCTTCCCCACTAGACCTCTCCCTGGAACTCCCTGGAACCTCTAGTCTCTTGAGGGTAAGGTGCATCTTCTCTAACTAAACCCAGACCCTGCAGTCCTCTACGATATATGTGTTAGGGCCTCAAATCAGCTGGTATATGCTGCCTATTTGGTGGTCCAATGTCTGAGAGATCTCTGTGGTACAGGTTAATTGAGACTGCTGATCCTCCTACAAGGTGGCCCTCCTCCTCAGGTTCTTTCAGCCTTTGCTTTATTCAGCCACAGAGTTCAGCAGCTTTTGCCCATTGGTTGGGTGCAAATATCTGCATCTGACTCAGCTGCTTTGGTCTTCCAGGGTGCTGTCACTGGACTCAGGCATTTTTTCCATTCCTATACCTGCAGTTTATTCACACAGGGTCAGAGTTTTGACTGTGGGATGGCAACCCCATCTCTCACTTGATGCCAGTCTTTCTGCTCAAGGTGAACTCTACAAGTTTCCTTTCCCTAATTTAGGACATTTCATCTAAGGTCCCTTCCTTTGAGTCCTTAGCATGTCTTACCTCTCAGGTCTTTAGTACATCCTGGAGGATTCCCCCAACCTCCTACAGCCTGAGGTTGCCTATTTCCATTCTTTCTGCTGGCCCTCAGGGCTTTAGTCCTATTCCCCTCATCTAATACCAGACCATATTCCCTTCTCCATACCCCCATCCCCTTTCTCTCCCAGTTCCCTCACTTCCTCCCCACCTTGTGGCTGTTTTCTTCTCCCACCCAAGTGGGACTGAAGCATCCTTCAGCTTTTTGAGTTCTGTGGACTCTATCATGAGCATTCTGTACTTTTTGGTTAATAACCCCTTATTAGTGAGTACATACCATGTACATTGGTAATAGTTCTAATGCAATAATAGAATTTTATATATTATGTGATTATTAATGTACATATTAGTATATTTTCTGGAACATAATTAAAGTCATTGTCTTATTTAAAATACTTAGAGTGTTTTAATGGTACTCATTTCTACTTAATTACTATTATACATTCCATTTCCATCAATTTTAACCTGCAAGTTTCATTTCATTTTTCTATACAGCAGAATAATGTTTCACTGTGTTTATATAGCAAATTCTAATTATTTGCTCATCATTGGTGTAAAGCCTGGTAGAGTTATAAAATAAACAGGCAATAGAACTTGCTAGAGTATTCAGAATTAAATAAACAATGCTATACCTGTTCTCCAGAGGACTCTGATGGGGTTTCCTGCTCCGAATAAAGGTTTCTTGCTGTCACTTGAAACTGCAGTTCTGAAAAAAACTCTGATGCTACTTTTATGACAAAAAAATACAAATTACAGTCATCTGGGAAGATGGAATCTCAATCGAAATCTATCCCTACCAGATTTTCCCATGTCTTGATTTCTGATGTTGGCCTTGCTCCCTGTGGAAAGCATATGGAAAACTTTCAAAAAAGAGTAGTATAAGTGGACATAGCTCTTACAATACATCAACACACAAAAAAATCAACACAGGGGACAAATATTTCCATTATATACCTTAGTCAACTGCTTGAAGATGGTTGGTTATAAACTTTTATATTGGACATAAAAATACAGACTTAAAAAAAGAGAAAACCCAAAAGAAATAGATTTTCATTCTGTTGCAAGACATTTCCTATCCATTCACATTGAAGCAGTGAGAGGCCAGGGACTGGAGTGGAGAGAGGAGGAGGAGCTAAAGGAAGTGAGAGGCAGAGAGGAGAGAGAGAGAGAGAGAGAGAGAGAGAGAGAGAGAGAGAACACAAGTGGAGGACAGAGGGAGATGAGGATATCCAGATGGCTCCAGACTTATTTCTGGTGTTTTGAAGAGGTTAGAAATATTGGGACAAGACTTTAGAAAGAGCAATTCTCAAATTCATCTAGAGCAACAAAAAACCCAGGATAGCTAAAACTATTCTCAACAATAAAAGGACTTCTGGGGAATCAATATCCCTGACCTCAAGCAGTACTACAGAGCAATTGTGTTAAAAACTGCATGGTATTGGTATAGCAACAGGCAAGCAGATCAATGGAACAGGATTGAAGACCCAGAAATTAACCCACAGACTTATGGCCACTTGATCTTTGATAAAGGAGCCACAACCATCCAGTGGAATAAAGATAGCCTTTTCAACAAATGGTGCTGGTTCAACTGGAGGTCAACATGCAAAAGAATGCGAATTGACCCACTCTTATCTCTTTGTACTAAGATCAACTCCAAGTGGATCAAGGACCTCCACATAAAAGCAGACACACTGAAACAAGTGGAGGACAGAGGGAGATGAGGATATCCAGATGGCTCCAGACTTATTTCTGGTGTTTTTAAGAGGTTAGAAATATTGGGACAAGACTTTATCATTGTAAATTTTCATTATATAATTGGGAGTTTTACATACATGAAGATATTTGGTTAGCTATTCAAGTTTAAGAGTCATGCTTTACCAGGTATTTGGGTACAGAGCGGGAGCACGGGACTCTCTAGATTTACAGAGTCTACAGCAGAGAGGAAACACAGCTGGGATGCTGTGAGACCTAGCTGGGAACAATTCGGTGACAACAGTGAGAGTTGCCCTGACCAAGACCCGCCAGGGCTTGGTGCAGAGGCTTGGTGGGGCGGTACTTAATTTTAATAATTTAACACTACACATTCTTGCAAAATAAAGTTTAAAATTTTAAGTAAAAAGGCACTACAGTTTGATACCATTAATAGGAAATTGTCAAAGCAATCTTGGCATTTAATATAGCTATTATATATCTAGAATGGATACAAAGTAATTTTACAAATAAAGCTGTTTGTGGTACTGTACTGAGCACAAATTGAGAACTGTAAGAGAAATTAACCTCATTCTAGATGAAAATGGTCAGAAAGCTGAAAATATAATCTCTTATCACTGAATAAACTTAAAAAAACCTACTAATATCATATTAAAACATTTCTATAAAATTATTCCTTGACTTTAACCATGTAATATTTGCAAAGATAAAGTTCTGTCATGAGTTCAAAGAAAACTGAAAGCAATTGTTACCTATTCAGATCCTAGATACTTTACTTTTATGTAAATAATATCTTAAAATGGTTAGTTGCTAAATCCCAGTGTTTTAATGGAATCTAGTAATTAAGAACATTTCCTTAATGGTGATCAAAAGAACACATAAAAAAATACAAATATTTACATGGTAAATATTCATAAAGAGATTGTTTTCAAGTACTACAAACTAAAAAGTACACTTCATTATAAAACTACTGAGCTAGGATTGTATAAAGACTAATATTTGGATATACGTTTGAATTATTTTATCTATTTTGATATCACTAAATTTATTAAGTATCATTGTATTATCACTTAAGTTGTTTAATTTGTTCTTATTACAAGAAAATACTATAATTTAAATAGAAAGAATAGCATTCAGTTACTTGCAATAAACAATGAGCTTATTGTTGTGAAAATGTGAAATAGAATAATTTAAAGTAATAGCTAATTTCATGACTAAATCTAAATATTACTAAAATATGCAATGCAAGATAAACAGGTTTTGAAATATGAAATATTTTGATACTCACTAAATGCTGCAAAGGCATTTAAAGAGTTCTAAAACTATCCATTTTATATATTTTAAAGTACATTGTATGAGATTTCCCATGATTTTATACTTTACTTCATATTATTACTTTGAATAATAAACTAATTCATAATTGATGTAGGTAAAGCATTTGGCACTCCTTAAAAAAGAAGTTCAAAGAGTTCATAGAATTGTGGAGCGAAGACACCTGGGATACAGAAGATGTTAAGACGACCTACTTTTTCTGCCTCTCTGTGATTGTGATTGTTCAACCTTGTGAACATCTTGACCTGTGAGACAGCCATGGAAAAAATACTATCTTGCTGATTTCTAATACATTTCCTACTTTAAATCTTTCAAGTGACATTATAACTCTTAAAATACAGAGAAAAAAATACTTTTATCCTGAATTCAGAAAGCACAATGCTTTGCAGACTTTTGGTAACCTGATAAAGAAATAGCTCTTTTAGATCGATTATGAAAATAAAAGTTGTGTATATTATAAGATGTTTCTTTAAAAGTAGACAAAGGAAAGTCACACCCTTATTCTTCTCAAAATTAATGTGAGGTCCCTTCTTTTCAATCTAATTTCAAACTCTAACTATGTAGTTTTATTTATCTGATTGATGAGAGAATAGATTCCTTTACAAGATGTCATTCACCAATGGAAGAATTCCAAGTGGAATCAAATGAAAAGCTTTGAGGATAATAATCTCAAAAGATACTGTATTCATCTATATACACATACAAACAAATCTACATATATACATAATTATATATGCAATTTACTCATATGTATAGTATACATATGTAATATAATTTTAATATATTATGCCTAAACTTTATTTATCTTCAAACAAGATTTAGAATAATATGTGTTTTATTAAACTTGTAGTTCATATTACTAAAAAAAACGAAATCATTAATAGGAAAAAATACTAAGAAATAAATAATGGAAAATTTTGTATCATTTGATAAAATTAATCTGAATTATTGCCATGTTTATTCAAGATATACGTTTATTAACTGCCAATGAAAATAAGGACATTAAATATGAACCACTTTGTTGGTTTTATTTAAGAACTCATTAACTAAATGAAGTTACTACTCACCTTACAATCTTGTTACTGCATGAAACTTTTATTCTGTTTTGCATTTAAATTTTTGCAACAAATGGTAACTATACATAGTTATTAGGCAGTTTATTTTTAGAGGGCAGTTAGTGTAACAAACTCTGGTTTGGAGGAAAGGAAAGCAAAACTTTCATCATCAATGCTTTTGTGAACAAAGGATCTATGACCATGTGTATCTTCTCATGTGACAGAAAAGATTTACTCAAGCAATCTGGTCATTCAAAAATAAGAACCAAATTTTTGAAATAGTTTGAGAGAATTCAGGTGAGTGGGAGTCCTGGGCTATCATTTCCTCTTACCTGGATTGCCGAGTAAGCTTCCTAAATAATAGGTTACCATCCTTTCATTCTAAAAAACCACAGCTATCACAGCATTGATAACGATCATTAAAACTTTTAAGAACCATCAATTCAATTTCACCCTCAAGACCTTTATGAAATAAATAAGATGGTATTCTCATTGTATTGAAAAGGAAAGTTCCCATGGGGAATCATGAAGGTTATAAAGTTTTATGTAGCAAGGCTAGAATCCTAGAGTTAACAATTTTAAATCTCATTTTGGATTTTGCTCACTAATAAAATTACGTCTGTTCTTTACAATAAAAAGTAAACTAATAGTAACCTCATAGCAAAAGGCATTTGTTTCTCCCCCAAACTATGCTATACTATGGTATAGTTGATGAGACTTTGGTCTGGCAAATCACTCCTTGTTTTCTTATAGCTTAAAATTATAGAACATGTTCTTAAGTTTTGAAACATAAGAAAATGATGGAAGATTTTACATTGAGGTTTTCTGTTGGAGTTTAAACAGTGGCAGTAGGTATGCCTCTCATTCCTTTGTCTGCTTGTAAGACTTTTGTCAAGCTGTATTTGGTTGATATCCCTGAGAGGTCTGCTCTTTTCTGAAGGGAAATGGAGGATTGATGGATTGGAAGAGAGTAGAGGTGCCAGAGGAAGGTACTCAGTGGAGGAAAGGGAGGGGAGGCTTGAGGTAATGAACTATTCTGTTAGAGAAGAGTAAAGGAAAGATGAAAATTTCAGAACATGCTAGTCTCTTCATGCTAGCATTATTTTACTTCACTGTGGAAAAAAAAGGTTCATTACTACCTGTGATATGGCTCAATGGGGAGAGAAATTGTTATCATTCTTAATGACCTTAGTTTAGTCTTTGGATCCCACATGGTGCCAGGGGAAGACCAACTTATTCCCATTGTGCTCTCACTTCTAGCCAAACTCCCTGGCATCCAAAACTGAAGACCTTAAAATATAATATATTACCACTACTTAGTTAATGAGAGAAACATAACAGTGCTTTTATTTCAAGTTTGTTTATGTTATATTTCACGTTAAAATGACATCTTTATCGAATTTCCATACCCTTATAATAGCTGCACAGTATTTTAACATTAATAGTCTAATCAAAGAAAGTGTTTTCATTTTTCAGAACTCTATTAGATATTACATATTACATATATATATATATGTGTGTGTGTGTGTGTGTGTATGTGTGTGTGTGTGTGTGCAAAAGAATAGGAAAATATCATTAACTCTTATTTACAAATATTCAGTGGAAAAACAACTTTCCTTATCAGTGTATTTTTCAGCTTGACTTAAGTTGATCATTTCAAAATTTACAAAATCTACTAGTATAAATACATGTTTGATATTCCACTCTTACAATGATTGCTTGAATATAATAATGCATATTCATAGACAGAATACAGATGATATTATCCAGGAATCTCTCATATGTGACTTGACTCTGACAAAGAATATAGGTAAAAAGTAATGTGTTCAATTTCCTGTTTCTTTAGAGGATGCCCTATGGGTTTCATTTCCAATTTTCGCCTACTCAATGACTGCCATATGGCACAGATGGTAAATTCTTAGTATGGCTGAGTGAAAAACAACCCAAAAAGATTATAAAGCACAGCCAAGTAGCTGGACTCCAGATGACAATTTGAAGCAAGTACAGCTTAAGTCATACATGACAGAGACATCATGTTACTTTTTGTGCCACTTATGTTATAAATTTAAATATTCAGTTGTTATATTCTAGGTTACCAATTACATACTAAGGAAACATGCTAATGAAGTTAACTAGAAAGTGCATCATCTCACTATGAGTAATTGAATGTGAAAATTTCAGTTTAAGTAAGCTTTATAGTAATAGAAGTTTCTGCATGCTTTTCGAAGAATACAAGAAATCATCCATTGTGCCAACCTGTGAATCTTATTGTTTTATTTTATGTATGTGAGTACTTTGTTGCTATCCTCAGACACTCCATAATTGCTGGGAATTGAACTCAGGACCTCTGGGAGAGCAGTCGGTGCTCTTAACTGCTGAGCCATCTCTCCAGCCCTTATTGTTTTGATGTAAAAATTAATATTTATATTAGTTCTTGCTTCTTCTCTTTTTCTCTATTCCTACATCTCTCCGCCTCCTGCCATTTTCCTTCCTTTTTTATGTTCTCACAATTTCTCTTTGTCTCTATCAAAAAAGGCAATAACTAAAAAAAATACCCATACTTTGATAAGATACTCTAATAATTACAAAGTTCCTTTGACCACTATTGGATTTGATAGAAAAAATATATGGCACCTAAAAGATGGATACTGTTGCAATTCCATTGAGAGGTTTTAACAGACTTTTTTTTAATTTTTATTTTCTATATTCAATGTTTACATTCCAAAGGCTTTCCCCTTTCCCAGTTCCCCCCCTCCCTATGTCCCATAGGTCCTCTCCCCCCCAACTATTCCCCAATCATTTTAGAAGCATCCTCTGTTCTGTCTTGTCCCCTGTCCCCTGCTTAGGACTGAAAACCATTGCCTTGCTTTTTCCTCACATGTCTTTCTAAGCTTTAGTCAAGGACTTCCTCTCCTTCTAACAACTGGAAGTTATACTAAAAAAAATCACTATTGCATTTTGCATCCTTCTAGATCAGAAGTTCTCAGCCAGTAGGTTGTGACTTTTGGGGAGTCAAATGACTTTTACAGGGGTCATCTAAGACCATCAGAAAACACAGACATTTACATAATGAGTCATAACAGTAGCAAAATTGTAAATATGATATAGCAGCAAAAATAATTATGTTGTTGGGGTTCATAACAAATGAGGAGCTGTATTAAAAGGTCGCAGCATTAGGAAGGTTGACAATGATTGATATAGATAATCACAATGGAGCTTTCCCCTAACTGGTACTCCTGCAAATTAAACTGGATTGGTTAATCTCAAACGGTGGAGTGTCCTCAGAAGGTAAAGAGTAACAAAGGTGGGTATAAATTGATGTAAACCAGGGACACTTCACCAAAATATTAGTTCTAGACATGGCCTAATTTATCTGGATAAGACTGCCAGAAAGGCAGTCTTGGTTCCTTACCTTCTTTTAAATAATGCATCCTTATCTGGAGGCTATATATGAGGGTAGGAAAGAAAACTACATTTCAGACATTAATTCTATCCAGTGAACAACTTGAAAAATGATATCTAGCTTTAATTTTAAACAGGTTATATCTATCCAGTTTCAGTACATAGGCTAAGTGGTTTTAGAGTTACTTCATTAGAGGCATAATAATAATAATAATAATAATAATAATAATAATAATAATAATAATGTCAAGAGACTAGCTCTGGTTTGTATCATGGATGGTTAACATTTAAGGCAGAATAATCAGTCACCTGGTAAAGGTCATGCTCCTTAGGCCAGTTGGCTGATCCTTAGAAGTGGGGTTCTCCTAAACTATGCAAAACAGAATAACTATTTCTTTAAAGAGACAGTGTATTTTATCTTCCCAGAACTCTTGCTCCATAACTCAGTCTCTGATAGAGCATAGACATATTACTTCAGAAGAAATTTCTGAATTACCCAGGAATCTTTTATAGCATTTCTGGCCTTACATCTTTCTCAAACTTCCATGCTCCCTTATATTGCCTCTTGAGCCCCCTCCTTGCTATGCCATTGCCAGCCAGCATGTGGCTAAACTTTTACTGGTTTCGCTCAATTTAGTCTAATTTTTTTCTTTTAGGAAATGCCTGGGATTTCGTGTCCTACCATTTTTTCACCTCCAATAAAATTATTCTTGCACTTCAAAAATTATTTAACTGAAGGTTTTGCCATTCTTCAAAGCAATATATCACATGAAATTTAATAAACAGATAGACAAGTGCTAATATTTTGAGGACAGTAGAGACTCAAAATATCATTGTAGCTAGATTATAAAGTATCTTTAGCCCAGAGCTGTATTAAGACTCCTGTAATCTCGCTGTTACTACATGTAGAGAAATCTTGTATTAGCCTGGTGAGAGTTGCCTGAAACACTACAGGTGGATTATATTTCCAGAATCCCTGTTTTCTTATTCATACTTTGCTGAAGGAGTATACCTGAAGTATTACTTTTTCATTTTTACTTTTTCAATTTCTCATTCATGGTCATTCTTTGCCACATAGAAAGAAACAAAACCTATGTCATCAAACTTGGCATTCTATAGTTCAATCAAAGAAACAATTTGCTTTAAATGAGATTGTTTGTGGCTAAATAAAAACTATTGAATGACAATGAATTTTATTTGATAGAAATGAAAAAGTCATAGAATATATCCATGCTTTTTCTGCTAGATGGCTATATTAAAGTCAGAATCATCAGTACTCTTTCTGTCATTTAAGAGTATATTATGTGTACTCGAAAGTGAAATAAGATACTTTATGATACAAATTGTGATTTTGTTAATAGATCTAATGATACAAACTGCTTTTCCTGATCATTTTATATGTTAACCATTCCACATCTATTGGACAATTAAATCTGCTGCTCAGAAATTTTTATATCATACAATGTAATATTTTCTTCAAATATCTATTCAGTAAAAGTAAGATACTTCTAGTTTATTAAAGGATTTCTCAAAATCTCAATGGTAACTTTAAATAAATATGGAGATTTTAAAGATAAATATAAAAGCAGTTATGAATGAATCAAATCAAATGTGTTTTTCTGTTTCAGTATTTTGTTGTTGACAATTAATACTCAGAAACATCTGTTAAACATATATGGTAGTTTTCTCTTATATATAATGTGATTTGAAATGAACAGAGATTAAAAAATACATTTAGCTAGGCTTTGGTTTATATAAAGACAATGTCATGAGAAGACTAAAATGATGACCACTTACACAAAAATCAGGAAGGGAAGATAAAAGAGGTGATATTTAGAATCCATTGAATCTATTTGCTGTTTTACATATAATTTTTACAGCAGAGGAATGGATTGAAAAGAAATCCCAGCTGAGAGTAGGATGTATGATTCGGAGCTGTGTGGTGATTTAACTTATCCATTCTGAATTACATCAATTACAGAATCAATAAGCTGTTTGAATTCTTCTTAACTAACTCTTAGTGTTCTGGGTATTTTTTAAATAATTTATAAGCTTTTGGGTGTAAAATTAACTTTCTTATGTACCTTTCCCTATGTAATCCACATTATTTTGAAACATTAGGTTTCCTTTGATAACTATATCCTTGTGAAGTAAAACACTAAGTAAATAGATATAAGTTTACATGGTATCCCACACATTTTTCAATACAAAAGAAATAAACTAATGAATAAACAAACTTGTATTTAACATAAAGTTCTTTAATCTTTAGTTGAAAGCTTGCAAATATAAGAGAACCTCAATACATTACTGAAGGCATACTGTATTTGTAGAGAAAAGACAAAAAATGACATGTATTATAATAAAAACTGGCACTACAGATGACAGATAACAAAATTCTAAATTATGTTGTTCTTGGTTGATATTAAAGGTAGAAAAGTGAGAAATTTATTCTAAAACATTTATATAGTGATCCTTTTGAGACCTATAAGAATTAGATAATAAAAAAGATGAAAGTGAGTTAAAAATGAGTGTAAGATTTTAAGAGATATTTTTCCAGAAGAAGTCATTGAAATATATAATTAAAAAGTAACTCACTGGTTTTATTTAACACTGAACGAATGGTACTGTAATAAGAAGACACATCTAACTTTGCAGAATGGTCTGAAAAAGACAGAAAATAGGAAACACTGCTGAGTATGTGGAATTACCAGAAACAAAAAAAGCTTCTACAGTTTTTAAAGACTATTATCTAGTTTCCTCAAAATAGGGGGAAATTGGAGTGAGTTACAATATAGAAAATCATCTACTTTTAAGTATATAGTAAAGGTAAAGGAAAACTGTGGTCCAAATATAGCTTGTATAAAAAATATAGCATACATGTTATCTACCAACATTTAATAGAAAAATCAAAAAGATCCATGATCTAATATCTGGTTGGAGGAAGCAAAGTTAGTAGTCACATGATGCAAAAATATCAGCAGTAAACTTGATAAGAACCAGATTGTTGCTGGAAAAGAAGCGAAATTTGAAAATATTTTCTTACTTGAAATAATATAATCTCAAAAGAACTTTGATGATTTATATCTCAGTATAAAGTCCATTTTGTATTTAATATCCAAACTAGGCAAATCTACTGAGCCTTAAAGTAGATGAGAGTTTCCCTAGGCATTGGGAAATCAGTGTCCATGTGGCAGACATAGGGTTAAGTTGAGTAGATCCAGCAAGAGAACACGGGGCTTCTGTTTGAACAGATGAAAAAATACTGCAGACTTAGTATGTGGGGAATGAATAAACAACACTGTAACTATCACTATAATCAAAATTCCACAAATTAAACTTAAGACCTAGTTCACCACAAAGTTTAGTGAAGTTGCCATTAGTCTCAAAGATCCAAGCAGGGTCTTTTTTAAAATACTTATATTTGAATATTTAATTTGATAAAATTATTGAAACATATGTGATGACTACTTTCTATATTTTTTCAGTTCTCTCATGTGTCAGCATAAAAATTAGCTGCAGTCATATCATCAGATTTTATTGGGCTGGGAGCATGAACAACACAGCAAAAGGTGACATAAGAAGATGCTAGTGCAATAAATACTGTAGGAAAGGCTGCAAATGTGTGATACCTGTCAGAACGCGGAGTGATACATGAGCAGGATATCAACAGTTGTCCTAAGGACAGAAGTTGCTGAAACATGGGCCTCTATTTCTATAAAATGAGGGCATAGATTCCTCATATTCAATGTTATATTAAAACTGCAGAGATAAGAATTATACACTACTGACCCTAAAATACAAAGTAAGCATATAAATAAAAATATATAAATTATTGATTTATTTTTGAGCAAAGTACTTCCATCGTATCTAATATAGAAACATCTAAAACACATTTTCTCTTACATTAAATGCACTGCAAATGACCCAGATCAACATTCTGAAAGTTAAGTAGATTCTCTGGCTTCTTAATAGGATTTTAGCTGCACATCCTCAGTATCCATGTTTCTGCCTGAGTGAACAATAACACCGAGTTAAAATATTAAATAGCTTAAATATTAAACACATGGTTCCTCCAAGGACATATATTATACCACAAAGTAAAGAAAGATTATGTAAAGTGAAAGATTGCTTGCTGGTATTCAACTTTTCTCATTTAACATGCATCATACATAATTGTTCACTTAAGTAGTTTAGCTCATAGATACATTTTATAGATACAATATTCTAATGATTTTTATTGCCATTTGTGAATAATAAATAACAAGGTGGCTGTAGTTTTCAGATGCTATCAGACATCCATGAAAAATGTCAAAACAACTACACATAGCAAGTTTGGCTGTTTTTACAATGTTAGAGATTTGTAGGTAGGTAAGTTTTGATGAAACCATGATTCTAGTATAAAGAAAAATGAACTCAAATATTTAGAAACTTAACTCATTGCCACAAAATAACTACTTGTGTGTGTTTTTTAGAGGCATAAAAGCAAATATTTGTCGTCTTATTTTATATAGAATTGAATATAGTTTATAAGCATTCGGTAAAGTTTGAGGTTATTGTTAATCCTTACCAGTACTGATAGAATAAGGTACTGGTAAGGTACAGAGAATTAGGTAGTAGAATTAAGGTAAACAACAATAAAGGATGCAAATATAAATAATCATATTAACCAAATTAAGTCAATCTCCAAAAGAAAGAAATGCATATGGTTGCCCATTAGTAGATCTAGTAGTTTCCAGGGATTCACATAAAATTGTGTATTGAATATGTGACATGAAATTATCAGTAAATATTCCTAGGAGGTAGAGTAGACTAAAAGAAAAATGAGATGTGAGAAAATAGAGGGCGAGGAAATATGCACAGAAAATTATATGAAACTGAATAAGTTAATTTAATATTTAAAATAATTAGTCAAGATTCTTTTCAAAACATATCAAGAAAATTTATACAAATTTAATAATTCATATAAAATAAAATATTCTAAGTACTTTATATTTTACTCTAAAGCACATGGTAAGGATATTAAATACTATATAATTTAAAAAATAAGTAAGAAAAAGCTAAAGAAATAAAAGAGCCATATGAATTTGTAATCATATTTGAAAAGATTTAAGAAGGCAATTTTGTAGTATCTATAAAGTCTGTCTTGTTTTTGATAAGTAGTGAATGTATATTGCATATTTTATCATTGTTTATCATGTATACACATGTGATCCACACACATCTATACCACAGCTTCCTCCAGTCATGTATTAATTTTTTTTTAACTGAATTTACAAGAAACCACATATCTTAGTTAAGATGGTTAGCCAAAATGCTGCTCACATTTTCTTTCAAGCTTGTCTATAAATCATGAATGTGACTACAATTTAGATCAGACTCATGCCGGTTGCTCTATGTTGTACTGAGGGGACATTCTTATACAGATTCTGTGGTAGTTTTGGATATATTAATAAAATACCTAAGAAAAAAATGATAGTCTGCAATAATTTCTAAGGCTCATAGGTTCAGCAGGTACTTCCCAGTAAATAGGTTAAAGAACTAGGATAGATATCTTTTGAAATACTTTCTGTGTCAGTATCATAATCTGGTGGTATGAGTGTAATAAGAGAGAGGTGGGCCACAATCTCAGATACCACCCAGATATAGCCCCAGGGCTTTGAGTTGGTCCACCCCAACATCAATTCAATCTAAGAACTGCTAGAACAAGTAGAAGAACTAAGAGATGCAAAGCCACAAGATCACCATTACATTGGTCAATAACAGGATATTCAAGAGATGTCCAAGTGACATTCTAATATTGATAGTGCAGCATAAGCCAGAAGGCTCAAACAAGACCAATAATTCATTGCAATGACCATTTGCAAGCCAAGAAATGTGGACAAAAAGGATTAGTGTGGGAAACACTGACCCACTACAGCGTCCGCAATGAGGATGAAAAGGCAGAGGTAGGTATGAGGGGAAGGGGAGATTGAGTGCATGACATGAAATTAACAATGAAACAATAAAACATTAAATATCCATGAGGTCCCTACTTCTTAAAAATTGATTATTTCAGGTATTTCATGAAAATGGTAGAAAATTAACTTGTAGAAGAAAAAAGTTTTGGCTCAGTTGATTAATAGTTATTAATAAAATTAATTTTACTAATTTGCATTTATTCATATACCATGATTAGCTTACTCAAGTGATAAAATGAGTCATCATGTTACATCCCCACTTCACAATAATTTTAACCAAAATAATGGTTTCCATATTTAATATATTTAAATATTTAATATACTCTTTTGGCTCTTGCTTTTTCTCCAGCATTCTTTTTTCTAATAAATGTAAATTCTTTTAAAGAAAATATAATTTAAGAAACTAGATATCAAAATCTTAATTAATCCCATTAAAAAAAAGCTTAGATATTTCATAACTTATTTATTTATAGGTCTTAAATGCTTCAACCTCCCTTGTAGCCCACTGGCCAGAGGTAGGGGAAATAATGTTACTAGGTAAAGGGAGCAGTGGACCTATTTAGAAGTAGGTCTTTGGAACAATTTCAATATTTATTGTCAGGGTAACAACTGTCCAACTCAATAGCAAACACCAAATGCTAATCAGTAGCAGACAGCTTCCAGAAAATCAAGTGACACCACATAGTTGTTAAAGAAACCAGCAACAACCACTTCAAAACAGGATACAATTCTAAAGAATGTTCTCAATAGAGAAATCTCAAAAGGCTGAAAAACACTTAAAGAAATGATCAACATACTTGGATATCCAGAATGCAAACAAAAATTACTTTGAGATTCTATTTTATAATAGACAGAATACTATGATCAAGTAACAAGTCATGCTGATGAGGGTGTGAATCAAGGGTAACACTTCTCCATTGCTGGTTCAAGTGCAGACTTGTACAGCCACTGTGTAAAACAATGTGGCTGATCCTCAGAAAATTGGAAATCCATCTATTTCTTTTTTTTAATTTTTTTTTAGTTAATTTTATTTTCTATATTCTATGTTTACATTTCAAAGGCTTTCCCCTTTCCCAGTTCCCACCCACCATAGTTCCCATAGTTCTTCTCCCCCCCCCCAACTATTCCCCAATCATTCCCCCTCCCCCCTCGGTTTCTTTACTAAACTGGATGCAATCTTTACATGCCCAGGGTCCTCTCCTTTCTTCTTCTTGGGAATCATTTGACTTGCTATTTGTGTCTTGAGTATTTAGTGCTTCTGGGCTCATTAATATCCACTTATCAGTGATTGCATTTCATGTGCATTCTTTTGTGATTGGGTTAGCTCACTCAGGATGATATTTTCCAGGTCTAACCATTTACCTACAAATTGCATGAATTCATTATTTTTAATTGCTGAGTAGTATTCCATTGTATAAATATACCACATTTTCTGTATCCATTCCCCCTTTGAGGGATATTTGGGCTCCTTCCAATTTCTGGCTATTATAAACAAGGCTGCTATAAACATAGTGGAGCATGTGTCTTTATTGCATGTAGGGGAATCCTCTGGGTATATGCCCAGGAGTGGTATGGCAGGGTCCTCTGGAAGTGACATGCCCAATTTTCTGAGGAACCGCCAAACTGATTTCCAGAGTGGTTTTACCATTTTGCAATCCCACCAACAGTGGAGGAGTGTTCCTCTTTCTCCACATCCTCGCCAGCACTTGTTGTCTCTTGAGTTTTTAATCTTAGCCATTCTGACTGGTGTGAGGTGGAATCTCAGGGTTGCTTTGATTTGCATTTCCCTGATGACTAATGATGTTGAACATCTCTTAAGGTGTTTCTCAGCCATCCGAATTTCTTCTGGTGAAAATTCTTTGTTTAGCTCTGTGCCCCATTTTTTGATAGGGTTATTTGGTTCTTTGGGGTCTAACTTCTTGAGTTCTTTGTATATATTGGATATTAGCCCTCTGTCGGATGTGGGGTTGGTAAAGATCTTTTCCCACTTTGTTGGTTGCCGTTTTGTCCTTCTGACAGTGTCCTTTGCTTTGCAGAAACTTTGTAATTTTATGAGGTCCCATTTGTTGATTCTTGATCTTAGTGCATACGCTATTGGTGTTCTGTTCAGGAACTTTTCCCCTGTGCCCAAGTCCTCCAGGGTCTTCCCAAGTTTCTTTTCTAATAGTTTCAGTGTGTCTGGTTTTATGTGGAGGTCCTTGATCCACTTGGAGTTGATCTTAGAGCAAAGAGATAAGAGTGGGTCAATTCGCATTCTTCTGCATGTTGACCTCCAGTTGAACCAGCACCATTTGTTGAAAAGGCTATCTTTATTCCATCGGATGGTTGTGGCTCCTTTATCAAAGATCAAGTGACCATAAGTCTGTGGGTTAATTTCAGGGTCTTCAATCCTGTTCCATTGATCTGTTTGCCTGTTGCTATACCAATACCATGCAGTTTTTAACACAATTGCTCTGTAGTACTGCTTGAAGTCAGGGATATTGATTCCCCCAGAAGTCCTTTTATTGTTGAGAATAGTTTTAGCTATCCTGGGTTTTTTGTTGCTCCAGATGAATTTGAGAATTGCTCTTTCTAGATCTATGAAGACTTGAGTTGGGATTTTGATGGGGATTGCATTGAATCTGTATATTGCTTTTGGCAAGATGGCCATTTTTACTATATTGATCCTGGCAATCCAGGAGCAAGAAATATTTTTCCATCTTCTGAGGTCTTCTTCGATTTCTTTCTTCAGGGACTTGAAGTTCCTGTTGTACAGATCTTTCGCTTGTTTGGTTAGAGTTACGCCAAGATACTTTATGTTGTTTGTGGCTATTGTGAAGGGTGTTATTTCCCTAATTTCTTTCTCAGCCTGCTTGTCCTTTGAGTACAAGAAGGCCACTGACTTGCTTGAGTTAATTTTATAACCTGCCACTTTGCTGAAGTTGTTTATCAGCTGTAGAAGTTCTCTGGTGGAGTTTTTTGGGTCGCTTAGGTAAACTATCATATCGTCTGCAAATAATGATAGTTTCACTTCTTCCTTTCCAATTTGTATCCCTTTGACTTCCTTATGTTGTCTAATTGCTCTTGCTAGAACTTCAAGTACTATATTGAAAAGATATGGAGAGAGAGGGCAGCCTTGTCTAGTCCCTGATTTTAGTGGGAATGCTTCAAGTTTCTCTCCATTTATTTTGATGTTGGCTACTGGTTTGCTGTAGATTGCTTTTACTATGTTTAGGTATGGGCCTTGAATTCCTGCTCTTTCCAAGACTTTTAGCATGAAAGGATGCTGAATTTTGTCGAATGCTTTTTCAGCATCTAATGAGATGACCATGTGGTTTTTTTCTTTCAGTTTGTTTATATAGTGGATTACATTGATGGATTTCCGTATATTGAACCATCCCTGCATCCCTGGGATGAAGCCTACTTGATCATGGTGGATGATCGTTTTGATGTGCTCTTGGATTCGGTTAGCAAGAATTTTATTTAGTATTTTTGCATCTATATTCATCAGAGAAATTGGCCTGAAGTTCTCTTTCTTTGTTGGATCTTTTTGTGGTTTAGGTATTAGCGTAATTGTGGCTTCGAAGAATGAGTTGGGCAGTGTCCCTTCTGTCTCTATTTTGTGGAATAGTTTGGAGAGTATTGGTGTTAAGTCTTCTTTGAAGGTCTGGTAGAATTCTGCACTAAAACCATCTGGTCCCGTACTTTTTTTGGTTGGGAGGCTTTCTATAACCCCTTCTATTTCTTTAGGGGTTATGGGACTATTTAGCTGGTCTACTTGATGCTGATTTAATTTTGGTATTTGATATCTGTCTAGGAAATCATCCATTTCCTCCAGATTTTCCAGTTGTTTTGAGTATAGACCTTTGTAGTAGGATCTGATGATCTTTTGAATTTCCTCAGTTTCTGTTGTTATGTCTCCCTTTTCATTTCTAATTTTGTTAATTTGTATACTGTCTCTGTGTCCTTTGGTTAGTCTGGCTAAGGGTTTATCTATCTTGTTGATTTTCTCAAAGAACCAGCTCCTGGTCTTGTTGATTCTTTGTATGGTTCTCTTTGTTTCTATTTGATTGATTTCAGCCCTGAGTTTGATGATTTCTTGTCTTCTACTCCTCCTGGGTGAATTAACTTGTTTTTCTTCCAGGGCTTTAAGGTGTGCCATTAAGCTGCTAGTGTATGCTCTCTCCAGTTTCTTTTTGGATGCACTTAGAGCTATGAGTTTTCCTCTTAGCACTGCTTTCATTGTGTCCCATAGATTTGGGTAGGTTGTACCTTCATTTTCATTGAATTCTAAAAAGTCTTTGATTTCTTTTTTTATTTCTTCCTTGACCAAGGTGTCATTGAGTAGAGTATTGTTCAGTTTCCATGTGTATGTGGGCTTTCTGTTGTTTTTGTTGCTATTGAAGACCACTCTTACTCCATGGTGATCTGATAAGAGGCATGGGATTAGCTCGATCTTCTTGTATTTGTTGACATCTGTCTTGTGACCGATTATATGGTCTATTTTGGAGAAGGTACCATGCGGTGCTGAGAAAAAGGTATATTCTTTAGCTTTAGGATGAAATGTTCTATATATATCTGTTAAATCCAATTGGTCCAGAGTTTCAATTAGTTTCACTGTGTCCCTGTTTAGTTTCTGCTTTCCTGATCGGTCCATTGAGGAGAGTGGGGTGTTGAAGTCACCCACAATTATTGTGTTAGGTGTAATGTGTGCTTTAAGCTTTAGTAAGGTTTCTTTTACGAAGGAGGGTGCCCTTGCATTTGGAGCATAGATGTTCAGTATTGAGAGCTCTTCCTGGTGGATTTTCCCTTTGGCCAGCAAGAAGTGACCTTCTGGGTCTCTTTTGATGATTTTAGGTTGAAAGTCAATTTTATCTGATATTAGAATGGCTACTCCAGCTTGTTTCCTGAGACCATTTGCTTGTAAAATTGTCCTCCAGCCTTTTACTCTAAGGTAGTGTTTGTCTTTAACACTGAGATGTGTTTCCTGTATGCAGCAAAATGTAGGGTCCTGTTTCCGTATCCAGTCTGTTAATCTATGTCTTTTTATTGGGGAATTGAGAACATTGACGTTAAGAGATATTAAGGAATAGTAATTATTACCTCCAGACATTTTTGAAATTATATTTATTTATCTTATTTATTTTTTATATTCGAGAGGTTATCTTCTTTTGGGTTTGATGAGAGGAGGTTTCTATCTTGCTTCTTCCCGGGTGTAGTTTCCGGCCTTGTCTTGGTGTTTTCTCCCTATTATCCTTTGTAGGGCTGGATTTGTGGAGAGATATCTTGCAAATTTGGTTTTGTCATGGAATACCTTGATGTCTCCATCAATGGCAATTGAGAGTTTTGCTGGGTAAAGTAGTTTTGGCTGAAGTTTGTGTTCTCTTAGAGTTTGCATGATATCTGCCCAGGATCTTCTAGCTTTCATGGTCTCAGGTGAGAAGTCTGGTGTTATTCTGATAGGTCTTCCTTTATATGTTACTTGGCCTTTTTCTCTTGCTGCCTTTAGTATTCTTTCTTTGTTTATTACATTTGGAGTTTTGATTATTATGTGACGGGATGTATTTCTGTTCTGGTCCAGTCTGTTTGGGGTTCTATAGGCTTCTTGTATATTCATGGGCATCTCTCTCCTTAGGTTGGGGAAGTTTTCTTCCATAATTTTATAGAAGATATTAGCTGGCCCTTTAACTTGTAAATCTTCACTCTTGTCTATACCTATAATCCTTAGGTTTGGTCTTCTCATAGTGTTTTGGATTTCCTGGATGTTTTGGGTTACCACCTTTTTGCATTTAGTATTTTCTTTGACTGTTGAATCAATGATTCCTATGTTATCTTCGGCTTCTGAGATTCTGTCTTCTATCTCTTGTATTCTATTGTTGATACTTGCGTCTATGGCCCCTGATTTCTTCCCCAGGTTTTCTATCTCCAATGTTGTCTCCCTCTGTGATTTCTTAGTTGTTTCTACTTCTGTTTTTAGTATCTGGATGGATGTGCTCAGATCTTTCGCTTGCTTGATTGTGTTTTCATGTATTTCTTTAATAGATTTTTGTGCTTCCTCTTTCATAGCTTCTACTTGTTGGCCCACGTTCTTCTGTAGTTCTTTAAGTGACTTTTGTCTTTCTTCCTTATTGTCTTCTTCTCTTTGATCCATCTTCTCCTGCATTTCTTGAAGTGATTTTTGTATTTGCCTCGTAAAGGCTTCTAACTTTTGATCCATTTTCTCCTCTATTTCTTTACGAGATTTTTCTATGTGTTCAGCTACCAGCATCCTGACCAGTGATTTTATATCCAAGTCTTGTTTTTCTGGTGTTTTAGGGTATCCAGGGATTCCTGTTGTTGGAGAACTGGGTTCAGATACTGTCATGTTGCCTTGATTTTTGTTAGTAACGTTCCTTCGTTTTCCTTTTGCCATCTGGTTATTTCTGGTTTTAGTTGGCCTTGTTGTCAGTGGCTGGTGTTTGAATCTCCTGTGAGGCTGGGCTCACCTGTTGTTTCTCTATTGGTGAATATGTGTGACTGCTGCTTTAAGGGATCATAAGCTGGCTGCCACCCATGTGATTGTAGCCCCTGTTGGAGTCTGTCTACCTGGGCTTCTCCAGCTGTGTCCTGGTTGCAAGGAACTCCGAGAGCCTAGCAGATCCCCCGTGAGGGTCGCCCTGGAAGGGGTGTTTACCTGGGCCTTTCCAGCTGTGTCCTGGTTGCAATATGGAGGCCCGCCGCTACACCGCTGGTCTAGGGGCCGGCGAGCTGGTTGCAGAACGCAGCTTAGGTGCTCACCCGAGGGCGGGGATGTCCCACAGAGCCTGGGCCTTTCCAGCTGTGTCCTGGTTGTGATATGGAGGCCCGCCGCTACACCGCTGGTCTAGGGGCTGGCGAGCTGGTTGCAGAACGCAGCCTATGTGCTCACCAGAGGGCGGGGATGTCCCACAGAGCCTGGGCCTTTCCAGCTGTGTCCTGGGCCTTTCCAGCTGTGTCCTGGTTGCAATATGGAGGCCCGCCACTACACCGCTGGTCTAGGGGCTGGCGAGCTGGTTGCAGAACGCAGCTTAGGTGCTCACCAGAGGGCGGGGATGTCCCACAGAGCCTGTGCCTTTCCAGCTGTGTCCTGGGCCTTTCCAGCTGTGTCCTGGTTGCAATATGGAGGCCCGCCGCTACACCGCTGGTCCAGGGGCCGGCGAGCTGGTTGCAGAAGCAGCCTTGGTGCTCACCAGAGGGCTCGGGGATGTCCCACAGAGCCTAGGCGGGACTCTGCCTGCTTGGCTCCGAGACCCAGTGGGCGGGGATGTCCCACAGAGCCTGTGCCTTTCAAGCTGTGTCCTGGTTGCGATATGGAGGCCCGCCGCTACACCGCTGGTCTAGGGGCTGGCTACACCGCTGGTCTAGGGGCTGGCGAGCTGGTTGCAGAACGCAGCTTAGGTGCTCACCCGAGGGCGGGGATGTCCCACAGAGCCTGTGCCTTTCCAGCTGTGTCCTGGTTGCAATATGGAGGCCCGCCGCTACACCGCTGGTCCAGGGGCCGGCGAGCTGGGCCTTTCCAGCTGTGTCCTGGTTGCAATATCGGAAATCCATCTATTTCAATACCCAGCTATACCAACCTTGCCCATATACCCATCAGACCCTCCATCCCATCACAAGGACACTTTCTAAACTCTATTCATTGTGGCTTCATTTATATTGGCCAGAAATCAAAACAACTTAATCTCTCAACCAAAGAATGTATAAAGAAAATGTGGTATGTTTACACAATAGACTACTCAGATGTTTAAAAAAATAGCATCAGATAGCTTACAGACAACTGGGAACAATTAGGAAAAAAAAATCACTGGGAGTTATGTATCCCAGACTGAGAAGATCTAATATAATATGTATTCACTTATAGGTGGACAGTAGCTGGTATGTAAATTATAATCAAACTATAATCTCAAGATCCAGAGAAGACAGATAAAGAAAATTGCTCTAGAGTGGAAACATCAATCTCATTGGGAAGAAATAGAATAGATTTTTCGTTTGAATTGGGGAGAGTTGGGGGCAGTAGTAGGATAAATTAAATTGAAGCAGGGTAGAGAGAGAGAAATATTGGAGAGACTTCTAGAACTGGGAAACATTTGGGGGGAGGCAATATGTAAACCTAATGCAATAGAATCTTCCTGATATCTATGAGGATGGCCCTAGTTACATCTCCTGGGCATGAGGGATATGGACTTTGAACTGGTCATCTTTTGTAATCAGACAAGTCTTCCAGCAGTGGGCTGGTGTTGTATACAGTTGAGGTATTGTCCAAAGAACCATCTTGGATATCTCCAAATAAGACAGCTTGATGCTACTACAGAGCCTGAGTATCACTTTCCAACAGCTAACAGAAGAGCCCCATTCCTGAGAACAATGTTAATATAGCTCATTAAACATAGAGCCTGCATGACCTCTAGCAAGCTTGAGGTCACCTGCTAAAGATACTTGGAGATTTCAACCCTATGCTCCAGTGTCTTGGGTGTGGGAATGTACTCTGTAGGCTAACATAAAGAGAAATCTAGACACCCACCTAACCATAAAACCTATGATCTATAGTCTATCTTGGCTTCAAGATGTACTGGAGCAATGGTTAGGCAGAACTTGTAGAGTAGCCAATATAGATATCAAGTATCTTCTATAACTTCATGCCATGTCACCAGAGAGAATGTATGCCTGACACTTCCTGGATAGACATGAAGAAATGAAGCATAGTCTGGAATGAATCTGACTCTAAAGGATCCTAGTGCAACTGGGAGCAAAGGCCTTGGAAAGGCCTTCTCTGAGGATCTTAGTGTTACAGCCCTTAACATGTTAGAGCTTGTTAGTGTGAAGATCTTAACTTGTGCACATAACTTCATTCTTGAGGCCTTGTTATCACACATGTTTTAAGGATTGAACCAGGGGTATATGTGGACCTTGGATAGTGGGAAAGAGTTTTCAGGGTAAATTAAAATCGTTGACTTTAACTAATGATTCTGTGAAAGCTTCATTTGTAGGAGGAGGCCTTAGAGGAATCCCAGGTATTTACTGGGCAGTTTCTTTGGAAGAAGAAATTGAACATGTAGGTCTGCAAAGGACTATTCCACCTTCCCAAAGCAGAGGGTGTAGGTATTTGGGATCCCCAGTCAGGGACAGAGGAAGGGAGTGCCTGCTGGTAAAGGTAGTGTTACATTTTATACCAAGATCTCAATAACAATCCAGTCCTGGTAGACTTCAATCTTGATCTTTAATAATCATGGTTTCATCACAGAAGAGGAAGAAGGAGAAAGAGAAGAAGAAAGGCAAGAAGAGGAAGTAGAGGAAGAAGAGGAGGGAGAAGAGGAAGAAGAGGAGGAAGAAGAGGAAGAAGAGGAGGAAGAAACAAGATGAAGATGAAGAACAAGAAAAGGGAGAGGGCTAAGAAGATTTAAAGTAAAGAAAAAATAAAAGAAAAAAGAAAGAGAAAGAAAAATAAATGATTCCTAGTGGTATTCTGCTATACTCCTAAGTCACTGTGTTGTCCAGTCATCATGAGAGAGGCTTCCACCAGCTACAGAGGGGAGCAGGTATTTACCCACAGCCAGACATCTTGTGAAGAGAAACTAAATTAATATTCTCCATCTAGTCTTTCCTGTTAAAGACAAGGGAACCCCTTAGAAGAAGTAAGCAAAGATTGTAGTATTCAGGATACGAGGGTAACACATCTCAGTGAATCAACGTAGCAGGGCTCATATGAGATCACAGTGACTGAAGTCATAAGCTTGGGGTTTGCATGGGTCTCTATCAGGTCTTCTGATTAATTATATGTTATGGCTCTTAGCTTGGTTTCTGAGGGACTCATAGGAGTGGGAGCATAAATGTCTATGACTGTTTTACATACTTTTGGGACTATTTTCCTCCTATTGGGTTGCCTTGTCCAGAATTGATAGGATGGCTTGTTTTTTTGTTTGTTTAACTTTTCTTCTTGAATTTTGTTTTATAGTATTGCATTGTTGTCTTTTGGATTTTGAAGAAACGGGGTGTGGGAATGAGCTGGGTGGAGTGTAAGAAGTGTAAACTAGGCTCTTACATATTATATGGGAGAAGAACCTTTTCAATACAAATAAATGAATAAATAAGAAAATGAGGAGTAGCTTTCATTGACATTTGTATTAGGATTCATAAGTAACATGTCTTAATCAGCTTTTGTTGCTGTGAAGAGACACCATGACCACAGAAATTCCTTCAAGAGAAATCATTTAATTAGGGCTTGCTTATATTTTCAGAGGTATATTTAGTTCATTATCTTCATGGGAGGAAGCAGGCAGAGTCCTAGAGAAGGAGCTGAGAATTCTATATGTGGATACATAGACAATAAGAAGAGAGACTGGTACTGGGCATGGGTTCGGGTTTTGAAACCTTGAAGCCAGCCCCAGTAACACACATCCTTTACAAGATCACATCTACTTCAAAAAATCTTACTCCCATGGCCTAAGGATTCACATTTATGTGCCTTTGGAGGTAATTGTTACTGAAACAACAAAACATATTTTCTGTAAGGAAAAATGTAAAAATACCAGTGAAACATTATAGACTTCTAAATAACTCAATAGTTGTCTTCAATATTATTACTCTGTGAAAACTGTGGAGTAACCACTACTCAAAAATAATTCAATGCTTGTAAACCAAATGAAAAGAATTAAAATGTTTACCACATGCAAAAAATATGTTTATAATACTCAGATTAATAAAGAAAAACAGAAACACATGTATGGTCTGCTTAAATCCATTCATAGATGCGATTTTTGGTTGTATAATTCAATCTTAATAAAACAATGGTGGCTGAATGCTTTCACTTGTATTGCACATTTCAAATATCAATTAATTATGCTGAAAGAACAGCTGATCTCTTAATAAAACATTGTAATAAAATATGTTTTGAGTTACTATTTTATTGCACAAATGATTTTATATTGTTGTTTTTATTAATTTCGAGCATTATCAGATGTGCTGAACTGAGAGTGTGGGCAAGCAGTAATTTAAAAATCAGGAAGGAAACAAGCATGGAAGAACTGTATTCAGAGCAACTCACCAGTCTGAGGATCATTTCTGGCTGCCATTCCAGACAGATCTGTAAAGCCCGGAAGGAACTCACATCAGAAAAAAAGCAACAGATGAGAACACACTATTAATCACCAATGAACAACTTATACTTCTAGCTGTGCCAATCAGTTTGAAAAAAATCACTAAATTTTTATACATTACAAGTTAATCTACATTACAACTTTATTATTTCCAAGTATTGAATGCCATTTTATGTGTTTTATTAGCAGCACCAATATCTGCTAAAAGGCCCAACTGTATTCACACAATAACTACTTTCTATATACTTTTAAATATTAAAAATAATTGTTTAATCCCCTCTATCCCTTTTCTCTTCCCCTATGTAAGGAATAAAGTATATCTAGGGGATAGCTAGAAGAAGAGATGGGTTTGTCAGACATTCGAGCCTGCCTCTATGTAGATGCCAGAAAAATTCAGTCAAGAAAAACAAAGAGCCTCAAGATAAATTTCAGAAAGTATAAAAAGCTCTAACAACTTTAAGATACTCCTTAGCTTATGAGCACACACTGAATAATCTTAAATGTTTTGATATCTTTTAAATGTTGTTATTTTCCACATAGACAAATGAAAGCATATTACATTTTAATGAGAACAATTAATAAAGGTTAATCACTGCTATGTACAATATGAAAAATATTATTCTCACATATAGAAATATATAAGTATAAAAGTATATGCTTTATACTTTTATTATTGTTTGTTCTGAGAATCACAATGAAAATTCTTAAGTGAACTGTTCTAGATCACATCCTCATCATCATAGTACATATAAACTTGTGCAATGTTTAAAGTTTATGAACTACTATTTTAGTTTAATTGATCATTAATATCATTCTGGCTAGTTTCTGTCACATTGACCCAGTGAGGAAGAGAGGACCTGACCCAAAGAATTTCAATTGATTTTTTGGAATATCTGTAGGGCATTTTCTTGGTTAGTTATTGATACAGGAGGATCCATTATACCATTGTCTGTACCATGCTAATGCAAGTGTGATTGGGCTATATAAGAAAGGTAAACAAATCACAAAAGAATATGCATGGTATGCACTCACTGCTAAGTGGATATTAGCCTGGAGGCTCAGAATACCCAAGATACAATTCACAGACCACATGAAGCTCAAGAAGGAAGACCAAAGTGCTTCTTAGCACTTTGGACATACTTTAGGACAAACTTTGGTCCTTATTAGAAGGGGGAACAAAATACCCATGGGAGGAGATACAGAGATAAGTTGTGGAGCAGAAACTGAAGGAAAGGTCATCCAGAGACTGCCCTACCTGGGGATCCATCCCACATATAGTTACCAAATCCAGACACCATTGTGGATGCCAACAAGTGCTTCCTGACAGGAGCCTGATATAGATGTCTCCTGATAGGCTCTGCTAGTGCCTGACAAATATAGTGGTGGATGCTCTTAGCCAACCATTGGACTTAGCACAGGATCTCCAATAGAGGAGCTAGACAAAGTATCCAAGGAGCTGAACTGATATGCAACTCCATAGGAGAAACAACAATATAAACCAACCAGTACCCCCAGAGTTCCCAGGGATTCAACCAAAGAGTACACATGGAGGAACACAGGGCTCCAGTCACACATGTAGTAAAGTATGGCCTTGTTGGAAAACAATGAGAAGAGAGGCCCTTGGTCCTGAGAAGGCTTGTTGCCACAATGTAGGGGAATGCCAGGACAGGAAAGTGGAAGTGGGTTGGTTGATCAGCAGGGGAAGGGGGAATGGGATAGTGGATTTTGGTGGGGAAATGCAGAAGGGGGACAACATATAAAAGGTAAAAAATTAAAAAAGAATTAAAATAGAAAGGTAAACAGAAGAAGCCAACAGTAGCAAGTCAGAAAGCAGCCTTTCTCCATGTTTTCTGCAAGAAGTTCCTGCCCTGAATTCCTGATCTGACCTTCTTTAATGGTAACTAATAAATTATAAGGCAAATCAAATCTTTCCTGCTTATGTTGTTTTGGTTTTGATATATCGTCACAACAGCAAAACAAACTAGCATGACTTTGATATTTATATTTTGACTTGAGATCACTGAAGTATAAGATTAATATGCATCATTCATTTTGACTCTTGAGTCTATGAGACTTCCAAGGGCAAACTCACAGGGGAGTTCCATAGAGATAATTGAAACCTCAAGTGAAATATGAGTATATTCATGAATGTTCTTATTTCTGACAACTGAAATCATAACTAAAAGTAGCAACATAAATAAAATAGACCATTGTAATAAATTAATCATTCACATTAAGAGTCACTATCACAAAAAAGAAAAGTATGAATATTATGAATCAGTTGATGACATAAAAAATCATGCTGTATAGAAATTCTTTCCTGATATTTTAGTATTTACATAAGGAATATCTTTGTCTAATTTGTACAAAAATACAACTAATCGAAAGTCACATTTTCTTTATTTTTTGACAAATATTTTTACTCGAGTTTCAAAAATAAATGGAATATTTTTATCATTATCATCTCACAACCATAAAATATGAGATTTGTGATGATTACAATCATATATTAGACATCTGCTAGACAAGGCTGCCCTCTCTCTCTCCGTATCTTTTCAATATAGTACTTGAAGTACTAGCTAGAGCAATTAGACAACATAAGGAGATCAAAGGGATACAAATTGGAAAGGAAGAGGTCAAACTATCACTATATATATCATATCACCAGATGATATGATAGTATACTTAAGTTACCCAAAAAACTCAACAAGAGAACTCCTACAGCTGATAAACAACTTCAGCAAAGTGGCTGGATATAAAATCAACTCAAGCAAATCAGTAGCCTTCCTATACTCAAAGGATAAGCAGGCTGAGAAAGAAATCAGGGAAGTGACCCCCTTCTCAATAGCCACAAACAATATAAAGTACCTTGGTGTGACTCTAACCAAACAAGTAAAAGATCTGTATGACAAGAACTTCAGGTCTCTGAAGAAGGAAATTGAAGAATACCTTGAGAATGGAAAAATCATCCATGCTTGTGGATTGACAGGATTAATATAGTATAAATTGCCATCTTGCCAAAAGCAATATACAGATTCAAAGCAATCCCCATCAAAATCCCAACTCAGTTCTTCATAGAGGTAGAAAGAGGAATTCTCAAATTCATATGGAATAACAAAAAAAACCAGGATAGTTAAAACTATTCTCAACAGTAAAAGAACTTTTGGGGAAATCAGTATCTCGAACTTCAAGCAATACTACACAGCAATAGTGTTAAAAAATATATGGTATTGGTATAGTGACAGGCAGGTGGATCAATGGAATAAGAGTGAAGACCCAGAAAAGAACCCACACACCTATGGTCACTTGATCTTCAACAAAAGAGCTGAAAACATCCAGTGGAAAAAAGATCGGCTTTTCAACAAATGGTGCTGGTTCAATTGGAGGTCAGCATGCAGAAGAATGCGAATTGATCTATTCTTATCTCCTTGAACTAAGCTCAACTCCAAGTGGATCAAGGACCTCCAAATAAAACCAGACACACTGTAACTAATAGAAAAGAAACTGGGGAAGACCCTTGAGGACATTGGCTCAGGGGGAAAGTTCCTGAATAGGACACCAATAGCTTGTCCTCTAAAATCAAGAATTGACAAATGGGACCTCAAATTTCTTTAAGGCAAAGGACACTGTCAAAAGGACAAAATGACAACCAACAAATTGGGAAAATATCTTCACCAACCCTACATCTGACAAAGGGCTAATGTTCAATATATACAAAGAACTCAAGAAGTTAGACCCCAGAAAACCAAATAACCCTATTACAAAATGTGGTACAGTGCTAAAAAAAAAAAAAATTTTCACCTGAAGAACTTCTAATGGCTGAAAAGCACCTTAAGAAATGTTCAACATCATTGGTCATTAGGGAAATGGAAATCAAAACAACCCTTAGATTTCACCTCACACCATTTAAAATGTCTAAGATTAAAAACTCAGGAGACAGCAGGAGTTGGCGAGGATGTAGAGAAAAAGGAACACTCCTCCACATCTGGTGGGATTGCAAGCTGGCACAACCACTTTAGAAATCAGTCTGAGGGTTCCTCAGAAAACTGGACATGGCACTTCTGGAGGAGCCTGCTGTACCACTTCTGGGCATATACCCAGAGGATTCCCCAGCATGCAATAAGGACACATGTTCCACTATGTTTACAGCAGCCTTATTTATAATAGCCAGAAGCTGGAAAGAACCCAGATGTCCCTCAATGGAGGAATGGAAACAGAAAATGTGATATATTTACACAATGGAATACTAAACAGCAATTGAAAACAATGAATTCATGAAATATTTAGGCAAATGATTGGAACTGGAAAATATTATACTAAGTGAGGTAACTCATTCTCAAAAGAACACACATGGAATGCAGTCACTGATAAGTGGATATTAGCCCAGAAACTCTGAATACCCAAGACACAACTCACATATCAATTCATTCCCAAAAAGAAGGAAGGAGAGGGCCCTGGTCCTGGAAAGGCTTGATGCAGCATTGTAGGTGATTGCCATGACACAGGAGTGGGAGGGGGTTGATTAGGGAATTGGTGGAGGGAAGAAGACTTATGAGGCTTAGGGGGAGGAGGGAACTGGGAAATGGAAAATCATTTGGAATGTAAACAAAGAATATAGAAAATTTAAAAAAATGTTTATCATCATTTAAATTTGAATACAAGAAAAAATTTTAGCATTATTACCTAGCTTCTAAAACACACACTATAACACAATTTTCTTCTTAAAAGTCCAAAAAGAATAACATAAGATTATTTTTAAAATACTTTCGCACACTAATAAAATAACATTAACGATTATTTAAAATTTGCACATTTTCCCTTATTATTTTATTTTTGTAGTCTTTCTTACCCCGTAGTTGCATTTTAATTCTGGTAACCTGGGTTAGAAGCAGATTTGTATTTTCCCCTAAAGCATAAAATGGATAAAGTGTGTCTTTAACATGGATCATATTTATGATTAGACATTTGGAAATGTTAAACATTCCTAATCCATATTCCACAAATGAGAGCAATAGAAGCAGGGAATTTATGGTGTATATTTTGCTTGTGGTGAACTCTTATTAAAAATCTCTGAATTATTGGCCTCAGAATTTCCTGAGTTGCTGAAATATAAGGGTGCTGCGAAGTCTGTGCAACACATAGAGCATGTACCTACCACATCTTTTCCCAATGCACTTCCTTTGCGTCTCTTCCAATGGCATATTTATTCATATACATTACAATATTCTTCATAGTAAGTGAGAAGATTAATAAGATTAAGCCCTCTATTGAGTGCTACAAGAATACCTACCAAATTATTTACCTAAGAAAGCAATCATGAATGTTGAAAGTCATAATTTTGAAAATATTGTCACAAGTGAAAAATACTCTGGTCTAATCTAACCCTTATTCAACAGAGCCTAAGGCCACACTCAAGCAGATAGTTTTGGGGTAAAATAGAATTGTCAAATAAACATGTAATGCTGAAAAACACAGAATAGTGAAAAATTACAAATATATTTGGTCCCAGAAAGATATTTTTATTAGTATCTGAAAGTATAACAAACAGTTTATTGGTAGTTTTATCTTTTTATTTTTCTGTCTTAAACTGAAAGACCATATTGACTTTTGAGTGCTTTTCTATCTCTGTGGGTGATTTACAGTGTGTGTGTGTGTGTGTGTGTGTGTGTGTGTGTGTGTGTACATGCTCCCATGGACTAAACTACCAATCAAAGAGTACACAAAGAGGGATCTTTGGCTCCAGCTGCATATGTAGCAGAGGATAGACTTGTTGGACATCAAGGGAGGAGAGGCCCTTGTTCCTGAGATGGCTCAAAGCCCCAGGATAGGGGAATACCAGGACAGGAAAATGGGAGTGGGTGGGTTGGTTAGCAGGCAAGGAGGGATTGGATAGGGTGTTTTCTAGGGGCGGGGAACCAGGAAAGGGGATAACATTTGAAATACAAATAAAGAAAATAACCAATAAAAAAGTGAAATGTAATTTTATGTGACATGTTTATACAAAGTGTATCTTTATATTTTTGAACTGATATAAATTTAGTAAATAAAAATTAAGAGAATAATTTTATAGCATTAGAAAACTGCTCTCAAAAAATTGACGAATTTTGTTTTCTACCAACTTGCTGACATTTACTGTATTATTATCATTACTACCCAAATGAATATATCTACAAGGCACCATATATAAATAGATGTGTGTGTGTGTGTGTGTGTGTGTGTGTGTGTGTGATTCTTAGTCTTGACTGCCAAATCTATAGATTTTAGAATGATCTATAATCTAATTCCCTTGGATGTGTCTTCCATAAAAACTTGAGTAAAAAATTATCCTAAATATAAGTGGTAGAAACCCATAGGCTACTATCTTTTATTAAGAAGAATGAGAATATCAACAGAGCAGTCACATTTAACTGTCTCTGAAAACACAATTAATACACTGTCCCCTCACAGATAATCAATGATTTATGAATAAGTGTATATACATATTTCTATATTTTTTCATTTATGTACAACACTAAGTGGGTAGAAGATTGCCAATTACCAGTGTGGACAGCTTTATAACAGGCATTTGTATGGTAGGTAAACTGAGACGGCAGACATTGGGGTTCAGTGTTTAGAGCTACTGTGGTAGTTGTATCCAGATATGTACAGGGGCTACTGCCAAAGGGAGCCAGTGTTTAGAGAAGTTCATCAGAAGACTCTGTTTCTGAGGGAACAAAGCTTAAATTACTGGGGCTGGCATTCCCTGTGGCCCTTAGAAAAACTATGAACTCTCCTAACTTCTTGGGTCTAGTGAGAAAGAGAAGGAAAGAGAGAAAAGTCATCCATACAAATTCACATATTCTCAGTGAACTTCAAATTGATCCACCATGTAATACATCTGTACTAGTCAAGGTCAGAATCCTAAAGGATTCTTTAGCCATATCACAGAATCACATGCTTGTTCTTGTTCATAACTGACTTATTTAAATTACCTAGTATGTACAAACAGTCTAGACGTTAATGAAAAATGACTGGATAATAAACATATAGTGAATGGTTCTGCAATACAATTTTTCACCTACTATGAAACTATCTCACAAGTTCCATGACACAACTTAATTTTTATAAGTTTGAAAGAAAACCAAGGTTTCAGAAGACTCACAAAAGAACACCTTAATTTTCAGATTGAAAGACCATTTATTGTATTATTTGAAAAGTCAAAACAAAACAAAGTAAAGCAATATTTGGACAGATTAATTTTAATTGTAGTACTCAACTATGTAAATTTTAGCTTGGTGTATGTGCAGTATTTTTCTGTCAATCATCACTGTGTTACAATTAGAGCCGCTGTGCTTGTATGCAAAAGACTCTGGAAAGTTTGGGCTTATTAATATTTCCTTGCAAAAGGAATCATAAAGCTGCCTCATCACTCATCTGAAAAATAAAAAGCTGGTGGGATCATGGAAAATTATAGGGGATTACAAATGATAAATAGATTACTGCACCATGTCCATGAAATTTTCCAAACCAAATCATTCCATTGAAGTAGTTGTCAGGGGTTTTTGATTTAGTCATAGTATGATGAAACATAATAGCCCAAAGCAAACAAATAAACTAATAATAATAACTGCTTCTGTGATTAATCGCAAGACAAGTCTTTTGAGGATGAAAATTGTGTGCTTTTAGTAATCCTGATGACCTCCTGAAAACCTAATGATATACAGACAAAGGTGGACAATAGAAAGCCTATCATACTTGAACCCTACACAAAGAACTATAGTCACCTGAGCAATGTTGACAGGAGAAAAGATTCTTCCCCAGGAATGATTTCACTAATTAGGTATCCACTAACAATGGTCAGCTCTAAAAACAAAACATTGTAAAATGTATTTATAAGTATACACACACACACACACACACACACACACACACACGCACACACATTCAGTCCATTGTCATCAAGGTAGAAACATGGCAGCATCCAGGCAGATATGGTGCAGAAGGAGCTGAGAGTTCTACATCTTCATCTGAAGGCTGCAATACAAGTTTTATAAAAGACAACATTGGAGCTGGCTTACAGTCTCAGAGGTTCAGTGCATTGTCATCAAGGCAGAAACAAGGCAGCATTCAGGCAGGCATGGTTCACAAGGAGCTGAGAGTTCTACATCTTCATCTGAAAGCTGCTAGTGGAAGACTGACTTACAGGCAACTAGGGTGAGGGTCTTAAGCCTACATCCACAGTGACACACCTACTCCAACAAGCCCACACCTCCTAATAGGGTCACTCTCTGGGCCAATCATATACAAACCATTACATATATATATATATATATATATATATATATATATATATATATATGATGTGCCTCTGTGTGTATGTCTGCTGTCTGCATGTAGCAATATGTAAATACAATCAATCAAAAAAAAGAGGTCATGAATTTTAAAGAATAAGGGCTAGTATGTGGGAATATTTGGAAGGAGAAAAAGGAGTGGAAAAATCATGGAATTTTAGTATAATCTCAAAAAAAATAAAGTAAATAATTTAAAAATTAAAATTCTCTAAATTCAGTAATGACTATATAATAATGTATGATCATTCAACAGACTTAGACATAGAAAAGAAACAGCTAAATACACATGAATGACAAAGAAAAGTAATTGGTCTTGAGATGATTCAAGGAATAGGCAACTGTGAATTGTAGGGAGGAACAAATTAAAGCAATCATGTTATTGAGAAAATTCTACATCAGTGTATGCCCATAGAAACAGAAGTAGCAAAAAAAAGGCATCAAATAAGAACAAAAATGCCCATTGGGGTGAGGAGTTTCATGGCAGCAAGTCCTATAAACTTACTAAATGAAAATCCCAGTGCTTGGAGCTCTCGCATCCTTTTCTGGCAGGCCTCTGCAGGTCCCTACATACATATGACATGCATTCACATGACACTCACATCCTCCATGAGCTAGAATTACATCCCACATGTGATAAATCTGTAGTAGTCTAGGTCATATTCTGAAAGAATACTTTATCATAGCACGGAGACATATTTATGTTCATTTAAAAATAGCTGGGTTGTCCATGACAAATGACTGCCTAATCACAATTTAGTGAATGTAAACTCAATACAAGTTTTGCTACAATAAACTAACTCACAAGTAAGTCGGTAGAGATGAAAGCATTCTCAGTGAAGTAACTAAACATAGAAACATTAGTATGACATATTTGTGTTTTATATATGTATACTTACTTTACATTTAAGTTTGTGTTTGTATCTGTGTGTGCATGTGGGTGCATGTGTGTGTGTGTGTGTGTGTTTGCATGTGTGTGTGCCTCTGTGTGTGTGTGTGTGTGTGTGTGTGTGTGTGTGTGTGTGTTTGAGTTGGACTGTTCATGACAGTCAGTAAATGAGTAAGAGGCCATGGGATAGGATTTACAAGAAGTGAGCATAGAACATCACCAGTTAGATGATGAGGAAAAGGGAACTAAGAAAAAAGGTAAGAGTTAAGAGAGTTGTGGGAAAAAGACTGGGAGTTGCCGATAGTATGAGATCAGGAATAACTTACAGTGAAGACCATTGGAAAAATCATATTATAGCTGAGTACAGTAAAAGACTTCTAATTCATATTTACATAACATACATACATAAAAGGAGTTTAAACACAGTCACCCTCACACTAGGCTCCATATATTCATTCCTTTCCTCTAGCAGTGGTGAAACAGCACAAACACGCCAACTAACAAGTATTTATTTTGGCTTCTGGTTTCAGAGGGTTTGAGTGTATGAGAAGGCATGGTGGCAAGGACAACTTAGAGCCCCTGCTTTGATCTGCAAGTAAGGGGCTGAAAGAGTAGATTGGGAATACAGCAGGTGTTTAAAAACCTCAAAGCCTTCCAGAAGTAACCACTTCAAATAGGTCACATCTCTTCATTATTCCCAATGAATTATGAAAAGCGGGAAAAAATATTCAGAGCTATGAGCTTGTGGATGGAATTATCATTCAAAAGACCACACTGCAAACTCAAAAACTTCTTCATGATCAATATCATTCCCATCATGACCAAACTTCTAAAACTGTTGAACTTTGAAGACCATTCTCTACCATGCCCAAAACACACTGCACTGAAATGATTTCATATATTTTGTTGTAGAAGTAGTCGTGGTTAAACTGAATTGTTTCTTATTCTACTATCAAAAGAAAAAGTTTGGGATATATGACTCCAGAATTGGCTGCACAAACAATATATGGAGAAAATTACACAGAAAGTTCACTAATATTTAAATAAAGACACACACACACACACACACACACACACACACACTATGCTGCACACACACACACACACACATACACACTATGCTGCACACACACACACACACACACACACACACACACTTATTTCCCTCAAATACTTTTTTCCATTAAAATAGTTTGCATTGACTCATGCATTTTTAAACTATTTCATTTCTATTAATCATTAATGATTCTATTACTTAAAGAAAAGTCATATTTTGTCCTCAACATGCAATTTCTCCTTCAGTTAAATGAATAAGCATTCTACACCTTACTATTTTAGGAAAATACTGATTTAACATTGAGGTCAAAAAAATGATACAAATAGTAGATACACATGGTACAATTATAGGACCCAATTTAATAATTTTGTATTTCAGTTTTAAGTCATGCAATTACAATCACATGCGTAATTATTAGATATATTTGTTTAAAAATATAGACTTTTAAAAATACAGCAGTTGGTAATTAATACAGAGATTTGTAGCTGGAATATATACATATATATACATGTATATATTCAACTCTCAATACCCTTCACTCAAATGTCAGATATCTGCAAGGAAGAGGAAGTAGAAAATCCAGTCGAGCCAGAGGTCTCAAACTATTTCAAAGAAACAAAAAAGTTTCAAAAAAGAATGAGACAACATAGACATACAAATTCACGGAGGCTTTGAAAGCATATACAAGACATGCACAAGCTCAAGTCAGATTCGATCCCAACATGAAGAAAGGAAATTGGATACAAAGCCCCACTCCTAGCCAGATCTAATCATGCCTAACTATGATCATATAAAACAAAAACAGAAACAAAAACAAAAACAAAAGAAAAGAACAAAAAAAGAAAAATGCTAACAAACATGGTGATGTGGACAGGGAGTGTTTTAATGACCTTAAACCTACACAAAGACCTGGAGATTACTAATAACTGTTGATAGAATGTCATATTGAGCAATGAGGGCCTTCCACAGGAAGGCACATACCAGTTTGTTATTCAATACAAAATCCCATTCCCAAAAAGATTTTTGATAGCCCAAGTAAATAATATGCAACACGCAATAGTTAGCCCAATGTTCACTGTTTCCTACACAATAAAATGGCAAAAGGTGTCCAAGCAATGGCTGATGTGGACTTCCTCTCACAGTGTAAGCCACAAAAGCTAAACCAAACATTAGTTGGCCACTATGCTATGTTCAGTGCCATGATCGCCCCAGCACAGGCAGAACAGATTATTGGTGACGGGTGTGTGTGTGTGTGTGTGTGTGTGTGTGTGTGTGGCTGTGTTTTGGTGTCAGTGTTTCTCTTTCCATGGCCTGCAGAGTACCTTCCCACAACTAGTGAGCATAAGGTTGAATGCTCAATGCAGGCACCAACTCAACTTCTCTATGTTCAATGAGCTACATAGATGTTGCCCTTGGCATTGGGGCCCCTGCTGAAGCAAACACTGCTGAAAAAAAAATAGAAAGAAATCAGTGAAGTGATTCCCAATAATATTACAGTATACTCAGATTGGTGTCTTGTCCAGTTACCATCAAAGAAGCTTCCTCCCAAAGAATATGGGAGAGGGTACAGAGACACACAGGCAGACATTATGCTAAGAAAGAGTTTGAAGGTATCGGAGGACACTCAGAGAATCTGACCCACTCTAATAGTTAGAGTTCATATGGGAACACAGATTCTATATAGCAGGAAGTACAAGGTATATATTGATATGCACCAGGTACTGTGCATATACATTATAGCTGTTACTGCGGTGGGTTTTTTTGAACACCTAGTTCTGTGGGAAGTTTTATCTCTGACTCTTTGGCCTGCTCTTTGGATTCTTTTCATCTCATTGGCTTATGTTGTCAAGACTCAATATGAGAACATTGGCCTTGCCTTATTATGTTTATTTTTGTCCTAATTGTTGCTATTTCTTTCTTGGAGGCCCCCCTTTTTTTCTGTAGGGAAAAGAAAGAGAAAAGGTTCAGATAGGAAAGTCGAGGTTAGGAGGAGGTAGTTGGAGTGGATGGAGGGAAAATTGTGGTTGGTTAGGATAGATTGTTAAACAGAAGAATCTATTTTCAATAGCCAAACTTCATGAAACTATAAACCAGAAAATTTGATATTTGCTACTGAAAACATCATGCTTCATGATACTCAAGATAATTTTTATATTTTGCATACTAAAAATGTTATCTTATGCCCAAGTAAGGGAAATGAAACCCAAATTCTAAGATGTGGGAGGAAAAGTTTAAAATATAGAGATAGGTAAAAGTGTTTGTAATAAAGATTCTGTTATGATAGACACCCACTTTGTTTACCTTTTCACTTACTAATTCTACCACTGTAGTTAGTGGAATTTATGTAAAGTCAAATGGCAGCAATTAAGAGTAAAAAGCAAGAAAGACATGTGGATTTTTGTACAGAGTGAATTCAAGTTTGTATCATACTTAAATATAGGATATTATTCAGTTGACACAAATCCCATGAGCTTTACTTGCTTAAGGTATTAGGCCAGTCAAGGATTAACACTTACAAGATCTGAATAATATTTTTTTCTTAGGATAGCATTTAGTAGTTTTAAAAGGAGATGGATGAAATCTTCCTGTGTTAAACCATGTCATTATTAATATTTTAACTAGCATTACTTCTAAACACATGTGGTTATGCATATTAATTTCTAATTAATGATGATACTTGTTCTCGAAATATTTTTCTTATTTTTACTCAACACTTAGGATGTGTTTTTATGTAACTTTTTAAAATTCTTGCACATTTAAGACTATGAGGAATTTTCTCTTAAAATTAATATTAAATATAACTAAACAGATTTAAAATGCCCCAAATGCAGATAAATTTTAGTTACCACATGTACATTCATTTTCAAAGAAGGGCCAAGGTTTCAGTCTGTAATCTCTTGATCCTTACAGCTGCTTAGCTCTGTCAATCTAGCTTTTGGTTGCACACTGACCTGATTTTTCTGGCTGATCATTTTTTTCTTTGTTAGGGTAGGTACCACTGGCAAACTTCAATTGCTTTCCTTTGTAATAAAAGGATATTATTTTTAAAACATAAAATTGTGTTATAATACCTTTATCCTTTATGTTCTCTTTCAGCATGATTTCACATTTCATTATAAAAATATTTTAAGAGATAGTTTAGCTAGATTTCAGACTAGATTTGCTGTATGATTTTAACGCAGTATTTAGTTTATAAATAGACACCATTGTATTTTATTTTTTCATAGAAATTTACAAGTATTCTGAATTTCTTTTTCAACCTAACTTCTCACTCAGTTTGACCATCATATCTGAAAATTAAAATTAATTCTTATAGTCATTTATCTTATAAAAATAATAACAGTGGATCTCTTCTAACAGTTAAAAAGATTAAGAAATTGAACTATGAATATGTTATTTGAGAATTTAACCCTTGGTTTTGCCATACACTATTTACAGAATATCATGTGACTTCCATAGAATATAGTGTATTTCTTAATCTAACTATGAAAGAGGTACACGTCCCAACTAGCTTTGTGATACCATAGCAGTGTATGATTAGTGTTATTTCCTTGTTTTCATGTTCTCAGAAAATTCACATTAAATCCATTATTAGTTCCCTTTCATTAAGCTAATTGGGTATTTAAGGACATCTAAGAACAAGTCCATTTCCAAGAGCAATAAATGAAACAATGTTTCTTCAAGAAATCCCATATTATTTAATAAAGATACATTATTTTCAATTTCTCCTTTCAGGGCAATTGTCTAAAGTACACATACATACAGAGACACCAGGATAGAGACTACATTTTGTTCTACTACTACTCACTGCATTTAAGATATTTCCTTATAATAATTTCTCCCACTTGATTCATACTGTCTTTTAGCAACCAATTTTTTTTCAGGAAATCTTCCAATCTCTGTCTCATTTAATTAATCATTATTAAGTTTAAAACATTCTTCTGTTGCATGAATATAATGGATTGACAATTGAGATATAGGCAGTGGTAGCAAATGATAGATAATAAGCATTAGATCCATTGTTAAACTCATTCAATATTATTATTTCAATCAGTTTTTTATTAGATATATTCTTTATTTACATTTCAAATGTTATCCCCTTTCCTGGTTCCCCCCTCCCCTGAAAATCCCATAAGCCATCTCCTCTTCCCCAATCAATCATCCTCCACTTCCCTGTCCTGGTATTCCCCTATACTACATCAAGTCTTTCCAGGACCAAGGGCTTCTCCTCCCTTTGGTGTCTAATAAAACCATCCTCTGCTGCCTATGTGTCTGGAGCCATGAGTAACTCCATGTGTACTCTTTGGTTGATGGTTTTATCCCTGGGAACTCTGGAAGTACTGGGTAACTCATATTTTTGTTTCTCCTGTGGCAATACAAAACCAAGACACATTGCACATATCAAATGATGCCCAATTATTATGTGACGGGATGTATTTCTGTTCTGGTCCAGTCTGTTTGGGGTTCTATAGGCTTCTTGTATATTCATGGGCATCTCTCTCCTTAGGTTGGGGAAGTTTTCTTCCATAATTTTATAGAAGATATTAGCTGGCCCTTTAACTTGTAAATCTTCACTCTCGTCTATACCTATAATCCTTAGGTTTGGTCTTCTCATAGTGTCTTGGATTTCCTGGATGTTTTGGGTTACCACCTTTTTGCATTTAGTGTTTTCTTTGACTGTTGAATCAATGGTTCCTATGGTATCTTCGCCTTCTGAGATTCTGTCTTCTATCTCTTGTATTCTATTGTTGATACTTGCGTCTAGGGCCCCTGATTTCTTCCCCAGGTTTTCTATCTCCAATGTTGTCTCCCTCTGTGATTTCTTAGTTGTTTCTACATCTGTTTTTAGTATCTGGATGGATGTGCTCAGATCTTTCATTTGCTTGATTGTGTTTTCATGTATTTCTTTAATAGATTTTTGTGCTTCCTCTTTCATAGCTTCTACTTGTTGGCCCACGTTCTTCTGTAGTTCGTTAAGTGACTTTTGTCTTTCTTCCTTATTGTCTTCTTCTCTTTGATCTATCTTCTCCTGAATTTCTTGAAGTGATTTTTGTATTTGCCTCGTAAAGGCTTCTAACTTTTGATCCATTTTCTCTATTTCTTTACGAGATTTTTCTATGTGTTCAGCTACCAGCATCCTGACCAGTGATTTTATATCCAAGTCTTGTTTTTCTGGTGTTTTAGCCCGTCACATAATAATCAAAACTCCAAATGTAATAAACAAAGAAAGAATACTAAAGGCAGCAAGAGAAAAAGGCCAAGTAACATATAAAGGAAAACCTATCAGAATAACACCAGACTTTTCACCTGAGACCATGAAAGCTAGAAGATCCTGGGCAGATATCATGCAAACTCTAAGAGAACACAAACTTCAGCCAAAACTACTTTACCCAGCAAAACTCTCAATTGCCATTGATGGAGACATCAAGGTATTCCATGACAAAACCAAATTTGCAAGATATCTCTCCACAAATCCAGCCCTACAAATGATAATAGGGGGAAAACACCAAGACAAGGCCGGAAACTACACCCGGGAAGAAGCAAGATAGAAACCTCCTCTCATCAAACCCAAAAGAAGATAACCTCTCGAATATAAAAAATAAATAAGATAAATAAATATAATTTCAAAAATGTCTGGAGGTAATAATTACTATTCCTTAATATCTCTTAACGTCAATGGACTCAATTCCCCAATAAAAAGAGATAGACTAACAGACTGGATACGGAAACAGGACCCTACATTTTGCTGCATACAGGAAACACATCTCAGTGTTAAAGACAAACACTGCCTTAGAGTAAAAGGCTGGAGGACAATTTTACAAGCAAATGGTCTCAGGAAACAAGCTGGAGTAGCCATTCTAATATCAGATAAAATTGACTTTCAACCTAAAATCATCAAAAGAGACCCAGAAGGTCACTTCTTGCTGGCCAAAGGGAAAATCCACCAGGAAGAGCTCTCAATACTGAACATCTATGCTCCAAATGCAAGGGCACCCTCATTTGTAAAAGAAACCTTACTAAAGCTTAAAGCACACATTACACCTAACACAATAATTGTGGGTGACTTCAACACCACACTCTCCTCAATGGACCGATCAGGAAAGCAGAAACTAAACAGGGACACAGTGAAACTAATTGAAACTCTGGACCAATTGGATTTAACAGATATATATAGAACATTTCATCCTAAAGCTAAAGAATATACCTTTTTCTCAGCACCACATGGTACCTTCTCCAAAATAGACCATATAATCGGTCACAAGACAGATGTCAACAAATACAAGAAGATCAAGCTAATCCCATGCCTCCTATCAGATCACCATGGAGTAAGAGTGGTCTTCAATAGCAACAAAAACAACAGAAAGCCCACATACACATGGAAACTGAACAATACTCTACTCAATGACACCTTGGTCAAGGAAGAAATAAAAAAAGAAATCAAAGACTTTTTAGAATTCAATGAAAATGAAGGTACAACCTACCCAAATCTATGGGACACAATGAAAGCAGTGCTAAGAGGAAAACTCATAGCTCTAAGTGCATCCAAAAAGAAACTGGAGAGAGCATACACTAGCAGCTTAACAGCACACCTTAAAGTGCTAGAAGAAAAACAAGTTAACTCACCCAGGAGGAGTAGAAAACAAGAAATCATCAAACTCAGGGCTGAAATCAATCAAATAGAAACAAAGAGAACCATACAAAGAATCAACAAGACCAGGAGCTGGTTCTTTGAGAAAATCAACAAGATAGATAAACCCTTAGCCAGACTAACCAAAGGACACAGAGACAGTATACAAATTAACAAAATTAGAAATGAAAAGGGAGACATAACAACAGAAACTGAGGAAATTCAAAAGATCATCAGATCCTACTACAAAGGTCTATACTCAAAACAACTGGAGAATCTGGAGGAAATGGACGATTTCCTAGACAGATATCAAATACCAAAATTAAATCAGCATCAAGTAGACCAGCTAAATAGTCCCATAACCCCTAAAGAAATAGAAGGGTTTATAGAAAGCCTCCCAACCAAAAAAAGTACGGGACCAGATGGTTTTAGTGCAGAATTCTACCAGACCTTCAAAGAAGACTTAACACCAATACTCTTCAAACTATTCCACAAAATAGAGACAGAAGGGACACTGCCCAACTCATTCTTCGAAGCCACAATTACGCTAATACCTAAACCACAAAAAGATCCAACAAAGATAGAGAACTTCAGGCCAATTTCTCTGATGAATATAGATGCAAAAATACTAAATAAAATTCTTGCTAACCGAATCCAAGAGCACATCAAAACGATCATCCACCATGATCAAGTAGGCTTCATCCCAGGGATGCAGGGATGGTTCAATATACGGAAATCCATCAATGTAATCCACTACATAAACAAACTGAAAGAAAAAAACCACATGGTCATCTCATTAGATGCTGAAAAAGCATTCAACAAAATTCAGCATCCTTTCATGCTAAAAGTCTTGGAAAGAGCAGGAATTCAAGGCCCATACCTAAACATAGTAAAAGCAATCTACAGCAAACCAGTAGCCAACATCAAAATAAATGGAGAGAAACTTGAAGCATTCCCACTAAAATCAGGGACAAGACAAGGCTGACCTCTCTCTCCATATCTTTTCAATATAGTACTTGAAGTTCTAGCAAGAGCAATTAGACAACATAAGGAAGTCAAAGGGATACAAATTGGAAAGGAAGAAGTGAAACTATCATTATTTGCAGACGATATGATAGTTTACCTAAGCGACCCAAAAAACTCCACCAGAGAACTTCTACAACTGATAAACAACTTCAGCAAAGTGGCAGGTTATAAAATTAACTCAAGCAAGTCAGTGGCCTTCTTGTACTCAAAGGACAAGCAGGCTGAGAAAGAAATTAGGGAAATAACACCCTTCACAATAGCCACAAACAACATAAAGTATCTTTGCATAACTCTAACCAAACAAGCGAAAGATCTGTACAACAGGAACTTCAAGTCCTTGAAGAAAGAAATCGAAGAAGACTTCAGAAGATGGAAAAATATTTCTTGCTCCTGGATTGGCAGGATCAATATAGTAAAAATGGCCATCTTGCCAAAAGCAATATACAGATTCAATGCAATCCCCATCAAAATCCCAACTCAAGTCTTCATAGATCTAGAAAGAGCAATTCTCAAATTCATCTGGAGCAACAAAAAACCCAGGATAGCTAAAACTATTCTCAACAATAAAAGGACTTCTGGGGGAATCAATATCCCTGACTTCAAGCAGTACTACAGAGCAATTGTGTTAAAAACTGCATGGTATTGGTATAGCAACAGGCAAACAGATCAATGGAACAGGATTGAAGACCCTGAAATTAACCCACAGACTTATGGTCACTTGATCTTTGATAAAGGAGCCACAACCATCCGATGGAATAAAGATAGCCTTTTCAACAAATGGTGCTGGTTCAACTGGAGGTCAACATGCAGAAGAATGCGAATTGACCCACTCTTATCTCTTTGCACTAAGATCAACTCCAAGTGGATCAAGGACCTCCACATAAAACCAGACACACGGAAACTATTAGAAAAGAAACTTGGGAAGACCCTGGAGGACTTGGGCACAGGGGAAAAGTTCCTGAACAGAACACCAATAGCGTACGCACTAAGATCAAGGATCGACAAATGGGACCTCATAAAATTACAAAGTTTCTGCAAAGCAAAGGACACTGTCAGAAGGACAAAACGGCAACCAACAAAGTGGGAAAAGATCTTCACCAACCCCACATCCGACAGAGGGCTAATATCCAATATATACAAAGAACTCAAGAAGTTAGACCCCAAAGAACCAAATAACTCTATCAAAAAATGGGGCACAGAGCTAAACAAAGAATTTTCACCAGAAGAAATTCGGATGGCCGAGAAACACCTTAAAAGATGTTCAACATCATTAGTCATCAGGGAAATGCAAATCAAAACAACCCTGAGATTCCACCTCACACCAGTCAGAATGGCTAAGATTAAAAACTCAAGAGACAACAAGTGCTGGCGAGGATGTGGAGAAAGAGGAACACTCCTCCATTGTTGGTGGGATTGCAAAATGGTAAAACCGCTCTGGAAATCAGTTTGGAGGTTCCTCAGAAAATTGGGCATGTCACTCCCAGAGGACCCTGGCATACCACTCCTGGGCATATACCCAGAGGATTCCCCTGCATGCAATAAAGACACATGCTCCACTATGTTTATAGCAGCCTTGTTTATAATAGCCAGAAATTGGAAGGAGCCCAAATATCCCTCAAAGGAGGAATGGATACAGAAAATGTGGTATATTTTTACAATGGAATACTACTCAGCAATTAAAAATAATGAATTCATGCAATTTGTAGGTAAATGGTTAGACCTGGAAAATATCATCCTGAGTGAGCTAACCCAATCACAAAAGAATGCACATGAAATGCAATCACTGATAAGTGGATATTAATGAGCCCAGAAGCACTAAATACTCAAGACACGAATAGCAAGTCAAATGATTCCCAAGAAGAAGAAAGGAGAGGACCCTGGGCATGTAAAGATTGCATCCAGTTTAGTAAAGAAACTGAGGGGGGAGGGGGAATGATTGGGGAATAGTTGGGGGGGAGAGGAACTATGGGAACTATGGTGGGTGGGAACTGGGAAAGGGGAAAGCCCTTGGAATGTAAACATAGAATATAGAAAATAAAAATTTAAAAAAAAATGATGCCCAAGAAGTTGGAAGAACAAAGTATGGATCCTTGGGTACTTTTTAGAAAAGGGAAAAATACCAACAGCAGGAGATACAGAGACAAAAGGTGGAGGAAAGTCTGAGGGAAAGACCATCCAGAGACTACACCACCCAGAGATCTATCCCATATACAGTTACAAAACCCAGACACTATTCTGGATGCCCACAAGTGCTGGCTGACCAGAGCAGTATATAGCTATTGGTTTTATCATTATTTTATCATATCAGGTTATTATTTCTTTGACGATTGTGATTTTTTTATAGAAAGATAAGGGTAGATCTAGATGGAGAGAAGAAGGGGAGAAACTGGGAGAAATAGAATGAGGAAATCATACTCAAGATATAGCATGTGAGATTTTTCAATAAAAGTAATAAAGGCAAAAATATGTTAATAAAGTATTAAAACTCAGATTGATCTAACTCAACTAAAGCAAATTCTCTGAGCCTGAAATTATAAGTAAAAATATTTGGTATAATTTAATAGATTTCTAGGTTCTTTAAACTATCTCTTGTATTTCTTGAACAAATAGTTCTTGTAGTCAAAAGATTTCAAAGCATGTTTTGTAGAGTAAATTATCTATCTAAAATATAAACTATTAAGTTCAGGGATTATAAAATATTATATTTTCAAATTGACATAATTTATCATTTAATAAAGGCATTCTATAAAATAATAGCGGTTCAAATATGTATTTATTAAGCTATTTAATTTGAATATATTCAAATGACTAAATTTGATTTTTATTTTCAAATAATCACTGATTTTTGTGACATTTTGTATAGAGAAAAAAGACTTTTCATTGGGTATAAATTAATCACACTATTTTTAAAATATAAAGTGTAATTTATATAAAAATAATCATTATAATCTGATTTAAGATTTGAATTCCAGGACTTTAAGGCCTATTATTGATGAAGTATATTTTCAATTTTTAAGTCTTACCAGTTACACCAATCAGTTCCTACTAAACCACCCAGAGTGTTAAAGAAAAGGATAGAATTTACAAAAGGAAACATGAGTACAGTCTGTGTCATACTTTCAAAATATTCTAAAGTCACTAGGTTACTACATAATCATAAAACTGTCTTTAAAAGTTTCTAGTACATGTTGTTACAGGTATTGATATGCTTGTTTAAGGGTACTTTATTCAAACCAAACCAAACAAACCCCAGCAATCTTCTTTATTGGATATTTTATTTATTTACATTTCAAATATCCCCTTTTCTGGAAAAACCCCTATCTCCTCCCACCTCCCTCTGCTTCTATGAGGGTGCTCCCCATTCCACTGACCCACTCCTGCCTCCCTGGCCTGGCATTCCCCTACACTGGGACATCTAGCCTTCACAGGACCAAGGGCCTTTCCTCCCACTGATGCCCTGCAAGGCCATCCTCTGCTACATATGCAGCTGAAGCCATGGGTCCCTCCATACTCTTCGGTTGGTAGTTTATTCCCTGGGAGTTCCCAATTTTATCTGTAGAATATTCAAGAGAAATTTGTAAATACTAAAGGTGAAAAACAATTATCCTCATTATACTGAAAGGTAGAAGTTTTAAATTTAAAATATGAGGAGACATCATCTTAGGCTAAAGAGAAAAGAAACCTTTTAAAAAACACAGAAAGAAACGTCACTCTTTTAGTTTTTGAGATTATAAATTAATTATAATCTTTCTACCTCCTCGTACTAACTTTCCCATATCCTTCTCTCTGCTCTTCAAATCCATGGCCTCTTTTTTTTTTATCACTAGCTGCTATTGCATGCACGCATGTATGTGTATATGCATACATTTTACATATAACTGGTTCAGTTCATATAACGACACTTGTACATATGTTTTCAGGGCTGACCACTTGGCACTCGATACCCAGTTGCATTGCTCTTAACAGGGAATGCCCATTCCCATTTCCCCATATTTCCTAGTTATCTGTCTTTGAATAGGGTTGAGGCCTCCGGCACATTTCTCCATTTGCTTTGTCAGGTTTGTTCGTGTCACTCTTGTTCAGCTTGTTTGGAAAATACTTAGATTAACCTCTCTGGGTGTATCATCTGACTTCACTAAGTGATACAATCTTTAATCCACTCCCTCTTCAATGATGCTAGGCGTAGGTGTGGGAGTGCTTTAAAATGCATTCATCAGGATTAGGCTCCACAACTCTGCATTTTAAGTAATTGTGGTTTTCTGAAATGGTCTCTCATGTTGCAAGACATTTCTTTCATGAAAGGTGATGGATACATCTATTTGTGAGCTCTACTCCTCCCAGTTCTTCTCCACAAACCCTCTCATCTGGATCCACTCCCTCTCTGTCTCTCATTTGAAAACAAAAGACTGCCTGGGGATAATTATAAATAAAATACATTCAAGTAAAGTATATGGCAAACCAAAAATTAGCACACTGAAGTTGGAAAAGAGAAGCAAACGTAAAAAAATAAAATAAAAAGCTCACGAGAAGGCACAAAAATAAGAGGCTCACACATTTGCACACTCAGGAATTCCTTAAAACCACTAAACTAGAAGCTAGCCACAGACTTTGATACAATGGATTCCCAGTACTAAAAGCATCATTTGATGATAAGAGATGTCCAGTTGGAGAACCTTCCCTAACATTATTTGCAAACCCCTTTAGATTGCCTTCTTAAATGTGTGTGTGTGTGTGTGTGTGTGTGTGTGTGTGTATGGTTCTACTGTGTTAGACTTCTATACTACACCTCAAATGGCCTTTAATTTTAGCTGTCTTTTCCTTTATTCCTTTTCTTATCTCTCTCTTTCCCCCACCTCCCCACTTGATTCTCTCATCTCAGGGCCCATCCATTTATAAATATCTGATTTACTCCCCATATGGAAATTCTCACTAGAAGTGAATCTGAGTTTTCTGAACCACATATTCTCACAGTCTGGGCTGTCATTTTTTATGTTTCTTAGTCATTCTGATGGTAGTAAATTTAAATCTCAAAGTAGATTTCATTTGCATTTCTCTGGCGGCTAAAGATGTTGAACATTTCTTCAAATATTTGTTAGGCACTTGAATTTTGTTTACTGAGGATTCTTTGTTCAGATATGTGTATCCACTTTTTTTATTCTAATTTAGTTATTTGTTTTCCTGATACAGAGCTCTTTTTAAAATTCTTTGTGTAATTTGCATATTAGCTCTCAAACATCTCAATCAGATGTGTAGTTGATAAAAACTATTTTCCTATTCTTTAGCCTGCTTCTGTGTCTGTATAATGGAAATAATGTCTCTGTGGAATAGAAGCTTCTGTGTTTCATGATGTTCCATTCATTAGGTGTATTAGGTGTTAAACTTAATGTAACTTTTAGCAATGATCTGTAAAGAAAGCCTTTTCCTGTCCAAAGGAGGTCAAGGTTATTCCTCACTTTCTTTCCCATTAGGCTCAGTGTATTTCGATTTATGATGAGGTCATTGTTCCATGTGGAGTTGAGTACAGTGTAAGGTGATAAGTACAGATTTATTTGCTTCTTCCACATGAAGCCATCTAGTTTGACTAGAACCAATTGAAGATTCTGTGTTTTTACAATATTTATTTTTTGGATTCTTTATAAAAATAATTCAGGTATCCAAGCTATGTGAATTTATGTCTGTGTCTTCAATTAATTTCTATTGATCTACATGTTGGTTTTTGTCCTATTAACATGCTATTTTTCTTACTATAGCTAGATAGTACTATTTGAAGTCAGGTATGATGATACCTCCAACAGTTCTTATATTATTCAGTATTATTTTGTGTATCCTTATTGTTTGTGCATTTCGATATAAAGCTGGATGTTGTCTTTTTGGATCTGCATTGAATTTTTTGAAAATAAGCAGATTTCTCTAAAAGAAGGGAAAACATTCCATTCTTCAGAAAATATTTTTAGTTTCAGAAACAAAGCAACTCAAAAATTTCAGATTATCCATGAAACTAATTAGATATACAAGTTCCCTGCTTCTCCAAGGATCTAATATCTACCACAATTTGAAGATATTCTCATAGTAGCTGAACTATACTGAAGAGGCTCAGAGCAGCTAAATTGCATGGAAGAACAAGAAACTAGTGAGTAATGTGGAAGAGGCTCAGATCATCAAAGCTGACTGAGCAAATATCCATTGTACTATATTGGTTGCAAGTAGCCTAGTGTTCCAGGATTCCAGCTTTCATGCTTTGTTACTAATATTTTGGAGAGTTTTTTTGCTTGTTTATTTTTGTTTATGTTTTGTTTCAATAAGGACTCTTTCTTGAAGTTATTTCTTCTTTTATAACTTCTTACCTACATTGCTCACCTACATTTCTATGAAAAATACCAGTAAAACTCCTTAGTCAACAAGGATACTTAGACGTTGGGGGAAATCCTAATTTTTTCTGTCATTGCTTCTACATATGGGCAGTACAACATAGCATCAGTGAGTGATTGTTTAGTTTGACTTCTGGGTTTCCATAGAGTTGACAGGTTTTCCTTACTTGATGTGTGAAGATCCACCTTACAATCTGGACAGTCCTCTGGCAGCAAATGAAAACATTGAGTTGAAATCATGGTCATTGAAGTTTGAAAGCTCTTTGCTCTTTTGCTCAGTAAGCCTTCATTTTTTTTTCTGTTGAGTTTGTATATTCTAAGCTATAAGTACTGATTCCTTTACTGATATTAGAGCAAGTTTCCTTGGGCTTCAAAACCTCCAGGCCATAGACCAGACTGAGTATGCCAATATACACCATTATTCTTAAATTTTCTGGGTTCTTGTACTCTCTGTGTAAGATAGTCATTTGTTGGACTGTATTATACATATCATGTAGCCCAGCCTATTGAATTCCACTTTAACTTATATATGTCTATTAGTTTTGTTTTTCTGTGAACCTGAACTGACACACTTATGAAAAAAATTATGCCACTATACTAAAACAAATTTTATTTGATAGTTTTCAATGTGAAGGATACAATGTGTAGATTGTTGACATGTGTAGCAACGATATTTAGGGAGTCCAAAATATAATAATCACAATTAAATAAACTAGTTACATATATATTTTAATATTTAATTTCTTATTTTAATATTTTCTTCAATTAAACTTTAAAATGTCATGAAACCAATTCTGAATACGTATGTATCCTACTTCAATTAACTAAGATATATAAATTTGGCACAGTTAAGATTTCTTATATAATTATACATGATAAATATTAATTTGATTATTTTTCATTCCAGGAAAAATATTGTAGAAACTCAGCTCATTATTATATTTTAAATTCCCAATGGTCATTTGTAAATATTTGTCTTGTTAAGCTAGTGTATGGATAACTTAATACCTATGGAAAATGAAGTCCATAGAAAACTTATTGACATAAAAGACTTATGTATATTCAGGAGAATTTGGTATATTCAGCAGAGGAGACATCTCACTAATTTGTATTCTCTATGGATACAGTTATGTTTGGCCACATTTGTTTTCAAGAACTGTCTGAAGACTATTGGTAGGACTTTCTCTTTGATGGTATCATCAATGAGAAATTGTTCTTGCTGCAGTAAATAAACTTCCACCCATACTCTGACTCTAAGTAAAACATATTTCTGCTTTCAAAGTCTCACAAACTCCTTGAAAGTCATATCCAACTTTTCTACATGACATTTTGACACACATAATACCTGAGCACATTTCACTTCTTAATGTTTCATCATTCATTAAAGAACCTTATTTTTTCTTCATTAGTCCATAATATTTTCTTATAATTGCTACTCTGCAAAACTGTATCGTTTCCATAAAATTCACAAAGCTTTACTCTATATAAAGTTAGGAATACAGAAAATCACAAATTATATTTGAAAGTATTCATTTCCACTGTTCAGATTTAGTAGCAATAAGAATATGTGAATAGAAAGATGAACGTTTCCAAAAGAAAAGTGACATAATTTCAACATTTTCACAATAAAAAGAAATCTAATCAATTGTAAAATGCTACAAACATAGGAAAATAAAACAAATTTTATGCAGTTTATTTTCATGTTACTAGGTCCTAAATAAAGATCCATTGTAAGAAAGGCATTGTAATTGTAATCAATGTCAATTCAGATAAGAACTATTTAAATTCAAGAAAATGATCAATGAAGTTATATGGAGAAGTTTACTGGACCATGTAAAGAACTAGAAATATTAATTTATTTTCATATATCACTTTCAGATTGAAATAAAATAATTAAAATAGAATTTTGGGTATTGCATTTTATAGTGCCCCAGTGTATATATGCTATAAATATATATGCTATCAAAATATTAATTCTGCTATATTTCTAATTCTCTGCCAATTTTAATTTTGTTTTTATATGATTAAAATTATTAGACTGACAAACCTTATGACATGCATATTCTGCATCATTACATAATGCAGACAGCAATCCTATAATGGTAAGCATATTTATAGAAGTTCATCAATGAGATAAAGCTTTATAACCAGTCTAAATGACTTTTCTATGATTAAATGCTATTATTTTCTCTTGTGGATGCATTTTACTGACAATATTTTTCCAGAGGAAATGCATACGAAAATACTATGTCCCAAAAAAGAATTACTTAATTGTTTTCTCTTAACTGCATTGTTTGACACTTTAGTTAGTTTAAATTATATTCTGTATTGTCTTTAAGGAATGGTCTGAGCTCTGCTCTAGTTTATGGATCTCTGGTGGTAAAGTGTTTTGCAAAGGATATACAAAAGCATCAGTTCCTATATCCAGCACCTCTAGTCCCTGCTCAGCAGGGTGTGGACAGCAGAATCTGTGGGTTACATGACAGCCACACTAGGCAACAGCTAAGCTAAAGGATCAGAGAAAGACTGTATCAGAAAGTTTGGAAACACAGTAATGTAAGATATATTATGTGGACATGTCTTATGATCATATGAACACATACAGGCAATTTTTTATTTCTTCCTTACCTTTAAATATTTTATACATAATCAAGTTGAAAATATCACCATATGATTTAATTTCAGAATTCATCCTGTCCTAAAGTTCCATTTTGATTTGCTGCAAAAGTGATTCATTGTTTAAGAACGTGCGCGGTTCTTCCAGAAAATTCAAGTTCATGTCCAGTATTCACATGAAACAGCTCACAGCTGCCCATAATTTCAACATTTTAGAATTCTTAAACTCCACAGACAGTCTTCTAGAAAGTATTCTTAGCTTTGTTTTCATAACAAATCCTTCCACACCACATCCTTTTACCAGCCTCTTCCCAGAACCAGTCTTGTGTGGTATGTAACCACAACGTACTTAACTTTGTAGTCATATCACCATGGATGTTGTATTAAGCAACTGAGCAGCCACCCACCTCCTGTAGAACAAAAATTCTGGGACTAGGAAACTGTGTTCATTTCATCCCTCTTCTGAATATACTAATCCTTTAGCTCCATTTCAAAACCAGCAGTCCTGCTAGACTTGTTTCTCTACAGTTGTATTTCAAATCTGGCCTCCATTTTTCTTCTATTTTTCTAAGTACTCAGTTTATCTTGGCCTTCATACGTACCACTATGAATACCAACTAAAGATTCTAATCCAATGTTTTATACAACTGTTCATTTGGCAAGCCATTTCCTATAAATGTCGACCTTATATAGTTATTGATTTTTCTCATTTCCCCTAGAAAATATGTAAGAAAGGTAGGGCTAAGTAGCCACTTAGACTAGTAAGCAGGAGTACATTGGGTAAAAACACAATTAAATTTCTTTGAAACACTTTGCCATATTTTAAAATTCAACCAAAAACTTAAAAATTGACAAAAATCATGTTATTTATAGTTTGTGTATCTGTATCTATATTTATGTATGTGTGTGTGTATCTGTGTGTGTGTATGTGTGTGTGTGTAATGATACAACTGCCTTTAATTGTTGTTTAAAGAGCGATAAAAGAAAGAGATAACAGAAATGCCTAATAACAATATAGGTAAAAATAGATATTGTGCCCATAAAACAGTATCTTTCTCACTATCATGTGGAAATTATTGAAATATGAACCTATAATTGCATCAATATTTTTATTCCATTTTCAAAGTTTTTCCTTTAGAAAAACTAATAATTTTCTTGATATTTTATGAACTTTACACAAGATCATAATATATACAGAACTTTTTGGTCATCCTTTTTTGCCTAATGTCTAGACAATATCTGAACTGTGGTAACAAACAAATATTCAATGAATAGCAGATATTCTAAGGTGCATTAAATATTCATTATACACAATATTTTACATTATGTGTAGTTGAGTATTTGTATATTATTTTTATTATTTCTTATATAGCCAAATACTGGTAAAACAACTGTTGTTTTCAAAATGTCATGTCACAATTTGTAACAAACTTTAATTGGAAATCTTTCAGGGAAAGTAATTTCTATATGGTATGCTTCATTGTATGAATCAGAGACATAGAATATAGAACATTGCTATTTACAAGTTTGACTTTTTCTTTTATTGCTTTTTTTTCCTAATGAGAAGAAACAGTCATTTAAAACACATGCCTTGCAATGACTTTGCAGTAGAAGCTACTATTTCACCACAGAATTTAGTTTCATAATATTTAAACAGTGATGTTTGCTTAAAGCCCAAACTATGAGGTCACTGTAAAGGTTGTCTCAAGTGATCACTTTCTACTGTCATTTGGGATGTTTACCATTTTTCTGGCTTCTTCATACATGCATATCATCCAAACAGAGTTTTCAGTGTCAGCGAATGCAAAATGTGGATTTTATAACAAAAATGTGGTTCATTCTATAGTTAAGTATAAATTTTCCAGATTCTTCTATTGTCTTCTATTTTTCTTTTAATATTTGTTTTTACAGTAGACACAATTGTTCTGAGAATTACATTTGCAAATGGGAAAAAGGTTTTGCACACTGTCCTCTACTCTTCGTTCACCTCCCTGAATTCCCAGAACAAAAGAAATGTGTCCTCCCATGCCACACACAGTCACCAGGACCCAGAACTATGACCTGCCAACAGATATGGCCTCTGATGCATCAGTCTTGGTTCATCTTACCAGTCTTAACCTCAATCCTGGAAAATTCCGCATTCCTTTCCTAATGAATTCTATGAAATGACTACTTCATTCTGAATAAATCTGCACATGCGGTTTGGTAAGCATTTAATGTAGTGCTGTATCATTGTGCTAACAAACTAATCAGAGTTTTATGATTTATGTATGGAAGTTGAAATAGTCCTTTATTTTAACAAATAATAAAAAAGAAAATAATGTTCATACAGTGTCACATTAAGTGAAATCTGCAAAAGAAGTCTATGTCAAGAGGTTTATCACACACACATGCAATTTTGTATGAACTAAAACCTGTCCTTTGGGTGGATTCTGGAGATTATTTCACAGTGTGTGTGTGTTTATGTGTGTGTCTCTGTGTGTGTATGTATGTATGTATATATATATATATATATATATATGTATATATATACATATAATGTTATATATCTTAAATTCTTACAATTTTATTCACCTGTATTTCTATATAAAATGGAAAAATGGAAGAAATACAACTCTCTTTAGGAATGAATACAATATAAAACTATTATGGCAAAATAAAAATAATTTTTCTATAACTGAATATAGGGTTTTTTAAAGTATATTTGTAATAGAGGAGTCACAGCATGAAAGTTCCTGACCTTCCAACTCCAATAATCTGAACTCTTGGACCTATATAATAATTAAATTGTGAAAGCCAAAGACAATTTAATTAATGTGCACATTGGAAAATAAACATGTAGAGATTCCAAGGAGCAAAGTTTGTGTTTGGGTATAGAGAGGAGATGCTGGTTTAAATGGAAGAGGAACTTGTGTAAGGCAAGAGATATTCATAATTAAGAAGTTTGCTAGTGTGAGCTAAATGATCATTACTTAGTTCTGGTTCTGCAGGCTGGGCCAAAGAAACTCATTATCTTTCCAACAATCTCATAATCATAAAACAATTATACCAAGAGACTCATTATCTGAGATAATTGCCTAAAACTGGGAAGTGTCTTGTCTTAGGAGGCTTTGCTGTTTCTGAAATCCAAGGTGACCCTGTTGGTTTAGGACAGTGGCAGGAAGCTATTAGGCAAAATGCTGACAGGGAATGCCTCAATTACTTTTATCTTTGTGCCTTCAGCCATGAAAGAGAATGAGATTGGTTATGTCTTCATACCTTACAGAAGGACATCCTTTGAGTGATTAACTTCCAAAGGTAAGCAGGTGACCTAAGGTAAAGGAGACAGATAGCAAATTAATTCAGGGATGCCAGATTTCTGCCTCTTTTCAGTTATCTTTTGAGTCCCCGGAAGAATTAAATGGAGTTACTAAGTGCTTATTATTTATGAATGCAAGTGTACAAACATATCATCATTTGAACATTTGATTTTTTTATGTGTTTTAACAGACTCACTCATGTGTTTCAGTTGAACTGACTAGAATTATTAGCTGAAACATATTGATCTCAAGGTAATAAATATATCACTGTCATGTTAAAGGACTCTGTAGAAATGGCACCAGTCAATAGGAGAAAATAAAGCAAGCAAACAAGCAACAACAAAGCACTATGGCTTGTGTCTTCTTTGCAACTATAATATGTGTGAAGGCTTGAATTGATTTTGCTAATATAAATGTTGTTTTGATATATTGGTTTAACTATTATATTAGTAAGGCTGTGGATAAACTGGCAAATGATGGAATAGATTCTTATGAATGAAAGTTAATGTCCTTCGTCTAGAAATGCTCAAATGGTAATTGTGGAGGGCTGTAATTTGGCAGCACAATGCTTCAGCCTCCGCTCTGGTTACCATAACTTCTGAGAGGCTGAACATAAATAAGGCAGGCACACCTTCATTTACATGGTTTTGAGTTGCATAGTAGAAATTGCCTAACTAAAGATTGTGTAAATAGCAGTTTAATCTAACCTGCCCAAATGATTCTGAAGAGTTTGTTCTACTGTATCTGGCAAACTACACGCAAGGTAAATGATCTTAACAAATAAGACCTTCTCTAAGATGGGGCCACCCATGTACCACAGCACATCCTTTAACACTCTGGGTTAGGCTGCAGAGGTATCACCCAGCCTCGTCATTATACACAGCATACTCAGTATACTGTATTTGCTTTAAAGTCTACGTGGGAATTATACATGGTCATCCATGACTTTCCCACTATCATGTTCCACCAGAGACTCCTCATGTCCAGACTTTTAAATGTGGATTATTGTTCACAATCAGGCCCACCTAGTTTTCTCCATTTGAAATACTATAAGGCAATAATATTTTAGCTCAGTAGTGTTTGTAATTTTTTGTCATTTGAGACTATGTCTTTCTGATAGTTCTGGCTGCCCTAGATGTCTGTACAGCCCAGAGAAAGTCGAAAGAGCTGTGTTGACATGTACGTATGTGACATATTTCCAAAATTAGAATGTTAGAGGAGAGAGAGAGAGAGAGAGAGAGAGAGAGAGAGAGAGAGAGAGGAGATCCATAAATCCATAAGCACAGAGATTCCTATTGTTCTGCTGAATGTTTTTCAGTATGAGATGGTTGGTAAACAGAGACAGGTTTTCCAAAGGGAACAGAAACATTTTTAATTAAGACTTCTCCTGTGCAAGTCCACAGGATCTGACTTTATCTGATCAAACTACTTCTAATATAAGAGCTTAAACGTGTTAGTTCTCTGATCATGCAATCTCTCTCTCTCTCATCTATCTCCCTCCCTCCTTCAATCCCTCCCTCCCTTCCTCTTTTTCTCCCTACATTCTGCCCTCTCCCTTCCTCCTTCCATCCCTCCCTCCCTAACACCCCTCAACCCCCCCCACCCCGTGCAGGTGTGGTTATCATTTTATCCCAGTTACTGTTATCAGAGGTCAGGGATTCTAGTAGGAAATATCTCCTAGGTGTTTGGATATATCAGCTAATCTGTCTCACTTAGCATGTGGAGCAAGTAAGACTGGTAGCACTTTAAGAATTAAAAAAAAAAGAACCTAAGTAATTGGCAATATATGAAACCTGATAATTCATCACAATAAAGGTTACAAAATATATAAATCATACTCAGTTTAAACTTTTTCAGTTTTGTTTTCATGCTTTCTTCATCTTAAAGTTAAAAAAACAAAAGAAAAACAGGCAAACAAACAACAACAAAACAACCTTGAATGCTAATGTAACGAGAGATGGCTCAGCAAATAAAGACAGTTAACTACAAGCTTTATGACATGATTTCAGTCCTCAGAATTCACCTGCCTAAAGAGGAGATCTACCATGAATTTTCTTGTAGCTATGGAGTGTTCCCAAGAACCTACACATACATAGGCAAACATCAAGTGAAAGCTAAAATTATATAACATTATTTTAATGGGAAAGTATAAGTTTGTAGTGGGATAAGAATATTACAGAATTTTCATATATCCAAAAGTAGGTAGGTTCCTTGCTGGCTGAAAAGTTCTATCCAAGTCATTCTAAAAACATTATTTTATAAAAATCATCAAATGAATGAAATTATGACTAGTAGGAATCTTTGTTTTATTCATGAAGATAGAAATTTCCCAAATATACAAGCCTGTTTTCAGAGCATCAGGAAAATAATTATCAGTCAATAATATAAAGATTGAAAAAACATGGTGAAAAAATTTACCTGCACAGCACAATTTGGTAACAGATTTACTCTGTAAGCCTAAAGGTGCATCCAAGTGTTGTGAACACTCTGGAAAAGTGCCCAAGCCCTGAAGTGCATGACTTGACTCATTCACCAATGGCCTTTGAAAGAAAAGTGATCAGTTCTTCTAACGAATCCAATAGTTTGCTTATGAGAAGGGTAGTTGTGGCTAAATATAATATAATTAAACAATAATGGATAAATGGAATTTAATTATATATAATAATTTATCATATATATATATATATTTGTGTGTTTTCCATTTATAAATTTTGTGGCTGTTTTATATCAGAAACAAGCTTTAGTAATGGAAATACAAATATTTTTAATGATTTAAGAAAGAAGGATTTAATTCTCAGAAAAGTACACAAATTTCTGGTTAGTATATAATAAATACAAGAATGTATTACAAGAATACATTTAGATGTTAAAATAGTGTATATTTGTAATAAAATGAAAAGGGTTTTGTAAAGAGAATCTAAGATAGAAGCCATATAATCATACTTGTCATTCTGCATGCCACTGTCATTTTGGTGTAACTATCAAAAAAGAAAACATCATATTAATCAAGGGGAATAAATTTGAATAAAATAAACATTAATACTAAAATCTTATTTGTTGTTATACATAGTTATGTGACATTTTAGCAGCAAATTTGGCAGCAAGGAAAATAAAGGCATACCTACATTATCTAAAATACTTATATGTAGGCACTTATTTTTTATTTAATTTTAAAATCCTGCCCTTAGTGAGCCTCATTCATTTTCTTTCTTTAGAATTATTTATTTATTTTATGTATATGAGTACATTGCCTTCAGACTCACCAAGGAAGGGCACTGGATCCCAGTACATATTGTTGTGAGCCACCATGTAGTTGCTGGGAATTGAATTCAGGACATCATACTTGTGTTGTATGAAATAATATGAAAGAGAAATTAAATTTTCTGGAGGGAGAGGAAAATGGTGGGAATAAGAAAAGCAGTGAAATTGCAGGCTCAGATTGGTATAGATGGTCAGAAACATGCCCAAATATAACTGATCAAAATGTACAATTTACAAATGTCAGTTAAAACACCCTAAAAACTAAGGGTACCTATATGAGATACTTAACTCTGTATTAGTCTCTAGAATCTTTTTTTTTCTGTCTTTTTTTTATTATTGGATATATTCTATATTTACATTTCACTTCCCTTTTTCTGGTTCCCCACCCCCAAAAGGTCCCACATGCCCTTTTCCCTCCCCCTGCTCCCTCATCCACCCCTTCCCACTTCTCTGTTCTGGTATTCCCCTACACTGATGCTTTGATCCTTTCCAGCACCAGTGTCCACTCCTTTCTTCTTGTCAGACATCATTTGGTATGTGAATTGTGTCTTTGGTATCCCAAGATACTAGGCTAATATCTACTTATCAGTGACTGCATACCATGGGTATTCTTTTGAGACTGGGTTACCTCACTTAGTATGAGGTATGTTCTCCAGCTCCATCCATTTCTCTACGAATTTCATGAATTCATTGTTTTAATGGCTGAATAGTATTCCATTGTGTATATATACCACATTTTTTAAGGTGTTTCTCAGCCATCTGAATTTCTTCAGGTGAAAAGTCTTTGTTTAGCTCTGTACCCCATTTTTGGATAGGGTTATTTGGTTCTTTGGGTCTAACTTCTTGAGCTCTTTGTATACATTGGATATTAGCCCTCTGTCGGATGTGGGGTTGGTGAAGATCTTTTCCCAATTTGCTGGTTGCTGATTTGTCCTTTTGACAGTGTCTTTTACCTTACAGAAACTTTGTAATTTTATGAGATCCCATTTGTCTATTCTTGTTCTTAGAGCATAAGCTATTGGTATTCTGTTCAGGAATTTTCCCCCTGAGCCAATGTCTTCAAGGGTCTTACCCAGTTATTTTTCTATTAGTTTTAGTGTGTCTGGTTTTATGTGGAGGTCCTTGATCCACTTGGAGTTGAGCTTAGTGCAAGGAGATAAGAGTGGATCAATCAGGTCTCTGAAGAAGGAAATTGAAGAAGACCTCAGAAAATGGAAAAGTCTTCCATGCTCGTGGGTTGGCAGGATTAATATAGTTAAAATGGCAATCTTGCCAAAAGCAATATACAGATTCAATGCAATCCCCATCAAAATTCCAAATGAGTTCTTCATAGAGTTAGAAAGAGCAATTCTCAAATTCATCTGGAATAACAAAAAACCCAGGATAGCTAAAACTATCATTAACAGTAAACGAACTTCTGGGGGAATCAATATCCCGGACGTCAAGCAATACTACAGAGCAGTAGTGTTAAAAACTGCATGGTATTGGTACAGTGACAGGGAAGTCGATCAATGGAATAGGATTGAAGACCCGGAATTGCACCCACACATCTATGGCCAATTGATCTTCGACAAAGGAGCTGAAAACATCCAGTGGAAAAAAGATAGCCTTTTCAACAAATGGTGCTGGCTCAACTGGAGGTCAACATGCAGAAGAATGAGAATTGATCCACTCTTATCTCCTTGTACTAAGTCTCTAGAGTCTTACATTTTAAAACGATGCTATCATTTTAAAAATAAGATTTCCAAATGTCTCACATAGTAATATGCATAAAATTGTTTGGCAATAAATAATTAGAGCAATTTCTAATAAATATGAGTTACCCTATTAATTGATATATCTATCCAATACAAAATTCTTTCATATAGGTTAGCAGTCCAATCTTGTCTATATATTTTTGGATATTTATCTGATAAATTACATTTTAATTTAAGAACTGGAGCATATGTGCAGGGGTGCAGCTGTGTGTGAAATAACATCATTGGAAGACTGGAATTAGTTGAAACCATTGATTATATGGGAAAAATTATTCTATATAATTAAATTTGTAACCAGTTAAAGGTATTTGAAGTATCATTTCAATGATGAATTTAAATACCTTAATATGAAAACCTGTACTGCTGCCCTGAGAAGCACTCATTTTTGGTGCATAAGTATTTATCTATTAGAAGCTTATGTTCCTCCTGCTATAACTACAGCCATATAATCTGAATTTTTCAGAAGTTAATGCATCAAGACATTGTGCCACCTGAATTTTACACTGCTGAGATCCCTGTCCAGCAGTTTCAGTGTTATGCTCACAATCCTATTCAATTTAAATTCTCTTCTCTGAATAAAAGAACATGTTTAAATCACACATTCACAGCAATTTTCTCCTCACTCTCACAAGACATGGTATGCACAAAGATGGACATGTGGCAAAGCACTTATAGTCATTGTTTCTGTTCTTAGAGTTAACCACGTTTGTTAATTTGATTCAAACTAATTTTAGGTATCTTACTTCAAAAATATGAGATGATGGAAATTAATTCAATTTAAGATGTTTTCCCTATGGACAATAAAAGTGCTTGTTGCTGAGCCTGGAGGTACAGGTTAGTTGATAATATGCTTGTTTAGCATGTATAAGGAAACTGGCTGGTCTTGCAACAATCTGATTTCCTAGCATATGGAAGTATGATTTGAAAACACTTTTTAAGAAAGCAGCTCAAGGTTATCTTCAGCTACATAGTAAGATGGAAGGCTTCCATGTGCTACATAAAGCATTGTCGATAAAAACTGCTAGCTAGCCTTATTGGGGTGCCATGCCACTGGCAGGAACTTGACATTGTCCAAGGTGAACTTCCTCTCCCAGCATCTGAGCAGCAATTCCTGTGTTAGCCATAATCCACTCCACCTAGGGTGGAGCACTCAGACCAAGGTGTAGTTCATTGTTCCTTCAGATCTACAAATTCCTGAATTAACCAGGTGACCTACCCAGCCACCTGAGCAGTGGAGACAACACCCAGTGAACAGTCAGACAGACCAGTTCCCCTGAATACACTCTAAAATTTGGGGGAAGGCTCTTGCCTGATACTTTAAACTTCTGCGTCCTCCCTAAAACCCTGAGACCTTGAACCACAGGTGTTGTCTTGGTCTTGATCTCTTTTCCCTGCCTTCCCATATATCCACAGCTTTCCTTCCAGATAACACATTTGATGTAACTGTGGACAGTTACACTATCCCTTATATTTTTCTCCATTTTGAGTAGAAATGAATTGAAAATAAATATCATTTAGCCTTAATTTACTTGAATAGTTCATGCACTATCCATTTGTTAAGCATTAATTTCAGAATCAAAACTCAAAACAAAATGAAATCAAATTTGTTTTTTATATAATATTGTAGTTGTAATACACTAAATTAGCTCAAATTTTTTGTTGGGATTTGTGACAAACCACATATTTTATTTGGAAATAATTTCATGCAATATATATTTTAAAAGTAACTTATATTTTGTTTTCTGTGTACGTGTCAGAAAAATATTACCTGAAAATCATAAAAAATAAAATGTGGATAAATATGTTACTATAACCAAGAAATCACCAATATGGGTAATACATAATTTACTCTCTAGTTTTGCTATTCACAAGACTGGGAGCTCCTTAACCATTCCAGGGTTTTAAGTGTTCTAGTCCCGGTGAGATATAGTACATATCTCGGGGGGGGGGAGAGGGTAAGGGAATATAATAAACTCATCATGTTAAATTTCTAAGGAGAACACACTTGTATGCCAAAGTATAATGTGCCTGAGGAAATGAGGAGAAAATATGCTTTGGCACTGTTTTATGAATGCAAATTAAAGCAGAAATAATGTAGTATTTTCATAAAATGGAGAGATTTGACTCCCACATTTTCTAGCAGAGTAATTACTAGGTACAAACATACACATTCATCATATTAATGGAAGACATCAATGCTCCCAGATTCATTGTATCATTATTATCAGTAGCAATGGAATGGAAGCCTGACTATAGTCTTTCAAATGGTGAATGGGTGAAGGAAAACTGGAACAGAAACAATGGAATAATGTTAGCCACAAAATAAAGTCATTCTGGCCCTTAGAACACATGGACACAGGGACCATCCTATTAAATAAAATAAGGTGGGAAAAGCAACGTAAACTCCATCTGATCTCACTTATAAGTGAAGTCAAGGAAGTTGATCTATTTTAAGGTGAGAGCAGAATGGCTACCATATGCCAGAGAGAGAGAAGAAAACAAGAGGCAAGGCACGTCAGGGAGCAGGAAGGGATACGCACGCGGGAGCTGATGCAGCAGAGGAGGGGGGCTACAGCCCGAGCAGAGGAGGGGGGCTACAGCCCGAGGTGTGCAGCAGCAGAGCAGGGCGGCAACCAAATGTGATTAGGTGTCGTTCATTCCAAAACGCAAAGAGAAAACATTTTAACGTTCTCACCAAAAAAAGAAAAAGGTTGAGAAAAGTGTTACTGTGATTTTAGCATCGCGCTACACTTATGGATATATCATCCATTAATGCTCACAGTCATTGTTTCATACAATAGCTAAACTACTTTATGAAAAGAAAACAAAACCTTTATTTTCTATCCTATATAATGAAAGATACTGTATATCAGCTTCATTTGTCATAGACTGCTTTTGAAATATTTTTGAAATATTGATTGAAATGAAACAAACACTACCAGAAAAATAATCTCAAACTTGACATTTTTCCTCATTTTAGTCAGTGTTTTCTGCTTAGCTAATGAAAGAGGAAGAGGACCATGCCGTACGCAGCTCATATGGAAACCCTGCCTGCTGAAATACACACTTCAAAACACATATGAATTTCATCAGACTCAAACCAAACAACAGTACAAGATAAACTTTATTTTATGAAATACCTTTTGAAATTTATTAAGAACATCCATTTGGTTTCTTTAAACTGCAATTGCCTTTGAGGATTTTTAAAAAAATATATTGAGGTATGATTCATAATACACCAGGAAAGTTTGGGATTTTGAAATGTCCCACCCTTAAGTGATGTTTGCATATTTCCATCTCAGCACATAAATCATTTGCAAGAAGCTGTAAGTAGGAAATTGGCCTCAATATGCTAAGTCCCAAAAATATGATTATTTTTCAGAAAATGGTTTCTTTTAAAATTTAGAAGTTTTTTCAGAGGCATTGCAAGTAGTACAGGAATTCTTATTGTAAATATTAGTGAAATATCTTTTATAGCTTCAGTTCCAAAATTAAATATACACTATCACTACAGTTATGAATGTGAAAAGGAAGATTGCTTGCATTCTCTGTTTCAGAATATCATAAGAATAATAAATCGATATAGAGAGTAATTAAGGCACTACAAATGTTTGAAGAGAAAAAATATTTACATTGATTTAAATAATATACATATATGTATGAAACATACACATGCATGGAAATATAACACAGTACCACATTCATAAATACCACTACTTTTATTGTATGTTTATGTGCATAATTATATCTGTATGTTTGTGCATGCTCATGTGTTTGCAAGTGCACTGGAAAACCTCAGGTGTTCTTCCTCAAAATCATTGAACTTGTTAGTTCTTCTGTTTTCATTTTAATATGAATTATGAAAATGCATCTTCCTGCTACAATGTAAGCAATTTATCAAGTAAAGCTACCTCCACAGCTATAATATAAGCATGCATTTATGTTGTTAAGTTTTTGTTAAATGAACTTAAATCTGAAAATGCATACAAATCAAACATTATATGCAAATAAAAAAACCTGTAGAAGAGAACAAAATTATCGCAATTTTGTTCAATGTACACTTCTCAAATGCTTTTAAAAATAGTTTCTAGTAGTTATATTCCACATCTTAAAAGCTTTTCATATAAATAATTGCAGTCTTCATCTGGAATTGTATGCTAACTAAGGAAAATGTGAATCCCACTTTGTGTGTTGTAAGAGTCACTTTTCTGTATACATTGGTAGAAAATTTCATACATAGAGAAAAATATACCTCTTTTAGGCAGCTATTAATAAAACCATTCATCATAATGCTCCCAATATAACCAGATTATTTCATGCCATAATGGCACTCTTAGGAATTGTTTCCACCAGTAATTTGTTATATTGGCTTTGCTGCTTGAATCTGATTTTATTATAAATGGAATAATAAAAAGGAGACCGAGGGTAGAGAGCGAGGGGGGAATCCAAGTGTTCTGGAGACTCAGTTTAAATACTGTCTTTTCTTGTCACTACAATAAGGATGGAGGAAGGTTCTTCAGTTCTCTTCTGGCCCTCTTCAGATTATGTCTCATCCCAGACTTTCTGCAAGTTCTACAAAAGAACACAGGGAGTTCTTCCAAATATACTTAATTAGAAACCAGTTATTAATTTTAGATCCCTTGTTGTGTAGCAATCTGGGTAGCTTATTTAAAGCTTCACTATAAAATAATATTAGCATGGTTAACTACTTTGGGATATTTTTGAGGAAGTAGATTTCTGAAAAAAAGCATAATCTGCCCTTTATGAGTGAGCCTTCAGAAATGCTTAAAGTACTTTGGCAGTTTCAATTTCCTAAATTTTGAGAATGTTCTCAGTGTTTTAACTCTGCACCTTCTCGTTTGTATTTGTCCTAAGATACATGCTTTCTGGAAACAGGACCCAGAGCTGCATACCAAATGCCATAACAAAATGCAGAGTGCTTATTCGAATTTCCAAAATGCTCCAGATTGTGAATCCAGAAAATGGTTATCTGACATTATGTAGTGAGTTAGATTAATCTGGTGGTTATTCAAGCAAAGAAAAGAGCAAAGAATGTGTGTGTTTGTGATGTGTGTTTGCAAAATGTTGACTTTCTCCTTAGTTACTAGTTATTTCACATTTTAATTATTCTACCCTGCATTTGAGTAAGAAATTTAAAACCTGTTAATAATAGTTTATGTTGTACAATGAAATACATGCAGGGCAAAGGTTCAACTATGCTGAAACATCTCTTTATTATAATCTTTGGAGTATACATTCAAATTTGCTTCAAGTGTCCAATTGGTCAAAATGTAAAGAAAGAATTCCTATTCACAGGTCCTTGATGGAAAATATAAACTACATTTGACAATAATATGCCAGTCTAAATATGCATTGGTAGCATAGATCTTTTGGTAGCAACTAACCAATGTTTCATTCAAGTTGGAGTCCAAACTGTGAGAGGAAGCCTATATCCTTCATCGACTAGATGGCCAAGGACCACAAAGTAGATAGCCCAGACTCCTAGGATAGAAACAAATAGTACTGACATAATAATACTAATACTGTTACTACTGCTAATAATAATTAATAATAATAAAATGAATGCCTATTATATTCTTCTGTACTCATAGATTAATATCTTGTCTAGTCAATTCAGAGAGGCTTGTTCTGGCAGCAGATAGTAGCAGGCACAGAAACTCAAAGCCAGATATTATGCTGAGAAATTGTCTAAACTGTGGAGCTTGGAATGCCTGTGATAGGGGAGCCAGTCTGGAGTAAAGACTGAGATCAAGATGAGTCCAAACCATCAAAACTTTTGTCCTGATTCCAACAGGAGTAGCACTGTCTTTCTTCTTGAACTTGGACTGCATGTCCCCTATGCACACTCCAAGGTAAAGTATAGCTGTTTCAGTGACAACCACCCTGGAGAAAGCAATTTCTCTAGGGCACTGAGATCTTCTGGACACTCCCAACCCTGAGCTTCTTTGCTGTCATTTGGACCTGGTGGGCAAATGTGCCTGGATACCCCAGGGACAGAAGCAGAACCAGGACATCCCTAAAATTGAGGGCTTTTTTAGTGGGTAACTCTGCTAAGAGATATAGAGAACTTCACAGAAGATGGAAAGGAAATATTGAAGGATATTGGCATGGAGGATACCAGAACACTGACAATTGAATCATCTAAGCCTTGAGTGCTTGGCCTCACACAATCTGAAGCAGCAGTCACTGGGCCTGCATAGATCTGTACCAGGTTCTCTGCTTATATATTATGGATATTATATTGTTGTTTTTGTGAGAAACCTTACAGAAACAGCAGATGTGTCTCTGAACCTTTGGCTTGCTTTTAAGACTTTTTTCCTCCCATTTGTTTTGTCCAGAGTTGATATGATGGATTTACCTCATCTTATTGTATCTTGTTTTTTTTCCTGTTTGGCTGTCCTCTCCTTGAGACCTGCTCTTTTCTAAACAGTAAACAGCAGGAATTGGAGGAAGAGAGGGAGATAGGACAAAGTTAGGAAGAGTCAAGGGTGGGGGAATCATGGTCAGAACGTATTGTATAATAGAAGACTATTTTCAATGACAAATATCTGTATATATAAAATAATATAAATAGGAATACTGTAAAAAATAGAACTCAGTAGCTTAACAGTATTATCTAACTTATTCTTCCAGGAGACCACTTTTTGCCTTCTACTGCGTTTCCAGACTCATATACTTACTAGGCAAAGGTATATCACATAAAACCCCTTTGTGAGTAAAATCTAATTACACCATAGATTTCATGTACATTATTTGCACATAAACATTCATTGATGATACATAAAATATTTATTTAAACCCTAGAAAATTAAATGATATACAGTAAGTGGACTGTGGGAACATGAGTAAGGTCCTTCTTGACTCATTGGGAATTCAACAGAAGACTTGAATGAACATTTTTATTTCATGTAATGTTTCTTAGTATAGGAATATTGAGGGGGTCTTATAGTCCAAACTCACAAATTACCATAGTTTGCATAGTTTGGTAATCTAATATTTATAGTTATGTGCAGTCTCTCTCTCTCTCTCTCTCTCTCTCTCTCTCTCTCTCTCTCTCTCTCTGAACCTGGATGTTACCAAATCATCTTAGCTGGCCTTCAATTTTTAATACTCCTGCTTGTTCATAAAACACTTTAGAAATGCCATCAGGTGCCAGCATATCTAGCTGTGAATCAGAATTCTTCATTTATTAACACTACTTAAAAGTCTTTTTAAAGACGTGTCATACATATACAAACATGCAGTTCATTTGAAAAAAATATATGCATGCACTGGTAGAGGCATGCACAGAATCAAATGGTCATCCAAATGGGATTTAAACTACTCTTAAGCTATCTTACAAGCAACTGCTATTGCTTATTTTTTTAAGTTTCAATTTAGTATAAAAAGAACAGTTGACCTTAGGGCCTTCACAGATACATGTGGGGTTATAGATCAATTTCTTGCCTTTACTCCACATACTTTCCAACCACTGGCTCACTTGGGTTCCATCCTGTCTTTCACTCAGAAAGTTATTTTTTCAGGTTTCATTCCACATGTTAACCTTTCTTAATAACTGTATTAACCCTTCTCTTACATCTTCTTAAAATCTACTCCTCCTTCATCACCATAGCTGTTTGGAATCATGAACTACATTAACACACACGTAAGTCTATAATCAATGCTGACACACACACACACACACACGCACACACACACACAAACAAACAAAAGCAAACACATAAACATATATAGACATATACACACACAAATACATATGACTTTTTAAAGATATGGTTGGTCTTTGTAGTGCTAGATGTCCTACAGTTTCTTTGTAGACCAAGATGTCCTGCAGTTTCCTTATAGATCAAGATGTCCTTGGACTTCGGAATATCCTCGTGGCTGTCTACTCAGTGTTGAGATTAAAGGTGTGTATCTTCATGATATTTGAGATCTAGATTCATCAGTGCTTTGTTTGGTTACTATAACTCTCCCAAAATCCATGTGCTTTTCTTGTAAATATCATGAGCTAAAATTATTGGGTGTTTGAATAAAATTCGATTGAGTATTTGTAGTTCCTTTGGGCTACTTACAGTTTTTTTTTAAATTTATTTTCTATATTCATTGTTTACATTCCAAAGGCTTTTCACTTTCCCAGTTCCCCCCCTCACCATATATCCCATAAGTCCTCTTGCCCACGCCCATTCCCCAATCACACCACCACCACCATGTCTCTGTTCTGGTACTCTCCTAAAAAACTGGATCCAGTCTTTTAACAACCAGGGTCCTCTCCTGCCTTCTTCTTGGGAATCATTTGACTTGCTAATTGTGCGTTGAGTATACAGAGCTTCTGGGCTCATTAATATCCACTTATCAGTGATTGTATTTCATGTGTATTATTTTGTGATTGGGTTAACTCACTTAGGATGATATTTTCCAGATCCAACCATTTGCCTACAAATTGCTTGAATTCATTATTTTTAATTGCTGAGTAGTATTCCATTGTATAAATATACCACATTTTCTGTATCCATTCCTCCTTTGGGGGATGTCTGGGTTCCTTCCAACTTCTGGCTATTATAAATAAGACTGCTATGAACATAGTGGAACATGTGTCTTTATTGCATGCAGGGGAACCCTCTGGGTATATGCCCAGGAGTGGTATGACAGGGTCCTCTGAAAATGTCATGCCCAATTTTCTGAGGAACCACCAGACTGATTTCCAGAGTAGTTGTACCATCTTGCAATCCCACCAACGGTGGAGGAGTGTTCCTCTTTCTCTACATCCTCACCAGCTCCTGTTGTCTTTTGAGTTTTTAATCTTAGCCATTCTGACTGATGTGAGATGGAATCTCAGGGTTGTTTTGATTTGCATTTCCATGATGACTAATGATGTTGAACATCTCCTAAGGTGCTTCTCAGCCATCCGAATTTCTTCTGGTGAAAATTCTTTGTTTATCTCTGTACCCCATTTTTTGATAGGGTTATTTGGTTCTTTGGGGTCTAACTTCTTGAGCTCTTTGTATATATTGGATATTAGCCCTCTGTCGAGTTTGGGGTTGGTGAAGATCTTTTCCCAATTTGTGGGTTGCCATTTTGTCCTTCTGATAGTGTCCTTTGCCTTGTAGAAACTTTGTAATTTTATGTGGTCCCATTTGTCAATTCTTGATCTTAGAGCATAAGCTATTGGTGTTCTGTTAAGGAACTTTTCCCCTGTGCCCATGTTTCCAGGGTCTTCCCACGTTTCTTTTCTATTAGTTTCAGTGAGTCTGGTTTTATGTGGAGGTCCTTGATCGATTTGGAGTTGATCTTAGTACAAGGAGATAAGAGTGGGTCAATTCACATTCAGTAAAGTAGCTGGTTATAAAATCAATGCAAGCAAATCAGTAGCCTTCCTGTACTCAAAGGACAAGCAGGCTGAGAAAGAAGTTAGGGAAATAACACCCTTCACAATAGCCACAAACAATATAAAGTACCATGGCGTGACTCTAACCAAACAAGTGAAAGACATGTATAACAGGAACTTCAAGTCCTTGAAGAAAGAAATTGAAGAAGACCTCAGAAGTTGGAAAATATTTCATGATCTTGGATTGGCAGGATCAATATAGTAAAAATGGCCATCTTGCCAAAAGCAGTCAACAGATTCAATGCAATCCCCATCAAAAATCCCAAATCAATTCTTCATATATCTAGAATGAGCAATTCTCAAATTCATGTGGAGTAACACAAAACCCGGGTTAGCTGAAACTATTCTCAACAATAAAAGGACTTCTGGGGGAATCAATATCCCGGACCTCAAGCAGTACTACACAGCAATTGTGTTAAAAACTGCATGGTATTGGTACAGCGACAGGCAAGTAGATCAATGGGATAGAATTGAAGACCCAAAAATGAACCCACAGAGTTATGGTCACTTGATTTTTGATAAAGAAGCTACAACCATCCCGTGGAAAAAAGAGAGCCTTTTCAACAAATGGTGCTGGTTCAGCTGGAGGCTACTTATAGTTTTAAGTTACTGTGAATAGTGCAAGAACAAACATGGATGTTCAAGTACATGTTTTTAATAAACTCACTTCAATCATTCAAGAAAAAGCATTTCATTCACTTTTGTTTCACTCAAATCAATTTTTTCACTTTTCTTTAACATAGTATTTTTAAGCTAAGAAGTAAAATGTCATGATTACTATAAATGTTCATATTTTAGTAAGTGATTTTTATGAGGCTCTCAATAAACCTATAGTATTCTGTATATAAAAATGACCCACTTTATGTCACTGTGGATACAGAGAGAAATGTATTTGAGTATGTGTGTATGGCTTTGTGTTATTCCTAGAACCACTGAAGGATGACCTATGGTACTGAGAATTTTTGTTTTGGTTTTTCTGTGCTTAACAATACTATACTCTGTATGTCACTATGAAGCCTCGAGGCAATGAAAGGACATCGTAGATATAACATCATTATTATAAAATTTTAATTGCAATATCCAAGAATGTTTCCTACTTATTTGCTTCTAGTATTTCTTCTGGAATTACCAAATTGTGCAATGTTTTAGCTTTATGTTATTTTTCTTGTTGTCACCCTGTCATTCGAGTGAGGACACAAATTAGCCTTTTTACTTTAGTTTCTGGTTTATATTGTTTGGAAATACCCATTGCCCTGGTCCCATCTATTTCAGCTCCCCTGTTACACTGTTCAAGCGAGGTTTGGTTTATATACTTAACTTTGGATAGCAGCTTTATTTAATGCTTTAGAGTTTAAGTTACTTCTTTCCAATTACTTGTGCATTACTCATTAAAGTGGCAGTTGTGTTTACCATTTCAAAAATGAAAAATTGCTCTACTGAAAATAGAGATTATTCAAGAAAATAATAGTGAACTATTAAAAGCATTTGACACATTAAAAATTCTATTTATTTTTTAAAACTACGTTATCAAATAAGTTATATGGAAGAAACATTGCAGCATCAATTGAAGATATTATCAGTAAATGCCTCATATTTTGAGTGCATTAAAATTCAGATGTTTTGTTTTTGAAAAGTAGAAACTGTCATTTGGTGCCAACTCATATTGCTGAATTCAACATTAAAGCTCTATTTTGGGTACACATGGATGTTTTCCTCTTACTTTTTGTCCATGGAAGGGAGTGAAAACAGTTTTTTGGATGTCACTATTATTTTATTTCCTTCCACCAACTGTCATACAGAATCAGATTTCAATTCATTTTTAAAGTTGAAGTTACTGTACCCAGGTACAATATTGTCTTAAATAAATAAATAAATAAATAAATAAATAAATAAAATAGATAAATCTACTTATGACTAATTATTGTCTGGGCGAGAGAAAGAGAGAGAGAGAGAGAGAGAGAGAGAGAGAGAGAGAGGAGAGAGAGAGAGAAGAGAGAGGGAAGAGAGAGAGAGAGAGAGAGAGAGAGAGAGAGAGAAAGTGAGAACACTTTTCCCCTAATGATCTGTAATTTTAAAATTTATCTAAATTGGACTTCAAACGATATGATTTCAGCAATGAGGAATAAATATTTATGTTTTATTTGTTTTAATTTGTGCCTATACCATATTTGATGAAGCATTGTCCATTTAACAAGACATAGTATGGTAAAATTATGAGTGTAGGCTTCAAGTGTCATGTGTAGAGATTATTCAGTATTATTGTCCTCTTGGCCAGTAATACATGAAAGTGAATGTTTTATAGATGTCCTCACTTGTTTTCCTGAATAAAATTATCTTTGTAATATCCCCCCGTCCAAAAATACAAAGTCTCAATCTTTGTGTAATATTAATTCAACTTTGAGTCACTGTCCATAATTGTTCCCTTTTCCACAAGTTTCTTAAAATGTTTAGTTGATAATAATGTAAATATAATTTCAAAAGCTTTTAATTTGTCAAATATATCCAGAACACAATATTTCAATGTGCTCTTTACTAGGAGCACGGATAGTGACATGCCTTCTCCCCTAACTACTAAAATTACCTTCAATCTTGCTATATCATGCTAGTGTCTCATAAAACTTGATGACCTCCATCTCATTAGATGCTGAAAAAGCATTCGACAAAATTCAGCATCCTTTCATGCGAAAAGTCTTGGAAAGAGCAGGAATTCAAGGCCCATACCTAAACATAGTAAAAGCAATCTACAGCAAACCAGTAGCCAACATCAAACTAAATGGAGAGAAACATGAAGCAATCCCACTAAAATCAGGGACTAGACAAGGCTGCCCTCTCTCTCCATATCTTTTCAATATAGTACTTGAAGTTCGAGAGAGAGCAATTAGACAACATAAGGAAGTCACAGGAATACAAATTGGAAATGAAGAAGTCAAAGTATCATTATTTGCAGACAATATGATAGTTTACTTAAGCAACCCAAAAAACTCGACCAGAGAACTTCTACAGGTGATAAACAACTTCAGCAAAGTGGCTGGTTATAAAATTAACTCAAGCAAATCAGTAGCCTTCTTGTACTCAAAGGACAAGCAGGCAGAGAAAGAAGTTAAGGAAATAACACCCTTCACAATAGCCACAAACAACATAAAGTTCCTTGGCGTAACTCTAACCAAACAAGCAAAAGATCTGTATGACAGGAACTTCAAGTCCTTGAAGAAAGAAATCGAAGAAGACCTCAGAAGATGGAAAAATATTTTGTGCTCCTGGATTGGCAGGATCAACATAATAAAAATGGCCATCTTGCCAAAAGCAATCTACAGATTCAATGTGATCCCCATCAAAATCCCAACTCAATTCTTCATAGATCTAGAAAGAGCAATTCTCAAATTCATCTGGAGCAACAAAAAACCCAGGATAGCTAAAACTATTCTCAACAATAAAAAGACTTCTGGGGGAATCAATATCCCTGACCTCAAGTAGTACTACCCAGGAATTGTGTTAAAAAACTGCATGGTATTGGAACAGCAACAGGCAAGTAGATGAATGGAATAGGATTGAAGACCCAGAAATGAACCCACAGACTTATGGTCACTTGATCGTTGATAAAGGAGCCAAAACCATCCAGTGGAAAACATGCAGAAGAATGCAAATTGACCCACTCTTATCTCCTTGTACTAAGATCAATACCAAGTGGATCAAGGACCTCCACATAAAACCAGACACACTGAAACTATTAGAAAAGAAACTTGGGAAGACCCTGGAGGACATGGGCACAGGGGGAAAGTTCCTCAACAGAACACCAATAGCTTATGCTCTAAGATCAAGAATTGACAAATGGGACCTCATAAAATTACAAAGTTTCTGTAAGGCAAAGGACACTGTCAGAAGGACAAAACGGCAACCAACAAAGTGGGAAATGATCTTCACCAACCCCACATCCGACAGAGGGCTAATATCCAATATATACAAAGAACTCAAGAAGTTAGACCGCAAAGAACCAAATGACCCTATCAAAAAATGGGGTACAGAGCTAAACAAGGAATTTTCACCAGAAGAAATCGGATGGCCGAGAAACACCTTAAAAGATGTTCAACATCATTAGTCATCAGAGAAATGCAAATCAAAACAACCCTGAGATTCCACCTCACACCAGTCAGAATTGCTAAGATTAAAAACTCAAGAGACAGAGCACATTCTGGGTCTTTCCTTGTGTGAGGGTAGAATCTTTTTTTTTTTTCGAGACAGGGTTTCTCTGTGTAGTCCTGGCAGTCCTGGAACTCACTCTGTAGACCAGACTGGACTCGAACTCAGAAATCTGCCTGATTCTGCCTCCCAAGTGCTGGGATTACAGGCGTGTGCCACCCAAACAAGCGAAAGATCTGTACTACAGGAACTTCAAGTCCTTGAAGAAAGAAATCGAAGAAGACTTCAGAAGATGGAAAAATATTTCTTGCTCCTGGATTGGCAGGATCAATATAGAAAAAATGGCCATCTTACCAAAAGCAATATACAGATTCAATGTGATCCCCATCAAAATCCCAACTCAATTCTTTATAGATCTAGAAAGAGCAATTCTCAAATTCATCTGGAGCAACAAAAAACCCAGGATAGCTAAAACTATTCTCAACAATAAAAGGACTTCTGGGGGAATCAATATCCCTGACCTTAAACAGTACTACAGAGCAATTGTGTTAAAAACTGCATGGTATTGGAACAGCAACAGGCAAGTAGATGAATGGAATAGGATTGAAGACCCAGAAATGAACCCACAGACTTATGGTCACTTGATCGTTGATAAAGGAGCCACAACCATCCAGTGGAAAAAAGATAGCCTGTTCAAAAAATGGTGCTGGTTCAACTGGAGGTCAACATGCAGAAGAATGCGAATCGACCCACTCTTATCTCCTTGCACTAAGATCAACTCCAAGTGGATCAAGGACCTCCACATAAAACCAGACACACTGAAACTATTAGGAAAGAAACTTGGGAAGACCCTGGAGGACATAGGCGCAGGGAGAAAGTTCCTGAACAGAACGCCAATAGCTTATGCTCTAAGATCAAGAATTGACAAATGGGACCTCATAAAATTACAAAGTTTCTGCAAGGCAAAGGACACTGTCAGAAGGACAAAACGACAACCAACAAAGTGGGAAAAGATCTTCACCAACCCCACATCCCACAAAGGGCTAATATCCAACATATACAAAGAATTCAAGAAGTTAGACCCCAAAGAACCAAATAACCCTATCAAAAAATGGGGTACAGAGCTAAACAAAGAATTTTCACCAGAAGAAATTCGGATGGCTGAGAAACACCTTAAGAGATGTTCAACATCATTAGTCATCAGAGAAATGCAAATCAAAACCACCCTGAGATTCTACCTCACACCAGTCAGAATGGCTAAGATTAAAAACTCAAGAGACAACAAATGCTGGTGAGGATGTGGAGAAAGAGGAACACTCCTCCACTGTCGGTGGGATTGCAAAATGGTAAAACCGCTCTGGAAATCAGTGTGGCGGTTCCTCAGAAAATTGGGCATGTCACTTCCAGAGGACCCTGGCATACCACTCCTGGGCATATACCCAGAGGATTCCCCTGCATACAATAAAGACACATGCTCCACTATGTTTATAGCAGCCTTGTTTATAATAGCCAGAAATTGGAAGGAGCCCAAATATCCCTCAAAGGAGGAATGGATACAGAAAATGTGGTATATTTATACAATGGAATACTACTCAGCAATTAAAAATAATGAATTCATGCAATTTGTAGGCAAATGGTTAGACCTGGAAAATATCATCCTGAGTGAGCTAACCCAATCACAAAAGAATGCACATGAAATGCAATCACTGATAAGTGGATATTAATGAGCCCAGAAGCCCTAAATACTCAAGGCACAATTAGCAAGTCAAATGATTCCCAAGAAGAAAGGAGAGGACCCTGGGCCTGGAAAGATTGGATCCAGTTTTGTAGAGAAACTGTGGGGGGAGGGGGAATGATTGGGGAATAGTTGGGGGGGAGAGGAACTATGGGACATAGGGAGGGGGGAACTGGAAAACGGGAAAGCCTTTGGAATGTAAACATTGAATATAGAAAATAAAAATTAAAAAAAAGTGTTCTTGAAATAAGAACATTATACAGAAGGGAAAAAATATGTGGTTCCTGGGTGGCAGTGATAGTTAGGAGAGGGTGACGAGAAGGACTCCTACTTAGAGATAGCAGAAAGGTGAGCTATGGATTGACCCCAGTCCTGTATCTTGACCTAGATCGTGATTGGCTTTATTTGAAACCACAGGTGTGATAAATTGGCATCTCACTATCAACACAAACTATGCCAAAATCCTGGGTTTGCTGTGACGCTGGGTGCATGAGCTACAGTCACTGTGGAAACTGGACGAAGGGTAGAGGGAGTCTCTCTGTGTCATGTTTGCACTAACTTATAAATCTGTAAGTGTATTAAAATCAAAAAAATAAAAATTCAAGAGACAAAAATTGCTGGCGAGGATGTGGAGAAAGAGGAACACTCCTCCTCTGTTGGTGGGATTGTGAAATGTAAAACCTCTCTGGAAATCAGTTTGGCGGTTCCTCAGAAAATTGGGCATGTCAATTCCAGAGGACCCTGGCATACCACTCCTGGGCATATACCCAGAGGATTCCCCTGCATACAATAAAGACACATGCTCCACTATGTTTATAGCAGCCTTGTTTATAATAGCCAGAAATTGGAAGGAGCCCAGATATCCCTCAAAAGAGGAATGGATACAGAAAATGTGGTATATTTATACAATGGAATACTACTCAGCAACTAAAAATAATGAACTCATGCAATTTGTAGGTAAATGGTTAGATCTGGAAAATATCATCCTAAGTGAATTAACCCACTCACAAAAGAATACACATGAAATGCAATCACTGATAAGTGGATATTAATGAGCCCAGAAGCCCTAAATACTCAAGGCACAATTAGCAAGTCAAATGACCCCCAAGAAGTAGAAAGGAGAGGACCCTGGGCCTGTAAAGATTGGATCCAGTTTTGTAGACCCAGAACAGAGAAATTGTGTGTGTGGGGGGGATGATTGGGGAATAGTTGGGGGGAGAGGAATTATGGGACTTATGGTGGGGGGGAACTGGGAAAGGGGAAAGCCTTTGGAATGTAAACATAGAATATAGAAAATAAAAATTAAATTAAAAAATGTAAAAAAAAAAAAACTTGATGACCTCATTCTATCTACTTGTCTTTGGTAAAACAGAAGAGACTGTGTTCCATTACCTTCCTGTATAGGTTAAGAGTCTGTTTCACTTTGACTCAATTTATATTTAATGTAAATACTTGTAGAATGTTATATTTGGTTCCAGAAAAGAATGGTTAGCAGGAGAAGATTTACCCACAATATGGCTGGTATGATTCATATGGACTGGAACTTAGATGGAGAGCTGGAACAAAGTCAACAAAGGTGTCCTTGTTACTGTTTGCTGTCCTATCATGGTAATAGCATAGTTTCCATGCAGTCTTACCCTTGATGTTGGTGAAATTCTATATTTGTGAACCAAAATAAACTCATCTTTTTTCAATTGGTTTCTGCCTAATATTGTGGTTACTGTGGCAAAATAAATAACAAAACTAGTCCCAGGGTTAAAACTTGTATGATTTAATTTTATCATGTGGTCTTTGTGCTTTGTATCCAGTTTGTGGGAGAATTTGCAAGTATTTGAGAAGGGTGGTTAGAAAGCCTAAATTGTGATGCAAGCAACAGATTTTTTTTGTTTGTTTAGTTGGTTTGGTCATGGTGATTCTGTATACAGATGAGAACAAAATTCTAGAGGAAATAGGTCAAGGAATAACTATGCTGGTGAAATGTCGAATAAAAACAAGAACTTTGTTCAGAATTGAATTTTAAGTCTTTCCTCTTAGATGCTTGAAACTATTTCATCTACATTTCTTTTTCATAAATCTTTCTGGAAGATGATACTTAGAGATGATGGGCCAATTAATTTGATGAATGAAATTTAAAGGCTGACAGCCAGGAGCTTAGCATAACTTGTTCTCTGAGAGGCTATATCCAGGAGTAGATAGAAATTGAGACAGGAACGCACAGCAAAACATTAGTGGGGAATAGGAATATTCATGGAAGAATTGGGGGGAAAATTGAAGACCAAAAATGTAGATGGAAACTCCATGGGAAGACCAATAGAATCAACAAACCTGGACCTTTGGGTTCTCTCAGAACCATTAAGCAAAGAATGTACATGTACTGGAATGAGTGCCCCTCTTACATATGTAGCATACAGGCAGTTCAGTCTTCATGGCTGCAAGGTTTGCACTTTGAAAGAACTTTTGATTCTCCTTCAGTCTCATATCAGCCTAAATCAGTTGTGTCTAGTTACTGTCAACAATGAATCTTGTTCTCATGAAATATTCATTGGGAGAGGATTTGCCTAATCTGGCATAAACTTGATATACCAGGGTAGGAGGATTCTTAGGGGAATCCCACTCTCTCAGACTGAAGAGATGAGACTGACTACAGGAAGGACTTGTTGAGGAAGGGACTGGTAGAGGCAGTTCTATTTGGTATGTATGAAATTAACAGTTAATTAAAAGAAAGATATTTAAAGGCCACACAGTGAAAAGTCCCTGTCATAATCACTGCTAACTATTTTTAGGCTTCATTACAATTAGAGTTGAAAATATAAACCAGACCAGATAGTTGAAAAAAAAGTAACTTGTTTTTAAAGTTTTGAATTTTAAACATGTTACTAACTTCTATACTAAGAAGACAAGAGGATATACTAAAGTCGTCACTGAAATTTATGTTACTCATCCCATCCCAAGCTCCAGGTATAAAGCTATTTCCTATGTGAAAGAATCAGAATTGTACAAGGAAGTTACAAAATCTTGGTGTCATGAAGACAGGACAGGAACTATAGGCATGAAGAATATAATAGCTATAAAATGATTATTCTCTTTTTCTATTATTTTAGAATGTCATAGATGTACAAAATATGTTTTAAGTATATACATGTTTTTTTCCTACAGTCCCTCATCTATCTCCTACTACTCTCTCTCCCAAATGTTGTGTGATCTGTTTCTTTGAGGTAACTGAGTTTACTTAATGAAGTTGATATGTACATACTCTAGGACCATGAGCTCTAGCACAGACAGTCTCCCATGTCATGACCACATTCTTGAAGAACAATGATTCCACATACCACAGCTACCATTTGTTGCCAATAGATCCTCAGGTTGTAGAACTTCATGACAAATACTCTTACCTATGTTAGGGTTGTATATAACATATATTTGGCCAATCTTGGGCCCATTGTCACTACTGTCGTGAGTTCATATGTGCAACTGCCTTTTTTTTTTCTAGAAAGCATTGCTTTGTTGCAGCCACTCACTGTCTCTGCTTCTTAGTTTTTCTGCTGCTCCCATTTCTATGATAATCACTGACTCTTGTAAGTGGTGTATCAATATGGATGTCAGGCAATCAGTAATCTATTATACTATGCAAAATTAATTAGTTATGGTTCTGTGGGTTAATCACAATGAAATAAAAAAAGTTTTCCATTTAAGGTTAGAAAATGTATAACTCATGAGGAATTGTCTTGCTATATCTTTTCAGCACCAAGTGGAACTGGGATCTCATTTAGGCACTATGAATTTTTTTTCAGTTTTTATTCAATATTTTCTTTATTTACATTTCAAATGCTATCTGCCTTCCTTGTTTCCCCTCCAAAAACTCCATATCCCATCCCTCCTCCCCATGCTCACCAACCTGCTTACCTGAACTGGCATTCCCCGACCATGGTGCAATGAGGCTTTAGAGGTCCAAGGGCCTCTCCTCTCATTGATGTCTGACCAGGCCATCCACTGCTACCCATGTGGCTGGAGAAATTGGCCACTCCATGTGTATTCTTTGGTTGGTGCTTCAGTTCCTGAGAGCTGTGGGCATACTGGTTGGTTCATACTGTTGTTCCTCCTTTGGGGCTGCAAATCCCATCATCTCCTTGGGTCCTTTCTCTAGTTTCTCCATTCGGCATCCTGTGTTCAGTCCAATGGATGGCTGTGAGAGCCACTGGCAGAGCCTCTCAGGGGACAGCTATATCAGTCTCCTGACTGCAAGCAAACCCAATACTGTCTGGGTTTGGTAACTGTATATGGGATGGATTCCTAGGTAGTCTCTAGAAGGCCCTTCCTTCAGTCTCTGCTCCACACTTTGGCTTTGTATGTCTTCCCGTGGGTATTTTGTTCCTCTCTCTATGAAGGACTGAAGTATACACACTTTGGTCTTTCTTCTTCTTAAGCTTCATGTGGTCTGTGAATTGTATCTTGGGTATACCGAACATCAGGACTAATATCCACTTATCAATGAATACATACCATGTGTGTTCTTTTGTGATTGGATTACCTCACCCAGGATGACATGTTCTGGTTCCATTCACTTGCCTAAGAATTTCATGAATTCCTTGTTTTTAATAGCTAAGTAGTACTCCATTGGGTAAATGTACCACTTTTTCTGTATCCATCCCTCTGCTGGGGGACATTTGGATTCTGTCCAACTTCTAGAGAGTATAAATAAGGCTGCTATGAACATAGTGGATCATGTATCCTTACTTCATGTTAGAATATCTTCTGGGTATATGCCCAGGAGTGGTATAGCTGGGTCCTCAGGTAGTAGTATGTCCAGTTTTCGGAGGAACTGCCAAACTGATTTCCAGAGTGGTTGTACCAGCTTTCGACCCCACCAGCAATAAAGGAGTGTTCCACTTTCTCCACATCATCACCAGCATCAGCTGTCACCTAGGGTAATGTATTTCTTACTCACTTGGCCTTTTATGAACCACCAGAAGTCATTCCCCTAATAGTCTCTCACCTCATGTAACCAGTTAACAGAAAAAAAAACATATTTAATTTGCTACCTATAAGTTTTCATTAAAAAATATTTTAAGCCAAGCACAGGAAAATGAAGCAACTCTAGATATTCTGTGCATCAAAGGCAGTTGAATATAGGGAATTAAATACACACAGTGTCAAAGGAAATTAAAAAGCAGTAGATGCTAGTTTATGGGGCGACTATGTACAAAATGCAGAGAGGAAGCTAACCCTACATAATTATCAAAGTGGGGAATCAAAACCAGTGAGAGAGTGTTCACACATCCTCAGCTTCGTGTGTGAATTAAGGGTGAGACATAACAATCACAAAACCATGACAATTCTGTACCACAAAGTCATGAAGCTGATGCCTTCACACAGAGACTTGTTTCAGAGATTTGCTCAGTTTCAACCTATGATTGCACTTCTATACTAGCAAAGATAAAGACTCAACACAAGCACTGTTGTTTTAATACTTCCTGTAGGCTAGTTGGAAATATCAAATGAGGCATAAGGCCATATTCTATCACATTTTATAAAAATCTCTTTGTTTCTGCCACAAGTTTTTTGTACTCAGAAACTCACCTAAGAGAATTTCTGGTAGTAAGTACAAAAGCAATATATCAATCAGTGAATGCATTTGCCACAAATATTTTGTATTTTTGTAATTTATTATGTTACATAATATATGAATATTTCATATATTGCATAATTATACTTAATTATATATAATTAATTATATTATGGAAGATGCTATGGTGAGACTATACAGTATGGTATAAAATGCAATGTATTGGGAAAAGAAAGTTTTTTAAAGAAATAAATTCATAATAATTTTCAAAGACAAATAAACTCATTACTTGCTGTTCACAAATCAAATAAAATTAGCTGATTCAAAAAACGGGGGAACCTATCATGGCTGCTCTCTGAAAGGCCCAACAAGCAGGTGATTCTTATACACAACCAATGGACAGAAGCTGCTGACCCCTGTGGTTGAATTAGGAAAACGGTAGACAAAGCTAAGTAGGAGGGTGACCCTATAGGAGGACTAGCAGTCTCAATTTCCCAGGACACCCGAGTTCTCTCCAACAGTTATCCACCAACCAGGCAGCATACATCAGCTGATATGAGCCCCCCAACATGTATACAGACATGTATTGCCATGTCTAGACTCAGTAAAGGTGTACCCAACACTTAAGAGATTGTAGGCTTAAGAAAGCAGGGAGGTCTTGTGGGGTGGGGCTTGAGGGGTGAGGACATCATCTTTGAGACAGGGAGAGGAGATATAGGATGTGGAACAGTTAGAGAGTAGACCAGGCATGGGATAAAGACTGGAGTATAAAAACATAAAAGATTAAAGAACAAATTATAAAAGAAAAGAGTTATTCTGTCTCAGTGAGCCTGGTATTCTTTTTTGTCTCCCCCCTACTCCGAGTTTTATTTATTATTTGTAATTTTTCACAAAGAATGAATCATGCACCACATAGCCACTCATCTCCCTATTCCCTTCATATCTGTCCTTTACATTTCAAACTTCACCCCAAACAAACAAACAAACAGAAAATAAACAAAACAAAACAAAACAAAGCATAGAAAACATCTTATCATGGAAGCTGATACGTATCACAATGTGCCCTATAGGATATTCCTCTATCCACACATCTTCACTTGCAAATGTTCCTTGAAATGAGACATTGATCTGGCTCAAGGCCTGTGGCTAACAACAATATCATCAATATCAGATCCTCACTAGAACTCCTTTAGATTATCCTGTTGTTGCCCTGTGTAACTAACAGCTTGAAGCTTCCTATCAGCAGGAACAGCACTATCATGTACTCTAACAGTTCACAGATGTTGGAGATTTTGGGTTATGCCAACTCAAAACCCTTAATCTGGGTCTGGAGGGTTCATCACTCTTTTCCTCCATAATGTGCTCCAGTACAGTGAATTCTGGTACCTAAGCAAGATTACTCAAAGAAGTGTTAGCTCTCCAGCTCTCATCCCTTTGGGTGTGGTCACTAACACCCAGGTCATCAGAGCCAACCCCACTGTGCTGCTCTGTAGAGGTTCAGATTTCACTTACCAGAGTGCTAGAGTCAGTGAGAGGCAAGGTGTGTTCCCCTTCTCTTTGGGCCTGTTCTGACTACTCTGCTCTGCTCCCCAGGCAAGTTACAGGACCTGGAGCCTGATATTCTTAAACATTATATGGTTTATACCCATTAAAGTCTTATTAGAACTAGGGTAAAGTTAGAACATAGAATGATAGATTATATGAATAACCTATAACCTATAGAAAAATAGATTATATGAATAACCTATAGCCAGGCCAGGCTCAAACTCAAGATGCTCCTGCCTCTGCTTGCTTCAGCACATCCTATCTGCACTCACTGCTCTTTATCAGAAAACACTCTTCTCTGAACTTTAGCCATGTTCGTGATGTTATCCCTTCTCATTTTCCATAAAAGTTCTATAAAATATACCTGCACTATTTTTCTGGGGACACTTCAGAAATAGAGGTTAGTTTTTGACTTAGAATGATGTGACCTCTTTCTTGGTGTAGAAGATAAAAGCAAGAACAGTCCTTGGAAGCAAGACTGAATGATCCATTTGTTATTTGAAAGGTGGCATTCAGAAATAAAAACCTATATATCCTATGAGTACTACTGAGCAAGTCAAAGGGGAAAGAAGACAGGAAAGAGAATGACTGATATCAACAAGTGTTTTCGTACAGAAGAAAATACTAGAAGGGTGACTTCTAGGAAGAAAAATGTAGGCATTTATCTGTCATTTTTAAAAATAGAAGGATGGGAATACAAGGGTAGAATTAAGGGATAGAGATGGAAAATATTCTGTTTTTGTCCTTAGATTGGCTGTTATTACAATTGACCCAAAAGTGGTGGGTAGTAAGTGGTAAAGGGTAATTGAAAAGGTCATCTGGGTAAAGTTGAGAAAAATATAGAAAAACAATTTAGTCAAGTTCTGAGAATGCTAATCACATATGTTTTGAAAATTAATGCCAATTAGCCAAATTTGCAGGGGATTTTAAAAATACATGCCCATGGAAAAATAAGAATATTTGATTATTTATAAACAAAATTTAATATAAAATATATTTTAATATATTTTATATTTGCATACACACTCACACACACACACACACTCACATCCCCTGAAGGAGACTATGCCAATAGTTCTATGTCCAAAAAATGATATTTTAAACAAGTAGTCAATTTACATAAAACATAAGTGGATAACATTTCTGTACGTCTCATCAAATCTGTATTATTTGTGAGATTGTAGCAGCTACGAAAAGAATTCTTGAAATTATTGAAAACTTCTAATCTCTTTGAAAAGTAAGTTGTCTTGAATTTCATATCAAATGTATGTGAATAGTTTTATTAATTAAATAATTTATAGTTTACAAAGTGGATCTTTCAGCTAAAATATTTAATCACTATTGTACCTTTACATAATATACTTACATTTAGAAATATAGAACTTTTCAAAGCTGACTAGGCCATTTGTTTTAAACCATATCTTATTTAAGAATGCATCAACTGTATATTGTTTAAATGACAAAAGTAATCAAATTACTATAAATCAAAACATGGGCTTATAAAAGAATATATTTCCTGATATACAATAAGCCTTTGGGTTTAGAATTTTAAGGTTGTTTAAAGAACCAAAAATTTTGCCTTGAATGAAAATAACATTGAGATAGTATGGCAGTGAAATAGCATTTCAACACGAGACCTACCAACATTAAATAAAATAGACAGTATACATTTCTGCAATGTGGATTTTATTATAACTATGTTATTGCCTTCTACATGCAAGCCTTTTACAGCAACCAACAATTGAAAACCATGACAGGGGTAGGCTCACACAAAAAAAGATATATTAAATAAGGACATTTACTATGCATCGCTATCTTTGTTGTTAAAATGTGGGCACATAAAATCATTGTTGATTCACATAATGTTCAAATACTGTTTCATCTATTTTTTTATGGATTGTATTAGTAAGCGTTCAAACAATGGAATGCAATCAATGCAAAGACTGAATGACTCTGAAACAAATATTGTAAAATCACTAAACAGAATAGCATCTCAGAATCAATAACATTTGAATAGGTAAAAGAACCACTGATAATGAAATTGCAAGTGTTCTTGATATTTTGATGACCATGTGTGATACAATCGGTATGATATCCAACAAGTCCCACTGGATATATTTTTTATTCCAAATATATTATGCTGCAATGTTTTTACTCACTTAACATGAGGCTGATTTTTTTTGATATTACAGAAGGCTGACTTGAGTGTGTTTAAAGTGACCAGAGCCCTCTCACATAATATAGCATTACAAATAAAATACTTAATTTTTTACTCATTCAATGGAACTAGAGGCCATGAATTCCTCCTTAAGACCCTGAAAATGAGCAATACAGGCTCCATATTCAGGTTCATTTGGAAATGCTACCAGTGGTAGTACTGAAAAATAGACTCGTGATATATGTTAACATATAACTATTTCCTCTCTAGGCAATAGTATAACACATGCATGTTCTAATACCTGTTGTAAACCCCCTTCAAAATATTATTACACTTTCACAAAACTTGTGTCATTAGTTAGTACTCTAGGCTATTTAGTTCATTTAAAAAAAAAAACTCCTCTAGACTCTGAATCCAGTACCAATACAACCACTACTTCAAATGAATATTTAAAATATGTTAAAAATGTAAGATTTTAAATTATTTTTGCAAAATAAGTTTGACTTATGTCACTATGCAGACTTAACACTGAACTATATCATTTTATTGTATGATATCTTATATTTCCTTATATATATACACTTTAGCCAATCATTTGCACATACTTAGAATATATTAAAAACATCCACAAAATATTAAATACAACTTATCAATATAACCACAAACAAATATATATTGTGATTTATGTAAAATAAAAATTGAATTCCCCTCCCAAGAAATTTGTGATATGATGATTGATAGTAACAATTCTGCTATGACTGATAACCTCACAGTGAACAAAGGGACTATAAGGAAAGCATTTTAAAATTTAGAAAAATTCCATCTACCTAGCCTGCCAGGGTTCCAAAGAAAATTGTAACATTATTGAGAGAAGTGCAGGTCATTGTGGTTAAAATAATAGAAAGCAATGATGATTCAAGTTTGCTTATTTGACTTGAATATTTAGAATTCTATTCACAAACACTGATCATGGTAAAGGATTAATAATTTCATCTAAATAAACAGATGAATAAGGGGAAGTTGTTTGTGTTCTGAGCTTTTTTCTGAACTTCTGCTGCTTTTTCAACAATAGAATACATTTTAAGACACACACTGAGGAGGATGGGGTAGGGGGGTTTTCGGAGGTGAAACAGGGAAAGGGGATAACATTTGAAATGTAAATAAAGAGAATACCTAATTAAGAAACAAAAAAAGTCACTCACAATTATTGTGTTAGGTGCAATGTGTGCTTTAAGCTTTAGTAAGGTTTCTTTTACGAATGAGGGTGCCCTTGCAAACACAGTGAAACTAATTGAAACTTTGGGCCAATTGGATTTAACAGATACATACATATATATATATATATATATATATATATATATATGTGTGTGTGTGTGTGTGTGTGTGTGTGTGCGCGTGTGTGTGTGTATGTGTATATATATATATGTATATATATATATATATATATGTATATATATATATAATTTCATCCTAAAGCAAAAGAATATACCTTTTTCTCAGCACCACATGGTACCTTCTCCAAATTTGATCATATAATTGGTCACAAGACAGATGTCAACAAATACAAGAATATTGAACTAATCCCATGCCTCCTATCAGATCACCATGGAGTAAGATTGGTTTTCAATAGCAACAAAAACAACAGAAATCCCACATACACATGGATATAACAACAGAAACTGAAGAAATTCAAAAAATCATCAGATCCTAATACAAAAGTCTATACTCAACACAACTGGAGGATCTGGAGGAAATGGACAATTTCCTAGACAGATACCAAATACCAAAATTAAATCAGCATCAAGTAGATCAGCTAAACAATCCCATAACCCCTAAAGAAATAAAAGGAGTTATAGAAAGCCTCCCAACCAAAAAAGTATGGGACCAGATGGCTTTAGTGCAGAATTCTACCAGACATTCAAAGAAGACTTAACCCTAATACTCTTCAAACTATTCCACAAAATAGAAACAGAAAAGAAAACACTGCCCAACTCGTTCTTCGAAACCACAATTATGCTGATACCAAAACCACACAAAGATCCAACACAGAAAGAGTACTACGGGCCAATTTCCCGCATAAATATCAATGCAGAAATACTAAATAAAATTCTTGCCAAATGAATCCAAGAGCACATCAAAATGATCATTCACTGTGATCAAGTAGGCTTAATCCTAGGGATGCAGGGATGGTTCAATATACAGTAATCCATCAATGTAATCTACTACATAAACAAGCTAAAAGAAAAAAAAAAACACATGGTCATCTCATTAGATGCTGAAAAAGCATTCAAAAAATTCAGCATCCTTTCATACTAAAAGTCTGGGATAGAGCAGGAATTCAAGGCCCATACCTAAACATAGTAAAAGCAATCTACAGCAAACCAGTAGCCAACATCAAACTAAATGGAGAAAAACTTGAAGTAATCCCACTAAAATCAGGGAGTAGACAAGGCTGTCCTCTCTCTCCATATCTTTTCAATGTAGTACTTGAAGTTCTAGCAAGAGCAATTAGACAACATAAGGGAGTCAAAGGGGTACAAATTGGAAAGGAAGATATTTTACTTAACCGACCCAAAAAACTCCACCAGAGAACTTGTACATTTGATAAACAACTTCAGCAAAGTGACTGGTTATAAAATCAAATCAAGCAAACAATAGCCACAAACAACATAAAGTACCTTGGCGTGACTCTAGCCAAACAAGTAAAAGATCTGTATGACAGGAACTTCAAGTCCTTGAAAAAAGAAATCAAAGAAGACCTCAGAAATTGGAAAAATATTTCTTGCTCTTGGATTGGCAGGATCAATATAGTAAAAATGGCCATCTTGCCAAAAGCAATCTACAGATACAATGCAATCCCCATCAAAATCCCAACTCAATTCTTCACTGATCTAGAAAGAGCAATTCTCAAATTCATCTGGAGTAACAAAAACCCCAGGATAGCTAAAACTATTCTCAACAATAAGAGGACTTCTGGCAGAATCAATATCCCTGACCTCAAGCAGTATTACAGATGAATTGTGTTAAAAACTGCATGGTATTGGTACAGCAACAAGCAAGTAGATCAATGGAATAGGATGGAAGACCCAGTAATGAACCCATAGACTTATGGTCACTTGATCTTTGATAAAGAAGGTACAACCATCCAGTGGAAAAAAGATAGCCTGTTCAACAAATGGTGCTGGTTCAACTGGAGGTCAACATGCAGAAGAATGAGAATTGACCCACTCTTATTTCCTTATACTAAGATCAACTCCAAGTGGATCAAGGACCTCCACCTAAAACCAGACACACTGAAACTAATAGAAAAGAAACTTGGGAAGACCCTGGAGTACATGGGCACAGGGGGAAAGTTCATGAACAGAACACCAATAGCTTATGCTCTAATATCAAGAATTGACAAATGGGACCTCATAAAATTACAGTTTCTGTAAGACAAATGACACTGTCAGAAGGACAAAATGGCAACCAACAAAGTGGGAAAAGATCTTCACCAACCGCACATCCGACACAGGGCTAATATCCAATATATACAAAGAACTCAAGAAGTTAGACCCCAAAGAACCAAATAACCCTATTAAAAAAATGGGGTAGAGTGCTAAACAGAAAATTGTCACCAGATGAAATTCGGATGGCTGAAAAACTCTTTAAGAGATGTTTAACATCATCAGTCATCAGGGAAATGCAAATCAAAACAACCCTGAGATTCCACCTCACACCACAAAGAATGGCTAAGATTAAAAATTCAGGAGACAACAGGTGCTGGCAAGGATGTGGAAAAAGAGGAACACTCCTCCACTGTTGGTGGGATTGCAAGATGGTACAACTGCTCTGGAAATCAGTCTGGTGGTTCCTCAGAAAATTGGGCCTGACACTTCCAGAGGACCCTGTCATCCCACTCCTGGACAGATACCCAGAGGATTCCTCTACATACCATAAAGACACATGCTCCACTATGTTCATAGCAGCCTTGTTTATAATAGCCAGAATGACAGGAGCCCATTTTATATATATATATATATACATATATATAATGAAATACTACTCAGCAATTAAAAATAATGAATTCATACGATTTGTAGGCAAATGGTTAGATCTGGAAAATATCATCCTAAGCAAGTTAACCCAATCACAAAAGAATACACATGAAATGCTATCACTGATAAGTGGATAGTAATGAGCCCAAAAGCCCTAAATACTCAAGGCACAATTAGCAAGTCAAATGATTCCCAAGAAGAAGAAAGGAGAGGACCCTTGGCCTAAAAAGATTGGATCCAGTTTTGTAGGAGAATACCAGAACAGAGAAATTGGGGGGGGGAATTGGGGAATAGTTGGGGGGGGCAAGGACTTATGGGACATATGGTGGGAGGGAACTGGAAAAGGGGAAAGCCTTTGGAATGTAAACAAAGAATATAGAATAAAAAAATTAAAAAAAAAGAAACAAAAAAGGCCTATCTTTTTCAATAAGTAAGCTATGAGATACATACTGATGCATGAAATTGAATCCTGTTTTCCTCAGGGATTTTTCTCCTGTCTTCTAACTATGTTCCTGTCAAGTTTGTTATAACAAAATTGGTTGCACTGGGAGAAGATGAGTCTGAGAATTTTAAATATTGAAGAAACTCAAAGTAATTAGACTCTTCCAGAGGACCCTGTCATACCACTCCTGGGCATATACCCAGAAGATTCACCTGCATACAATAAAGACACATGCTCCACTATGTTCATAGCAGCCTTGTTTATAATAGCCAGAAGTTGGAAGCAGCCCAGATGTCCCTCAAAGGAGGAATGGATACAGAAAATGTGGTCTATCTATACAATGGAATACTACTCAGCAATTAAAAATAATGAATTCATGCAATTTGTAGGCAAATGGTTGGATCTGGAAAATATCATCCTAAGTGAGTCAACCCAATCACAAAAGAAAACACATGAAATGCAATCATTGATAAGTGGATATTAATGATCCCAGAAGCTCTGAATACTCAAGGCACAATTAGCAAGTCAAATGATTCCCAAGAAGAAGTAAGGAGAGGACCCTGGTCCTGAAAGGACTGGATTCAGTTTTGTAGGAGAATACCAGAACAGAACAGAGAAATGGTGGGTTAGTGATTTGGGAATAGGCAGGGGGGATGTTGTGGAAGAGGACATATGGGACATATGGTGAGGGGGAACTGGGAAAGGGGAAAGCCTTCGGAATGTAAACAATGAATATTGAAAATAAAAAAATAGATTCTTTTTAAATACTTAGCATGGTTTATTTATTGGAAATTTATTTTCAATCAATGAGTGTGTAGCCATATTTTAAACTTTTCATCAACTTAGGAAAGTCTTATGATATAAATAGTGCTGCTATGAACAGAGTGGAGCATGTGTTTTTATTACATGCTAGGAAATCCTCTGGGTATATGCCCAGGAGTGGTATAGTGGGTTCCTCTGGTAGTATCATGCCCAGTTTTCTGGGGAACTGCCAGACTGATTTCCAGAGTGGTTGTGCCAGCTTGCAATCCCACCAGCAGTGGAGTGTTCCTCTTTCTCCACATCCTCATCAACACCTGCTGTCTCCTGAGTTTTTGATCTTAGCCATTCTGACTTGTGTGAGGTGAAATCTCAAGGGTGTTTTGATTTGTATTAATAGCCAGAAGCTGAAAACTAGATGTCCCTCAATGGAGGAATGGATACAGAAAATGTGGTATTTTTACACAATGGAATACTACTGAGCTATTGAAACCAATGAATTCATAAAATTCTTGGGAAAATGGGTGGAACTGGAAAATATCATCCTAAGTGAAGTATTGCAATCACAAAAGAACACACAAGGTATGCACTTACTGATAAGTGGATATTACCACAGAAGCTCGGAATAACCAAGACACAATTCACATATCAAATGATGCCCAAGAAGGAAGGAGAGGCTCCTGGTCCTGGAAAGGCTACATGCTGCAGGGAAGTGGAATACCAGGACAGGGAAGTGGGAAGGGATTGATTGGGGAACAGGAGAGGGAATGGTGCTTATGGGATTTTGGGAGGGGATAACCAGGAAAGGGGAAATCATTTGAAAGGTAAATAAAGAATATATCTAATTTAAAAAATAAAGTCTTATAATAACTATCATATATTAAGACATAATAGGAAACTATTCAGTAGTCCATGTAGCTCTAAATGATTTATGATATATAGAAAAACAATAATCGATTTTTTATATTTTATAGTTAACATTTTAAAAAGTTAATGAAGTAAGACTTTTACTAATATAAAAGAAAAATAATGAAGCATTACTATAATTTTATACTTCTTTTTAAATGTCATTAGAAAATAGTGTGCCTTTCATAATGAAGGAAGAACAGGTACTCTGCCTTCAGACATTTCCTTCTCTTACCTAGACCCTAGATCCAAGCCTTAAGTCTGTTCCCTGGCTTTATTAATTTCCTCTACTTGTTTGTTTATGCTTTTTTGTAATATTTTAGGAATGCAGCAGATTAGGACTTGTGGTCTTCCTTCTCCCTTCCTCAAGTCTCCTATAAATCCCAAGAACTATCTTCTGTCCTTCCTCTTGGCAAATCATCACTGCATTCCAGCTTCCAACACCAGCAGACATTCCCTGTGGACACACCAGATAAACAAGCCAGCTAAACAGACAAGTCACAGTTAGGTCACCATATTCTCTAGGAATCCAGATATGAAACAAAACAAAGGAATCAAATCCTCACCAAACAAAGGCATCAGTATCTAGTTCTATATTCTATAACATCAGAACCTGATTATTCCAATGTAGCTAAAAAAAAATAATAAGAAAAAGCCTTTAAAACCAACTATATTGGGATAATAAAAGGGCTTGAAGAGGAAATTAATGCATTCCTAAAGAATTACAAAAAAAAGCATAAACAAACAAGGAGAGGAAATAAATAAATGCATTCAAGAGTCTGGAATATAAAAGCAACTAGAGAAAATGAAAAAAATGCTTAAGAAGATCAAGAAAAAGAGTCAGTGGACAGAAATGAATAAAATTCTTAATGTCCAGAAAATGGAAATTTTGTCGTGCAATTTTGACTTATTTATTAAATTCAGATGTCCATAGATGTGTGAATTTACATCTCCATGAATTTATATCTCTGTCCTCTATTCAATTCTATTGATCCTGTCTGTTTGGTGTCAATACCATCTGAATTTTGTTAAAATAAATCTGTAGTGGTGCTTGAAATTAAGTATAGTATAGTATAGTATAGTATAGTATAGTATAGTATAGAATAGTATAGTACGTATAGTATAGTATATACTATATAGACTATATATAGCATATTTCCAGAAGGGAACCTGTACAGGATTTTTTTGATTTCCATTTTGATTATTAATTGTTCAAGAATAATACTGAAACATATGTATTAAAATAAAATTGATAAAAACATATTTAGAAAAGCAATTATAAAATATTTTTTTAGTTATTTTTATTTTCTATATTCTATGTTTACATTTCAAAGGCTTTCCCCTTTCCCAGTTCCCACCCACCAGAGTTCCCATAGTTCTTCTCCCCCCCAACTATTCCCCAATCATTCCCCCTCCCCCCTCGGTTTCTTTACTAAACTGGATGCAATCTTTACATGCCCAGGCTCCTCTCCTTTCTTCTTCTTGGGAATCATTTGACTTGCTATTTGTGTCTTGAGTATTTAGTGCTTCTGGGCTCATTAATATCCACTTATCAGTGATTGCATTTCATGTGCATTCTTTTGTGATTGGGTTAGCTCACTCAGGATGATATTTTCCAGGTCTAACCATTTACCTACAAATTGCATGAATTCATTATTTTTAATTGCTGAGTAGTATTCCATTGTATAAATATACCACATTTTCTGTATCCATTCCTCCTTTGAGGGATATTTGGCCTCCTTCCAATTTCTGGCTATTATAAACAAGGCTGCTATAAACATAGTGGAGCATGTGTCTTTATTGCATGCAGGGGAATCCTCTGGGTATATGCCCAGGAGTGGTATGCCAGGGTCCTCTGGAAGTGCCATGCCCAATTTTCTGAGGATCCTCCAAACTGATTTCCAGAGCGGTTTTACCATTTTGCAATCCCACCAACAGTGGAGGAGTGTTCCTCTTTCTCCACATCCTCGCCAGCACTTGTTGTCTCTTGAGTTTTTAATCTTAGCTATTATGACTGGTGTGAGGTGGAATCTCAGGGTTGTTTTGATTTGCATTTCCCTGATGACTAATGATGTTGAACATCTCTTAAGGTGTTTCTGGGCCATCCGAATTTCTTCTGGTGAAAATTCTTTGTTTAGCTCTGTGCCCCATTTTTTGATAGGGTTATTTGTTTCTTTGCAGTCTAACTTCTTGAGTTCGTTGTATATATTGGATATTAGCCCTCTGTCGGATGTGGGGTTGGTGAAGATCTTTTCCCACTTTGTTGGTTGCCGTTTTGTCCTTCGGACAGTGTCCTTTGCTTTGCAGAAACTTTGTAATTTTATGAGGTCCCATTTGTCGATTCTTGATCTTAGTGCATAAGCTATTGGTGTTCTGTTCAGGAACTTTTCCCCTGTGCCCAAGTCCTCCAGGGTCTTCCCAAGTTTCTTTTCCAATAGTTTCAGTGTGTCTGGTTTTATGTGGAGGTCCTTGATCCACTTGGAGTTGATCTTAGAGCAAAGAGATAAGAGTGGGTCAATTCGCATTCTTCTGCATGTTGACCTCCAGTTGAACCAGCACCATTTGTTGAAAAGGCTATCTTTATTCCATCGGATGGTTGTGGCTCCTTTATCAAAGATCAAGTGACCATAAGTCTGTGGGTTAATTTCTGGGTCTTCAATCCTGTTCCATTGATCTGTTTGCCTGTTGCTATACCAATACCATGCAGTTTTTAACACAATTGCTCTGTAGTACTGCTTGAGGTCAGGGATATTGATTCCCCCAGAAGTCCTTTTATTGTTGAGAATAGTTTTAGCTATCCTGGGTTTTTTGTTGCTCCAGATGAATTTGAGAATTGCTCTTTCTAGATCTATGAAGAATTGAGTTGGGATTTTGATGGGGATTGCATTGAATCTGTATATTGCTTTTGGCAAGATGGCCATTTTTACTATATTGATCCTGCCAATCCAGGAGCAAGAAACATTTTTCCATCTTCAGAGGTCTTCTTCAATTTCTTTCTTCAAGGACTTGAAGTTCCTGTAGTACAGATCTTTTGCTTGTTTGGTTAGAGTTACACCAAGATACTTTATGTTGTTTGTGGCTATTGTGAAGGGTGTTATTTCCCTAATTTCTTTCTCAGCCTGCTTGTCCTTTGAGTACAAGAAGGCCACTGACTTGCTTGAGTTAATTTTATAACCTGCCACTTTGCTGAAGTTGTTTATCAGCTGTAGAAGTTCTCTGGTGGAGTTTTTTGGGTCGCTTAGGTAAACTATCATATCGTCTGCAAATAATGATAGTTTCACTTCTTCCTTTCCAATTTGTATCCCTTTGACTTCCTTATGTTGTCTAATTGCTCTTGCTAGAACTTCAAGTACTATATTGAAAAGATATGGAGAGAGAGGGCAGCCTTGTCTAGTCCCTGATTTTAGTGGGAATGCTTCAAGTTTCTCTCTATTTATTTTGATGTTGGCTACTGGTTTGCTGTAGATTGCTTTTACTATGTTTAGGTATCGGCCTTGAATTCCTGCTCTTTCCAAGACTTTTAGCATGAAAGGATGCTGAATTTTGTCAAATGCTTTTTCAGCATCTAATGAAATGACCATGTGGGTTTTTTTCTTTCAGTTTGTTAATGTAGTGGATTACATTGATGGATTTCCGTATATTGAACCATCCCTGCATCCCTGGGATGAAGCCTACATGATCATGGTGGATGATCGTTTTGATGTGCTCTTGGATTCAGTTAGCAAGAATTTTATTTAGTATTTTTGCATCTATATTCATCAGAGAAATTGGCCTGAAGTTCTCTTTCTTTGTTGGATCTTTTTGTGGTTTAGGTATTAGCGTAATTGTGGCTTCGAAGAATGAGTTGGGCAGTGTCCCTTCTGTCTCTGTTTTGTGGAATAGTTTGAAGAGTATTGGTGTTAACTCTTCTTTGAAGGTCTGGTAGAATTCTGCACTAAAACCATCTGGTCCCGTACTTTTTTTGGTTGGGAGGCTTTCTATAACCCCTTCTATTTCTTTAGGGGTTATGGGACTATTTAGCTGGTCTACTTGATGCTGATTTAATTTTGGTATTTGATATCTGTCTAGGAAATTGTCCATTTACTCCAGATTCTCCAGTTGTTTTGAGTATAAACCTTTGTAGTAGGATCTGATGATCTTTTGAATTTCCTCAGTTTCTGTTGTTATGTCTCCCTTTTCATTTTTAATTTTGTTAATTTGTATACTGTCTCTGTGTCCTTTGGTTAGTCTGGCTAAGGGTTTATCTATCTTGTTGATTTTCTCAAAGAACCAGCTCCTGGTCTTGTTGATTCTTTGTATGGTTCTCTTTGTTTCTATTTGATTGATTTCAACCCTGAGTTTGATGATTTCTTGTCTTCTACTCCTCCTGGGTGAATTAACTTGTTTTTCTTCCAGGGCTTTAAGGTGTGCCGTTAAGCTGCTAGTGTATGCTCTCTCCAGTTTCTTTTTGGATGCCCTTAGAGCTATGAGTTTTCCTCTTAGCACTGCTTTCATTGTGTCCCATAGATAAGCTGCTAGTGTATGCTCTCTCCAGTTTCTTTTTGGATGCACTTAGAGCTATGAGTTTTCCTCTTAGCACTGCTTTCATTGTGTCCCATAGATTTGGGTAGGTTGTACCTTCATTTTCATTGAATTCTAAAAAGTCTTTGATTTCTTTTTTTATTTCTTCCTTGACCAAGGTGTCATTGAGTAGAGTATTGTTCAGTTTCCATGTGTATGTGGGCTTTCTGTTGTTTTTGTTGCTATTGAAGACCACTCTTACTCCATGGTGATCTGATAGGAGGCATGGGATTAGCTCGATCTTCTTGTATTTGTTGACATCTCTCTTGTGACCAATTATATGGTCTATTTTGGAGAAGGTACCATGCGGTGCTGAGAAAAAGGTATATTTTTTAGCTTTAGGATGAAATGTTCTATATATATCTGTTAAATCCAATTGGTCCAGAGTTTCAATTAGTTTCACTGTGTCCCTGTTTAGTTTCTGCTTTCCTGATCGGTCCATTGAGGAGAGTGTGGTGTTGAAGTCACCCACAATTATTGTGTTAGGTGTAAGGTGTGCTTTAAGCTTTAGTAGGGTTTCTTTTACGAAGGAGGGTGCCCTTGCATTTGGAGCATAGATGTTCAGTATTGAGAGCTCTTCCTGGTGGATTTTCCCTTTGGCCAGCAAGAAGTGACCTTCTGAGTCTCTTTGGATGATTTTAGGTTGAAAGTCAATTTTATCTGATATTAGAATGGCTACTCCAGCTTGTTTCCTGAGACCATTTGCTTGTAAAATTGTCCTCCAGCCTTTTACTCTAAGGCAGTGTTTGTCTTTAACACTGAGATGTGTTTCCTGTATGCAGCAAAATGTAGGGTCCTGTTTCCGTATCCAGTCTGTTAATCTATGTCTTTTTATTGGGGAATTGAGTCCATTGACGTTAAGAGATATTAAGGAATAGTAATTATTACCTCCAGACATTTTTGAAATTATATTTATTTATCTTATTTATTTTTTATATTCGAGAGATTATCTTCTTTTGGGTTTGATGAGAGGAGGTTTCTATCTTGCTTCTTCCCGGGTGTAGTTTCTGTCCTTGTCTTGGTGTTTTCCCCCTATTATCCTTTGTAGGGCTGGATTTGTGGAGAGATATCTTGCAAATTTGGTTTTGTCATGGAATACCTTGATGTCTCCATCAATGGCAATTGAGAGTTTTGCTGGGTAAAGTAGTTTTGGCTGAAGTTTGTGTTCTCTTATAGTTTGCATGATATCTGCCCAGGATCTTCTAGCTTTCATGGTCTCAGGTGAGAAGTCTGGTGTTATTCTGATAGGTTTTCCTTTATATGTTACTTGGCCTTTTTCTCTTGCTGCCTTTAGTATTCTTTCTTTGTTTATTACATTTGGAGTTTTGATTATTATGTGACGGGATGTATTTCTGTTCTGGTCCAGTCTGTTTGGGGTTCTATAGGCTTCTTGTATATTCATGGGTATCTCTCTCCTTAGGTTGGGGAAGTTTTCTTCCATAATTTTATAGAAGATATTAGCTGGCCCTTTAACTTGTAAATCTTCACTCTCGTCTATACCTATAATCCTTAGGTTTGGTCTTCTCATAGTGTCTTGGATTTCCTGGATGTTTTGGGTTACCACCTTTTTGCATTTAGTATTTTCTTTGACTGTTGAATCAATGGTTCCTATGTTATCTTCGGCTTCTGAGATTCTGTCTTCTATCTCTTGTATTCTATTGTTGATACTTGCGTCTATGGCCCCTGATTTCTTCCCCAGGTTTTCTATCTCCAATGTTGTCTCCCTCTGTGATTTCTTAGTTGTTTCTACTTCTGTTTTTAGTATCTGGATGGATGTGCTCAGATCTTTCGTTTGCTTGATTGTGTTTTCATGTATTTCTTTAATAGATTTTTGTGCTTCCTCTTTCATAGCTTCTACTTGTTGGCCCACGTTCTTCTGTAGTTCTTTAAGTGACTTTTGTCTTTCTTCCTTATTGTCTTCTTCTCTTTGATCCATCTTCTCCTGCATTTCTCGAAGTGATTTTTGTATTTGCCTCGTAAAGGCTTCTAACTTTTGATCCATTTTCTCCTCTATTTCTTTATGAGCTTTTTCTATGTGTTCAGCTACCAGCATCCTGACCAGTGATTTTATATCCAAGTCTTGTTTTTCTGGTGTTTTAGGGTATCCAGGGATTCCTGTTGTTGGAGAACTGGGTTCAGATGCTGTCATGTTGCCTTGATTTTTGTTAGTAACGTTCCTTCGTTTTCCTTTTGCCATCTGGTTATTTCTGGTTTTAGTTGGCCTTGTTGTCAGTGGCTGGTGTTTGAATCTCCTGTGAGGCTGGGCTCACCTGTTGTTTCTCTACTGGTGAATATGTGTGACTGCTGCTGTAAGGGATCATAAGCTGGCTGCCACCCATGCGATTGTAGCCCCTGTTGGAGTCTGTCTATCTGGGCTTCTCCAGCTGTGTCCTGGTTGCAAGGAACTCCGAAACCCTAGCAGATCCCCCGTGAGGGTAGCCCTGGAAGGGGTGTTTACCTGGGCCTTTCCAGCTATGTCCTGGTTGCAATATGGAGGCCCGTTGCTACCACTGGTCCAGGGGCCGGCGAGCTGGTTGCAGAATGCAGCCTTGGTGCTCGCCAGAGGGCACAGGGATGTCCCACAGAGCCTGGGCCTTTCCAGCTGTGTCCTGGTTGCAATATGGAGGCCGGCTGCTACCGCTGGTCTAGGGGCCGGCGAGCTGGTTGCAGAATGCAGCCTAGGTGCTCACCAGAGGGCAGAGATGTCCCACAGAGCCTGGGCCTTTCCAGCTGTGTCCTGGTTGCAATATGGAGGCCCGCTGCTACTGCTGGTCCAGGGGCCTGCGAGCTGGTTGCAGAACGCAGCCTTGGTGCTTGCCAGAGGGCTCAGGGATGTCCCACAGAGCCTAGGCGGGACTCCGCCTGCTTGGCTCCAAGACCCTAGCAGATACCCCCGTGAGTGTAGCCCTGGAAGGGGTGTTTACCTGGGCCTTTCCAGCTGTGTCCTGGTTGCAATATGGAGGCCCGCCTCTAATGCTGGTCTAGGGGCTGGTGAGCTGGTTGCAGAATGCAGTCTAGGTGCTCACCAGAGGGCGGGGATGTCCCACAGAGCCTGGGCCTTTCCAACTGTGTCCTGGTTGCAATATGGAGGCCCGCCGCTACTGCTGGTCCAGGGGCCGGCGAGCTGATTGCAGAACGCAGCCTTGGTGCTCGCCAGAGGGCTCGGGGATGTCCCACAGAGCCTAGGCGGGACTCTGCCTGCTTGGCTCCAAGACCCTAGCAGATAGCCCCATGAGTGTAGCCCTGGAAGGGGTGTTTACCTGGGCCTTTCCAGCTGTGTCCTGGTTGCAATATGGAGGCCCGCCGCTACTGCTGGTCCAGGGGCCGGCGAGCTGGTTGCAGAACGCAGCCTTGGTGCTCGCCAGAGGGCTCGGGGATCAAAATATTTATATCTTGTGTTATGATATCAACTATACTTACAGAGAACTGAACTCTGGTTTCTTCTAATATTTTAATATTTCTTATAAAAAGGATCAACAAATGGTGGTGGCATATTTAAATGTCAGCATATAGAAGAATGTGAGTACATTCATACCTGTCAGCCTACACAAAGCTCAAGTCCAACTGTATCAAAGACCTGATCATACATCCCGATATACATAAATTCACAGAAGAGAAAGTGAGGAATAACCTTGAACTCATTGAAATAGTTGATAACTTCCTAAAAAAAAAAACACCAATAGCTCAGGCACTAAAATCAACAATCAATACCAGGATCTCATGAAACTGAAATGCTTCTATAAGACAAAAGTATCAGCAGCACAAAATGGTGGCCATGAGAATGAAAAAAAAGATTTTCACTAAATACATCTCAAAGAGGGCTATTTTACTAATATATAAAGAACTCAAAAAATATATCAAATAATCAACATATCAAATAATCCTATTTAAAAATGTGATACAAAGGTAAACAAAATTCTCAACAGAGATCTCAATAGCTAAGAAACACTTGAAGAAATATTCAATGTCATTATCTATCACATAAATACAAATCAAAACAGCCCTGAGATTCCAACTTAACACCTATCAGAATGGATAAGATCAAAACCACAAGTAACAGCTCATGCTGGTGTGGATGTAGAACAAAGAGGACATTCTACCATTGCTAGTTGGTATGCAAATTTGTACAGGATTTTTGGAAATCAATATGATGTTTTCTCAGAAAACTGGGAATCAATCTACCTTAAGACACAGTTACTTCACTCTGTGGATTATACCAAAGCACTCCAGCATACCCAAAGACACTCTGTTCATATAAGCTTTACTCATAATAGCCAGAAACTGGAAACAACCTAGATGTTTCTTAAATGAAGAACAGATAAACAAAATGTGTTATGTTTATACATTAGTCCAATATTTTATAAAATAAGGGGGGAGCAGCTAGGAGTTCACAGGGCATACTGTGGAGCAACCGCAAAAGAAGTCTTCCTGCCTCCATTTGCACTGGGGAGCCAGGCAGTTCCAGCCTTCTGTGCACTGCCTTCCAGGAAAGAGTGATCTCCAAGCAGCACTTTCACTTCTGAGTGCTGAAGTGAGATCTCCACCTTCTCCCTGGAGGAAAACAGGTAGGAGTGCAAGGGGCAGTGGAGCAGCTGGGACAAAAATTATCCAGCTACGATTTGCACTGGGGAGCCAGGCAATTCCCCAGCCTTCTGTGCACCAACCGTGCCAGAAGAGAGTTAGTTTCCCAGGAGTATGTCACAGGCTTACAGGCCCACAGGAGGGACAAGATCCAGCATGATACAGCAAGACCAACTAGCGCCAGAGATAACCAGATGGTGAAAGGCAAGCACAAGAATACTACCAACAGAAACCAAGGCTACTTGGCAATATCAGAACCCAGTTCTCCCACGACAGGAATTCCCGGATACCACAACACACTGGAAAAACAAGAGTTGGATTTAAAATCGTATCTCATGATACTAATAGAGGGCTTCCAGAAGCACTTAAATAACTCCCTTAAAGAAATGCAGGAGAACATGGGTCAACAGGTAAAAGCCCTTAAAAAGGAAACACAAAAATTTCTTAAAGAAATACAGGAGAACATGGGTCAACAGGCAGAAGGCCTTATAAAGGAAACACAAAAATTCCTTAAGGAAATACAGGAGAACATGGGTCAACAGGCAGAAGACCTTAAAAAGGAAACACAAAATACCTTAAAGAATTAGAGGAAAACACAAACAATCAAGTGAAGGAACTGAACAAAACCACCTAGGATCTAAAAGTGGAAGTAGAAACAATAGAGAAATCACAAAGTGAGTCATCTCTGGAGATAGAAAACCTTGGAAAGATTTCAGGAGTCATCAACAACAGAATACAAGAGATAGAAGAAAGAATCTCAGGTGCTGAAGTAACCATAGAAAATATTGACTCAACAGTCAAAGAAAATACAAAAATGCATAAAGCTTATAACCCAAAATGTCCTGTAACTCCAGGACACAATGAGAAGACCAAACCTAAGAATTATAGGTATAGACGAGAGCTAAGATTTCCAACTTAAAGGGTCAGTAAATATCTTCAACAAAATTATAGATGAAAACTTCCCTAACCTAAAGAAAGCGATACCCATGAGCAGACAAGAAGCCTACAGAACCCCAAGCAGACTGGATCAGTCCAGAAAGTTCTCCTGGCAAACAATAATCAAAACACCAGATGCACTAAACAAACAAACAAACAAACAAAAAAGAATTTTAAAAGCAGTATGAGAAAAGGGGCAAGTAACTTATAAATGCAGACCTATCAGAATTACACCAGATGTCTCACCAGAGATGATGAAAGCTAGAAAATCCTGGGCAGATTTCATACAGGCCCTCAGAGAACACAAATGCCAGGCCAGACTATAACCAGCAAAACTCAATCACCATCGATCAAGAAACCAACTGGGAAAGGGGAAAGCCTTTGGAATGTAAACATAGAATATAGAAAATAAAAATTAAAAAAATAAAAGAAACCAAGTTATTCCATCATAAAACCAAAAATCACACAATATCTTCCCACAAATCCAGCCCTACAAAGGATAATTGATGGAAAATGACAACACAGGGAGGGAAACTACACCCTAGAAAAAGCCAGAAAGTAATCTTCTAACAAACCCAAAAGAAGATAACCACATAAATATAAAAATAACATAAAAAAATAACAGACAGTAAAAATCACTATTCCTTCATATCTCTTAACATTAATGGACTCGATTCCACAATAAAAAGACATAGACTAACAGAAATACTTTTCATGTAAATCTTCAATTTTATCAGAAAATGTTTGTAATTCCTCTTTCAATTAATTATTTTTATGCCTACCATTTTATCTGCATTATTTTACATGATAATCTTCAATTTTAACATGTTTTTCTATATATTTCTTCTATTTTAACAGAAATGTTTTCCATGTAAATGTTTTTGATTTTATCACAAAATGTTTTTAATTCCACCTTCAATTAATCTAGAAAGGTTTATTATGTCTACCATTTTATCTTTATAATTTTCCATGAAATAGTCAGTTTTATTGTTTTTCTCTATATTTCTTGAATTTTTTCAAAAATATTTTTCATGTATATCTTCAATTTTACATGAAAATATTTATAATTCCACTTTCAATCAACTAAGAATTATTTTTATGCCTACCATTTTTCTGTATAATTTTCCATGATAATCTTCAATTATAACATGGTTTTCTATATATTTCTTTAATTTTATCAGAAATAATTTCCAAATAAATCTTCAACTATCAGAAAATGTTTATAATTAAATCAACTTAGTAATACTTTTATGCCTACCTTGATTATATCTATATAAAATTTTCCATGATAATCTTCCTTTTTAACATGTTTTCCTACATTTTTCTACAATTTTACCACAAATATTTTCCATGTAAACCTTCAATTCTATCATAAAATGTTTCTACTTCCCTTTTCAATTGATTTAGCAATGTTTTTATGTCTACCATTTTACTCTTTAATTCTCCATGAAAATTGTCAATTTTAACCTGTTTATCTCTTCTATTTTGTCAGAAATGTTTTCTATGTAAATCTTCAATTTTATCATAAAATGCTTAACTTCCTTTTTCAATAAAAGAACATGCTTTTCAAAAAAAGAAAGAAAAAGAAAGGAAGGAAGATATTTGGCGAATGTATTGGACTAGAAAACAAATCATACTGGGTTAGATGACCCAGACACAGGAACATAAATATGGTATGTATTCACAAACAAGGGGATATATAAAACTTAGGAAATGATTACACTATAATCTATAAACACAGATAGGTTACTTAAAAAGTCAGGGTCCTGGGAGGGGGTATCTCCCTAGGAAAGGGAAATGGAATAGCTTTGACAGGTGGACTCAGAATGAGTGGGAATTGGTGTAGTAAGAACCACCTTCAATAAAAAGTTCTTTAAATTGTTTGGAAATATGCTAGATATTATATAACCTCTATAATAGATTTATAGAAAGAAGTGTCAGATTCAAATGTCACAGTATATGAAATCCTTGCTTTCTATAATGTTGTCATTAAAAAGAATCATTCTAATAAAGTTCTCTAACATTGCATAATAAATTGCACTATTCATCTTCATGTAAACTGCTGTATTAAAAGTACCAAGGCTTTAACAGTTACATAATTAAAGCACATTGTTTAGAGGCTATGAAAATAAAACTACTCACACACTGGCTCAGTAGAATAGTAACCTCCACAACAGAAACTTGAACATCCCTGTTTCTTTGTAGGAATGGAGACTTTCAAAGGGAACATTTTAAGCTATTTTTGTCTGTTTGTTTGTTTTTTGTTCCTAAGGAGAAGCATTAGAGATTACACAGTAAGTCTGTATTCACATATAATGAATTCAAGTCCATTGTGGCGGATTTTCAAGGCTAAATCCTCTGCTCAAGGAAAACTATTTTACTTTAATCTGTTTCAAATTTAGAATCTAAATGCATAATTAAATTTTCTCAATGTGAGCAATGTATAGCACATATTATGGGTATCACTATTGAGTGTCACGAGTGTCATGAGTGCAATTATTCATTTTATAATACTATGATCGTGTCTGAAGTTGTCTGTGTCCTCTCACACAGTCAACATGTGGCAAGGCATATGGATTTAAACACTGACAGGAACAAACAGCATTAGGAAGCCTGATATGTTAACAAGATCTGTCAAAAGATCTCCTAACACTCAGGTGTAATATAAGTCATTGTTCATATCTGAAAACAAATAAAATGTAAGACATGAAAACTTAACAAATCACACAATAACTATTATATTTTTGTTAATTGTTGGTCCACATGGTCAATCAAACTATATATCCTGATCATCTTATTGCAAAACAATTTACTCTACTAAAAATATATTTTAAACAATTTTTCTAAGCTTCAAAATAGTCTATGAAGTTATATGGCAAATTTATTTGCATATAAGGAAGGTACTCTCAGTTTTACAATATTGTTCATGTAACTACTGTGAATAGAAAGTAGATTAAATGAAGAATCTGTTAACTATCTTTCTTTTGCTAGACAGTGGAGGCACACGCCCTTAATACCAGCACTTGGGAGGCAGAGGAAGGCAGATTTCTTTTCTTTTATTTCTTTTTTTATTTTTTGATTTTTTTCCTATATTCTTTGTTTACATTCCGAAGGCTTTCCCCTTTCCCAGTTTCCTCTTCACCCTATGTCCCATATGTCCTCTTCCCCCCCCCCCCCCGCCTATTACCCCATCACCCTACCCCTACCCCCCCCACCTTCCTTCTGTTCTGGTACTCTCCTAAGAAACTGGATTCAGTCTTTTCAGGACCAGGATCCTCCCCTTCCTTCTTCTTGAGAATCTTTTCATTTGCTAATTATGCCTTGAGTATTCAGAGCTTCTGGGCTCATTAATATCCACTTATCAGTGATTGCATTTCATGTGTATTCTTTTGTGATTGGGTTAACTCACTTAGGATGATATTTTCCAGATCCAACCATTTGCCTACAAATTGCATGAATTCATTATTTTTAATTGCTGAGTAGTATTCTATTGTATAAATATACCACATTTTCTGTATCCATTCCTTCTTTGAGGGACATCTGGGCTCATCCAACTTCTGGCTATTATAAATTAGGCTGCTATGAACATAGTGGAGCATGTGTCTTTATTGTATGCAGAGGAATCCTCTGGGTATATGACCAGGAGTGGTATGCCAGGGTCCTCTGGAAGTGTCATGCCCAATTTTCTGAGGAACCGCCAGACTGATTTCCAGAGCAGTTGTACCATCTTGCAATCCCACCAACAGTGGAGGAGTGTTCCACTTTCTCCACATCCTCGCCAGCACCTGCTGTCTCCTGAATTTTTAATCTTAGCCATCCTGACTGGTGTGACCTAGAATCTCAGGGTTGTTTTGATTTGCATTTCCCTGATGACTAATGATGTTTAACATCTCTTAAGGTGCTTCTTAGCCATCCGAATTTCTTCTGGTGAAAATTCTTTGTATATACAAAGAACTCAAGAAGTTAGACCTCAAAGAACCAAATAACCCTATCAAAAATGGGGTGCAGGCATATTTCTGAGTTCAAGGCCAGCCTGTTCTACAGAGTGTGTTCTAGGACACCCAGAGCTACACAGAGAAACCCTGTTTCAAAAATAAAAAAAAAATAAAATTAAATTAAATTAAAAAAAACCTATGTTTCTTTTATAATCATTTGTACATCTTTTCTCACAGTGTTAATTAGCCTTTAAGTGAATCACAAACATAAAATATGCATTATCTAATTCAATAAAGTATTGTTATATGTAATATTTCATAATAAAATCTTAAAATAGAATGTCATATAAAACTTACCATCATATTTTTATTGTATGTAGTGTAAAATATGTATGTATGTAGTGAGTGTATAGGGTGGTGAAGGTAATAAAATCCTATGGTGCATTGGTAGAAGTATGAGAAAAAAATTTCAGGTAACTGAACCTAATCAAAAAAGAACACACACGGTATGCACTCCCTGAAAAGTGGATATTAGCCTGAAAGATCAGAATATCCAACATATAATTCTCAGATCACATAAAGCTCAAGAAGAAGGAAGATTCCCAAGAAAAAGGAAGGAGAGGACCCTGGTCTAGAAAGGACTAAATCCAGTTTTGTAGGAGAGTACCAGAACAGAGAAATGGTGGTGGTGGTGGGGGTGATTGGGGAATCGGCGGGAGGTGGGGGGTGGGAAGAGGAGTTATGGGACATATGGTGAGGGGGGAACTGGGAAAGGGAAAAGCCTTTGGAATGTAAACAAAGAATATAGAAAATTTAAAAAGGAGAAAAAAAAGAAGGAAGACAAAAGTGTGAATACTTTGGTCCTTCTTAGAAGGAGGAACAATATACACACAGTACAGATGTACAGAAACAAAGTGTGGAGCAGAGAATGAGGAAAGGCAATTTAGAGACTGCCCCACCTGGGATTCCATCTCATACACACTCACCAAACCCAGATACTGTTGTGGATGCCAAGAAGTGCTCATTGACAGGAGCCTGATATAACTGTCTCCTGCCAAATCTTGCCAGTGAATGCCAAATACAGAGTGGGATGCTCTTAGTCAACATGGTATTGAGCACAGGCTTCCCAATGGAGGAGCTGGAGAAAGGACCCAAGGAGCTGAAGGGCCTTTTAGCCCCATAGAAGGAACACCAATATGAACCAACCGGTACCCCGAGAGTTCCCAGGGACTTAATCACCAACCAAAGAGTATACATGGAATGCCTCATGGCTCCAGCAGCATGTATAAGCAGGGGATGGTTTTGTCAGACATCAAAGAGAGTAGAGATACTTGGACCTGTGAAGGCTCTTGCCCTAGTGTAGGAATCCCCGGATAGGGTAGGGAAGTGGGAGTGGGTATGTTAGTGGTCAGGGGTAGGAGGGAAGTGATAGGGGTTTTTTGGAGGGGAAAGGAGGAAACAGGATAACATTTGAAATGTAAATAAAGAAAATAATAAAAAAAGAAGCTGAGGCAAAGGATTGTTGAAAATTTTAGTACAGCCTTGTAAAATATTAAGAAACTATCATAAAAGCAAAAGCAAAAATCAATAAAACAAAGATAAAAGGCTACTTGTCAGTACCTACTCCTCAAAGTCAAGTATTTCCCTGTCATACAAGAGGAACTTTATGAACATTCTTATCTACTACTGACTTTAGGTTTATAGGGTTTTAGAAATAATGTTCAAATATTCTTGAGGAAAGTTAAACAAATATTAACTCTTATTTTTTAAAAAATTTTCTTAATATGCATTTTCCTGTGAAAATTTGTGGGTCTAGAAATCAAGACCACTTTTTCTTTATTTTATATATTTTCATTGGTTAATTTATTTATTTACATTTCAAATGTTATCCCCCTTCCAGTTATCCCCTCTTCAAAGCCCCTATCCCCTCCCCCTCCCCATGGATATATGAGGGGGTTCCCCCACCCACCCACCCACACTGCCTCACCTCCTTAGTATTCCCCTACACTGGAACATGAACCCTCCCTCCGCTGGAACAAGGGTCTCCCCTCTCATTGATAGATTGTGTAACTTTTTACATTTTTTTTTTTTGTTATTTTTATTTTCTATATTCTATGTTTACATTTCAAAGGCTTTCCCCTTTCCCAGTTCCCACCCACCATAGTTCCCATAGTTCTTCTCCCCCCCAACTATTCCCCAATCATTCCCCCTCCCCCCTCGGTTTCTTTACTAAACTGGATGCAATCTTTACATGCCCAGGGTCCTCTCCTTTCTTCTTCTTGGGAATCATTTGACTTGCTATTTGTGTCTTGAGTATTTAGTGCTTCTGGGCTCATTAATATCCACTTAAAAATATGGAACGCTTCACGAATTTGCGTGTCATCCTTGCGCAGGGGCCATGCTAATCTTCTCTGTATCGTTCCAATTTTAGTATATGTGCTGCCGAAGCGAGCACAACTTTTTACATTTTTAAAGATTGTGTCACATTGTAATTGATCTTAAAATGAAGTATCCTGTTTTCTAAAGATATGAGTTAATTTACAGTAACAGTTGTAGCTTACAGAGTGTGACATAATTCTTCTGATTTTATTAGTATTTTATTTATTTATTTATTATAATTTATCACTTTAAAATAGAAATGTATTTACATTATATCAGTAAAACAATATTTGCTGCCTTGACAAATAAAATTATTACAATAAACTTTAGGAATAAATAGTTCATGTGTAAGGATAGACCTTTCCTCAGGGTAATAAGGTAGAAGGTGATTGAGCACAATATGGATTATTCTCACCTGACTTCCACACATTCTCACACACATACACACTTCCTTACACATGTATGCATATTTTAAACTTAATTCATACACATAAAGAAATAAAGTCAATCTAAACTACTGCATTTTTTTTTAGCTATTATCTATTATTTGATTAAAAGGCCAAATCTTGAAGTATTTCTATCATGTTCAAAGTTTTTTTTCCAACTCATTGTCAACCACTGGGCAGAATACCAGGAATATGTTCATCATTTCAATCACTCATATCACATTCTATAATAAGATACAGCATTTATCTATTAAATTCAACATCTTAGAAATTCAATCTTAAATCTATTTTGTTCTTTTCCACCGATGAATGACAGAAAAATTGCTCCATTTCCTGATATAAAGTTCATTGCAAATAGTCAGAGGATCCATTTCTAGAATTGTCAAGCTGATGCATCAGTTCTTTTCCTTTATTTCTTAATTACTTATTCTTTCTATAGTTCTGGAATGTGTCCTTAAATATCCATACAAAGACCTATAAGCTTCTTTTTATGAATGTCATATGATTACAGTCTTTAAGATTCTGAAGTATAGTGTCTAGGTTTGGTAACTATATATGAGATGGTTTTTCCTTTGTCTCTGCTCCACACTTTGTCTCTGTATCTCCTCCAATGGGTATTTTGTTCCCCCTTCTAAGAAGGACCAATATTTGGTCTTTCTTCTTGAACTTCAGGTCATCTGTGAATTGTATCTTGGTTATTATGAGCTTTTGAGCTAATATCCACTTATTAGTGATTGCATACTATGTGTGTTATTTTGTGATTGGGTTACCTCACTCAGGATGATATTTTCTAGTTACAACCATATATATATAGCAGAGGATGGCCTTGTTGGACAACAGTGTGAGGAGAGGCCCTTGGTCCTATGAAGGTTTGATGCCTGATTATGAATGAAGAAGGAAGGGACACTGGAACATGAGGATCAAAGGGGAAGAAGCAGCAATAAAAGAGGTGAGAGGGTAATATGAGGGATAATACGAAAATCTACAGTAGCATTAGGGAAAAAAAATCAAATACCACTGTTCCACTAAAGGAATGTAGAAATAAAATGACTCCTAAGGACATTCTTCTATAATTATAGACTAGTGTCTCATTTACCCATTAGCGAATCTCCTTCCAGCTGCAGATGGGAACAAATAGAGAGCCACGCAACTGGACAATGTAGAGAGAGCAATGCACCTTGGAATGTTCATTCCTAAATGGGCTGTCTTCATAAAATCCCTTCGTTAAGGTCTTAGGGAACATGGCAGAAAATGAGGTGAAAAATTTTAAGAGCCATATAAAATGGAACATACCATGTACTCAAAGTCCTTTACACAATCTGGATTGAAACAGACATGAATTCATGAAGATCTTTCATCATCCACAGGACATGAATATCTATACCAGATGTCATCCCAGTGAAGACAGCAGAATTGGACAGAAGCCCATACACTAACCTAAAAGCTTCTTTCATGGATAACTACTTGTAAATGAAAAAAATAATGTTTTTCAATGGCATCTCACTGGGAATAACAAGATGTTTTTAAATTTTCTTTATAAAATTTCATACACCATTTCATACAATACATTAGAGAAACTGACCCACCTGGGGATCCATCCCATATACATTCATCAAATCCAGACACTACTGTTGATGCCAAGAAGTGCTTGCTGACAGGAGCCTGATACAGCTGTGTCCTGAGAGGCTATACCAGAGCATGAAAAATACAGAGGTGGATGCTCACAGCCAACCATTGGACTTAGCTTGGGGTCCCGAATGAAGGAGTTAGAGAAAGGACTGAATGAGCTGAAGGGGTTTGCAACCTCATAGGAAGAACAACAACATCAACCAATCAGACCCCTCAGATTTCCCAGGTACTAAACCATCAACCAAAAAAGTATTAGTATTGCTGTTATATTCTCAAGTTCTGGAATGAAAATAAGAGCAATGTCAATAGCAAACTGGGGAGGTGTGAAAAACACATTATTCTATAGGTTAAATTAAGAACTATTTCTATTGACTTTAGCCACAAGTTCTTGGCCCTGACATTGGAAATTAGAGGGAATTAACAATAGATTCTTTTGAAAATGGGATGTAGTCATAAATTTTTGCAACCTACTTTTAATAAATATTCAACATATCCTCTTGTTCATCACCATCAGATACAGTAGAAGAGAAAAGTTATTAGAATATGGGGAAGTGGATCTGTTTAGCAATAATTCTTTGGGGGCAAGCTCAATCTTCTTTGTCAGCAGTTTAGTCCTGTAGCAAACAGCAAATATGAATCAGCAGCTTCAATCTAGTCTTCTCTTGGGAGGCAGACACAACACATGAATACGGAGCTGTAGTTAAATCCTGAAAAACCACAAGGCTTGTCAAGCAGCCTGAGGCAAGGCCACTGAAATGGCAAGCTGCTTCTGCAACCTCATGAGCAGTTCTTTGGTGAGGCTCTCTCAATGTCAGCATCACCATGAGTAGAACTAAAGAAAACTATGTAAGTAGAACCTATACAAGCCTGTTGTTAGCAAAAAATAGTGAGGCAGAGCAAGCAAAATCAATGCTCCTCTCCCACTCGGTGGGGATATATTTATAATCCTTTATCACACATCGTTTCATGTGTCCACTATAGCAAAACAGCCTTTCACCTGTGTCTGCTTCAGGAATACATGATTTCACATGTCTGCTTTAATAAGGCTTTCTTTCATCTGTGTACCCAAGCAAAATACCATTTGATATAATTGACTTTCCAACAAACCAGAAGTTTCCACTTCAAGGTGATATGAAGACCTACTCCATATAGCTTCCTATAATATATAAATATATAAATTTATTGATTTATATATCAGGACAATAGTGCCACTACTAGAAAACAGAGACTTTCAAACAGAAAGTCTAGTGACAGGAATGGGTTACAATTCTTGAAGTTGTAGTCCTGTTAAGTCTGATATATTCCCAAGTTTTACTTGCTATCTTTTTTATGCCTTATTATATGATTATATAGGAAATTGCTTAGGTTCAGGATGCTTATACTATAAATATGAGAAAGCATAAAGTGTTTTCTTGAAATCTTCTGAGTACAAAATTTGATTTGATGTTGAAAATGCATTCTCTTGTTTAGAATTTAAAAGCAAACAAAAGGAAAACAGTATGTAGCATAAAAATTAAGCAAAAGTTTAATGATTTGTGTTATTGGCTTAACCACAAGAATATGTTTGCTTAGAAAAATATCTTTGTCAGAGCAATGAACATAAAGGATGTGTGTTATACAAATAAATCAACTTTGCTTTATACGTTATAAAGAATGGGGGAAATTGCAAATTTCTACTGAACGAATAAAGCACTATGTAAATATCTAATTCATGCATTGAATTAAATTGAGAGTATTTTCATATAAAATTCTACTACATTGTTTATAGTCTTAATTCATCTTCCTAATTACTACTAACATTAAATGCTAAAATATGTATTCATGTTGCAAATTGAGCAATCAGTATATAATAAACTTTTGATGACATACTCTGGGGTGCAACACCACAATGTAAGTTGGTGAGCAGGACTCAACAAAAAAGAGGGAGCAATATAGTACCAGCATCTAATTTTCTGTATTGTAACTGGGGATGCTGAATAACATGCTTGCTGTCAAGTCCTCTCCACCACAATGAGCTCTATGGTCAAACAATCAAAGTAAGACATTCCTTTCTTTAAAAATATTAAAAATCCCAAAATAAATCTAAGCTAAGTAAGGAGAAAAGACACCACACACACACACACACACACACACACACACACACACAGACACATACACACACACAATATACATTTGCATATATGTATATATGTCCCGCGCTACCGTCTCGCCAGCAAGAACGATGCGGAACACTCAAGATCCTTCTGCAGCAAAGCTTTAATGCTCTTGAGAGGGAGAGCATAAGCCTACAGAGCAGAAACCCAAACACCCAGAAGCCCATCCCTTACATAGGCTGCAACCCCTGCCTTGGACGTGTCATCCCCTGATTGGCTGCAGCTCGGGAGAGGCGGAGACCAAGGGATGGTAAACTACCCAGCACCTGCGCACTGACTTGTTTACTTCAAGCCGGCAGGATGTTTGCGCTGGCAGGATGTTTATGCCGTCGGCTCCCCACATATATATAAATTATTATCTTATATCTGCTATAATATTGAATCAGAGGCGGGAAAGAATACCTCACTTAAACTTAGGTTGTAAAATTTGATTACAAGGTATATCCTAGGCAAGGAACATTGGTTGTTACTTAATTTTCTTAAAGCAGTAAAAAAATGTACACAATACAGAAGATAATATCAGCCTTATACACTAAGTGCCCTAAAGCAATGTTATTGACATTGGCTGTGCATTCCAGCAAAACTTATAGTCTCATAGAATATCAGATATTTCCAAGATCTTTCTTTTTTTCATTGTTTTTATTGCATGTATTCTTTATTTACATTTCAAATGTTATTCCCTTTCCTGGTTTCCCTGCCTCCTCCCAGAAAACCTCTAAACCATCCTCCCTCCCCCTCCCCTCCTGCTTCAATGAGGATGTTCCTCCATCCAATGGACGCCCAGCTACCCTCCCTTAATTTCCATACTCAGGGGCATCTATCAAGCCTTCAGATGACCATGAACATCTACTCCCATTGATGCATAAACCATTCCTCTGCTGCAAATGCAGCTGGAGCCTTGTGTACTCCTTGTTTGATGGCGTAGGCCCTGAGAGCTCTGGGGGGTTTGTTTGGTTGATATTTTTGTTCTTCCTATGAGGTTGCAAACCCATTCATCTCCTTTAGTGGTTTCTCTAACTCCTGCACTGGGGGCCCCACACCCAATCCAATGCTTGACTGCTGGCATCTGCCTCTGTATTTGGCTCTGGCAGGACCTCTCAGGAGACAGTCTTATCAGGCTCTTTTGGGCAAGCTTTTCTTGGCATCCACAATAGTGCCGTGGTTTTGGTGACTTAATAGGATGAATCCCCAGGTAGGACAGTCTCTGGATAGACTTTCCTTGATTCTCTGTTCTATACTTTATCTCCATAATTGCTCCTGTGAGTATTTTGATACCTTTCACAGAAGAACTGAAGTACCCACACTTTGGTCTTCCTTCTTGAGCTTCATGTGGTCTGTGAATTGCATCTTGTTTATTCTGAGCTTTTAGGCTAATATTCACTTAACATGTGTCTTCTTTTGTGATTGGGTTACCTCCTCACTCAGGGTGATATTTTTCTAGTTCCATCCATTTGCTTAAAAGTTTCATGAATTCATTGGTTTTAATAGCTGAGTAGTACCCACTGTGTAAATATACCACAATTTCTGTATCCATTCCTCTGTTGAAGGACATTTGGCTTCTTTCCAGCTTCTGGCTATTATCTATAAGGCTGCTATGAACATAGTGGAGCATGTGTCCTAATTACATGATGGAGCATCTTATGGGTATATGCCCAGGAGTGGTATAGCTGGGTCCTCAGGTAGTACAATGTCTAATTTTCTGAGGAACTGCCAAACTGATTTCCAGAGTGGTGATTTCCAGCAATGAAGGAGTGCTCCACTTTCTCCACATCTTTGCCAGCATCTACTGTCACCCGAATTTTTTATTTTAGCCATTCTGACTGGTGTGAGATAGAATCTCAGGATTGTTTTGATTTCAATTTCCCTGATAACTAAGGATGTTGAACATTTCTTTAGGGGCTTCTCTGGCATTAGATATTCATCAGTGGAAAATTATTTGCTTAGCTCTCTACCCCATTTTTAACAGGGTTTTTTGATTCTCCAGAGTCTAACTTCTTGAATTCTTTGTATATAATGGATATTAGCCCTGTTGGTTGCCATTTAATCCTATTTATAATGTCTTTTGCCTTATAGCTTTTTAATTTTATGAGGTCCCATTTGTTAATTTTTGATCTTAGAGCATAAGCCTTTGGTGTTCTGTTCAGAAAATGTACCCCTGTGCCCATGTGTTCAAGATTCTTCCCTACTTTCTCCTCTATAATCTTCAGGGTATCTGGTTTTACGTGGATGTCCTTGATCCACTTGGACTTGAGCTTTGCACAAGGAGATTAGAATAGGTCAACTTGCATTTTACTACATGCTGACCTCCAGTTGATCCAGCAATATTTGTTTAAAATGTTGTCCTTTTTCCACTGGATGTTTTTAGTTTCTTTAGTAAATATTGAATGACCATAGGAGTGTGAGTTCATTTCTGGGTCTTCAATTCTATTGAATTGATCTTCTTGCCTGACTCTGTACCAACACCATATAGATTTTTTCACTATTGCTCTGTAGTAGAACTTGAGGTCAGGGAGGGTGATTCCCTCAGAAGTTCTTTTGTTGTTGAGAATACTTTTTGCTATCCTGGGGTTTTTTGTTATTCCAAATGAATCTGAAGATTGTTCTTTCTAGCTCTATGAAGAATTGATTTGGAATTTTGATGGGGATTGCATTGAATTAGTAGATTGCTTTCAGCAAGATGGCCATTTTTACTATATTAATCCTGTCAACCCATGAGCATGGGAGATCGTTGAAGCTTTTAATATCTTTTTTTTTTTTTAATTTCTTTCTGCAGAGGCTTGGCGTTCTTGTCATACAGATCTTTCACTTGCATGGGTAGAGTCACTCCAAGGTAGGTAATACTATTTGTGACTATTGTGAAGGGTACCATTTCCCTAATTTCTCTCTCAGCCTGTTTATCCTTTGTGTAGAGGAAGGCTACTGATTTGTTTGAGTTTATTTTATATCCAGCAGCTGTGCTGAAGTTGTTTATCAGCTTTAGGAGTTCTCTGGAAGAATTTTTGATGTCACATAAGTATACAATCATATCTTCTGTAAATAAGGATATTCTTCCTTTTCAATTTGTATCCTGTTGACCTCTTTTTGTTGTCTAATTGCTCTAGATAGAACTTTAAGTACTATATTGAATAGATAGGGAGAGAGTGGGCAGCCTTGTCTAGTCCTTGATTTTAGTGGGATTGCTTCAAGTTTCTCTTCATTTATTTTGATGTTGGCTTCTGGATTGCTGCATAGTGCTTTTACTATACTTAGGTATGGGCCTTTAATTTCTGATCTTTTAAGAACTTTAGTATGAAAGGATGCTAAATATTGATTGTCAAATGCTTTTTAAACATCTAATGAAATGATCAATGTGGTTTTTGTTCTTTGAGTTTGTTTATATAGTAGATTGCATTGATGGATTTCCATATATTGAACCATTCCTTCATACCTGGTATGAAGCCTACTTGATTATGGTGAATGATCATTTTGATGTATTCTTGGTATTTTTACATCAATATTCATAAGGGATATTGGTCTGAAATTTTCTTATTGTTTGGTCTTTTTTGTTTAGATATTAGCACAATTGTGGCCTCACAGAACAAATTGGGTAGTGTTTCCTCAGTTTCTATTTTGTGGAATAGTTTGAATATTATTGGTATTATATCTTCTTTGATGATCTGATAGAATTTTCCACTAAACCCATTTGGTCCTGTGCTTTTTTTTTTTTTTTTTTTTTTTTTTTGGTTGGGAGACTGTTAATGACTGCATGACTGCTTCTATTTCCTCAGATGTTGTGGGAATATTTAAATGGTTTATCTGTTCCTGATTTAACTTTGGCACCTGGTATGTGTCTAGAAAATTGTCCATTTCATTCAGATTTTCCAATTTTGTTGAGTCTAAGTTTCTATAGTAGGATCTCTCAATTTTTCGAATTTCCACAGTTTATGTTGTTATGTCTTCCTTTTCATTTCTGATTTTATTAATTTGGGTACTGTCTCTGTGCCCTCTGGTTAGTCTGGCTAAAGGTTTATCTGTCTTGTTGATTTTCTCAAAGAAGCAGCTCCTGGTTTTGTTGATTCTCTGTATAGTTCTTTTTGTTTCTATTTGGCTGATTTCAACCCTGAGTTTGTTTATTTTCTGCCATCTACTCGTCTTGGGTGTATTTTCTTCTGTTTTGCTCCAGAGCTTTCAGGTGTGCTGTCAAGCTGCTAATGTTAGATCTTTCAAGTTTCATTTTAGAACTATGAGTTTTGCTCTTAGGACGCTTTCATTGTGTCCCATAGTTTTTGTATGATGTGCCTTCATTTTCATTAAATTCTAAAAAGTCTTTAACTTCTTTATTTCTTCCTTGACCAAGTTATCATTGAGTAGAGTGTTGTTCCGCTTCCATGTGTATGTATGTTTTTGTTGGAATTTAATACTAGCCTTAGACTGTGATGATCTGATAGGGTGTATGGAATTATTTCAATATTCCTATATCTATTGAGGTCTGTTTTGTGACCAATTATTTAGTCAACTTAGAAGATATCATGATGTGCTGAGAAGAAGGTAAATTCTTTTGCTTTAGGATGAAATGTTCTATAAATATCTGTTATATCCATTTAGTTCATAACTTCTGCTAGTGTCACTGTGTCTCTGTTCATTTTCTGTTTCCATGATTTGCCTATTGAGTGGGGTGTCAAAGTCCTCCACTGTTATTGTGTTGGATGTGATGTGTGCTTTGAGCTTCAGTGAAGTTTCTTTTATGAATATTGTTGTCATTACATTTGGAGCATAGGTGTTCAGAATTGAGAGTTCATCTTGGTAGATTTTTTCCTTTGAATTATGAAGTGTCCTTCCTTATCTTTTGGTTGAAAATCTATTTTATCTGATATAAAAATGGCTACTCCAGCTTGTTTCTTGGGACCATTTTCTTGGAAAATTGTCTTCCAACATTTTAGTCTGAGGTAGTGACTGTCTTTTTCACTGAGGTGGGTTTCTTGTATGCAGCAAAATTTTGGGTCCTATTTAAATGTCCAGTCTGTTAGTCTATATCATTTTATTGGAGAATTGAGTTCATTGATATTAAGAGATATTAATAAAAGTGATAGTTACTTCCTGTTATTTTTGTTGTTAGAGGTGGAATTATGTTTGTGTGGCTATTTCATTTTGGGTTTGTTGAAACATTACCTTCATGCTTTATCTAGGGTGTAGTTTCCCTCCTTGTGTTGGTATTTTCCACCTATTATCCTTTGTAAAGCTGGGTTTCTGAAAAGATATTGTGTAAATTTGGTTATGTCATGGTATATCTTGTTTTCTCTGTGTATGTTAATTAAGAGATTTGCTGGGTATAGAAGCCTGGGCTGGCATTTATGTTCTCTTAGTGTTTGTATGACATCTGTCCAGGATCTTCTTGCTTTCATAGTTTCTGGTGAGAAGTATGGTGTAATTCTGATAGGTCTGCCTTTATATGTAACTTGACCTTTTCCCCTTACTGCTTTCAATATTCATTCTTTTTAATATTTGTTCTCTGGCGGGAGAGAGGGAGGGTTCTTACAAACTGCTCTGAGTCCAGCGGGATCTCTGGGATGGATCAAGATATGGTGTCTTAACTAGAGCAGACAAGCCAAAAAGTCTGCCCCAGCAGAAAACATTTCCATGATATTCCATCACCATATGTACCTTCTTCCTAAATTAAATAGCAAAATGTAAACATGAAAAAATAGTTCTGTTGTTTTCTACTGAGAGGCAAAAAATGAGTGTATCCAGAAGACAAGCAAGGTGAGAAGGACCTGGTAGGACTAAGGGAGGGGAAAAACAATCAGGATATATTGTGTGAGAAAATAATCAATTTCCAATGAAATAGATTATCTTCTAGGACAGAACTTAAATGTAATAAGTTTGTGTCCTTCTAAGGCATCAATCCCTCTTTTACTCCAGTGAATAGATCCTTTAGGACATTCGTTATTGTAGTTTGGGAGGTTTACAGATGAATAAGGTTCATGAATATTTTATCCTGTGGTATCATGTACCTTACTTGCCAGCACTATGGTAGTTATCCATATTGAAGAAGCTTGTCAGTATTTTGTATCCATTTATACAAATCAAGCATGTGATGTTATATTACCATCTGCGTCTTATTCTCAAGTTCTGGAGTGAAATGAAGAGCAATGTGATTAGCCAGTAAAGCTTGGGAATATATTAGATTTAAAAGGACTACAACTTCAAGAAAGGTAATCCATTTCTGTGTGTACAGTTTCAATTTGAAAGACTCTGATGTCTATTAGAGGTATTATTGCTCAATTATTATGTTAATCAATTAATATTACTTTCTAATTATATTAAAGAAAGCTAGTAATTGGTCTCCATATCAACTTTTCAAATGGTCTTTATCATTAATTCTAATTTCTAATATCAGGGCCAGGTTAATTTGAACCTACAGACTAATGTATTTTCAACCTCCTCCACCCCCAAATCTTCTTATTTTAATAGATGATGAATACATGATGAACAGAGATTCACAACTGGTTACGATACATAGAGAGACCATGGAATGGTTATCTACCCTAAAGGAGAGATCTTGGCATTCTCTAATTTTCAAGCCTCAGGGATCATTGAGAAAGAGAGAGCATAAATAATATAATAACCCAAAGTGTTAACTAAAAAATGGAGTAATGTCTTGACACAACAGGGAATTTTATCATGTGAACTCAGCATAGTTGTGGCAACAAACAAAACCAATGTAGCAGCTCAAACCAGAAAAAAAAAAAAAACTCAATATGGTGATTTGTGTTGAGCATGAAATCTTACCTTGTGCTGAAGAGCTATTGTTAATTGATAGCTTCCAGGGCAGAAAAATGTTATTTTCCTTGTATGAATATTTCTAGGTTGGTTTACCATGCTTAGGTGGAAGGATACATACCCTTGTATATCTGTGGAGGAATGCTTATCTAGAAACAAGGCCTCTCTGGAACAGTATCACATCCAAAGATGTTTTAGGTCTGTTTAATCTGGATGGAATGCTAGCATGCTCTGGAATATGATACAGTGTGTTTGTAATACTGACACTCTCTTAGTATATACCTGTTATGTCAAATAATGAAAGTAGATGGAAGAAGCCATATTTGAAAGTGAGGTCTAGTTGAGTAGCATACAAGGAGGAAAATCTGACAAAGATTTCACAGAATGAGTCAGAGAGAAAAAGAGAGGGAGGGGTAGTGCAGGGGGGGCAATGCAGAATGAGCTACAAAATGAGAAGGAGCCAGAATAATATAAGAGTTAGTTTGAGGCCAGGCAGAGCAGTTCAGTCAGACCTGAGGGAATCCAGATTGAATCAGTCATCTTGGAGAGGAGTTTGAGCTATAACAGCTGAGTCGATCCCACCAGAGTCCAGAAAGAACTGGAAAGGCTGAGCTTATTCAGCAGTGAGCCTCTGAGATGACAACTATATCAGGTTAATAACAGTTACATTTACATATATGAATAACCAAAATTTTATTTGATGAGTTTAAAAAGCAAAAAATGACTGAAAGAACACAACGATAGTAGGAAGAGAAAGAGGTAAACAGTGGACCTGTGGGAACCTGAAGAAGAGAATGTACTCAAATGTTAATTAGATTATTTTATAAAATGGAACAGAAAATGGTCAATGCCCTTATAGCCCAAATGTTGTAGCTAGGCTTTGTAATAGTGAAATATGATTCTGACCTTGAAATTATTTCTAGTCATAATGGAAAAGAAATAAATCAGTTAGAAAGATCAACACTAAATGTGAGGAAGGCTATTGCATGGGTTTTGAACTACATAAAAATGGGGAAAGCATGCTGAGCTACCACAATAGTGGTTTTCTTATACCTACTACAGATGCAGCCCCATATTCCAGATCCTTTTTTCTATATCTAGACAGAATTTATTTCTTCTTCTTATTTTCTACATTCTTTGTTTACATTCCAAATGACTTACCCTTTCCTGGTTTCCCCCTCCCCATAAGTCCTATAAGCCCTCTTCCCTCTGCCCATTCCCCAATCAAACCCCTCCCACTTATCTGTCATGGTAATCCCCTGCATTGCTGCATAAAGCTTTTCCAGGACCAGGACCCTATCCTTCCTTCTTCTTGGGAATCATTTGATATGTTAATTGTGTCTCGGGTATTCAGAGCTTCAGGGCTAATATCCACTTATGAGTGATTGCATTCCATGTGTGTTCTTTTGTGATTGGGGTAACTCACTTAGGATGATATTTTCCAGTTCCAACCATTTGCCTAAATATTTCATGAATTCATTGTTTTTAGTATTGATAACAAGAGCTATTTTTATAACAATGGAATACTGAGTAGTATTCCATTGTGTAAATATACCACATTTTCTGTATCCATTCCTCCATTGAGGGACACCTGGGTTCTTTCCAGCTTCTGGCTATTATAAATAAGGCTGCTATGGAAACAGTGGAGTATGCGTCCTTATTGCATGCTGGGGAGTCCTCTGGGTATATGCCCAGGAATGGTATAACAGAGTCCTCTGGAAGTGTAATGCCCAATTTTCTAAGGAAACCACCAGACTGATTTCCAGAGTGGTTGTTCCAGCTTGCAACCCCACCAGCAGTGGAGTGTTCTTTTTTCTCTTCATCCTCACCAAACCCTGCTGTCTCCTGAGTTTTTAATTTTAGCCATTCTGACTGGTGTGAGGTGAAATCTCAGACTTGTATTTTATTTGCATTTCACTAAGGATTAATGATGCTGAACATCTGGAATAACAAAACAAACAAACAAACAAAAAAAAAAACAACTAAAACTATGGTCAACAGTAAAAGAACTTCTAGGGAATCAGTATCCAGGACCTCAAGCAGTACTACAGAACAATAGTGGTAAAAACTGCATGGTATTGGTACAGTGACTGGCAGGGAGATCCATGGAATAGAATTGAAGACCCAGAAATGAACCCATACACCAATGGTCACTTGATCTTCGACAAAGGATTTAAAACCATGCAATGAAAAAAAGATAGCCTTTTCAACAAATGGTGCTGGTTCAATTGGAGGTCAGCATTCAGAAGAATGCATATTGAACCATTCTTATCTCCTTGTACTAAGCTCAAGTCCAAGTGGATCAAGAACCTCCACATAAAATTAGATACACTGAAACTAATAGAAAAGAAACTTGGGAACACCCTTTAAGACTTGGGTACAGGGGAAACATTCCTGAACAGAACACCAATAGCTTATGCTTTAAGATCAAGAATTGACAAATGAGACCTCATAAAATTACAAAGTTTCTGTAAGGCAAAGGACACTGTCAAAAGGACACAAATTGGGAAAAGATCTTCACCAACCCTACATCTGACAGAGGGCTTATATCCAAGATATACAAAGAACTCAAGAAGGTAGATGTCAGAGAACCAAATATCCCACTCACTTCAACATCCTGCCAGGTCTACCCACTCCAATGAACCTCAAGTCTCTCACAGGTTATGTATATCTCTCAATGAGGGCAGACCAGAAAGTCCTCTGCTGTATGGATGTTAGGGACCTCAGACCAGAGAGTGTATGCTGCCTGGTTGGTAGCTCAGTGTCTAAGACATCTCTGAGAGGGTGGAGTGTCAGGGTAATTGAGACTGCTGCCCTCTGAGAGGCCATATAAGCAGCTGACCAAGAAAGGATATGGATATATCCAAGCAATGGTCTGAAATCAGAGACCCATATGGTTGAATTAGGGAAAGGCTGGAAGGAATTGAGGAGCATGACCCTATCAGAAGAGCAGCAGTCTCAACTAACCGGTATACAGCATCTTAATTGTTTTTCCTTTATTCCTCTCTGGTTCACAAACAGTTAACCAGTTTATCCAGAGAGATTTCAGGCTGATTCACCAGAGAAAGGAGCACCAACAATAAATCTGTCACTTACCCCCCTGCTGTTTTAGGGTAACCAGTTTCTGCCTTAGAGGAACTCAGAAAGTCAAGTTAGCTACCACAGCTAAGGGAGTTAGACTTAAAATGGGAAAATGTTTTATTATACAGCAACCCAAATATCTCCTAACAGGCCTTACCCACCTATTTTCTTCTACCCTCTGCTGCCCTAAGAACAAAGAACAAGAAAGAACAACTGCTGGAACTGGCAACCAGCAATAACAATACCTCAGTCCCTGATACCAACATCTGCATTAGTTAGGGTTTTATATGGCTGTGAAGAAACACCATTACCATGGCAACTCTTATAAAGAAAAGTATTTAATTGATGCTGGCTTACAGTTCAGAGGTTTAGTCCATTGTCAGTATCTTGGCACACAGGCAGACATGGTGCTGGAGAGGAACTGAGAGTTTGCCTAGTATTTTTCAAGGTTTTAGTTAGTTTTACTTAACTGGACCAGATCAGATACCATTGTTGTAACTACTGAATCTCTTTAACATGCTAATACACAGGTCTGTTAGTGATTAAAATCCTTTAGTAAAATCCTCCATGGAATGGTTATCAGTTAGTTATGTTTCTGATGCACTCAAGATTACATTCTAGATACACATTTCCATTTAACTACTTATATTTAAAACATGATCAGGTATTTAACGAATATATTAATTTACATCCAGCTTTCATGCAGTATTTTTATAGGTTCTAATCGACTAACAACTAATTGAAACTTGAGTGGTTACTTATATAATGTAAATGAAAAAGTTCAAAGAAGTTACCCATAATTCTTCATTACCATGAAAAATTTCAGATATGAGTAATAGCATATTTATAGGAGAGATTAGTAAATTGCTGATTTATAAGATCTTGACCTAGTAAAAAATAATATGTACTATCCTATACATGTATGAGATGTCATTTTGCACACAATTAAATTGCATAACTATTGTGTACTATTTTCAAAGCTTAAAATAGTAAGTCCATGTGTGTGTTCTATATTTATATATTTGGTTACATAGCTAACATTGGGGTCTTTTCCTAATCATGCATGAAGTATCAAAATATTTTCTCCCAACTCTCATAAGATTGCTGCCTTTTGTTTAGGTAACATGGACTTTCTTCAAGTAAAGAGAAACAAACTGCTGAAATCAACAAGTAAAATATTAACTTTTAACAAATATAGGCATGTTGCATTGACAATGTACTATTTAGATCCACTGCAGCAAGAAAAGAACTCTGTTGTTTATGAGAGACAGTAAATATTCAGTACAGTTTATTTCAGATAATGTAGAAAATTGTAAAATAATAGTCTCTGTGTTCTAACATTAATAAAAGTATTATTTTTACAATATTGATATCTATTTAAAATATAATCTACAGAGTGTTCTCCATTTAGTAAACTGAATAGAAACCATATTTCACAATATGTAAATTTGCATTTATGCTTTCTAAGAAAAAATAGTGAATGATGCTCAATAAATCAAGTTATTTCTGAAATTATGCTTTGATACCTCTTCTTTAATATAATAAAGTATCACAGTTGCTATGACTACCAAAACTCTGTGCCACTTTACTGTTTCTTCCCATAAATAACAAGAAGAATGAATTGAACTCAAGGGTTCTCAGCATATGCTAGATTCTGCTTTACGAAATCTGCTTCATTATCTGAACATTTTCTTCACTGGCTGATACAATAACCTCAACTAAAAGTATCTTCTAATGAATTCCTTACAGAAAATAAAATGTTTCCTTAATTTTTCTAAAAATAATTCCTCCTTTTTTGATTCAAAATAAAGACTCCATTATTTTATTTTTTTCTTAGTCTTACTTTTATGTAAACCTAGGCTAAGTCCACAGTTGTCATGTTTTACATAGTGAATTCACCACGAAAGTCATATTCCTAGAATGGTTATGTCATGAATTCCATTGGCAGTGACCATATCTTTTGTCTTTCTTGGTAGATTCCTCTATGTTAAACATCTGCTTGCCAAAATCACATACATATATCTGGCATCATATTGACCCAAAATATTGTGATGGTGATGTCACTTACAGCTGTTATAGATAACTTGAATCTGTTCACAAATCATACACTGGCATGGTCTTTCTACAATGAATAGATAATGTAGCTTTTCAATAGACACAACATATCAGTGGTTGTCAACTTCTGTATTGTAGACCCTTTATTTGGCAAACCTCTATCTCCAAAAATATTAAGATTACAATTCATAATGATAGGAAATTCTCAGTTATGAAGTAGCAAAGAAAACAACTTTAAAATTGTGTGTCATCACAACATGAGGAATTATACTAAGGGTCACAGCTGTAGGAAAGGTAAGAATCACTATCATACATGAATATTCATTCTTACCCCAGCTAAATGCAACATATTCTGCCTGTCTGAAGCTCTAGCATAGCTGTTGTTGTTGTTGTTGTTGTTGTTGTTGTTTGAAGGATTCTACCTAATTCTATATTACCCACGTTCTTACATATAAAAATGTTACTACTTTTGTTACTGAATTTTATCATAATTTGGCTCACTTTTCAATGTCCACATTACATCTTTTATTCTGCAGTCCAGTTTTTAAGAAATATTGGTTTGCCACACCACAAGGACACATACACTACTATGTTCATAGTATCCTTATTTGTAATAGCTACAAGCTGGAAACAACCCAGATGGCCCTCAACCGAAGGATGGATACAGAAAATGTGGTTCATCTATACAATGGAATGCTATTTATCTATTAAGAACTAAAACACCATGAGTTTTGCAGGCAAATTTATGGAACTAGAAAATATTATCCTAAGTGAGCTAACTCAGACCCAAAAGGATATGCATGATATGTTCTCACTGATAAGTATTAACTAAAATGTTCAGAAGACCAATGATACAACTCATAAACTATAGGAAGCTAAGCAAGAACGAACTTAGAACCAGAAACAAAATTATCATGGGAAGTCAAGGGAAAGTGGAACCTGGGTAGGAGAGGAGAGAGGGGAGGGGGAGAAGGCACAGGATGATGTATGGAGGGAAGACAAGAGAGAGAAGCCCAGAAGGTCAGGAGAATGAATGGAAATATGCAAATGACTAAGGCCAGTAGAAAGTTGCAGACACCAGGGGTGTGAGAGGCTACCAGGATTCAAGTGTGATGACATTAGCTAAAATGCCTAATATTGGGGAGATGGAACCTGAAGAGACTACCTCCAATAGGTAGACATGGCCCTCAGTTGAGGGAGGGGACCACCTTCCCATCTTCAACATTTTTGACCCAGAATTGTTCCAGTATAAAGGATAGAAAAATAAAGCAGAGACTGAAAGAACGGTCATCCAATTACCAGCTTAACTTGGGATCCCTCTCGTGTGTACACACCAAACACTGATACTATTTATAATGTCATGTTGGGCCTGCAGACAGGAGCCAGGCATGGTCCTCTGAGCAGCTTACTGAGACAAATACAGATGCTTATACCCAACCATCAGTTTGAGGTCCAGAAACCCTAAGGAAGAGTTTGGGGAGCTGGGTGGTGGTAGTGCACGCCTGTAATCCCAGCACTTGGGAGGCAGAGACAGGTGGATTTCTGCCTTCGAGGCCAGCCTGGTCTACAAAGTGAGTTCCAGGACAGCCAGGGCTATACAGAGAAACCCTGTCTCGGGGGAAAAAAGAGTTTGGGGAAAGACTGAAGGAGCTGAGGGGGGGGGATACAATCCCATAGGAACAATAACAATGTTAACTAACCGATACTCCTCAGAGTTCCCAGGAACTAAGCCCAAAACAAAGCAGAATACATGGGTTGTTTCCTGGCCCAGGGCACATGAGTATCAGGGAATGACTTGTATGGCATCTGAGGGACAGGAAGTGCTTAATCTTATGATAACTGGATGTCTCAGGGAAGAGGTAGGCTGGAAGGAGTGGAGGGATTGGTGGATGGGTGGAGGATCACCCTTTCAGAGGCAGGGGGAGCAGGAGGAATGTGATGATGAACTTACGGAGGGGAACCAGGAAGAGGGGCAAATTGTGGAATGTAAATAAATTTATAAAAGAAAAAAATGAATAGAAAAGAAATAGTGGCTTTTAATACATGTGCTACTTGTCCATAAGACCTATGACAATTTCTGAAAATTTATGATAGAAGTTTTAATCAATAGTATCTAAATTTCTACATCATAATATATTTTATTATTAACTAGATGAGACTTTTCTCAGGAATTTAGAGATTCAATCATTGCTCCTGTGCTATTAACTTATTTTTAGTTTCTGAAGTAATTGTTTATACTCTGAAATTTGACAACCTTGTTGTAGAAATCTCTCCTAATATGTTTCATAGAAATATACACCCATTTTATGCTCAGTAGCATATTCCATTGTTAAGTTTAACAAACTTTTGAATTTGAATATCACTTTTTAGGAAGGTTAGGACCCATGCAAAGAAATAAATGCTCTGGTGATCTTTAATTCACATTGAAGACCATGCTGAAAGTGGTGTACAGTTGTTTATGAATAAAAATGAGTACTAGTATTATTTTAGTATATATATATATATAGTAAAGCACACACATATATACATATATATATAAAGCTAAATATAGTAAATATACAGTAAACCACATATATTCAAATAAGTGTATCCAACAAATTTTACACTTATGGAAGCATATTTCAACAGGGAACTTTACTAGGATTAATTTCATACTCACCAATTTTCTATTTACCCAATGATTAATAAAACACAGACATTTGATCTACTATGAACACTGTTTCCCTCTCTCTGCACCAAAACAAACAAACAAACAAACCAAGCAACAATAATAACCAATATTGATTGATTAATATCAGGTCATGAGTTTTACCTTGTTTTCTTTAATAATGAATTTATGAGTTGCTATTAAGATGCATTTGTTACTTATTGCTATTAAGATGCATTTGTTACTTAAACATGTACTTATCACCCTTAAATACTGCTTTGCTTGGTACTCTTCCCCCCATGAAATTACAGAACCGAATGCCTCTTAGCGTCCTATATGCCATTGTAAGCCTCAATCTTTTTTTTTTTCATGCATCCAAAAGTGAGAGGAATTGAGAGAATTACTATAGGCTAAATTCTTGCTCAGTAGAATCAGATAATTGCAAAAGTGTATGAAAGTGTAATTTTCACTTTGCTTAGGGCTATGAGAAAAATCATAAGGGAACAAAATTAATCTTAGAAATGTGTTGAAATCATTATTCAACATATAATCATTATGTACAAATAGACAAAAATTTTTATGATTTCTAAGATATCTTCAAATTTCAGTTGGAAGTTTTCCCTAGAGTAAAGTTCAGTGAAGACTAATGTCATAAGACCAAGGTTTTACTTTCAACCTGAACAAATCAATGACATTTTACATATCACATCTCAGTATTAATATTCATGAAAAAAATTGTTTCGATCAACCATTTTGACACATAATAAAAATTAACAAAAAAATTCAAAATGTTCTCAGAAGCCTCAAATTTCTTGTAAATTTATTAGTTTGGGTGCATTTGAAAGAAGAGTAGACATGGAGAAAATCAGAACATCATTAAGTCTCATAAACTTCTGTGGCATCCACCCTTCAAAAGAAGCTTTCAACCATTGTGGCAAACAAGGTCCATATTTAATTACATGGTATCACTATTGTTTCCCTAGTAGCCTGACCACAATCTTTTGTGATGAAGGAGATTCTGGCAGTAGATACTTTTTAAGTTACATGTTCTCAATCAACAAAGCCCAAGAAATGTTAACCTTTCCAATTTTTCTTCTTTATTTGTTTTTCCATTCAGAATTCAGGTAATGATCATCTTGAAATAGTACAGTATAAACAAATAAACAAACAAAGACAATGAAAAAGTTAAAAATTAAATTTTGACCTTCAAATTCTTTCTTTCAAATTAAATAATAATTTTCAACTTAATTTAAAACCTCATGATAAAATATCTTTGATAGATCCCCACATTGTCTTTAAAATAATTCTAGCAGGAATTTTCTGATTGAACTACTTAGAATCAAATGTAAATTCCAGATCAGATATGACTCACAATGAATTAAAAATTCTGTCTCTCATATGTAAACCTAAAAAAAAATTTTAAAGAAAATTGAGATATATTTTGCTATACCTATCATAGTGCCATGATTCTTTCCCAACTGCAATAAATTTACAGTTAAATTCTGTGCTTCTCTGGGACTAGGCATGTACTTGTTCCTTTGGACATTAAATGTATAGTCCTCAATTACTGTGTTTAATTCTTTATTCAATCAGAAATATTTGTTCCTGATGCTTCATGGTGAAAACATGGTGATTTGTCTAATTATAGAAACTGGGATAGCTTATAACAAATGGCTACCAAAGAGAAACATTCAGAAAATAATACAAAATAGAATTATAATATACAATATATGGATAAATAGAGTAAGCATACTTATCCCAAGTAAAACTCTTTTCATGTTATAATGTGGTATAAATCTACATAGCAATCTTGTTTACCTCCTTTCACAAATGATACATCACATAGAGGAGAAAATTAATTGAGCAATTTACTATGTCAGGTGAGTCACTGAGTCATATCATGAAACTCTGATGTTTAATATTGAGCACAAGAGTTATACTGACACAACTGAACTTCAGTTTCATGTATGAATATTGGCTTTGTTTGTGCTTGCTTTGCTTTTAAATGCTGAAGTCTTATTTTTTTATAATGACTATTTTTATATCAATTATATTCTAAGTATTTCACTTCCTTCTGTTTGTGTTATTAATGTAATTTTTTAAATTATCTATTTCATAAAGAATGTATAATCGAACATAATCTGCATAAGAAACCTACTACAAAAGAAACTTCATGGAATTATGAGAATAAACCTAGCAAAATATCCTATTAATGGGATATATGGAGCCTGAATCACAGCTTCTACCAAGCTAGGCCTCAAGTGGAGGGGATGGAACACAACCCAGGCCCAAATCCTTTTACCTAGAGTTTGCCCTCCCTGCAGAGTGTTCTGGTCCAAGAACTTAGCAAAATCATGATCATTAGAGAGACCCCACAGCCTTCATCCAGCAACTCTTAGGAGTAGATGCAGAGTCTCATAGCCAAATATAGCTCAGTGAATCTTGTGGAGAAGGAGGAGAGTGGATCAGATGAACAGGAAGGGTCAAGTGCACCACAGGGACAAGGCCCAGAAAATCAACTAACAAAAATTAATGGCGATTTAGAGGGATCTGAGAACCTATAAGGTCTTTTGTATATATGTTATGGTTGAATAGCTTGGTGCTATTACAGAATTCCTAAAAGTGTGAGCAAGGGTTTTCTCTGACTATTGTCTCTTTTCTTCTCTAGATTCTCACTGGATTTTCCTGTTAGATCTTGATGTGATCTTATGTACTTAGTGTTATTGCAGTTTGCTATGCTTTGCTTGATGTCCCTGTGATGCCTGATTTTTTTCTGAGAGGAGGGGGTGAGTATGTGTGTGTGTGTATGTGTGTGTGTGTGTGTGTGGTTTTGATTCCATCTATGTGTGTGTATGATCTGAGAAGGAAAAAGTAGGGTCAGGGAATTGGGAGAGAAGAAGGAAGAGAAACTGCAGTTGGATGTAATACATGAAAGAATAAAACAGGAGAAAATATAATTTATGGCAAGTTATTTTTGAGATAATGTTGATAATTAGCATTAGTATCTGCATAAGATTTCTTGGAGAATGAGCATAGTCACTCTGGTGAGAATAAAAATGTGGTACTGCAAGACAAGACAGGGGCAGTTTTGACAAATGCGATCCTGCTGGAATACATGAATGAAAACAATGCTAAATGCAGCCCAGCATGGAGGAATAAAGAGATACATAGATGATAATTTGTTCAATGAGTATAAGTGGTATAGTAAAGCAAAAGTCAAAAACACCTAAAAACCCACTATAGGTTTAGAATGGTTAAATTCAAAATATAAACTTTCTGCTTATATCATGTTAAAGCAAACATTGAATTATACACTTTTTAATCCTGTTATCTAACAAGAGTAACTGAGGTATGCTAAAGATCTTAAAAATAGCAAAAATCTAAAAAAAACCTAATGTTAAAAATTGCAACTCATTGTTACGTCCATCTTCCTACTGCTTAAAATAGACATGAGAGACCTTTCAAAAAACCAAAAGTAGGGAATATAAAAAACAGAAATAAATCAACAAAATAATTGACTTGTAAATATAACAAGTGAATAAATGATTAAGAATCAAAAGAGACATATATATATATATACTCATTTTTATTGAGGTAATAAAATTTCATTTTCAAGTGCTTGTAGAAACTGAATACATGAACATGCATTCACGTACACACACACACACACACACACACACAGACACACAGACACACATACACACACACACAGACACAAAAAAAAATCCTGAAAGACAAACAAGTATTGTGAACAATATAAGAAAATAATAATATGATGGAAAATCTTGATATTCAACAATTTCCAAACGGTTATTACCTGACAAAAAAACTCAGATAAGAAGGAAATGCAAATAAAGTCATAATTTTCACATCAAAGAAGGAAGAAAAATAACAAATATATCATTTCATAATTACTCAAAATACAATTGTCAAAAAGAAAGCATGTTACATGATATCCTCACATCAGAAAAGCAAGAATGAAGTCAAAAGAGATGAATTAAATACACAATTTTCAAAAGTGAAAAAAATTAACATCATGAAAATTGTTCATAAATTAGTCTTCCAAACTTTAGAACTTTGTTATTAAATATCAAACATTTTAAAAGTATCAATTGACTTTTTAAAACTTAATTATCTTATTTATTTATAACCCAAATATTTCCTCCCTCCTTGTTTTCTGATGACCAAGTTCTTAACAACATACCTACCTTTTCCTCTGAGAGAGTTCTCAACATGCCACATCTCCCTTCCCTGGGGCATCAAGTCTCTATGCCATTAGGCACATCCTCTCCCACTGAGGTTAGACAAGGCAGTCCTTTGCTACATATATTCTGGAAGCCATAGAACAGCCCATGTATGCTCTTTTGTTGGTGGCTTAGTCTCTGGGTACTACCAGGGGTGCAGATTAGTTAACACTGCTAGTCTTCTTATGTGGCTGCCATCCCCTTCAGCTCATTCAATTTCCCCTTAACTTGACGGGTCCCTGACTTCAGTCCAATGATTTGCTGTTAGTACAGTATCTGTCTCACTCAACTGCTGGTAGAGCCTCTCAGAGGAAAGCCATCACAGACTCCTGTCTGCAAACTGAACAGAGCATCAGAAAGAGTATCAGGGTTTGATACCTGCCCATGGGATGGATCCCATATTAGTACAGTCACTGGATGGCCTTTCCTTGAGTTTCTCCTTCAATTTTGTTTCTACATTTATTTTATATGGGAAAAATTCTGGGTTAAAAATTTTGAAGATGTATCCTCTCCACAGAGCACCATATTCATGTGGCACAGAAAGATAGCTGACCACCCAGAAGTGCAGAGAGGCCAGAGAGAAAAGGTAGGGGCATGCCTGCTGCTCAGAGGAACCAGCTTGAAATCCTGAGGACACAAAAGGCTTGGAGCAGCCTAGGATTGGAGTCTTCCAGATGCTTTCTGTACCCAGAGCTGATCCTGGGCCATAAAACTATATATACAAATACCACCACTAGAGAGCTGGTCTCCCAGGAGTTCCTACATACCCGTGTACACAGAGAAAACAGGTCCCCCAGGAGCAAAGATACAGAGGCTTGCAAAACAGATAAGCCACAAACAGAGATAGCAAGACCAGCTAACACCAGAGATACCCAGATGGCAAAAGGCAAACACAAGGATGTTACTAACAGAAACCAAGGCAACATGGCACCATCCAAACCAAATTCTTCCACCACAGCAAATACTGGATACCCCAACATACCCGAAAAGCAAGACCTAGATTTAAAACCACATCTCCTGATGCTGATAGAGGACTTCAAAAAAGACATAAATAACTCCCTTAAAGAAATGCAGGAAAACAAGGGTCAACAGGTATAATCCCTTAAAGAGGAAACACAAAAATCTCTTAAATAATTACAGGAAAGCACAAGCAAACAAGTGAAGGAACTGAACAAAACTATCCAGGATCTAAAAATGGAAGTAGAAACAACAAAGAAAGCGCAAAGGGAGACAACTCTGGAGATAGAATATCATTGAAAGAAATTAGGAGTCATAGATGCAAGCATCACCAACAGAATACAAGAGATAAAAAATCTTAGCTGCTCAAGATACCATAGAATACATTGACCCAACAGTCAAATAAAATGTAATGTGCAAAAAGTGTGTAACCTAAAACATCAAGGAAATCAGACACAATGTGAATAGCAAACCTAAGGATGATATGTATAAAAGAGAGCAAAGATTTACAACTTAAAGGTACAGTAGATATCTTCAACAAAATCATGAAAGAAAACTTCCCTAGCCTAAAGAAAGAGATACTGATGAACATACAAGAAGCCTACATAACTTCAAACATACTGAAAGAGAACAGAAATTCTTCCTGCCATATGATAACCAAAAACAACCAAATGCACTAAACAAAGAAAGAATATTAAAAGCAGTAAGGGAAAAATAGCAAGTAATATATAAAGGCATATCTATCAGAATTACACCAGATTTCTCACCAGAGACCATGAAAGCTAGAAGATCCTGGGCAGATCTCATATAGACCCTAAGAGAACACAAATGCTAGCACAGGCTACAATACCCAGCAAAACTCTCTATCAGTATAGATAAAGAAACCAAGATATCCCATGATAAACCAAATTTACTCAATATTTTTCTACAAATCCAGCCATACAAAGGATATTAAATAGAGAACACCAACAGAGGAGAAAAACTACACCCTAGAAAAAGCAAGAAAGCAATCTTCTTTTAACAAACCCGAAAGAACCCCCCCCAAAAAAACCCCACACAAACATAAAAATAACATAAAAAAACAGGAAGCAACAATCACAATTCATTACTATCTCTTAACATCAATGGACTCAATTTACAATTAAAATGACATAGAGTAACAGACTGGATACATAAATAGGACACAACATTTTGCTGCATACAGGAAACGCCCCTCAATGACAAAGACAAACACTAGCTGAGAGTAAAGACCTGAAAACAATTTTCCAATCAAATGGTCCCAAGAAACAAGGTGGAATAGCCATTCTAATATTGGATAACATTGAGTTTCAACCAAAAGTCATCAAAAAAGGCATAGAAGGACACTTCAAAAACATCAAAGTAAAAAAAAAATCTACCAAGAAGAACTCTCAATTCTGAATATATATGCTCCAAATGCAAGGGCAGCCACATTCATAAAAAATTTTACTAAAACTCAAAGCACACATGGCATCTCACACACTAATTGTGTTAGAGTTCAACACCCTACCCCATCAATGGACAGATAAGGGGAAACACAAACTAAATAGAGACACAGTGAAACTTAACAGAAATTTTGGACCAAATGTATTTAACATTTTAACATATATATATATATATATATATATATATATATATATATATAACTTTTCATCCTAAATCAAAGGTATAATCTTTTTTCTCAGCACCTCAAGATACCCTCTCCAAAATCGACCATATAATTGGTCACAAAACAGACCTCAACAAATATAAGATCGAAATAATCCCATGACTCCTATCAGATCACTATGGAGTAAGGGTGGTCTTCAATAACAACAAAAACAACAGAAAGCCCACATACAAATGGAAGCTGAACAATGCTCTACTCAATGATACCTTGGTCAAGGAAGAAATAAGGGAAGAAATCAAGGACTTTTTAGAATTTAATGAAAATGAAGGCACATCATACCCAAACTTATGGGACACAATGAAAGCAGTGCTAAGAGGAAAATTCATAGCTGTGAGTGCTTCCAAAAAGAAACTGGAGAGAGCATACACTAGCAGCTTAACAGCACACCTGAAAGCTCTAGAACAGAAAGAATCCACTATACCCAAGAGGAGTAGATGGCAGGGAATCATCAAACTCAGGCCTGAAAGAGTAGATGGCAGGGAATCATCAAACTCAGGCCTGAAAGCAATCAAGTGGAAACAAAGAAAACTATACAAAGAATCAACACAACCAGGACCTGGTTCTTTGAGAAAATCAACAAGATAGAAAAACCCTTAGTCAGACAAACCAGAGGGTACAAAGACGGTATCCAAATTTATAAAATTAGAAATGAGAAGGGAGATATAACAAAAGGAACTGAGGAAATTTGAAAAAATGTTCAGATCCTACTATAAAAGCCTAAACTTACCACAACCTGAAAATCTAGATGAAATGGACAGTTTCTTAGACAGATACCAAATACCAAATTTAAATCAAGATCAGATATACCATATAAACAGTCCCATAACTCCTAACAAAATAGAAACTATCACTGAAAATCTCCCAACCAAGAGAAGCACAAAACCAGATGGTTTTAGTGCAGGTCTAACATAAACACTCTAAAAACTATTCCACAAAATAGAAAGAGAAGGAAAACATCCCAGTTCTTTCTATGAAGCTATACTTATGCTGATATTAAAACCTTGCAAATATCCAACAAAGTAAGAGAACTTCAGAAAAATTTCCCTTATGAATATTCAATAAATACTCAATAAAATTCTTCCTGACTGAATCCAAGAACACATCAAAACAATCATTCACCAGGATCAAGTAGGATTCATCCCAGGGATGCAGGGATGGTTCAGTATACACAAATCGATCAATGTAATTCACTACACAAACAAACTCAAAAAATAAAAACATATGGTCATTTCATTAAATGCTGAAAAAAACATTGACAAAATTCTGCATCCTTTCATGTTAAAAGACTTGGAAAGTTGAGGAATTCAAGGCCCAAACCTAAACATAGTAAAAGCAATATATAGGAAATCAGTAGCCAACATCAAACTAAATGGAGAGAAACTTGAAGGTATCCCACTGAAATCAGGGACTATACAAGGCTGATCTCTCTCTCCATATCTAATCATTATAGTACTTGAAGTTCTAGCTAGAGCAATTAGACAACAACAAAAGAAGGTCAAAGGGATACAAATTGGAAAGGAAGAAGTCAAAGTATCACTATTTGTAGATGATATGATAGTACACTTAAAAGACCCCAGAAAACTAGACCAGAGAACTGCTACAGCTGATAAACAATTTCAGTAAAGTAGCTGGATAAAAAATTTACTCAAACAAATCAGTAGCCTTCCTATACTCAAAGGATAAACAGGCTGAGAAAGAAATCAGGGAAATGACACCCTTCACAATAATCACAAACAATGTAAAGTACCTCGGTGTGACCTAAACCAAATAAGTGAAAGATATATATGTCAAGAATTTCAAGTCTCTGAAGAAAAAAAATCAAAGAAGACCACAGAAGATTAAAAGATCCCCCATGCTTGTGGATTGGCAGGATTAATATAGTAAAAATGGACATCTTGCCAAAAGCAATCTATAGATTCAATGCAATCCCCATCAAAATTCCAACTCAATTCTTCATAGTGATAGAAAGAGCAATCCTCAAATACATCTGGAATAACAAAAAATCCAGGAAAGCAAAAACTCTTCTAAAAAAATAAAAGAAATTCTGAGGGAATCAGTATCCCAGACCTCAAGAATGAGCAATAATGTTTAAAATAACTGCATGGTATTAGTACATTGACAGGCAGGTAGATCAATGGAATAGAATTGAAGTCCCAGAAATGAACCCTCAAACGTATGGTCACTTGATCTTTGACAAAGGAGCTAAAAACATCCAGTGGAAAAAGGATAACCTTTTCAACAAATGGTTCTGGTTCAACTGGTGGTTAGCTTCCAGAAGAATGCAAATCAATCCATTCTTATCTCCTTGTACTAAACTCAAGTCCAAGTGGATCAACAACCTCCACATAAAACCAGACACACTGAAACTAATAGAAAAGAAATTGGGCATGAGCGTCCAGAACAAGGGCATAGTGGAAAATTTCCTAAACAGAACAAGAATTGACAATTGGTACCTCATAAAATTACATTTCTGTAAGGCAAAGGATACTGTCAATACGACAAAACATCACATCGGAAAACTATCTTTACCAACCCAAGATCCAATAGAGGGCTAATATCCAATATATTTAAGAACTCAAGAAGTTAGACTACAGAGAGCCAAACAACCCTCTTAAAAAATGGTGTACAGAGCTAAAAAAGAATTTTCACCTGAGGAATATCAAATGGCTGAAAAGCCCCTAAAGAAATGTTCAGCATTCTTAGTCATCAGGAAAATGCAAATCAAAACAATCCCTTAGATTTCACATCACACCAGTCAGATTGGCTAAGATTCAAAACTCAGGAGACAGAAGGTGCTGGTGAGGATGTGTAGAAAGAGGAACAATCCTTCACTGCTAGTGGGATTGCAAGCTGGTACAACTACTCTGGAAATTAGTTTGGTGGTTCCTCAGAAAACTGGGCATAATACCCTGCTATACCACTCCTGGGCATATTCCCAGAAGATTTCTAGCATGTAATAAGGAAACATGCTCCACTATGTTCATGGCAGCCTTATTTAAAATAGCCAGAAGCTGGAAAGAACCCAGATACCCAGATGTCCTTCAATAGAGGAATGGATACAGAAAATGTGGTATATTTACACAATGGAATCCTACTTAGCTATTAAAAACAATGAATTCATGACATTCTTAGGCAAAAGGATGGAACTAGAAAATATCATCCTGGGTGAGGTAACCCAATCACAAAAGAATACACATGGTATGCATTCACTGATAAGTAGATATTATCCCAGAAGTTGTAATAAACATGACCCAACTCACAGATCAAATGAAGCTCAAGAAGAAGAAAGAACAAAATATCCATACTCTTGTCTTTCTTAGAAAGGGGAACAAAATACACACACGGGGAGATACAGAGACAAACTATGGTACAGAGACTGAGGGAAAGACCATCCAGAGACTGCCCCACCTACTGATCCATCCCATATACAATTATAAAACTTAGACACCATTGTGGTTGCCAAAAAGTGCTTGCTGACAGGAGCTGGATAAAGCTGTGACCTGGGAGGCTCTTCCAATGCATGAGAAATTCAGAGGGGGATACTCTGAACCAGCCACTGAACTGAGCACAGGATCCCCAATGGAGGAGCTAAAGGACCAAAGGAACTGAAGGGATTTGCAGCACCATACGAGGAGCAACAATATGATCCACCCAGTACCCTCAGAGCTCCCAGGGACTAAACCAAAAACCAAAGAGTATACATTGGAGGGATCCATTTTTCCATATGCATATGCATCAGAGGATGGCCTTGCTGGACATCAAAGGGAAGAGAGGTCCTTTGGGCCTGAGAAAGCTTGATGCTGCAGTGTAGGGGAATGCCAGGACAGGGAACCAGGAGTGGGCAGAATGGTGAAGAGGAGGAGCACGAATGGGTTACAGGATTTTCATCGGGGGACCAGGAAAGGGGAAGACATTTGAAATGTAAATAGAGAATATATCTAATAAAAAATTTTTGAAGGTGGATTGGTGACCCTTTCCCTTCACTGGGGGCCCTTGTCAATCTACTGGGCTTTTCAGGTTCCATCTCCCCAGAGTTGTGCATATTGGCTAATGCTAATAACCCTGAGTACACAGAGCCTCTCATATCCCAGGTCTCTGGGACTGTCTTGAAGTTCTCCTAACTCCTGACCCCAGAATGCTGCATAGTTTCATTCATTCTCCTGACCCTCTGAGCTTCTCTCCTGTCTCTCCCTATACCTGACCCTGCCTCCTTCCCTCCTCCCCTCTCCTACCCAGGTCTTCCCTCCTTCCTCCAGTGATTATTTTGTTCCTCGCCACCGAATAAGTCTGTGTAAAACAATTTTTTTATTGTATATATTCTATATTTACAATTCATTTCCCTTTTTCTGGTTCCCCACCCCCAAAGGTCCCACATGTCCTTTTCCCTCCCCCTGCTCCCGCATCCACCCCTCCCACTTTACTGTTCTTGTACTCTCCCACAATGATGTTTTGGTCCATTCTAGCACCAGTGTCCACTCCTTTCTTCTTGTGAGACATCACTTGATATGTGATTTGTGTCTTTGGTGTTCCAAGCTTCTAGGCTATATCCACTTATCAGTGACTGTATACCATGGGTATTCTTTTGAGACTGGGTCACCTCACTTAGTATGACATTCTCCAGCTCCATCCATTTCTCTAAGAATTTCATGAATTCATTGTTTCTAATGGCTGAATAGTACTCCATTGTGTATATATACCACATTTTTTGTATCCATTCCTCTGTTGAGGGACATCTGGGTTCTTTCCAGCTTCTGGCTATTATATATAAGGCTGCTATGAACATAGTGGAGCATGTATCCTTATTGCATGCTGGTGAATCTTCTGGGTATATTCCCAGGAGTGGTATGGCTGGGTCCTCCGGAAGTATCACGCCCAGTTTTCTGAGGAACCGCCATACTGATTTCCAGAGTGGTTGTACCAGCTTGCATTCCCACCAGCAGTGGAGGAGTGTTCCTCTTTCTCCACATCCTCGCCAACACCTGATGTCTTCTGAGTTTTTAATCTTAGCCATTCTGACTGGTGTGAGGTGAAATCTCAGGGTTGTTTTAATTTGCATTTCCCTAATGACTAGTGATGTTGAACATTTTTTAAGGTGTTTCTCAGCCATCCAAATTTCTTCAGGTGAAAAGTCTCTGTTTAGCTCTGTACCCCATTTTTGGATAGGGTTATTTGGTTTTCTGGGGTCTAACCTCTTGAGTTCTTTGTATACATTGGCTATTAGCCCTCTGTCGGATGTGGGGTTGGTGAAGATTTTTTCCCAATTTTTTGGTTGCCGATTTATCCTTTTGACAGTGTCTTTTGCCTTACAGAAACTTTGTAGTTTTATGAGGTCCCATTTGTCTATTCTTGTTCTTAGAGTATAAGCAATTGGTGTTCTGTTCAGGAATTTTTCCCCTGAGCCGATGTCTTCAAGGGTCTTCCCCAGTTTCTTTTCTATTAGTTTTAGTGTGTCTGGTTTTATGTGGAGATCCTTGATCCACTTGGAGTTGAGTTTAGTGCAAGGAGATAAGAGTGGATCAATTCTCATTTTAAATATAAGGAATGTAAGGAAAATGTTTCTCTTTTTAACGATTTTAAAAATTTTGTTTTCTTTAAAGACTAATTACAGTATTAATAAAATAATAGTTATGATTTTTTTAACTTGAACTTCCTAGTTTTATATTTATTCTTTAATCATCCTTTTCTTCAACCTTCTGAACATAGGTATAATGTATTGCTTAGTTATTGATCTATTGTTGTGATGAGACACTATGAACAGGATAACTCTTATACATGAAATCATATAGTTGGAGATTCTTTAGTGATTCAGAGACTCAGTATATTATTATCATGTCAGGAAACAGTGAGGAAAGCAGAGTGGCAAAGAAGCAAGCTGGTGTTGAAGAAGTATCTAGGAGCTACAGCCTGAACACTTTATGCCTAGAGAGTAAAAGGGGAAAATGCTGGGCAGAGTGTACCAACATCACCAACATATTCTTCCCAATACCTCTCCACTCTTCAGCCTCTCACCTCTCAACAAGACACCTTGCAGGTGGCTTTGTTCTTTCAATCAGGGGAAAAGAATGATGGAAGTCCATTGATAATCCTAGGTTAATGTCTGGCTTGGCAGTTAAAGCTGTTTTATGCTTAGGATATATAAAATAAAAAGTGAAATCAAATCAATTCCATGCAACACAGCAGCATGGGAGGAGGAAGACAGACAGAAACCTGGTATTCAACCATGCCACTGGATGACAGCTGAGAATGATGCCTACAGACTTCCCCTCTGACCTACCCACTGTACAGGCAGAGCATAGTCCTGCAGAACCCTGCCTACCACAACACATACAGTAAGGGAAAAAGACAGAGCACAGTAGATGTCCATGCTACTCATAGAACTGGTCTCATGTACATGGAATAGGCAGGCCATTGACACCTGCTTGTAATTACATCCCTCACTGAGGAGCATGCCGGCATGTGGTCATCCTGCAGCAGAATCCACCACAATGTGCAATTACATGATGGATACATGGGACAGAAAGTGAAGTGGAGCAGCTTGAAGATTCTAGAGGAAGATGGAATTGGAGACTCTACTTGAGGGCTGAGAAGAGTAGCCTGTTGTTAGTGACCAACCCTAGCACCAGGAGCCATGGCAAAGTCCCAACCTGAGGTTCCACTGAGGGCCATATCTGAATTAAAAAAAAAGGTAAAGAAAAACTCTTACAAGACCATATCTCCTAATCTCATCCTATGAAAGAATCACAGAATCACAATCCATGTTCAGTAAGCATTTAAATATATGAGCCTACTGGGCCATTCATATTCAAACCATCATAGTATAAATTACCAGGCTCCACCTAACCTACATGCATATTGTTTTGAAGGAGTCATTTGTAACTTTCAGCTGTGGGGAATGAATCACTTTTCTTCTTTAAGTAAAGACGATTACTTAATTTTTACAGAAAATGTAATCCAATTATCAGTTAATGAGACTACTTTATACTTTCGGAAACCTGAACTTTACTTAAGAATACTAAATTAAAATGTCTTAATAATAGGCGGGTGGGGGGGAGAGGACATATGGGACATATGCTGAGGGGGGAACGGGGAAAGGGGAAAGCCTTCGGAATGTAAATAAAGAATACAGAAAAAAAAAAGTAAAAAAAAAAAAAAAGAAAAAATTATCTTCTGTAAGCTAAAAAAATAAATAAATGTTTACCAACATGAAAAAAATGTCTTAATAACAACTATAATAATAATGCAAGTAACATATTATTTGGCCACTTTAATGAACATCTTTTAAGGACAGTAATAAAAGTCACATTATTTTCTACTGAAACAAGATTAAATCAATCTCTGCCTCCAATTCAGTAAATATTAGGAGTGTTAAATTTTAGTTAAGTCAAATAGAACAAAACATACTTGTAGTGACGTAGTGTAGAACACAATAAAGAAAGGAATTTTCTGGGCTGTTAGCTTCTGGCTATAAGAAATATGGCTGCTAGAACCCAGATGTCACTCAACAGAGGAATGGATACAGAAAATGTGGTACATTTACACAATGGAGTACTACTCAGCTATTAAAAACAATAAACTCATAAAATTCTTAGGCAAATGGAAGGAACTAGAAAATATCAAATTGAGTAAGGAAATCCAGTCACAAAAGATTGCACATGGTATGCACTCCCTGACAAGTAGATATTAGCCCCAAAGCTCGAAATACTTAAGATACAATTCACAAACCACATGAAGCTCAAGAAGAAATCCAAAATGTGCATGCTTCAGTTCACCTTAGAAGGTTGAACAAAGCAACCAAAGGAGGAAACATGGAATCAAAGTATGGAGAAGAAAAGACCAAATTGGATGAAAAGGTAAGGCCATCCAGAGACTGCCCCACTTGGGGATCCATCCATTTATAGTCACCAAAACCAGACCTATTGTGGATGCCAGGAAGTGCTTGCTGACAGAAGCCTGATACAAGGGGGGATACTTACAGCCAACCATTGGACTGAGCGTGGGGATCCACATTATATTTATTAGATTTTAGTCCTCTGTCATGATTGGTGTAGATCCTTTTCCAATGTGTACACTACCATTTTGTCCAATTGGCAATGATCCTTGCCTAGCAGAAGCTTTTCAGTTTAATGAGGTCCCATTTATCAATTGTTGACCCTAGAGACTGAGACATTGGTGTTCTACTCATAAAATTATCTCCTGTACTGAGGCAATCAAGGATATTTCAAACATATTTTTTAAATGAGATTTAGTATATCCCTTTTTGCATTGATGTACTTGGCCCACGTGGACTTGAGTTTTATGCAGGGTGATAAATATGATTCTATTTGCATTCTTCCAAATAGGGAACCATTAGTCTATTGCTGATGTTAGAGCATAAGCCATTAGTGTTTTCTTCAGGAAATTTTCTCCTATTCAATGTTCAAGGTTCTTCCTCACGTTCTCTTCTATTAGTTTCAGTGTATCTGGTCTTATGTTGTGTGCCTTGATCCACTTGGACTTGAACTTTGTACAAAAAGAGAAGAATGGGTCTATTTGCATTCTGCCACATGCTGGTGGCCTGTTGAACTAATACCATTCGTTGAAAATGCTGTCTTTTTTCTATTGGATGGTTTTAGCTACAGTGTCAAAGATCAAGTAACCAAAGGTGGGCTTTAATTTCTGGGTCTTCAATTCTATTCCATTAATCTATCTGCCTGTTTCTGTAACAATACCATACAGTTTTTATCCCTATTGCTCTATAATACAGCTTGAGATCAAGGATAGTGATTCCCCCAGAAGGTTTTTTATTCTTGAGAATAGTTTTGCTATATTGAATTTTTTGTTATTCCAGATGAATTTGCAACTGTATGAAGATTTGAGATGGAATTTTGATGGGGATTGCATTGGATCTGTAGACTGTTTTCATCAAAATGGCCATTTTCATTATATTAATCTTGCCAATCCATGAACATGGAAAACTTTCTATCTTCTGAGTTATTTGATTGTGAATACCATACAACACTGGATGCCTAACTCCCCATTATTCAACATGTGAAGGAAATAAACATTTTCTAAAAACCATTTATAAATGACATATGAACAGTCATGAAGATTCTATGCTTAGTCATCAAAGAACTCAATGGCTCTTGCCAGAGTTTCTAACTGAGCTAGTCATTTTTTTTAAAAACCATTAACACATACTAAAATTGACATATGATACAGAAAACTAGAGGTTTAAAGATATTAGAATTAATTTACACTTAAGGAAATATTTAATAAAGCATTTCCAATTAAAAAGATACAGTTGGCTTTTTGATTAACATTTTTTTTGTAAGATTGCAGCCATCTTAACTAATTTTCGTAAGCAGAAATATGGATATTTTCATTATTGTAATACAACATCCCTATGTTTCTGGCATACAGAATTTATTTTATGGCTGGAATTATTGTAACACCATGTAATTATAATAATTATTCCATGATCTGAACATTGTATCACATATCTATGAGTTTCATTCTTTTAACTAGATACAAAAATATAGCAAATTTAGATCAGCTTTGACTACATAACAGGTAACTATGTATAAAAATAATAAAGAATTTTAAAAGAAAAAATAACTTGAAGAGCAGAAGTGACTATTTACTATGGATTAATATTTATTTTTCAATTTTATTAATTTATCTTCATTATCATAATTATTTATTATTATTTCTATTAATCCTAATTTTAATTATGGTAAGATATAAAAATTCATCTCTGTCTTTTAAGCACCAGCATTGAATATTTACAGAATAAAAAGTTAAAAAATTCCCCTAATATGATGGAATCCCTGCTACAGATATTTTGTTCTGGTCCAAACTGATGCAATAAAAGTGGGTTATTATATATGCATCAGGTCTTCCTGGTTTGGTTTAGACCTGGCGCCTTTCAAGTAGAAGCTCCCATTATTTGCTTGTAGTCAATATAACATGCTGTCACTGCAGTACCTAAATAAAATACTTGCTGCTGTCTGTGCAACAAGAGCATTTCTGTGTATAGGTATCATTTTGTAAAGAGCAGAAACCTAATTTGTATAACTCTATATAAGGAAATGGAATTTTCCAATGATGTGATAGAACTTGAAAGTAACTTGATCCATTATAGAAACTCTCCCATATCATAAAGCAACATATGGAGAATTACAAGTTTCATTACACAGAGACCTTAAGCAAATTAGTAACATAACCAATGTCTACATTTATAGTGTAGGTCTATAGAAAAGTGGTGATAGAATTTCTATTTCAGCCAATACCAGATGTGAAAATAAGAGTTTAATTAATCATTTAAGAAGGTAATTTTGATGTTAGAAGTATGAAGTACTAGAAGAAATATTTTAAAATGACTTATGCTAATTGAGTGAAACAGTAGATTTCTGGCAGGGAATACAGGAGTGGCAGAGCAACAGGGACAGTGTCCATTAGGGGTGCACCTGCACCCAGGAGCTGGGCAGCACCAAAGCACTCTGTGCCATGAGGGAGCTGGCCACCCAGGAGTGCTGGGAAAGGCTTGCAGGCCCAGAGAAGGGACAAGCACCAGCCAGAGACAGCAGGACCAACTAACACCAGAAATAACCAGATAGTGAAGGGCAAATATAGGAACATTACCAGAAGAAATCAAGCCAACACAGCACATACAAACACCATTCTCCCACAACAGCATGTCCTGGATACCCCAACACACCTGAAAATCAAGATTTGGATTTAAAATGACAGCTCATGATGCTGATAGACGGCTTCAAGGAGGACATAAATAACACCCTTAAAAAATACAGTACAACACAGATAAGTAGGTAGAAGGCCTTAAAGAATTACAGGAAAGCACAACAAAACAGGAGAAAGAATTGAACAAAACCATCCAGGATCTAAGAATGGAGGTCGAAACAATAAAAAAAATTACAAAGGGAAACAACTCTGGGCATAGAAAACCCAGGGAAGAAGTCAGGAGTCATGGATGCAAGCATAAACAACAGAATACAAGAGATAGAAGAATGTCAGATGCAGAAGATAACATAGAAACTATTGACACAACAGTCAAAGAAAATGGAAATGCAAAAGGCTCCTAACCCAAAACATCTAAGAAATCTAGGACAAAAAGAGAAGACCAAACCTAAGGATTATCAGTATAGAAGAGAGTGAATATTTCGAACTTAAAGGGCCAGTAAATATCTTCAACAAAATTATAGAAAAAAGCTTTCCTAACCTAAAGAAAGATATGTCTATGAACATACAAGAAGCCTACAGAACTCCAAATAGATTGGACCAGAAAAGAAATTCCCCCCCATTACATAATATTTAAGACAGCAAATGTACTAAACAAAGAAAGAATATTAAAATCAGTAAGGGAAGGAGGTCAAGTAACATATGCAGGCAGACCTATAAGAATTACACCAGAGTTCTTACCAGAGACCAAGAAAACAAGAAGATCCTGGGTGGATTTCATACAGACCCTAAAGGAACATAAATGCCATCCCAGGCTACTATACCCAGCAAAACTGCAATTACTATAGATGGAAAAACCATGATATTCCATGACAAAAACAAATTTATTCAATATCTTTCCACAAATCCAGCCCTTCAAAGGATAATGAATGGAAAACACCAACAAAAGAAGGGAAAATATACACTAGCAAAAGCAAGAAATTAATCTTCTTTCAACAAACCAAAAAAAAAAAAAAAGAGAGAGAGCCACACAAACATATCTCAAGCTCTAACAACGAAATTAAAGGAAGCAGCAATCACTTCTCCTTAATATCTCTTAACATCAATGGACTCAATTCCCCAATAAAAAGGAATAGACTAACAGACTGGATACATAAGCAGGACCCAGCAATTTGCTTTATACTGGAAACTCACCACAAGCACACAGACAAACACTACCTCAGAGTAAAAGGTGGGAAAACAATTTTCCAAGCAAATTCTTGCAAGAAACAAGCTGATGTATGTACCCATTGAATAAAATTGACATTCAACCTAAGTAATCAAAAAAGATAAGGAAAGAAATTTCATACTCATCAAAGGAAAACTCTACCAAGATGAACTATCAATCCTGAACATATGTGTTGCATATACAAGGGCACTTATATTCATAAAAGAAACTTTACTAAAGCTCAAAGCACACATTGCACCACATACAGTAATAGTGGGAGACTTCAACACCCGACTCAAATAATGGACAGATTAGGGAAACACAAACTAAACAGAGAAGCAGTCAAACTAAAAGAAGTTGTGAACCAAATGGATTTAACGGATCTCTATTGAATATTTTATACTAAAACAAAAGAATATACTTTCTTCTCAGCACCTCACTGTACCTTCCCAAAAATTGATCATATACTCAGTCACAAAACAGACCTCAGCAGATTTAAGAAATAATCCTGAAATAATTCCTGGTATGCTATCAGGTCACCATGGACTAAGGGTGGTCTTCAATAACAACAAAAACAACAGAAATCCCACATACATAGAAGCTAAACAACATTCTACTCATCCTTCCTTGATCAAGGAAGAAATAAAGGAAGAAATAAAAGACTTTTTATAATTTTTTAAATTTTTATTTTCTATATTCTTTGTTTACATTCCAAAGGCTTTCCTCTTGCCAAGTTCCCCCCCACACACCATGCATCCCATAAGTCCTCTCCCCCCCCCAACTATTCCCCAATCATCCCCCCCACCATTTCTCTGTTTTGGGTCTACAAAACTGGATCCAAGGTACAATATACCCAAATTTATGGGAGACAATGAAAGCAGTGCTAAGAGAAAAACTCATAGCTCTGAGTGCTTCCAAAAAGAAACAGAAAGAAGCCAATACACCAAAGAGGACTAGATGGCAGGAAATAATGAAATTCAGGGCTGATATCTACCAAGTAGAAACAAAGAGAACTATAAATGAATCAACAAAACCAGGAGCTGGTTCTTTGAGAATATCAATAAGATAGATAAACCCTTAGCTAGATTAACCAGAGGGCACAGAGATGTTTCCAAATTTACAAAATTGGAAGCGAAAAGGGAGATATAACAGCAGATACTGAGGAAATCCAAAAATCATCAGATCCTACAACAAAAGCCTATACTCAACACAATTGGAAAATCTGGATGAAATGAACTATTTCCTAGAAAGATACCAAATACCAAAGTTGAATCATTGACACTCTCCCAACCAATAAAAGCACAGGACCTGATGGTTTTATTGCAGAATTCTCTCAGACCTTCTAAGAGGACCTAACACCAATAGTCTTCAAACTATTCCACAAAATAGAAACAGAAGGAGCACTACCCAACTCATTCTATGAAGCCACAGTTTCGCTGATAGCAAAACCTCACAAAGATCCAACAAAGAATGAGAACTTAAGACCAATTTCCCTAAAGTTTATCAATGCAAAAATATTCAATAAAATTTTTGCAAGCCGAATCAAAGTACACATCAAAACAATCATTCACCATGACCAAGTAGGCTTCATATCAGTGATGCAGAGATGGTTCTATATACTGAAATCAATCAATGCAATCCGCAATATAAACAAATTCAAAGAAAAAAACCACATGGTCATTCCATTAAATGCTGAAAAAACATTTGACAAAAAACAACACCTCTTCACAATAAAATCTTAGAAAGATTGGGAATTCAGGGCCTATACCTAAACATAGTAAAGAACAATAAACAGCAAACCAGTAGCCAACATCAAACTAAATAGAGAGAAACTTGAAGCAATCTCACTGAAATCAGGGACTAGACAAAGCTGTCTACTCTCTCTCTACCTGTTCATTATAGTACTTGAAGTCCTAGCCAGAACAATTAGACAACCAAAGGAGTTCAAAGGGATTCAAATTGGAAAAGAAGAAATCAAAGTATCACTATTTGCAGATTATATGATATTATACTTACGTGACCCCAAAATTGCAACATAGAACTCCTAAACCTGATAAACAACATTGTCAAAGTGGCTGGATATAAAGTTAATTCAACTAATCAGTAGCCTTCTTTACTCAAAAGAAAAAGAGGCTAAGAACGAATTTAGGGAAATGACACCCTGCACAATAGTCACAAGTACTATAAAATAACTTGGTGCTACACTAACCAAGCAAGTGAAAGATCTGTGTGAAAAAAGTTCAAGTTTCTGAAGAATGAAATTGAAGAAGATCTCAGAAGGTGGAAAGATCCCCCATGCTCATGGATTGGCAGAGTTAATGTAGAAAACAATGGCCATTATGCCTAAAGGAATCTACAGGTTCAATGCAATCCCCATCAAAATTCCAATTCAATTCTTCATAGAGTTAGAAAGAGCAATTTCTAAATCTTTCTGGAATAACAAAAAAGTCAGGATAGAGAAAACTATTCTCAACATTAAAAAAAAAAACTGGCACAATCAACATCCCTGACATCAAGTTATACTACAGAGCAATAGTGATAAATACTGCATGGTATTGGTATAGTGACTGTCAGGTAGAATTATGGAATAGAATTGAAGACCCAGAAACGAACACTTACAACTATGGTCATTTGATCTTTGACAAAGGAGTGAAAACCATCCAGTGGAAAAAAGACAGCATTTTCAACAAATGGTGCTGTGTCAACTGACAGTCAACATGTAGAAGGATGCAAACTGATACATTCTTAAGTCCCTGTACACAGCTCAAGTGCAAGTGGATCAAGGACCTCCACATAATACCAGATACACTGAATCTAATCAAAGAGAAAGTGGAACACTTAAAAACTGGAGAAAATTTCTGAAGAGAATTTATTATGCTCTAAGATCAGGAATGGACAAATGAGACCTCATAAAATTGTAAAGCTTCTGTAAGGCAAAGGACACTGTCAAAGGACAAAATGGCAACCAGATTGGGAAAACAGAAACTAAACAGGGACACAGGGAAACTAATTGAAGCTTTGGGCCAATTAGATTTAACAGATATCTATCTATCTATCTATCTATCTATCTATCTATCTATCTATCTATCTATCTATCATCTATATAACATTTCATCCTAAAGCAAAATAATATACCTTTTTCTCAGCATCTTATGGTACCTTCTCTAAAATAGACCATATAATTGAACACAAAACAGACCTCAACAAATATAAGAAGATCAAACTAATCCCATCTATGGCCAATTGATCTTTGACAAAGGAGCTGAAAACAACCAGTGGAAAAAAAGATAGCCTTTTCAACAAATGGTGCTGGCTCAACTGGAGGTCAACATGCAGAAGAATAAGAATCGATCCACTCTTATCTCCTTGTACTAAGCTCAACTCCAAGTGGATCAAGGACCTCCACATTAAATCAAACACACTAAAATTAATAGAAAAGAAACTGGGGAAGACCCTTGAGGACATTGGCTCAGGGGGGAAGTTCCTGAAAAGAACACCAATAGCTTATGCTCTAAGATCAAGAATAGACAAATGGGATCTTATAAAATTACAGTTTCTGCAAGACAAAAGCCACTGTCAAAGGGACATATAGGCAACCAACAAATTGGGAAAAGATCTTCACCAACCCCACATCCGACAGAGGGCTAATATCCAATGTATACAAAGAACTCAAGAAGTTAGACCCCAGAAAACCAAATAACCCTATCCAAAAATGGGGTATAGAGCTAAACAAAGACTTTTCACCTGAATAAATCTGGATGGCTGAGAAGCACCTTAAGAAATGTTCAATATCTTTAATCATTAGAGAAATGCAAATCAAAACAACCCTGAGATTTCACCTCACACCAGTCAGAATGGCTAAGGTTACAAACTCAGGATACAACAGGTGTTGGCAAGGATGTGGAGAAAGAGGAATACTCCTCCACTGCTGGTGGGACTGCAAGCTGGTGCAACCACTCTGGAAATCAGTGTGGCAGTTCCTCAGAAAACTGGACACTATATTTCCAGAGGATCCAGCCATAAGGCTCCTGGGCATATACCCAGAAGATTCCTCAGCATGCAATAAGGATACATGCTCCACTATGTTCATAGCAGCCCTATTTATAATAGCCAGAAGCTGGAAATAACCCAGATGTCCCTCAGTGGAAGAATGGATACAAAAAACATGGTATATATATACAATGGAGTACTACTCAGCCATTAGAAACAATGAATTCATGAAATTCTTAGAGAAATGGAGGGAGCTGGAGAACATCATAGTAAGTGAGGTAACCCAGTCTCAAAAGAACACCCATGGTATGCACTCACTGATAAGTGGATATTAGCCTAGAATCCTGGGACACCAAATACACAATCCACATACCAAATGATGTCCAACAAGAAGGAAGGAGTGGACCCTAGTTCTGGAAAGTTTCAAAGCATCAGTGTAAGGGAATTACAGAACAGAGAAGTGGGAAATGGTGAATGGGGAAACATGGGGAGGAATAAGAGCATGGGGGACCTTTGGGGGACAGGGAACCAGAAAAAGAAAAATGAAATATAAATAGAGAATTTATCCAATAAAAAAATTAATTCATGAAAATCTTAGGCAAATGGATGGAACTAGAAAATATCATCCTGAGTGAGGTAACCCAATCACAAAAGTACACACAGTGTATACATTCACTGATAAGTGGATATTAGCCCCCAAAACTCAGGATAACCAAGATACAACTCACAGACCACATGAAGCTCAAGATGAAGGAAGACCAAAGTGTGGATACATTGATCCTTACTGGAAAGTGGATCAAAATACCCATGGCTCACAGCCAACCAATGAAATGAGCATAGGTTCCCCAGTGGAGCAGCTAGAGAAAAGACTCAAGGAGCTGAAGAGGTTTCCACCCCTGCAAGAGGAACAATAATATGTACCAACCAGTACCCCCAGAGCTCCCAAGGACTAAACCTCCAACCAAAGAGTATACACATGGAGGGACCCATGTTTCCAGCTACATATGCAGACTAAGACAGCCATTTCAGACATCAATGAGAAGAGAGGCCATTGGTCCTATAAAAGCTCAATTCCCCAGAAAATGGGAATGCAAGTCACAAAATTGGTGGGGAGTACAGTGAACAGAGGGAGGGGAAATGGTACAGGGAGTTTTCAGATGAGTAACATGGAAAGCAGATACCATTTGAAATGTAAATAAAGTAAATATCTAATAAAAAAAGAAATGATTGTCATCAACTCCATGATGTCACAGAGATGTTTAGAGTTGAAAAGTCATATATTAGTTTCTAAAACTTATATGTTTACCCTAAATGCTTTAAGCTTTCAAGAGTATAAAAAACATTTATTAGTGATTTGATTCATTAAAAAATAAAAACTGGATTTCTAAGAATTAATTCAGCAGGTCTATAAATTCTTCTGCATTCAGTTGTATAAAAACAACAGAGGCTTCAGACCCTTGACAAAAGAACAATGCTTTTGTCATGCTTTCTTTAGTTCTATGTAGTTAAATGTGAGACTTCTATGTACAAGGTGCCAGGAGATTGGAATGTTACTAGCGGTTGAATGAAAAATGACATTTTTCATAAGATGTAGACAACATGGCAAAAACTGGAAAGAAACAAATATTTCATCTTTCTTTCTATTATGTGCAGGCAAATAGAAATAGTGCAGGGAGGAAGACTGAGCAACAGAAAGACAAGAAAAGTGTGAGGAAAAGTAATTGAAAGGTGATGGTAATCAAATACATGCAAAAATGCATATGCTAAACATGCACATGCACATATAAAATCCATACATACCACACACTACACATATACACATATACACACATATATGCCACATACCACACACACATATATACACACACATACACACACACAGTCACTATAGCTAAAACAACATTGAGGAAGACATGTCAATTGTTTTTATTTGTGTATGACCCTACTCCATACAAAAATAATAAAATGGGAGGAAAAACAAATAAACTATCAGTTAAAATGTGAAACCATATTTAATAATATAATAAAATCAGTAATGTAAAAAGAATACATTTAATAAGAGTCCAGGTATTTGAAAAAGAGAATATGGAAAGGATTTGAAGAGGAAGTGAAAGGGATTGATTTAATTATATTTTAATGAGGAAAAAATACTTAAAAATAAATTAAAATACCAAATTTCTTTACTTGGCAAATAGAAACTACCTTTAAAAGTCAACCATTTTCCTGGGACCCACATGAACAAAGGAGAAAAATGCACTCTGGAAACTTGTCTTCTGACCTCCAGAGGTTTGCAGACCACAGGAAATAAGCAGTATGCATCTTTCCCTCTGATGTCTGCGTCAAGCTCCTGTCTTGAGTTGGTGCCCTCGGTGCTAAACTCTACCTTGGAAGCCAAATAAGCCCTTCCTCCTGAAGTTGTTTTGGTTCATGTAATCTATTATAGCAACATAAAGCAAATTATAAAATGTACAATGTACCAAAAGAAAGTAAATTAAATAGGATAGGATACATTGAAATCAGTATTTATAAACAAATATAAAACATTATTAAAATAAATATATAAAAGCAAAGTTACACATAATGTGCATATAAATGTATATGTGCGTATGTGTATGTATGGATGTGCATGTAATAAACATACAAAATTCATATGGCCCCAACTCACTCTTTTAAGACCATTTTAAGGAAATAAATGATAAAATAATATTCAAAATACATTTTCTTTCTCCATTCAGGTTGTTTCCAAATTCTCACTATTACAAATAAAGCTCCTATGAACATAGTTAAGGAGGTACCTTTGTGGGATGTGGAGAATATTCCCGATTTTCTGAAAAACCACCAAATTAACTTCCAAAGTGGTTGTAACCACTAGCAAGCAAGAAATGTTCCCCTTGATCCACACCCTTACCAGCATGTGCTATCTCTTGAGATGTTTTTTATTGGATATATTCTTTATTTACATTTCATTTCACATTTCCTGGTTCCCAACCCCGCAAAGGTACCACTTGCCCTCTTTCCTCCCCGTGTCCCCCCATCAACCCCTTCCCACTTCCGTGTTCTGGTATTCCCCTACACTGATGCACTGAGCCGTTCCAGAACCAGGGTCCACTCCTTACTTCTTCTTGGACATCCTTTGGTATGTGGATTGTGTCTTTGGTGTTCCAAGATTCTAGGCTAATATCCATTTATCAGTGAGTACATACCATGGGTATTCTTTTGAGACTGGGTTACCTCACTTAGTATGATGTTCTCCAGCTCCATCCATTTGTCTAAGAATTTCATGAATTCATTGTTTCTAATGGCTGAATAGTACTCCATTGTGTATATATACACCATTTTTTTTAATCCATTCTTCCGTTGAAGGATATCTGGGTTCTTTCCAGCTTCTGGCTGCTATGAACATAGAATCCTTATTGTATTCTGGGGAATCTTCTACATATATGCCCAGAACTGGTATGGCAGGGTCGTCTAGAAATATCATGTCTAGTTTTCTGAGGAACCGCCAGACTGATTTCCAGAGTGGTTGTACCAGCTTGCAATCACACCAGCAGTAGAAGAGTGTTCCTCTTTCTCCACATCCATGCCAACACATTCTGTTTCCTGAGTTTTTAATCTTAGCCATTCGGACTTGTGTAAGGTGAAATCTCAGGGTTGTTTTGATTTGTATTTCCCAAATGACTACTGATGTTTAACATATTTTTTTTAATTTTTATTTTCTATATTCTATGATTACATTCTAAAGGCTTTCCCCTTTCCCAGTTCCCCCCCCCACCATAAGTCCCATAATTCCTCTCCCCCCCAACTATTCCCCAATCATTCCCCCCACACACACACAATTTCTCTGTTCTGGGTCTACAAAACTGGATCCAATCTTTACAGGCCTAGGGTCCTCTCCTTTCTTCTTCTTGGGAATCATTTGACTTGCTAATTGTGCCCTGAGTATTTAGGGCTTCTGAAAGGTGCTTCTCAGGCATCTGAATTTCTTCAGGTGAAAAGTCTTTGTTTAGCTCTGTACTGCAGTTTTTGATAGGATTATTTGGTTTTCCGGGTTCTAACTTCTTGAGTTCTTTGTATACATTGGATATTAGCCCTTTGTCAGATGTAGGGTTGGTGAAGATCTTTTCCCAATTTGTTGGTTGCTGATTTGTCCCTTTGACAGTGTCTTTTGCCTTACAGAAATTTTGTAATTTTATGAGGTCCCATTTGTCTATTCTTGATCTTAGAGCATAAGCTATTGGTGTTCTGTTCAGAAACTTTCCCCCTGAGCCAATCTCCTCAAGGGTATTCTCCAGTTTCTTTCCTATTAGTTTTACTATGTCTGGTTTTATGTGGAGGTCCTTGATCCACTTGGAGTTGAGCTTAGTACAAGGACATAAGAGTGGATCAATTCTCATTCTTCTGCATGTTGACCTCCAGTTGAGCCAGCACCATTTGTTGAAAAGGATATCTTTTTTCCACTGGATGCTTTCAGCTCCTTTGTCGAAGATCAATTGGCCATAGATATGTGGGTCTTCAATCCTATTCCATTGATCCAACTCCTTGTTGCTGTACCAATACCATGCAACTTTTAACACTACTGCTTTGTAGTATAGCTTGAGGTCCAGGATACTGATTCCTCCAGAAGTTATTTTACTGTTGATAATAGTTTTAGCTATCCTGGGTTTTTTGTTATTCCAGATGAATTTGAGAATTGCTCTTTCTAACTCTATAAAGAACTGAGTTGGAATTTTGATGGGAATTGCTTTGAATCTGTATATTGTTTTTGGCAAGATTGCCATTTTAACTATATTAATCCTGCCAACCAACAAGCATGGAAGGTTTTTCCATTTTCTGAGCATGGAAGGTTTTTCCATTTTCTGAGGTCTTCTTTCATTTCCTTCTTCAGAGACCTGAAGTTCTTGTCATATAAATCTTTCACTTGTTTGGTTAGAGTCACACCAAGATACTTTATATTGTTTGTGGCTATTGTGAAGGGTGTCATTTCGCTAATTTCTTTCTCAGCCTGCTTATCCTTTGAATATAGAAAGGCTACTGATTTGCTTGATTTGATTTTATAACCAGCTACTTTGCTGAAGTTGTTTATCAGCTGTAGTAATTCTCTGGCAGAGTTTTTTTGGGTCACTTAAGTATACTATCATATTATCTGCAAATAGTGATAATTTTACTTCTTCCTTTCCAATTTGTATCCCTTTGATATCCTTATGTTGTCTAATTACTCTAGCTAGTACCTCAAGTACTATATTGAAAAGATATGGTGAGAGGGGGCAGCCTTGTCTAGTCCCTGATTTTAGTGGGATTGCTTCAAGTTTCTCTCCATTTAATTTGATTTTGTCTACCAGTCTGCTGTAAATTGCTTTTACTATGTTTAGGTGTGGGTCTTGAATTCCTGTTCTTTCCAGGACTTTTAGCATGAAAGGATGCTGAATTTTGTCAAATGCTTTTTCAGCATCCAATGAGATGACCATTTGTTTTTTTTTCTTTGAGATTGTTTATGTAGTGAGTTATGTTGATGGATTTCCGTGTATTGAACCATCTCTGCATCCCTGGGATGAAGCCAACTTGATCATGGTGAATGATCATTTTGATGTTTTCTTGGATTCCATTCGCAAGAATTTTATTGAGTATTTTCGTATCGATGTTCAAATGGGAAATTGGTCTGAACTTCTCTTGTGTGGTTTTGGTATCAGCATAATTGTGGTTTCATAGAATGAGTTGGGTAGTGTTCCTTCTGTTTCTATTTTGTGGAATAGTTTGAAGAATATTGGTATTAGGTCTTCTTTGAAGGTCTGATAGAATTCTGCCCTAAAACCATCTGGTCCTGTGCTTTCTTTGGTTGGAAGACTTTCTGTGACCCCCTTCTATTTCTTTGGAGGTTATGGGACTTTTTAGATGAGCTATTTGATTCTGATTTAATTTTGATATTTGGTATCTGTCTAAGAAATTGTCCATTACCTCAAGATTCTCTAGTTGTGTTGAGTATAGGCTTTTGTAGTAGGATCTGAAGATATTTTGAATTTCCTCAGTTTCTGTTGTTATCTCTCCCTTTTCATTTCTAATTTTGTTAATTTGTATACTAGCAAATTCTCTCAGGAAATGAGCTGGAATAGCCATTCTAATATCACATAAAATTGACTTTCAACCTAAAGTCATCAAAAGAGACAGAGAAGGTCACTTCTTGCTGGACAAAGGAAAAATCCACCAAGAAGAACTCACAATTATGAACATTTATACTCCAAATGCAAGGGCACCATTTTCGTAAAAGAAACTTAACTAAAGCTCAAAGCACACATTGCACATAACACAATAATTGTGGGGGACCTCAACATTCCATTATCCTCAGTGGACCGATCAGGAAAACAGAAACTAAACAGGGGCACAGGGAAAGTATTTGAAGCTTTGGACCAATTGGATTTAAAACACACACACACACACACACACACACACACACACACACATATATATATATATATATGTATATATATATATATATATATATATATATATATAAAACATTTCATCCTAAAGCAAAAGAATATACCTTTTTCTAAGCACCTCATGGTACCTTCTCCAAAATATACCATATAATTGGTCACAAGACAGACCTCAACAAATATAAGATCAAACTAATCCCATGCCTCCTTTTGGATCACCATGGAGTAAGAGTGGTCTTCAATAGGAACAAAAACTGCAGAAATTCCGCATACACATGGAGGCTGAACAATATTCTAGTCAATGATACCTTAGTCAAGGAAGAAATAAAGAAAGAAATTAAAGACTTTTTAGAATTTAATGAAAATGAAGGCACAATATACCCAAATCTATGGGACACAATGAAAGCAGTGCTAAGAGGAAAACTCATAGCCCTGAGTGCCTCCAAATAGAAACAGGAGAGAGCATATCCTAGCAACTTAATGGCATACCTGAAAGCTCTGGAACAAAAAGAAGCTAATTCACCCAGGAGGAGTAGAAGACAGGAAATCATCAAACTAAGGGATGAAATCAATCAAGTTGAAACAAAGAGAACCATACAAAGAATCAACAAAACCACTAGTTGGTTCTTTGAGAAAATCAACAAGATAGATAAACCCTTAGCCAGACTAACCAAAGAGATTTTTATTTTAGACATTCTTATGGGTATAAGATGTAACCAGAGAGATGTTTTAAGTTGCATTTTTCTGAAGACTAAGAACTTTGACCATTTCTTTAAGTGCTTATAGGTCATTTGAGGTCCCTCTGTTGAGAATTCTCTGTTTAGTCCTGTGCCTGATTTTTTAAAACTTTTTAAAAATATTTTTATTTACATTTTTCCTTTTTTAATTTGATATATTCTTTATTTTTTAGATTTCAAATGATTTCCCCTTTCCTGGATCCCCCCTCTTATAGATATCTATATAGATCTCTATATAGAGCTATATAGATCTTCTTATATCTGCTGAGGTCTGTTTTGTGACCAATTATATGTTCAATTTTGGAGAAGGTACCATGAGGTGTTGAGAAGAATGTATATTCTTTTGATTTAGGATGAAATGTTCTATAGATATCTATCAAATCCATTTCTTCCAAAACATCTGTTGGTTTCGCTGTGTCTCTGTTTAATTTGTGTTTCCCTGATATGTCCATTGAGGAAAGTTGGGTGTTGAAGTAACCCACAATTATTGTGTGGGGTGTGATGTGTGCTTTAAGCTTTAGTAAAGTTTCCTTTACGAATGAGGGTACCCTTGTATTTGGAGCATAGATGTTCAGAAATGAGAGTTCTTCCTGATAGATTTTTCCTTTGATGAGTGTAAAGTGTCCCTCTGTGTCTTTTTTGATGACTTTTGATTGAAAATCTATTTTATTGGATATTAGAATGACTACTCCAGCTTGTTTCCTGAGACCATTTGCTTGGAAAACTGTTTTCCAGCTGTTTACTCTGAGTTAGTGTTTGTCTTTGACACTGACATGCATTTCCTGTATGCAGCAAAATGTTGGGTCTTGTTTATGTATCCAGTCTGTTAGTCTATGTCTTTTTATTGGGGAATTTAATCCATTGATGTTAAGAGATATTAATAAATAGTGATTGTTGCTTCCTGCTCTTTTTGATGTAGTTTTTATGTTTGTGTGGTTATCTTCTTTTGGGTTTGTTGAAAGAAGATTAATTTCTTGCTTTTTCTGGTGTGTAGCTTCCCTCCTTTTGTTGGTGTTTTCCATTCATTATCCTTTCTTTACATTTCAAATGTTATCCCCTTTCTTGGTTTCCCCTCCTATACCATCCCTGACCTCAAGCTGTATTACAGAGCAGTAGTGATAAAAACTGCATGGTGTTGGTACTATGACAGGCAGGTAGGTCAATGAAATTGAATTAAGGCCCAGAAATGAACCCACACACCAGTAGAGCAATAAAGACACCAACCCACAAAACTCTCTACCCAAATTTATCCTGTCTTCAAGAAATGCAGGCAGGGTAAATTGATCAGAGACTGAGTTAATGGCCAGCCAATAACCTGTCCAACATGAGCACACTTTCTGACACTATTAATGATACTCTGTTATGCGTCCAGACAGGAGCCTAGCCTGTATGTCCTCTGAGAGGCTCCACTCAGCAACTGACTCAAGCTATTGCAGACACCCAAAGCCAAACTATCGATGGAGTTTGGGAACTCTTATTGAAGAATAGAAGGAAGGATTGAAGCCCTGAATGGGGGTAGAACCTCCACAGGGATTTTAACAGAGCCAACTGACCTGGACTTTTGGAGCTCTCAGAGACTTGAACCATCAACTAAAGGACTTACATGGCTGGACCTAGGCATTCCTGCATGTGTGTGTGTGTGTGTGTGTGTGTGTGTGTGTGTGTGTGTATGCGTGTGTGTATGTGTGTGTATATGTGTGTGTATGTGTGTGTGTATGTGTGTGTGTGTGTGTGTGTGTGTGTGTGTGTGTGTGTGCATCTTGGATTTGGAGTTTGGTGTTCATGTAGTTCCTGAACTAGTATAGAAGGGGCTGTCCCAATAACTGTATCCTGTATGTGAGTTATGTTCTTTTAGCTGTGCTGCCTTGTCTGGCCTCAGTGGGAGATAAAGCTCCTAGACTTGAAGAGGCTTGAAATTCCATATTTGGGGGAATTTCACCTTCATAGAAGTGAAGGGGAGGGGATGGGGGCTGAAGGGTTGTGGGAGGGGGTGGCAGGAAAGGGGGCAGTGGGCAAGATAAGTAAGTAAAAATTAACTAAAATGCAAATAATTTTTATTTGAAACTATTGTGGTAGATGAGACAAAAAGCTTTTGAAATAATTTCATAGTACCATATCTTCCATAAAATAAACAGAAAAAAAGTAGCATATTGGCATACAGATCCACTATACCTGCTTCCTTTATGAAAGACTCTGGTAATGTCCCTCTTTTTCTTCTTTTGTTGGGGATCTTAAATTTGTTGGATCTTATTGTGGTTGTCACATAATTTTTGAAAGCTCCTGTGTTCCGTGCTTAGTTATTAATTCACAGGGTTGACTACAACATTGTTTAATTCTTTTTTCTTCAAGCATCAAAATTTATCCCTTTTCATCACTAAAATTTTATTTCTTTTTGATGGTATTTATTTTCATGCCATAATCTTTATGACGACACATTCACAGGGGTATCTTGCATCTATGTCCACACACTTAAATTGTTCCTTTTCAGTGCCACCTATCATTAAACAGTCACTAGAGCCTAGAGATATGATGATGTAGTCAACTGGTGGAGTATTTGTAAAGCATGCAGGAAATCCTGACTTTGACACCCTATGAAATTGTAATTTGAGCTAGTGGATCATTTCTGCAAACCTGCATCCACTTCTGCTGAGAAGATTTAAGGTTCAAAGTCAACCTTGGTAATACTCTGAGCCTAGGATACATGAAAAACGTCTTTTATGCTAGGAAAAATAAAACAAACCAACATAATCCTACCCAATAACTAATCAGAACATTACTAACAAGTCCCAAATATGATTTTCTGGCCAGAATATCATTTTTAAAAATGGAGAATGTTCAACCATCCATTTCTTACAAAAGTTTCTATTGAGTGTGTGACCAATTCTCTCTTCAGAAATTATTATAGACCAAAATAATCTTTGTCCCCCAAACCTTTCTCTTTTCTCTTTTTGTAGGCTCTGAATTGAGATAACTCCAGTAGATCCTGCTGTATTCCAATTAGCTAACCTAAGAGACATTCATTTCTGTGAATATATTTTAAACAGAAATATTTATTTTCAGCTTCATTTATTCTAAATATGATAAGCAGTTTTATTTCATTTTATTATTTAAAAATTTAAGCTAGAAAGTACACAGATAACTATGTCAAATAAAAGAGACATTTTTTTTTCTCTCACAGTGAATCCACCTGCAGTGACTGGGAGGTTAAGCTACAGCAGGATCATAGCATTTTATAACCAAAGAAAAGAACATTTTACAGAAGTCATGGATTGTGGAAAGGCCAGGAACAGAACAAAAGCCTTTTTAGAGGGCTTAAGAAAAGAGAAAAATCACGCTTGTGTTGGGAAGAGGCGGCGAGCTGAGGGGCTTGCCAGCATGACCAGGTTAGCGTCAGTCTCCCTTTGCAGGGGATAGCTTTTACCCACTAAATGCACGTAAAATGAGCAGAAGGAACTATAGGAGAAGTACCTAGAATAAATGTGCAAATCATCTACAGTGTAGAGAGTCAAACTTAAGACACAATAAACATGTCATCCTTAAAACAGGGTAAATAGAGGGCATCCATCTCATTTTCACCCATCGACTAGCAATTGAGCAGTGAATCTAAGCCATGGGGTATTTGAGATGTGTACAGTTCTAAATCAGAACAGAATACCTGATGTCACGTGAACAACTGAAAAGCTAACACACTAACAACTCAGTACATTTAGATATTTCAAATATCTATATTTGAAGAAGATACATGTAGGAAAAAGATATGACCATGGACAATACCAGGTGAAGCTTTCTTTTGTGCAAACATCTTTCTCAAATAGTCTACTCCTTGTATTATGACCTCCATGGCTTCCCTCAGCCTTCTCAAATCAGCAAAGCCTTGTTTGCTGTACTCTGTGCTCTCACAGGGAAGAGCAGGCTGTGGGGGAACCTGAGCCTGATAATCACTGTCAAGGGATACTTTTCTTTTCACACAGGTATGAGTCTGTGAAATGCCACTGTGAAAAGTGTGGCTTCTTGCCTTACAGTTATTTTAAGCAGAAGGGAAACATTTACTGCCACTTACGGTGATATGACAAAGAGCAGAAGCATTCTTCCACATGCTCAAATGTAAGACGTCATCAATTACCTGTCAGTATCATTTCCTGCTTATTTCCATGCACACTTATCAGACCCCATTAATGTTGATTTATTTGGATCGATCGTTTGTTTCACATTGCTTCTGAATGATAGCATATCTGAATGACTCAGTGCTTGGCGGTTTCTATTTGTTTCTCTCTCTATAAACAATTTTAGCAATTTATTTTCATTTTCCCAATGCTCACACTTTGAAACAGCAATCTTACCTTACAATCTGCTTACCTGATTTTCTAGATGAGCATTCTAATGTTTTGAATGATAAATGCTGCAGTAAATCTTAGGGACTTGAATACTTTTTTTTTTCAGTCACTGGCAATGTTTGGGTAGGCTTGGGAGATATGCCCTTGTAGGAGTAAAGACTTCTCTGAGGAGAGGGTCTGAAAATCTAAAGATTCAAGCACTCTCTAGGCTTCCTGCTTGCTGTTTATAATGTAAGCCCTCAGCTTCATGCTCCTGCCAGCATGTCTCCTCCCTGACATCAAAGACTCTGATACTCTGGGATGCTGCAGTATACCCAAATAAACCTTTTCCTCTGTAAGTTGTGTTGGTCATAGCATTTTGTGAATCCTATTTTTGTGTGTTTGTTCTATTTGTTTGTTTTATTTTGTTTTAAAAAGAAATTAATTTTTCTTTTTTTCCCTGTCTTGTAAAGATTTATTTTAAATTGGATTTTTATTTACATTTCAAATGTTATCTCCTTTCCTGATTTCCCCCTGCCCTGAAACCCCAATGCCATTCTTCCTCACCCCTCGACCATTCCTGCCTTTCTACTCACAAGTGCCTACTGTAAGTTTTCTAGTATCTAAATACAACAGTGCATGGTAAGCCTACCTACTTTATATATTTAATTGTGTGGTTGTTTTTTTTAATAGCATGACACTTATGCAAAGAATCATACTGGATACTAAAGTTTGAAATCTTGCCAGTAATGAAAATTATATCATGTTCAAAATATATATATTTGAATAAATAAAATATTTTAGGTGAAAATAGTGTTTTCTAGGCTTAGTGTGGAATGATAACACCTTTTAGCATGGGGAAGTCTATTAATTTTTAGAGACCGCTACTTTGATAAAACTGAATTTTTGGCTTCAATTCAGATATTTTGATGCAGAAAATCTACCCACTTTATACAGAATGGGAATTTATCAGAATTATATTGGTAAAGGTTTGAGTGAAAGAGAAACACTTGGAAAGAAACCCTGGAGAATGGGTGCATGCTTCTCAAATGAGTCTTCCTTTCTAGTTTTTACAATAGTTCATATGTAGGATTTTACCTTCTTTTAAAACTCTTCTTTAAAATGACTGCTAGAAAGCATAAATGAGATATGACTGGTTTTTGAACAGTACCGGCAGGAATTCAATTGATATTCCAAAACTATAAAGCAGAAAGTTGTAAGAAGTCACTATATCTTTACTATAAACAAAATCTTCTTTGAGACAGCCAGAAAATGCGTGGTGAAAGAAATGTGAAACCGGAAACACACAATCAAGTTTTTACTTTCCAGATTATTATACCTTTACCAGCAACCTTTGCCCTACATGTAAAGTGTGCTTGTATTGTTTCTCAGTCATGAGAGGCTTCAACCAGACTCAAGGACAAGAAACTCCTTTCCCTTTTCTGTTCCCACAAGTTTTTCCTGGCATTCTATCCCATCTCCCTAAAAAGAAAATAAAACTGGTAATATAACATGTATTACTTTAAGCCAAGCTGGAATGACTCATTTATATATCAGGTAAATCATTCACGTGTGTTCTATAGGTTAACTCTGAGCCTCGGCCATAGTTTATGCAACTTCAGGTACAAACAGTTTTCTGTAGATTGGTTGTGAGAAGACTGGTGAAAACCCAATGAACAAAGACTGATTCCTATGTGTTTACACTCCCATAGCTTTTGCATTGACAATGATAAGGATGTATTATGGAAGAGAATAATGTGTTAGTGTTATAGGAAAAAGGAAAAGATTTTAAAAATCAGATGTTCAAATCCATATGCAAATTCACATTAGAATAACTTGGTGGGGATCAGCTCTACAAATCTAGTTATTTACATATATTGCAGTTTAAAAAAAAACTAAAGAAATGGGGACCTGGATGAAATCATGAAGTACACACACACACACACACACACACACACACACACACACACACAGAGAGAGAGAGAGAGAGAGAGAGAGAGAGAGAGAGAGAAAGAAAGAGAGACTCACACACAAGGATGAAAAGTGGTGACAGAATTCTAAGCATTCTCACACAAGACAGAATGATGAAGAAGGTATTAAGTGCTACTTTCAATGATCTGTATGGGAATTTAAATATACATGAAAGACAAAAAATAAGATACTAAATTTGTTAATAGCAACAGTAATTATTCACCTTCCATGATTGCTACACATGACAAAAATGAAGACTTAAGTCATATAAAAATAATTTCCCACCTGTTTCATGATTATCAAGACAGTATGTTTATCAGAGAGAGTACTTATTAAGAAGGAAGCGTTTTACTTATGAGGAGACACATAGGTGCTCAGTATGAAAACTGGAAATAGATAGACCTAACCTGCAGTTTTAGGGATTGTTTAATGAACTCTGAAAATATCAATAATAAATATATTAGATACAAATGAAAATAAATATACTATGAATTAGGTGCAAAGTAAGACAATAAAATATAAGGCCAAGAGAATGAAAAAGATGGAATAAACCAACCCATGCATTGAAAGTAGAAGACAAGAATATCCAAACACTGTCAAACTATTCATTTTTATTGTATCTTTGAGATTATTATTTATTTCAATATTTCTTCCTTTTCTTCTATTAAGACAATTTTGTATTCCCTTCCTGCTCTTCTTCAGATTCTTGGCAAATTTTGTATTAATTCATTATATAAATTATATATTTCTAATATATTACATTATATTCATATATACACATTTCTAATATAGCCTTTTCAATAAAGTAAATTAATTGTTTTCTTGAAAAGTATCATTTTTATGTTAATACCATATTAAAATGAATATGAAGAGCTAAGAAAGAGCTTTCAATGTGTAATTGAACAGTGATTCTACATATGTATTAAAAATCACAGAGAGATGTGTGGTTTTAAGATGCCATGAACGTTTCATAAGCTTATTCATATTGGACACTGGAAAAAAACAGCTCACAATGATGGCTTTGTTAGGTCTGCGTATTATTAGTGGCCCAAGAAAACAACCTGTTCTATTTCTCAAACATCACCTAAGATCCATGTAAAATTGCCTGTATTTGAAATGGCTTATTTCTTCATTCAAATGTCAGGTTATTAAATTTCCTTTTTATTTCTCTATGGAACAGTCTGATTTTTCCATTGTGTAAAAATGTCACCGAACAGCTGTGACCTTATGTTTGGAGATGACTGGCACAATGAAGTGTCAGAGAGACTGAAAATGACATTCTCTCATAAAGTGAGCTGCCGCCATTGCATTAATCACTGGTTTACAATCACTAGAACAGGTGTAGACTGATGGATAGATGCTAATAAAGTCACTATTTGTTTTTCATTATCAGTAAAGTAGAAAAGAAATTAAAAGTGTGTTGAGGTCACCTCACGCAACAGAATTTCAACAGCCAAGTGGGAGCACGTCGAGCATCTACTTGTTTCAAGGTTGAAATTATGAAACATTTTAATTTCTAATTTCGTTTTAGTCTTATCGTTGTATTAGGAATTTGCTTATGCTGCATCTAACATGATTCACTTGTATATAATCACTAGAACAGCTGAAGAGTGATGAATATTTGCTAATAAATTCAATATTTGTTCTTCTTTATCAGTGAACTAGAAAAGAAATTAAAGGTGTGGTTAGGTCACCTAATGTCACAGAAATGTAAAGGAGAGGCTGGAACACAGTGAGATTTAAATTTTATCAATCTCTGAAATCATGAAACACCTTAATTTCTAAGTCTGTTGTATAAAATTAGAAGTGTGTTAAAGGGCTGGAAAGATGGGTTGCTATATTGACTGTGCAAGCATAGAACCTGGTTTTCCAGCCCAGTGTTAATATATTCTAGATGCATCTAAATTTCATAGTACACTAATTCTGTTACTACTACTATTTCTGCTACTGCTGCTGCTGCTGCTACTGTTGTTGTTGCTGCTGCTGCTATTGCTACCACTTTATTACAGGGTCTCTGTTGGTTGCTGGCTTCTTGTGTACATCAAGGTTCAGGAAAGACCCTGTCTCCAAGGAATTAGACACATCTGTATCCAACATTGGTCTCCGGTTGCACACACAGGTGTGAACACGCATACGTATAAACCCGCGGTCCTTTATAACATGCATATATAATTGATTTTACATTTACCATGTCAGCAGACTCGAGTTAATTATATCTGAGAATATTTAACGGCATTCCTAGGGGCATAATTCCATAGGAGGCATTTCTCTGCACTTAGACTGACATTTACTGAAAGTTATTCTGCTACCAATTTTTTATGAAATAAAATTTGAAAATTATCTGTTAGTTTGAATTTTGGGTTTTCCCACCTTTCATCAGCATAGGATGTAGAGCCTTCCATTTTAAAAACATATTGAAATGGTTAATAATATATTTAGTGAAGATTACTTGCATACTGTGTGGATGCTCTATAAATGCAGTTCTGTTTAAGATACCAAGTTGGATATTATCAGAATGAAGATCCTTGAAGATGGAGCTTTACCTCATATTCAGCTTAGACATTAGCTCTTTGGTCCCTGATAACATTAATTTGAATTAAATGTGAGGTATCACAACTGCTGTCCTTAGAGCTTAAAATGCTTTCTAAATGGAATGGCAGAGCCTCATAATTGTCCCTCCTTGAGACTTGAAACATGATATGAAAAAAAGAGTGTATAGGTAAATTATTCTGGTTTTGTCTAGTAGTTTTAATTTTGGGAAATGGAAGAGAATTTCTTCTGGAAGATTCTAGCTATCCATTTCTGTTTCTGTATTTTACTTCAATCTATTTTCTTATTGATTTCTATTAAAAAGAATGCAATGATCCAGAATAGGTGGATGCTGGAAGAGTAGGGCAGGAGTAGGTGGGTGATAAGGGGAGCACCCTCACAGAGGCAAAGGGGAGGGGGGAGAGGATAGATGGGATGCAGGGTGTTGTGGTCAGGTAACCAGAAAAGGGGATATCATTTGAGATGTAAATGAGTGGAACAATTAATAAAAAATGAGATGTCTGTTATCTTTCTTAATTCACATTGTGAGTGAAGTTGGTAAGATTTTAGAATCATTGTCTCAAATGTACATCCATTAAAATGAATCTTGGTTAATGCATTTATAAGAAAACTCAAGAGACAACAAGTGCTGGCGAGGATGTGGAGAAAGAGGAACACTCCTCCACTGTTGGTGGGATTGCAAAATGGTAAAACTGCCCTGGAATTCAGTGTGGCGGTTCCTCAGAAAATTGGGCATGTCACTTCCAGAGGACCCTGGCATACCACTCCTGGGCATATACCCAGAGGATTCCCCTGCATACAATAAAGACACATGCTCCACTATGCTTATAGCAGCCTTGTTTATAATAGCCAGAAATTGGAAGGAGCCCAGATATCCCTCAAAAGAGGAATGGATACAGAAAATGTGGTATATTTATACAATGGAATACTACTCAGCAATTAAAAATAATGAACTCATGCAACTTGTAGGTAAATGGTTAGATCTGGAAAAAATCATCCTAAGTGAGCTAACCCAATCACAAAAGAATACACATGAAATGCAATCACTGATAAGTGTATATTAATGAGCCCAGAAGCCCTAAATACTCAAGGCACAATTAGCAAGTCAAATGACTCCCAAGAAGAAGAAAGGAGAGGACCCTGGGCCTGTAAAGATTGGATCCAGTTTTGTAGACCCAGAAATGAGAAATCATGGGGGGGAATGATTGGGGAATAGTTGGGGGGAGAGGAATTACAGGACATATGGTGGGGGGAAACTGGGAAAGGGGAAAGCCTTTGGAATGTAAACATAGAATATAGAAAATAAAAATTAAAAAAAAGAACAACAAAATGCTGATAACAAGCTGTCAGATGTGCGGTAAAGAATGTTCTCAGATTTAAAAAAAAAAGAATCAGTCATGGAATAGGAAGAATGTTCTTATTTCACTCCAACAATACCTAATTGGAATGAAATATTCTGTCTGGGGATTAGACAATCAAGGTAACAGTGTAAAATGAACAACTCCTTCAGTTAGTATTTAGTAAGCTTGTTTCTCATTTTTCAATAATGAGGATAAAGACAACACAAGAAAATATGAGAAACTACATCCCTTATTTAGACATTTGGAGATGCAGGTGAGAGATATCCTGATCACCTCCCTTTACAGTTAACTTATATGTACTGTCATTTTCCTCTGTGAGAAAACATATGAGGGGAAGACATGCTTCAGACTTGGTAAGATATTATGTTTTCTACCTGTTGTATACAGGCTGCCACAATGATCCTTTGGTTGTTAACATTAACATAATGAGAGTGGGTTCCTATTTAGTCATTACTAAATGTCATTCCTCTGGGCATTAAATTCTAATCTACTCCTCCTTTTTGGTTATACTGTGTATCTTCTGTGAACTCCTTTGACAGATAAAAGGACAAGGAGGTTACAAGAAACCAGAGTACAATTCTGGTCCTCTTAGAATTGCTAATCTTAAACTGATTTTTATTAAATTTTAAATATATTATACAATTGCTGTACTACATGGATAATAATTGTGTTGTGAGATATTTCATATTCATGGTAGATGCTGACAGATGTAAATTAGGTGTCCGTCCAAGTTATGATAGATGAACTATTGAATTTATCCAGTTTCTCAGAGAAACACATGACATCTGATAGCATGTCTGCCTCACTTGATGTAGTAGCAACACATGGCTCAATCCCCACTTAATCTTTGATCTCTGATGTTCTCTATCACCCCAAAACTACATGGATCTGTCACAGAAGGAAGGTTTCTAAAAGTTTCTGCTTCTTCCAGCTAGGCATAGCCCTCTTATTCTCTACATATGAGAACTAGTAATAGGTGTACGGTTCTGCTTATTTCATTGTTATGGTCTACAGCCACAGGTCTTCTTTGGGAAACCAGAGGTTTTTTTCATGATAGAGATGGTAATGTCAAACCCAGAAAAATAGCTACATTACAGTTTTATTGATAAGCAGTGTTCTGTTTATAATTCTACTAGAAAGTGTCTTTTAATAACTTGTGGACTAATGAGCTCTTAAAAAGCCCATTTCTTGCCTAATAGAATGAGGTTTGCAGTGTCTTTCAGGGATAGGGCAATGATATCCTGGATGTGCCAGAGACCTGGGATGGGGTGAGACCCCAGAAGGGCTAAGCTGGTGACTCTACCTGAGATTCCAAGCAGTGGGGGATATGGATCCTGAAACAGCCACTTCCAGTCATCAAGCAGGACTCCCAGTGGAAGGTTTAGGGCAGCAATCCCCAATCAAAGCTTTCATCCCAGAATGTTTCTTTGTAAACAATGTTCAAGCACAAAGATAGAGCAGAGACTGAGGGAATAGCCAACCAATGACTGCCCCAAACAGTGAGTCATCCCATGGGTAAGAACCAATCCCTGATACTTTTAATGATACTTAGTTATATTTGCAAACAAGAACCTAGAATAAGTGCCTTCTGAGAGACTCCACCTAACACCCAGTGGAACAGATGTAGAGGTTTACAACCAAACATTATATGGAGCTCTGGGATTCTTATAGAAGAATTGGGAGAGGGATCCGAAGACATGCATATGACAAGATTCAACTAACAACAGATTCAACTAACCGGAACCCTTGGACTTTCTAGATATGGAATCACCGATGAAAGAGTAAGCACCAGTTGGAGCTAGGAAACTTGCATATATGTAGGAAATAAGCACCTTAGTCTTCATGTGGGTCCGCAAATACCTGGAACAGGGCTTGTCTCTGAGCCTGTTACCTACTTGTCTTCCTGTGGATACCACACCATGAAAGGGACAGTAGGATAGGATGTGCCAAGTCCCACAGCAACTTTATGTGCAGGGAGTATGGGTAGGGGTGGGTGGTTGACACCCAGACGAGCTTCTTCTTGTAAGGGGAGTCAGTGGAGGAATTGTGCGAGGGATTATCAGGCAAAGAGGATGGTCTAACACTGAGTAGTAAAGTGAATAAATAAATGAATTTAATAAAAATAAAAGTGCATTTCACAGGACTAAAACACTAAAAGTTAAATTTTAAAATTTTAGAGTAAGCACTTAGATAATAAACTTGCTATTATAAAATGTGGGCAGAGTAAACACCCTTTCATGTCAGGCATGTTGGCACCAGAGAATAATTTCAATACTTAAGAGGTAAAGGGAAGTTTATCCATGAAGGCACAGCAAGCTGGAAGACAGCGTTAGATAAACGAGACAGGACCTGACTAAAATTAACTGATTATATGAATAAATAACTAAATAAGTAAATTAATAGATATATAAAATTATATAACCAAGACAATATGTTTATTTACAGTTGTTTAGTCTGGGGAGCTCTGGAGACTCTGAGTTTCTCTCTTTATTTCTATAGAGCAGTTCCTATAGTGTTACAGAAAAAATAAGGGGGAAACCCCAGTGCACATTTCCATATACATGTGTTGTCAGAAAGATGTGGCAACCTTTTCTGGAAGGCACGCTCTTCCACTGGCTGCCTCAGGCTTCAAGTCCTTCCTTTCCTCCATTTTACTGTATTCCTTTGGGGCACAATTTTTCAATGGTCTGATAATTAAAAAGAGCACACCATGTTTTCTATGTGTATCTCCTTTCATGTCAGGAAAATATTACATCCAGTAATGTTATCAAGGCACATAAACAAGCATGGTATTTTTCAGTCAGATCATATGACTTTTGAAACAACCCCAGTCATAACCTTAGAAAAGATACTTCCCTGGAGATTTAGTAATCTTAGATATACAAAGAAACAGCATGCAAAATGAATCTACAAAGACACATAACATGAAATATGTGAGGTTTATATCTGACACTTTTCTCCTTAGTTTTCCTGCTTACTGTCACATGTCACTTTCTCTACATAATTAACAGATGAAATATACACAAATATTCCTTCCATAATTCTTCCATGAAGTTTTCTCATGTGCATAGGCAAAATTCTTTTATTTGCTTTACAAAGAATAATGAAAACGAAAAAAAAAACGTTTACAGGCAAATTAGGTTTATAATACATGTCAGCAATTTCATTACATGTCAGCAGATTTATAGGCTGTTGAAAGACAACTAAGTGAATCTTTTCTTTTATTGGGTTTTAGAGGAAAGGAAGCCTTCATTACTTCTTGCACTGATACAAACTGTCTTCTTATTATATCAAGGAGACAGGGAATTTTACTTTTCTTCTCTGCTAGGGTTAAATACGTGAAAGAAATTTCACTAAGCAGGGTAGTCTTCTTTTACCCTGCTATTCCAAATATGCTATATTGAGAGATGTAATTTTTACCATGAAGCTACAGCACTGAATGAAATATTCCTCATTCTTAATATCTCATTCTAGAGCATATGGGGTGACCTAGGATTTTTTTCATCTACTTTTTTTGGTATTCTTTATGATGTAAAAATCCTATTAAGCTATACTATACACCCATTAGAAACTCAGTGAACATGTGCACCCTGGTCTCGTTTGGTTTCCTTTTAACCTTCATGAAGTCATTGATTTCATTATCCATTGGGTCATAGTGAATTTTACTGTCAACCTTGAATTTCAACATTTAATAAAAATCATGTACATTTACAGAAAAAAAGAAACCACATTGCTAAGTTCTGAGTACATAGGAAGTAAGTAGAGGAGAATCAGCACCTCAAGGCTACTCCCAGCTCCATGGTAAATCAGCAGCCAGCTAAGGGCACATGAACTCTTATTTCCCACCAACCAACCAGCAGGAGGATAGCGACTCCTGTATAATTATAGGCAAATTGTAAAATCAGGAACCAAAATTTCAGGGTTCTGATTATTCATCTAAATAATGAATGACAACAAGAGTCAATACATAGAATTGTACCAATGGGGCTATGGATAAAACTAGAAAAAATACCACTTATAAAGGGAGAAAAGCACTTAGAGTACTGGATGTGGACCAAAGCAAGGGGAAGTACAGGGATATGGTGGTCCTAGGGCACTTTATGAGTCATTTAAATAGTCATCCACTTTTGCATTTGTAGCCTCATGCACTTTGCATTGTATGTAGTTCTTATTATTTTCTACCAAGGGTTTTAATCATATGTAAATGGTGATGCATTACTCAACTCAATCTACACTCATGCCAAGGCATCTCTGACATACGACAGTTTGAACTATACTGTGAAGCTTAAGATCACTGTCTAGTTGGAAAGTTTCTGGTAAGGAACAAACATGTATCATTGTTTTTCTTTTAGTAATCACTAGAGATGAGGCTGCAGGTAAACTAGACAGGAAATGGCCTCCCTGGAGGCGTTGTCTCTCTCAGAGCCTTTAGAAACACTTAAGGCCTATTGCACTTATTTATCTGCAAAATGCTATCTTTGGCCATCATGTACTCTTATGACTTGAGAATAGTCACGTAGCAATAAACTTTACCTATCTTCTATACCTATGTGTGTTACAAAGGAGTAGAACTTAATCTATTATTTTTAATGATTTTTATTAATTAACTAATTTACTTTACATTCCCACAAGTTCTGTTTCCCTTGTCTCCTCACATCCCTGTCCTCCCTTGCTCTTCAGAAAAGAAGAGACCATGAACATCAATTAGTCTTGAAATATTGAGTTACTGTAAGATAGGCCCATCTTCTACTGATGATAGACATGCCAGATCAGTTAGCAGAAAGGTACAAAAGGCAAGCAATGTAGTCAGAGACAGCCCCTGCTCTAGCCTTAGGAGTTCCCTAGGAAGACCCAGATCCATACCTGTTACTTATGTGCAGAGCGCCTAAGTCTGCCCCTGCATGCTCTCCAGTTATCAATTCAGCCTCTTTGAGCCCTGTGGGCCCAGGTCAGTTGACTTTGTTTGTTTTCTTGTGTTGTTCTTGACCCCTATGGCTCCTTCAATTGATCCTATTCCTCAGTATTCCTCAAGGTCTGCCCAATGCTTGGTTGTGGGTCTCTACATGTGTTTCCCTCAATTACTGGGTAAAGTCTTTTAAATGACAGCTAAATTAGAGCTCTTTTAATTTAGACAAGTATTATAATGTTAATAATGTTACATCCCTTTCATAATGAAGATGAGATGGGGGAGGGAAGGACCTGGGAGGGAAACGGGATGGAGGGGAGGGGAACATGATCTGGTTTTGGTAGAGGAAAAGGACTGAACCCCTGAGGCCAGGAAGAAAGAATAGAAACTGGCAACCTCGGGAGGTAGGAAGTTGGGGGACCCTTCAGAAAGTACTAGAAACCTGGAAGTGAGAGACTCTCAGGACTCAAAGGGAAGAACTGTAGATGAGGCCCTATACTGAGGAAAGTGAACTTGCAAAGGCCACCTCCAGCAGAAAGACAGACCATCAAGTGAAGGATGGGGTTGCCATCCCACAGTTAAGACTCTGACTCATAATTGTTCCTGTCTGAATGAAATGCAGGGATGAGAATGGAGAGGAACCTGAGGGAAAAAAAAAAGGTCCACTGACAGGCCCACAGTAGGATTCAGCTCAAGGGGAGGTCCCAAGTCCTGATACTATTACTGAGGCTATGGTGTGCTCACAAAAAGGAACCTATCATGACAGCCCTCTGAAAGACCCAACAAGAAGCTTAAAGAGTCAGATGCAGATATTTACACCCAAACAATGGACAGAAGCTCCTGACCCCTGTGGTTGAATTAGGTGAAAGCTGAAAGAAGCTGAGGAGCAGGGTGACCCTGTAGGAGGACTCGCAGTCCCAATTAACCTGGACCTCTGAGGTCTCTCAGACACTCGACCACCAACCAGGCAACATACACCAGCTGATATGAGGCCCCAATATATATTCAGAAGATGACTGCTGCATCTGAGTTCAGTCATAGAATATTCACCTAAGCTTCAAGAGACTGGAGGCCCCAGGGAGGTCTGTTGGCTTAGAGGACAGGGGCTGGGGACATCCTTGTGGAGACAGGTGGCCATGGGAGGAGATATGGGATAGGGAACAGTTGGAAAATGGACCAGGAGGGGAATAAAATCTGGAGTTTAAAATAAATAAATGAGTAAATAGATAAAAGGTTTAAATAAAAAAATAATTGTATGATAATCACTTCCTTTACATAAAGCTAATACTCTTCATGTAGATTGATTACTTAAGGGCAAACCAGAGCATTGTTGAGAAGTTCCAGCATCATCTCTGCACTTCTAAAGCTAAGCAGGTCAAGGTGACTCCGCTGTTGATGGTGTCACAAGCAGAAGTGTTACCGTAAACAACTAATCATTCAATATATCTATGTATTAAATGTTATCTTGGAGGAGGATTTTATTCTTGAATAATGCTTGTCTTATCTTTTTTTTTATATTTTTCTCTTATTAAAAGAAGACTTGTACCACCTATGAAGACTAAAACTACTATTCACTGTGTTAACCTTAAAAATACACTTGGTTTTCAGCAAAGAACATAGATTTTTATCATCCTGCTGGGATCTACCAAGCATCAAAGGTGTGCAGAGACCCCATGATAGCATCCCTTAAAAGCAGAGAGCTTCACTTTGTATTTCAGGTAGAGACTATGAAGGGCAATGTCTGCAGGTCATTAATTCTGCTTATATGTGCAGTTCCCGAGACATCACTATGTTAAGTTGAACGGTGCTTTTCGTAATGTAAAGTAAAAGTAACATAACCTTGTAAAAGGCAGGGAAGGCAGAATAGCAAATCATTAAATATAAATAGGCTACTTTGAAACAGCTGAGAAAGAGGAAAGCAAAGTCTCAGTGATCTGCCCTACTTCCAAAGAAAGTGCAAATCACAACTGAGAAGAGCAGCAGCAAAGCCTTTGTTCTCTCTAAATAAAATTACATTTTAAAGGAGGAACGCATCATATGTCCATAGTGGATACATTCGGAATGGCAAGTGGAAATTATTATTGCTTCACACAGATTCCTATTCATTTCCACATGTATAAGTGCCCACTTATTTCATTATATAATAATTGATTCACTGAATAAAAGGCTTGGAAAATTGAGGTGGTTTTGCAGTGAGAGTCTGAAAATGAATTAGAAAATCTTTGGGGAACTGCATATTTTCACTCACATGTAAGCCGAACTATTAAAAGCCATTGAAACAGTTTAAAGTTTGAAAATTTACCTCTGGTATGTGGCAGATCAATACATTGAATATGAAATATTTATATCATCATTTTGAAACAAAAATGGCTACAGACATTGAGTTGAAAATTCTCCCTTCATAATTTTTTATTTTATGTCTCTGAAACAACCAAGCCAGACAAATATTATGATAGATATATACAGGTAATTTATCATCATTATCCATGTAGAACCTTGAGTAGCCATATTTTCTCCTTAGAGACCTTTATTTCATGATGTTATAGCAATTATATTCTCTGCAAAGACATGAAAATTCCTAGCTACCTACATTGCAAACATTTATCTACAGTTTTATATTCTACTTTGAATATTTGGCATATTTCTTTTGTGTTATATATTATCAGATCCAGGAGGCAAAAATAAAAGCTTATAGATAAAGAGAAAACACTATATTTTTCCTGATGTTTCTCTTTTTTCCCCATTCAAGTCATAAAATTCTATGACAGTTAGGAAATGTTTAAGAGTAAGTGACTGATATCACTTGCTTGATGATAAAAAAAAACTAAGCAAAATAAAAAATGCTCTGTAACTTAGAGATCTGGTCAACTGGTGTGGGATTGTGAACTACATCAGGAAAAAAATTATGGACAATTGTATGACTTGAAGAAAAGGTTAAGAACATAATCCCATGCTCAGACTTTTTTATGTTAGTTGATACAAACTATGTTGGGGTAACAGAAAGTCACTTTTAAAAACATACATTCCTGGGACTGCATGAAATGTCCTTGTTTTCACTGTCCTCATGATTCAGTACATGCAGCTGTTGCATAAATGACTTTCACTGTTTCTTACTCCTGCTCATTCGTTGCTCTTTGTCCATTGGAAACTGCATAAAACACTTTATATTACAGCCCTCTTTGTCCATTGGAAACTGCATAAAACACTTTATATTACAGCCAATCAGTAGAATGTCAATTGCCAACCTTCTGTTTTTTTGGGTAGAAAGAGGTTTCTAATTTCTTCTCTGTGATTACTCTCCAGTGTGATTAAAAGAAAAGGTGGGGGGTGGAATAGGCGGGAAGGGGGGGTGGGGAAGAGGACTTATGGGACATAGGGTGAAGGGAAAACTGGGAAAGGGGAAAGCCTTTGGAATGTAAACAAAGAATATAGAAAATTAAAAAAAAAGTGAAACAGGGCCCATGGGATCAGTTACTTTCTGGGTTTTTTTCAGCTTTTTCTTTTATCTATTACTATGCATTCCTTATATGACTCATGATTGTGCTTCCTGATAAAGGGTATTTTGTGGAAATTTATATCTCAAATTCTGCTATAGAGTAATTGATGAAATAATGCAACAGAAAAATCAATGATAGACAGGAAAATACAGAAAATTTAGGAGTATAAGTTATTTAATCAGCAGGCTATGGCAAGCCTAGAAAACAGAAGCTGCTCTACTGAAGCCTATGAATTTAATATTTGGGCACCTGGGAAATTTGTATATTTAGAAATACCAAATAAGGAACAGCCAGAGCATGCTTGGTGCTATAGTGATGCAAGCTCAACACTTGGAGGCAGAGACAAGAAGCCCATAAGTAAGAGCTCAACCTGGGCTGTAGAGCAAAAGAACCAATCAGAAGGAAATGAGAGACAGACCACGGACACACATGCACACAGACATACTCACACATATACAAACATGAGAGAGAGAGAGAGAGAGAGAGAGAGAGAGAATGAGAGAATGCTAGAGAACCAATACTAGAGTGTTAAATTGATTGTCATGCAAAGTCAGAAAAATCAAGATAAAATAATGTGCTAGGAGACTGCTGTGATCTAGAGTGTCAAAATCTGTGGAGTGGTTAAATAAAATGAATCATGAGCACTGATTCTCAGAGAGCATTCCAGAACAAAGCAGAGGTGTTGCCACCTTACATAATTATATCAAAAGCATCACCCTGAATATTTCATTTTGTAAAAAGTATGGAATGTTTTGGACATTTCAGTAGAACAAAGAGCCAGTGGCTCCGAGCAACTAGAGCAGAAAACACTGTGGAAAAAGAAGGTAGTAAGAAATTTTTGAAAGATGACTTTGGTGCTTAGGCTACAATATAAAATTTAAACTACATATAAGAATGTACTTTTGGAGAACATAGATTTTATTCATGCAGGTAATGAAATGAACTTGATGTTAGATATGAAAAATATTCAAATAAAGATGAAAGTAGAGAGATTGAGAGGAAATGTGAAATGAGAAAAGACAGAGAAAATAATGATTAATGCATACAAAGTACCTACATGAAAAATTACCTATAAGATGACATGAATCTAACCTACAGTGTTACTGTCTTAAATGTGAGCCACTTATATGTGATAAGAGCTATCGAATGCATACTGCTATTTGAATTTCTCTGTAAAAATAGTTAGCCTCATTACTCACACAGCTTAGAACAGGTCTTGAAGTGAGCCACAGCAGCTTCCGTGGAAATAGTGATGCAGAGGAATGAGCAGCCTGGGACTAAAGAACTGAACACCAGGACTCAGCAAAGACTTCAAATAATTGTGTTCCTGAAGTTGGGCAGAGATGAAAGAAGCCAATATTCATGTGAAACAAATACTAAGGCACACAGAATTCTGCCCTTCCTGTGACTTCCTTTCTTGGAATTCACTGCTAGGTGATATTTGAGGTGAAAGACATTTTCCCATTCATCCTATTTTCTTCTTCTTTTTTTTTTACTTTTCTTTTTTTATTTAAATTTTTATTTTCTATATTATATGCTTACATTCCAGAGGTTTTCCCTTTTCCCAGATCCCCCCCGACCATACGTCCCATAATTCCTCTCTCCCCCCCAACTATTCCTCAATCATCCCCCCACCCACGATTTCTCTGTTCTGAGTCTACAAAACTGGATGCAATCTTTTCAGGCCCAGGGTCCTCTCCTTTCTTCTTCTTGGGAATCATTTGACTTGCTAATTGTGCCTTGACTATTTAGGGCTTCTGGGCTCATTAATATCCACTTATCAGTGATTGCATTTCATGTGTATTCTTCAACTGGAGGTCAACATGCAGGAGAATGCGAATCGACCCACTCTTATCTCCTTGTACTAAGATCAAATCCAAGTGGATCAAGGACCTCCACATAAAACCAGACACACTGAAACTATTAGAAAAGAAACTGGGGAAGACCCTGGAGGACATGGGCACAGGGGGAAAGTTCCTGAACAGAACACCAATAGCTTATGCTCTAAGATCAAGAATTGACAAATGGGACCTCATAAAATTACAAAGTTTCTGTAAGGCAAAGGACACTGTCAGAAGGACAAAATGGCAACCAACAAAGTGGGAAAAGATCTTCACCAACCCCACATTCAACAGAGGGCTAATATCCAATATATACAAAGAACTCAAGAAGTTAGACCCCAAAGAACCAAATAACCCTATCAAAAAAAATGGGGTACAGAGCTAAACAAAGAATTTTCACCAGAAGAAATTCAGATGGCCGAGAAACACCTTAAGAAATGTTCACCATCATTAGTCATCAGGAAAATGCAAATCAAAACAACCCTGAGATTCCACCTCATACCAGTCAGAATGGCTAAGATTAAAAACTCAAAAGACAACAAGTGCTGGTGAGGATGTGGAGAAAGAGGAACACTCCTCCACTGTTGGTGGGATTGCAAAATGGTAAAACCTCTCTGGAAATCAGTTTGGAGGTTCCTCAGAAAATTGGGCATGTCACTTCCAGAGGACCCTGGCATTTATCCTATTTTCATTCATTCTGTATACACTTCACATTTAGGAACTGCATAGGTATACTTTATCCATCTTTAATCAATTTCAGTGAGGACTGAACTCTGAACCACAACACATAACACAAAGGGAGTGTTTGAAATACGACTAATCTGGGTAGATGTTTTAAATACTCTTTTTTTTTTTAACTTTTTTTTTTTTTTTTTTGGTTTTTTGAGACAGGGTTTCTCTGTATAGTCCTGGCTGTCCTGGAGCTCACTCTGTAGACCAGGCTGGCCTCGAACTCAGAAATCCGCCTGCCTCTGCCTCCCAGAGTGCTGGGATTACAGGCGTGCGCCACCACGCCCGGCTTTTAAATACTCTTTTAATGACACAGATGGCAACTGGTCAAAATTACATTTGCCTTAAAATACATAGCATACTTATTCTACATATGTGTAATATTAAATAAGCAAATGTATTCATATACAGCACATTGATGTTTCAGTCAACATGGTATCATGGTTATCACAGAGGTCTTTTTTAAGATTAAACTGCATACTGATGCTGTATCAACTTTTATAAGTCCATTCTACATTATATGCATGACTATGATGTTAGCTATTGATAATATTCTTAGCATATATCACCATCATTACATATATAATATTATACACAAATGTTTGCCAGATGCACAGAATTTCACTGAATTATTTGTTTCTGAAATTTTGTTCTTTTCATAAAGGTTTTGCACTGACATTTTTTTGTTTCAGAGTACATTTAATTTTTTAATTTTTAGTTTTTCTCAAAATATAAATTCATCAACATATATTGATCTGTGTCTCGGATTTCCATTATTTTTCTACATAATAAAAATTATATTTTAGAATTTACAAAGCAAATAGTTTCAAATAAGAAACATGTAAAATGGTTTTTCATTATTTTTTATTTTCAACTGCAGAGTATTTACTATTTCTTTTTAAGAATTTTTAAGAATTGTGATATTTTTTCTTTTATTTTTTATTTGATATATTCTTTACTTACATTTCAAATGATTTCCACTTTCCTGGATTCCCCCTCCCCGAAAGTCGCATAAGCCCTCTTCCCTCCCCTTGTTTCCCAATCACCCCCCTTCCCATTTCCCTGACCTAGTATTCCCCTACACTGCTGCACTGAGCCTTTCCAGGACCAGGGGCCTCTCCTTCCTTCTTCTTGGGCATCATTTGATATGTAAATAAGCAAAGAGGAAATTTTCTTGAACAGAACACCAATAGCTTAAGCTCTAAGATCAATTGCTCTATTGACAAATGGGACCTCATAAAATTACAAAGTTTCTGTAAGGCAAAGGACACTGTCAAAAGGACAAAATGGCAACCAACAAATTGGGAAAAGATCTTTACCAACCCCACATCTAACAGAGGGCTAATATCCAATATATACAAAGAACTCAAGAAGGTAGACTCCAGAGAGCCAAATAACCCTATTAAAAAATGGGGTAGACAGCAAAACAAAGTATTTTCACCTGAGGAATATCGAATGGCTGAGAAGCACCTAAGGAAATGGTCAACATCCTTAGTCATCAGGAAAATGCAAATCAAAACAACTCTGAGATTTCACCTCATACCAGTCAGAATGGCTAAGATCAAAAACTCAGGAGAAAGCTGTGCTAGTGAGGATGTGGAGAAAGAGAAAGACTCTTCCACTCCTGGTGGGGTTGCAAGCTGGTACAACCACTCTAGAGATCATTCTAGTGGTTCCTCCAAAAACTGGGCATGATATTACTAGAGGACCCTGCTATACCACTCCTGGGCATATACCCAGAGGATTCCCCAGCATGTAATAAGGATACATGCTCCACTCTGTTCATAGCAGCCCCACTTATAATAGCCAGAAGCTCAAAAGAACCCAGATATCACTCAATGGAGGACTGGATATAGAAAATGTGGTGTATTTACACTATAGAATACTACTCAACTATTAAAATCAATGAATTCATGAAATTCTTAGGCAAGTGGGTGGAACTGGAGAATGTCATCCTGAGTGAGGTGACCCATTCACAAAAGAATACACATGGTATGCACTCAATGATAAGCGGATATTAGCACAGAAGCTCAGTATACCCAGGAACCAATTCACATATCGAATAATGCCCAAGGAGAAGGAAGGATTTTCATTATTTTTTATGGCATACTTGATTATTTTTCATGGAAAATTACATTGACAGATTGTATATCTGTAATTTCTTCATGTACTGTTGATACACATTTTAATGAAAAAGAAATATTGAGGCAAAAAATGTACCTAAACCAAATAAGTATAGGAAACAGGGTAATAAAAACAGGGTTTATTTTATTTTTTATTAATCATTTTATTCTTTTACATTTAAAATGTTTTCCCCTTTTCTTGTTACACCTCTACAACACCCCTATCACATCCTGCAGCTCCTCCCCACCCCTATGAGGGTTCTCCTCCACTCACTCCTTCATTCCTGCCTCACTACTCTAGCATCCCCCTACTCTGGGGCATCAAACCTTCTCAGGACCATCGGCCTCCCCTCCATTGATTTCAGATAAGACCATACCACATTCCTGACAGCAAGTACTTCCTGACATCAGCAATATGTCAGGTTTTGGAAGTCTGCAGATGGGATGGATTCCTAGGCAAAATGATCTTTGCATAGACTTTACTTCAGTCTCAGTTTCATATTTGTCCTTGTCTTTGGACAGAAACTTTTCTGTGTTAACACTTTTGAGATGGGTGGGTGACCCTATCCCTTAACTGAGGGCTGTGCCTATCTACTGGTAGTGGTCTCTAGAAGTTCTATTTCCCCTTTGTGGTTTGTTTCAGTTGAAGTCATCACAGTTGGGTCCTGGGAGACTCTCAATTCCCTGGAGTCTGGGACTTTCTAGTGGCTACTTCCAGTTCTCCATGCCCAACTGCTACATATTTCTATAGGAATTCTGACCATCTGTACTTCTCTTGTGTCTTTTCTAATACCTGTTCCTGCCCCCTTTCCCCTCCACCTCCTCTTTTCCTCCCAGGCACGTCCCTCCCTTTAACTCCTGAGATTTAGTTCCCTGTTCTATATAGGATTAAAGCATCTACACTTTGATCTTCCTTCTTCTTAAGTTCCATATGGTTTATGGATTGCATTGTGGTTATTTTGAGCTTTTGGCCTAATATCCACTTATCAGTGGGTACATATCATGTATGTTCTTTTGTGTCTTGGTTACCTCACTCAGGATGATATTTTTAGTCCCATCCATTTGCCCAAGAATTTCACGAAGTCATTGTTTTTAATAGCTGAGTAGTATTCCATTATGTAAATATACCACATTTTCAGTATCTGTTTTTCTGTTGAGGGAAATCTGGGTTCTTTCCATGTTCTGGCTGTTACAAATAAGGCTTCTATGAGCATGGTAGATCATGTGTCTTTGTTATATGTTAGATCATCTTTTGGGTATATGCTCAGTAGTACAATAGCTGGTTCTTCAGTATTTCCAGTTTTCTGAAGAACTGCCAGATTGATTTCCAAAGTGGTTTTACCAGCATGCAGTCCCACCAACAATGGAGGACTATTCCTCTTTCTCCACATCCTTTCCAGCCAGGATGCTGTGCTCCAGTGTTTTTGATCTTAGCCATTCTGATTGGTGTGAGGTAGAATCCCAGGGTTGTTTAGATTGGCATGTCCCTGATGACTTGATGAACATTTCTTTAGATGCTTCTCAGCCATTCAGGATTCCTCAGTTGAGAATTATTTCTTTAACTCTGCTACATTTTTTATTGGATATATTCTATATTTACAATTCATTTCCCTTTTTCTGGTTTCCCACCCCCAAGGGTCCCACATGCCCTTTTCCCTCCCCCTGCTCCCTCATCTACCCCCTCCCAACTCACTGTTCTTGTACTGCCCCACAATGATGCTTTGGTCCATTCTAGCTCCAGTGTCCACTCCTTTCTTCTTGTCAGACCTCACTTGGTATGTGATTTATGTCTTTGGTGTTCCAAGATTCTAGGCTAATATCCACTTATCAGTGACTGCATACCATGGGTATTCTTTTGAGACTGGGTCACCTCACTTAGTATGACGTTCTCCAGCTCCATCCATTTCTCTAAGAATTTCATGAATTCATTGTCTGTACTACATTTTTAATAGGGTTATTTGCTTTTCTGAAGTCTAACTTCTTGATTTCTTTGTATATTTCAGATAATAGCCTTCTATTGGATTTAGGGTTGGTAAAGATCTTTTCCCAATCTGTTGGTTGCCAATCTGTTCTATTGTCAGTCTCCTTTGCCTTACGGAAGCTTTTCAATTTTATGAGGTCCCGTTTGTCAATTCTTGATCTTAGAGCATGAGCCACAGTCTTCTGGCAAGGAATTTTTCACCTGTGCTGATGTGTTTGAGGATCTTCCCTACTTTCTCTTCAATTAGGTTCATCTTCTCTGGTTTTAGTGGAGGTTCTTGATCCACTTGGACTTGACCTTTGTACAAGAAGATAAGAATAGACATATTTGCATTCTTCTACATGCTGATTGCCATCTTACCAAAAGCATTCTAAAAATTCAAGGAAATCCTCATCAAAATTCAAACTCAATTCATCACAGAGATTGAAAGTAATTCTCAAATTCATATTGAATAACAAAAATCTCAGGATAGTGAAAATTATTCTTAACAATAAAAGAACTTCTGAAGTAATCATAATCCCTGAACTCAAGTAGGACTACAGAGTGAAAGTGATAAAAACTATATGGTATTGGTACAGAGTCAGGCAGGTAGATCAATGGAATAGAATTGAATACCTTTAAATAAACCCATACAACTTTGGCTACTTGATCTTTGACAGGTTTTATATTTTACAGTATTTATCATATTATTACTTATGTACTTTTTTCACATTTCATGAATATTGTTCATTTAAACATTAAGAAAAAAACTATTATCTCTGAAAAACAAGTTATGCTATGATAGTCTTGTGATCAGTTAGCTTCAATTATTATATATACATACATACATACATATATATATATATATATATATAATGTGACATATACATAACTTTTGTGCTTACTCAGTGTAACTATGATTGTTCCACACATAGTATAAGAAATTTCATCTCTATACAGGACCCCAGAGAAAAAAATGGAGGAGGCCTTTGTTCTTATATTAGTGTCATCAAAGCAAACACAGAGTTCATTGGAATTATCTTAATTGTTTATCAAGCAGAGATAGAAAAACTACATTTTCAATGTACACATGCATATTTAGTGATGCATAATTCAAAACAGTCAAAAAACGAATAACCTAAGATATACATCAACAAATGAATTGATTTTTTAAATGTGGTATCTTTATGCCTGGAATTTCTGAAGAGATTAAGAAAAATAAAATCATACATTTTCACAACAGTGGATGGTAGTGGAAATCATTGTATTAAGCAAAATATGTGATGCTTTAAAAGCAAATATTACATTTCTTTATATTCTAAAATTGGTGAAATTTTTGTGTGTGTATGGGTGTTCACTCATTATTGCTTATGTGTACATGGGTTTAGGGCTTGTAACTTGGAATTGGGTAATCTTTTCCTCAAAGAAGACTGATATCCCTTATCTCAAGGACCACTAGTTGTGTGTAGCTATTGATATAGGGAAATGGCCTTGGGGATATCTCCCATCTGATTTTTTTTAATTTTTTATTGGATATATTCTATATCTACATTTCAATGTTTCAAGGCTCTTATGTAAATAACCATATTACTGAGATTCATAGTCACAGCCTCTTTGTCACATATTGAAGAGAGTATCTAGAAGTAGATACTTTGTCCTACCTTTAGCATTTCCAAACTTTCTGGACTCACATATATGTATTTCCTGAGATAGGTGTGGCAGCAGTGTGTTAGGTATATTTATTGTGTTTAAGCACCCTATAGTCTGTTGTTCGCTGAATTTTTCTTGATTTCTGTAATGTGCTGAGTGTATGCAAAATCTTTGAATAGTGGTGAGAAACTGTATCAGTCCCAAATATAAATTTCCTTAATAACAGTAGTGTTTGGCAAGGGTTCTGTGTCACGGAGTAAGACTGAAATCCAGTTTTTCTTAAAAAAATGGTTTAATGTTTTTTAAAATTCGTTACTCCAAAGATGTTTACACCACTAAATTCAGGTTTGAATGTTGTAAGCCTGGTGTAAGTGTCACATGCATTTAATCTCAGCACTCAAGAGGAGGCATATGAGTCTCTATAAATTTTTGACCAACTTTGTAGGTACAGTGGTAGGTTCAGGACAGCAAAAGTCACAGAAGTGATCTTTGAAAATTAAAATAACACAACAATAAAAGCAAAAAAAATCACTGTTAACTGCTGTTAACAACCTAATTCTATTTAATTCATTTTAAATACATCAGAATGCTACCTCTAAACCTAATGTGCCTTAATGCAGTTGTAGTTGTCAAGAATAACCACTTTTTTTGTCTGTGTAGTGTGTGATCTTTCCACAGCTTCTGAACTCAAGATTTGCACTGTAATAGCAAGCATTTTATCTACAGTCATCTTTTTTTTGGGGGGGGGAACATGATCATATCAAAATTCTCAACAGCAAAGACATTTACAATTACAGAGTTGAGACTTGATTGTCTATGCTAAAACTGTGAAGGAAACACAACAAAAATGTCACAATAATTCTACTTCAAACATAATGATTGAATATTAATCTATTCATGAAGTTAATCTTCTTAATCACAAATCTGTTATTGATTTTGTTTATCCTTTCATAGAAATCTCCTTCTTCCTAGGCTACAGAAGTATTAGCCCGTCTTCCCTCAGTCATATAAATGTATTTCTAGATTTTTGAGGGATATATATATATATATATATATATATATATACATACATATGTATATGTATATATATACATATATGTGTATGTATATATATACATACACATATATGTGTACACACACACACACACATATATATACATATATATATATACATATATATATATATCAGATGAAACGGATATATCAGATGAAATGGATATATCCGTTTCATCTGTTATCTTTATTAATAGGACATAATTTTCTAGTGTATAGTTTAACCTGATGTTTGATTGCTGGATGCAGTGCCAACTTATAAAGTTGCAAATGCACTCCACTTCAGTCAGGCGATTAATCAGTCTACAGGGATGAAAGGAAGGGAGTTGTATAATTTCAAAGGTTACTCAAGCTTTCCTTTGTTTCTTTCTTCTTGATGTCTTTTTTCAATAAACAAATCCACGTGAGCACTGAGAAGAAGAAATGTAATTTCTTAAACACTTTCTCAACCCCTAGAAAATTCTGTGGACACAATGGCACTACGTTTCAGTTTCTTTAAACTTAATTCCACACAAATTACAGTCATCTACATAATGAGCACTTGAGGATACAATATCTGTGAAGTCTGTCAGGTTGATTTTTAGAAAGCTTTGTTACTCCTTTTGGACCCTGCCATTACTGCCCATCAGGTAACCTTTATATCTTTCTTTTACTCACCTTCTGTTGCAGTTGAATCCTAAATTTAGGAAAAAGTATGTAGTGTAATTGGTAAATAATTGAAATGTATGTTGCCAACCTATTGGTAGCAGTATATTATCTTGTCAAGATTTTAAGAACAAATGAGTTGTTTCTTTAACAAGAAATAACAATCAGCAATTATAATCAGAGATAAGGCATGACACTGAAAGGTAATTATATGAAAGGAGTTGTTCAGAGAGAAGCAGTGCCTACAGACAGACAGGTGCTGCATATTCCACAAAACCTATGTGAACACACAGCTTTTGGGACTCAGGGGATGGTGTACAATAGTTTATAAAATTATCAACTTCAGTGTGATCTTGCTACTCCTTGAATTGCTGTAAACTGATGTTCCATTCCTAGCAGCCCCTGAAGATTCAGGGAATAAACATGTGTTCACTCTGCTTCATGGAGAAGTTTCAAAATAAAGACTTATAAGTGATGACTATTATACTATATTACTGAGATATTTTGAAGTCAGATGGTCAGTCCTTAGTTTTCCTCAATTATAATTATAATTGGTATATATATATATATATATATATATATATATATATATATACCAATTATTCTTCTAAGAAGGTATATATGTGTATATATATACCAATATATTCTTCTAAGTACCATAGCCAGGTTCCAAGTTTGTGTTTCTCCTTAGATGCAGGTGTTTCTTAATTGTGCTTCTTTGAATCAAGAAGACAAACTCAGTAGTAAATCATGATATTTCACTTATAAGACCATTTCTTCTTCCTAGGTTTCATGTCTGTGTTTTCATTACAACAACAAAGCTTTTCCTAGAACACAATACTTTTCAGCATTTTCTAGTAGTGAACAATAAAATTCATTATAAGTATACTAATAAAATGTACAGTGGCTATGGATGATTTTGGCTTTTTAAAAATTAGCGAAGACTGTTTGATTAAAAATTTAAGCGTTGGTGTGGAGAGATGGCTCAGCAGCTAAGAGCAATTGCCTGCTTTTCCAGCAGACCTGGATTCAATTTGTAGAGTCTGCATGACAGTGTACAACTGTTTTGTGACTCCAGTTCCAAGGGATGCAACATCTTCACATAGCCACACATACAGGCCAAACATATATGTATGTTATATAAATAAATCTTATAAAAAATTAAGCATGAAAATAGGAATTTTAAACTTTTATATGACTAAAATGTGTAAAATCATAAAAGTATTAAATATATGCATGGAATTAAAATTTTAAAATATATTTAAATTAAAATTGCATATTTTGATAGCATGTTGTTACATTACAGTTGAATTAAGTATTTGCTTAAGTATATATGTTCAAATTTAATTTTAATTAATTATACCTCACATTAATAATAAATTCATTATTTATTTTTAAATATAACACAGTAAACTATAATAAGATAAAACAAAAAAAATAACTAAATGTTGGACAGGAAAAATCACTAGGAAAAAAAGAGCACAAGAAAAAGCACAAGAATGAAAGGCTCATTTACACACTCAGAAAACACATAATAACAGGAAACTGGAAGCTCTATCTATGACAGAAGACCCATGCAGAAACGTGATAACTGAAACACTTTTACATCTTCAATGACTAAATATTTAAAGCTCATAATTAGTTAAGCTAAATATGAATTTATGATCTGATCTCAGTCTTGTTATATGTGGCTCTTTGCCCACTACTTCAAAAGATCAGGAGTTGCGTTTCTGTGTTCTGAGTTCCTTATTCTCATCCACGCTGAAAACATGCTTGGTCTTTGCAAGAATACTTGTGAAGGCTTGTTTAATCAGGGTTTTGTAAATGGCCACAAGTTGGTGTGAGCTGCTGAGATCAGAGGTCGGAATCATGTGCTCAATAATCTTGTCCTCTGTGCCTGTAACCTGTACACTTTGGGACAATTTGTTCAGTGTATGAAAAGCAAGGCATCTAATGTAGATACTGAGCAAGAATTCAAACAGTAACTAAAATCTGTGCCTTATTTTTTCTTACGTTGTATTTAATTTATATATATTTTAATATATTCTTTATTTACATTTCAAATGATTTCCCCTTTCCAGGATGCCTCCCTCCCCAAAAGTCCCATAAGCCCTCTTCCCTCCCCCTGTTCCCCAATCACCCCTTCCGACTTCCCTATCCTGGTATTCCCCTATGCTGTTCCACTAAGTCTTTCTAGGACCAGGGGCCTCTCCTTCCTTCTTCTTGGGCATCATTTGATATGTGAATTGTTTCCTTGGTATTCCAAGCTTCTGGGCTAATATCTGCTTATCAGTGAGTGCATACCATGTGTGTTCTTTTGTAATTGGGTCACCTCACTCAGGATGACATTCTCCAGTTCCACCCACTTGCCTAAGAATTTCATGAATTCATTGTTTTAATATCTGAGTAGTATTCCATAGTGTAAATATACCACATTTTATGTATCCATTCCTCTGTTGACTGAAAACTGGGTTCTTTACAGCTTAATAAACATAGAAATCACAGGACAGGAAAAGTGAGTCAGTGATCAAGAACAGTAGCTGCTTGTCTGGAGGAAGATTTTAGCCATCATGTGCTGGCTCATGGAATTCCAGCCTCAGGTGATCTGATGCCCTCTTTTGATCTGAAGGCAATGCACTCATGTGTTGCACAGATTTACCCATTTGAGCAAATTATGCCATGTTTTGTACCAATTCTCAGCTTGTGGGGCACAACGTTTTCATAGGGGTCATATATCAGGTATCCTGCATAGGAGGTATTGACATTATGATTTATAACAGCAGAAAAGTCAATAGTTATGAATTAGCAACAAAGTAATTTTTATGGTTGAAGGGTTACCACAACATAAGAAATTGTATTAAAAGCTAGCAACATTAGGACAATTGAGGAACACTCTACCATTATCTGTATAGGCCCTACACAAATGAAAAAAATAAAGAACAAAAAGGGCAAGCACAGAGGATGGAGAAAAGACTGAGGGAACAGTCAACCAATAACTGGCCCAAATTGAAACCCATTTAACTGGTAAGAACCAATCTTGAACACTATTAATAATAGTATGTTATGCTTGCAGAAAGGAGTATATTATTCTCTGAGAGGCTCCAGCAGCTAACTCAGACAGATAGAGATGGCCCTTCCAAGCATTGGATAGAGCTTGGGCATTCTTATGGAAAAGTAAGAGGAAAGATTGCAGGCCCTGAAGGGGATAGGAACTTCACAGAAAGACAAACAGAATCAATTAATCTGGACTCTTGGGGCTCTCAGAGTCTGAATAATCAATCATAGAAAATACATGGGCTAAATCTATGCCTCCCCACACATATGTAGTAGACGTGCAGCTTGGTATTCATATGGGTCCCAAACAACTGGAGCAGGGGCTATCCCAAAAGCTGTTGCCTCTACATGAAGTAAATTCTTCTAGCTGGGTTATTATAAGTAACTGCTGTGAAAGTCTGTTTGCTGAAATTCTAGGAGTTTTACATCTAACATATTGAGTAAACTCTAGCCTTCTTCCAATTTGCCTGTGGCAAACATAGAACAGGATGTTTTAAAAGATCTTCAAGATGTTTAGATATAATATACTAGATCAGCAAATTACAAAAGAGAACTGGGAATAGTAGATCTGTGTCTTTTGGAATATACACACTGGATGAGTTGATGTTCGAAAGGTCAGGTCTGAGTTCATGTTTTATGGAAAGGAAAATGTGAAAGTCTCAGACCATGTCAATCGTATGGTATCGGCTTTGTGTTTGAAATATGAAGTGTGGGGATCCTGGATGACATACTTGGCTCTAATGTGTTATCCTTGTAACAAATGCATACAGAATTAATGACAAACTGTTCATACTTCTGAAAACCCTTCCATGACTCCAGAGCTTTTTATAGTATTGAAACATGGTCAAGTGATTTAAGCATATGACCAAGTAAAGACAACCTCATAATGGCAAGCTTTTCTGAAGATGTTTAAATTTGTCTTCAGGAAAATATAAATAAAAGAGATAAGACATAGCATATATTTCCTTTTTGCTGCTTTTTAAATAATATTTTTTATTATTTTTTCTTTATTTTATACACCAGATTTTATTCCCCTCCTGGTATAGACTCTGAATGTTCCACATCTCCTACCTCCTCCCCACCCCACCCCCTGTCTCCATGAGGATGTCCCCCAGAATCCCACCCTACCAGTCCTCTAAACTCCATGGAGGCTCCAGTCTCTTGAGAGTTAGTTGCATCTTCTCTGACTGAACACAGCAGTCCTCAGAAACTAGATCACCAACCAGGCAGTAAATACCAGCTGATATGAGGGCCCCAACACATATATATCTTTATGATAGTAATTCTACTGAAGATAGATTGCATTCATATAATATATTCTGATTGTGATTTTCCTTCCCCAACTCCTCCCCGATACTCCTCTCATTCTCACCTACCCATATCTATAAACATACCTGTGTCCATTAGAAAGCAAATATTCATCTAAAAAACAAAAGCAAACAAAACAAAACAAAACAAAAAACTTAAGTAGGGTAAAATGAGCAGGCAGAGGGTAAAGTGAGGGTAAAATGAGAGAGAGAGAGAGAGAGAGAGAGAGAGAGAGAGAGAGAGAGAGAGAGAAGGAACACATACAGACACACAGTCACATACAGATAAGTCACATATGTAAACAAAATTAGAAAGCAAATGATTTCAGCAAAATACCTGTCAGAGAATGATCTTCTTGCAGCAGATGGGAACAATGCAGAGTTCTACAAGTAAATAAAGTGTAGACCATGAGAACCTCTGATCATTCCTAAAGAAGACACCGCCACTATTTCCTTGCGCAGTTCAGAGAGCTTCATGGAAAAAGATAGAACAAGATTCGCAGACTCAACCACAAAACTTTCAATTCAAAGTTTGCCCTCTGTAAAAGACAGGCATGGTGAAAGATGGAGCAGAGTCTGGAGGAATGGGCAACCAAAAATTAGGTCACCTTGAGACCCATCTGATGGATGAGCACCAATCCCAGACAGTATTAATGATATTCTGTTATGCTTGCAGGCAGAAGCTTAGCATAGCTGTCCTCTGAGAGGCTCTCCCCAGCAGCAAAAGAAAACAGTTCAAATACCTACAGCCAAATGATCGACAGGGGTTAGAGACTCTTTTAGAAGTGTTGGGGGAAGGAAGAGCAACAGTATCAAACAATGTGGACCTCTGAGAGCTCTCAGAGACTGAGGCACTAATCAAAGAGCATTCACAAACTGGAGCAAGGTACATCCCTGACACATATGCAGCAGACATACTGCTCAGCATCTGCCACATGGTGGGTTCCCCAACGACTGTAATGGGGCTGAAATATTTTGGAGGTTGGGGTTACGATAATTTTATTTCCAGTATCAATACAGTACAATTTATGTGTACATAATTTCAAAGTAAAGAATATGGACTTAAAGGAATAATTACCATTGTGAATTTTTATTTTATAAAGTTCATTAGGATTAGCAATCATAGACTCTCTAAGTTTAGGTATTCATCAGCCATTCCATGTCCAAAGGACAGTTTCACACTTCCACTCCCCATTTTCCAAGCTGTGTAAATTTCCCCCACTCTTCTGAAATGTTTTTCAAGCCTTGTGAGAGAGAAGGTTGACATTGCTACCATGCTTATGATTTGGTATTCACAGTCAATTATTCTCAGCACTTTGGCCAGTTCAGACGTTCCTTGGAGGCTCTGCATTTGATTGTTATCTGCAGCAAAAAGAAATTATGCTGACCAACGTTGAGAACAGCACAATTATATGGGTTTAAAAAATAAACATTAAAAAGTGTGTTTGACAAAGTGACTATATCAAGCCAGCATGGGTAGTTTTCCTAGAAAGAATTCAGAATCTATCCTGCCTTAGGCCTTTGACAAAGCTTACCTGTGAATGGTAATTCATGGATCCCTCTTGTGAAATTGTCACTATGTAAATTTGAAAAGTGGCTGGCCACACCTATACCCAGAATTCCCTGATTGCTATACCTTGGATGACTTTCCTGGCAGAACTGCATTGTAGCAGGAACAATGTAGTGTCCATCCTCCTCCCTCCCTCCCTTTTTCCTTCCCTCCCTCCCTTCCTTAGGACCTTGCTTTCTTCCTTTCCTTTTGTCTATTATCCTGTAGATTATCCTTACCTTCTTATTCTTTCAATCTCTTTTCTCTCTTACTCCTTGGACCCCCTTCTTTCCTCTCCATTATATTTTATGATCATCTCCATCTTGCCCTATCAATCTGTTTCCATTTGTATTATTTTTATACACAAATTCACACATGCAGAACTGAAAAAATACTTAAGTCTCCTAAATAAAGTCATTTGAATATGAAATGATATAAAATTAAATCTAAACAACAACAGCAAAAAGCTTAGTAAAAAAGAAGCAAACAACCCAAACCTGATGCCTTCTCATTCTCAAGGGGTACCTATCTACTTTTGGACAGTATTTTCTGATTAAAGCTTACCTTACAGTAACATAAACAACCATCCGTGTTCACATTCCATTCCCTGATTCCACTTACTATGTTTATTCTTTTAAACACAAACGATTACTCATGTGTCAGTAAATATAGGAAATGAGGCGGGATAAGACACAAAGTCTGTTTTTGAAGCATAAATTACAAAAACATGCAATGGAAGACAAACAGGCAACTCAAAAACAATAACAGGTATGAAAATAGGAATCAATTTCTTGCAGATAAGAGTTTTACAGCTACTATTAAGAATATAAAGCTGCTTTCTGTGTTGTAGTAACATGGGAATGCTTGTGGCCTGAAGATGTGTTACAGATTTGATTTTTGAAAAATGATGATTAATATACCAAGGAAAAATACTTTTTCTCTAAAAGGTGGGTATGTGTAGGAGACAACTTGGGGAAATTAAAAGGTGCACATATAAGGATGTTTTTCTATGAATATAAAACTGGCCAACAAAGCATCAGTGTGAGGTGAACCCAGGGAGAAACTTAGAAAGATCAAGCAGATGACAGGATGAGTATCTTCTTGGATATTTTACAAACATTGTATCTGAGAGACAAAAGTACTCATTAAACTCACAGTACTTGATGATATGTAATGGCATATTAGCCAGAATTAAAACAAACGTGACTTACAATAATGACTTTTTAAATTATTTTATTTATTTACATAATAAATGTTAGCCCCTTCCCAGAATTCTCCACACCATCCCTCCCTTCACTTCTGGGAGGTTTCCTACCCCTCGGGACACCCCCCTTCTCTGGGGCATCAAGTCTCCACAGGACTAGGCAAAACAAATAGCTTTTCCAATTGAGGCCAGACAAGCCGTGGACCTCAGACTAGCCCATGTATTCTCTTTGGTTGGCAGATTAATCTCGGGGGCGCCCAGGGATCCAGGTTCATTGACAGTGTTGGTCTTCCTATGGGGTTGTCATCCCTGTTAGTTCCTTCAGTCCTCCCCCTAATTTTTCCATAGGGGTCCCAGACCTCAGTCCAATGCTTGGCTGTTAAGTATCTGCATTTGTCTCAGTCAGCTGCTAGGAAGAACCTCTCAGAGGACAGTCATGCTAAGCTCCTGTCACAATAACAATAATGACTTTTTAAACTTGCTTTCAAATAGACTATTTTTAATAAGTAATCTTTAACTTTCCTGAATTTGAAAAAAAATCTTTTGATCTTTGACAAAGATCTCAATAATATTTCCTGAAAACATTGGCTACAAGTAATTCTGTAATTCATTTTGATTTTTGCTACATGTGCCTGATTATTTGTCTTGTACATACATTCTGGGAGGGGTGCTGGAAGGAGACATTGTAAAAGTGTAGTCATACATAGCTGTCATCTGCCCCGCCTGAGTTCTGGGGACAAACCCAAATTCATGAAGTTCTCTATGCTAATGAGTCATCTCTCTAGCCTCTGAGAAAGACATTGAAAATAAGAGTCTGCACTCCTTATTAATTAAGTACATTCTGCATGGTCAATTGGTATATATCAATAATTACTACATACTCTTGAAAAGAAAATTTAGGTGGAATATATCAATTATAACTTGATTAGCTATCAAAAAGAAGTGAGAACGGAAAGGGTGCGTGTTAAGCTTGGCCAATTCGATAAACTGCCATACATCATTAAGGATCTTCCATAGTCCTATTAGGGGACAGATGTCAGTCCTGTCTCATCTCCCCCTTCTCATCACTATGTGATGATGTCTGTATTAGTGCTCTCCATAAATGATGCCCATAAATATAGCCTGGATAGTCAGAGGATAGTCGTTTCCTGCTTTACCATCAAAATCCCAATACGGAAGATAATTAGAGGAAGTTATTCATGAAGATGAAGTACTCAGTGCAGACGAAAATATATTAACTTTAATACATAGCACCATCTAGTGAAATCTGAGAGAAATGTGTAATAGGTAGCAAGTGATGCAGACATTGTACTTTAAGTTAGAGATTGAATCTGAGTTGATTGAACATTTTATTTTGCCCCCCAAAATTAAAACTGACAAGTCAAATATTATAGATTCATGTAGAAATAGTGATATATATGTATTTAAACGGGATCTTAAAATTTTCTATTTTAATTTGTATTATTAATATTTGCTTTAAAACACTGTTTCTCTTTATATAAAATCATACCTGTGATGGTAAGGAAACAATTATTATTTATTCATAATTTAATTAATATTAATATAATAACATCTACTATAGCTCAATGACAACATAAAATAAATGTAGAGGGTTTTTACTCTTTCTTTCAACTTGGGCAGAGAGGGATCAATGTGCACAAAATAGTGAAGATTCCTCATTTACATTTGGTGTTTTTTTTGACATTATAATATGATCATAATAGATTACAATATTTTTGTTCCCTTTCCTCCATCCAAAGCCTCTGATTTTACCCACCCATCTTCTTTCAAATTCCTGGCCACTGATTTTAAATAATAGTGCATTCTTTTTGTCAAGAGTTCTAGAGGCAACTCAACAAAAAAAAAAAAGGTTTCAGTGTTCTTTCAGAGGACCAGAATTTCTTTCCCATTCCTCAGGTGGAGTCACGAATGCCTATGACTCCAGTTCCAAGAGTTATGACAAATTCTTCTAGCCTCAACAGCTATTCAGATGGCATGTGCACACAGGTACGCTGATACACATGCACACGCAAAAATATTTAATAAAATTTCAGAATGACCCTTTATTTTAGAAAATCTTAATCTTTTATAGTAATCAGGAGTAGTGATGTTTGGGTAAAAACAGGTTCAAACATTATGAAATTTGACTCAAAATAATTAGCATTTGGGCTCATAATTTCTGATTATAAAACTATTAAATATTATCAACACAAGATCTTGTCTGAACATTCCTTCCATTTTTTTTTTGTAACTGTAACTTAGGGCTCATCTACATGCAGAGATTACACTTCTGAATAAGTAAAGATAGTTTAGAATTGATTTAAAATTCACCAATTTTTTAAAAAAATCATTATCCAAATCTTTCATCAAAACAGGACCCAATGGGGATGACACAGGAAAGGGGAAAGAGAACCTATAGAGACCATATCCAGAAGTTAGGTATGACCCCTTGTTGAGGGATAGGTCCACCTATACATCTCAAAAATATTAACCCAGAAGTGCTCCTGTGTAAAGGAAATACAGGGACAAAGAGTGGAACAGAGACTGAAGGAAAGGCCAATACATATTTAAAAGAATAGTGTCTATGGATATTATGCAGAGAGTGAGAGACACTGTAAGACTCGCCTTAAATAAGATAGCTCTATCAAATCACTGACCTCTGGGCTCAGGGAACCCCTCAGAAGGTGAGGTAAAAAGAATGGATGAACCAGACAAGATAGAAGATATCAAGAAAATGAAGCTTTCCTAAGCAACATGATCAAAGTTCATATGAACTTAACAAAGACTGATTCTATTTGCATAGGACATGCATGGGTCTCCACTAGGAATTCTGTGTAGATAGTATGACTTCCAGTTTAATGTTTTTGTTTTTGTTTTTGCTGTTGTTTGGTGTTTTGTGCAAAAAAATGGATGTTCAATTCTTCTGCCTTCCCTTGAGATCTTTTTCTTCTGTTTATATTATATAATTCTAAAGTGTTAGCATTTGTATATCTGATTAAAATTTATTTTGCTATATATTGCTTTATTTTGTCATCACTTAGAAGCCTATTTGTTTTCTAATATGAGACAGCACACGAGTATATCTAGATAAGAAGGAAGATGGGAAGAAACTGGCAGGAGTAAAGGGAGGGGAGAATTTGGGAATAAGATCTCAAAATTTATTATGAGAATAAATTACATGAGAAAGAATCTATTTTCAATAAAAGGGAAAATAAGAAAGAACATAACACAAAATTAAAATGATGTTTTTGTAAGACAAATCACAGAACTGCTTTGCTTTTAAATGCACATTATTCAGTTTCAAGAATAACTAAAAACCACAACAAAATTTCATATATGAAGTTTGTAGCGATTTCCAGTTAATATGTTTTATTAACTAACATCACTATAAAAATATTATTTAATTAATGGGTAAAAAGAGTGTCTGTGAAATGTTCAAATTGCAATCATAAGGACCAAATCAGGCATCAACAGCCCTCCCAAATGAGCCTAATAGGTGAGTTTCCATCCCAGTAGGGAAAAGAGAGACTTTCAGAAAGTGAAATAAATGGCTCCTGAGAAAAATAGCAGAAGATGACTTCTGGACAATAAAAAAAAAAAAAAATACAGTGTACACAAGACCAAGTATACCCTCACATATTTGTTTTCAAAGAACATGTTTACCCAATGCACAAAGACTGAGAGGTATATTTGTGACTTCTAACAAGGAAGCACAGTTGACACAGTCACATTCTAAAGTCCATTTCCATGTTTGTTCCAATCCATTGTGTACAATATCTCCTGAAGTCTATGATAAAGGACTCTATGGAAAGGAACTCTGCCATCCTCTGGGTAGCCATCTTAGAAGAACTCAATGTAGAGCCAGAGCAGATCAACGGCACCTACAGCTCAACTATCGCCGACCACAGGGGTCCAGCTCGATCGCCTTGCAGAGGAAGGCACCATCTTGCCTTGGGGCACTGCGGGCTGCCAGCAGCTGGGGCCAGGTGCGTGGACAAATTCTTAGCCTAACATCTACTACCCCATCAGACTCTTGCCTGCACCCAGAGCCAGAGCAGCTTGGCGGCAGGAGGTCTGTGCCCCGACAGCTCGGCTCTTGCTGACCACTGTGGTCCAGCTTGATCGACTTGCAGAGGAGGGCATCTTGCCTTGGGTCACTGTGGGCGGCTGGCAGCTGGGGCCAGATATGTGGACAGAGTCAGCCTAACATCGACTACCCCCTTCAGGCTCTTGCCTGCACCCAGAGCCAGAGCAGCTCCTCTGCAGAAGGTCTGGGCACCTACAGCTCAGAGGTGCACCCAGAGCTAGATCAGCTCGGTGGGCAGTCTCTGCACTGACCTGGGCGGGCACCAACTTACTCAGGATCTGTGCCTGGAGTACAGCAGGGGGCTGACATCTTGCCTCAGGGCACCACAGACAGCTAACCATACAGAGCCCTGTGGACTGGGAGCACCACCATCTAGGCTCCAGAGCTGAGGAAGAAATTCGGAGCCCAGTAGCGTAAACCTTCTGGTCTCCAACTCCAGAGAACGGGACTCCTTCTACAACAGCAGTGCCAAACCCAGGCTCACAGGAGCTTCAAACACCAACCAGTAACAAGACTAACTAACTCCAGAGATAAACAGATGCCAAAAGGCAAATGTAGGAACATTACTAACAGAAATCAAGGCAATATGGCAGCATATAAACCCAATTCTCCAACCACAGCAAGTCCTGGGTACCCAAACACACCAGAAAAACAAGAGTTGGATTTAAAAGCACTGGTCATGATGCTGCTAGAGGAACACACACACACACACACACACACACACACACACACACACACACACACAAGATAGAAACAAATCTCTTAAAGAAATTCAGGGGAACATGAATAGGGTAGAAGTCCTTAAAATGCAAACACAAAAATCACTTTAAAAAGTCCAGGAGAATATGGATCAACAGACAGAAGCCAATAAAGAGGAAATTAAAAAAAATCACTTAAAGAAATGCAGGGAAATTGAGTCAACAGGCAGAAGTCATGAAAGAGAAAACACAAAAATCTCTTAAGAAATTGCAAGAAAACACAATCAAACAAGTGAAGGAACTGAGCAAACCCATTCAAGATCTAAACACAGAAGTAGAAACAACTAAGAAATCACAAAGGTAGACAACTTTGGAGATAGAAAACCTTGGGAAGAAATCAGGGGTCTTAGGTGCAAATATCAACAACAGAATACAAGAGATTGAAGTAAGAATCTCAGATGCTGAAGATACCATAGGAACCATTGACTCCACATTCAAAGAAAATGCAAAATGCAAAAGGCTTGTAACCCAAAACATCCAGGAAATCCAGGACACAATGAGAACACCAAACCTAAGGATTATAGGGATAGATGAGAGTGAAGATCTACAATTTAAAGGGCCAGCAAATATCTTCAACAAAATTATGGAAGAAAACTTCCCTAATCTAAAGAGAGAGATGCCCATGAATGTATAAGAAGCTTACTGAACTCCAAACAGATTGTACCAGAATAGAAATACCTCCTGTCACATAATAATCAAAAACCCAAACTTACTAAAAAAGGAAAGAATATTAAAGGCAGTAAGAGAAAAAGGCCAAGTAACATATAAAGGAAGACCTATCAGAATCACACCAGACTTCTCACCAGAGACCATGAAAGCTAGAAGATCCTGGGCTGATCTCATGCAGACCGTAAGAGAACACAAATGTCAGCCAAGACTACTATACCCAGCAAAACTCTCAATCATCATAGATGGAGAAACCAAATTTTCCATGACAAGACCAAATTCACACAATATATTTCCACTAACCCAGCCCTACAAAGGATAATAGGAGGAAAACTCCAATAAAAGGAGGGAAACTACACCCTGGAAAAAGCAAGATAGTAATCTTCTTCCATCAAACTCTAAAGAAGATAAACACTCAAAAACAAAATAACATCAAAAATGACAGGAAGAAATAATCACTATTCCTTAATATCTCTTAACATCATTGGACTCAATCCCACCCCCCCCAAAAAAAGGCATAGACTAACAGACTGGATACTGAAACAGGACCCTACATTTTGCTGCATACAGGAAACATACCTCAGGGTCAAAGACAAACACAACCTTAGAGTAAAAGACTGGAAGACAATTTTACAAGCAAATGGTCACAGGAATCAAGCTGGAATAGCCATTTAAATACCAGATAAAATTGACTTTCAACCTAAAGTCATCAAAAGAGACTCAAAAGGTCACTTCTTGCTGGTCAAAGGAAAAATCTACCAAGAAGAACTCACAATTCTAAACATCTATGCTCCAAATACAAGGGCACCCTCATTTGTAAAAGAAACCTTACTAAAGCTCAAAGCAGACATTGCACCTAACACAATAATTGTGGGGGACCTTAACCCTCCACTATCCTCCATGGACCTGTCAGGAAAACAGAAACTAAACAGGGACACAGGGAAAATAATTTAAACTTTGGACCAATTGGATTTAACAGATATATATGTATGTATATAGAAAATTTCATCCTAAAGCAAAAGACTATACCTTTTTCTCAGCACCTCATGGTACCTTCTCCAAAATTGACCAGATAATTGGTCACAAGTCAGACCTCAACAAATATAAGAAGTTCGAATTAATCCCATGACTCCTATCTGATCCCCATGTAGTAACGGTGGTCTTCAATAACATGAAAACAAACAAACAAACAAACAAACAAAACAGAAAATCCTCATACACATGGAGGCTGAACAATATTCTAGTTAATGATACCTTAGTAAAGGAAGAAATAAAGAAAGAAATCAAAGACTTTGTAGAATTTAATGAAAATGAAGGCACATCATATCCAAATCTTTGGGACACAATGAAAGCAGAGTTAAGAGGAAAATTCATAATCTTGAGTGCCTCCAAAAAGAAACAGGAGAGAGCATATACTAGCAATTTAATAGTACACCTGAAAGCTCTGGAACAAAAAGAAGCTATTTCACCCAGGAGGAGTAGAAGACAGGAAATTATCAAACTCAGGGCTGAAATCAATCAAGTTGAAACAAAAAGGACCATACAAAGAATCAACAAAACTAGGAGCTGGTTCTTTGAGAAAATTAACAAGATAGATAAACCCTGCTCCAGACGTACCAAAGGGCACAGAGACAGTATTCAAATTAACAAAATTAAAAATGAAAAGGGAGATATAACAACAGAAATTGTGGAAATTCAAAAAATCATCAGATCCTACTACAAAAGCCTATACTCAACACAATTGGAGTATATGGAGGAAATGGACAATTTCCTAGACAGACTCCAAATACCAAAATTAAATCACGATCAAATCGGTCATCTAAACAGTCCCATAATCCCCAAAGAAATAGAAGGGTTCATAGAAAGTCTTCCAACCAAAAAAAGCACAGGACCAGATGGTTTTAAGGCAGAATTCTATCAGACCTTCAAAGAAGACCTAATACCAATTATTCCACAAAATAGAAACAGAAGGAACACTACTGAGCTCATTCTACGAAGCTGCAATTACCCTGATACCAAAACCACACAAAGATCCAACTAAGAAAGAGAATTTCAGACCAATTTCCGTTATGAACATCAATGCAAAAATACTCAATAAAATTCTTGCCAACCAAATCCAAAAACACATCAAAACGATCATTCACCATGATCAAGTTGGCTTCATCCCAGGGATGCAGGGATGGTTTAATAAACAGAAATCCATCAATGTAATTCACTACATAAGCAAACTCAAAGAAAAAAACTACATGGTCATCTCATTGGAGGCTGAAAAAGGACTTGACAAAATTCAGCATCCTTTCATGTTAAAAGTCTTGGAAAGAAAAGGAATTCAAGTCCCATACCTAAACATAGTAAAAGCAATTTACAGCATACCAGAAGCCAAAATAAAAGTTAAAGGAAAGAAACTTGAAGCAATCCAACTAAAATCAGGGACTAGACAATGCTGCCCCCTCTCACCTTATCTTTTCAATATTGTACTTAAGGTACTAGCTAGAGAGATTCGAAAACATAAGCAAGTCAAATGGATGCAAATTGGAAAGGAAGAAGTCAAACTGTCACTATTCGCAGATGATATGATAGTATATTTAAGTGACCCAAAAAACTCTACCAGAGAACTCCTACAGCTGATAAACAACTTCAGCAAAGTGACTGGTTATAAAATCAACTCAAGCAAATCAGTAGCCTTCCTATACTCAAAGGATAAGCTGGCTGAGAAAGAAACTAGTGAAATGATACCCTTCACAATAGCCACAAACAATATAAAGTATCTTGGTGTGACTCTAACCCAACAAGTTAGAGATTTGTATGACAAAACTTCAGGTCTCTGAAGAAGAAAATGGAAGCAGACCTCAGAAAATGGAAAAATATTCCATGCTCATGGGTTGGCAGGTTAATGTAGTTAAAATGGCAATCTTGCCAAAAGCATTATACAGATTCAACATAATCCCCATCAAAATCCCATCTCAGTTCTTCATAGAACTTAAAGAGCAATTCTCAAATTCATCTAGAATAACAAAAAAAAAATCCCAGGATAGCTAAAACTATCATCAATAGTAAAAGAACTTCTGGGGGAATCAATATCCCGGACCTCAAGCAATACTACAGAGCAATAGTGTTAAAAACTGCATGGTATTGGTACAAGGCCAATTGATCTTTGACAAAGGAGCTGAAAACATCCAGTGGAAAGAAGATAGCTTTTTCAACAAATGGTGCTGGCTCAACTGGAGGTCAACATGCAGAAGAATCAGAATTGATCCACTCTTATCTCCCTGTACTAAGCTCAACTCCAAGTGGACCAAGGACCTCCACATTAAATCAGACACACTAAAATTAATAGAAAATAAACTGGGGAAGACCATTGAGGACATTGGCTCAGGGAAAAAGTTCCTGAGCCGAACACCAATAGCTTATGCTCTAAGATCAAGAATAGAAAAATGGGACCTTATGAAATTGCAAAGTTTCTGCAACGCAAGAGATATTGACAAAAGGATAAATCTGCAACCAACAAATTGGGAAAAGCTCTTCACCAACCCTACATCTGACAAAGTGCTAATGTCCAATGTATATAAAGAACTCAAGAGGTTAGTGTCTCTCTCTCCTCTCTCTCTCTCTCTCTCTCTCTCTCTCTCTCTCTCTCTCTCTCTCAAATAACCCTATCAAAAATGGGTACAGAGCTAAACAAAGACTTTTCACCTAAAGAAATTCAGATGGCTGAGAAACACCTTAAAAATGTTCAACATCATTAGTCATTAGAGAAATGCAAATCAAAACAACCCTGAGATTTCACCTCACACCAGTTGGAATGGCTAAGATTAAAAACTCAGGAAACAGCAGGTGTTGGCAAGGATGTGGAGAAAGAGGAACATGCCTCCACTGCTGGTGGAACTGTAAGCTGGCACAACCACTCTGGCTGTTACTCAGAAAACTGGACATGATACTTGCAAAGGAGCCAACCATGCCACTCCTGGGCATATACCCAGAAGATTCCCCAGCATGCAATAAGGATAATGCTCCAGTATGTTCATAGCAGCCTTATTTATAATATCCAGAAGCTGGAAAGAACCCAGATGTTCCTCAATAGAAGAATGGATACAAAAAATGTGGTATATATACACAATGGAGTACTATTCAGCCATTAGAAACAATGAATTCATGAAATTCTTGGAGAAATGAATGGAGCTGGAGAACATCATGCTAAGTGAGGTAACCCAGTGTCAAAAGAATACCCATGCTATGCACTCACAGATAAGTGGATATTAGCCTAGAATCTTGGGACACCAAAGACACAATCCACATACCAAATTATGTCTGAGAAGAAGGATGGAGTGGACCCTGGTTCTGGAAATGCTCAAAGCATCAGTGTAGGAGAATACCAGAACAGGGAAGTGGGAAAGGGTGGATGAGGAAACATGGTGAGGGAAAAGGACATATGGGACCTTTGGGGGGCAGGGAACCAGAAAAAGGGAAATGATATGTAAATACAGAATATAGCCATTAAAAAAAGAAAAAGAATAAAATAGAACTCAATGTATCTTTCATTAGCAATTTTCACATTGTACTTCTCTTTTGTTCATTTACTTATTTATTTCTGTGTTTTAATTTTATTTTTAAACAGGATATATTATATCCATGTCTAAGTTTAACCTGGTTATGTAACCAAGATATGGCTTGACCCCTGATACCTCTGCCTTTGCCATAAAAGTGATGGGATTACAGATAGTTGCCATCATAACTGACTTGCTCTTCTTTCTAGGACTTCATCACTAATCTTTTTTTAAAATGTGGTCCAGATAATCTCATCACCTCATCACTAGTCTCTCTCTCTCTCTCTCTCTCTCTCTCTCTCTCTCTCTCTCTCTCTCTCCCTATTTTGGTTAATGAAATACTGTCTGTAGTGGCTATTCCTGGTTGTCAACTTGACTATATGTGGAATGAACTACAATCTAGAATTGGAAGGCTCACCTATGATCCTAATTTGGAGGCTCAGAGATATAAGTTTCTGACCTGGACTTAGCATGGAGATCTTGAAGCATGGATTCCAGTCAAGGTCATCTGGGATTAAAGGTGTGGAGACATACACCTTTAATCCCAGACTTCAAGTTCATCTGGGATTAAAGGTGTACACCTTTAATCTGGGCTACACCTTCTACTGGAGACATATATAAGGACATTGAAAGAAGGAAGACTGATTCTTCCTTGCCGGCTTGCTTCGTGGGACTGAGCAACTGCAAGATCCTTGGACTTCCATCCACAGCTGCTGCTGACTACTGTTGGGGAGTTGGACTACAGACTGTAAGTCATCGGCAAATTCCCTAACTACATAGAGACTGCCCATACGATCTGTGACTCTAGAGAACCCAGACTAATACAGAAGTGGTACCAGGAGTGGTTCTAGAGGAGCAGAAGTATAAGGATGAATGTTTCGAAATTTTGGAGTTGGTTGGTTGACCCACCAGCACTCTCAATTACTGAAACCTCTCCAAATTCTCTCCCTCCTGGGAGCTCGGGGGATATTGAAAACCCATGGATGAAACTATATTCCAAGCTTAAAGAAGCTAAAGCCTTTGATTATCTTGATGAATTAGGTGATTCGGTGGTATACAATACGTTCTACAAGTTGGGGAAAAAACCAGAAAATGATTTTGCTGGCTTGTTACTCTTAGCATCTCGGGAGAAAGCAATGAAGGAAAGGAAGGAGTTGTGTGATAAAATCGAACAGCTCCAGACTCAAGTAAACAATCTAAAAGTCTCCAAGTGTGCCCTTGAAGAAAATCTTCCTTCCAGCAGCCATAGAGCTCAAGTAGCAGAAAATCAAACTGAAGCACTCATTATAAGTTTGGCTGAAATACAGCGAAAATTCAAGTCTCAACCTCAGAGGGTGTCAGCAGTTAAAGTAAGGGCATTAATTGGCAAAGAATGGGATCCTATAACTTGGGATGGGGATGTGTGGGAGGACCCTGTTGAATCTTCAGATTTTCAAGGATTTGCTCCACCTGAAGTAGTAGTACCCTCAGCCCCACCCCTTGAATTAATGCCTTCTCCACTTGAGGAAAGTAATCCCTCAGAGCCTGATAGACCAGCAGTGACTTTTACTGACAATATTGATGTTTCTCCGGGCCCACCAATAGTTTCTTCTAGACCTATAACCAGACTCAAGGCAAAACAGGCCCCTAAAGGGGAGGTAGAAAGTATAGTTCATGAGGAAATACACTATACTACTAAGGAGCTTAATGAGTTTGCTAACTCATTCAAGCAGAAGTCTGGGGAATATGCATGGGAATGGATTTTAAGGGTGTGGGATAATGGTGGAAGGAACATAAAATTAGAGCAGGCTGAGTTTATCGGCATGGGTCCTCTGAGTGGAGATTCTAGGTTTAATATAGAAGCTCGCACAGTTAAAAAAGGTGTCAAAAGTTTGTTTGATTGGTTGGCTGAAGTATTTATTAAAAGATGGCCTACTGAAAAGGAGTTGGAGATGCCTGATATCCCTTGGCTTAGTGTTGATGAAGGGATTTTAAGGCTTAGGGAAATTGCAATGCTAGAGTGGATACGTTGTATAAAACCTAATCCCCCACAATGGGAAGGTCCAGAAGACATGCCTTTCACCAGTCCTATAAGATGCAAACTGGTGAGAGGGGCACCGGCACATTTAAAGAGTTTTGTTCTTGCCCTTTTCCTTGTGCCAGACCTTAGGGTTGGAGATGCTGCTGCTCAATTAGATGAATTAAATTCAATGGGTTTAATCGGGCCCCGAGTTAACAAGGGCCAGGTGGCAGCATTGAATCGCCAGAGACAAGGTGATCGTAGTTTTTATAATGGACAGCGTAGACAAAACAATGTTTATAATGACGTACCCGGTAATGGGCAGAGAGGTGGAATTTATAATGGTATGACTCGTTTGGACCTTTGGTACTGGCTAATCAATCATGGTGTTTCCAGGGATGAAATGCATAGGAAACCTACTGCATATCTGTTTGAGCTGTATAAGCAGAAAAATCCTCAAACAAATGATAAAAAGGCTGCAGTGAATCATGGCAAAAGGCAATCTCGGCCAGTGAATCAATTTCCAGACTTGAGCCAGTTTGCAGATCCAGAGCCCCTTGAATGAAGGGGTGGCCAGGTTCCCCTGAGGAAGGATTTTGATAAGACACCTAAAAGTTTTGCTGTTACTCTTTCTCCAATTCTTCCCCAGAGGGACCTAAGGCCTTTTACAAGGGTAACTGTACACTGGGGGAAAGGAAATAATCAGACTTTCAAGGGCCTATTGGATACTGGTTCTGAATTGACACTGATCCCAGGAGATCCCAAGAAACATTGTGGCCCTCCAGTTAGAGTAGGGGCTTATGGAGGACAGGTGATTAATGGAGTTTTGACGGATGTCCGACTCACAGTAGGTCCAGTGGGTCCCCGAACACATCCTGTTGTCATTTCCCCAGTTCCAGAATGTATAATTGGGATAGATATACTCAGAAATTGGCAGAATTCTCACATTGGTTCCCTGACCTGTAGAGTGAGGGCTATTATGGTTGGAAAGGCAAAATGGAAGCCTTTAGAGTTGCCTCTGCCAAAGAAAATAGTGAATCAAAAACAGTATCGTATTCCTGGAGGAATTGCAGAAATTACTGCCACGATCAAGGACTTGAAAGATGCAGGGGTGGTGGTTCCCACGACATCTCCCTTTAACTCTCCCATCTGGCCAGTGCAGAAGACAGATGGATCATGGAGGATGACAGTTGACTATAGAAAATTAAATCAGGTAGTAACTCCAATTGCAGCTGCTGTACCAGATGTAGTTTCGTTACTTGAGCAAATTAACACATCTCCTGGAACCTGGTATGCAGCTATTGACCTGGCAAATGCCTTCTTCTCAGTACCTGTTCATAAGGACCACCAGAAGCAATTTGCTTTCAGTTGGCAAGGCCAGCAGTATACCTTTACAGTTTTGCCTCAAGGATATATTAACTCTCCTGCCCTGTGTCATAACTTAGTTAGAAGGGATCTTGATCGTTTGTCTCTTCCACAAAATATCACATTGGTGCACTATATAGATGAGATTATGCTGATTGGAACAAGTGAGCAGGAAGTAGCAACCACTTTGGATTCATTGGTAACACATATGCGTATCAGAGGATGGGAAATAAATCCAACCAAAATTCAAGGACCATCTACCTCAGTGAAATTCTTAGGAGTACAATGGTGTGGGGCATGCAGAGATATTCCTTCTAAGGTGAAAGATAAGTTATTGCACCTGGTCCCTCCCACCACCAAGAAAGAAGCACAACGTTTAGTGGGTCTATTTGGATTTTGGAGACAGCACATTCCTCATTTGGGTGTGTTACTCAGGCCTATTTACCAAGTGACAAGGAAAGCTGCTAGCTTTGTGTGGGGCCCAGAACAGGAGAAGGCTCTTCAACAGGTCCAGGCTGCTGTGCAGGCTGCATTACCACTTGTGGACCATATGATCCAGCAGACCCAATGGTACTTGAGGTGTCGGTGGCAGATAGAGATGCTGTTTGGAGCCTCTGGCAGGCCCCTGTAGGTGAATCACAGAAGAGACCTTTGGGATTTTGGAGCAAAGCTTTACCGTCATCCGCAGACAACTACTCTCCCTTTGAAAAACAACTCTTGGCCTGCTATTGGGCCTTAGTGGAAACTGAACGTTTGACAATAGGACACCAAGTTACTATGCGACCTGAACTCCCCATCATGAGTTGGGTGTTATCAGACCCTCCAAATCATAAAGTAGGGCGTGCACAACAGCAGTCTATTGTCAAATGGAAGTGGTATATACGTGATCGGGCCAGAGCAGGTCCTGAAGGCACAAGCAAGTTACATGAAGAAGTTGCTCAGATGCCTATGGTTTCTACTCCTGTTACAATGCCATCTGCTGCCAAGCATGCACCTATAGCCTCATGGGGTGTTCCCTATGACCAGCTGACTGAAGAAGAGAAGACTAGGGCCTGGTTTACTGATGGCTCTGCACGTTATGCAGGCGCCACCCAGAAGTGGACAGCTGCAGCATTACAACCCCTTTCTGGGACAACCCTGAAAGATACAGGTGAAGGAAAATCTTCACAGTGGGCAGAACTTCGGGCAGTGCACATGGTATTACAGTTTGTTTGGAAGAAGAAATGGCCAGATATACGATTGTTCACTGACTCATGGGCTGTAGCCAATGGATTGGCTGGATGGTCAGGGACGTGGAAAGATCACGATTGGAAAATTGGTGAGAAAGACATTTGGGGAAGAAGTATGTGGATAGATCTTTCCAAGTGGGCAAAGGATGTGAAGATATTTGTGTCCCATGTAAATGCTCACCAAAAGGTGACTTCAGCCGAGGAGGAGTTCAACAATCAAGTGGATAAGATGACGCGTTCTGTGGACAGTCAGCCTCTTTCCCCAGCCACCCCAGTTATTGCCCAGTGGGCACATGAACAAAGTGGCCATGGTGGCCGAGACGGAGGTTATGCTTGGGCTCAGCAACATGGACTTCCACTCACCAAGGCTGACCTGGCTACAGCTGCTGCTGAATGCCAGATCTGCCAACAGCAGAAACCAACACTGAGCCCCAGATACGGCACCATTCATCGAGGTGACCAGCCTGCAACCTGGTGGCAGGTTGATTACATTGGACCACTTCCCCCATGGAAAGGACAATGTTTTGTTCTTACTGGAGTAGATACTTATTCCGGTTATGGATTTGCCTTTCCTGTGCGTAATGCTTCTGCCAAAACCACCATCCGTGGACTCACAGAATGCCTCATCTATCGTCATGGTATTCCACACAGCATTGCTTCTGACCAAGGAACTCATTTCACAGCCAGAGAAGTGCGGCAGTGGGCCCATGATTATGGAATTTACTGGTCTTACCATGTTCCCCATCATCCTGAAGCAGCTGGTCTGATAGAAAGATGGAATGGCCTTTTGAAGACACAGTTACAGCGCCAATTAGGTGGCAACAGCATGGAGGGCTGGGGCAGAGTTCTTCAGAAGGCAGTATATGCTTTGAATCAGCGTTCAATATATGGTACAGTTTCTCCCATAGCCAGGATTCATGGGTCCAGGAATCAAGGGGTGGAAAAGGGAATAGTTCCACTCACTATCACTCCTAGTGACCCGCTAGGAAAATTTTTGCTTCCTGTCCCCACAACTTTAGGTTCTGCTGGCCTAGAAGTTTTGGTTCCAGAGGGGGGAGTGCTCCTACCTGGAGCCACAACAAACATTCCATTGAACTGGAAGCTCAGATTTCCCCCTGGCCATTTTGGGCTTCTAATGCCCTTAAACCATCAGGTTAAGAAAGGAATAACTGTGTTAGGAGGGGTGATAGATCCAGATTACAGTGGGGAAATTGGATTGCCTCTCCACAATGGAGGTAAGCAGGATTATGTCTGGAGAGCAGGAGATCCCCTAGGGCGTCTCTTAGTACTACCCTGTCCTGTGATTAAAGTCAATGGGAAACTACAACAGCATAATCCAAGCAGGATGAGGAAGGATGACCCATCAGGAATGAAGGTATGGGTCAATCCTCCAGGAAAAGAGCCAAGACCTGCTGAGGTGCTTGCTGAAGGTGAAGGAAATACAGAATGGGTAGCAGAGGATGGTAGTTATAAATACCAGCTAAGGCCACGTAACCAGTTACAGAAACGAGGATTATAAGTAATATGAATGCTTCTATCTTATTTTGTTAAGGATACATTTGTCTTCCAATTCCTTTAACATCAATTGGTATTGAGACACTAAAAGAATGTTCCCAAGGGACATTGCCCCATTGTAAATTTACAAATGCGTTTGCGATTGTACAAGGAATAGTTATATCATGTTAGGCGTATTCACGACCTTGTTATTGTTTCATGTGGACATGAGATATTATCTGTGTCAAGTTGACTAGGGGTGGATTGTAGTGGCTATTCCTGGTTGTCAACTTGACTATATGTGGAATGAACTACAATCTAGAATTGGAAGGCTCACCTATGATCCTAATTTGGAGGCTCAGAGATATAAGTTTCTGACCTGGACTTAGCATGGAGATCTTGAAGCATGGATTCCAGTCAAGGTCATCTGGGATTAAAGGTGTGGAGACATACACCTTTAATCCCAGACTTCAAGTTCATCTGGGATTAAAGGTGTACACCTTTAATCTGGGCTACACCTTCTACTGGAGACATATATAAGGACATTGAAAGAAGGAAGACTGATTCTTCCTTGCCGGCTTGCTTCGTGGGACTGAGCAACTGCAAGATCCTTGGACTTCCATCCACAGCTGCTGCTGACTACTGTTGGGGAGTTGGACTACAGACTGTAAGTCATCGACAAATTCCCTAACTACATAGAGACTGCCCATACGATCTGTGACTCTAGAGAACCCAGACTAATACACTGTCACAGTTAATCACATTTATTTTCTCTTGGCATCTACTGACAGAGGACTCTAAAATAGAGCATTGAAACCACCCAAGGAGCAGCATTTCATTTTTCCGTACATTGCCCTGACTTGATAAAGAGAACTCTAGTTAGTACTGCTCTCTACATGTTGACTTCAGATTTGATCTGTAGGGTTTGCATCCTGTACACCTTCACATTTAAGCATGGGGCATTGCCAGCCTTCTGTTTAAAATAATGAATATTGTATACAGACAGGTTGTGAATCCTTGTGCCTAGGGATCACTAGAGAGCAATAACTGATGGGCTGTCTGATTGGAGGAAAATAATTCTTATCAGTTCTTGTACAGTGAAGACAGGATTAGAAAGAATCCAGATCAAATGACCCACTTAAGAAACTTTCCCCATTAGTAGTCTCTGGTCCAGTTTTAGCATTGAATACAAAAAAAGATGGCAGTCCTGGATAGAAAAGATCCACCATAGGAGTCACAGATAGACAGCTACATTCACCCAGGATCTCGGCTTCCTTACTTAAGCATGCATGACAAAGAGATTTATCCACTTAGCAACATCTCCTTTTCCTCCTTTATAAAAATATATATAGCAAGAACTCCAGAAGAGTTCTGACAGAACTCACTGGCTCATGCCACTTTCTCCTCCTTCTCCTCCTCCTCCTCCTCCTCCTCCTCCCACTCCTCATCCCCCTCTGCCTCCTCCTCCTCCTCCTTCTCCTCCTCCTCCTCCTCCTCCTCCTCCTCCTCCTCCTCCTCCTCCTCCTCCTCCTCGTCCAATGAACCCTGCATGGTGATATTCTGGATAACTTACCTTCATCATTTTCTCACTGACTATATTTCACTGAACATCTTATGTCATTATTCCAAATAAAATTTGTAAATATTAAGCATAAACAATCTGAACTTAAACATTGAATGAAGCTTGAATAGGCACAATGATAAGAACAGCTAAATATACTAACCTTTAAACTGATATGTAGCCTACAACTGAACTGGAAAAAAATGATTTAAGCTTCTTTTATCACTAAGAAAGGAATAAATAAAAAATATGCAAACATGCCACATGAGTTCCTCATGCTTTTTTATAAGGTAAATAATGAGACAGGTGTGGAAAAATTGTTTTCAAAACTCTTCTTAGAAACGTGGGTATGTAAGCTCCAAGACTAGTCACAAAGCACCTGCAGTCACAGAAAAACAACAGGATTATATTTAAATCACTGTAACTGAATGGATAGGATATGGATCAGATATAAAAGATTGTCTGTAAATTGTTTTCTAATATAAACTATGCCCAGATTTTGGCAATATAATTTATATGTAGTAGATTTCAACGGAAAGAAAGAAAGAAAGAAAGAAAGAAAGAAAGAAAGAAAGAAAGGAAAACAAAAAGTGGCTGTCAATCTAGTAGATTTATAGAACTGACATTTGGAAGAAAGAAATTATAAGTTATAAATTTATATGTGGACCTGTGTTTCAACTATTTGTGAATACCATCAATATGCAAAGAATAAGACAAATTTTTATTTGATTCAATTAATGAAATCTAAAATATTTGATTAAAATTCATGTTCATAACTCAAGCCAGTCAAGATGCACCTAACCCTCAAGAGACTGGAGGCCCCAGGGAGTTTAAAGGTCAAGTGGGGTGGTGGGTGGGGACATCCATGTGGAGACAGTGGGTGGGGTGGAGGTATGGGATGTGGAACGGTCAGAGAGTGGACAGAGGTGTGGGAAAATAAAATATGGATTGTAAACAAAATTAATTAATTTAAAAATTTAAAATGCAGTCTTTGTCTTAGTGTCATAACAGGTTAAGCATAAATGCTTAGGTAATAAGGAATATGAAGAATAACAATGGCCAAGATAAAAGGGTAGTTTAGGGTTGGACCTAGAGTTGCTGAACTGAAATCTCAGCTCACTGAGAAGCTACAACGAGGGGATTGCAAGTAGGTTTGCTCAAGTCAATAAATAGGGATTGTTAGGCCCCTTACAGATATGGCTGTTATATCATCTGTGCATCCATAGGTGGCAGAGAGAAGAACATTTATGTTTATATAGTATTCTGAGCTGTGAACACCTGAATGATAAGTAACCTAACAATCTCTGGACAAAATGAGCCTGAATCTTCCACCGGTCTGATGCCAGGCTGGCCTGGACAAGATCTCAGTACTGGGAGCAAACTGAAGACTAGTAGAACCCTGCCTGAAACCGCTATGAGTCCTGAGTAGGAGTGAGTCCCAGACAGAGAGCACTAGCAGAGGGTCATTTATTAGTGTAGACCAGTCAAGGAGTGATCCTCAAATGAGCACCAGATCAGCTCAATGGGACCTGAACAGGGAGGTAAACACAAATGACAACAAGTCCAGGGAAGCACTGTGAAATCAGACCATACCTTAGATGACTCCTGTTATTCAGCATAATGCAGTGCCATGACATGGTAGTCATGAGATGAACTGGAATACAGAGAGACTCTAGGATGCAATGGAACAGAGCAAGTAAGTAATAGAGAAATTTTAGGGAAAGAAAATCAGAAAGACATAGACACCATGGAGAGAGGTAGAACTGTAGACACAAGGATAGTAAAGATCAGATGGGTGTCACTAGCAGGTAATTCTACTCAGTACCATTGTGGGGTCCTGTTCTGTGTTCCCAATGGGAGCCAAGTTTAACATAAAGGTAGTGCTTGCAACTATCAAGAAGATTGTCCTAATGATATTGAAAGACTTAACTGATGGTTATGATAGTAGGATAAGCTTCTCATATACTCAAGACTTTTTAATAGAAATCCATACATTTATGCAGCCTATATGCAAAGCTGGTAGATTGCAACTTGCTGATCTGATATTTAGGTAACAAATGCTATTTTTTTTTTACCAAATTCTGTAAAATAAATACAATCTTTAATAAAAATAACACTGCAGAGGTAAATGACAGTCATGATTAATCATACCTTCTCTATCCTATCTTACCTCTTTCAGCATGTGTAATGGATAAACCACCAAATCTAACAACCTGCATGGTAATTTGCACACTTATTATGAACGGATGTCTTACATTTTTGCCATTGAAAGTTAATAAGGAAAAATACGTTTTGTTTCTGTTGAAACATGAACTCACTTTTCACAGATCCATGATTTAGGTGCTGCCTTTAGGAAATCCCACCGATTACACTAAAGTGTCCATAAAAAGATCCTGGAAGGCCATTACCAGGCTGTTTTCCTTTCCTCTGAGCTGCTTTTGGGTTTAAAATCTTTCCTTCTGTTTACTTCCCTTGAGAAGGGACAACAGAGATTGAATCGTTATGCCCACAAACACTGCACAGAGGCTTTTCCTCAATCTGCTCTCTCTCTCTCTGGCTCTAGCTTAAGTTCTAGGAACTGAAAGCTGCTGTCCCCAGCTCACTGTCTTCTTTAGTCCTTCAGACTATTACACTCTAGTTTAATATTACAGAAGATGCTATTGATGGCCAAACCTGGATTATCAATTCTACCATATACAGAAAACCAGACAAATAAAAAATATCTTTTCAGATTTTCACAATAGGATACCTATACATATTGAACTTTATGAACATATTATTCCTTCAGTGTAAAGAAACATCACAGTTGCAGAGGTTTTGTGTATGAGAATATGAATTTTCCACAGTTGAGGGTGTTTTTGAACCTCCATAATAACTTTCACAAAAATATTGTTCATTTTTCTTTAACAGATTTAAATGTAGAGTTTGGACATTTTCACTGCCTCCCTCCACTAAACTCCTCCTCCTTCATAAGCTCTTATTTTCAAAACTAGAACTCCTCCTAATTGGTTGTGTTTGATTGTATTTGTTTTGTGACCCATTGGGTTTGACTATATTTGCTTGCTCATGCATAAGTAGGGAAAGGAATTATTTGCTACAATACGGGCCATGTATTAGCAGATAAACCACTGAAGAAAATGACTCTCCCAATACTCATTAAATGGCCACAGGTCCTTAATGAATGGCAGAGATGCTATTGTGGACTCCTGAAAGTGATTGCTGAAGGGAGTCTGATATAGCTGTCTCCTGAGGCTCTGCCAGAGTCCGACGAATACAGAGGCAGATGCTCGCAGCCAACCATTGGACTCCCCAATGGATGAGTTGGAGAAGGGACTGCAGGAGCTGAGGTAGTTTGCAGGCTCACGGAGGAAGCAACAGTGTTGACTGTGCAGATGCCTTGGAGCTCCCGGGGACTGGACCATCAACCAAAGACTACATGGGAGGGACCCATGGCTCAGGCTGCATGTGTGGCAGAGGATGCCTTTGTTGGACATCAGTTAAAGGGGCGGCCCTTGGGTCTGAGGTTGCTCGATGTCCCAGTGTACAGGAATGCCAGGGTGGGAAGACTGGTGTTGGTGGGTGGGTGGAGAAGCACCCTCACAGAGGCAGGGAAATGGGAATCAGATGTGGAGTCCCAAAGGGGAGACCTGGAGAGGGGAAAATTGAAATATAAAAAAAGAAAAAGTCCATTTTTTTAAAAGGGACTTTATAAGTACATGTCTTATAAACTGACATACCCAGAAAATACTGTCTCCAGTCATCTACAACCTTTGACCAATAGATCCTTTCTTCCTGCTCTTCCACTATGTTTCCTGGGCTTTGAAGACTATGACATACTTGTGTCCCATTTAAAGCTGGGCACTCCATAGTCGCTTATTCTCATTCCTTATTTATCTGTGAGTCTCGCATTACTCCTGCCCACTGCAAAACTAAGCTTTTTGAAGGAAAATCAAAAGCATTGCTAATCCCTGTGTATAAACTTAAGTAATGGTCATTTTATACCATATCTGGGAGTGAAATTGAAGTAGAGGAAGATGTGTAGATAGCATACAGTAATTCTCAATTAACTGTAGCACCAAGAATGAATGGCTTGACATTTAGGATGTAGACATTATAATTCTAGTGGCCTTGTTTGGGCAGTGCAATAGATTAAGCTTTTGATGCCCAGTGTCACTTCTTTGCCATAACATTGAAGAATCCTTTTAAAATGTGTACTCTCATACAATTTGTCATTGAGTCAAATGATGAAACTTACTAGGGCCAACATGATTCAGAGTGATGTTGGGCCACTTCTAATCATGTGCTTTGAGAAGCTCTGCATGTTCTCACATGTGTGTGAACTCTAGAACTTCAATACATGTATCAATATTTCTAAGGGTTGTTGACAGTTTCTTAGAACATATGTTCATACTGTGGAACTCAGGTTAGGTAAAATAAAGCATATACCTTCTATGAAGAAACAAATTATTCATGCAATAATTTCAGAGTTATAAAATTATATTCAATGAGAAGAAATGAATGATAATGTTGAGACATATTTGAGAGATTTTGCTGCTTTATTTCATGGTTCTGTGAGAACTAATAGTGATGCCAATGCATTTTTAAATACTGTTAAATTTTATTCTCCGTAATAAGAACACTAACCAGATCACCTGAGTAACTCCCACATATGTAAGCAGTTGTTGTCCCCTTTCCAAGTTATATCCCCCCGCTTCCTGTTTACACAACTTCAGGCTCTCCTGCTCCTATTTTCCCCACCCACCTTCTTCTCTCCCTCCCTTTCATGTACCCTCAATTCCTACCTCCCTCTCTAACAAAAATAACCTCTCAAAAACAAAACAAAGAATAAAACAAAATTGAGGCATTACTTTTGTTACTATTTTTCTCTCTACTATAAGTCAGCATTTACTATTTATATTTCTCTTTTTTTAAAATATAGAGCAAATAACTGAGGTTTCTCTACTGTTTGGATCTTATTCTTTGAATGCTTCTGAAACTTTATTTCTTCATCTTTGTTTTAAACATAGCTTTCCATGGTTCTCTATCACTATAATCAGTTCTAGCCCTATTTCTCCCTCTCTTAAGTCAGTTTTCTGGCTTGGTCGTGAATGTTAACATTTTAATCTAATATCATGTGTAATAGTCAAGTATAAGTAGCACATGGTATTCATTGTCAATATGTGAAAATAACTTATTGGTCAATCGTCTTTCATATTACTAATAATGGCTCTCGTATTCTTTCCCTTACTTACCTGAACATTGTCATTATTGGAATGTACAGTGTGTACAGTATGACAATTTCAGATACTGTAAACAAACTCTCAAATTTTCATCCATAATTTTTAAAGATGAAGATCTGTTGGTTTCTGCTTTGTGCGTTGTTGTGTGCCTTTATCTACTGAGCCTGTCTGGTGCAGAGAGTTCGACTGGCAGTTGAAACCGCAGCGGTCTGGAGGAGCCTGGAGAAGGCCTAGTAAGACTCTTCTCTGTCTGTAAATTCAAGAACTTAACGGCAGAGCTGTGACTCAAGCCTGCCATGTTAGAACAAAAAAAAAAAAAAAAGAGACGAAATACTTGAGCTCTGAGGCCCCCTGGTGGGGAAAATAAGTTTTAACAGGACACTCAAGGTGGCAGATATGGGAATTCTGGGTTTAAGTTACAGATAGCTTATTTCATTTATTTTAAATTGTTTAGATTATTATAATAGATATGATGTTAAACTTTATGATTATATTGTTCCTCTGGGAAAGAGGTCAAAATAAGGGAGAACTCCAAAAGACTAGATTCTGAAATATTAAGGGAAAAATCTGTCTCCATGGTACTAAAATCTTGTTTTGAGATTTATATTACAGAAATTGTTATCATGTTCTAGGCATGAATTCTTATTTGATACAGATTTTTATTTTGATATAAAATCAAGGTTTTCATTGGTATAAATGCTAAAATTGTAAAAGTGCAGGATTTATACCCAGTCCTTCTTTGCTGTTATTATTATACATGTGAGATGTTTAAGACTGTGAGTTTAGGGCCAAATAAAAATATAAGGCTCTGAGTTTATTATTAAGGTGTTTTCTATGTTTTAATCAGAAATAGCTGAAGATAGTTTAATAGACAACAGTCCACATTACTTTACATAGATAGTTGGTTTTAAAAATGTCAGAAGTCCATGGAATATGATGTTTAATGTTATTTATTTTTGTTGTAGAGACTAGTCTGCTCCTGACAGCTTCCCTTTCTTGAAGAGACAGCATATGTAGAGTTGTTTCTGTTATGGAGAGAGAGAGAGAGAGAGAGAGAGAGAGAGAGAGAGAGAGAGAGAAGATTGCCTCTCTTCATTTACAGACAATGTGTCCGTAGATTATTATATAGCTTAATAATTCCTGATTCTTTAAGTCTGTCAGATGTTCTTGTGCCAGAAGGCTGAAGACCAATGCTCCAACATTTTACAGTATAAACTGTTCAGGTGTTTAGCAGCCTCTATAATTTGGCTAAGTCTTAGAAGCTGTGTTAAGCTTTCTATATATTTTCAGTTAATATTGGTCACTCTTGGATTTCTGAGTGGAATGAAAACTGTTAGTCTCATAGTCAGCCCAAGCTCTTTAATCTTGAGAAAGCTGATATAGATTTAAGTAAACGATTTTCAGGTGACATAAAATTTATAGCCAAGATATGAGTCAGGTGTTAATTCTTATAGTCTTTTAAAATAGTACAGATGACAAAGGTTTTGTTTGATTAACAGAAATGATAGATTGGATGTTGGGGCTATCTTATAATTTATAACTTACAAAATGATAATAGTACGCTCAATTTATATTTAGAGAAGACCACAGAGTGGAGCAGGAGAAGATCTGAGACCACCTATCCTGATTCCACGGTGGCTCTCTCACTAAGGACATATTTCCCAAGAGACTGATTAATCTCTTCGAGACTGTTTTATTTGTAATACAGGAAGCCAGAAAAGAATACACCTCAGACAAAATGTAAGAGGCACCTGAAGGAACAACACCAGACTCCATTGGCAGTTCTCAAGGGCATGGCAGGCCACAGATTTGACGAAGGTATGTGAGGTTAAGCAGGGACCAGATGAGTCACTGGCAGCCTTTCTAGAGCAGCTCATAGAAGCATTTTGCTATATACCCTATGATCCCAGACTAGACTGACTTTAATGTAGTTTGCTGAGAAAGTATGTAGAGGGATTTGGTGCAGGTTATTTAGAAGGTCTATGGAGAGATTTGATGGTGCAGGTTGTTAGAAAAGTCTGTAGAGAGATTTAGTGTAGTTTGCTGAGACAGGGAGACAGAGGAGAAAAAAAGAAAGAACATGACAGAGAAGGAAGCTACAGAAAATTCTGGCTAAAAGACAGAAAGGGATCAATGTGCATACTATATGGAAAGAGGCCACTGGGCCAGAGTGTGCCCTAACAAAAGCTGGGAGCAGGAACTCCCAGATCTTGGGAGAAGTGCACCCAAATGGCAAAGGTGGTATCCCTGTGTGAAGACAATGACTAGGGGAGATGGAGGTTCTGACCACCTCCCCCAACCCTGGATAACTATTAGAGGGAAAGAGAAACCATTCAGTTCTTGATGGACACAGGGGCTTAACACTCGGTCTTCCAACCCAATGGCCCTGCTTCCAAGAAAAGATTTTGGGTCCAAGAAGCCACTGGCACCAAAATGTGTTCATGGACTACCAGAAGAACAATGGACCTAGGGATGGGATGGGTAACCCATTCATTTAAGGTCACCCCAGGCTGTTCCTACCCTCTCTGTTGGAGCAAATCATACTCTCCAAAATGGTTGTAAGAACAGATATACTTCCTGTCCAACAGGCTGCAGCAACTGGCCCAAAAAGAGAGACTGACCCCTGCGGAAAGTTGCTATAGACAGGAACAATTTTCTCCGTGAAGGACAGAGACAAGCAGGTGCTGCTATGGTGGACAGCACAAATGGCATCTGGGTAGAAGAATCTTTACCCCCTGGCATGTCAATGCAGAAAGTGGAGCTAATTGCCCTAAGACCTTGGAACTTGGAGACAGAAAGAAAATCAACATCCACATGAATAACAGGTATGCCTTTGCCACAGCCCACGTCCACAGGTGTATATGCCAAGAGGACTGCTCACATCAGAGAATACCAACAGGAAATCTTGGACCTCTTAGATGCCCTAATGAAGCCAGCAAGTGTGAGTATTACCCACTGCCCAGGATGTCAAAAGGGAAAAGACTCAGTGGGCAATAGCCAGGCAGAGCAAAGGGCTCCAAGAATGGATATACAGGAGCCTATACTGGTTGTGGGCCTGCAAGAGACACCCACTGAGAAATGGGACAAAATTAAGAGATAGCATCACTTAAAATACGCTGAAGAAAAAAAGGTCTGAGATTGCTAGCCATCCGACCAACTATTAGCAAGGAAAGTTGCACACAAGAAGGGAGAATTATCCTCCCCAGAAAGTAAGCCAAGGACTCACTAGGCCAAATGCACAGATGAAGCCCAAAAGTAGAAGTTTAGCTCCCTCTTTGTTAGCCCAGAAATGCACACACCACACCTGCCTCCAGGGTCCAGCTGTGAGCCACAGGGGTTCTTTCCCATCCTTTCTCGTCTTGCCTCCACAGAGCAGGCAGGCAGAATCACTGTGCAGGCTGTGGGGCTCTTGCCTGGAGGGTGCTCAGGTCCCCAACACCTACTACTAGTTGGGGGGACTTTGAATACATAATCCTGGCCTCATAACAGGAAATGCCTGGCGTGACCCTGTACATGACACTGTGCATGGCGGCCACATAAGCGGAAATGACCTAACTAGTTTCCATCCAGCTTCTATAGAAAACTGATTGGTTCTCAGAGAGCACGGGCTTGGATAATTTAGAAGCTATGGAGTGGTTTGTGTTAGGCGAGTTCTGTTATAAGCCTATAAAAGCTGCCCCGATTCTTCTCTCGGGGCTCACAGTCTTTTACCCTGCGTGGTAAGACTGTGAACCTGAGAGCCTCTGGAATAAAAATCTCTTGCTGTTGCATCAAGACTGTTTCTCGTGAGTGATTGGGGTGACGCCTTCCAAGGTGTGGGGCGCTGGGGTGCCCCTGTTTTTCTTTCAGGTCTTAGAAGATCTTAATTACAATTTCACCATAGGCCATATAGGCCATAACAGTGCAGTTTAAAACTATTTGGACTATTCTTCAATTAATGTGCCAATGGTCAGGATGAGCTTTTTGCTACCTTTTTTTTTTATTTTATGCCCCAGTAATATTCTGTACTTTTCTAAAACACTCAAGTTATCTTTGTTTTTTTTGTTTTTTTTTTTTTGTGTGTGTGTTTACTGTTCATTTGCCCTAGAAGATTTGCATCCCATACTCAGTGTAATTTCATTTTATTCATCATTTATCACTGCACACTGAACAAATTTCTCTTAATTAATCAAAGAAAGATTAATAAACATATGACAACATCACTGGCAACCCTTAAATGAGTTTTAAAGAGCATGTCATGACACAAACTGGGTATCCTGTTGCTCTCAGCCTCATACAATTGAACAAAGTAATTCAGAAGTGCTAGCTGCTTTATGAGGCTATCAGCTTACTCAGGTGAATTGTTATCCCAAACCTGAGAAGTGACAGGAGAATAGAGAGGACTGGACAGATTCTATACATATTTAAGTGGTTGGATTTGTAAGATAGAACAGGAGTTGATTCACAGAATGAGGAAAGGTGAAATATCTAGACTGAAAATAAAAGAAAAAAATAAAAAGTTTTATCAAAGTTACAAAGTCACATGGAGAGTGAGGCCATTAAGTTAGGAACCAAGAGAAAAATGAAAACCTGAATAATGAGGATTTTATTTTTTCAGAAAACTAGTTGTTCTAAAATGGTTTGGGGTGATAGATTTCCTTCCTTAGGTTAATTGTTCTAAACTATCTTTAGGATCATTCACAAAGTATAATACCTATCACACTGTACAAAGCAAATATGTCAGGAGCCATAGTGGGACAAACTAATAACTAGCAGGTGATCTTCCTGAGATGGCCTGCTTCAGATTATTATATTATCTGCAACAGGTTCACCCATGTTTAGCAAGGCCATAAGGGAATTCATTTTAGGAAAGATTCCTGCTAGTAATATACTTTTCCTGTTATTATTAAACATATATAACAATCACTAAGGGTAACTGCCCACTGTTCCAGGTCTGGCTGTTCACTGGGTGTCTGCTCCACTGCTCTGGCAGCTGGGTGGGTCCCCTGCTTAATTCAGGAATTCATAGATTTGGAGGAACAATGAACTTCCCCTTTACTCTCAGTGCTCCACCCTAGGTGGAACAGGATTATGGCTAGCACCTGAATTCCCACTCCTAGTCTGGGAGAGGAAATTCACCTTTGTCAGTGTCAAGTTCCTGCTGGTGGCATGGACAACCTATGGCTATCTACAGCTAAGTAATAACCCATCCCTTTGGTGCAGATTTTTTCAGATCTATGAAGATGTACTGCCTAGTAGTGATATTATATAAGCAAATACATGAGTTCTTAAATCTCAATGATGATCCTATAAGAATTCCTAAAATTATATCAGTGATTATTAACTTCTTTTACAGTGGGACTATTATTAGGTCCTTTTCTGATAGTCAAACTGCAATGAGTACTCTGCCATCTCCCAAGTGTCACTAGTTGGTTGTTCTTAGATTAGTAACCAGGATTCTTCTCAGAACAGATTCCAAGAGGTTATAAAACAATTAACTAAATATCATAAAAAGAGAACTAATGTTTTACTATAGGTGCTAGGACAGAAAATAAAAGGTTGACTGGATTTATCTATATAAAATTTCACTAGTAACTTAGTTATGGTTTTAAACCCTCAGTGAACCTGTGATGCTGTGACAGTTGATAGATGTTTAGCCAGATAATCACTCCTGCTAGATATGCATGTAAATATTCTTTGTTGTAAATTTTTATTTCAATTTATGATTTGATTTTTTGTGTGATCTTGTGATGAACGTTGTAACGTGCATTTTTAAATCCTGAAAGATGTATAAGTACTGAGGACAAAGAGATGAGATAAAGAAGAATCTTTTTTTTTACCTTACTAGAATTTTTGCCCACTTTCCCCCCTTAGAGAATTTTCCCTTCCCCCATTTAAGATCTTTCTGCTTTTCCCTTTAGAGAACTTTCATAGGAAACTTTTTACAACTTAGTAATAAATGCTATAATCAGTATGCAGACTGAATGCTAGAGCTGAGCAGTTCCTGCTTAGATAGAACAAGGGCCGCATTACTTAGTCCTCAGCTGCTTAAATTACAGGTGTCAATCTCCTAAACCAGTGCTTTCGCTTTCTACCCTCAGAAAGAGCAAGAAAATTTTAGGACTTTTTAGAAGTTATCATCAGCATTTCAGTACAGTTAGAGAGCTAGAAGATACAGAAACCCTCAGACTTTAAAGCCATCATAAGAGTCCTACTCTGTGGCCCTGCCACCCACTCTGAGATGGGAAACTCCTGGCACAGATAGACTTTCAACTCTCAAAGAGATATTTTAATACACTGGAGATAATCAACAGGAAAGTTTTAATTTTAAATGTATCTGACCATAGTCTTTAAATTTATTTTCTTGTATTTAAACTGGAATGAGAGTAAATTTTGCTCTGATTTTTATTTTAATGAAGATATTTGGCTCCTCTGAAAATACTTCTATTTTCTATAAATGTTCTTTTCTGTATATATATTTTTTCAAATAGTGAAATAAAACATAATAAGATAAGGCAACATCTATCACATCAGAATTTAACAAAATAAGCAATTAGAAGGAAAAAAGTCCCAAGTTAAGGCACAAGTATCAGTGACCCACTTGTTCATACACTCAAGATATCCATAAAACATTAAGTTGGGAACAATTTTATATGTCCAAAGAACCTCTAGAGAAATAAAAAAAATGTAAACAAAAATTAAAAATTAAAAATAAATTTAAAAATGAGATGAAGATTCCTGAAGCAACATTATGAGAAAAGGAACCTCTGAAGATCCCACTGAGTTCATTTTCTTTGGACACCTACTGCTGAGCATGCAGGTTATGCATGGCTCCAGATACACATGTAGCAGGGGATTGCCTCATCTGACACTGATGGTAGGAGAGGCTTTCGGTCCTGTGAAGGTTTGACCCACCAGCATAGGGGGAAGCTAGAGCAGTGAGGTAGGAATGGGTGAGTGGGTAGAGGAGCACTCTTACAGAGCCAAAGAGAGGAGGAGGGGTTGGCATGGGGGACTCTGGAGGGGTAACTTGGAAGGGGGATATCACATGAAATGTAACCAAGTAAAATGACTTTAAAAAAAGAGTAGTCTTATCAGTGAAACTCTCTTTTGAGAATATCGTTTTCATTTGAAAGTTCTTATCAAATAGAGATCGCTTCTGGGTTAGGATATGGACATGGGTCTACTTATCGTTTCAGATCTAGGACCCAACTGCTGCTAATCCATGCATGCTGGTTCAGTCTCTGTGAGTTATTAGTTATTAGTATGCTGATCATATAGTTGTATTTAGCCTTTCTTTCCATGGCATCCTTTTCCAAAGAGTTCATTGAGCCCTGGTGGGAGGCTTTTGATGAAGACATTCCATTAGGAGTTAGTGAGCTCCTCCTATGGGGCTGCAAACCTCTTCGGCTCCTTGGGTTCTCCCTCTAGCTCCTCCTTTGGGACCCTATGCTCAGTCCATTGGTTGCCTGTGAGTCATGGGTATTTTGATCCCCCCTCTAAAAAGGACTAGAGTTTCCAGGGATTAAACCACCAACCAAAGGGTACACATGGAGGGATCCATGGCTCCAGTTACATATGTAGCAGAAGATGGCCTTTGCAGACATCAATTAGAGGAGAGGCTATTGGTTCTGTGAAGGCTTGATATCCCAATGTAGGGGAATGCCAGGTCACAAAAGTGGGAGGGGGGTTGTGAGCAGCGGGATGGTGGATGGGATAGGGGATTTTTGGAGGGGAAACAAGACAAAGTGATAACATTTGAAATTGAAATAAAACAAATATCTAATAAAAATTTTAAAAATGGAGTTAATAAGCTGAACTCTGTGTATTGGGGAGATCTCTTTATCTGTTCTCATATACTATAGGAGGAAGCTTTCTTGATTATAGCTGAGCAAGTCACTAATTCATAAATCTAGCAGAACGCCATTAAGAATAATTTTATTGCTACATCCTTTTATATATGCTGACTTTCATTTTCCATTTTTTTTTAGATATTTTCTTTATATTTCAAATGTTATACCCTCTCCTGGTTTTCTCTCCAAAAATCCCTTATCCCATCCCCCCTCCTCTTGCTTCTATGAGGGGGTTCTCCCACTTGTTCACCCACTCCTTTGTCCAGCTACCCAGTCCTGGGATTCCCCTGTGCTGGGGTATCCAGCTTTCACTGGACTAAGGGCCTCTCCTCCAATTGATGACAGACAAGGTCATCCTCTGCTGCTACATATGTGGCAGGAGTCATGGGTCACTCCATCTGTACTCTTTGGTTGGTGATTTAGTTCCTGGGAGCTTTAGTGAGTCTGGTTAGTTAATATTGTTGTTCTTCCTTTGGGGTTGAAAACCCATTCAGTTCCTTCAGTCCTTTCTCTAACTCTTCCAATGGGGACCCCATGCTTAGTCCAATGTTGGCTATAAACATCCACCTCTGTATTTGTCAGTCTCTGGCAGAGCCTCTCAGGTGACAGCTGTATCAAGTTCCTGTCAGCAAGCACTTCTTGGCATCCTTTGAGCAGAACTATAGTACTTAGTTTTGTCTAGTCTCAGATTCTTGTTCACACGAGTAGTGTCAGTATGAGTTCCATCTTGTGGAGTGGTCCTTAAGTCAAAGTAGATATTTTCTGGCTACTTTGTGCCACTATTGCGCTACTATATCTTGCAGGCAGGACACCATTGTGAAACAAAGGGTTTGTGGATGGGTAGGTGTTTACATTTTTCATTTCTTAGAATACGAAGTGTCTTACTGTATTAAACATGCTAGCATGTAGGGGGAAGACTCTCATTAGGCACTAGTCTACTTCTCAATGTTCCATGAGTAGTGTAAGTGTTGTCTTCATCATTGAGGTCCTGCCATCCACTTGTGAAAAGCAACCAGCCATCTTCCCAATAGACTATGTTGTTAGAGGTTCCCATGGTAACATTTGGTTAGCAACTTAATTAACTGTAACCCTAGCCTGTTACTGAAAGCTTCATTTTGTGATAAGAGACAGCTGGTTGGGAATCTCTATCCCCTGTTATTTGGTAATTTAATTTAGCTTCTTATATGTATATATTTTAGGGGGTTCCTGCTGTATAAAGTTTTCATGCTTTCTCCTCAAATGGCAATTAATATTCCTCATCTCTCCTTGAACTCCCTCTCTTGGCTTCACTCACCATCTCTGTACTGTCTTTCCAGTTTCTGTAAATTCTTACTGAATATTTTTTTTTCCTTTTGAATTTGCAATGTTAGGCTTGAACAGTGAGGTTTTGCTTCCACCTGCTGGAAAATTTCGGAACAGAAACTAATTTTATTCAGCATGGTAACGATGGGCAAACTAGAGAAGACTAAAAAATTGAATCCATCTAGATGATCTTGAGTTAAAAATATTTAATGCATTCATTTAAATATTCCTTAAATTTTCAATTAATTCTGTTTCATTTTATCTTATTGTTATCTTTGTTCTCCATTATTGCTTGTAGAAAAATATGTATTAATACAATTTGATTTTCTGCATTAAAAGTAATAAAGGTTGCTACCCAATATTTACATGCAGTAAATCAATCATTTGTATTGATTTAGTAAATTTGTATTATATAGTAAGCCTCTATCATTTCTGAACATGATTGTATTTAGAGGAGATAAAGACAAAAAAGAAATATATCATGAAAAGTGCAGATATAAATAACATGTAAACATCAACTAAGGACAGCATATGAGATTTATTTGCATTTGAAAAATTTTCAGATGCTTAGTGAAGGTGAATTTTGTAAAAAATAAGTGATTTATACTATTTCATAACCTATAACTTAATATTTAATCATTTTAATTGATGTTATAATAACCTATGCAAATAAAATCTTTAATATAGGAAGAGTAATTGGACAATTCATCACCAAAGCCATCAAAAGACAATGAGTTGCAATAAGACTTTAAAATGCCAGATATGATACCATTCATATTACCATGCTTTAAAAGACGAAATAAACTTAACAATTTGGCTAATTTTTACTTATTAGTTTTATAGATAGATAGTTGGTTTAGCTTTTATTAATCTTGTTAGACTAATTAATAATTAAAATAGGAATACAGAAATTAATGAAAATTTAAATAATTAGCAATTATTTCTATTTCTATTGCCATGAAAGTATATTCATATAGATGAATATGATGGTTTTATTACAAATTTGACATGTACCTTCTTATTGTATCTGTGTATGCATACGTGTGTGTATTTGTGTGTGTGTGTGTGTGTGTGTGTGTGTGTATGTATGTGTGTGTTTGTGTGTGTAGCACTGTGGAAGATTTCTGTGAAGCGTGTGGCACATATGAATATCACAGTACTGCTTTCAAGTTTTGATTCTTTCCTTTCATTTCTGTAGCTTCCGGAGGTGGGCGTAAGGTCCTAAGGCTTGACCACAGGAACATTGGCCAACTAGGCAAATTCTTACTCTTTTCTGTATTTTAATATTTGTCAAATATTCATTTTACTTGTTTTTAAAGTGACCATTTGAATGATGGTTGATATAGAATTTGATAAAATGTTCTATGTTCTGTTCTTCTTCTGGTTTGTTGTGCTACATTTTCATCCACAAAATTAGTCTTACAATTTTGGAGCAAGACATCATTTCATATAAAGTCAGTTTAATCATAGAGTTCTGTAAGTCAGGAGTCTCTGCTGCCTTGTTTTTACAGTAAATTTGTTTTATATAATTTCTATTATTATACAATTACAAAGTCATATATTTTTATTTAAAAACATAATTAGAGCATACTTTGATCATTTTCTTTCCTCTCCCCAAGCACTATCCTACCTTACCCTACCAACAGAATTCATTTCTTTACTCCATTCCTTTCTCTCAATCTTAAAAGACAAACAAAACTAAAATATAAGTCAAATTAAACAAAAGTAAAAACAAAATCCCAATTAACAAAAACTAACAAAAAGAAACAAAAGTGCCTAGTTTCTAATTAATGTTTCGATGGAAAATCTATTTTTAATTTATTTACTTTTAATCCACATCTTAAAGTGACTTTTATATAAACATTATGTTAACAATACATAGTTGTACTTTTTATTAATTCCTTGAGTATTTCATACAATGTGTTTGTGCTACATTCACCTCCCCTCTCGATTTTACACTTGAACATTGCTCTTTCTATAACCAGCCACATTGTGCATACATTTTTCTTTATTCCCAAGTCATAATTTTTAGCTATATATTATTGTATGTATCATTTTTCTTGTTTTTTAATTAAATTATTTTATTTATTTTCATTCCAAATGTTGTCCTCTTCCTGGTCTGACATCACAGAGTTTCTCAAACCATCACCCTCCCCTTTACCTCTGAGAAGGTGCTTCCCTGATCCCCTAATCACCTCATTCACAACCCCATCCACACCCACTCTCCCAAGTCCCATCATCTCCCTTTTCTGGGTCATCAAGTTTTTATAGGACTAGGTATATAAAAATATATTTATCTGTTCATTTGTTTTATTTACATCCCAAATGCTGCTGCCCCGTGGCCCTCCCTCACAGAGTTCTCCAACTCGTTCCCATCCCCTTCACCTCTGAGTGAGTCCCTTCCAAATCATCTTTCCCAGAGCATTCAGTCTCTCCAGGATTAGATGCATCCTCTCCCACTGAGAACAGACAAAGTAATCCTCTTCTACCTAAGTGCTGGGGAACAGGGACCTGCCCATGTATATTCTTTGGTTCATGGCTTAGTTTCTGGGAGCACTGAGTGGTCTGGGTTAGTTGACACTGTCCCTTTCAGCTCCTTCAATCCTTACCCTAACTCTTCCATATGGTCCCCTGCCCTCAGTCCAGTGGTTAGCTGTAACTATCTGTATCTGCGCTAGTCTACTGCTGATAGAGCCTCTCAGAGGACAGCCATGCTAGTTGTCATGGCTTCATAAATAGGGTCAGGGTTTGGTACCTGTGACTGGGATGCTTCCCAAGTTGGACTGGCGACTGGATAGCCTTTCCTTCCATCTCTGCTCCATTTTCCCCCTGCATTTTATTTAGACAAGGAATAGTTCTGGATCAAAAATGTTGAAGATTGGTGTATGACCCCATTGGGTCCTGGGGCCCTGTCCATCTACTAGAGGTGGTCTCTTCAGGTTTCACCTCCCCACTGTTGTGCATTTTGGCTAAGGTCACCCCCAGTAAGTCCTGATAGCCTCTTACATTCCAGGACTCTGGTACTTTCTAGAGGTTTTCCCTGTCCTCCACCATACACCTCTGCAGCTTTATACTCCCATTCATTCTTGGTCATCTGCTCTTCTCTCCTGTCTCCCACCATCAATACTTGACCTTTTCCCCCTTTTCCCCTTCCCTCTACCACCCAGGTCACTCCTTCCCTCTGACTCCAGTGATTATTTTGTTTGGCATTCTAAGTGAGATTGAAGTACATCCAGAAAATGAAAATCAATATGATCCTGAGATTCCACTTTACAACCATCAGAATAGCTAAAGTAAAAAATTCAGGTGACAGCAAATGCTGGCAAGGATGTAGAGAAGGAGGAACACTCCTCCATTGCTGTTGGGATTGCAATTTGGTACAATCACTTTGAAAATCATTCTGGGGTTTACTCAGAAAATTGGAAATAGTTCTACCTGAAGACAGTTACAACATTGCTGGGCATATAACCCAGAAGGTGCTCTACCCATTAAATCACAAGGACAAGTGCTCCACTATATGTATAGGAGCCTTATTCATAACAGCCAGAAGCTGAAAACAACCCAGATGCCCCTCAACCAAAGAATGGATAGATATAATGTTATACATTTACCCAATAGAATATACTATTCAGAGGCCCAGGACATCATGAATTTTGCAAGCAAGTGAATGTAACTAGAAAGCATCTTCCAAGTTAATCCAAATTCAAAGAATATGCCTGGTATGCACTAGTAATAAGTGAATATTGGCCAAAAAGTACCTAATACCCATGATCCAACACACAGATTACATGATGTTTAACAAGTAGGAAGGTCCACGTGAGGATACTTCAAGTCTTCTGACAGGGAAGAACAAAAATTCATGTGTACTTTTCCACTCAAGCTGGTTCTATCTGGCAGGGTTACATTCTTAAAGACAAACAAATCTTGTTCTCTTATTAGTTATCAATTAACCAATCACTCTTTAGCTATTGGCTGGATTTTTTCCAACTCTCCTTTCTATTTCTGAATTTGTCTGGCTTGAGTTTTCACTGGTCTGTTCATGCTATCACAACATCAGTGAGTTTATATGTTCCAGTGCCCTACTGTTTTAGGAAACTGTATCCCTTTGGTTATCTATAGCCTACCTGGCTCTCCAGTCTTTCTGTCCCCCTTCAACTATGAAAACTGACTCTTTCAGGGGATATAATATAAATATCCTGCTTAGAACTGATCATTACACAGTGTTTTATTCTCTGCATCATGACTGGTGGCTGTGTTAATCAACTAGAAGCTTCTCAGATGAGTGCTGAGAGATGCATTAATATATGATTTTAATGACACATCATTAGAGTTAGTTTAATATTATGTCTATTAGCAGAATAATGACAGTGACTGTTTCTCTGAGCTTACAGCCTATCTAGCCATATGTTCTTTGCCATGAAAATGGTTCATGTATGGGTATTAAGTGTAATAATAAAATTGTTGATTATTTCTAGGACTGTCATTACTGTAGCAAGAGAAGTCCTTATATTGTCAAACAGGTGATTACTTTTAACCTGGAATATTGGATCATCATCTAGCAGGAAGGAGCTAGACAGTAGGGATAAGCCTTGCAGGTTAGCACCAGCTTGGTTCATCAGTGTCCTCTGGCTCAGGTATATATTGTTTTCTTCAATATGGTCTTCTTTCAGCATAAGAAAACCAATAACTCTATTATATATCAATAACATAGAAATTAAGATAATATTTTATTCACAATACCCTCTAAACATCTAAGCCTAAAATAATTTCTTTAGAATTTATTTTGTTATCTGTTTTCCTGGTTTCCCCTCCAGAACCTCCCATCCTATCTCCCCTTCCCCTACATCTATGAAGAAGCTCCTCCTCTCACCCACCTACACCACCCTCAAAACCCTGGCATTTCCCTACACTCAGGAATCAAGCTTTCACAGGAACAAGGGCTTCTCCTACTTAATATTAGTTAAGGAGAACAAATAAAACAATTAGACATAGCCTATTATACTTGAGGATCTATGGCAATTCAGTTACCAACACCTTTCAAAGATAAAATACATTCCTGACATAGGTATTTTTACTTAGCCTGTAGTATATAGCTGAGATACTGCCTCACATAAGTTCTCTCTCTCTCTCTCTCTCTCTCTCTATATATATATATATATATATAGATAGATAGATAGATAGATAGATAGATAGATAGAGATAGAGATAGAGATAGAGATAGAGATAGATAGATAGATAGATAGATAGATAGATAGATAGATAGAGATAGAGATATATTCCATACATAGGACTCTTTATGTGGCATTATGTTGAATACATATATACTGTTTCTTGAGGGCATGAACTGACTGATCCACATAAGGCACCCCATTTTCTGCAGAATCTGCCAGTCAGTCTTAGTTACATTTCTTTGGTCTCTGCATGTTACTAGTGGAGTTTCTTTTTATTATTTATTTATTTTTTTAGACTTTTTTTATTATTGTATATATTCTATATTTACAATTCATTTCCCTTAAAGAAAATAGACATATACATAGCTGTGATATAATTCATTAAATGAATAGAGCTATGATACAAGTACTAAATGCCAGGATTAGAACTCTTTTGATGGTTAAAGTTAGATATCATTTACAATGAAGTTCACATGAAAGTAATTATTACAGAATAACAAGTATACTACATTCTGCAGATGTAATTAGAATGTTAATATAAAATACTTCTGTTGGAAACAGGAGGGAGTCTACATCAAATTTCTAAGCAGGCAGGATGGAAAAGGGGGCTTATAAAGTATCTTAAGCAGTCCTCTTCATATTCAGTATTCTTTATCTTAATTGACTAAAGTCACATAGTACAAAATAATGACAGTAATTTTAAATTCTACATTGTTTTGTTCTTACCATTGCTGTTTCTTGAACAGTGAATGGGAAGGGTTTTTTGTAGCATTTGTAAGCAATAGTGGTAAAAATAATTTTATAATATTTTTCTTCAAAAGACCAAGTATCAGAATGTTAAGTTGAGCTTTTATCTCAGCAAAGTTTCTTCAATAAATATCTTTTCAAAGAAAATATTTAAATGGAATAAAGATTTACTCAGTAGTGTATAATATTAAAGATGTATGATTAAATCAGAATTCTATGGTTCTGGCTGCTATAAACTTTACAACTGAAAAAGCAAGCAATCAACACTGAAACTAGTTGTAGAGCTACTTAATAAATCAGTATTTGAAAAGAGGTTATATCAACTTAGAAATATCCATATGTAGTTTTTCCCCATGTAAATGAATCCTATCTTCCTTTTGCTTTTCTCTCTTCTTTCTTTCTTGATGTGAGACAGTGCCTCCTAGTGATGCCACAAGCTAGATCCATAAAGTCCAACCCACCTGACCTCCAAAGCATGAGCTGGAAAAGGGTAAGAAAAGACATGTCAAAGTTCTTAGGGAACTATTTCCAAGTCACAACCCTACTCAAATACCTAGAGAAAATTAAAATTGTCGAGAGTGTGCCAGGCATAAATATTCCAAAGTGAAGATCATGGCATTTACTTAACCATTAACAAATAGTCATCCCTGAAGTTATGAATACAGATAGTATAGTATAGACAGGCTAGCATATATTTAGAAATATAGATGTATATGCACATGCATATTGCATGCAAAAGCAACTGGTATAAAGGGAGGCCATAGATTTCGGAGAGAAAAAGGAAGAGGTTTGTAGCCCAGTTTTCAGTGAACAAAGGGAAACAGAATATAGTAAATATGGTATAGTCTCACATTTCAAAACAGTTAAAAATTACATGAGGAAACAGGCAACCTCAGGAGGTAAGAGGGTGGGGGAAACTCCAGAATGTACCAGAGACCTTGGAGGGCAGAGACTCTGAGGACTCAAAGGGAGGGATCTTAGATAAAATGCCCTACATTGGGGAGAGGGAACTTGTGGAGCCCACTTCCCGCAGAAATACAGGGCTTCAAGTAAAGGGGCCATCCCACAGTCAAAACTCACCCATTGTACCTGTCTGAAAGAGCTGCAGAGATGGAAACGGGGAGAAGTCTGAGGAAACAAAGGTACAGAGACAGCCCAAAATGAGATTCAGTTCAACAGGAGGCCCGAAGACCTGACACTGTTATCGAGGTTATGAAGCGCTCACAAAAAGGGACCTATCATGACTGCCCTCTGAAAGACCCAACAAACAGTTAAAAAAGATTCAGTTATTTGTACCCAACCAATGGAAGCTGCTGACTCTCTGGTTAAAATAGGGGAAAGCTGGAAGAAGCTGAGGAGAAGGTTAACCCTGTAGGAGGACCAGCAGTCTCAATTAACCTGGACTCCTAAGATCTCTCAGACACTAGACCACCAACCAGGCAGCATATACCAGCTGATATGTGCTTCCCAACACATATACAGGAGAGGACTTCCTGGTCTGGGTTTCATCAGAGAAGATGCACCTAACCCTCAAGAAACTGGGGGCCTCAGGGAGTTTAGAGGTTGGTGAGGTAGGAGGTGGTAAAGAGATCTTTAGGGAGACAGAGGTCTGCGGAGGATATTTGAGATGTGGGACAGTTAGAGGGTGGACTGGAAGGGGAATAAAATTTGAAGTTTAAAATAAATAAAGAAAGAAAGGAAAGAAGGAAGGAAGGAAGGAAGGAAGGAAGAAGAAAGAAAGAAAGAAAGAAAGAAAGAAAGAAAGAAAGAAAGAAAGAAAGAAAAAGAAAGGAAGAACGATGAGGAAGAGAATCTATGTCTTTCAATATGAACCCAAAATTAGGAAAACCTTCACAAGTCTGTGATAACCTGGTAAGACCCTGTAATCACCCATGCATGCACTATAACAGAAAAGCTTATCTGAGCAAAACCAAAGAAATAACACAACTATGAAACTACTGCTGATGTGAAAATTCCAGCACAGATAAAAAGAGGACAAAGACCAAAAATCATGTCCTCCTCAAATGGAAGAGAGGGAAATGGAGTTTGCAAAATCTGTAAGCCCAGGCAGAGAGAGGACTATTTTGAAGATGGAAATTTTCAGGAGAATAAATTTTGGCAGGATGTACTAGGAGAACAAATAAAAACAAAGAATTAGTGTCTCTACACACAAGCCAAAGGGAGACATCTTGATCCTAGCACTGAGGAGAAACTCAGAAAGCAGTCTTTCACCAAATACCAACTCTGTCTAGAACTGAACTCCGCCTTTTGAACAATAAGGAATAAACTTCAGATTTTATAATAAAAAAACAAAAAAACAATGCGTGTTTATGCTACATGAGCTGGCCTAAAATATGAAACTCATTCACTTACACACTAAATGGGAAGTAATTTTTTTAAGAAGATTTTTGTCTCAGGTGCCCCATATAGAGGAAAATAATCTGAATCACCTCGATACTTTCTTGATATTTTATTTTCATATACTTAGTGTCTTATCATAATTAAAATATTAGGTTTAATGGGAGAAGACAAAAGTGTCATCAATATTAATATTTCACTGTGATGTCATGGAAGGCAGAGCAGAGAACAATGAAGATGTCTGTAAGAACACAAGGGTAACACATTTTGTTAAATTGCCATTCCATATAATTAGTCTCTAGTAACCACCATATCTTAGCATAAAATAATTCACCTCATTTTGGTTTTGGTTTATTAATACCCCCAAACAGATCAATATGATTTGAACTTTTAAATTAAAAAAAAAGTAAATGAGAATACAGGGGTAAATTTTTCATTTTTTAAAGGCAGTGGTGGTACACACTTTTTTTTTTCAAAAAAAAATTTTTATTGGATATGTTTTATGTTTACATTTCATTTCCCTTTTTTTGGTTCCCCACCACCCTAAGGTCTCACATGCCCTTTTCCCTCCCCCTGCTCCCTCATCCACCCCTTTCCACTTCCCTGTTCTGTTATTCCCCTACACTGATGCTTTGATCCTTTCCAGCACCAGTGTCCATTCCTTTCTTCTTCTCAGACATTATTTGGTATGTGAGTTGTGTCTTCAGTGTCCCAAGAACACACTTTTAATCCCAGCACTTGGGAGACAGAGACAGAAGGATTTCTGAGGTTGAGAACAGCCTGGTCTACACAGTGAGTTCCAGGACAACCAGGGTTACCCAGAGAAATCCTGTCTCTAAAATAAACACACACACACACACACACACACACACACACACACACATACACACACACACACACAGAATTATCCTTTTACAGCTTCTTAAAATACTGTCAATCTAATTAGAAAATTGATTATAAAATTTTCTTTTTTTGTATAATTGTCTCCCTTGCAATCTTCCAATTTGCTACGTTTGTATTTCTCAAACACCATCTGAATGGCAGCAGCTTTCCTAAGACATTCTATTAACTCCTTCATGCAATACCAACAGGGCAGTTTAGAAATAGCAAGCAGCTTTTGCAGTGCGGTTATTATATAAAATCTGATCTGTTTGTAATATAAAATATCTAGTGTTGTCTTTTGGTCTTATTCTTAGACCTCATGATGATGGTTAATTCTCAGTAAGTAGCTATTGAATCCATGGTTTCTTCTTTTATTGTGTCCACATTGGTCACCCATTCAGTGTTTTATGAACTCAGTTACATCTCAAGAGGCGAATATTTGTATTTATTGCTTATATAGAGTAATATTTTTCTTCTAAGTCTTTTATATTTATTAACATAGCATGTTCATAAATGTAACATGTTAATTGATACTTTTCTATAAATGCTTAACAATGATGAAAATTTTAGATAGTTGCAGTATACTTGTAGTAACTGGAATTTTAATAGCTGGCTTCTTTATTGTCAGTATTAAAGAAAGAAGAAAGTTAAACTATCATTTAAAGTTATTTTGTATCATGTATATGTATTTGTGTGTGTGTGTGTGAATGTCACACCTTTAATACCTTATGTACTATGTTACTCTCTGTATCTAAAGAAAGGAATGACTATATACAATTAGCCCTATTTATCTTTATTATATAATATTTACATATATGTTTTCATTTACCTTGGTTATTCTTATTAATTTAAATACTTAGTATCATATTTCATGTGGGAAGCTGTCCTGATATAGTCAATATTTTACTGTGTGCATACTTCTACATGATTTGACTAATTTTATATTGTCGTATATGATTTACTACTTGTAGAGGAATATTAATCCAGAAAATGGCCGCTCTAGCAAGGGATCACATCCAAAGACCTAGGTCAGTCAGTGTGATCCAGCTAGAATGCTGACAAGCTACACATACTTAATCCCTCTAAGTCAAATACAGACATTTCTTTAATAGTTGGGGGGAGAGGAATTATGGGACGTATGGTGGGGGGGAACTGGGAAAGGGGAAAGCCTTTGGAGTGTAAACATAGAATATAGAAAATAAAAATTAAAAAAAAAAGCACCCACATTGGAAAGTGACATCTAATTGAGGGTCACACAAAGTGTCAAATCAGAAAATGATTTGACACAATGAGTCAGAGATAGGATAGCACAGGTAAGAGACGCTATTAAGGGATGGGAAGTCAGTCAGTTGGAAGTCAGTGCAGTGAGTGCAGTAGAGTGAAGTTTGATTATTTATGCACTTTGGTGCAGGACAACAAAGGCAGTTGAAGCCAATGAAAGGAGCCAGAAGACTCAAACAAATCACCAAAGTTAATTTGAGGCCAAACAGAGCAATTCATTGAGAAGCTGAGGGAAGCTAGATTGAATCATTCAACTTGGATAGATAGATGTTTGAGCAACAGCAGCTCAGTTGAACTAGCTAGGCAGAATGCAGAAAGACCCAGAGATCACAATTCAACTAGTGAATAAAAGTTATATTTAGAATTTCTTAGTAATATTGCACATTTCATGTCAAGCTGTTTCTCCTGAAGTCCATATATAAGCAAAAGAAATATTTATTATTGTATGTGTATTCTCTTCTAATAATTTAAGTTAAATAATATTCATGCTGTAATGCTTGACTATATGAATGGGTTGTTTGGGTGAGATTTCTATTTATTTCTATACATATTATATACACATATATATATGTATGTATACACATACACATACATATATATGTGCATGTATGTGTGTGTTATATTGCTCTAGAAATTACCAAGATAAACTTGTCATTATATCTGCATTCCAAATATCACAGCTATGGTATGATGCTCTAAGACTAATAATTTTTCATGTTGCTTGGTACAATCAGACAAAGCAATGACTGTGTTCAAGTATTTTCATTCATAATCTAGGGTTATAGGAAAAATTTTAATTCAATATCTGGGGGCATGGATAAGATGAGGGACATATACAATAGAGAAAGGTCAGATATACAAAAAAACTGAATGCGGCTAACTCAGAAATCACATCCTACAGACAAAGTGATGGCCCAGGGAGAAAAATGGAGAGTCCAAAACTTAGCTCACTGTTGGCCAAATCAATCCAATGGGGAATATCAGTAGTATTTACTAAAAGGAATTCTTGTACTTTTTTGATACCACTGTGTTGCTATCTTTAGTGAGTTTAAGATGTATTCCACAGAAGAATCTTCTAAGATCACCATGGCAGAATTAAGAAATGATAAAAATAACAGTTCATTCTTCTGCACAGAATGATCCCCTTTTAAAGCCTAAAGAATGCTTTAAAACATTTCTAAACTCAAAAGAACAGAGAATCATATCATATCCTAAGACTATGAAAGTGTAAAAAAATCATTGGTTAACAGGACCATGATCTAAATCTCTATGCAAAACTCAAAGGAAAATAAACTCAATACTCAAAAATCAATGGGAAATTTCTGTAACTATTTTCCTTAGGAGCTATGGTTTAGTTTAGAAATATGTTCTTTTATTCCTGCAAATTTTCAAAAGAAGGTAGATCCTTACATTCAATTTTAAATATTCCTTGGATATTTACTTAAGAATTGAAAATAAAATTATTTTTATACAATGTGAATTCCTGTGTGAACACATGTGCTAATGTGGTTGTTCCATTTCTTTTTCCTTTTATTTTATATTAATTCAAATGTAGTGCATTCATGGCTTTTCGTTTGCTTTGCAGTATCACTAAATGGACAACTAGCAGATACTACCCACCTGAGACAAAGAAGCCTAGCTATCCCATGCTTCATTTGCATTCATGACAACTTCAGTGAACCTTTGGTGTTAGCAGTCAAGGTGAAGTAAACCATGCTGCTTCTTCAGCTGCAATCCTGTGATTGAATTAAAGGGCATTTTACTATTTTACAGGAATCTTGGAACATCTGTTAAACGGTGACTCCATGGGTCATTGTCTAATAGACTGGAAATGCATTCATGACTATTTTTTCCTAGTCATTTCCTGAGCTGATCTCTGATGTTTAATGTTTTAGCAATTGCATTATCATCCATTGAGTGGTCAGAACAGTTTCCACTCATAGTTCAGTATGAGGCAGTTCCATTGTTTTATTCTTTTCAAATATTAAGTACATTTTGTTATATTAAGCAGTAAAATTAAGGCAAATGTATTTACCATAAAACAATTTTAACAATTACAAACTTAAAAACACTTACCTATACTTCTAGAAAAGAATTTTCCTATGCAAAATAAATTCTCTCTTATATGAAAACCTATTTTAAAAGCCACACATGACAAACTTAAGCAGGGTGTTCTTTACTGTAATTGAAGGGTAGAGGAAATAAAATTTGGGTGAATAGAGTTGGAACTAAATTTTTACTATTTTATAATTTCAATGATGGATAATAAATAGCACTTTAGTCTGTCTCCATTCTTTACACCACTATAGCATTATTCATTCATATGCCTTTTAGCTTAATGCTCATTACTTATTTCTATTTGGATTTTAAGAATTGTGATTATTTCTGGGTTGTAAAAGATTCATGGTCTTCTAGAAAAAAATAGAGCAAACAAAGGCAACATCAACTATAATACACCTTCAGTGAGGATGTAAAACTGCTTAGTTGCCTCAAATATCAATATATAGTAATGTGTTATTGTAATTCAGTATCTTCTGAATTTTAATCTTCTACAGATGAGGATTATTTTAAAAATTTGTTTCTTACAGTCAGGTATATATCACAAATGTTGTATGTTTATAGTTTTAGTTTGTTTTGTCAAAGATTTTTTTCAGAATCTAATGAGATTATCATGTGACTTTTTTTCTTCAAGTTGGATTATATAGTTGACTATGTTGAGGTATTTTCCTATACTGACCCATCCCTGCATCTGTGGAATGAAGCCTACTTGTTATTGTTGAATAATGGTTTTGATGTGTTATTGGATTCAGTTTTCAGTAATTTTATAGAGTATATTTGCATCTATATTCATAAGCAAATTAGTCTGCAGTTCTCTTTCTTTGTTGGGTCTTTCTGTGGTTTAGATATTAGAGTAACTCTGGCTTTATAGAAAGAATTAGGAACTGTTACTTCTTTTCTATTTTATTGGAGAGTTTTTAAATTTACAGCACAATTCTACACAGATAGGAGACAGCAATTCTCAACTTCAAATGGAAAAACAATAAATTCAGGATAGCAAGAATAATTCTCAACAACAATAACAAAGAGAACTTCTGGAGAATCACGATCTGTAACCTCAAGCTGTACTACAGAGCAATAGTGGTAAACACTGCATGGTATTGGTACAAAAACAGACAGGTCAGTCAATGGAATAGAATCAAAGAACCAGAAATAAATCACACACCTATGGACATTTGACCTTTGACAAAGAAGCCAAAAGCATACAATGGAAAAAAAAAAAAGGAAGCTTCAACAAATGGTGATAATCTACCTAGATGTCTGCATGTTGAAGAATGCAAATAGATACATATTTATTGCATTGTGCTACACCCAAGTCAAAGTGGATCAAGGACCTAAACCACATAAAACCAGATATGCTGAATCGAATAGAAGATAAAGTGGGAAATGTTCAATATCCTTATTCACCAGTGAAATGCAAACCAAAATCACCATGCGACCTCATACCAGTCAGAATGACTAAGATCAAAAATTCAGATGACAGCAAATGCTGGCAAGGATATTGAGAAAGAACAACACTTCTCCATTGCTGTTGGAATTGCAAGCTGGTATAAGTACTCTCAAAATCAGTCTGGTGCTTCCTCAGAAAATTCAAAATACTTCTACCTGAAGACCCAGGTATACCACTCCTGAGCATATACCCAAAAGATACTCCAACAGGTCACAGGAGTATGCGTTCCACTATGTTCATAGCAGCATAACACATAATTGCCAGAAGATGCAAACAACCCAGATATCCCTCACCTTAACAATGGATACAGAAAATATGGTTCGTTTACAGGACGGAATACTATTCAGCTATTAAAAGAAGTGAGGCAAAGGGGAAAGGGAATGGGCTAGAAGGTTTTCAGAGGGGAAACTGGGAAGGGAGACAACATTTGAAATGTAAATGAATACACATACATACATACATACATACATACGTACATACATAAATTTATACATAAACAAACAAACCAAGGACATCATGAGTTTTGCAGGAAAATGGAGAGAACTAGAAAACACGATCCTGAGAGAAGTAAAAAGGTCATGCATGGTAGGTACTCACTGATAAGTAGATGTTAGGCAAAAGCATACTCAATATCCATGATACAACTCATAGTTGGTATAAAGTTTAACAAGAAGGAAAGCCCAAACGAGAATGCTTCAATCCCACTTAGAAGGGGAAACAAAATGATAATATGAGGCAGAGGGAAGGAGAGAGCTGGGTGTGATGGAAGAGGAAGAGAACAGGATTAAGTTCAGGGGGAGACAGTAGAGACACCTAAGAGGGCTTGGAGAACAGATGGAAATACACATCTGCAAGGGATGGGAGGTAGGGGTAAATTCTAGAAAGTCACAGAAACCTGGCATGTAAGTGCCTCCCAGGACTCAAGCTTACCAAGAACATAGCTTAGCATGGCTATCCTTGGGGGGCTCTACAGCATCTGAAACAGAGGCAGATACTTACAGCCAACCATTGAACTGAGGTTGGAGACCCCCATGGAAGAGTTAGAGGAAGAATCTAAGGAGCTGAAGTGGATGGCACCCACATAAGATTTCTAACAGTTTCAACTAACCTAAAGCCCTCAGAGCTCCCAGAGACTAAGGCACCAACAAAAGAGCATACAAGGCCTGGCACATAGTCCCCAGAGTGTATGTAGAAGAGGCCTTGTCTGTCTTCAGTGAAAGAGGATACACCTATTCCTGTAGAGACATGACATCTGAGGGTATTATTTATTTATTTAAACAATTACATTGTTGTTCAGCAGAAATGTTTTATTCTCTCCCTTCTGTATTGAACCATCCTGTCATATGTAGCCTTTATTTAATGGATCTGGACCATGAGTGATGTTTCTGTGTTAGAATTATGTATATGCCACATTTTTTTGACATATTTTAGTGATTTTGACTTTTCCTCCCTCTTGTTTCATATTTGTATGAATTCTGGAGCATTATAAACATGTTTCTCTACAGAAATTTTAAAAATTGCAGACTATTTCCACAACCCTGAGATTTCACCTCACACCAGTCAGAATGGCTAAGATTAAAAACTCAGGAGACATCAGATGTTGGCAAGGATGTGGAGAAAGAGGAACACTCCTCCACTGCTGGTGGGACTGCAAGCTGGTACAACCACTCTGGAAATCAGTCTGGCAGTTCCTCAGAAAACTGGTCATGATACTTCCATAGGACCCAGCCATACCACTCCTGGGCATATACCCAGAAGATTCCCCAGCATGCAATAAGGATACATGCTCCACTATGTTCATAGCAGCCTTATTTATAGTAGCCAGAAGCTGGAAAGAACCCAGATGTCCCTCAATGGAGGAATGGATACAAAAAATGTTGTATATATACACAATGGAGTACTATTCAGCCATTAGAAACAATGAATTCATGAAATTCTTAGAGAAATGGATGGAGCTGGAGAACATCATACTAAGTGAGGTAACCCAGTCTCAAAAGAATACCCATGGTATGTACTCACTGATAAGTGGATATTAGCCTAGACTCTTGGGACACCAAAGACACAATCCACATTTCAAATGATATCTGACAAGAAGAAAGGAGTGGACACTGGTGCTGGAAAGGATCAAAGCATCAGTGTAGGGGAATACCAGAACAGGGAAGTGGGAAGGGATGGATGGGGGAACAGGGGGAGGGAAAAGGGCATGTGGGACCTTTGGAGGATGGGGAACCAGAAAAAGGGAAATGAAATGTAAATATAGAATATATCCAATAAAAAATTAAAAAAAAACAAAAACAAAAAAAGAAAGTAAACATAACCACCAAAATAGTTTTATTTTCTATGTTAAATAGACATAATTTAGCATCATCCTTGATCTTTATTTTACTTCCTTCCACTGAAAGAGAATATCTAAAATGATTTGCTAAATTTGTAAGTAGAGCTTATAGATAATAACAAGATACAACTGCAATATTATTCTCCCCACTCTTTAATGAAAAATAAAACATACTTACATCTTCTAGCCAAAGTCTTCAAGTGGCTGCTTGTAGTGATTTCCTTTGTAAATCTTATCTGTTTAACTTATAGCAATAGGAGGTGACATCTTCTTTGATTCTGTTTAAGTGATATTCAGCCTGTTTGTTTACATGTTCTGGATGTTTTGTTTTGTTTTGTTTTGTTTTGTTTTTAGAATCATGATTATTTATTGCTAATGACCCTTAAATTCAAAGAACTAGATTCAGTGTAATAAACAACAACTTTACCATATGGAACAGAAATATATTTGCTATAAGAGATTTCCTATTCAATTGCATTGAGGCAATGAGAGACCAGAGATTGGAGCGGGGAGAGGAGAGAAAGGAGATTCGGGAGCACAAGAAAGAAGCTCTCGGCAGGGAGAAGAACCAAGGAGCAAAGTTAATTTATCCAAATGTTAGAAAATTATTATAAGACTTTTATCATTGTAAATTGGCATCTTGTAATTGGGAGTTTCATATACATAGATACAATTGGTTAACTAACTAAGTGTTAAGAGTCTGTTCCTCCAGGTAATTTGGAGAACCACAGTCAGAGAACCATATGAACTGGAGGCCTGTGGGGAGTGTGACATGTGGGTCCCCTGATGGATGAGGGAGAATGCAGCTGAGATGCTGAGAAAGCTAGCTAGAGGAGATTGACTCAGCAGCAACAGTGAGAGCTGCCCTGAGTGAGACCCTGTCAAGACCTGGTGTTAGGCCAGAGGAGAGCGACACCCACCAGAAGTGGCTATGACTGCTCTAGAGAGTCCAAGACAGTGATCAGATTCTTGAGAGAAGAGGCTTGACCTTGCCAAAGAGTTAGATCACTGCTGCTGCCATAGACCTGAGATTAAAACAGAGGAGGGGGCAAGAACCATGTTGAGTGGGCTGGTTGTTTGTCCTGCAGTTATGGTGGGCGTGGGAATGTGTTGGGTCAATTTTTCATAATTCCCATTACATATATTTTAGTAAATAAATAAAAATGAGGTTCTGGAAGTAAACACATACACAGTACATAGACAGATTTAGATAGGACAGAAAATTCTTAACTAGTTGATCAAAAAACTATAACTGAAGTTTTGATGGAAAATATAACCAAACTATGCTAATCAATTACTTTTACTTGAGACAAAATTTCCTGTTGAATGAAAGACAATTTTTATGAAAGTGTAGGATGAGAGAATTGAAGAATGTTGATGAAAATTTTAGAGCTTTACCTTTAGTTACAGGGGAAGAAAAACTTGATAAAATTTACTATTTAAAGTCTTATGTTCTGTGGACAGTGTGAAAGAGTACCCAAAGTCACCTGTTTCTCTTACTTAGAGGAAAAATTGCAAGTCATGATAAACACAGTAGTCCATCATTCATGTGTGCTCTCAATTCTTAGACTATGCTTTCATTCTTAGCATCACATGACAAAGGCAAACATTTTGATTTTTTTTGATACTTTTAAATCTAAAATGGTTGGTAGAGTAAGACATAGTAAATAAAGACTGATATCTTCTTTCAGGTTCTGAGTAAACTGTAGAATCTTACAAGATATTTAGAGTTAGATACAGTTCAAATAAGTGGTAAAATGTAAACCATGATACTAGAGAGTACCCTAACCTCAATTCTCCTCACTAAGTGCAGGCTCAAATCTGGACAGGAAAGGGGAGATAAATTGCCCTGAAATCTTTTGAAAAGTTTTGGAACATCTCCTCTGGTTTGCATTTTGTGAATATTGAGACTTGGATCTAAATATCTGACAAAACATGAGTCCAGAACAGAGAACAATTTTGAGTTCCAGGACAATCACTTCTACTTTGTGAGTCCCTGTTTCAAACAATCAAAATGAAAAAGTGGAATGGACAGCTTTTGTTCAGGATTACTTACAAACACCAACTTCCATTTTTGAGACTGTAGAATGCATTCAGAAATGCCCTCTAAAAAGTGCCATTATAGCATACAAAATAAGTTTTCTTGTGCATCACTGAGACTGTCAGGAAACTAAAGTTTTCAATGAAAACTTATGATATCAGATAAAAACATGAACATAAGTGTGAGAATGTGAACAAAGCAATGTAGAATATTTCATCTTGTAAATGCCCAAGCTTACGTACCAGGCCAAGGTCACCTAATATGCCTGTGAGAAATTAAATAAGGCCAGTTGGAGAAGCCAGACTACAACTGAGCCAGAAATAATTTTATTTAGACCAATCAGATATTTTATAGCTTTATCAGAAACAGAATACGAAAGCAATTGCCCAGATCAGTAGAATTATAATTTACATGATACAATTACACTTATGAGTCATAGGAAGTACACTAGATTATTGTCTAAGACCAGTTGTCCTATCAAGTTTTCATTCTTCTTTGACTACTAAGAGAACATACAGAGAAACACAAAGGGCCCTGAAGACTTCATTGCCTGTGGGAGAGCAATAGTCTTTCAAGAGCTGCAAAGCACATTGTATCACTAAAACCATGGCCTCCAACCTGAAAAACCTATGACATGTGTCTCTCAAGGCAGCTAGGAGAAGCTAACTGTATGGTTTCCTGCACAACCTAACCTAGATGAACCCTACTGGGTGAAAAATGAAATATTATAAATACAAAAGTATACTTTAAAATTTGGAAACAATAAATAATTATTTTCAAGGGTTATTAAATGCTCACAGTAAATATGAATAACTTGATGCATTATCCAAATAATGGAATGTAACAGTAAAAACCTTAAGATGCCCCACCATACTACAGGGAAACTTGCTCTACTATGTTCTTAGCAGCCTTATTTGTAATAGCCAGAAGCCGAAAACAACCCGAATGTCCTTCAACCAAAGAATGCATATAGAAAATGTGATATATTTACACAATGGAATACTATTTAGCTATTGAAAACAAGGACATCATAAATTTTCAAGGCAAGGATACAACTAGAAAATATCATCCTGCATGAGGTAACCCAGAAAGAAGAGGACATGCATGATATTTACTCACTGATAAAAGGGTATTAGCCAAAATATACAGAATAGCTAGGATATATCCTACAGAACATAAGTTTAACAAACAGAAAAGACCCAAGTGATGCTGTTTTAATCCCACTTAAAAGAAGGATCAAACTAACCATGGGAGGCAGATGAGGGAGAGGTCTGCATGGGAGAAAGGAGGGGGAGAGGAAAAGGGAACCAGCATCAATTATGGGGATGTGGGAAACAGGAGAGAAGCCCAGAGGGTAAGGAGAATGAATGGAAATATATGGCCTCTGGATGTGGGAGGTCGGGAAATAACAGACTTGGGAGATTGGAGACTCTCAGGACTCAATGGGGTTTACCTTAGCCAAATTACCCAGCGAAGAGAGGGAACACAAAGAGTTCACATCCAGTAGATAGACAGGGTGTCAAGGGGAGGAATAGGGTAACTAATCCACAGTCAAAATTTCTGAATCATAATTGTCCCTGTCAAAAGAACAGCGGGGAAGGGGGCACATCAAGGCAAGATGCTGTGGTATGCTTACAGAAGGGAGCCAGAAGGGCTGTCCTCTGAGAGGCCCAAAAAGCAGTTGATTGAGACAGATTCAGATACTTACACCCAACTACTGGACTGAAGTCAGGGACCCCTATAGTTGAATCAGCAGGATTGAAGATGCTGAAGGGGAGGGCTACCCCAAATAAAGACTAGCAGTCTCAAGCAACCCAAACCCCTGTGAGCTCCCAGAGATTGAGCCACCAACCAGACAGCAAACATGGGCTCTTCAGAGGCTCATGACACATATACAGCACAGCACTGCCTAATTGATGCCCAGGGGAATTAACATGCCTGGTGGGGGTGGGGGAGCATCCTCTCAGGGGCAAGGGGAAGGAGGAATGGGCTGAGGAATGGTGGGAGGGGGACCTGGAGGGGACAATGGCTGGAATGTAAATAAATAAAATAATTAAAAAAAACTAATCTGCAAAAAACGCCACAAACTGTTATTAAAAAAGAGTGAATGAGTGTATAGCAGATGCAATTGCTTCTGTGACTTCTCTTTACATAAGGAGACACATGGAAACACCTAACACCTGAAACCAGATGCCTTATGATGTACAAAGCCAATTCTATTGATTCATGTTACCCAGGCACAGCTCAAGTAATTCAGAACAACAGGGGACACAATGAAGATAAGCACTGACTTATCACAGCTACTGCTAACGTGGTGCAGGCCCATAACATACGCAACAGGCAGAAAAGCAGAAGAGTTGTCAATGAGTTTGAAGTTAGCCTGTCAGCATAGGGAGTTCCAAGCCAGATAGGATAGCACGAAAGAAAGATCCAATCTTGAGAGGGAGAGGGAGAGGGAGTGGGAGAAAGAGAGGAGGAAGAGGGAGAGGGGGAGGGGAGAGGAGGAGGGAGAGGAAGAGGGAGGGGGGGAAGGGGAGGGGAGAGTAAAGAAAAATCTGAAAAAGACTTAGACAGAACTATTTTAAAAATTAAAACCAAATAAATAAACAATGAAAAAACAGCAACTGACTGACACAGATACTTACAGGTAACCATGGAAATGAATTCAGGGAACCCCTACAGAAAATTTACAGGAGGTATTGAAGGAGCTGTAGGGTATGGCAACCACATAGGAAGAGTAACAGTGTAAACTAACTACTTTGGATCTCTGTGAGCTACCAGAGATTAAGCCACCATTCAAAGAGCATACATGGGCTGGTCCATGGCCTCTGGAACATATGTAACAGAGAACTGCCTTGTCTGGCCTCAGTGGGAGGGGATATGCTAATCCTGGAGAGGGTATTCCTGTGAGGCTGGATGGGAACAGGTAGGGTAGCTAGATGGGTATTGCAGCACCCTCTCAGAAGCACAGGGAAAGGAGGATTGGGTGAAGAACTCTGGGAGGAGGATGGGGAGTGAAGGAAGCATTTGCAATGAAAATAAATAAAACAAGCAATTAAAAGAAAAAAAAAACCAAAACTCCCTACCTTACATTTTAAAAAATTATTTAATTTAGTATTTTACACTCCATATTTTATTCCCCCGCCCTGTCCCCTATCCACCATTTGACTGTTCCACATTCCATATGCCGTCCCCTCCCCCTGTCTCCATGTGGATGACCCTACCCCCAACCCACCTGACCTCTTAACTCCCTGGGGCCACCAGTCTCTTGAGGGTTCGATGCCTCATCTCTGAATGAACACAGACCTGGCAATCCTTTACTATATGTGTGTTGAGAGCCTCATATCAGCGGGCGTATGTTGCCTGTTTGGTGGTTAATTGTTTGAGAGATCTTGGGGGTCCAGATGTACTGAGACTGCTGGTCCTCCTACAGGGTTGCCCTTCTCCTCAGCCTCTTTCAGCCTTCCCTAATTCAGCCAGAGTGGTCAGCAGCTTCTGTCCATTGGTTGGGTGTAAATATCTGCTTTCAGCTGCATGTTGGGTCTTCCAAAGTGAGGTTTACATGTTATTTTTTTTCTTTTCTTTTTTCACTTTTTTCTTTTTTTCCCCTATTTTTATTAATAATTTACATCTCATGATATCCCACTTCCTGGTTACCCCTCCACAACCATGCCCCCATCAAACCACGAAGATATTTGTGAAAATTGTATTTACATCAGCTTTCTATCATGAGTACCCATAGATAATGGATTTAAGTTTGTTTGTTAGCTATAAGATATTTGTGAAAAATTGTATTTACATCAGCTCTCTATCATGAATACCCATAGATAATGGATTTAAGTTTGTTTGTTAGCTATATGTGCATTACCTGCCTTCTTTGGACCAGAGGAAAAGACATATGCTACTGTCATATGATGTCAGGAACTGACCATCAAGAAGATGTAATATGTAATATGGAAGCAGGATGAATAGGCCATCCATCATAGTTGTGTGTAAGTATATATTGTGTATATAGCATATATGTTTAAAAGCATATACATATTGAAATTAAGTTTTTAGGTATGGGTATCACATGTACCAACAAATACCCTGGTGCTATCAAATATAGGGGAAGAAAATGTAAAATACACAGACACTGGTTTATGCTCCACAAAATGCACCTGTACCACTTGTTCTTAAATATTTCATAAAAAGAAAGGAAACAAAAAGTATTATTTTAAATATGTAGCATAAAATCATCTGTTAAAAGAAGTTTGGGTAGAATGGATTAGAAAGTATGCTATAAATATATTCTGTCTACAATATGTTCACTTTAAGTATAAAGGAAGACTTTATAAATTATTTAAACTTAAATGTTATAAGGATATATCACAAAAATGTTAAGCAAGGTAGAAACATATGAATACAAAATCTCTTTTTAAAGAAATATAAACTATTCTTTTCCTCTGAATTTGGTCTTGGCTTCATTAGATAGTGGTGTAAAATTCAGGTTCCACCTGAACATTTTGTAACATGATTTTGTCAAATGTAATAACTTCCTATGTCAAGTGTTCTCACCTTAATTGAAACTAGAAAAATATTAAATTGAAATAGGTTCATCAATAATCAGTAATTAGCTTCTGCAGAGGGCACCACCTTCAGAAAATATTACTTGGAACAAAAGATCAGTGTGTAACTGACATTTTATACTCAATCGGTAATTAGTATTTAAACATACATTTGAATCCACCCCATTATGAGTGGATAAAAAAAGTGTTTCAAGTGCAGTCTCATGAAGAAAGACTAAAAATTTACTACTTGAAGTGTGAATAACAGAGACAAAATCCCATTTCTGTCCTGTTGTGATATAAAAGATGCCATGTCAGCTGGAAAGGAAGCCAACCAGTGAGCCTAAGGACTGTTGCAGCCCCAATTCATCTCTCTTTTATATCCCTAGGTTATAAGATAATGGATGTATTGGTCCACAGTAAATGCATTCTGTGATGCCATTGCAGGACGGTAAGCATTTTGTTCCAGTGATTTTCTGTCATTGTAAGAGTGGGAGTCCATGACTTTCAGAATGGTAGAGGTAAAAGGTTTTCTTGATGCATTATGTATGTTAGTATTCAGTACTCTCACAGGAGAATAAAGCTTGTGGTACCAACAGAACCATTCTTTAAAAACTTATTTAATTTCATGAAGAAGAGTGGAATAAAATAATTTTTACCCTGAGTGAAGATGCCTGAGGAAAAATATGTGAATCTCTCAGGAAGACAGTTGCAATTTTAATGAGAGCAACATAGAAATATTTAAAAAACATGTTTCTTTTATATAATTTTTCATTATCATTGTAGTTGTTTAAATTAAGATTAAGTTGCTTCTTAAATATCTCATTATTCTCTTAAATTTAATGAAATGTAAATATAGAATATATCCAATACAAAAAATAAAATAAAAAGAAATTCACCTTTGAGGGGGTTTTGCTTTCCAAATTAGCAATTGGTAATGTTTGGCCAACACTATTATGGTTTTAAAATATAAAATTTAATTTTAAAACATCTCTTTTTCTCATTGTAACTATAAGCCTATGCAAAAATAACCAACCTACTAGATTTACTAAACTATGGGTCCATACTGGCCATTCTTATAACAGCAATTCATTCTTGAAGGTACTAAGAGTTTAATGTACAATTTAATTCATCACTGTTTGTAAAGTGTTAATAGCTATTCTTCTGTCAGCTCAATATACCTAATCAGTCAGTATACATGAGACTGAAAATATACTGCAACCTAAGTGCTTTAATCAATGAAAGATACCTAAAAATGATGTTTATTATTGTGAATAGTATTCTTACTAAAAGTTTGATAATTCCGTAACTCAAATTTCATTTTCATGTGTGTTGTTCACATTTATATATTTTTCTCAAAGCAGGGCATCTTGTGTGTCTCAGAGCACCCCTGAGTTCATCATTCACTCAATGACTACATTTAACTCTTGATCTTTCTTCTCCCAAGTCAAGAATATTCAGATTACAAATATTCCCTGCCATGACTGATATTTTCTGTGCTTGCTTTATGTGCTATTAATTAAAATTAAATAAGTGAGATTTTCAGACACTTTAAATTTTTGCTATATTTGTATGTGAAAATAATAATACACGTAGAAATATTAGGTATGTGCTTCACGATTTTTATGTTTCAGGGTTAGTTATACAAAGCACACATAGTTTTCACAGGCTTATATAAAATTCTGACTAGAAATTCCACGTTTCACACATAGTCTGTGAATGTATCTGTATAATATGAATATGTATGCAAGAATACAAGCTTTAGAAATATAAATTATAAAAGTAGACTTTCTATTCAAGAAACTAGTAGCTTATAATAGATTTAAATATTTAAATATTAACTATAATTTTGAATAGTTTTATACTGATAAAATGTAACAAAATTGGTGTACACAAGTAAATACTATAATAAACTTCAAATATCATTTTAGGATTATTTATTATTTAGCCCTATTTTATTATGTAGTTTTCAAAATTAAAATGAGGTTTTCAAATACATTTATGTTAAAAATAGTCTCTTAATTTTCTTTTTTGTGTCAACTTAGAAAAATTCTGAAACATGATGTTCCGTTATTACAAACAGAAGGATTCAGTATGTCAAGCTTGTATTGGTCCTATGTGCTTAATAGGTTAAAGCACAGAAAATGAAACAGAAGGTGGATGAGAGTTCAGATACAAGCACAAAAGTAGGTAGCACATTTATGTGTAAATAGCATGTTAGGGGTTTGTATCAAGGAGACCAAACAGCTCAGTACAGCCTTATAGAATTTTGTCACTGATAGGCACAATTGAAATGTTACAGAAGTCACAGTGACAACAGCATCTTTCAACACATTAGAGGCTATAATTAAAGGTACTGCACTCTTTTTGTCCTGAGGTAGATATGTTTAGTTTTTCAGTTTTGTGTAATTTCCAATTGTATCTTTGAAATAATCTGTGAATATGACTGTTAACCTTCTTCATGGGCATGATCATGTTGAATTTTTTTCATATATGAGGTTCACCTCACTCACATAAGATAAAAGAACCATAACCACTCTTAATCTGATAAGATATTTATTAATCCCTGTAAAATGAAAAAATAAGAATGTTTCTTCTGGTTTTGATATTGTTTAATAATATTCTATGGAAGCCTGATCGTTTTCTAACAAGGGAAAGGAAAGTTGTGAATATAGATGAGAGGGGAGTTGGTGAGGATCTCAGAGAAATTGTGAGATGGAAACTGTAATCAGAAAGTATTCTATAAGAAATTTCCTTTTTTTCTTTTGTGTTATTCATTTTATTTGTTTACATTTCAGATGTTATCCCCATTCCTGTTCTTCACTCCTCAAATCCTCACCTCTTCCCCCTCACCTATGCCTCTAAAAGGGTGCTCCCCCCATGCTGCCTCACCCCTCTAGCATCACATTCTCTGGGGCCTCCACAGGACCAAGGGCCTCCCATCCCACTGATGCCAGATGAGGCAGTCCTCTACTACATATGTAGCAGGAGTCATGAGCTTACCTAATAGTTCTACGGAAAGGTCCAGCTATACCACTATTGTGCATAAACCCAAAAGATGTTCCAAAACAGACAAAAGACACATGCTCCACTATGTGTATAACAGCCTTGTTTATAACAGGTAGAAACTAGAAACAACACAGATGTCCCTCAACAAAAGAATGGATACAGAAAATGTGCTACATTTACACAATGTAATACTATTCAGCTATTAAAAATGATGACTTTATGAATTTTGTAGTTCGATGAATGGAACTAGATAATATCATCCTGAGTAAGGTACCTCAGACCCAGAACGACATACATGTTATGTATTCACTCATAAATGGATATTAGCCCAGAAGCTCAGAATAGCCATGATACAACTTACAGACCAGAAAAAAAAAAACAAAACAAAAAAACAAAACAAAAAAGAAACAAACAAAAACTATTATCAATAATGGAAAAAACCTAAAACCAAAGAATTGCCCACCTCCCAAATAGTACTCATATTCTAATTGTTTTTTTAAAAAAAGTTTTCTTGATCTTAGTCAAATAATCAATGTTATTTCTGAACATTTTCCAATTGTGGATAATTCATATATAATTAAAATTGTCAAAATTTGAAAGACTAAAGTCTAAATGCAGTGAAGACACCAGGATTTGCTCAGGAAAGCCACAGCCAATGAGAGCATACAGCCTTTGAGAGGGTTAAAGGGGGGGGGTTGTGATTGATCACATATGCAGCAGGAAGGCACCCAGAATCCTTTGACCTCATATCATGAATACTACAGTTTCTTCATTGAACTATAGGATGCTTTTGAGAATTTAGGTATTGTTGTTGATGATGATGAACTTGATGATAGCCAATTTCTAAATTTACTCACCTTAAAGATATCTTGATAGTATATATCATGATGTGTCCATATATATGACTTGCAGTTAAAGTTTGATTTAGATCTCAAAATGATTTTCAAGGTCAGACTTTTGAGCAAACCAAAAGTTTTACACCTACACAGAGTCTTGGAGTAGTTAATTTACTTCATCATAAGACAGATGGAGTTCTGTTCAGGAAATTTTTCCCTCTTCCCATGTGTTCAAGGCTCTTCCCCAGTTTCTTTTCTTTTAGTTTCAGTCTAACTGGTTTTATGTGGAGTTCCTTGACGCACTTGGACTTGAGCTTAGTGCAAGGAGATAAGTAAGGATCAATTTGAATTCTTCTGCATGCTACCCTCCAGTTGAATAGCACCATTTGTTGAAAAGGCTATCTTTTTTTCCCATTGAATGGTTTTAGTTTCTTTGTCAAAGATCAAGTGACCATAGGTGTATGGGTTCATTTCTGGGTCTTCAATTATATTCCATTGATTTATGTTTCTGTCAATGTACAAATGCCATGCAGGTTTTAACACTATTGCTCTGTAGAACTGCTTGAGGATCAGGATACTGATTACCCCAGAAGTTCTTTTACCATTGGGAATAGTTTTAGCTATCCTGGGTTTTTTTTCTTTTAATCCAGATGAATTTGAGAATTGCTCTTTCTAACTCTATGAAGAATAGAGTTGGGATTTTGATGGGCATTGCATTGAATCTGTATATTGCTTTTGGCAAGATGGACATTTTTACTATATTAATCCTGCCAATCTACCCTAAAAATGGAGTACAGAGCTAAACAAAGAATTTTCACCTGAGGAATATCAAATGGCTGAGAAGCACCTAAAGAAATGTTCAACATCCTTAGTCATCAGGGAAATGAAAATCAAAACAGCCCTAAGATTGTTCACCTCACACCAGTCAGAATGGCCAAGATTAAAATCTCAGGAGACATCAGCTGCTGGCGAGGATGTGGAGAAAGAGGAACATGCCTCCACTGCTGGTGGGATTGTAAGCTGGTACACCCACTCTGGAAATTAGTCTGGCAGTTCTTCAGAAAACTGGGTATGATACTACCAGAGGACATAGTTATACCACTCCTGAGCATATACCCAGAGGATTCCCCAGCATGTAATAAGGACACATGCTCCACTATGTTCAGAGCAAACCTATTTATAAGAGCCAGAAGATGGAAAGAACCCATATATCTCTCAACGGAGGAATGGATACAGAAAATGTGATATATTTGCACAATTGAATACTAATCATCTATTAAAAACAATGAATTCATGACATTCTTAGGCAAATGAATGGAACTGGAAAATATCATCCTAAGTGAGGTAATCCAATCACAAAAGAACACACATGGTATGCTCTCACTGATAAGTGGATATTAGCCCAGAAATTTTGAATATCCAAGACATAATTCACATATCAAGTGAAGCTCAAGAAGAAGGAAGAACAAACTGGATACTCTGGTCCTTCTTAGAAGAAGGTACAAAATAACCACAGAAGGAGATACAAAGTGTGGAGCAGAGTCTGAGAGATAAACCACCCAGAGAATAACCCACCTAGTGATCCATCCCATATATAGTTACAAAACCCAGACACTATTATCGATACCTACAAATACTTGCTGACTGCAGCTGGATATAGCTGTCACCTGGGAGGCTCTGCTAGTGCATGAGATATACAGAGGGGGATACTCTCAGCCAGCCATAGAACTGAGCACAGGGTCCCCAATGGGGGAGCTAGAGAAAGGACCCAAGGAGCTAAAGGGTTTTGCAGCATCATAGGAGGAACAATGATATGAGCCACCCACTACTCTCAGTGCTCCCAGGCACAAAAACATCAACCAGATAGTACACATGATGTTACCCATGGCTTCAGGTACATAGGCAACAACAGTGAGTGGCCTTGTTGGGCATCAAAAGGAGGAGAGGCCCCTGGTCCAGGAAAGGCTCCATGCAGCAGTGTCGGGGAATGCCAGGACAGCGAAGTGGGAGGGGGAATAAAAAAACAGATGGATATGAACTTTTGGAAGTAATTGATATGAGTTTATTGTTTGCACATGAAATGAAACATGTTTTGAATGTTTGATCCTCTACTGATAGTGACACTTTTGAGAAGAAGTACCCTTTAAGAGTTGGGTCTCCAGTATCCTGATTATTGCTCTGCTTCTTGTCTTCCAAGAGGTAAACCTCCTTATCAAATTCTAGCTACCATGGTGTTTCACATCATATCAAGACCAAATAAATAATCAAAAGAATTATGTTGTTATTCCTATGGAAATGGAATTGAGGATAAATATTGATCTTTTAAGTTGTACATGTCAGATATTTTGGTCACCTAACAGATGGAATGCATGTTGTACATATACATTCTTCTCTTCAATTGTTTGATGTGATAGTATTAGATCTGCTCTTCATATTTTTATAGGTTTAATAGGCAAAGAAAATTTCTCATTAGACACATGTCTGGAAACATCAATACTTTTTTATATTCTACTTTTGTGGAGTAGGAATACTAGTTAATAGTATTCATTTATTTTTTTATTCAGAAAACTTGAATATGTGATATCAGCATCATCGTGTGTTCATATTTTGAGGAGGATTTAGTGCTTAATCATACTTTTCCCTGTATGACAAGCCATTCTTTCCTGTCCTTCACTAAAGGTGTTTTATTTGGCTTGGCCTTTGTACATTTTAATGTTTAATGTGATCTAAACATGGAGCTTTGTGGCTGTATATGATCAATTGTTCATTACACTTAACAGATGATTATTGTTTTTTTCCATGCTGATTACATGCAAGAGATTTTCAGCAATATATAATTATTTTCTATTTTCTGTGAATCTCCCATCTAGGTTCTCTCATAAGGTATCTTCAGGAATGATTAAGGCTTTCCATTTCTGCTAAGATCTGATTTATTTTTCTCATTCTATTGTCGGGTAATAATCTCGATCAGAGGGTTCACTGCCTCTTCTCATTTCAATCTATTTCAACTATTATTCAAATGCAAACTTCTCATTGTTCAAAATTAAACTATTCTCCTTAATATTTAGTCTTTTCTAAAACATCATACCATACATATCCATACATATTCATGTCTAGGCTTATTCAATACAGCAATTAAATTTACTATAGTTTTTTAAATGATATCTTTCAAGCACGTACCCCTTCAGTAATTTTTTAAGCACAATAGCTTCTTTTGCATGAACTATGTGTTTTCTGTTGTGTAAAAACAGAGTTACATCAACATTAGAAATGATCCCACATTTTATTTTGGGTGATTGTTTTTTTATCCTTTTATTTCTCATCTCTGGCCATCCTAGCTTATTCTTTGGGAATCCATTCTCTACCTTCTGATTGGCTATACTTACATGGTCTTACTTTTTGAAACATGAAGCCTAAGGTTTTGAGGAATGACTTTGGTTTCTTAGTGTGATTCTTCAACCCTTGAGTTGATGGACCCAAACTTGCTTATGCACTGCAGCCTAGAAAAGAACTTCAGTCTTGCTGATATTATTGCAAGGGATAATCTAAGACCCACATACCTCAGATATTTTCACTGATCTCATGAATTCATTTTATATTTGATCATAATAAATATTTCCCTATTTGCTGCATGCCTTTAGTAAAAGTTTCAGAGACCTTAAATGCTAGTTCAATAGTTTATTGATTCTTTGTGATATTGGTTGAATTTATTAGAAGAGAATCATTAGAACTTTTCATCAGCTTTATTTAAGGTAGAGCATTTCTGTGCCTACTCTGGCATTTTTTCCTTTTTTTTTTTTTTGTTTTATCTAGTACAATTCAATGGGATAGTATTTTTTTATTTTATTATATTTTGTTTTGTTATATTTTGTCTTTTTCTCCTTGAAACTTGTTCCTTTCTAATAATGTTACACACAGGAAGTGGATCCAAATGAGAAAGTAGGGACGAACTTGGGGCAATAGAGGGAGGTGAACACATAACCAGGATGCCTTTGGTAAGAAACGGATTTATTTTCAATAAAATATCATTAAAATATTTAATTTACCTTGTTTCTGAAATTATTTATAACTATTTATTCAATAAAGTGAAAAATGTCATTAATAACTATATTTTGAACAAGAGATCACAGAGGGTGTATAGGTATATGGCCTAATGGGACAAAAACAGAAGCAGAAAATTGTAACTATTTTATAATTTCAAAATAAGAAATAATTTTTCAATATATGGCAAAACAAATTATAAAATGACGATCCCATATAAGACAAATATTCAAGTATAAAATGATGATTCCACATTTAGTTTATTCTTATAATGAGGTAACTAAAAATAAATCATCTTTTCAGTTAAGCATACTACACAGCCAGGAAATAATGAAAGATAAATGTCATTGAGGGCAGAGAGGTAAAAAATGTAATTCTGACCAAGGCAATTAGCTCTGCATTGTGACGGATTTGCCCGACACTTTGAGATACTTTCATCTTTACCGCTTTTGGGAGTCTGCCTTTCATCTTCACTGCAGTGAGTGATCACTGCCACTTGAAGCTGCAGTCATTTTCATTAAACACAATTGCTTTGAAGTAAAATCTCTTGCCATTGAAATCCAATTTCATGCTAATATAGAATATGACACTCGTTAGTTGGCAAGGAAGAAAAAAATGCCTTTTGCTAGATATTATTTTGAATGTGACTCATATAATAATTGGGCAGAAAGATTCCTGGAAAAAAAAGATTTTAATTGGAATAATTTTAAAACGGCCAAAATGATGCTTGATTTTTATTATGGAAAAATGAAAAATGCATATATTTACATATTAAAACACACACGCGCACACGCACGCGCACACACACACACACACACACACACACTACTAATTTCTGTTTAACATGTAAACTTGCTCTTTTTGTAGGGTTAGAGCTCCCCTGTGTGGTCATTTTGCTGAAGCACACAAAGGATTCAAAACTATTATATTGGTATTAGATTTATAACTGTCTAGCTAGACCTTCTTATAAATATTCAGAAGTAACCACCTGAAAGTAATATAAAGATTTAATAAAAATATTCTTCACTGTATAAATTACACTGGCAGAGAGATTTTAATACAAATGAGTTAAAGGAGAAGATAAATGACATTTTAAACAGCAACAATGAAGCAAACAAATAAATGCCTAGTCAATTACACTGATATATTCTTACACTTGCTAAGCATAAAATCTGATGTATCTTATTCACAAGTCCTGACAATAATTCAATTTCCCATTTATTTTATTAATTTATAGTCTGTAACTTACTAGTATGTTATTAGGCTAGAAAAGAAGGAGAAAAGGAAATTTTGCTTACTGGGTACTGGTGATACAGTACATTGGAGAATCTTAAACATATATTGAAGGGTTTAGCTGAGTATATGTTGTTGTTTTATGTTCTAACTTTAATGAGTTTTTGAATATTTCCCTTATCCCATTTGAGAAAGTCCTTGATGCGTTCAGATTTACAATAGTTTATTTATTCATTCTCCTCTCTCTCTCTCTCTCTCTCTCTCTCTCTCTCTCTCTCTCAGTATGCATGCAGAAGCATGCCTGATATGTATACATGAACAGCACAGGTCAACTTTAGCTGTGTTCCTTGATTTTTCTTATTTAGCATTTCAAAAGATTCAATAAATCACTTTACCAGATATGAAGTGAAGAAGTCATAAATATGGGAGCAGATTTACAAATTCAACCTAACTAGAATGAATAAATAAAAAAATCACATCATCTGATAATTTAAAATGAATAATTTTTGTTTTATGTGTCAATTAAAATTAATAATTCATTCAAATTCATTTAAGTTTTCACAAGGATTATACTGAATAACTTTAGTGAGTGTCTTCTGATTTTGATATCTAAGCACATTTCATATTGGGATCACATTCCTTCTTTCTCCCCTTCCAAAAACCATCATCATGGCTTATCCTATGCCAGAATTCTGCTAGGTTGACTTAGCCACAGTATCACATGTAGCTATTGTTTTATTTGCTGAAAGTTTCTAGTCTGTTAACTGGCACATGGCATCTATTCAAGGAATTTTTAGTTCTCCCTGCATGTGATGAGAACACAATGACACTTGAATCAGTTTTTCTTCCCCTTTATAGTCTGTATCATATTCCTTAGCTTATTGAGTGCTTTATCCTCTATTGATTCCAAATTTAAAATAAATTATTGAGGAAATGATGTGTGAGTCTGCTAGGTAGGTGTATCTGTCATAGAAACCTTGTTTTAGGAGTAAGTTTTGGGTAATGGCATTTGTTGCATCTTTACTTTCTGCAGTCCTAAAGCCTGCATATCACTTTCAGGATTAACATGAGTTCAAACATGTTAACGCCACTCACTGCCTTGGGATTTATCTTACCTGCTACAGAAAAGAATGAATATGCATGTTTTTTTAAATCACATAAGTGACCTGTGGAACAGCACTGCATGTTTTCTGTTAACAGAGATCCATGTGAAATTAGTAGGTTATCAATACAAACCAAGTATATGTGTATATTTTTTAAAGAGAAGGGGCCTAGCATTCTCTCTCTCTCTTTTTTTAAGATTTATTTATTTTATTTATATGATTACACTGTAACTGTCTTCAGACACACCAGAAGAGGGCATCAGATCCCATTACAGATGGTTGTGAGCCACCATGTGGTTTCTGGGATTTGAACTCAGGACCTTTGGAAGAGCAGACAGTGCTCATAACCACTGAGCCATCTCTGCAGCCCCAGATATGTGGATATTTTGAAGAAAATAAATAAATGGATGTAAAGGACTTTAGATGCTTTGTTGACGCTTTGTGACTATCTTGTCAACGTCACTGTCCTTTAGGCAACAGCAAGTAACTTTACGCAAAGGATGTGAAAGTCATTTTAAACAGTGCATATATTGCAAACAAAACAAAACAAATCCTGTATATAACCCCCCACACACAAAATAATGATTTAAAAGAGAGGAGAGAGGAAGAAAGGAATGGAGAAGGATAAATGGGTGGATCAAGAGAGTGAGAGAGACAGGGAAAGGGAGGTAGAATTGAGTAGATATAAATGAAGCTGAAATACATACATCGACATGTTGTTAAAGGATTGACCCTTGATTCTTGATTATCCCTCCAAAAATAAAGTGCAAAGGGAGTGAGACATCAGGATTTGTTTGAAAATAGTTTCAATAAAACAGAATCACCATAGGGATCCTGCACCTAAAAGTTCTCAGGAATGGAGAAAGAAGCAAATCCCTGCTCTTACCTTTTGACACAAGGTCAAACTAACCTAGTGTTTAACTTGCAGCTGAGGATGACCTTGTATTTCAGATCCTTTTGTCTCCTCATTTTTATATGTTGTGCTTAGGACATATGTCATCATTTCTGAATTATGCATAGCAGAAGATCCAACTTTATGGATGCTAATTGAGCAGTCTATCAGCATAATTATATGGATGGCCTCCAGGACATACAAGCTTTTATTATTTTAAATTCTATGAATGTCAAGATATTTTGAAAACTTGGTCAGAGCCTTCCAAGGTCTGAGCCCATTCCGAGGAACCACTAATTTGCCATGATCCTCTATTTTGTGTCACATGGTATGCAAGTGGACATGGGAATTTGCACAATCAGAGTGGTTTGGAAGCCTCCGTCACCATCCACATGGGCCACACAAGGGCCACAACATGCACATCTCCCCCTTTCTTATCTTTTGATGAGGATCTGTGTCATCATAGGTATCTTGGGTGTACTTTATGGACATATATTGTGCCATAAGCCTGCCCATTATTACACCAACTATGTTAGAAACCTGTTACCATACAAACTGATGTAGGCAGGGGGCAAACATGATACATCACAGAGCAAGCACAGGGTGAACACAGGTAACAAGCAGATAAGGAGAGGGCTTTGGGAACAGGACATTGGCTCCAATTATTGGTTACAGGTTAAAAAAATGTGTGCAGTTTGTCAGAGCATATACATTGGAGCATTTACATTGGATTCAACAATATTTGACTCATTAACATAAAAACAACATTGCTTCCCTATCAATGCAAGAGCCAAAGTTCAGCAGTTATAGGATCTAGGGCTGTTCTATTCTGTAACAGGACAGAGGCTACATCAGGCACTGGAGCAGCTCTAGGCTTTTGTCATTGATGTCATTGCCTGTGTTGAGTTTGTCCCTGAAGTCTTCAGCCTGGTGATAGGTCTGAACAAGAGCCTCCACAGAAGCCACTGAAAGCCCCATGGAGAAGACAAGTTCAATGCCCACCAGCAAGAGAGCAAAGGTCTTTCTTGGAACAAATGTCATCTCCTCAGGTGCAAATAGGAAGACCTGTGTCCCAACCCACAGGACAGTCAATTGGGTCCCCGAACCACCTAAGAGAAGGCAAGAGAGATGGACAGCAAGACAGTATTCTGATCAAGCTGTCAAATTTTATTTTTTACAGAAGGCTTTTTAAAGGGGAACGAGCAGGTGAGGGGAGGGGTGAAAGGGGGAAAGTCATTGTATTTGGGGAACAATCTCAGGGGGCTAGTATCATTTCTCAGGAACAGTTTCTCAGAATTGTCTTTCAGAATCTCAGGGAAGGGTAGCAGGTCAGCCAGACCTAGCCAGCTGCCAGGCGCTCAGACCCTGCCGGAGGAACCAGGTACCAGAGACAGCCCGAGTTTAAGACCTCCGGGGACTCAGGTCTGGGGCAGGAACTGCGCACAGACTAGCGGTTTGGAGTACAGAGGCCATGCCTGCGCTCTGAGCTCACAGGCCAGACCCCGAACACCCTGCAGGCAGCACCATCTTGCCTGCAGCTTCTCATCCAGCCGGTAGCAGGGAAGCCAGACCTAGCCAGCTTGCCAGGTGCTCAGACCCTGCAGGCGGAACCAGGATAAGCAACAATTCTTGTATATTAAGAAGAGTGAGGACCAGTGATAGCGGCAGGCCTCCATATTGCAACCAGGACACAGCTGGAAAGGTGCAGGTAGAGACTCCATCTGGGACTAGAGCAGGGAGAGCTGCTAAGCTCTCGCCCACAGGCGGGCCCAGGCACCTAGGCTCTGCAGCACATCCCTGCGAGCTTAGGCCGTGCACCGAGGCAGCCGGAACCACCTAGCTCCCCAGGACCCCGGACCAGCAATAGTGGCAGGCCTCCATATTGCAACCAGGACACAGCTGGAAAGGCACAGGTAGACAGATTCCATCAGGGGCTACCACGTGGGGGGATCTGCTAGGCTCTCGCTACTAGGCAGGCCCAGCAGCGCCTGCCGAGGCTCTGCTGCACTCCCCCACACTTCCCGGAGACCTCAGGCCTTGCACAAAGTCAGCGGGTGGCAGCCAGCTCATGATCCCATTGAGCAGCAATCACTCATAACCACCAGTAGAGAAACAACAGGTAAGCCCAGCCTCACAGGAGATTCAAACACCAGCCAGGGACAACAAGGTCAACTAACACCAGAAATAACCAGATGGCAAAAGGTAAACAAAGGAATGTCACTAACAGAAATCAAGGCAACATGACAGCATCTGAACCCAGTTCGCCAACAACAGGAAGCCCTGGATACCCCAAAACACCAGAAAAACAAGACTTGGATATAAAATCACTGGTCAGGATGCTGGTAGCTGAACACATAGAAAAATCTCGTAAAGAAATAGAAGAGAAAATGGATCAAAAGTTAGAAGCCTTTACAAGGCAAATACAAAAATCACTTCAAGAAATGCAGGAGAAGATGGATCAAAAAGAAGAAGACAATAAGGAGGAAAGACAAAAATCACTTAAAGAAATACAGAAGAACGTGGGCCAACAAGTAGAAGCAATGAAAGAGGAAACACAAAAATCTATTAAAGAAATACATGAAAACACAATCAAGCAAGCAAAAGATCTGAGCACATCCATCCAGGTACTAAAAACAGAAGTAGAAACAACTAAGAAATCGCAGAGGGAGACAACATTGGAGATAGAAAACCTTGGGAAGAAATCAGGAGCCATAGATGAAAATATCAACAATAGAATACAAGAGATAGAAGACAGAATATCAGAAGCCGAAGATACCATAGGAACCATTGATTCAACAGTCAAAGAAAATACTAAATGCAAAAAGGCTGTAACCCAAAACATCCAGGAAATCCAGGACACAATGAGAAGACCAAACCTAAGGATTATAGGTATAGACAAGAATGAAGATGTACAAGTTAAAGGGCCAGCAAATATCTTCTACAAAATTATGGAAGAAAACTTCCCCAACCTAAAGAGAGAGATGCCCATGAATATACAAGAAGCATACAGAACCCCAAACAGACTGGATCAGAACAGAAATACATCCCGTCACATAATAATCAAAACTCCAAATGTACTAAACAAAGAAAGAATATTAATGGCAGCAAGAGAAAAAGGCCAAGTAACTTATAAAGGAAGACCTATCAGAATAACACCAGACTTCTCACCTGAGACCATGAAAGCTAGAAGATCCTGGGCAGATATAATGCAAACTCTAAGAGAACACAAACTTCAGCCAAAACTACTTTACCCAGCAAAGCTCTCAATCGCCATAGATGGAGACATCAAGGTATTCCATGACAAAACCAAATTTGCACGATATCTTTCAACAAATCCAGCCCTACAAAGGATAATAGGGGGAAAACACCAAGACAAGGACTGAAACTACACCCGGGAAGAAGCTAGATAGAAACCTCCTCTCATCAAACCCAAAAGAAGGTAACCTCTCGAAAATAAAAAATAAATAAAATAAATAAATATAATTTCAAAAATGTCTGAAGGAAATAATTACTATTCCTTAATATCTCTTAAGATCAATGGACTCAATTCCCCAATAAAAAGACATAGATTAACAGACTGGATACAGAAACAGGACCCCACATTTTGCTGCATACAGGAAACACATCTCAGTGTCAAAGACAAACACTGCCTTAGAGTAAAAGGCTGGAAGACAATTTTACAAGCAAATGGTCTCAGGAAACAAGCTGGAGTAGCCATTCTAATATCAGATAAAATCGACTTCCAACCTAAAATCATCAAAAGAGACTCAGAAGGTCACTTCTTGCTGGCCAAAGGGAAAATCCACCAAGAAGAGCTCTCAATACTGAACATCTATGCTCCAAATGCAAGGGCACCCTCATTCGTAAAAGAAACCTTACTAAACCTTAAAGCACACATTACACCTAACACAATAATTGTGGGTGACTTCAACACTCTACTCTCCTCAATGGATCGATCAGGAAAGCAGAAACTAAACAGGGACACAGTGAAACTAATTGAAACTCTGGACCAATTGGATTTAACAGATATATATAGAACATTTCATCATAAAGCTAAAGAATATACCTTTTTCTCAGCTCCACATGGGACCTTCTCCAAAATAGACCATATAATTGGTCACAAGACAGATGTCAACAAATACAAAAAGATCGAGCTAATCCCATGCCTCCTATCAGATCACCATGGAGTAAGAGTGGTCTTCAATAACAACAAAAACAACAGAAAGCCCACATACACATGGAAACTGAACAATACTCTACTCAATGACACCTTGGTCAAGGAAGAAATAAAAAAAGAAATCAAAGACTTTTTAGAATTCAATGAAAATGAAGGTACAACCTACCCAAATCTATGGGACACAATGAAAGCAGTGCTAAGAGGAAAACTCATAGCTCTAAGTGCATCCAAAAAGAAACTGGAGAGAGCATATACTAGCAGCTTAATGGCACACCTTAAAGCCCTGGAAGAAAAACAAGTTAATTCACCCAGGAGGAGTAGAAGACAAGAAATCATCAAACTCAGAGCTGAAATCAATAAAATAGAAACAAAGAATCAACAAGACCAGGAGCTGGTTCTTTGAGAAAATCAACAAGATAGATAAACCCTTAGCCAGACTAACCAAAGGACACAGAAACAGTATACAAATTAACAAAATTAGAAATGAAAAGGGGGACATAACAACAGAAACTGAGGAAATTCAAAAGATCATCAGATCCTACTACAAAGGTCTATACTAAAAACAACTAGAGAATCTGGAGGAAATGGACAATTTCCTAGACAGATATCAAATACCAAAATTAAATCAGCATCAAGTAGATCAGCTAAATAGTCCCATAACCCCTAAAGAAATAGAAGGAGTTATAGAAAGCCTCCCAACCAAAAAAAGTACGGGACCAGATGGTTTTAGTGCAGAATTCTATCAGACCTTCAAAGAAGACTTAACACCAATACTTTTCAAACTATTCCACAAAATAGAGACAGAAGGGACACTGCCCAACTCATTCTTCGAAGCCACAATTACGCTAATACCTAAACCACAAAAAGATCCAACAAAGAAAGAGAACTACAGGCCAATTTCTCTTATGAATGTAGATGCAAAAATACTAAATAAAATTCTTGCTAACTGAATCCAAGAGCACATCAAAACGATCATCCACCATGATCAAGTAGGCTTCATCCCAGGGATGCAGGGATGGTTCAATATACGGAAATCCATCAATGTAATCCACTACATAAACAAACTGAAAGAAAAAAACCACATGGTCATCTCATTAGATGCTGAAGAAGCATTCGACAAAATTCAGCATCCTTTCATGCTAAAAGTCTTGGAAAGAGCAGGAATTCAAGGCCCGTACCTAAACATAGTAAAAGCAATCTACAGCAAACCAGTAGCCAACATCAAAATAAATGGAGAGAAACTTGAAGCATTCCCACTAAAATCAGGGACTAGACAAGGCTGTCCTCTCTCTCCGTATCTTTTCAATATAGTACTTGAAGTTCTAGCAAGAGCAATTAGACAACATAAGGAAGTCAAAGGGATACAAATTGGAAAGGAAGAAGTGAAATTATCATTATTTGCAGACGATATGATAGTTTACCTAAGCGACCCAAAAAACTCCACCAGAGAACTTCTACAGCTGATAAACAACTTCAGCAAAGTGGCAGGTTATAAAATTAACTCAAGCAAGTCAGTGGCCTTCTTGTACTCAAAGGACAAGTAGGCAGAGAAAGAAATTAGAGAAATAACACCCTTCACAATAGCCACAAACAACATAAAGTTTCTTGGCGTAACTCTAACCAAACAAGCGAAAGATCTGTACAACAGGAACTTCAAGTCCTTGAAGAAAGAAATCGAAGAAGACCTCAGAAGATGGAAAAATATTTCTTGCTCCTGGATTGGCAGGATCAATATAGTAAAAATGGCCATCTTGCCAAAAGCAATATACAGATTCAATGCGATCCCCATCAAAATCCCAACTCAATTCTTCATAGATCTAGAAAGAGCAATTCTCAAATTCATCTGGAGCAACAAAAAACCCAGGATAGCTAAAACTATTCTCAACAATAAAAGGACTTCTGGGGGAATCAATATCCCTGACCTCAAGCAGTACTACAGAGCAATTGTGTTAAAAACTGCATGGTATTGGTATAGCAACAGGCAAGCAGATCAATGGAACAGGATTGAAGACCCAGAAATTAACCCACAGACTTATGGTCACTTGATCTTTGATAAAGGAGCCACAACCATCCGGTGGAATAAAGATAGCCTTTTCAACAAATGGTGCTGGTTCAACTGGAAGTCAACATGCAGAAGAATGCGAATTGACCCACTCTTATCTCTTTGCACTAAGATCAACTCCAAGTGGATCAAGGACCTCCACATAAAACCAGACACACTGAAACTATTAGAAAAGAAACTTGGGAAGACCCTGTAGGACTTGGGCACAGGGGAAAAGTTCCTGAACAGAACACCAATAGCTTATGCTCTAAGATCAAGAATCTACAAATGGGACCTCATAAAATTACAAAGTTTCTGCAAAGCAAAGGACACTGTCAGAAGGACAAAATGGCAACCAACAAAGTAGGAAAAGATCTTCACCAACTCCACATCCGACAGAGGGCTAATATCAAATATATACAAAGAACTCAAGAAGTTAGACCACAAAGAAACAAATAACCCTATCAAAAAATGGGGCACAGAGCTAAACAAAGAATTTTCACCAGAAGAATTTCGGATGGCCGAGAAACACCTTAAAAGATGTTTTTTTTTTTGTTTGTTTGTTTTTGTTTTTTTGTTTTTTTCAAGTAAAGGCCTTTATTTATATGAAACAAATCCATTAACTTATTAACAATATACCAACTAGAAACTTTCCTCTTTGAATCCCCTAAACCCTACTTGAGCTATGCTCATTAGATTTAAGGCCATTTCTCATGCTAGAAATTACAGAGAAAATTTTGAATGCCAGCTTTTATATGTTTTTGCTTAATGCTGCTTGTTTCTTAATGTCTGAACTCTTCAAGAAATGCAACTTGTCATAAAAAAGAGCTTTAGTACATAGGCGACATGTGACTTAGTTCTTTTTTTTTATTTTTGTTATTGTATATATTCTATATTTACAATTCATTTCCCTTTTTCTGGTTCCCCACCCCCAAAGGTCCCACATGTCGTTTTCCCTCCCCCTGCTCCCGCATCCACCCCCTCCCACTTTATTGTTCTTGTACTCTCCCACAATGATGTTTTGGTCCATTCTAGCACCAGTGTCCACTCCTTTCTTCTTGTGAGACATCACTTGATATGTGATTTGTGTCTTTGGTGTTCCAAGCTTCTAGGCTAATATCCACTTATCAGTGACTGTATACCATGGGTATTCTTTTGAGACTGGGACACCTCACTTAGTATGACATTCTCCAGCTCCATCCATTTCTCTAAGAATTTCATGAATTCATTGTTTCTAATGGCTGTATAGTACTCCATTGTGTATATATACCACATTTTTTGTATCCATTCCTCTGTTGAGGGACATCTGGGTTCTTTCCAGCTTCTGGCTATTATATATAAGGCTACTATGAACATAGTAGAGCATGTATCCTTATTGCATGCTGGTGAATCTTCTGGGTATATTCCCAGGAGTGGTATGGCTGGGTCCTCCGGAAGTATCACGCCCAGTTTTCTGAGGAACCACCATACTGATTTCCAGAGTGGTTGTACCAGCTTGCAGTCCCACCAGTAGTGGAGGAGTGTTCCTCTTTCTCCACATCCTCGCCAACACCTGATGTCTTCTCAGTTTTTAATCTTAGCCATTCTGACTGGTGTGAGGTGAAATCTCAGGGTTGTTTTAATTTGCATTTCCCTAATGACTAGTGATGTTGAACAATTTTTAAGGTGTTTCTCAGCCATCTGAATTTCTTCAGGTGAAAAGACTCTGTTTAGCTCTGTACCCCATTTTTGGATAGGGTTATTTGGTTTTCTGGGGTCTAACCTCTTGAGTTCTTTGTATACATTGGAGATTAGCCCTCTGTCGGATGTGGGGTTGGTGAAGATTTTTTCCCAATTTGTTGGTTGCCGATTTATCCTTTTGACAGTGTCTTTTGCCTTACAGAAACTTTGTAGTTTTATGAGGTCCCATTTGTCTATTCTTGCTCTTAGAGCATAAGCAATTGGTGTTCTGTTCAGGAATTTTTCCCCTGAGCCAATGTCCTCAAGGGTCTTCCCCAGTTTCTTTTCTATTAGTTTTAGTGTGTCTGGTTTTATGTGGAGGTCTTTGATCCACTTGGAGTTGAGCTTAGTGCAAGGAGATAAGAGTGGATCAATTCTCATTCTTCTGCATGTTGACCTCCAGTTGAACCAGCACCATCTGTTGAAAAGGCTATCTTTTTTCCACTGGATGTTTTCAGCTCCTTTGTCAAAGATCAATTGGCCATAGATGTGTGGGTTTAATTCTGGGTCTTCGATCCTATTCCATTGATCCGCTTCCCTGTCAGTGAACCAATACCATGCAGTTTTTAATACCACTGCTCTGTAATATTGCTTGAGGTCCGGAATATTGATTCCCCCAGAAGTTCTTTTGCTGTTGATGATAGTTTTAGCTATCCTGGGTTTTTTGTTATTCCAGATGAATTTGAGAATTGCTCTTTCTAGCTCTATGAAGAACTGAGTTGGGATTTTGATGGGAATTGCATTGAATCTGTATATTGCTTTGGGCAAGATTGCCATTTTGACTATATTAGTCCTGCCAACCCACGAGCATGGAAGATTTTCCCATTTTCTGATGTCTTCTTCAATTTCCCTCTTCAGAGACCTGAAGTTTTTGTCGTATAAATCTTTCACATGTTTGGTTAGCATCACTCCAAGATACTTTATATCATTTGTGGCTATTGTGAAGGGTGTCATTTCCCTAATTTCTTTCTCGGCCTGCTTATCCTTCGCATATAGGAAGGCTACTGATTTACTTGAGTTGATTTTATAGCCAGCCACTTTGCTTAAGTTGTTTATCAGTTGCAGGAGTTCTCTGGTGGAGGTTTTTGGGTCACTTAAGTAAACTATCATATCATCTGTGAATAGTGATAGTTTGACTTCTTCCTTTCCGATTTGTATCCCTTTGACTTCCCTCTGTTGTCGAATTGCTCTAGCTAGTACCTCAAGTACTATATTGAAGAGATATGGCGAGAGGGGACAGCCTTGTCTAGTCCCTGATTTTAGAGGGATTGCTTTGAGTTTTTCTCCATTTACCTTGATGTTGGCTACTGGTCTGCTGTATATTGCTTTTACTATGTTTAGATATGGGCCTTGAATTCCTGTTCTTTCTAGGACCTTTAGCATGAAAGGATGCTGAATTTTGTCAAATGCTTTTTCAGCATCCAATGAGATGACCATGTGGTTTTTTTTCTTTGAGTTTGTTTATGTAGTGGATTACGTTGATGGATTTCCGTATATTGAACCATCCCTGCATCCCTGGGATGAAGCCAACTTGATCATGGTGAATAATCGTTTTGATGTGTTCTTAGATTTGGTTGGCAAGTATTTTGTTTAGTATTTTTGCATCGATATTCATAAGAGAAATTGGCCTGTAGTTCTCTTTCTTAGTTGGATCTTTGTGTAGTTTTGGTATCAGGGTAATTGTGGCTTCATAGAATGAGTTGGGTAGTGTTCCTTCTGTTTCTATTTTGTGGAATAATTTGAAGAGTATCGGTATCAGGACTTCTTTGAAGGTCTGATAGAATTCTGCACTAAAACCGTCTGGTCCTGTGCTCTTTTTGGTTGGAAGACTGTCTATGACCCCTTCTATTTCTTTGGGGGTTATGGGTCTGTTTAGACGATCTATTTGATCCTGGTTTAATTTTGGCATTTGGTAACTGTTGAGGAAATTGTCCATTTCCTCCAGATTCTCCAGTTGTGTTGAGTATAGGTTTTTATAGTAGGATCTGATGATTTTTTGAATTTCCTCAGTTTCTGTTGTTATATCTCCCTTTTCATTTCTAATTTTGTTAATTTGAATACTGTCTCTGTGCCCTTTAGTAAGTCTGGCTAGGGGTTTATCCATCTTGTTGATCTTCTCAAAGAACCAGCTCCTGCTTTTGTTGATTCTTTGTATGGTTCTCTTTGTTTCAACTTGATTGATTTCAGCCCTGAGTTTGATGATTTCCTGTCTTCTACTCCTCCTGGGTGAAATTGCTTCTTTTTGTTCCAGAGCTTTCAAGTGCGCCATTAAGTTGCTAGTATATGCTCTCTCCTGTTTCTTTTTGGAGACACTCAGGGCTATGAGTTTTCCTCTAAGCACTGCTTTCATTGTGTCCCATAGATTTGGGTATGTTGTGCCTTCATTTTCATTAAGTTCTAAGAATTCTTTGATTTCTTTCTTTATTTCTTCCTGGACTAAGGTATCATTGAGTAGAATATTGTTCAGCCTCCAAGCGTATGGGGATTTTCTGTTGTTTTTGTTGCTATTGAAGAACACTCTTACTCCATGGTGATCTGATAAGAGGCATGGGATTAGTTCGATCTTTTTATATTTGTTGAGATCTGTCTTGTGTCCAATTATATGGTCGATTTTGGAGAAGGTACCATGAGGGGCTGAGAAAAAGGTATAGTCTTTAGCTTTAGGGTGAAATGTTATATATATATATATATATATATATATATATATATATATATATCTGTTAAATCCAATTGCTCCAAAGTTTCGATGAGTTTCTCTGTGTCTCTGTTTAGTTTCTGTTTTCCTGGTCGGTCCACTGTAGATAGTGGAGTATTGAGGTCCCCCACAATCATTGTGTTAGGTGCAATGTGTGCTTTGAGCTTTAGTAAGGTTATGCTAGCTTTACAAATGTGGGTGCCCTTACATTTGGAGCGTAGATGTTTAGAATTGTGAGTTCCTCTTGGTGGATTCTTCCTTTGACTAGCAGGAAGTGACCTTCTGTGTCTCTTTTGATGACTTTGGGTTGAAAGTCAATTTTATCTGATATTAAAATGGCTACTCCAGCTTGCTTCCTGTGACCATTTGCTTGCAAAATTGTCTTCCATCCTTTTACTCTAAGGTAGTGTTTGTCTTTGACTCTGAGGTGTGTTTCCTGTAAGCAGCAAAATGTAGGGTCCTGTTTCTGTATCCAGTCTGTTAGTCTATGTCTTTTTATTGGGGAGTTGAGTCCATTGATGTTAAGAGATATTAAGGAATAGAGATTATTACTTCCTGACTTCAAGATCTCTGTTACAAAGGAAGCATGGAGACCATTTTCTAGGACTGCCTTTGTGACCTTTGGTAAAGACTCCATGACATGAGGAACCCAGGTCCTGTTAGGGCAGATTCCTTGCCTTACTGGTGTGAGCAACACTGCAAAAACCTCTGGGACACCAGGGGATCCCTGTCATCCTTGGTCACCCAGGATTCAACATTTTCTCACACAAGAGAAAGACCCAGGGACAGGGGCAGAAGGCCAAGCCACATTTGGCCCAAGATGGCTGAAGAGGAGGAGCAGGCCAATGGGCCTCTGGGGTTGTTTGCCTAAGATAGGCCAGCACTGTGGTGAAACTAAATCTTTTGCTTCCTAGACAACACCATAAGGCAAGAGGCTCTCCAGAGCAGGGTAAATCATTTTTACTTTGTGAGCGGATCATCCTGCTCTCGGGAGTATTCCAGAGGTGACTTGTTCTTGGCCTGAACATCCCCTTTATCTGTAGGAGGTTCCAGCTTGGGGTGCTGCTGAGAAAATGCTGTTGAAGTCTTCCTTGTTTTCTGGCCCTGAGACTTGCTAGGAGGGTGTCCGGTGACTGTAGCACTGAGCCTCAGAGGCAGCTTAATACAATGGTGTGGTGACTGGCAGGGTTAGTGAAGAGGTAGGGTGAGAGTGAAACTTTTCCTCAAACTCTTTTTTCTGGGCTTGGAAGATTATCTGTCCTCCAGGGTGCTCATCCCAGACCTGCCCTGTCAAGGTCAGGGATCTCTGACCTTGTCATAAAAGGTATTAATCTGCTTAGTAGCATAGTTTCCCTACTCTCCAGGACTGTCCTCAGAATGTTGAGCTGACTGCTCAGTCTGGGAGAAGGGGGTATTCCTCCATTTTGGAGAGGTCCTCCACCCACCTAGCAGTTTGTGGATGTTATCTTTTTTTTTCTTTTTAAGTTTAATTTTAGCCGGGCGTGGTGGCACATGCATGTAATCCCAGCACTTGGGAGGCAGAGGCAGGCAGATTTCTGAGTTTGAGGCCAGCCTGATCTACAGAGTGAGTTCCAGGACAGCCAGGGCTACACAGGGAAACCCTGTCTCGAAAAAAAACAAAACAAAACAAAAAACAAAAAAAGGTTTAATTTTTATTATATGTGCACTAGTGTGAGAGTGTCAGATGCCCTGGAACTGGAGTTACAGACAGTTGGGAGCTGTCATGTGGATGCTGGGAATTTGAACACTGCAATTGTAGTGCTCTAAACTGCTGAGCAACCTCTCCTGTGGGTGTTATCTTAAAGGTTTATGTTTTCAGCAACAGGTGTCGGAACTGGGGTCTAGGAGGAAAGGCCATGTTACAAACATAAGAAACAGACTCTGTCACCAAGGTTGAGATCTACTATATTGCTCAGCAGCAGGCATTTTTATACAGCCTAGAAACCAATGGGCAATTAACAGAAGCTCTGGAGTGGTCAACCACTGGCACTATGGAGAGATGCCAGGCTGACCATACAAGGAGACATCCATAAAGACTGGGGTTGGAGCTACCACCTGTTCTGAGGTTCCACTAGTTTGCTAGAATCCTCTGATTTGTGTCATTCAGTGTGCCAGCTGACATGGGCACTCTTACACTCAGAGCTGTTCAGAAGCTGTGTTCACCTCTAGGCCCTACCCAAGGGCCAAGGCACCCACAAGTAAACTTCCTTGATTTAATAGTACACATGTATTTCAGAATGTAAATAAACCTCATCTGAATTGTCTTTCACGAAGGCCATGAGACATTAATGAGTTGATCTTGAACTTACAATGTGCATGTGGCTACAGGACATTATTTAAGGACTACAGGAGCCAGGATCTCTGGTCCACCTGCCCCCAGTGTATAATTGTTAGGGTAGAGACTATTATCTCTTTTTAAGGATAAGGCCATTAATGTGCTTCCAATTCCATTGGATGGCTCTGCAGCCATGCACATATTACTGGCAATAACTGATTTAGTGGGCTTTCCAAACAAACAAAAATACCACAAGGAGTTGCCAGTTTAGCATGCGATGCAGAACTTGGAAGAGTTGGAGGAAGAAATGGGTGTATGTGTGGTGACATTTTCTTGGTGTATAGGCATGAAATTCTCAAAATTAAACAAAAACTAAAGCCAGTACAATGATTACTGTCAAACTGGAAAGGATTAGAACCGAAAGATTGTTTTAAATAAAAGGTAGGTTTGTAGACAGAAGCACATCTGGATGTGCACATCTCCTCTTGGTGTACTTTATATTGGATCCCTTTCAAAGGCGAAAAATACAGTAGGGTGCTTGATCAATAACTGAAAGAGATACTCATTGCTATATTCCTCCACCTACCTTCCCCAGTTATTTATATAACTCTGCATCCTCTGCAATTGCTTAGAAAATACTAGACTTCAGAGGTTTGATGCTTCTTTTGCTTTGATCATCTTTAAATCCAGTGGAAAATAAATTGCCCAACCTCCTCCAGTAATGGCCCCTATAACTCAGTGCTGGAACCAGAATTCAAATTAAAAACTTTCCATTTTGGGCAATGTAACATTTTTTCAATAAAAACGGTACAAGATGCTACTTAGAAACTCAGTGACTTCTGAATAATGGTTTTCTGAGGAAGGTGGGCACTACTACCAGCCCAAAACTTAAATATAAAGTAGAATTTATGGTGAATATTTTCAGTGTGAGAAACAGCAGATACTTAATAATACCTGAGATCTAACTTCATAGAAGTTTCTATTTAGCTGAACAGGACATCTATTAGACATTCCAAGATGAAACCAAAGCTTTACATGCTCTAGTCACAAAAGGAATCAAAATTATTTCTTATGAAGGCTGCATTATATCCATGGAGATTTCTTATACAGATGACATCTTCAACAGAGTAAAAGCAGAAAATGAACCTGGGTAAGCATAAGAATTTGATTGTTCAATTTAGTAACAAAATTTCTTACTATTTATAAAATTCTCTACTTAATAACACAAGGTTAAAACAATTCCTGATATGAAAATACAAATACTTTCTCTTGATTTGATTTTAAATTAATTTTCATATGCTTGTCAATTTTGCAATTATTTTAATAGTGATCTTTTCAAATGTCTTGTTTCTGCTTAGAATATGCAAAAATTTGCCTAGTATAATTTGTATATAAATGGGAACTACCATAATCTAAAGAATCCTGACAAACTTCAGATAACTTTCTGTTATTTTGTTTGAATGTGTTTGTCTTTAAAATTTAATTTTGTAGTCTATGGATAGAAGTATGTGCATAATATGTAAATATATGTAAATTAAGCATGATATCATTTTAGCTCTTCTTTTTATTCTTTATGATCTCATATATAACCTCATTGTTTCCTTTGGAAATCATGTAATATTTTTAATTGTTATATACATTCATATATATTTATATGTATATACACATATTTAACCTAACTGAGCATGCTGGGTTATATTCTTAGGCATATATGCCTAAGAATATAACCCAGCATGCTCAGTTAGTTTAGTGTTGTTCATAAGTATACAAAGTCAGAGATAACTACTTGGTAACAGATAACAAATGGGAATTCTCTCTTCCCTTGGTGAGATTATTTTCCTTACTTTCAGCTTTTCTTAGTTGTCCATAGTCCTTTGTTTTTATTTGGAGGCTTGTGAGAGCTTTTTCCATGCATGTTACCATGTCCTTTAGTTTTTGTTCCCTCTTTTCCTCCTGCTAAGGCAGCCATGTAGTTGATATATTATGAGTGAAGCTTCCTGGTCATGTCTATGAGACACCATCTCACAGTGTGAGAACCCTGTCAGAAACAGCAGGCCAGCTCCCCACGACCCAGAAGGGGGCCTCAAAGATGAACTGAAACTTTGCCTTCTGCCCAGGACTGCCTGGGGGAGGATAGATAAGGAAATGGCCTAAACAGAACTACCCTACCTAGGGTGAGGCCAGAGAGGGAAGTGACTGGACAACCAAGATAATGCCAGGAAATACCACAAATACCTCAAGGTGGGCAGGCCATGGCCAAATGGCAGAGACAACCTCCCAATTCGAGTTGACCAATAATTTTAAATGTTGCTCAGGGTAACCAATCACAGTTGTCTAACTCTTGTGATCTCTGAACTCCCCTCCAAAATGTTTCATACACACAAAGGGTATGCTTTGTGAGCTCTCAGTCTCCTCTTGCCTGAGTGCTGGGAGACACCAGTATACATTGGAACAATGAACCTCTCGCAGATTGCAGTGATTCAGGTCGCTGTGGCCTTATTGAGTGGGGTTCTTCTGATGGACTCTTACAACAGCATGCCTCCTCCTTCTTCTAATTCTTGCAACTTCACCTGGTTTGTGATATTTCTTAGGAATTATGTGTAGTTTTCTGGTTTACATATGACAACTGGAGATTGGACACCCCATGGTGACAGCTTCTCTGCCTTTTGGTCTGTTGTTTCCTCTGATTATCTGATTTTTCATATTATCATATCAAGAATATCCTTGATTATGAGGTGGGACCTACATGCAAGTATGAAGATAAATACTTAGACTGCAGTTAAGAATTATACTGGTTTAGTAACTTGGTAGTAATAGGTTCTCTGTTAAGTTCCATGACCTCACAAAACCTGAGTCAGTTTCCTATACTAGGCACTTTCCCCTCTTATTAAAGGGGTTTTAAGTCTTATTAGAGAGCTAGTTGTTACAAACGTGTGACTGCTATAGTTTTACCCTAAGTGTTATCATCCTATGAAGGTATTTCATTTTGGTTCATACAGCTAGGTAAAACTATTGGCTCCTTCCCTTTCTTGGAAGTTTATGTCATAAGGAATCATATTATTATTTAAATATGTAAAACACGTGCAATACATCTATGTGTGTACATGTATACATATAAAGTTTAAATGAAATTATTCCACTTGGACTGACAAATGTCACCTGAAGAGACAGACTATCTAACAAATCTAACAAATAGGAAATACCCATTTAAGTTGTTGGTCAGGGATGTTCCAGTAAGTTACCACATAATTTAGTATTGTTGTTGTTCCTGGTTGCTTCTCAGAGCTTGAAAAGAAAGGTATTATACCTGAGTGTAGCACAAACCTCAGACAAAGGACCTAGAGAGTTTAAACTACATCTGAAATTTGTCAATTACAGAAACAAGTGAATCCCATGATGGGTGACAGCTGTGTCAGTCTATCCACATTAATATAAGTATTTACAATGAAAATTTATAACTTATTCCCATCTAACAAAATAATAGTAGTAGATCTTCCTCTTGGGTTTATCAACTCTCCAGACACTGTAAGATTTATTTTACCAGGCATGAATTTATTCCTGTGAAATTGATATTAAATGCAATCATAGAAATGATACTTATCAACATATGCATTTGCTTAATAATTTTTTCTGCTGTTGAACATATCTCATCAGCTAGTCAAGTCTTTATAGCACACAAAGATATAGCCTAGAGGTAGGTTAGACTGTTCATGATTTTCCTACTACTGCATCCTGTAAATCAGAATTGGGCTCTATGAAAACTAGCTGTGCTGGTTTCAATGCAAATGCTGCCCAAAGGCTCTAAAATTTGCATGCCTGGGCCCCAGATCATGGGCTCTTTTAATTGACATGTGTCATTTAGGAAGATGTGTGTCACTGGAGTGGCTTTTTAATTTTCAAAAGTACATGTTGATTCAGTGCCCAGCCTCTTTGCTTGATATTGCTCCAGCATCATTCCTTACTATTTCTCACCATGGTAATTGTAGTCTAATCCTCTGAAACGATCACCAAACCACCAACTAAATGGTGTTTTTTTTTTTAAATATAGGTGTTGCCTTGCTCATGTGTTCTCTTCATCGCAACAGTACAGTAAAGGTGAAACAAGCCGAAATGTGAAGAAATATTCATGGAAACATAAGATTAACTTCTTCATAGCCTATATGTCAAGCTATGATGGGTAACTAAAAGTCATAATATTAGATAACTTTCTTTGCTAGAATCTATGAGTTCATTCCATCTGAGTGTAGGGGAGTCACATAGAGGTGTCTAGTATGTATTGCTGGGCTTCTTTTAAATGGAGAGGTAGATTACATGCCCTATATAATTTAACCCCACTTAAATTAAATTATTACTCTGCCTTTCTAACTCTCTCATCTAGATGTAGTTATAGATATACATATAGATTTATATATACATATAGATATATTTATACATACAGATAGAGATACAGATAGATATGAATGCACTATTTTGTTGAGTATATATATCATTTAATATCAAATATTATTGTATTTTGTCATTGATATTTTTAGATGTTCTAATACTTGAGAGAGAAGGGGAAGGGGAAAACCTATGTGGATTTGGAGGAGAATCTGATAGGAAGTAGAGGAGCAGAAAAAAGTCTAAAACTGTTATAAATACAAAGAAGAGTAAGAAATTAACATGACAGGGAGAAAGTTATATTTTTAACAATGTTGGATATTGTATTTTTCTTGGACTGATGAATCAATGGTTTCTATGGTATCTTCTGCATCTGAGATTCTTTCTTCTATCTCTTATATTCTGTTGTTGATATTTGCATCTATGGCCCCTGATTTCTTCCCAAGGTTTTCTATGTCCAAAGTTGTCTCCCTTTGCAATTTCTTAGTTGTTTCCACTTCTGTTTTTAGAGCCTGGATGGTTTTGCTCAGATCTTCTGCTTGCTTGTTTGTATTTTCATGTATCTCTTTAAGAGATTTTTGATTTTCTTCTTTCATGACTTCTACTTGTTGTCCCACGTTCTCCTTTATTTCTTTAAGTGACTTTTTAACTTCCTCCTTATTGGCTTCTAATTTTTGATCCATATTCTCCTGAATTTCTTTAAGTGATTTTTGTGTTTGCCTTGTAAGGGCTTCAAATTTGTGATCCATTTTCTCCTGTATTTCTTTAAGAGATTTATCTATGTGTTCCCCTATCAGCATAGTGATTTTAGATCAAAATCTTGTTTTTCTGGTGTGTTGGGGTACCTGAGACTTACTGCTGTCAGGGAACTGGGTTCGGATGCTGTCATATTTCCTTGATTTCTGTTAGTAATGTTCCTGCGGTTGCCTTTTGCCATCTGGTTATCTCTGGCCTTAGTTGATCTTGTAGTCACTAGCTGAGGTTTGAACCTCCTGTGGGCTCAAAAGGCTATTTCCCCACCACCGGATGACTGGACATAAGCACAGGGGGAAAGTTCCTGAACATTACACCAATAGCTTATGCTCTAAGATCAAGAATTGACAAATGGGACCTCATAAAATTACAAAGTTTCTGTAAGGCAAAGGACACTGTCAGAAGGACAAAATGATAAACAACAAATTGAGAAAAGATCTTCACCAACCCCACATCCGACAGAGTGCTAATATCCAATATATACAAAGAACTCAAGAAATTAGACCTCAAAGAACCAAATAACCCTATTAAAAATGGAGTACAGAGTTAAACAAGGAATTTTCACCAGAAGACATTTGTATGGCTGAGAAGCACCTTAAGAGATGTTCAACATCATTAGTCATCAGGGAAATGCAAATCAAAACAACCCTGAGATTCCACCTCACACCAGTCAGAATGGCTAAGATTGAAAACTCAAGAGACAACATGTGCTGGAGAGGACGTGGAGAAAGAGGAACACTTCTCCACTGTTGGTGGGATTGCAAGATGGTACAATCACTCTGGAAATCAGTCTGGTGGTTCCTCAGAAAATTGGGCATGACACTTCCAAAGGACCCAGTTATACCACTCCTGGGCATATACCCAGGAGATTCCCATGCATACAATAAAGACACATGCTCCACTCTGTTCATAGCAGCCTTATTTATAATAGCCAGAAGCTGGAAGGAGCCCAGATGTCCCTCAAAAGACGAATGGATACAGAAAATGTGGTATATTTTTACAATGGAATACAACTCAGCAATTAAAAATAATGAATTCATGCAATTTGTAGGCAAATGGTTGGATCTGGAAAATATCATCCTAAGTGAGTTAACCCAATCACAAAAGAATACACATGAAATACAATCACTGGTAAGAGTATATTAATGAGCCCAGAAGCTCTGAATACTCAATGCACAATTAGCAAATCAAAAGATTCCCAAGAAGAAGGAATGAGAGGACACTGGTCCAGAAAATACTGATTCCAGTTTTGCAGGAGAGTACCAGAACAGAGAAAGGGTTGGAGGGTGATTGGGGAATGCGCGGGTGGGGGGAGGACTTATGGGACACATGGTGAAGGGGCAACTGGGAAAGGGGAATGCCTTTGGAATGTAAACAAATAAAATAAAATAAAATAAAATAAAATAAAAAAAACAATGTTGGGTATATGCCTTGTCAAGAACTAGCTGTTTATTCATTCTTCTGGGCAGGAATATGGATAGTCAATGTAATTAATGTTTAATTTTTCTTCTACATATCCTTAAAAATGTGTGACTTTTCACAAGCCTTCATGATGTGCTGGGGTAATGATGGGGCAGAACTTGCAGGAGTGATCAATCAGTCAGTATCCTGCTTAAGTGGAGGCCCACTCCATAAGAAAAAGCCCATGCCAAATTCTACCTGTATAAATATCAGATTGGATAACCCAGAGACCTAGGTAATAACCATAATTTCCAACTGTGATTGACAAAATAAAAATAATAGAAGAAGAAAGAGAGAGAGAGAGAGAGAGAGAGAGAGAGAGAGAGAGAGAGAGAGAAGGAGGAGGAAGGAAGGAAGGAAGGAAGGAAGGAAGGAAGGAAGGAAGGCAAGAAGGGAAGAAGGTAGGAAAGAAAGAAGGAGGGAAGGGAAAAGAAAAAGAAAGAAAAAGAAAGTAAGGAAATAAATGAAGTAATAAAGGAAGGAAGGAAGGAAGGAAGGAAGGAAGGAAGGAAGGAAGGAAGGAAGGAAGAAATTATCCTGATATTCTGCTTGAGGTAGATGCCTTAACTTGTCATTATCAAAGACATTTCCTTTGTCATCATCAGATTGGAGCAGATAGACAAACGGACAGACAGAAATTATGGAGAGAGAGAGAGAGAGAGAGAGAGAGAGAGAGAGAGAGAGAGAGAGATCTACATTGTAGGTTTTTAGTCCTTCCATTAGTCCTTCCTCAAGGAGATGGAGAATTTCCACCAAAGAGGGCCAAGAAAGACATAGAATCACAGGATAAGGAGGACATCAGGACAACATAGCCTTTTGTGTGCTCACAAGCACTGAAACAGAAACACAGGGCCTGAAAGGTTCTTCTCCAGTTCCTGTGTATATGTTATGACTGTTATGTTTGTATATTGTGGGGAATACTAACAGCAGAAGCAGGTCCTTCTCTAATTCTTTTGACTGTTCTTTGGATTCTCCTCCTCCAGAATTAAAATGAGGAATTTTTCCTCGCATACTCTACCCTGTTTAGTCCTATTTGGTTGTTGTTTCTTGGAGGCCTGCTCTTTCCTGATGAGAAACATAAGGGTAAGAATCTGGGAGAGAGGGGAGCTGTGGGGGAAAACAGAATGAGTGGAGAAAGGAAAAACTGGGGTTGAAATGTGTATGAAAAAAAACCAACTTTCAAAAAAATAAAAGAATAAAAATGTATCTATAGTGTTAGCTGTTTTAGTTTTTAAAAACAACTATAAAAGTCATTTATAATAGAGTCAGATTTTAAATTACTACAAACCAAATGGTTCTTACTGAAAATTGGCCATATTTTGACTTCCAAACCCTTGTTATTTTAAATCTCATGTTCCTGTTCAGAAGACACTCTTCTGCTCTGACTTTCCCTATCCTCTGGCTCTTTCTTTCCTTACACTAATCCAATTTTAGTTCTGAGCCGTGTCCTCCTTCCTGTGACTCATGTGAAGAATAATCAGACACACTTTCTGAAACCTCCTGAGGTTACAAATCGTATTTACTTGTGTGCTTTGGATTTTCCTCAGACTATTGATTTCAGGTTATTTATCATACCATTAATGACTTGAAAATATGAACACATACACATGTGAGTTTAAATCTGTAATACATATATGTTATATATACACATATATGTGTATATATACACATTTATATATGTGTGTATATATGTGTATGTATATGCATACACAGAGACCCATATGAGTTTAAACCCACATTTTACCTCAGTTGTAAAGAGATCTAGCTAACAAAAATCTGAAAGATAGATGTGTAATTAAAATGCTAAAAGCCCAATCATGATCATGCTTAGGTAGAAAACCTGCAAAGAGAGTGATTGAAGACACTTGAAATCAGAGTTGAATGATAATTCATTTTCACAGGGCTCATTAGAATGAAAGGATGCTGTGCATATGAAGTTAAGATTTGCCATATGATTACTTCATAGATGGGTTTTTTTGAAGATCTCTGCTTAAAAGAGTAATAGAGTACTGAATGATGCCTACTAGTTCAGGCTCATGGTGAGGATCGTAAATAAAACTATACTTTGTATTTGGTTAGAACAAAAATGTAATTATCTATGATTCAGAAATCTAAACCATCATTTAAAAGCTGTCTCATTTGACTATAGGAAATGGATATCTAAGTGTCTGAGAGGTTTATACAAGATGGCCTAATTTATAATTGGTTTATATTTTCTAGACTGGTATCCTCAGATACATATTGATTATGACTCAAAAAAATCCCTTTCAGTTGTTAGAAAAATATATCCAGGTTAAAAAGAAACAAAAACAAAAACAAAAAGATGATTATGAGAAGAAAAGTCATTTATACAATGAAAGAAAATAAAATTTTCTAATATCAAAACCAAAGAAATCTTGAGATTTAATGGAATTTTGTCTTCTCTATTACTAGTGTCATGTGCGCATCTCTAAAACTTCACATTTGTATGCATGTATCCTATGAATATGAGTTTGAATATATGTGTGTTCACATGTAATTGCAGAGGGATTTCATACACTGACATTTGATCTCTTCCCTATAGCTCTCAACGGTGGCTTTAGTATCACAGGACTATGGCTAATCTGGTTAGTTAGTAAGAACAAGGGATTCATCTATACCCTCAACCCCTCCTCACCATCATCAGTTTGAAGGTTTGAGACACACAAAATCCAAAACTTTCAAATGACTATTGAGGAAATGTACTCAGTAAGTATCTTTAAAACAGGAACCTCCCTAAACCAGTCCCTATTATAATAATTATTTGCATTACATGCTCTTTGATCTCCAGCAATTTATTTCCATAAAGCATAAGTAAAAAATGCAAAAGCATAGTAGGTAGACTTCCATATCCACCTAATTTTATAGCGTTCATAATTTTCTCTATCAAAATCAACAAATAATCAGACATAAGTCATATACCTAAGTAAACATGATTACCAAGTCAACTAAATTTTTACCATAGATGGGAGAAGCTTTCTCCAGACCTTAGATACTGCTGAGGAACTATTGACAATTAATAGTTATCACTGATAAGATAAGATAAGATAGAGAATCATACATTTTGAAGGATGTAGTAACAGGTACATTTCTTGTGTTCTTGAAGATGTCCAAACACTAATCCACAGATGGACAGCATTAACTGTACTTGATAGTTTAAAAAAAAAGTAAAAAGACATGAGTGGAAGCCATATTTTGGGTTAGACAGAGGAAAGAGAGGAAAGACAGGAGTTGGGGAAAATTAAAAATGAATATTACAATATTTATTTTCCTAGATTTATGCAGTTCTCAAGAAAGCAGAAAATATGTTTTGTTTTGTTTGTTGTCTCATATAAATCACAACTAGAACAAAATAATCTGATAACCTGGGTTATAATCTTAAACCTGGATTGTTGGATAAGCCATCCTTCAGTTGACAACTTTCCTCAAGTCAAAATATGAAAAAGGATAAAATAAAACAATGTGACTTTTTACCCATGATGATGCAGTAAGGGGAAATAAATAAACTCATCCAATGTTCTTTAACAGCTTTTTACATGGTTCAAATTCTGGGATTTTACAGTATCCAAACTATTTTAAATATTTCACTTACTTAGATCAACATTTCTAATTAAACAAGTAATTTGATTTCTCTATGATTCTAATAGAGAAAAAATTTAAAGACTTAACTATCCCAACATAAGAAATTTAGACACATAACTATAATATTGTGTAGTTGATCTTACCTAAAATACCATATGTAGATTTTTTGCATTGCTTCTAAAACCGTAAATGTAGCCATCATGTTCTTTAAACATTTATCACATATTCCATGTTTCTGACCTGTCTAAACCCACTCGCTCTCATTGTGCATATAAGATAAGTCACACATTTCTGCCATATTTATGGTTCACAATCAAAGGTTCATTCTCATGGGAAACCAATATTTTAAACTTATTTTCATATTCTGAAATGTATACTATCCTCACTATTCTACAACTATATCATTATAAACTCGTTTATATACATTTGTTATTATTAGATATTTTCTTTATTTACATTTCAAATGTTATACGTTGTCCTCATTTCCCCTCTAAAACCCCCCATCCCGTTTTCCTCCCCCTGCTCACTAACCACTCCCCCTTCCCTGTCCTGGTATTCCTCTACACTTGGGTAACTAGCCTTCCTGGGTTTCTAATTGATGTCCAACAAGGCCATCCTTTGACCCACATGCTTCTGGAGCCATTGGTCCCTTCATGTGTATTCTTTGTTTGGTGGTTTAGTCCCTAGGATCTCTGAGGATACTGATTAGTTCATATTGCTATTCTTCCTATGGGGCTGCAAATCCCCTCAGCTCCTTGGGTTCTTTCTCTAGCTCCTCCATTGGGGACCCTGTGCTCAGTCCAGTGGATGACTGAGAGCTCTCCTCTAAGTATTTGTCAAGCACTGGCAGAGCCTCTCAGGAGACAGCTATATCAGCCTCTTGACAGCAAGCACTAGTTAGCATTCACAGTAGTGCCTGGGTTTGGTAAATGTATATGGGATGGATCCCCAGGGGCAATCTCTGGATGGTCTTTCCCTTCAGACTCTGTTCCATACTTTGTCTCTGTATCTCCTCTGTGGTTACTTTGTTCCCCCTTTTAAGAAGGACAGAAGTATCCACCCAGTGGTTTTCCTTCTTCTTGAACTTCATGTGGTCTGTGTATTGTATCTTGGGTATTCTGAGCTTCTGGGCTAATATCCACTTGTCAATGAGTGCATATCAGGTATGTTCTTTTGTGATTGGGTTACCTCACTCAGAATGATATTTTCTAGTTCCATCCATTTGCCTGAGACTTTCATGAATTCATTGTTTTTAATAGCTGAGTAGTACTCCATTGTGTAAATTTATCACATTTTCTGTATCCATTCCTCTGTTGAGGGACATACAGGTTCTTTTCAGCATCTGGCTATTATAAATCAGGTTGCTATGAACATATTAGAGCATATGTCCTTATTACATGTTGGAGCACCTTCTGGGTATATGCCCAAGAGTGGCATGCTGGGTCCTCAGGTAGTACTAGGTACAATTTTCTGAGGAACTACCAAACTCATTTCCAGAGTGGTTGTACCAGCTTGAAATCCCACCAGCAGCGGAGAAGTGTTCCTCTTTCTCTACACCCTCATCAGCATCTGCTGTCACCTGAGTTTTTGATCTTAGCCATTCTGACTGGTGTGAGGTGGAATCTTCAGGATGTTTTCTTTTTCATTTCCCTGATGACTAAGGATGTTGAACATTTCTTTAGGTGCTTCGTAGCCATTCTTCAGTTGAGAGTTCTTTGCTTAACTGTGTACCCCATTTTTAATAGGAGTATTTGGTTCTCTGGAGTCTATCTTCTTGATTTCTTTGGAAAAGAGATCTTCTGTATCTTCTGTGTAGCAAACCTGCTCTGGATAATCTATCACTCCTGTCTGTTCAGCTTTCTCTTATTTTCATTTATTCCCTAGCATGAAAACACATTGGTTTGAAAAGGTAAATTATTACAGCAAGAAAAACAACCATGTTTACACAAGGAAGGCTGGAAGAAGGAAACCTTTTGATAAACCCAAAGAATATATCACATTTATAAATTAAGAGTTAAAGTCAACTCCATTTTCAGAAATGTTCATTCTTAATGGTTTCTTGAGACAAAATTTGATCATGTTTTATGCTATAGACTATAAAGAAGAAAACAATTTCAAGTTGTTTATGCTGAAGTATAAATGGATGGATCACTAATAGTAAATATTCTAAAAGATTGTAAATCAGAGTGATTTCACCAGGGTGCAGAACCAGTATGTTTTTAGAAAATTCTGTATGCAAAACCACCTAAGCCATCTACACATGACTTTATCTGATTGTGGCACTGTAGAAATTTTACTGCTTCTCCAACATGCCTCAGATGCTATCCGACGTCTAGTTGCATGTCTTTACACATGCTTCAGATATCTCACAGCTCTATGCATGTCTGCACATCATTATTTCATATCAGGCAGAAATAAAGTTCTTGCTGTCATCAATGTTAATATATTAAAACCTGGATAAAAGTACTGTAAGAATAAAAGGATGAGTATTACTTAACTTTATTATTATTATTAATTATTAATTATTATTATTATTATTATTATTACATTAGTATTAGTATTATATTCAACTGTGGATTTCCCCCCTTCTTATTCCAAAAGTTTAAGGGAAATGTTTGAATATTATGAAATATTTTGAACTATTGTAAATAGCTTGGAATTCATTGCTTATTACATCAAGTGTACTTTGTGGAATACAGCATTACTGAACATGTGCTTAAGCACATATACACTCACATTAACTATGGTTATGACCACATCCTATTGCACTGTTGTTGTCTATAAGCCAAGGAGAGTGACAGAGTTGTCATAGACTTAAGAAATCCATTAAGAATTGGACCCAAATCCATCACTATTTTAGTAGTCCCTGCCCCCTAAAGGTTCCACAATCTCATACAATGCACCACTGGCTCTGAATCTCTAAAATAAGGTTATGGTCCAAACATAATAATTCAGTCTTAGGCAGGAGAAACATTTTCTGTATGATATTGCACAGTAGTGCAACTGTCAATGCATTCAATTGGAAGAAAGGACTTGAAAGTCTCATCATAAGAAAACAACAAAGATTTGAAAACAGCAATGTGTCTAGACTTATTTAAAGATTGTCCCATGAATTCATATATCCAAACAATTAACCAGTTAACACTAATGTGTAGTTTAATATTTTTACATATTTTTCTAAATATTTAACTGATTTTCATAAATAAGAAAGCAAAACTGCTTTCAAGATACCTGACAGAGTTTATATCTACATCTTGTGGGAAAGATTTTTCAATGTTAAAAAGAATACTATTTAAGTAGAACAAAATGATGATTTGCTACTTTATTTCATTGACTCATTTAAATGTTTCAAGCCTTTATCATAAAGAATGTTCTTTAATTTCGACATTAACCAATGAAAGCAGTAAGAAATTCATTAAAGATTTATCATCCTCACACCAAAAAAAAATAAGCAATACATGCATCAAATGTATGCACAAAAATTGGAGATTGGTTACTTAAAGGTGCTTCACAGAAGTAAAGAAATAGTAGCAAAGGATAAATATAGGGTACATTTATTTTTTACTCAAGTTTTTGAAAACTGGATAAGCTGCAAACATATGCACAATACCAAACATTCTCTCATTCCTCATTGCTGTAATTCTACTCAGAAAAGCCAGCAGGTCCCCAGTAGGATATTTAATAATTGAATAAGTCTGACCCTTTATAGTGCTACTGCATTCTCTCGGGAAATGGTAGTGCAGAGGAAACAGTCTATGCTGATTCTGAATCTACTGAGCCCATCTTAATTGCAAGTGAGTGAATCACATTTCACTGGTTTTGTTTGTTTAAATTGGCTAATTTCCATGGTGAAATGCAGAGCTCAGCAATTTTTCTGAAGCATGATTTTTTTTAATGTAATGAAAGCAAGCCAAGTTTTCACACTCTAGAGGAAACCCCTTGATCCATAGCGAAACACATTAGTGTTTTGAAGTTTTCACTCTGTTTTGCTCAAATGTGTTCTCCTGGGAGCATATATGCATTGGAACTGTGGCATAAGCTTAATATTACTGTCACCAAGGATTTATTTTTGCTTTGACTCTAGATGTAACAATTTTATTGCAATTTTTCTGGCTTTTGCTCTTCCAGCTATCAAGAAGTACGGAAGAATTATAAATGTACACTGTCCCTGCAATGGTCTCGGCTTTATCTCAAAGAGGAATATCTCATTCTTCATTAAATTGCTCCTATTTAGTCTAGATACACCACAGTCCTTATCAAATTTAATAAACAGTGAAGAAAACTAGTCTTGATGAAAATTTTCTATCATGCCAGTTCCTTTTTTAATAACAAAATTCCTAAAACATACTTTATAAGATTTAAAGATTCCTGTGACAGGATGCAATACTGAGTTATTAATGATTCTCAGATACATAAAACCCAGAACTTCATTACTTGAAACTGCAAAAGCAGAAAAATATAATTGAGACCCACAAATGTGCTTGCCCCTTAGGGTATCATAAGAACAGCTTGAAACTCTGGGAGCATTGGCTTACATATGCCAAGTAACTGTTTAATTTGGGTTCATGGTTTTAAATGGATTAGATAACCTGAATGACACCTTTTCCCTACTTTTATTGAATAAAGTGTGACCCTAGTTGTCTGTTACTGACGACTGAGTAATTAGAGAAAGGACATAGTTGGCTTAGATTTGTCATCAAGAGATGAGATAAATGTTTGTGCATGCATTTAATTCACACAGGGCAAGACAGAGCTACAAACAATGTGAAATTGTCAACGTGTTGCTTCTTTGATTTCTACCACTCTGATATTAACTTTGCTTTGAATTCACCTCCAATGGATCTGAACATCTATCTACACTGATTAACCCTATCAGTGCTTAATATAGCCTGTATTTGAAATTGTCTAGCTTCCTTTGTATAATTTTTCATAGTATATTTCCTACCTACAACTTGTGATTGTCATCACCTTGTATTCTGTATCCTCGTTTGACCTAGCACTGGCCACACCTCATTTCTTTCCTCTGGCTTTTATTCCTCAAGTCCCCTGTGTTAGTTACTACATGATTTTAGACACTCTTTAAACTTGCGACTCAGCTCTCAGTGACATGTTGCAGATTCCTGTTAGATTTACTTATCATTTCAAATCATGTTCTACTTCCGAGCTTGATCACCTTGATTTTGATGTGTAATTGGACTGAAAAACAAAACACTCAAGAATGATATATCAGTTTAAGTAAAGTATATAACTCTTTTATTTATACTAAATACCCTTCTTAATTTTAACTTTAAAATATAGATACTGACCACTTGTTCTCAGTACCCATATTGTTGTTAGACATCATAATGTTTCATGTGGAGTTTCTGAATTAATGTTTTTGTTTTGTTTCCATTTTCTTGTTTTAGAACACAGTGGGAGGAGAAGGAGAATGGAGACTGGCAGGAATGTAGGCAATGGTTTTAATTTTTTTAGAATTTTTATTTATTTATTGAAATTTTATTGGATATTTTATTTACATTTCAAATGTTATCCCCTTTCTTGGATTCCCCCCTGGAAATTCCCTATCCCATCCCCCCTTCTCCTGCTTCTAGGAGGGTGCTCCACACACACACACCCACTCTTGCCTCCCTGCCCTGGCATTCTCCTACACTGGAACATCGAGCCTTCACAGAATCAAGGGCTTCTCCTCTCATTGATGCCAGACAAGGCCATCCTCTGCTACATATGTGACTGGGTCCATGGGTCCCTCCATACATACCTATCTCTTGGCTGGTGGTTTAGTCCCTGGTAGCTCTGGGGAGTCTGGTTGGTTGATAGTGTTGTTCTTCCTATGGGTTGCAAACCCCTTCAAATATTTTCACTCAGCAATGCTTTTGATAGCCACCTGAAAGCTGTGTTTCGCCTCCAACACTGAATATATTATTCATGTATCTTGCTTCATTTAGCTTTTGCAGTATGTATGGGGATTCTATTAGAGCCATAGCTATTTGCCACAGAGTTATTGATGCAAAACAGAAATTATTACACTGCAGTTCTGTAGGCCAAAAGAGTAAGATCCTGATCAATTGACAAAAAGCCAAAGTGTTTTAGGCTGTTACTTTGTAGCATTCCAGGGAAACATTTTCTTTCTTGATCATCCTGGTTATTAAGAGATTTGAGTTCCATCTGCAGAAAACAACTAACCAATTACTTAATATACATTCTTCTCATTTCCCTTTATCCACCTTCAAAACTAATATATATTTGGTTTCAATAGTTCTTTCTATGTGAATAATCTAACTCTTCTTCCATTGTAGTTTCATATTCTTTTTTTATTTCTTTTTTATTGGATATATTCTATATTTACATTTCATTTCCCTTTTCTGGTTGCCCAACCCCCAAAGATCCCACTGCTCCTTCATCCACCCCTTCCCACTTCCCTGTTCTTGTATTCCCCTACACTGATGCTTTGATCTTTTCCAGCACCAGTGTCCACTCCTTTCTTCTTGTCAGACATCATTTGGTATGTGAATTGTGTCTTTGGTGTCCCAAGATTCTAGGCTAATATCCACTTATCAGTGACTGCATACCATGGGTATTCTTTTGAGACTGGGTTACCTCACTTAGTATGATGTTCTCCAGCTCCATCCATTTCTCTAAGAATTTTATGAATTCATTGTTTCTAATGGCTGAATAGTATTCCATTGTGTATATATACCACATTTTTTGTATCCATTCCTCCATTGAGGGACATCTGGGTTCTTTCCAGCTTCTGGCTATTATAAATAAGGCTGCTATGAACATAGTGGAGCATGTTTCCTTATTGCATGCTGGGGAATCTTCTGGGTATATGCCCAGGAGTGGTATAGCTGGGTCTTCCGGAAGTATCATGTCCAGTTTTTTTGAGGAACCACCAGACTGATTTCCAGAGTGATTGTACCATCTTGCAGTCCCACCAGCAGTGGAGGAGTGTTCCTCTTTCTCCACATCCTTGCCAACACCTGATGTCTCCTGAGTTTTTAATCTTAGCCATTCTGACTGGTGTGAGGTGAAATCTCAGGGTTGTTTTGATTTGCATTTCTCTATTGACTAATGATGTTGAACTAAGGTGTTTCTCAGCCATCCAAATTTCTTCAGGTGAAAAGTCTTTGTTTAGCTCTGTACCCCATTTTTGGACAGGGTTATTTGGTTTTCTGGGGTCTAACTTCTTGAGTTCTTTGTATACATTGGATATTAGCCCTCTGTCGGATGTGGGGTTGGTGAAGATCTTTTCCCAATTTGCTGGTTGCCAATTTGTCCTTTTGACAGTGTCTTTTGCCTTACAGAAACTTTGTAATTTTATGAGGTCCCATTTGTCTATTCTTGATCTTAGCGCATAAGCTATTGGTGTTCTGTTCAGGAATTTTCGCCCTGAGCCTATGTCCTCAAGGGTCTTCCCCAGTTTCTTTTCTATTAGTTTTAGTGTGTCTGGTTTTATGTGGAGGTCCTTGATCCACTTGGAGTTGAGCTTTGTGGCTATTGTGAAGGGTGTCATTTCCCTAATTTCTTTCTCGGCCTGCTTATCCTTTGCGTATAGGAAGGCTACTGATTTGCTTGAGTTGATTTTATAACCAGCCACTTTGCTGAAGTTGTTTATCAGCTGTAGGAGTTCTCTGGTGGAGTTTTTTTGGGTCACTTAAATATACTATCATATCATCTTCGAATAGTGATAGTTTGACTTCTTCCTTTCCAATTTGTATCCCTTTGACTTTCTTATGTTGTCAAATTGCTCTAGTTGTACCTCAAGTACTATATTGAAGAGATATGGTGAGAAGGGGTAGCCTTGTCTAGTCCCTGATTTTAGTGGGATTGCTTCAAGTTTCTCTCCATTTACTTTGATGTTGGCTATCGGTCTGCTGTAAATTGCTTTTACTATGTTTAGATATGGGCCTTGAATTCCTGTTCTTTCCAAGACCTTTAGCATGAAAGGATGCTGAATTTTGTCAAATGCTTTTTCAGCATCCAATGAGATGACAATGTGGTTTTTTTTCTTTGAGTTTGTTTATATAGTGGATTACGTTGATGGATTTCTGTATATTGAACCATCCCTGCATCCCCGGGATGAAGCCAACTTGATCATGTTGAATGATCATTTTGATGTGTTCTTGCATTCGGTTGGCAAGTATTTTATTTAGTATTTTTGCATTGATATTCATAAGGGAAATTGGCCTGTAGTTCTCTTTCTTATTTGGATCTTTGTGTGGTTTTGGTATCAGGGTAATTGTGGCTTCATAGAATGAGTTGGGTAGTGTTCCTTCTGTTTCTATTTTGTGGGATAATTTGAAGAGTATTGGTATTAGGACTTCTTTGAAGGTGTAGTTTCATTTTCTGACCACAACCTATTTGCTTTCCTTGCTTTTGCAAAGGTATTATGCTCATATTAAATCTATCTGCAAATAATTATAGTAACTGCCTATCATTTCTAAATTATCATACTATTTTATTTTTGTCTTTAAAGACTTGATTATACTATACTACATAGAGTTCCTGTCTGCTTCCAAAGAACAGAAATTATAGGCACAAGTTTCTATACTGGCCCCCAAATATCTTTTATAATGAAATGGAAAATGTATTTGTATACATCCAGGAAAATACAGTGCTCTGATATTTGGGGAAAAATAGTATTTCAATTGAATATTGGTACATAATTTCTAATAAAGGTATGCTGTATCCTTTGACTGTTATAAATTCTTGTTATAGGATTATTTTTAGCATTGCTATCGTTTCTTAAATGTTAAATTAAGGTAAGGTTTTTTTAATCTATAGGAATGAATTGTTGGATAAACATCTATAAGTCAAATGAATAAAACACTAAATCATGTCAATTGAAGAAATGTAAAAATTTCAGAATTATAACATGGTCATTTATGAAAATGTGTCTTATATAAGTTCTAATTATTAAAAATTTAAGTAATGTAAAAATTTCAAAATATGAGTAATGTAAAATATTCATTCTGACAAGAATGTTTCATTATGTGAAAGTAGTATAGGATTTAGCACATATTTATTGAAAGAGACTATAAAGAAAGGCTTAAATTTTATTTTTGTTTTTTGAATTATGTAACAATTTTCTCAGTTATGTTGAAACAAAACAAAATAACTGTATTTTAACTCAAGTGAAACAAAATACTCAGTGTACTAAGTGCACTAAGACTACTGGAGTCCCAAATAGGTAGTTCTCCAGCCACAGTTCAGAGCAGCCAGGACTCTATTGAACTGATCTAAGGGATTACCATATATTATATAATATTCTTTCCCACATCATATATATGTATATAAAAGTTTAATTGTATATATAACTTATTGCATTATAAATAAATATTTATGTATAATTATATAAATATTTGTTGTTTATAATGTATAATATAAACTATTATAAATATAAAATAATACAAATATATAAATATAAGTATATTTATTTATAATATAATATATTTACATCAATATAATATAATAGCTACATAAGTATATAATATAAAACAAATATAATTATTTGTATATACATATGTACATTTATACATATGTTGTGGAAGACAATAATTTAAATAATTACATAACTAATTATAATATATTATATATATAAAATTCTTTACCCCTTTATTTTTTGTACTTTTTATTTAGGGAAAAATATAGAAATGCATTAAAATATTTCACATTGCTAAAGTTACTAAATTCATACAGTGTCCATTCCTCCAATAATTTTTTTTCTGGACACCTTCTCAGATGTCAACAGAGACCTGTGTGATGGAGACTGTCATATTGTGAGTGCTTCAGACCAGTAAGGAAATAAAAATATAAGTGGATAAGCAATAATGAGATTTAAAAATAAATTAGCTTTTATAATAATAAATTTGATCAGAGTCAATGAAGGTTTCAGTTGGAGAACCCAAAATGTTGCCTGAAAATCTATTGAGGGAAATAAAAGATGGGATGCAACTCTTCGGCTTAACTCCATTTTACTGCTTCTGCTACTCTACTGACTTCATGACCTCTGCTTTCTTTCATGATCAGAAATCCATGTTGATCGTTATAGATGTTACTTCTTATAGGATAAAAACAGAATTACTATTGAACTGCCTATGCTAAAACAATTACCATTTCTAGAAAGAATTATTTCAGTTTTGGTGGGGGTATTTCTGATATATTTACCACTTCTATTTGATATGAATAATAACAGAAACAGAAAATTTTGAATAAGAAAAGAAAATAATATTGCATTTTCTTAACATAATTTTGCAGTAGTAGCATTTGTTCTGTGAAAGTAGTGAGTAAACAGTTGTGGAATTAGATTGGTCTAGTCATATATAGTTTTCATTGAACACCTGAAGTTACAGTATCAATGTTTGCTTTTCAAGTATCTTAAACAGTCCACCACTTGACTACATACATGCATTTAATATTCATATTTGTATCAATCCAGTATCTATCTAGTCACTTATTTTCATTTGTCATCACAAATCTGTATTGAAGGACAAATTACAAAGTTTCAAAAGATCTTTAACTCTCTTAAAATTTTCAGCTGTGTGGCATGTTGAGAAGCAGATGTCTATGGCCCATGCCTGTGCCATGCACTGAAGGTCACTATCTTTGGTGTCATGATGATTCACAGATCAATATCTGTGTTTTACTTTCCATGTGCTGCCTTGATTTGATTTGAAGAGTCCGAGGCATAAGACAGTTTTAACCACCAAGCCAGGCATCAAGTTAGCATGAGTAAAAGACTGCCATCTTCTCTTTGCTTATTGCTAGGGAGGATAAATGATTCTTTAAATGACTTTGGGTCAGATCTTCGCCTTGCTGGAATCCTACTCTTAGTTTAGAATACAAGAGTTTTCTGGTGTCCTTTCCTAGCTCCAGGGAGGATGCTGTGAAAGCCTCGGCCCAACCCATTCAGTACATTCTATTTCTTGGTTCTTGATGATTCCTCTTCTCAACAACAGTCAGTCCCACCCACCATGATGAGATTATATCCACAGGATAGAACTCCCCAAAGTTGACCCAAGAAGTTGTTAGATTTTTGAACTCACATAATGTAAGCTAAACAAACTTTCAAAAGAACATTGCTGCAAAATTCTCATTATATTTCAAGTTGGCCATTTGGGGAATATCAAGCCTTTCGAAAATTCATGAGGATGGAGTTTCATGGGAAAATTAATGGCTTCATAGGAAGAGAGAACTTGGCTGCCAATTTCCTTTTTTCTCAGCACATTACATCCTCCATGTTGCTATGATAAAGCAATGGACTTTTCCCAGAAAAATACTGTTTTCCAATATGAACTCCTTGACCTCCAAAAGTGAGAGATATAAACATCTTTTCTTCATAATTTACATTTGTACTGTTCTGTTGAAACAACAGAAGTAAAATGCAGCATCTCACTTATTACATATGTTGATATATATATATATATATATATATATATATATATAAAGCTGCCCTGTTATATTTACTTTGTTTCATATGTAGAGGAGTGGGTCAAAATCTCTACTCAGTAAAGATGCAAACTATAACATTCTGCAATGTTCTTTGATGCAGGTTTGTACTTATTACTTCTTCCTTATATTTTTCATTTTCTTTAGTTGAAGAATATATTACTTTAATGTATATGGTAATGAGCAAAATCAAGTTCTTTTTAAAAATTTCTTTATAAAGAATGTTTATAATATTTAAATCTTCATCTGACAGGTACTTGGTACTTGGATGATTAAATCAATATTTATCTTTTTTGTCCAGAAATAGACATTTATACACAAATTAAAATGATAAGTCCTAAATTAATGATAATTTTAAAGAAATCCTCATTTTTGTAATATTGCTTTTATCTCTTAATTGTATGATTAATATCTCCATTTATTCTAATCTTCATCTTTGAGGTTTAGAGGATTTAATAACCTTGCTGTTAAATGTACATTAAATATCTTTCCATGTAATTTATGTTTTTGTTGACAGCTCAAATTATTTTTTAAATTGCTTACTTATTTATTTGATTATAACTCTTGGAAGCAAATCTAATTTATTTGGGAGAATCAATTTTCATACTTAGGACTTTACCGACCTTATCATTTTCATCATTTACATTGGAATAGAATCAAATTGTTTTTCATATTGACTATAAATGAAGGTAAATTTCTTGTCTTTATTTTCATCTTAATGCCTTTTGTGCTTGTGAACAACTTACACACCTGATAAACACCTTCATCAAAGTGGCTATATACAAGATAAACTATAAAATATAAAATCAGTAGCCTCCTATACACAAATAATAAATAGTCTGAGAAAGAAATCAGGAAAACAACACATTGAGAGCCTCAATGGTCCAGTTACGTTGTCTTGTTGGTCTTCCTGTAGGGTTCCTATCCACTTCAGGCCCATAATCCTTCCTTCTATTCATCCATAAGAGTCCACAAACTCTAATCACTGTTTGACTGTGGGTGTCTGTATTTGTCTGAGTCAGCTGCCGGGTATAGCCTCAAAAGACAACATGCTAATGTCTGCAAACCTAACAGAATATTCTTAATAATGTTATGGATTGATGGAAATCAAGTTGCTCCATCCATTGTGCCTGCTTTACTTGTGGATAGGATACATTTCGGGTTGAAAGTTTTGTGGTTGGGTTGGTGCCTCTGTTGTTCCACTGGGGTTCCTGCCTGGCTCCAAGAGGTACCCACTTCAGGTCCCATGTACCGCAGTGTAGTGAGTCACAGCTAAGATTACCCCCATTGATTTTGGGGTGCCTCCCTTATTTCAGGTCTCTTTCTTGTACAGGAGTTGCCTCCCACCTCCTCACCACAATAAGCTGCAGATTTCCATTAATTTTCATGGCCATCTAGGCATCTCTCCTGTCCTCCATATCCAATCCAGGATCATCCATTCCCCTCCCCATCCCCTCTGCAGTTCCTTTTCTCTATCTGTGTCTTATAAAAAAATTGTCATTTTCATTTTTTTTAAAAATAACTTCTGGCCGGGCATGGTGGCACATGCCTGTAATCCCAGCACTTGGGAGGCAGAGACAGGCAGATTTCTGAGTTCGAGGCCAGCCTGGTCTACAGAGTGAGTTCCAGGACAGCCAGGGCTACACAGAGAAACCCTGTCTTGAAAAACCAAAATAAATAAATAAATAAATAAATAAATAAATAAATAACTTCTGTATATATTGAAACAAGAATAGTATTTACTACCTCAAACTCATTCTCCCTCTTTAAATATGTGCCCTGACAAACTCATACCTATTCTTTAGTTAATTCCTTTGTGAGATAGACAGTGTAGAATTAAGTTTCTTCTGAACTGCTCTGTTAGCCAAGGTCACAGACAAAACTATTTTGTTAGATGAAGGTTTTACCCATGGCACTGGCCAGCCTCAGGAAAATAAGTGCTCTTGTCTGAATGAAAACACAGAGGAAGAAACAGGTGTTTTGTGTTGAATGTGAAAAACCCATTAGTTTTAACATCTGCCTGTATTTGGTGGTGGCTGTTTTGGAAGGTTTGTGAACTTGTAGGATTCAGAGATTATCTGGTAAAATGAGTCACAGTGAGAAGGTTTCTGAAGATCGTTCTTTTCCTAGTTGCCTCCTGAGGTCTCTGTTTCCATTAGGCAGAGATGTGGACAAACATCAGCCTCAGGGTTCAGCAACCTGCAGGGAACTACACTTGGAGGTGGTATTTCTCCATCATAATGGAATGACTCCATAGAATTTTAGCTATGGGTGTCACTTTCTTCACCTTTAAGGCATTTCATGTTTTTTTCAAGACCGATTTTTAAACTGAGAACAGTAGATATTACATAATGCCAAGGAGCAGTAAAGCATAGAACAGTGTGACTAAAAATCAGAGCGGGAGAGCAAACACACACAAACTAGCTGTGGGTTAACTTTTGCTGCAAGTGAGCTATATTCTCTACTAGGGCCCCCATTTACAGAACTATCATATCGTCATTATGAAATGATGTACAGGACCACACCTACAATTCACAAGGTTTCAGCACATATTTTGTCATACAACAAAGATGCCAACTTTGCACTTTCTGAAGTGATAAGCCATATGGAATCTGATAGGCATCCCAGTTCTCAAAACATCTATTTGTCTTGATGGGATAGCACATATTTTTAATTCCAACACTTAGGAAGCAAAGTCAGGAATACTTCTTATGTTTAAGGCAAGCTGTTCTACAAAGCGAGCTACAGGCTATCCAGGGCTCCATAATAAGACCCTATGTCAAAACTAATGAACAACCTTAACAAAAATATGTACAAGGAAGTGACTATTGCAATGTCCCCAGGCTTTAATGTAAGCAAGCAAACATATATTAAGGGCAAAGAACTTGTTTGGCTGTTTTCTGGTTTTGGCTCCTGCAGTAAACTCCATAGTATTGACCCTTATTGAATGTTAAATTGCCATAGTGTTATATCCTAAATATTTTTGAATCATCAAGCTATGAAATTTTATTATTTATATATGGTGTTAAAAACGATTTAAAAAATCTGCAATGCCTTTGTATTTCCTTGGGTTATTTTAAAAATGAAAAACAATTGACATACATGACAGGTACCCATCTATCTGTGTATTTAATAAAGCCAAATGTGATGAAGACTAATGTACCATACTGATGTTTGCAGAATCTCATTAATGTGTTTCCAGACTATCATAACTCACTCACCTCTGTTGAGTTTATGAGCCATGGGTTTTGCTTCAGCACATAAAATAAGCTTCTCTATCACAATATGGAGACTAATAATATCAGACATGACACTTATTCACATTTTTAAACAAGGTGACTCATTTATTTTTCCCTCCCCTGGGCAAGAGGACAATGAGTCTTTCAAATTAGAGTCCATATTAGATTTGATTCAAGGTATCTGGCCACATTCTCATCTTTTTTTAAAAATACAAAAATTTCAAAATGCTACAATAATTTTACATCTGCACAGAATTACATGTGCATCTGATAAACTGTATACTATATAAATGATTAATTTTTTATTTCTATTGCTATCGAAATACCTTTAAAGTCATATAAGAGCATTAAAATCCATTGATGCAAATGATGATTCATTAAATCTCTATGCTCTGTGAGCATAAGGACGATTTGCAGATCTTTTGCAATAAACTTTTCTCAGTCTCAGTTTCAGTCTTGTTAAGACGCCCTCAAACAAAAGAGAATTTTTACCAACTAGATAGTATGATAATTAGACTTTTTAATAGGATAGAACTTTATTAAATCTGTATTGCCTGTATGTTTTACTCTATATCACCACCTTTCAAGATTGTACTAGGATTATACAATTAATCTTTCATTAAAATACATGTTTGTAACTGTAAACAATAAGAATAAAGAAGGCAAAAAAATCAATGTGTATATGATCTGACTTCTTTCTGCTTATTTTTCAAAGCATCCCTGTTGCCTGTCTCTGTACACACACCCCATTTGGTCTTCTCCTGCCTCACTACCCTTCATATCTTGCTTTATTATAGAGAATGCATTCTCTTTCAAATCTAATATATTTTTCCCATTCTGTTTGGAAAGCTTGAGTGGAGTTTTTTGGTTGACAGCATCCTTGGGATCATGTACGTCTCAGTTTTATTGCCAGGCAGGTAAAGAAGCCATATTCTGCAACTACTTTCACAAAACAGGAATGAATGAATCTGTGATTTTACAGTTGTTTTCACTAAATAATAGGATATTTAGGTTCTAAGAACAATGAAATGTAATTTCCGGTCCTGTTTTGTCACTGAATAAATACAGTATGTAATGAATTAGTGAGAAACTTGAAACATTTTCATGTACTTGCATAAATGTAACACTTAGATGACAGAAAACAATTTGTTTAAAAAGTAAATCGACATTGACTGTGTTTGTGTAATACATAACTATGGTTGTGAGAATGTGTCGACCTGTGCATGGCAATGGAAGGTGGTGAACTGTAAGGTTCTTTCCATCCTGCTGCCAATAATGTAGGATCCCGGAGATGAATTGAAGTCATCAGACTTATCTGCAAATAATTTTACTTATTGAACCATCTCATTAGTTTTAAATACAAATTCTTCATTGGGGTTCCATGTTAAGTATATGACAGAAGATTTAATATAAAATATTCCTAATTAAAATTTTATTATGTCTACTGCTGTCGCCCACATTGCCAAATGATAGGATAAAATTTATAATTCTGTTTATCAATTCAAAAAAGTAATGTAAAAACTTTCAAAAAGTCAACTCAAAAAAGCTACTGATTTTGAACAATTTTTAATTCCATTAATATATGAAACTATTTTCATGATGAGAAGACCTCAGAAGATAGAAACATCTCCCATACTTGTGGATTGGCAGGATTAATATAGTAAAAATGGCCATCTTGCTAAAAGCAATATATATATGCAATTCAATCCCCATCAAAATCCCAACTCAATTATTAATAGAGTTAGAAAGAGCAACTCTCACATTCATCTGGCATAACACAAAACCCAGGATAGCTAAAACTATTCTCAATAGTAAAAGAACTTCTGGGGGAGTCAGTATCCCATACCTCAAGCAATACTACAGAGCAGTAGTGTTAAAAACTGCATGGTATTGGTACAGTGACAGTGAGGTGGATCAATGGAATAGGCTTGAAGACCCAGAAATGAATCCACACATCTATGGTTACTTGATCTTTGACAAAGGTGCTAAAAACATCCAGTGGAAAAATTTGGCCTTTTACAAAAAACGATGCTGGTTCAACCTGTGGTTACCATGCAAAAAAAATGCAAATTGATCCATTCTTATCTCCTTGTACTATGCTTAAGTCTAAGTGGATCAAAGACCTCCAGATCCACTGAAACCAGACATACTGAAACTAACAGAAAAGAAAATGGGGAAAAGCCTTGAGGACATGGACACAGAGAAAAAGTTCCTGAACAGAACACCAATAGCTTATGCTCTAAGATTAAGAATTGACAAATGGGACCTCATGAAATTACAAAGTTTCTGTAATGCAAAGGACACTGTGAAAAAGACAAATTAGCAACCAACAAATTGGGAAAAGATCTTCACCAACCCCACATCCGAGAGAGGGCTAATAACCTAAAAAGAACTCAAGAAGTTAGACCCCAGAAAACCAAATAACCCTATCCAAAAATGGGGCACAGAGATAAACAAAGACTTTTCACCTGACGAAATTTGGATGGTTGAGAAACACCTTAAAAAATGTTCAACATCATTAGTCATTAGAGAAATGCAAATCAAAACAACCCTGAGATTTTACCTCACACCAGTCAGAATGGCTAAGATTAAAAACTCAGGAGACATCAGGTGTTGGCAATGATGTGGAGAAAGAGGGACACTCCTCCACTGCTGGTGGGACTGCAAGCTGGTACAACCACTCTGGAAATCATTCTGGAGGTTCCTCAGAAAACTGGACATGATACTTCCGGAAGACCCAGCTATACCACTCCTGGGCATATACCCAGAAGATTCCCCAGCATGCAATAAGGAAACATTCTCCACTATGTTCATAGCATCCTTATTTATAATATCCAGAAGCTGGAAAGAACCCAGATGTCCCTCAATGGAAGAATGGATACAAAAAATGTGGTATATATACACAATGGAATACTATTCAGCGATTAGAAACAATGAATTCATGAAATTCTTAGAGAAATGGATGGATCTGGAGAACATCATACTAAGTGAGGTAACCCAGTCTCAAAAGAATACCCATGGTATGCACGCACCGATAAGTCGATATTAGCCTAGACTCTTGGGACACCAAAGACATAATCCACATATCAAATGATATCCGACAAGAAGGAAGGAGTGGACACTGGTGCTGGAAAGGATCAAAACAACAGTGTAGGGGAAATATCAGAACAGGGAAGTGGGAATGGGTGGATGTGGGAACAGGGGGAGGGAAGAGGGCATGTGGGACCTTTTGGGGATGAGGAACCAGAAAAAGGGAAATGAAATGTAAGTATAGAATATATCCAATAAAAAAATTTTAAAAAAAGAAAAAAAAAGAAAAAAGAAATGTTCAACATCATTAGTCATCAGGGAAATGCAAATCAAAACAACCCTGAGATTTCACCTCACACCAGTCAGAATGACTAACATCAAAATCTTAGGAGACAGAGTTGCTGGCAAGGATTTGGAGAAAGAGGAGCACTCCTCTACTGCTGGTAGGATTGCAAGCTGGTACAACCACTCTGGAAATCAGTCTGGCAGTTCCTCAGAAAACTGGAAATGATACTATTGGAGGACCTAGTTATACCACTCCTGAGCATATATCCAAGGGATTCCCCAGCATGTAATAAGGACATATGCTCTACTATGTTCATTACAGCTCTATTTATAATAGCCAAAAGCTGGAAAGAACCCAGATGTCCATCAACAGAGGAATGAATACCGAAAATGTGGTATATTTATATAATGGAATACTACCCAGCTATTAAAAACAAGGAATTTATGAAATTCTTAGGCAAATGGAACTAAAAAATATCATCCTGAGTGAGGTAACCCAATCACAAAAGAACATATATGATATACACTCACTGATAAGTGGATATTAGCCCAGAAGCTTGGCATACCCAAGACCCAATTCACTTATCAAATTATGAGCAAAAGGAAGAAAGAACAAAGTATGCATATTCTGGTCCTTCTTAGAAGGGGGAACAAAATACCCACAGAAAGAAATTCAGAAACAAAGTGTGGAGCAGAGTCTGAGGGAAAGACCATCCAGAGACTACCCCATCTAGTGATCCATCCCATATACAGTTACAAAACCCAGACAGTATTATTGATGCCCACAATTATTTGCTGATTGGAGCCAGATATAGCTGTCACCTGGGAGGTTCTGCTAGTGCATGACAAATACTGAAAGGGGACACGCTCATCTAGCCATTGAACTGATCACAGGGTCCCCACTGGGGTAGCTAGAGAAATTACCCAAGGAACAATGATATGAGCCACCCAGTACTCCCAGAGATCCTAGGGACAAAAATATCAACCAGATAGTACACATGGTATTACCCATGGCTCCAGACTCATAGTCAACCGAGGATGGCCTTGTTGGACATCAAAGGGAGAAGAGGCCCATGGTCCTTGAGAGGCTTGATGCAGTACGGGAGGGGAATACCAGGACAGGAAAGTGGAAGGGGGTTTATTGGGGAAGAGGGGGAAGGGAGATGGCTTATGGGACTTTTGGGGGACGGGACCAGGAAAGGGGAAATCATTTGAAATGTAAATAAATAATTTATCTAATAAAAAAATATATGAAATTGATTTCAATTGCTATAACAACTTTTTCATTAACTTATTTATGTGTTCATTTTACATCCTGATGCAGCTCTCCACTTTCCTTCTAGCCCTCTCCCTAAAGTTCCTCCTCTCATCTTCTTTTGCCTTCTCTTCTAAGAAGAAACAACCCTACAGCACCCCCTCAACCCCAGTTACCATCCCACCTGTACATATCAAGTCACTAGAGTAATAGACAACTCCTCTCCCCCTGAGACCAGAAAAGGCAACCCAGTTAGGGGAGCAGGATCAACAGGCAGGCATCAGAGTCAGGAGCAACTCCAGCTCCTGTTGTTGGGGGACTCAGATAAAGATCAAGCTATGTATCTACTAATATGTACAGGAGGGTTGGTCCGGTCTATCTATTTTCTTTGGTTGGTGGTTCCGTTCCTGAGAGTCCACAAGTGTTCAGGTTAGTGTGTTGATCTACTTGTAGAGTCCTTATTTTTGCAATTCCATCAATCCTTCCCCCCTTTATTTACATTTCAAATGATTTCCCCTTTCCTGGTCCTGTCCCTCAAAAGTCCCATAAGCCATCTTCCCTCCCCCTCTTCCCCAATCAAGCCCCTTCCACTTTCCTGTCCTGGTATTCCCCTACAGTACTGCATAAAGCCTCTCCAGGATCATGGGCCTTTTCACCCCTTGATGTCCAACAAGGCCATCCTCGGCTGCCTATTCCAAATCTTCCATAAGACTCCCCAAGTTTGTCTAATGTTTGACTGTGGGTATCTGCATCTGTTGTTGTCAGCTGATGGATAAATCCTCTCAAAGGAGAGTTAAACTAGGATCCTGTCTGAAAGCTTAGCAGAGTATTGTTTATAGTGCCAGGAATTGGTTTGTTCCCGTGGAATAGATCTCAAGATGGGCCATTTGTTAGTTGGCCATTCCCCCAGTCTCTCCTACATCCTTGTCCCTGCACTTCTCATATGTAGGACAAATTTTGGGTGGAATATTTCCTGGGTAAGTTGGTGTCCTTATTTCTCTACTGGGAGTCCTGCTTGGCTATAGGACATGGCCACTTCAGGCTCCATATTGCCCACATCTGGGAAGCTCAGCTAGTATAGCCCTTATAGACTCCCTGGAGCATCCCCCATCCCAGGTCTGTGACATGTCCTAGAAATCCACACCCTTTCCCCCACAAACACTTGTCTCTGGTTTCAGTTCACTCTGCTGGCTCTCTCTCCTCTACTAGGTCTCCTTATACCTGATTCTCCACAGTCAGCATGCCCATCCCTTTCCAGATCCGGTTCCCTCCATCCATTTACCTCAATGAATAGTTTATTTCCTGAGTGAGATTCAATCATTCTTCCTTGAACCCTCCTTGTTAATTATCTTCTTGGGTCTATGGATGGTAGCATGGGAATCCTATCCTGTATGACTAATATCTACTTTTGAGTCAATACATGCCATCTATGTCATTTGGGTCTGGGTCACCAAACTCCAGATGATTTTTTTTTCTAGTTCCATCCATTTGCCTGCAAATGTCATGATGTCCTTGATTTTAATATCTGAGTAGTATTCCACTATGTATATGACCCACATTTTCTTTATCCATTTTTCTGTTGAGGGTTATGTGCTTTGGTTACAGTTTCTGGTTATTCCAAATAAAGCTGGTATGATCACAATGTCCTTGCAGTATGGTAGAGCATCTTTTGGTTATATCCTGAAGATGATTATACCAGGTTGTTATGGTAGGAATATTTCCAAATTTCTCAGAAAGCCCCACAATGATTTCCAGAGTGTTGGAAGAAATTGGTATTCTCTCTAGAAATGTAGGAATGTTCCCCTTGCTTCTCTCTAGCATGTGCTGCCCCTTGAAATTTTGATCTTATCCATTCTGATAGGTGTAGGGTGAAATCTCAGAGTAATTTTGATTTTCATTTTTCTTATGACTAAGGAACTGGAACTTGAACATTTCTTTAAGTGTTATATGTACACTTATATGTACTAATGTATCATCTGTGAATAGGAAAATTTTAATGATTGTTTCTGCTTCCTTGGGGGATATAAGGCTAAGGAACTTGATTTCATTGTCTAACTGATATTGGTTTAACTTTAGTATGTGATATCTATACAGGAAATCACCCATTTAATTTTGTAGAGGACATATTATTGAAGTAAAGTCGGATGATTCTTTGTATTTGGTATTATGTGCTCCTTTTAATTTATCACTCGGTAAATTTGGATATTATCCTACACCTTTTATTTAATTTGGCTAAGGGTTTGTCAATGCTGTTGATTTTCTCAAAGAACCAGCACTTGGTTTCATTGATTCTTGGTTTTCTTTGGCAATTTTTTTTGTTTGCTTGTTTGTTTGTTTTGAGACAGGGTTACTCTGTATAGACCTGGCTGTCCTGAAACTCATTCTGTAGACCAGGCTGGCCTCGAACTCAGAAATCTGCCTGCCTCTGCTTCCCAAGTGCTGGGATTAAAGGCGTGCACCACCACTGCTGGCAATTCTTCATATTTTTCTCTGGTTCTCATTGACTGATTTTAGGCCTGAGTGTGATTATTTCCTGCTATTCTTTCCTCTTTGGTGTGTTTGATTCTTTTCATTCTAGATATATTTTGTTTATTTGCTAGGAAGAGATCACTCCAATTTTTTTGTGAAGGCACTGAGTGCTATGAACTTTAGTCATGGCACTGCTTTCATAATTTCCTATATCTTTAAAGATGTTTTACCTTCATTTTTGTTGAATACTAGCAAGTCTTTAACTTCTTTATTTCTTCTCTGACACAGTAGTTACTGAGTTGGGAGTCATTCAGTTTCAATGAATTTGTAGGCTTTCCTTTGTTTCTGGTGTTGTAGATGTCTGGCTTTAATCTGTGGTGATCTAATGGGATGCAAAGGATTATTTCTGTCTTGTATTTGTTGAGGTTTCCTTTGTGACATATTTTATGGTCAATATTGCAGAAGATTCTGTGAGATACTAAGAAGAAAGTATATCATTTTGTGCTTGAGTGAAATGTTTTGTAGTTATGTTTTGGGACCATTTGATTCATAACTTTGGTTAGTTTCATTATTTCTGTTTAGTTTCTGTTGATGACCTGTCCATTGGTAAAAGAGGAGAGTTTAAGACTTACTATTAGTGTGTGTGGTTTGATGTGTGATTTTAGCTTTAATGATGTTTCATTGATGAATGGGAGTGTCCTCACATTTGGGGTATAGATATTCACAATTGAGACATCATTTTGGCAGATTTTTTCATTGATAAGTATAAAGAGTCCTTTCTATTTTTTTGATTACTTTTCTTTGAAAGTCAATCTCCTTAAATATTAGAATGGCTTCTCAGCCTTTTTCTGGAGTCTTCTTGCTTGGAAAAAGTTTTTCCAGCCCTTTATTCTGAGGTACTCTTTATCATTGGTGCAAATATTTTTCCTGTGTTGAGCAGGATCTATCCTATTAAAGTGTCTACTCTCTTAGTTCATGCATTTTTATTAGGGAATTGAGTCCATTGATGTTGATAAATACTAATACACAATTATTATTAATTCTTGTTACTTCAGTGTTGGTGGTGGTAATGTGTATGTGTGTGAGTATTTGTGAATATGTGTGATTTTCTTCTTTCAGTTTTACTTGTGTGAACTTATTTATTTATTGTGTGTGTTTTATTTGATGTACTTACCCTTCTTGTGTTGAAGTTTTCCTTCTTACATTCTCTGTAGGGCAGACTTAGTGGAAATTTATCATTTAGGTTTGATATTGCCATGTTATATCTCAGTTTCTCCACATATGGTGTTTGACAGCTTTGTTGATATAGTTGTGTGGACTGTCATCTATGGTCTTTTAGCATCCACAAGGCTTCTGCCCAGGCCTCTCTGGCCTATAAAATCGCTGTTGAGGAGTCAGATGTAATCCTGATAGATTTGCCTTTTAATTTTACTTTGCCCTTTTCCCTTGCTACTTTTAATGCTTTTTTTTTGTTGTTGTTGTTGTCATTGCTGTTGCAACCTATTGATGCTGTTTGTTTTGTTTTGTTAGTCACATTCAGTGTTTTGATTATTATGTGCCAGGAGTATTTTTTTTTTCTGAATCAATCTATTTGGTATCCTGTAAGCTTCTTGTACATTTATAGGCATCTCATTCCTTAGGATTGATTTTGTTGAAGATATTTTTAGGTCCTTTGATCTTGGAATTACTCTCCTTCTATTCCTATTTTTCTTAGATTTGATCTATTCATAATGTCCCAATTTTTCTGGATGTTTTATGTTAGAAGATTTAATATTTTCTTTGACCTATGTGTCAATTTCTCAATTTCTTCTTTTATATCATAATATTGTCTGTGCCTGAGATTTGTTCTTCCATCTCATGTATTGTGTTGGTGATGATTTTGTCTATAGTTACTGTTCTCTTTCCTAGGTTTTCTACCTTCTCCAGGATTGTATCAGTGTGTTTTACTTCTATTTACATTTTCAGGTCTTGAGCAGTTTCATTCATTTACTTCTGTTTGATTGTATTTTCCTGTACTTCCTTAAGGGTTTCAGTTAGTTCCTCTTTAAAGGCCACATACATCTTCAAAGCATTAGATTCAAGATCATTTTCTTGCACTTAGGATGTATAGGATAACTTAGGCTTGCTGAAGTAGCATGGCATGGTTTTGGTGATGCCTTATTGCTCTGGCTTTTGCAGATTGTGTTTTTACTCTTTTTTTATTATTGGATATTTTATGTATTTACATTTCAAATGTTATCCCCTTCCTGTTTTCACCTCCAGAATCACCCTTATCCCATTTCACCTCCCTGTCCTTCTATGAGGATGCTCTCCCACCCATCTACCCAGTCCTATCACACTGCCCTGGCATTCCCCTATACTGGGGAATGCAGACATCTCAGGACCAAGGGCCTCTCAACCTATTGATGCCAGACAAGGCCATCCTTTGTTACATTTGAGGCTGGGACCATGAGTTCCTCCATGTGTACTCTTTGGTTGATGCTTTAGACCCTGGGAGGTCTGGGGAATCTGGTTGGTTGACATTGTTCTTCCTATGGGGTTGCAAACCCGTTCAGCTCCTTTAGTCCTTTAACTCCTCCATTGGGGTCTCTGTGCTCAGTCCAATGTTTGACTGTGAACATCTGCCTCTCTATTTGTCAGGCTCTGAAAAAGCCTCTCAGAAGATTGGTATAACATGTTCCTCTGAGCAAGCACTTCTTGGCATCTGCAATAGGGTCTAGATTTGGGGTTTGTATATTGCATAGATTCCCAGGTAGGGTAGTCTCCATATAGCCTTTTCTTCAGTCTCTGCTCCACACTTTGTGCCCATATTTTCTTTAGAAAGGAGCCATTCTGGGTTAAAAATTTGGAGATGAGTAGGTGGCCCTATCCCCCAACCAGGGTCCTTGTCTAACCTCTGCATGTAGTCTTTAGATGTTCTCCCTCCCCTTTGTTGGGAATTTCAGCTAATCTCATCCCTGTTGCATTCTGGGACCCTCTTGCTTTCCTGGCATCAAGGACTTGCTAGTGGCTATCCCCAGTTCCCCTTCTCCCATTCCTACACTCCTCTGTTCAAATTCCTGAATTACTGATTGCCCCTGGAGTTGGTGGGACTATTAATTCCTAATAGCAGCAGACCACTGGGACTGCAGTTAGAGCTGGTAGTCCATGATGGCAGCAGGCAGAGTTGTTTGTCCTTGGTGGCAGCAGGGTTCCAGGGGTACAAGCATAGCTGATACTCCCTGATGGCCTCAGATTTCTGGTCATTCTCAGTGATAGCAGGCCTCTAGGAATAATGGTTCCTTATAGCTTCAGGCCTCCAGAATCACATGTAAAGGTGTGGAATGAAAGATGGAGTATAGACAGGTTAAGATAGTCATCATGTGTGTTGGGTTGGTCAATAGAATCAGAAGGCAAGGAATGAGGTATTGGGGTCACACCTGCTTGTTCTGGGTAGCATCAGGCCTCCAGGGATGCAGGTAGAGCTGGAAAATTGAGGGCAGAGGGAAAGGTTGGAACTTGCTGCTTGGTTTGCCAGAAGTGGCCAGCAGATCAAGGTAGGAGTCTAACTTTGTGATCCCTGATGGTTGAAGTCCTCCTGTATTAGAGGTAGAGTAGATGTGTGGGCTGGAAGGTAGAGCACAGAGTGGATTGAACAGATTACAGGGCTCCTGGGCTTGCAGGACTACTCTGCAGGCAGGAGATTGGGGGGTGGGAGGGGGGCAGATCTCAACTGGTTGTATTGGGACAAGTAGACCTCCAGTGATACAGACAGAACTGTGGCCAAGGCAATTATTATTGTTTTAATACAGTATTAGATTACAAAAAGCATGTTTATAATTATTTTATGTATAATCACACAGTGAAAGAGATTTAAGAAATTTATTTATAAAATCTGTAAAACAAATTGTTAAAACTAAAAGAATCTAAGGAAGTAAAAAGTACTACTTGAGAAGTCAGATTTTTATTAAATCTGTGTGGTTTTCTCTAATTTTCTAATAAATAGAAATTGCAGTACATTTTACAAAGAAAAATCATAATATGTTACAAGAAACAAATAATTAAAAGAAGTGAATTTCCACCTATTGTACATGACCATCCCCTAGCTAAGTTACCATCATCCTCAAAATTTCAGCTGTACCTGCTTACAAATACCATCATTAATATTCTTGGCTGAGGACCTTCCCTCATAGAAGGAGGACTATAGAGAATATTGGAACCATCACATGAATATACAGCTTTTCCCACAAAACATTTTTTGTGTGTTTTTTAACATTTTGCATTATTTTTGAAATTGCATTTGTTGGGATTCAGGAATCTCCCTACAGGCCACAAAGACACTGATCTCACTCAAGGAGGGATAGTTTATTGAACACATATCTCGGTACTGATCAGTTAGGGATACAAGTCATACTCAGGAGCTGAGACTCTGATATAAAACCAAAATGGTACAGAGGTTTAAGCCTGAAATCCACAATCATCTGTGTCAAGTTTTGTAAGTATATATATACATATATATATGTATATATATACTTACACAAATATGTAATATATTACATATGTGTGTGTGTGTAGGTGTGTGTCAAATGCTGTATATCATACACACACATATACATATATATATATATATATATATATATGAAACATAGAAGAAAAAATACTTTGTTGGCTTTAAAACTGAAGGTACTATATGATATATAATTTCCATTTCTCCTAAAAGTAGAAATAAGTCCCCAGTTCACAGCTCATAAAGAAACACAGATCAGTATTATGTATTACACCAATAATTGAATTATGCCAACATTATGAAGAACACAAAGACAGAATTTTTTATCAAAGCTTCCAGGCATAAAATCAAAATAGTTGGCATTCTAATTACAATTTTGTGACTAAAGGACCAAATTGAAAATTTAGCAAAGTTTTACATATAATTTTGACCTAGGAATATGTGTTCATATTTTTTTATTGAATTTAATCTTCATTTACATTTCAAATGCTAAAACCTTTCCCAGTTTGTCCCCTTTCCGAAAACCCCTAACCCTTCTGCCCATGCCTTGCCTCCAATTACATTGTCCTTCACCCGACCCACTCCCACCTACCCCCTCCCCAATTTCCCTTTGTTGGGGCATATATTGAGCCTTCACCAGACCAAGGACCTCCTCTCACTGATGCCTGACACGGCATTCCTCTGCCACAGTTTTGGCTGGAATCATGTGTACCCCTTGGTTGATGGTTTAGTCTTTGGGAGTCCTGGGGCATCTGGGTGGCTGACATCGTTGTTCTTCCCATGGGGCTGTAAACCCCTTCAGCTCCTCCATTCTGCCCTCCAACTCCTCCATTGGGGACCCCACATTCAGTCCAGTGGTTGGCTGCTGGCATCTGCCTCTATGTGTGTAAGCCTCTGGCAGGGCCCCTCCGGAGATAAGTATGTGTTTGTGAGTCTTTGCTACATAGCAATAAGAGCCAGGATATACATTTCCTTCCCTTATGGTTTTTAAGCCTACATTTTCTTCTTGATTTGTTTTCTTTTTTTTAAAACAACTTTATGTTTTTTAAATCTATAAATCAGTGTCTGATGAGAGAAAAATTAGTTAAAAACATTTATATAGAAGCCATTTATTTTTATTTAATATTTATTTATTTATTTATTCATTCATTCATTCATTCATTCATTCATTTATTTAGCATTACAGATTTTATTCCCTTCCTGGTCCACCCACCAACAGTTTCAAATCCCATACCTTCTCCCCAGGATCCAGTTAAACCTGATAATGCTTAAGATTGTAAAACTTTAAATTTCTCTAAACACGGTGGGGAGATGGCAGTTGATGATTAGATGGGGGAAAAATCTCAGAGAAGCAGGAATAGGGGGTATGGAATAGGAAGTTCCTTTGGGGAAGGGGAACTAGGAAAGGGGATAACATTTGAAGCATAGTAAAGAAAATATCCAATAATAAAAGGAGAAAAATCTAGAATGAAAAGAAAAGAATAGAAAACAAAAGAAAAGAAATAGCACATAAGATATTTACATGATTCTAGAAGCACTGTGGGAAGAATCTTTTAGAAATGTTTTTATGCAGAAGTGTGTGTTGTAGAAGCATCAAGAACAATGATACAGTTAGTTGGTTGTAGAACAGGTGTTTATTGCAAGCAGTCTCCTAAAAACAAGATTTGAATTGTGATTACCTATCTGAACTTACAAAACCTTCATGGTCTCAATAATATTTTTCTCCAGGGTATTAAATAAGAAAAAAAAATCTGATTATCTGTGTGACAATATAAATATGTCCAAGAACAACATATAAGAGATGTCCTTGCTAATGTATTCTATCTTGAGAGTGGTGTTCTTTGCTTATTAGGGAAGAAGAACACATATTAGAGAAATAGTCAACTTACTTTCATTTTTAAGGCAACTTGACGAGCTCTGCTCTAATAAAATATGCCTCATGAGTGTGAACTGAATGTAAATGTTTTCATTTTGCAACATTAATGATTGTTAAAAATGACAACATTATAGATGAAATTTTGAGATATCATAAAATACCCTCAGCTCATTTTTTTCCCACTAATGGGCTGAAAGAATTGTCACTGAACCGTTTGCATCATCAATCAGTGGAAGGCAGGAAAAGTTTCTGTGCCTTCTGAGTTTGAATTAGGAAATAAATGAATTCATTTCTCCTACCATTAACCTTCCCAATGAACGTACTGAGCTTTAGTCAGTCCCTGATTAGAAGCAATTAAAATAAAACATAATTAGCACCATCTCAATTCTCTTCAACTCATTTTAAGAAATAATTTTCTCATTCTTTCGCTATTATAGAGGGCAACAAAATGGTGTATTTTTATTTTCAATAAAAAAATACAAAACTAATGGAATAGAATGCTTCCATGTTGATTAATTAAATGATAAAAACAGTTTATTACATAGTTCCTTAAGTCAACTTCATATAAATGTATATAATGTCTGCTTATGTATGCATATTATATGTATACAGAGACATATGGGATTGTTTTATGTTTATTAAGGATAAATTGATTATTAAGATTTTAATTTACCTTTAAAATCTATAATTATTAAGATATACAATAGAAAATTTGTGTAAGAGTAAATAAATTGTAACTATAAATGTTTGGACATTTTCTCATTTTGATGTCACTTAAGAAACATTTATAGATTTACATAACTTATTTTGATACTTTGAGCACTTATTTGTATAAACAAATGCAGAAATCAAAGTATCTGTAAATAAAGATGATTTTACAAATTATTGGATATATTTTACCTTCCTATTTTGAAAGATGTTTTGGGTTCTGTTTTTTGTGTTTTTTTGGGGGGGTGTTTGTTTTGTTTGTTTTGTTTTGTTTTTTGGTTTTTCGAGACAGGATTTCTCTGTGTAGCTCTGGCTGTCCAGGAACTCACTCTGTAGACCAGGCTGGCCTCAAACTCAGAGATCCACCTGTCTCTGCCTCCCAAAGTGCTGGGATTACAGGTGTGTGCCACCACTGCCCGGCTTGGGTTCTGTTTTTAAATGTAATTATTTTAACATGATGTGCATGTTACATCTGGCATACAATTACTTATTAGGTCAAGACAGCAGGGTTTCCATTAGTTTGCATTGGGGCTTTGCAAAAGGTAGTATATTCCAGGACATCCTGGACTACACTTTGAAACTCTATCATAACAGAAAAACAGAGCAATAAAAAAGTTTAAACAGAGGTAAAAGAATAGTAGAGACTAATTCATAACATATTTTAAGTGCAGAGAACTCTTTTACCATTATTATAGAATTAGAAGTGTAATGTGTTTATGTAGTAAAGTATTTATTAATACATGCCCTACATTTATAAGCAACTGAAATGCATTATTTTACAAACATTTCTTTCCTCAATTTAACATTTTTAGGTGCTACTAAATAATAGCTAGAAATATTAGATTTAGTTATATATAGGACAACAATAACATTTATTAATAAGACCATTTTTGTAATAGAGACATTATTGTATATCATCTACAAACATATATGGTATAGTGAATTTCAGTGAGATAGTTTGAAGTATATATGACTCCATATATGAGCTCCTCAAAGCACTGATTTTAAAAAGCTGGCAGTGCAAAATTTGGAAGTCTGGTAGTTTGTCTAGCGGCACAAAGCATCAGGAGACAAAACTTTCAAATGTGGTTAGAATAGTCACTGTCTCAGATACTGGAGTGGAAATCTTTTTTTTTTTATTGAATATATCCATTTACATTTCAAGTGTTATATCCCTTCCAGGTTTCCCCCCTCCCTGAATACCCCCAACCCATCCTCCCACCCCCTGCCTCCAAGAATTTTTTTCCACCCAACCCACTCCCATAATCCCCCTTGATTTCTCTTTGTTAGGGCATCTATTTAGCCTTCATAGTGCCAAGGACCTATCCTCCCACTGATGCCCGACAAGGCATTCTTCTGTCACAGTTTTGGCTGGAACTACATGTACCCCTAGGTTGATGGCTTAGTCCCTGGGAGCACTGGGCCATAATGTTGGCCAACATTGTCGTTCTTTCCATGGGGCTGAATACCCCTTCAGCTCCTGCAGTCTGCCATCCAACTCCTCTATTGGGTACTCCTTGTTCAATCCAATGGCTGGCTGTTAGCATTTGCTTCTGATAAGTGGATATTAGCCCAAAAGCTCAAAATAAACATGTTATAATTCAGAGACCATAGGAAGCTCAAGAAGGAAGACCAAAGTGGGGGTGCTTTGGTTCCTCTAAGAAAGGGAACAAAATACTCACAGGAGCAATTATGGAGACAAAGTGTGGAGCAGAAACCTAAAGAAAGGCCACTCAGAGACTGATTTAACTAGGGATTCATCCTATAAACAGTCACCAAACTCTGACACTATTGTGGACTACAAGAGTGCATACTGAAAGGAGGCTGTTATGGTTTTCTCTGGAGGGAAACTGCTGGAGCCTTACAGATACAGTGGAGAGCTTTTTAGTCTTTGTTATTGATTGAATAAGACAGGCGAATCAGTTAATTTCATTTTTATAAGAGATTGTTAAATGAACTTGTTGAAAAAGCAAAAAAAAATGTGACGATGGCCCTAAAAAGAATTTTTTTTTCCAAGTAGATACCAGAGAAATGCAATTTGCCTACTTTCCTTCTAATACTTTCCTTCCTCTGCTTCAGAGATGGCTTGGAGTGGAAAAAACAGGAACAGTTGTCATGTGTGACCCTGTGCATGGTGGCCACGTAAGCAGAAATGACAACTAGTTCCCATCTGGCTTCTATAGGAAACTGATTGGTTCCCAGAGAGCGCAGGCTCGGATAATTTACACTGATTGGCTTGGAAGCTATGGAGTGGCTTGTATACGCGGTTTTTGCTGTAAATCTATAAAAGGTGCTCTGATTCTGCCCACGTGGCTCATACTCTTTTACCCTGCATGGTAAGACTGTGAACCCCAGAGACTCTGGAATTAAAATCCTCTTGGTATTTGCATCAAGACTGTTTCTTGTAAGTGATTGGGGTGACGGCTTCCAAGGCATGGGGTGCTGGGATGCCCCCGCTTTTTCTTTTTGGTCTTACACATGTATAGCATGACAGGGGCCTGAAGAGAGGGACAGACCTTTAGATTTGCTGAGAAATTAATGAATTTTTTTTCCTTTTATGTTTCCAATGAGAAGCTTTTCCTATATACTGATAGGCACAGACCATGAGCTTACCTTGCAATTGTGCAGGCAAGCAGAGGTTGCCCAGAGACAGCTGTAGGGAATAGGCGAGTAGCAGATAGGGAGTCTGTAATCTAACAATTATGGTGAGGTTTCACAACAATTTTAGTTGTATTGCGTATATATTATTAAAGAGGAAATAGCGCAGATTGAAGGACGGCTTATGTGGGTCTCTAGGAAGTATGCCTAATGAATGCTGCATGTTTGAGAAACAATAAGAAGCCTAATATACACAAAATGAAAATATGAGATAAAAAAATCTAGTGGTCATGGAGATAGAGTATTTTTTATGAGTTAAGAACTGAAAGAAGTAGACCATTTTTATTACTTCTATTTTTTTACAGTCCAGCAATCCCCCCCCAATCTTCCCTCCCACAGTTCCTCATTCTATTCCTCATCCCCCACCCTGTCTTCAAGAGGATGTTGCACCACTGCAGACATCTCCACTCAGTGGGGCCTCAATTCTCTCAAGGGTTAGGTGCATCATCTCCCACTGAGGGCAGACCAGGCACTCCTCTGCTGAATATGTGTCAGGTGCCCTGGACCAGCTTATGGGTGCTGCCTGGTTGGTGGTTCAGTGTCTGAGAGATATTGGGGGTCCAGGTTAGTTGAGACTACTGGTCTTCCTATGGGGTCATCCTCCTCCTCAGCCTCTTCCTGCATTTCCCTAATTCAACCACAGGAGGGCTAGCTTCTGTCCAGGTATTTGTTGGTTGGGTATATGTCTCTGCATCCAGCTCTTTCAGCTAATAGTTGGGCCTCTGGAAGGGCCTCCATGCTAGGCTCCGGTCTGTAAGCACACCATAGCATCAGATCTTGGAGCCTCCTTTTGAGCTCATGGGGGACTGTCTAGAATGTACCAGAGCTCTAGGAAATGAGAGATGCTCAGGACTCAGAGGGTGGGGCCTTAGATCAAATGTCCAACATTGGGAAGAGGGAAGTTGTAGAATCCACCTCCAGAACAAATACAGGGCATCAAGTGAGGAATGGGGTTACCATCCCACAGTCTAAAACTCTGATCCAGAATTGTACCCATCTAAAAGAACTGTGGAACAAAAATGGAGAAGAGACTGAGAAAAAGGGGGTCCAGTGACCCGCTCAAATTGGGATCTTGACTTTTATTTACATATCAATTCAGTTAATTGTTCCAAGTGCCTTTTCAATTATCCTATGAATCTGCATCCTGTGACCCCAGCACTTTGTTTATTAGGGGACAACAAGCACACATTTTCTTTTAACATTCCACAGATGCTAAACCAGGGTGGGACCCAGTCCTTAAATTACCATTTCTACCACATCTGGGCCTAACATTGCTGTGACCCAGGCTGATCTGGAACTCAGGAATCTGCCCGCCTTTGTATCTGCCTGCCTTTGTGTCTTTCTAAGAATCCTGCCCATTAATGCAGCTGTCTTCATTCCTTTAGAGTAGTGAAGCCCCTCCTAATTCATATTGCATCCTTATATTTTTGCATAGTCGAGAAATTATGTTTGAATTCATATATTTATAGCTATTTCCTAGAGCCTAAAGAGCTGTCCTGAACGTCCCAGTATTAATCATTTTGCTGAGACATTAGCCAAACCTTTATCTCAAGGACTCCTACTGTCTGAGATTATCCTGGAGTCATTAACTTTAACAGAGAGAACATTCCACAGAAGAATGTGAAATTATGTACATTATTACACAAACAAGCCTTAAGCCACCATAGCCATGGACCCTCCTGGAGGCTCACACTGAGCCCTGTCTCAGGAGGAGAAACCATGTCACGCTGTCCCAACCAGGGCCATGCCAGGCTCCACAAAATGCTTTATGTATTTTGTATGTATGAATAAAAAACATATTATTCTCAAGAACCCACATACATTTGTAACTAAGCAACTTGTTATAGATTAAAGTATAAGTAAGAAAGGCAATTTTCTCAGCCAGTTTCTCTTACTGACAGGATGCAATTTGCACTTACAAAGAAAGGGTGAATTATTTTTTTTATTTAATCTTAAAAAGTAATCTTATAAAAAATCTTAAAACAAATCCAAATTTTTATAAAATGTGTGTGTGTGTGTGTGTGTGTGTGTGTGTGTGTGTGTGTATATATACATACATACATATATATATATCAGTCCTTTTTACTTTAAACCCGAAGGGTGAACATCTCATTAACACGAATCAGTAACTCATTAATTAAAATATCAGTAAACTGAGGAAAAAAAGGGTTACATGAATTTAATCCTCACCTCGATCACCAGCTTAGTTTTAGGAAAAAGGCACATCAGTTAGCACTAGGGTACTATTTTTCTTCTGTGACATCAAAAAAAATCCCTCACTCGACTATTAAGAGCATGCCTTTCTAAACTTCTAATTGATCTCTGAAATTGTCTACATCAATGTTACTAGTAAAACCATCTTAATATAACTTTAATAACAATCTATATTTCCAAATTATTTCTAAGGGTTGTAAATGTTACTCACAATCTGTAAGGGTCGGAAAATCACTGAAGGAAGACCACAGGCTCAGAGACTATGCAAAACAAAGAGCATTTACTCTGCACCAACAACCAGCATTTTTTTTTTTTTTGAAGTGGCAACCCCAGACAGAGGTATGCAGGCCTTCCTATAGGGAGCCAGGTGAACTCTCTAGAAGGAGTGGGTAATCTGAAATGTCATTGGAGGGTCTCAGGGGTCACAGGTGGCAGTGGTCTGCATTTCTATGTTGTGAACTTTTAAACATAGGATGAAATAGGGCTGCCAGTCACAGATGGCCCATTCTGAGACAAGCTACTTCCCCAATTTTGAGATTATCCCCAGGCTGTTCTTTGGGAGGGGGTTTTATGATTTTTTTTTCTGCATTTTATGGTCTTTCTGATAGACCTGATGCCTACGGCCTAGTTTCTGTGACTTATGTTCTGTAGCTACAGCTGGTACCTTAAGGCCTTTTTTTCGAAATCTGGCCTGGTCCATAAATGGAGACAAATGGGGTCTTTAAATGGATACAAACAGGGTTCATGTTGTCCTTTCAAATTTACATCGCTAAGTCCTTTCTGAGAATGGTTGATGAATCGTTAATCTGCTCCAGCAGCCATCTTTGAAAAACATCAACCACACTTATTATTGTAAGTGTGAATGATACAGAGCACAGAGGGGCTAGAAAACCCCTTATAGTTTTCATAAAATTCATAGGTGATGACAGATGTGATGACTGCTCCAAAGCTAAACTCCACACAAGAGAAAGTCCTCAGGACACATGGTCCTGGTCACACTTACTATGAGTGTGCTAACTGGTGGGTGGACTGCATTTATGAGTTCTAAACCTGTTTTGCTCTTAGTCTCGCACTGTTCCCAACAATGCTTTATATTGATTGACTGAAGTGTTAAAAAGACTAGGTATATTTGTCTAGCTTTTCTCTAATACACTGTGAGTTGGCTATTAATTTTGGAACTTATTTACCTGCAAAGTAACTTTATTGCTTCTTGAAAGCTGTTTTTGTAAATCTTTACCAAGGACTTCATTTTTCTGGGTTTACATAGTAAATGTTTCACTAATGAATTTCAAGTTGAAGAAACATGTATGACTTGGAATGTTATTTTCTCAGTTCTCTTAACACCCTTGAAAGTAATTTTTTTGAAAGTTTGTTACTAGATTGACATTATGATAAAAATTTTAAAATAATTTTTATGTTGTCTAGTGATGTAAAATTACATCACTACAAGAACATGAAAAATGGGCTGTAATTTAACTTGTAACTTATTATCCTAATGCTCATGGCAGTACACTTACTCTCATTGGTGTTCAATCTCCTAACTTATCACATACTGTTGTCACATAGCTTTGGAAAATATAATAATCTGTAAACACATAATATTGAAAGGGTTAGCTCAGGAAATTTGGAAAGGTCATAGCACACTTGCCCCTCCCAGAAGGGATAGGCTAAATTACATTTCTCAGATGACAGGGAGGTCCCTGTGGCTAAGGGAGGCCAAGAGTTATTCCAAGACCATTGGCCACCTACTGCATTCCCTAACACCCAATTAGTTTAAGGGTAATACTGTTCTGCCAATTCATTGTGCTTAATGGCAGCTGCCCTGATAACTGTATAAAGGCCTGCACAACCAGCTATGTGGTCATTCTCGTCCCATGTGCAGGGTGATGCCAGAATTCTGGATTAAATAAAAATCTTCTTGCTTTTTGCATTGATTCACATCTCCACATTGTTCACTCACAGGGTCTCTCCAGTAAGTTATGGCTCCCCAAGTCTTAAAATATAAAACAAGTAAAAATATTCCCTCCTGTGGTAAACTAGTAGTGTATACATGTTCTGTCTCTTCCATTTTTTAACCATGTATTATGAAAATAATCTATACTAAATAGAAAGATATCATAACAGTAATAAACTCAAAAATTAAGCAAATGCTGTGGTTCTAATTTTAAAATCTTACCATATGTTTCTTTTAACATCTACCTTTAATGGGGTTGTGTAGGATTCTTGAAGCATATGTTTTATTTAAAATTATATATAAATGCAGTTTAGTAAATAGGTAAAGATAAAAATATTTGTTTTCATGTGTGCTTGTATCTTTAAAATACTATTATGAAAAACATTTTAAATAAATTTAGATTGAAATTTTTATTTACTTTTGAATTATTTCTCTTATTTTTAATATTACAAAATTACTTCAATTCTCCCTTTTATTTTCTTTTTTGAATCTCATATAACATCCTCAAACATTTTAAAATGTATAGACCTTTTGTTTGGCAATTCTGTTACATACATAATATGTTATATATGTAATGTTTTTAATATAAAAACCTATTCCTAAGCATGTAGTCCTAAATAAATACAATCTGCCCAGCCTGTAACATGTTATTGCCTTTACATTTTCTCTACCAACACATCTAAATGGATCTCTGGGTCTTCATTGGTGGGGATACAGACAATGAAACACACTTTTTTTTCATTCCTAGTCATTTTGTTGAGTATGAGTCTTTCAAATAGTCACTATTCACTATAAAAAAAATTCTCTAACCAAATTTGAAAACATTACAAATCTGTATTTAAATGTAATATTTATTCACCAGATATAATTGCCATCATGGAGGCTTACTGCTTAATAAACTCATGCTTGTTAATTCTTTGGCTCGCTGGTTCAACTCAGCTGTTCTGGCTCAAACACCTCTCTTAGCTAACTAACTCAAACTGGCTTCTCCAGCTTCTAACTGAATTGATAATTTGGCCTCAAACTTACATTTGTAATTAATTCTAATCTTCTGGCTTCTTCTTATTATATGGCTTCAACTCCCTGTGTTGATCTGCATTCAGCAGCATTACACTTCACTCATTGCACTGATTCCCAACTGAAGCAACTCCTCTCTCCCTCTGCTATTCTTAAAGAGCATCTTGTGAGAGTTGGGTATATCCTATCACTGACTCATTCTGTCAAATCTTGCTCTGATTCATCACTTTGCCCATCAATCAAACATAATTGTTTTAAATTAAAAGTACACTGTGTGTTTGCATTCCAGCCAGATCACATAGATTAAGGTTTTTAGATATGATTCAGATTTTGCCAGAGCAGCCATAAAGCAAATCTACAGAAATAAATTCCACCCCTAGGGCATATTATCTCATCAATCATTGGTCTCGATCAGATTATCATACCAAGCATGAAATTCTTTAAATGGAACATACCACATATGCAATAAAAATACTGTTGACTACTCCTACACTTATGATATCTCTTTTGCACTACTGGCTCTATCATGCCAGTGGGTTAGCATTCAAGGAAGGGCTAGCTATTGGGTAAGAACATTGATAGATTCTCCTTTAGAAGCCAATATAGTATCTTTGAATACAAGTCATGTGGTGTTTTTATTTTGATTTTTTTCTATATTCTCTATCTAAAGTTACCAATTGCTGCAGAAATCTGGTGACAAAATCCAGTTGTAGTGGTCAACCAATAGCAATGTGAATAGTCTTATTTCATTCCATCTGGACCTTCCTAAATTAATATGGCAGTATCTCATACACCCCATAGAAATGCTTATTTAATAATTCATGTTCGTCACAAACAAGATTGTCCATCCGCTCAGAATACCATTCTTAAGTTCTTTTTTTTTGTTTGTTTGTTTGTTTGTTTGTTTTTCGAGACAGGGTTTCTCTGTGTAGTCCTGGCTGTCCTGGAGCTCACTCTGAAGACCAGGCTGGCCTCGAACTCAGAAATCCGCCTGCCTCTGCCTCCCAAGTGCTGGGATTAAAGGCGTGCGCCACCAACGCCCGGCCATTCTTAAGTTCTTGATTTGTACTTTCAGAGAACAGTATTGGAATTTTTGAGAGTACAGTGATACTAGAAAGATTTCAGGTATATAGTCATTTTCACAATATCAGTTTTGCTGGCCCATGAAGGAGGGAGTCTTCCTGCAATCTAGTATCATGTTAAATTTCCTTAGTGTCTTAACTTTTTATTGTACACTTTAGAAATTCTAAGTATATTATTTTTTTAAATACCACGGATGGAATTTTCCCAGGGAATTGGTTTTTAGAATGCAAAATTTTACTGGGTTTTATGTATTGATATAAATTATTGGTAGGTGCTTAAAATTTATATTGATGTTGACTTACATATAAGTCCTTATGATATTCTTACTAACAGACTAAAATAGCATTTAATTAAAAATCAATAAAACTTTTATGTCAGGTACACTATTGTAGGTTATGAAGTAAATAATAAATCATATCTCAGGATCCCTCTCTTGAAATTCCCCTGCATGATATTTTTTCACAACTTAAATAGTAAGCAAATCTCATTGCATGATTTCATTCTTTCTTTCATATTTATTTATTTATTTATTCATTTATTTATCCTCATTGTGGTTTTAGATAGGGTCTGATTGGGTAGCTGAAGAGGCATCAAATAACACTTATTATTTCTTTGTCTTCTGAATGCTAGAATTATATTCATGTGACCATGTTCTATAGTCATTGATCTTGATTATTAAGCTTTGTATCTCATACAATTATATATAATCACAAGCTTTAAATAAATTTACACATTGTAAGGTATCATAAACTTGCATACTTGAGTATAAACTTTAATAATTGTCATAATAAAGGCTCTCACATTGTCAGAAATCCACAACTTTTTCATTTATTAGCATATTGTATATGTGTATATTTAGCTATACGTATAACTAGAAATTTTTGTATTATCTGGATATTTAGCAGGAACATATTTTCTATTCTTAAGTTTGTAAAATGCTACTTTATGAGAGAAAAAACAATTTTCAATTCTAATTCCTTCATGCTTGTACCATTATAACAGTAAAAATTATTTGTTATGACCAGGCAATTTCAGATAAATTATGTGATTCTATCTTCATCATAACTTGAAAGTTGAGTTTTTTCATCATTGGATAAATTATCCTAAGTTACAAGAGGGCTAATAACCACCATCAACTGTATAATATATGTTAGTATCATGCTTTTCTAGGATATGCAGAGAAACTTGAAAATATATAATAATATGCTTAGCTTATAAATGCAGCTATCAAAAAAGTATTTGTAATCTATTAGGTTTTGTTCAAACATCAGATTAAATTAGTTTGCTTAATATTTGGATGTGTGTTTTCTATAAACAATGTGTTATGTGTGAAGGATGATGCTTTCCTTTCTAATATCTTTTTTATGTTTGAAAAATTATTTATCCTATTTAGTGCTATACAATAACCAAAGTTAAAGTGCATGTGCATGTTTTTGTAATGACATAAAGACATAAACATTTCTTTACATTATTTAATTTGTTTCTGGAATTCTTCCAGTATTCATGAATTGTTCCTTCAATTTAATTAAATAACTCATAATGATTTTCATTTTTTGAATTTCTTTTCCCCACTCCATAATCATTCATAATGCATCTTAACTCCATATCAATTTATATAGATAATGTTAGTCATTATAAATGTTTCAAAATATTAGTGAAGACAACAGACGCTATTCAGTTTCTGTCAAGTGTATACAAGATAAATATTAAGTATTTTTGTTCACCTGATGATTGAAATAAATTACACATATAATTTATCTGTGTGACACATTTATTAATTTATACAAGAATATGAGACATTTTATTTCAGGTGAAATATATAAAAATAAATAATGGTTTCTTAGAGCTAAATTCTTACATAAATTGTGAGTCTATAATTATAAATACTTCAAAATACTACAACAGAGCTACATGTAGTCCACATTTTTTTCACTAAGAAATATAACATAATATATTCATTTATAGCAAATATATATGGATTTTTCTATGTGTCAAGTAGTTAGAATATCTACATAAAAGTATATTTAACTCTATACTATGATAGAGAATACTGATTTATCACTTTTCAGAATTTTGTGCATTACTTAGTTGTTTAATCAACAGAAATGCATTTCAGTATAAAATTTATGTGAATTACTTAGTAGCACATAAAATAAAATTAAATAACCTGTAATTGCTCTTTTCTTTTTTTTTTTCGGAAAAAACAGCATTATTGCACTACGACATTATATTTTGGTACAATAGAGAATTCCACTGAAAGACTTGCCCAGAACTCCTCAGTATGGAATCTAGTTTCCTTCAGGAGATCATTCAGTCCCATGTCTCAATGGTTACTTCCTTGTACCTAAGCATTCTTTTTTTTTATTTAATTTTTATTTTCTATATTCTATGTTTACATTCCAAAGGCTTTCCCCTTTCCCAGTTCCCCCCCACCATATGTCCCATAATTCCTCTCCTCCCCAACTATTCCCCAATCATTCCCCCACACACACACACACACGATTTCTCTGTTCTGGGTCTACAAAACTGGATCCAATCATTACAGGCCCAGGGTCCTCTCCTTTCTTCTTCTTGGGAGTCATTTGACTTGCTAATTGTGCCTTGAGTATTTCGGGCTTCTGGGCTCATTAATATCCACTTATCAGTGATTGCATTTCATGTGTATTCTTTTGTGATTGGGTTAGCTCACTTAGGATGATAGTTTCCAGATCTAACCATTTACCTACAAATTGCATGAGTTCATTATTTTTAATTGTTGAGTAGTACTCCATTGTATAAATATACCACATTTTCTGTATCCATTCCTCTTTTGAGGGATATCTGGGCTCCTTCCAATTTCTGGCTATTATAAACAAGGCTGCTATAAACATGTGTCTTTATTGTATGCAGGGGTATCCTCTGGGTATATGCCCAGGAGTGATATGCCAGGGTCCTCTGGAAGTGACATGCCCAATTTTCTGAGGAACCACCACACTGATTTCCAGAGCGGTTTTACCATCTTGCAATCCCACCAACAGTGGAGGAGTGTTCCCCTTTGTCCACATCCTCACCAGCACTTGTTGTCTCTTGAGTTTTTAATCTTAGCAATTCTCACTGGTGTGAAGTGGAATCTCAGGGTTGTTTTGATTTGCATTTCCCTGATGACTAATGATGTTGAACATCTCTTAAGGTGTTTCTCGGCCATCCGAATTTCAGCTGGTGAAAATTCTTTGCTTAGATCTGTACCCCATTTTTTGATAGAGTTATTTGGTTCTTTGGGGTCTAACTTCTTGAGTTCTTTGTATATATTGGATATTAGCCCTCTGTCAGATGTGGGGTTGGTGAAGATCATCTAAAATCAGGGACTAGACAAGGCTGTCCTCTCTCTCCATATCTTTTCAATATAGTACTTGAAGTTCTAGCGAGAGCAATTAGACAACATAAGGAAGTCATAGGGATACAAATTGGAAAGGAAGAAGTCAAAGTATCATTATTTGCAGACGATATGATAGTTTATTTAGCGACCCAAAAAACTCCACCAGAGAAATTCTACAGCTGATAAACAACTTCAGCAAAGTAGCTGGTTATAAAATTAATTCAAGCAAATCAGTAGCCTTCTTGTACTCAAAGGACAAGCAGGCTGAGAAAGAAGTTAGGGAAATAACACCCTTCACAATAGCCAGAAACAACATAAAGTACCTTGGCGTAACTCTAACCAAACAAGCAAAAGATCTGTATGACAGGAACTTCAAGACCTTGAAGAAAGAAATCGAAAAAGACCTCAGAAGACGGAAAAATATTTCTTGCTCCTGGATGGGCAGTATCAGTATAGTAAACATGGCCATCTTGCCAAAAGCAATCTACAGATTCAATGCAATCCCCATCAAAATCCCAAATCAATTCTTCATAGATCTAGAAAGAGCAATTCTCAAATTCATCTGGAGCAACAAAAAACCCAGGATAGCTAAAAACTATTCTCAACAATAAAAGGACTTCTGAGGGAATCAATATCCCTGACCTCAAGCAGTGCTACAGAGAAATTGTGTTAAAAACTGCATGGTATTTGTACAGCAACAGGCATGTAGATCAATGGAATAGTATTGAACACCCAGACATGAACCCACAGACATATGGTCACTTGATCCTTGATAAAGGAGCCACAACCATCCAGTGGAAAAAAGATAGACTTTTCTACAAATGGTGCTGGTTCAACTGGAGGTCAACATGCAGAAGAATGCGAATTGACCCACTCTTATCTCCTTGTACTAAGATCAACTCCAAGTGGATCAACGACCTCCACATAAAACCAGACACACTGAAACTATTGGAAGGGAAGCTTGGGAGGACCCTGGAGGACATGGGCACAGGGGGGAAGGTTCCTGAACAGAACACCAATAGCTTATGCTCCAAGATCAAGAATTGACAAATGGGACCTCATAAAATTACAAAGTTTCTGTAAGGCAAAGGACACTGTCAGAAGGACAAAACAGCAACCATATAATTGCTCTTAAGTTAATGCTGTGCATATTCCAAATTTGAAGGAATAGACAAATTTATATCTTAATATACAATCAAACATAACTCTTTCATTATAAATGTTTTTTAAGTTATTTATTCTACTTGGTATTAGTTCTCCAATAAGGGCATGGTTTTGTATAATAATTTTTCTCCACTTTAGCATTTTTCAAATATATGTTGAACTCCGTTTTATGATATTATTAAATTTGGTTTTCAAAAAGTTTTATTTTAAATCCTTAACTCTGGATTTACTACTAGAATTTTCTCTTTTCATGCTATTTTCTTTATGGATTAATACTCATGCCATTTAGATCCAATAAGTTGAATGCATATATATGATATCTCAGAGAGTGTTATAATTGTCTATCACAGGTGACATAATTGTACGTTATAAACTTCAACACTGGCTTCCAAAATCATTGCTATATTAAAAATTAGTTCTCACATTTATCACAATATGTAAATAGTATTTTCATGTGATCTTTTATTTTTGAAACAAAACAGACCATATATATGTCATAGCTTTAATGCTTATATCTTACTTGCTAAATGACTCAACATATCTATATTCTGAAAATTCTTCAGGTGTATTAACTTTTGAAATTTCAAACAGCTTAGTAGTTGATTATTTAATTTATGGTAAAGGTATTAGTATTATTTTGTGTGAATTTTTATATAAAATATACTTTATCATATTTTTCTCCTCTTTCAATTCTTCCCAGAGAGTTCATGATTTCCTACCTACACCACTTCATGTTCTTTCTCTTTTGGTCAAACAAGACAAATTAGGTCAAAACAAATAAAAAATAAGATAAACTATTTCCAAACAATAAAATAAATCAACGCCCACCTTTTAGATACCACTCTGCATTTGCCAACAACTCCTAGGCCTATACTGACTCTTACTAAGGCAAGATGTGGGAATAGGTACAAGTAGAAAATTTTAACTCTGCAAGATGGCTACTCTGTCAAGGAATCACACTCCAAAATATGGCCAGTCCCAATCCAAGCATGCCATGGATTACAGTATAATCTGGCTAGACTGCAGACACACACTTATTACATAACTTTTATTCATAAAAGTGAGGGTACAGTTAGTTTGTATTTAGAGCAGCCATGTTTGTATGTGATGTCTCATTGAGAGGGAGAGAATGTCACATATCAAAGATTTGAGAATATGTGCAGGAGATGGTATTCGGGTCCACAAATCTCCCACAAACCACACAAATACTGATCTCAGTCAGACAGCGATAGTTTATTGAATGCATACCCTAATCCTAATTGATGAAACCATACTTCAGAATTTCAGGGCTGAGTCACAGCAATAAACATCTTTCTGTTAGCTTATAAATGCTAAAACCACGAAACTAGTTAGCTCATATGCAGGTGCAGGAAGTGCTGACTGATGGTCAGCTTTGACTCAAGCCATTTTAGATATAAAAGTTCATATTGGCCTGCAATTCGATGGGTCTAATATAAAACTTTGTAAAATTTCTTAAAATGAACAAACCTCAGAACATATAAAACATAACAGGATATGTGATGAGCCTGATGTTTCTGTGAATCAAGCAATTTTTCTGTGCCAATGACTGACAAGCATGTTACAGCAACAATCTAGCTGGCAAGCATAGAACAAAACACTTCGAGCTATGCTGAAGCAGACTTTAACATTGGAATATTCCCAACTTATCAAGAGAATACCACAAGGAACAGAGGTTATTTATGGGGGATCAAGAGATAGAACAAGCTGGAAAGCTATGAAAACAGAATAGGCTGGCAAATAAGAAAGACCCAGGTGATTAGATCATATCAACAAAGATAGTATGAAACCAGACAGAACAATTCAGTCAGAAGCCAAAAGAAGCCAGTTGGAATCAATCAGCTTAAAAGAAGTTTGAGCCAAAATGGCTGAGTTGCATCAGCCAGCCATAGTTCAGGAAGAACTATGTAAATTCATCTGATATAATAGCATCTCTGAATCTTAATTCTGAATAAGACCACCCTTTGCAGTCTTTTGTGAACTCTGACTGGCTTTTGTTAAGGGCTGGGTAAATGTTAAGGCCTAGGTAACTGTTACCTGGTTATCTTGCCATTTTGAACTGTTATTAATGTCGTAAGGAATTTTTCACATAGGTTGTTACTCCTTTTACGAGGAAACTTTCTCATGTTGTTATGGTTTGTATATGCTTTTCCCAGAGAGTGGCACTATTAGGAGGTATGGCCTTGTTGGAGTAGGTGTGTCACTGTGGGTGTGGGCTTAAGACCTTCACCCTAGTTGCCTGGAAGTCAGTCTTCCACTAGCAGCCTTCAGATGAAGATGTAGAACTCTCAGCTCCTCCTGCACCATGCCTTCCTGGATGCTGCTATGTTTCTGCTTTGATGAAAATGGACTGAACCCCTGATCCTATAAGCCAGCCCCAATTAAATGTTGTCTTTTATAAAACTTGCATTGGTCATGGTGTCTGTTCACAGCAGTAAAACCCTAACTAAGACAGAAGTTGGTACCAGGGAATGGGGTATTGCTGTGATAGGCATGACCATGCTTTTATTTGGAAGAATGTGGATTTTGGGACTTTGGATTTGGAAAGCTATGGAATGCTTTAAGTAGGGCTTAATGGGCCAGCCTAGTAGGAATAAGGTAGACAGTGGTGCTGAGGGTCATTTGAACTGTGTAGGCCTGTTGACCCAAGAAGTTTCAGTGGAGAACTTTAATACGTGGCCAAGCGACTGTTTTGGTGAAGAACATGGCTGCTTTTTGCCATTGCCTGAAGAGACTGCCTAGGGCTAAGGTAAAGAGATTTATATTAACTGCATCTGCAAAGGAAGTCTCAAAAAAGCCCAACAAAGACTTTGTTCTCTGGTTAAGTCTGATGAAGACAATTTTGAACAAACATAGCAAGCTGAGAAAGGAAAAGTACAAAATATATAGTTTGTGTATTCAAGGGATTCCAGGAAGTGAAATGGAGCTTAATTCAAGGATATTAAATTGACTTAAAGGAGTGGTGGTCTTGGGGGCAAGATTCACCCAGTTAACTTTAGGTCCAGGCATGGTAGTACAAGCCTTTAATCCCAGGAGGCAAAGAAAAGCAGATCTCTGAGTTCAAGGTCAGCCTAGAACAGAGCAAATTCTAGGTGGAGAAAAACTTTAATCCAGGCTTGGTGGACCACACCTTTAATCCCAGTGCTTAGGAAACAGGCATGCAGATCTCTTGAGTTCCAAGTCAGTCTAAGGAGCAAGATCCAGGAGAGCCAACTTAGGCAGTGAAGGAGCTGGGAAAAAGGAAGCTAGTGATAATGTAATAGAACAAGGGGGCCAATGTTCCAGCTCCTGCAAGCAGCAGGACTCAGCAGCTTCAGCCATGTGTCTCTGGCTTTATATTCAAGAGGAAAAGGAAACTACTGAAACAATTGGTGCTGGTTAGCTGGAGCTAAGAAATGAGTGGTGATTAAGAAAAGACCAGCATCACTGAGGTGAAATATGGGAAATGTTTTCTGAAAGCACAAAGAAGCTGTATTCTAGAGATAGCCAAGTGTTCCTCATGCTGCAGCTGTACTTGGTAACGTGTAAGAATCATCCAGGTGGTACTGGTTTTGAAGGCATGAAGGCATCATGAAGAACAGCTGAGGCTTGGTACACTGAGAGGCCATGGAAGGCCATTGGTGAAAGTGTACCCTCAGTTGTAATTGACAGCCCAGGACTGAAGGGGTCATGCAAAGGAGTTGAGGCTTGGTACCATGAAGAGAGCCTATGAGAGGCTTTGGTGAAGTATAGTTGCAGTGGAAGACCCTAGCATATTTGAGATGCCAGTACCATGGGATGACCACCAAGAACAGCAGTGGCAGTGAGTGGATCAATCTGAACTTAGAATGCTACAGAGGGCAGAGCTGGAGAAGTGACACCAGCTCTTTGGAGATACACAGAAGATCATGTGTGGATCTCAGGCATTGGAACAAGAAGCTGTGAAGCTGAAATTGACTTGGGGTACCCAAGATGTTAAAGACGGCAGAGCCACAGGATGCCTGCCAAGGAAAGCTGCTAACAGGAAGTGGAACAAGCCCAGGAGAAAGAATCTTGTTGAATCCAACAAAGATGAAAAAGGAGTTGGATATCTGAAGACTGCTTTGCCAACAGAAGTGGAGATGAAGAGTTTTGACTTTGCCCAGCTGATTTTCTGTCTTGCTTGGTGGATCACATTTAAGTGATTGGGTGAATCTCAAAAGAGACCTTGAGCTTTGGACTTTTAACACTGTTGAGACTGCTATAGACTACAGGGACTTTTGAAGTTGGACTAAATGTATTTTGCATTATGCTATGTTTAAGTATGGCCCCCATAGACTAATGTTTGAACAAGCCTATGGGGGCCAGGGAGTGGAATGTTATGGTTTGTATATGCTTTTCCCAGGGAGTGGCACTATTAGGAGGTGTAGCCTTGTTGGAGTAGATGTGTCACTGTGGGTGTGGGCTTAAGACCTTCAACCTAGTTGCCTGGAAGTCAGTCTTCCACTAGCAGCCTTCAGATGAAGATGTAGAACTCTCAGCTCCCCCTGCACCATGCCTTCCTGGATGCTGCTATGTTTCTGCCTTGATGACAATGGACTGAACCCCTGAGCCTGTAAGCCAACCCCAATTAAATGTTGTCTTTTATAAAACTTGCATTGGTCATGGTGTCTGTTCACAGCAGTAAAACCCTAACTAAGACACATGGTCAAGTTGATTGCATATTCTGTTATATTCTTTGTTCTTGGGAACCAATAAAACAGAAATCAGTTAGAACTGCTTTGTATAGTTAGCTTCCATAAGCTTGGACATGAACCAAACACCCAGCAGTAGTTCCTGCACCTGTGTAGAAACTTTTATCATATTTCCTATTATAAGCTATCCCGTAGATGGATCTTATCATAAGAGAAACACCTGTACCTATTTAATATAACACTTCTGTTTTGAATGGGTGTCTAATAAAAGTTAAGTTCCTAAGATCTCCCTGGGAACAGACATCCTACTTTGCAGAAAAAGGCATATACATGGGTAACTGACATCCTATTTGGCAAGTTAAGACAGGAATGTTAGATAAGACAAGTCCCATTCTGATTGATAAGTTAAGTCATGAATATTAGACAAGGCAAGTCCCTTGCCAGAGTTGAGTACCACAAGCAATGGGAACAGGAAATTATACAACAAAGAATTGTTTCTAAGAAAAATCTCCTATTATTACATCCTGATTGGTGGGATAACTTGACATAGATGTTTGTAGATATCAGGTTTAAAATGCCCTATAGGATCTTGACTGGATGTTATGTTCATGTTTCAGCTCCCAGGTCTGGATCTTGGCCCTCACTGACTCTTTCTCCCTGTCCTCCTTTTAAATAGCTTCTCTTTACTGTTCTATTCTTGGAAAAGTTGGGCTTATTCTCTCTATGACTCATTAGGTCAAATCCTTCCCTGATTTTAAGATTTGTCTATACCTCAATTTAAACATTAGTTTTAAATGTGGCTGCTTCCATTAACAAACTAATTTTGTCTTAATATTCTGTATTAAGGAACATTAATCTATATTCCAGACAGAGGGATCAAAGTATGTGGCATGTCTACATTCTAACTGGGTCACACGGACCTCAGTCATTGTATGTGATCATGGGTAGAATTCATCTAAATAACAGCATCTGCTGAAAGACACTGTATTATGTGAAAACTATTGAATAAGTTCAACCTTTATACTTTAAAGATTTCTTTAACATCAGAATGTCAGTCAGGGTATGTGTTATATTGTGGAATGTCTATATTTCTATATTGTCTATTTTATTTAATTTCTGTATTTCCACAGATGACGAAAGTCTTCAGGATCCATCAAAATTGATAACAACCAATTCTGAATAGAAACTTACACACTAAAGTCATGATTCAAATAAAAAAGACAATGCAGAAAGCACCCCCTGCAACCCCCATGCTTCATGGGAACAGTTCAACAAATGAACTGAAAATAAAATAAAATAAAAACAGAATGTTCATCAGACGGACAGGAAGGAAACCATTGCTGATGGACATAGGAACAAGACTGCAGTTATAGAGTTATGAAGTATCATTTTATCAATGTATCCTCATAAGAGCAGACAGGTTTGTGAGATAATAATTGTTTCTGTTCTAAATTTAAACTGCATATGAATTTTAGCTTAAACAGGAATAAAAAAGATGTAGAGGAATTTTAATGGAGCAACAAGGCTGCTATAGCAAGGAATCACATCCAAATTTATATTCTCACCAGACTTTAGACATGTCCTAGATCACAAATGATCTGGTTAGAATATATAATATACTCATGCCGCTAGTGCACACTTTTAATCTCTAATATTGAAGATAAGGCCAGTTTGTTGAAGAAAGAAGCCAAGTTTGAAAATGATATCTAATTGAGAGGCAGATAAAGTAATGAATCAGAGGAAAATTTGGCAGAAATCATCAGAGATAAGATATACACAATTTGCAAGCATACAGGGGGAAAGACAGAAAAAGGGATGGTGTGGTATATGTATATGACAGTTTTACAGTAACAGGTTGCAGAGAGAATAAGCTAGGTACTGGTGAAAACAGAATGAGTGAGAGAAATAGGAGCCAGGAGATTAGGATATATTGTCAAAGTTACTATAAATCCAGCCAAGAAATTGAGACAGAACCTGAGGGAATCCAGATTGAACTAGTCATCTTGGAAGATTAGATTGTATAAAGACTAGAAGCTTATAGGCCTAGGCCTAGCAACTGTTACAACAAATAAGAAAATGGTCTGGGCTCAGCCCAAGCTGTGTAGTTTGATCTCAGGAAATAAGAGTGACATTTATTACAGAAGAAATTGTGGCAACACAGGTAACTGGAGGAACTGCAGACTTCCTTGATTGGAGTTCCATAAGCAGAACATATGACTGTTACTGTAATATAGTCAAAACTTATTGTTAGGGAGGTTGTAGACTCCATGAGGAACCTACTCTTCTTGTTTGCATAATTGGTCATTTTGTTAAACTGATACTCATACTCTATTTGAACAGAAAAAAATAATAGTTTTTGATGCAACTACTAGGAAATGTAATATAAAATTAGATTATAAATTAAAAATATAAAATATATTATACAAATATATAGTAGTATTCTAGAAAAAACTGTTTTAAGTTTTCCAACTGCAAGAGCTACAATAACTTCTTCATATTTTAGACATCATTTTACAGGAACTTCATTAGTATTTGGTGATTTTCACTTGTAGCTTGTAGGTGGTTTCACAGGTACTAATTAATGTCATGAAGAAAAATCATTTTATCAGATGAACAAATTAGTACTGCAGCTTATGGCTTGGTTCTATATACTTGACAAGGGTGTCAATGAAATGAAGTAAAAGCAGATACACAGATATATAAAAAAAAATCTGTGGACACATGGTAGCATCTACGTTGAAGGAGTGGCATCAACTATTGCACAACACTCTCGAGTCAAAGAACAGTCATTGTGTACAATGCGAGGGAGATTAATTAGTCACCAGAAGAGGTCTGTGTTGGCAAGCAGTCTGGGTAGAAACCAGAGGAAGGCTTTGCCAACTTATCACAGGTCTGAGATCTTGGTACTTGACATGAATGTACCCAAATCAACAATATACATTTGCACAGGACTTAATGTACTCTCTCTCTGTCTCTCTGTCTCTCTGTCTCTGTCTCTCTGTCTCTGTCTCTCTCTCTGTCTCTGTCTCTCTCTCTCTCTGTCTCCATCTGTGTGTGTGTGTGTATATATATATATATATATATATATATATATATACACACATATACATATAAACATTCCTGGTTTCTTTCGCTCCTCATAAATTAGTTTATACATCTTATAAATTTGTATTCATGCATTCATCAAGTACTTTTAATTTTCAAAAATATAATAGATACAAAAATATTAAGAGTATACTAGGACACAGTTGAACAACATATTTGGAATAGTTAATATAATCAAATAGTTTATAATATTGGTGATTTCTTTTTGTTTATATTAGGGAAGCACAGATTTTATATGCAATGTTCCATGACATTTATATAACACACAGACTTGCCTCTTTGAAATATTTATCCAATATTAAGACCTTTTTTACAATGATCACAATATTGAAGAAAATGGCAACATTTAAAAGCTGAGTTTAATTAAGAAGATTTTTAATAACAGTAAGAACCATAGATTCTTGCATACCTTTTTGGCATATAAATCTAATAAGTGTATTTTTGTTTAAATATTATTAATATATATATGTAAATGTGTGTGTGTTTATGATTGTTAGAATTTCCACTATTTAAAATAGTGTGAGAGTATCTGTAAGGAATTAATTTATTTTGTTTCAGGCCATAAAGTTCAAGGACAACTGATGAATTCAGTGTCTAATTATGTTTACCTTTAGATTGACATTTTCTCACATGTAAAATTGGCCATCCAGAGACTGCCCTCCCTAGGGATCCATCCCATCTGAAGTCCCGAAACCCAAACACTTTGTTTATGCCAAGAAGCACTTGATGACAGGAGTGTGGTATAGTTGTCCTCTGAGAGGCTCTGCCAGAGCCTAACCAATACAGATGTGAATGGATACAGCCAACTATTTGACTAAGCACAGGGACTTCAGTAGAGGAGTTAGGGGAAGGACTGATGGAGTGAGCATCCCTACAGGAAGAACAATATCAACTAACCAGCCCCCCCCAAAGTTCCTAGGGCCTAAATCACCAACCAAAGAGTACAAATGGGGGAACGCATGGCTCCAGCTGCATGGGTAGTAGAGCATTATTTTATCCGGCATGAAAGAGAGACAAACCCTTGGTCTTCTGGAAGATAGATGACCCAGTGTAGGCGAATGCTAAGGTACTAAGGCAGGAAGGGTGGGTAGGGGAGCACCCTCACAGAAGCAGGGACCATGCAGGAGGGGACAAAGGGGTTTAAGAAGGGAGGGGAATAATATTTGAAATGTAATTAAATAAAATAAGCAATAAAACATCCTTAAAAATTTGGCAATAAGTATCACAATTAGTTAAAGATTGCTTAATAAAACTGTGTGGAGTTAAACAGGAAGCAAAATGCAAATATGCAGTGTTACTGATCTACTCTATTTAAATGTTCCAAATAGCTAAGAACAATTTAAATTGCCGAAAGTAGAATTTAATGTATTTGCTATGTGCCTTTTCTTGAGTCATTGTATATTATGACAAACTAGAAAGTGAAAGTACTTACTTTGTGGCATGAGATAGGAAAAATGAAAGAGAAGATGATATATATATTCTTGAAAATGTATGTTATTAACTATGCTACATGCTCATGCCATCATTTGTCACACCTCAGTGAATCCCTTAAATATAAAGGGGCAGTAATGTCAAGTAAAACTCCATTTAATAAGTAAGCTGTACAATGTCAGGCCCTACTCACAGTAGTCTGTAAAATGCCTACCTCTTAGAAAAACACATTTCATCACCTTAAAATATTTCTCAGGCTCTCTTTATAGCAGCATATTGTAAGTAAAAAAGGAATGGTTATAGTGTGAGGCATGAATTACTGAGCCACGTGAATTGCTTTCTCAATATGTCTTTCTATTGCCAATACTGAAAATGTGTTGTTCCTTCTATAAACAAAGAATTATTTCCCACTACAAGGTAAAAATTATTATTAATTTTCTTTATACATTTTCTACAAAAGTCAAACAGAGAGAAAGAGCAGCCTAGGGAGAATATGATCAACCTCATATGAAAAAATATTTCCAATGACAGAATCCTTCACTAGCCACACTACCCCTAGAGCAAACCTAAAAATAAAATAACTCATCTGTCTAGAAACATTGGTGGAAGCTTGTTATGTTCTGACAGACACCGAATTTCTTTCAGAAATAAAGAAACACAATGTATGTTATGAAAAATATGTAGCTGAAATTTCTCATTTGAGTGACCATGCAGGAAACACCAATTATGAACTGTGTATTTCATCAAAGTGAAGGAAAAGATTTTCAATGATTATACTATAAATTAATTATAGAGTTCTCAATAACTGTACTTAATCTTATTTATATATTATTCAACATTTATACGGTGCCAAAACATTTATTTTATAATATCTCAAAATATTGTATGTTTTATACTTTCATCTATCATTTACATTTTTTAAATAGTTGCATATTTATATATAAAGTAGAAGCAAAAACGTTAAGAGGGTAACCAAGCAATCTTTGATTGAACTTGAAGCCTGCTTCATGAGATGAAAGCTATACCTGGCAAGACAATGAAGCCAAAAATGTGCAATTAAATAGGTCACCACTCCTAAGAGAAAACCTGTTGCTGTCACTTTGTTAAATAGATAGAGTTAACCCAGATAAGCCAAGTCCTCATTTTTTTTATTTTTATTTTTTTATTATTGAATATATTCTATATTTACAATTCATTTCCCCTTTTCTGGTTCCCCACCCCCCAAAGGTCCCAACATGCCCTTTTTCTTCCCCCTGCTCCTCATCTACCCCTTCCCACTTCCCTGTTCTTGTATTCCCCTACACTGATGCTTTGATCCTTTCTAGCACCAGTGTCCACTCCTTTCTTCTTGTCAGACATCATTTGGTATGTGAATTGTGTCTTTGGTGTTCCAAGATTCTAGGCTAATATCCTCTTATCAGTGACTGCATACCATGGGTATTCTTTTGAGACTAGGTTACCTCACTTAGATTTTGTAGAACAAGTTGGGTAGTGTTCCTTCCATTTCTATTTTGTGGAGTAATTTGAAGAGTATTTGTATTAGGTCTTCATTGAAGGTCTGATAGAATTCTGCACTAAAACCCTATGCTTCTGTGCTTTTTTTCGTTGGAAGACTTTCTATGAACCCTTCTATTTCTTTAGGGGTTATGGGACTGTTTAGATGATCTATTTGATCCTGATTTAATTTTGGTATTTTTTATCTGTCTAGAAAATTGTCCATTTCCTCCAGATTCTCCAGTTATGTTGAATATAGGCCTGTGTAGTAGGATCTGATGATTTTTTTGAATTTCCTCAGTTTCTGTTTTTTATCACCTTTTTCTTTCATTTCTAACTTTGTTAATTTGGATACTATCTCTGTGCCCTTTGATTAGTCTGACTAAGGGTTTATCTATGTTGTTGATTTTCTCTAAGAACCACCTTCTGGTTTTGTAGATTCTTTGTGTGCTTCTCTTTATTTCCACTTGATTGATTTCAGCCATGGGTTTGATGATTTCCTATCTTCTACTCCTCCTGGGTGAATTAGCTTATTTTTATTCCAGGGCTTTCAGGTGTGTAATTAAGCTGCTAGTATATGCTCTCTCCAGTCTTATTGTGGAGGTACTCAGGGCTATGAGTTTTCCTCTTAGCACTGCTTTCATTGTGTTCCATATATTTGGGTATGTATTGTCTTCATTTTCATTAAATTCAAAAAGTCTTTTATTTATTTCTTTATTTCTTCTTTGGCCAAGGTATCATTGAGTATTGTTCAGCCTCCATGTTTATATAGGCTTTCTGTTGTTTTTGTTGCTATTTGAAGACCACTCTTATTCCATAGTGATCTGATAGGAGGCAATGGGATTAGTTTGATCTTCTTATGTTTGCTGAGGTTTGTCTTGTGACCAATTAATTGTATGATCAATTTTGGAGAAGGTACAGATTCTGAGAAAAGGCTACATTTTTTTGCTTTAGGATGAAATGTCCCATATATATATATATATATATATATATATATATATATATATATATATATTTGGTAAATCCAATTTGACTGAAGTTTCAATTAATTTTACTGTGTCCCTGTTTAGTTTCTGTTTTACTGATCGGTCCATTGAGGATATTGGAGTGTTGAAGTCACCCACAATTATTGTGTTAGGTGCAATGTGTGCTTTTAGCTTTACTAAAGTTTCTTTTATGAATGAAGGCGCTGTTGGATTTGGAGCATAGATGTTCAGAATTGAGAGTTCCTCTTGGAGGATTTTTTCTTTGACCATCAAGAAGTGTCCTTCTGTGTCTCTTTTGATGACTTTAGATTGGAAGTCAGTTTTATCTGATATTAGAATGGCTACTCTGGCTTGTTTCCTGAAACCCTTTTCTTGTAAAATTGTCTTCCAGCCTTTTACTCTAAGTAAGTGTTTGTCTTTGACACTGAGTTGTGTTTCCTGTATGCAGCAAAATGTAGGGTCCTGTTTTCGTATCCAGTCTGTTAATCTATGCCTTTTTATTGTAGAATTGAGTCCATTGATGTTAAGAGATATTAAGGAATAATGATTATTACTTCTTGTCATTTTAATGATATTTTTATATTTGAATGGTTATCTTCTTTTGTGTTTTGATGAAAGGTTAGTATCTCGCTTTGTCTAGGGTGTAGTTTCCCTCCATGTATTGGTGTTTTCTGCCCATTATCCTTTGTTGGGCTGGGTTTGTGGAAAGATATTGTATAAATTTGGTTTTGTCATGGAATATCTCGGTTTCTCAATCTATGGTAATTTAGAGTTTTGCTGGGTATAGTAGTCTTGGCTGGCATTTGTGTTCTCTTAGAGTCTGCATGAGATCTTCCCAGGATCTCCTAGCATTCATGATCTCTTGTGAGATGTCTGGTATAATTCTGATAGGTCTTCTTTTATATGTTACTTGGCCTTTTTCTCTTACTGCCTTTAACATTCTTTCTTTGTTCAGTACATTTGTGGTTTTGATTATTATGTGACAGCATATATTTCTGTTCTGGTCCAGTCTGTTTGTAGTTCTGTAGGCTTCTTGTATATTTATGGGCATCTATATCTTTAGGTTAGGGAACTTTTCTTCCATAATTTTGTTGAAGGTATTTGCTGGCCCTTTAAGTTGTAAATCTTCATTCTCTTCTATTTCTATAATCCTTAGGTTTAGTCTTCTCATTGTGTCCTGGATTTCCTGGATGTTTTTGGTTTCAAGCTTTTTCATTTTGTATTTTCTTTGACTGTTGAGTCAATGGTTTCTATGCTATCTTCAGCATCTGAGATTCTTTCTTCTATCTCTTGTATTCTGTTGTTGATATTTGCAACTATGTCCCCTGATTTCTTCCCAAGGTTTTCTATCTCCAAAGTTGTCTCCCTTTTTGACTTTTTTAGTTGTTTCTACTTCTGTTTTTAGATACTGGATGGTTTTGCTCAGTTCCTTCACTTGTTTTTGTTTTCCTGTGTTTCTTTAAGAGATTTTTGTTTCCTCTTTCATGACTTCTGCCTGTTGATCCAAGTTCTCCTGTATCTCTAAGGTTTTTTTTTCATTTCCTTTTCATTGGCTTCTGTCTTTTTACCAATATTCTCCTGAATTTCTTTAGATGATTTTTGTGTTTCCTTTCTAAGGGCTTTTACCTTTTGATCTATATTCTCCTGTATTTCTTTAAGAGATTTATTTATGTCCTTCTTGTTTTCCTCTATCAGCATTGAGTCCAGTGTTATTAAATCCAAATCTTGTTTTTCTGGTGTGTTGGGGTATCCAAGACTTGCTGCTTTTGGAGAATTGGGTTCAGATGCTGCCATATTGATTTCTGTTAGTAACGTTCCTACATTTGCCTTTTGCCATCTGGTTATCTCTTGAGTTAGTTGGCCTTGTTATCACTGTCTGGTGCTTGTACCTCCTGTGAACCTGTAAGGCTATTTCCACACCACTGGATGACTGGGTTTTCCCTGGCACAGACTGCTGATGTGCTGCCCTCCTCTTGGGTGCAGTTGGAGCCCTGGTGTGTCTTGCCCCAAGCAATGTCATAATTGGATTGTCTCTGTGAACCTGGTGCTGCCTGTCTGCTCTGTTGGGGAAGCAAAGATGGTGGATGCTGAGGGGACCTTTTCCAAGTACTCATCCCTCTGCAGGGCAAAGGACCTCTGACAGGACTGGTACAAAGACAGCCTGCAGAGCTGCCCAGGCCCTGGGTTCAGGCAAAACTCTGACAGGCTCAGACCCAAGTGATGTTAGACTCAGGCTATGTCTGCATACCTGGCACGGCCTGTCAGATCTATCTGGTGTCCAGGAGCCAAGGTGGCAGAGAGCTGCTCCAAGTTCTGGTCAGTCTGCAGGGCAACTGACCCACGATGGGGTTGGTACACAGAAGGCCCACAGAGCTGCCCAGGCCCTGGGTGCAGGCAAAAGCCTGACAGGCTGAGACCCAAGCGATATTAAATTAGGCCTTGCATATACATTATTGTTGTAGAGCTTGGTGTTCTTAAGTGATACTTAACATTTGAAGCAGGATGTATGGGACTTTTTTGTCTGCTTTTGGGAAACTTTACCTCCTATTGTGCTGCCTTGTCCAGCCTTGATATAAGAGTGTGGGCCTTTTTTACTGTAAGATGTTATGCTGTGTTTGATTGATATTCCTGGAAAGCCTGTTTTTTCCAAAGGGAAACAGAGATGAAATGAATGGGAGCAGGAGGGAGGGGAAGTATGTTCAGGACATAATGCATGTGAGAAAAATAAGTATAATTTTTAAAATTCCCACTGTACAAAGTTGGAAACATTATTTTCCTCCTTTGTTAGAGTAAATGAAACTTAAGGTTAAAAATAAAACTTTTGAATCCAATTATCTTAGCTATTCTAGAGATGAAGTGTTAGATAAGTTAGTATGGCAGCTCCAATCTACTTCAGGTCTATAACAAGGAGCCAACATTATAAAATATTCAGAAGCAAATGTCTAATTTTAAATGCATCTAGAAGGTATGTTATGCTTTTCCTGAGCATAAAAACTAGTATAACATGTAGCCAGTCTGCTACTAAATACATTCATTTATATAATATAGAAAAATAAATATAAAAACATAAAAATTAAAAATAAAAGTTACTAATAAGTAATTGTCTTAGGATTTGCAACTTGCTTATGGTTTGCATTTCCAAACTATTGTGTAAGTAGGAATAAGCTTGAATGTAGGACATTACATGTGAAAATTTAATAGACTAACTGAAACAAAATTCTTTTCCTATTTCCGTAAGATAAAGAAGTTCACAAAAACCTGTACTTGTTGTCAAAGAAGAAAAAGCAAGAGAAGAACATATTCTGGCATGGTATAGCATGTAGGAATTTTATCTAAAATATCTAAAAGTTACATGGGGTAGGGAGGTTGAAATTTTAGCCCCATGTAGTATCCTTCTACCCTTTGGTGGGAAGCAGGTGGACTGAAGAACATCAACATACAGAAGTACAGAATCAAGAAAAATATGAATTCTAAACTATCAACTCTCCCCCATACTTTAGATTGTTCAAAGCAAACTTTATGCAGTGCACTATGTGTGATTATCAACAAATCTAATGATTTGTAACCATACTGAAAGAAGAACCTATCTGAAAAGAATGAAGAAGAAGATGAATCATGGAAACATCTGAAAGCCAGCAAACTCATGGGGACTGAACAACTAACTCTCTAATCAATAATATCTGGGTATGGGAAGAAATTACAAATTTATAGAATGCCTAGAACCTAATGAACACACAGTATACCCAAAATAATGACACACAATGAAAGCAACTCTAATAGTAAAGTTTATAGCACTAAGTGCCTTCATAAGGAAATTAGTGAAATCTGATGTTAACAACTTAATAGCACACCTGAAAGCTCTAGAACCAGAACAGGCAAACACACACTGACTGCTCTTCAAATGGTCCTGAATTCAATTCCTAGCAACCACGCAGTAGCACGCAACAATCAACAATATGATCTGATTCCCTTTTCTGGTATGTCTGAAGACAAACATAGTGTACTCATATACATTAAATGAATAAATAAATCTTTTAAAAAAGTATGTTCAAACCAGATTTAATCATACTAAACCAAAATTGGAAACAACCTAGATGTCTGACAATAAAAGAATGTATAAAGAAAGTGCGGTATATTTACATAATATAATATTACGCAGCCATTAAAAACAATGACATCATGACATTTGCAGGAAAAATGGATTGAACTAGAAAAGATCATCCTGAGCAAGGTAACCCAGACATATGAAGGCAAATATGTTATATATTCTCTAATACACAGATATTAGTCATAAAGTACAAGACAACTGTGCTACAAACCATAGATGCAAAGAGCTAAGTAACAAGGAAGGACTTAAGGGACATATTGATCCCTTGAAAAGATCAGTGGTGGATGGAAAGAGGGGATTTGGTTAGGTAGGAGATGTGGATGGGAATGGGAACAGAAGAGATGAGGGAGGATGGAGGATAATGGTACCAAGAGACAACTGGATGAAATCAATGAGGCTGACCCTACCTATGACTCCTCTGGAGTATATGGAGCCTGAACTGGCCATTTCTTATAGCTAGGCAAAACTTTCTTTTTTTTTTATTACATATATACTTTATTTACATTTCAAATGATTTCCCCTTTCCTGGTTCCCCCCTCTCCTAAACTCTCCTCCCCCTGTTCCCCAATCAATCTCATCCCGCTTCCCTGCCTTGTATTCCCCTACACTGCTACATCAAGCCTTTCCAGGAACAGGGGCCACTCCTTCCTTCTTCTTAGGCATCATTTGATCTGTGAATTGTGTCTTGGGTATTCCAAGCTTCTAGGTTAATATCCACTTATTAGTGAGTGCATACCATGTGTGTTCTTTTGTGATTGGATTACCTCACTTAGGATGATATTGACCAGTTTCACCCATTTGCCTAAGAATTTCATGAATTCACTGTTTTTATAGCTGAGTAGTATTCCATAGTGTAAATATACCACATTTTCTGTATCCATTCCTCAGCTGAGGGATATCAAGGTTCTTTCTTTTTTTTGATATATTTTTTTATTTCTATATTTTTTGTTTACATTCCAAAGGCTTTCCCCTTTCCCAGTTCCCCCTTCACCATATGTCCCATAAGTCCTCTTCCCTCAGCCCATTCCCCAACCACCACCCTGTATTTCTCTGTTCTGATACTCTCTTACTAAACTGGATCCAGTATTTTTTCAGGACCAGGGTCCTTTCCTTCCTTCTTCTTGGGAATCTTTTGATTTGCTAATTGTGCCTTGAGTATTCAGAGATTTTGGGCTCATTAATATCCATTTATCAGTGATTGCATTTCATATGTATTCTTTTGATATTGGGTTAACTCACTTAGGATGATATTTTCCAGATCCAACCATTTGCCTACAAATTGCATGAATTCATTATTTTTAATTTCTGAGTAGTATTCCATTGTATAAATATGCCACATTTTCTGTATCCATTCCTCCTTTGAGGGACATCTGGGCTCCTTCCAATTTCTGGCTGTTATAAATAAGGCTGCTAAAAACATAGTGGAGTATGTGTCTTTATTGTATGCAGGGGAATCCTCTGGGTATATGCCCAGGAGTGGTATGACAGGGTCCTCTGGAAGTGTCATGCCCAATTTTCTGAGGAACCCCCAGACTGATTTCCAGAGTGGTTGTACCATCTTGCAATCCTACCAAAAGTGTAGGAGTATTGCTTTTTCTCCACATCATGGCCAGCACCTGCTGTCCCTTGAGTTTTTAATCTTAGCCATTCTCACTGGTGTGAGGTGGAATCTCAGGGTTGTTTTGATTTGCATTTCCCTGATGACCAATGATGTTGAACATCTCTCAAGGTGCTTCTCAGCCATCTGAATTTCTTCTGGTGAAAATTCTTTGTTTAGCTCTGTACCCCATTTTTTGATAGGGTTATTTGATTCTTTGGGGTCTAACTTCTTGAGTTCTTTGTATATATTGGATATTAGCCCTCTGTCAGATGTGGGGTTGGTGAAGATCTTTTCCCAATTTGTTGGTTGCCGTTTTGTCCTTCTGACAGTGTCCTTTGCCTTACAGTAACTTTGTAATTTTATGAGGTCCCATTTTTCAATTCTTGATCTTAGAGCATAAGCTATTGGTGTTCTGTTCAGGAACTTTCCCCCTGTACCCATATCCTCCAGGGTCTTCCCCAGTTTCTTTTCTATTAGTTTCAGTGTTTGCAGATGATATGATAGTATACGTAAGTGACCCAAAAAACTCCACCAGAGAAATCCTACAGCTGATAAACAACTTCAGCAAAGTGGCTGGTTATAAAATCAACTCAAGCAAATCAGTAGCCTTCTTATACTCAAAGGACAAGCAGGCTGAGAAAGAAATTAGGGAAATAACACCCTTCACAATAGCCACAAACAATATAAAGTATCTTGGCGTGATATTAACCAAACAATTGAAAGATCTGTATGACAGGAACTTCAAGTCCTTGAAGAAAGAAATCGAAGAAGACCTCAGGAGATGGAAAAATATTCCATGCTCTTGGATCAATATAGTAAAAATGGCCATCATGCCAAAAGCAATCTACAGATTCAATGCAATCCCCATCAAAATCCCAAATCAATTCTTCTTCATAGATCTAGAAAGAGCAATTCTCAAATTCATCTGCAGTAACAAAAAACTCAGGAATGCTAAAACTATTCTTAACAAATAAAGGGAATTCTGGGGGAATCAATATCCCTGACCTCAAGCAGTACTACAGAGCAATTGTGCTAAAAACTGCATGGTATTGGTACAGCGACAGGCAAGTAGATCAATGGAATAGAATTAAAGACCCAGAAATGAACCCACAGACTTATGGTCTCTTGATCTTTGATAAAGGAGCTACAACCATCCAGTGGAAAAAAGATAGTCTTTTCAACAAATGGTGCTGGTTCAACAGGAGGTCACATGCAGAAGAATGTGAATTGACCCACTCTTATCTCCTTGTACCAAGATCAAATCCAAGTGGATCAAGGACTTCCACATAAAACCAGACACACTGAAACTAATAGACAAGATTCTTTCAATGACAGGAGTAGGACACCAACCCAGCCACAAAACCTTAGCCTCACAATTTGTCCAGTCTACAGGATATGCAGGGGTGGAGGTTTAAGTAGAATTTGAGGGAAGGGCCAGTCATTGGCTGGCCCAGCTTGAAACTCGTGCCATGAGATAGAGCCCACACCTGACACTATTTATATTCTGCTCTACTTGCAGACAAGAGCATAGTATATTTATTATCAGATAAGGTTTATCTGATACGGCTTGGGCTAGGCACAGGTCATGTCTTTCTCTGTTGTAAATATCCCTAAGCTGGACCGGAAGCTTCTAGTGTCCATACAATATAAACTTTCACCAAGTCTGGAACTTGATCTTGAACACTTCTGCTTCTAGCCTTTGTCTGCTAACCTAGGACTATAAAGTTATGGATTTTCATACAGATTGTTGAATAAACTCACCCTTTCTAGATCTTTCTGAACTCTGACTAGCTGCTTCAACTTATATGTTCTTGTTCTAAGCTTACTGATTGTAATTGGCTTCTTTCAGCTTCTGACTAAATGGTAATGCTTGGAGAAACTGCTTCTGAATTCTACTAACTGAACTCCACTGACTACAGGAACTGAACAAAGCTGAAAAGAACTTCATGGAACTGCACAAACTCAACTGCACTCAACCGAACTTCACTGTACTATATTGCTCTGAAATGAACTGAATTGAACAGAACTCTCTCTTCCTGTTCCTTTTAGTTTTCATGGGAGTTGAGTGGATCCTACTTCTGACTCATTCTGTCAGATCTTTCTCTTATTCTTGACTTGTCTGCCCCTCAATAGGATATCATTGTTTGGGATTAAACGTGTGTACTAAAAGCTTGTCTGTATTCCACTCAGAGGGATTAAAGGTGTATAATTTCAGCTGGATCACACTAACCAGAAGGTCATTAAATATGATTCCTTGCCAGAGAAGCATTTTGGCAGCACTAATATTTCTCTACAGGATTCATTTCCTCTAACTTGGCTGCCTTGTCTAACCTCTGTGGAAAAAAGATGCATTCTGTCTTACTGTGGATTGATCTGCTGGAACTGGGTGATTTCAGTTAGAGACCTTCCCGTTTCAAGGGAATATGGAATAGGAAGAAAGGACAGAGAGGGAAGGGACAGAATAGGAAAAACTAGGAAGAGGAGGACAGGCAGTTGAGCTCAGAATATAATGTGAATCTATAACTTAGAAAAATGAAAGATGCAGATATTTGCACCCAACTGATGGGCAGAAGAGGCTGACCCCTGAGACTGAATTAGGGGAAATCTGGAAGAAGCTGAGGAGGAGGACTACCCTATAAGAGGACCTGCAGTCTCATTTAACCTGGACTGCAGAGATCTCTCAGACACTAGACCAACCAGGCAGCATATACCAGTTAATATGAGGCCCCCAACACATATACAGAAGAGGACTTCTCCAGATTTAGTCAGAGAAAATGCAATTAACCCTCAAGAGACTGGAGGCCCCAGGGAGTTTAGAGGTCTGGTGGGGGGTGGGGGTGGGAACATCCTCCTTGAAACATGAGCAGGGAAGAGGCATGGAATGGGGAACAGTCAGAGGGTAGACCTGGAGGGGAATAAAATCTGGAGTTTAAAATAAATAAAAAATGAAGAGTAAAAGACTAATAATCAAACATACATACCAGGTAAGGTAGAATTAATATAAAATAACTAATTTGAAAATTCTAAGGTGGTGGTAGATAAAATAGACAACAGGCAAGAACAGATAAAAAATCTTCCTATATGATGGGAATCTTAAGTGAGAAACCAGAGGAGCTTTTTGCTTTACAAGACAATAAAAAAATAAAGAGTGCTTTCCTGTTCTAAATAAGTTTATGTGACTAAGGAAAAACATCTGTACATATGGATGATCTCAGTAGACATTATTCCAGGCAATGAAATAAAATGTGTAATGTGATTGCCTTGAAAGATTCTCCATATATTGACAGTCAGATGAAGAATTCTATTTGGTATGACTGGGTGATTACTGTTTTGTTCATACTCCAACATAATTCCATGAGTTCCATCTATATTTTCTGTTCTAATTCATTTTATTTTATTTTATAAGATAAAAATATTTATCTTTCCAAAGTACATTTCATTCTCTTTGAGAAGTTAAAATTTACTGGTACTAAAAAGATGTCTCAGAGGTTACAAGCACTTTTGATCTCTCAGAGGACCCTGATTCAGTTTCTAGCACACACATATTTCACTGCTCTTTGTAATTCTAATTCAAGGAGACTTGATGCTTTTTTCTGACCTCCACATTTACCAAGCACACAAGTGTTACATATACATACATCCAGGTAAAATAATGACATTTAAAATATAATAAGTAAATGTAAATTAAAAATATTTTAAAACTCAGATAAAATTAGAATTTACCAATGATCATTTTCTCAATGAAAATATTGATTTAAAAGATAAAGTAAGTTACTTGTTAAAGCTTTGAATCTAGTACAGGAGTCTCTATTAATATGATATGCAACTTTAATCAGATTTTTTTCTGGCACTCTAATTGTTTCTGTATTCATTAATTGAAAGTGATATGAAATATTTGTAAATATGTGTGCAAGACTTGAAAGTCAAATAAATGCTAATTAAGGTAAAAAAAGGACAATTTTCAGTTTTATTGTAACTTAATACTTATTTTATTTAAATTTAGTTGTTCAATTAATTTTATATAACTAGTTAGCTTTACTTCACTACATGACAAAAAAAATGTCCTTCTTAGTTATGTGCACTACTTGAGAATAAGACCATATAATACAAGAGTAGTACAATGCATTTTAAGTAACTTGAGTTAAATCCAACAAAGAAACTATGACCATTCCAATGGAAGAGAGGACACAATAGCTCACCTCAAGCCAGGCAAAGAAATTTCACAGCAGGCAGGGAATCCACTGCCCTGACAGTACTCTTGAACTATAGAGAGTTGCCATGTCATAAATAATAGAAATTGTAGACAGAGTGACCTTTCCTCTCCTCCATCCATGTGGCCCTGTCTTTTTATTCTCCATAGAAGCTCATAGTAACATCCAGCAAACAAAAGATAGAAAACTTTTTGTGTAGCTGAATTTGAAGTGCCTTGAGTGGAAAACACACTCACCCGTACTCAGGGAATATTTTCCAAGTTTTTTTTTTTTTATTGAAATATATTGTAAAATCAGGCACATTTAAAGGCATGCTGTGTTGTTCTTCATTTTTTTAAATATTTACTGAGAGTGTATTCCTGGCAAGAAAGGAATTATTTCAGGAGATGTACAACACCTGCTTATGACCCTAAGTACACTTTGCAGATGGTCAGAAATAAAGGAACGACTCCCAAAGCCCATGGATATGGGAGAAATGCAGCTGTGGAAGACAATTGCAGGTTGTTATATTGCCTTGATTGCTATGCCTCCCTCCTTTGGAAAATTTAAATTATGAAAACAAACACCTGTGTTAAGAGCTTATAGTGCATCATTAATTCAAATGACTTCAGGGGAAAAGCTGTGTTCATTCTAAAGATCAGGCTTCTCAGATGATACAGAATTGAATCTGTACCAAATATAACACAAATCATTAAACTACGATTGCCAGGCTTCTTAGCCAGGAAATGTCCAATGGCAGCAAAATGCAAATTCATTCAACTATAGGTTTATAGAAAGTTATCATTTAGGGCTGGCAGGCATTATTATTGCTTTAAGAAATTAGGCTATTATTTACAGTCTAAGGGATTTTAAAAATACCAGCACTCTCATATGCTTGAACACTACCTATATTTCTTTGAACACGCATTTTTACAGCTTGGCAGTATAAAATGTCTTCTAATGAGCAGTTGCTTCCTACATAATGCACTAAAATCAAGAATACGATTTCAAGTGAGAAGTTATAGTTGATCCTAAACCTCAGATTATGTTTCCCTTAGCATGTGTGAAGTAAGGGACATAGCACCAAGTTAGAATGATTTTTTGAATATTATTACATTATTCATGCCTTTCCAATTGTGATATGAACCATATAAAAGTAGAAATATTTTTATCTACTCATTTAAAGAATATTATTTAGAAATATAAGGTAGGTAATTAATAATTACTTTATAAATGTACACTTACCTAATTATTTTTCTTGAAAATGAGGTAAAAGATCTTATTAAGGAATTTCTCTTCATGTTTTTACACACTTGAGTTATACATGACAATTTAGCATAGTTTGAATTCAATATTATCATTGTGCACAATGGAAATTGAGAAAGAAAATAACTACTTTGTCAGAAACAATCTGAAGTCAAACATTGTGTATCTTTTACAGTCATTTCACTGACTCATTTCCACCAATGTTCTCTCTTAATTCCCCATTATAACATCTCTCTTTTATTTTATTTTATTTTAAAGTAAATTTGCTCTTATATATTACAACCTGACAAGCATTTCCCCTGCCCAACCTCCTACCAGGTTCTCACACCACCTCTATTCTTTTCCAGGTCCACTCCCTCTCTGTCTCCCTTCAGAAAATAGCAGGCCCTCAAGAGAAGAAAAAACAGGACAAAAACAAGATAGAATTAGACAAAGCAAAATCCCTCATGTCCATTCTGGACAAGGTAGCCCAATAGGAGGAAAGGAGTGCCCAGGATTAGGCAAAAGAGCAAAAAATACACACATTCCTAACTTTAGATGTCCCACAGAAATACTGAACTCACAGCTATAACCTATACCTAAGAGACCTAGGGCGGATCCTTGCAAGTCCATTGCTTGCTGCTTGGAAGCTGTAAGCCCATGTGATCCCTGCTTAGTTGGCTTAGGGATAGTGTTCTCCTGCTGTCCTCCATCTCCTCTGACTCCTCCAATCTTTCTCTCACCCTCTTACAGAGGATTCCCCAAGCTCCATTATTATATTTCTAAACATGTTAGAATAAAAGACGTTTATTCTTTTATATAATTAAAATATAATCATGTCATCATCTACTCTCTATTTGCCTTTAAACTCCTATGTCTCCTCTCTCCAGATCAAAGCCCTCTTATTATTTTGTGCCTCCTTAATAATATCTTTGTAACTCACTTTCAAACAACTTTTCTAACTCCTTTGCAACACTCTTCACTTTAGTTTATCATGATGAACTCTCTTTCAACCTTGAATTCATTTACTAACTAAATTCACTTCCAAGCAAGACTTCAGAATTGTCTGTTTGTCTGTCTCTCTCTCTCTATCCTCAGTTCACTTCCTCCTCAACACTTAGATAAACAGACTCAAAGTATCTTCATTTTATATGGGTGGTAGGTATAAAATTAAAAGAAATTCTGATTAGATGGTAAATTATTTTCCAAACCAGCTATGTCCTCTCTATAGTTTTATATTATTTATTTTTCAAACAGAGAAATAATAGTGCAACTATTTGTTGTGATTTTACTGTCACATATATCATGAGCGGATGCAGAGACATGTAAATTCAATAGGCTAATTCACTACAGTCTGATTTTACAATAATAAGTTACCTTCATCAAGCATATTGCTAACATACAGGTGCATATGTTGTGGACTGAGAAGTGCCTATCTATTGAAAGAATAAAGGTATAGTATTCTCAAGACCAACCAACCCTGAATCCATCAAGAATAAGGGGGAGGTGAATTTCCAACCAATGGTTGGAAGAGCATTGCAAATGATGGATACCAGAGAACAGAATGTCCATTTTTCTCTAATAATGTAATCTCTAGATGTTTGTGTTTCTGCTGATGGCCCCGTAATTTATATATATATACATGCAACACTAAATGTACTTGGTAGGTTAAAAAAAGAGTACAGGAAATGGTGATGAAAAAGTGGATATGACAAGAGTTGGAGGAGAGGGATGGGGGAGTAAGGAGGGAGTTAGGATTGAATTAATTGGCAAAGAACTATTGATGAATTCTTTTGTAATCATGAGCAGTACTTTTCTCAATTCGGAGATTTATTCATTTCTAAGACTTGTAATATACCATGCAGAAATAGTGTTCACTTTACTGCCTAGTTTCCATGATGAACTGAACAGAAGACAAATTGCCTATTAGTTGGCTTACACATATGAATTCCATGTACTCTTTTCTCTTAAAGATGTACTCTTCTTATTGGGTCAGTATGACTGTAGTAGTCCCTGCATGAATGAATCCATCAGAATGACAAATATATTTATGTTACACCCTCTTTTATATATTTTTCTTTTATATTTTATTTATGTATTTCTGTTCCAGAAGCTGCCCCCTTCCCATTTGCCCACTCCCAGTTTTCCTCTCCCCATCCCTCTCCCTTTTGCTTCTGAGAAGGTTCCCATTCACTGCAACTCAGGTATCCCCCTACCTTGGTGTATAACATCTCTCCAAGATCAGGCTCAAACTCTCCCATTAAGCCCACACGAGGCAGCCTTCTGCTGCATATGTCCCAGAGCCCTGACCAGCCAAGGGGTCCAGGTTAGTTGGAACGATTGGTCTTCCTTTGAGACTGCCATCATTTTAGCCTTCAATATTTCTTTGCACTCTTCCATAGGGGTTGATTTCCAGTGTTTGGCTGTGGGTACCTACATGTGTCTCAGTCAGTTGCTGGGTAGAGCCTCTCAGAGGACAGCTACACTAGATTCCTAAGTTATTGTGTAGGAACACTAAGGAGAAATAGCAGTATACCAATAGAAATTACAAAAAAAAAATTGAAGAGCCACCTGAATATTCAACTTTGTTATAGATCTTTTTCTCCATCAAGAATGTCATCTTAGGTGAATCTTCACATGTTTATAAATGACTTATATAGAGAATCTCATAATTTTGTTCATGAGGAAATATCTAATCTAAATTGAGAATGAGTCAAATGATAGATGATGTCTTATATGTCAGCTTTTCAATTTATATATATTCAATAGCAAAAAAATTATAGAATCATTATAAAAATAAATATTTTTACTGAGAAAACATGTCGTATCAAATGTTAGGAATCCTCAGTGTTGTGTCTTTATGTAGTTTGCCACATATTCATAGATGATTTCTATTTAACACTTACTCTACTTATCTATAGCACTTCTTAGAAGTGTAGTTAATTGTAGCAGTGAATTTGTTTAAAAATTTATCTATCAACCAAAGAGTACACATGGAGGAACCCGTGGCTCCAGCTACATATGTAACTGAGGATGGCCTTTTCTGGCTTCAACAGGAGGAGAGGCCCTTGGTCCTTTGAAGGCTCAATTCCTCAGTGCAGAGGAATGCCAGGGCAGTGAGGTGGGAGTGGACGAATTTGAGGGGGATCACCCTCATAGAAGCAGGGGAATGAGATAGGGAGGTTCTGGAGGGGAAATCTGGAAAGGGGATAACATTTGAAATATAAATGCATAAAATATCCAACAAAAATGTATCCATCATGATATATTTCCTGGTATTTGGTCTATGTGCTCACATGCAGAATGAAATTCCAGAATATAAAAGGGAGACAGACATGAAGCTCTACCACTTGATCAGGAGCTACCGGCATATATTTGTTGGGAAGAATTTGATTGTAATCATCAAATCTTAAGTTAGAAATTAATTTCTGAAATGATTTGTTACAATATATGCAACGAGGTCTCTTTGAAGGTAGTTCAGATGATATCAGCAATTGATTCATGGAAAAGAGATATTCAAGTAAGTATGTCTACCTCACAAATTTTTGCTCTTTATACTGTACAGCATACAATACAATTATGTAAAATTAAGATATCAGCCAGCAAACCTTAGCAGAAACTGAAAAGTTCCTGGTTCCTGGGCATCTTCAATGCAGATATATGAACAGAACCAAACTATTCTTTACATGTTTACATGTGCAAGATATAGTTATAGAAATAGAAAGTTTATGATGAAAGTTATATAAGGTGATTGTGAACATCCCAATCTCCTATGTTTATCTAGTTTAATGACATGAAAAAAATGTGTTTATCCTTATAAAGACCAAACCCTCCTCCCATTATATTTTCTAGTCCATGAGATACTAATGTATTAGAGATAAAATTATATGTCTCAGAATACACTGGTTAGTCTGATTAGTTAAAATACAGCTAGTATATGATGTAGAAAAACACATAACAATAGGTTTTTCTGTGATATTGTGATTTGTTCATTCTATTTTGTCAGCTTGTCTATGTACCATGTACATGCTTTGAGCTAACAGAGAACAGAAGAGGGCATCAAGTTCGTTGGAATTGAAATTGTAGAAGATGGAATGCTAACACATGATGAGTGCTGAAAACCTAAATCATATTGTCCAGAAGAGCACCTTGTTTGTGTAATTATTTAGTCTTCTTTCCAGCCCCATGTTGGCACTTGTAATGTGACCAAAACTGTAAGAAACTTTATGTTTGGTAATTTAGTTTGTTTAAAAATTAAAACATAATATGTTTTCATATTTTCTTTGCTCAATCTGAAAGGAGTAAATCTATAAAATAGGCCATTTTCTGTATATCCATTTATTGTAGATGAATTTCAGATAGTCTCTTATAGATAAAAGAATTCTGAGACTTGTTAGCTCTTTGACTGAAAATCAGATTTATTGCTGTCCTATATTTAATAAGGTTGAACTTAAGGCATTTTTATAGACCATTCATTATAGGTGATATATACCCATATAATAAATTTTCTAGGAAAGTAAGTGACAATAGTAGATTTCTATGCATCACAGAATTGAAAAAGACACTTGAGTTAAGTTGCAAACAAAGTACTTTAGAAATTGAGTTTTAACTTGAATTTTCATGATTATAATATGAATACAGGTTGAAGATATAAGAGAAAATCTTTTGTCAGAATAACCATTAATATTTGAGAATGCAGTGTTCCTAGCAACATCTAATTTTGTCCGTATGCTTATAATATTGCAGTGGTAACTGTTCAAAGTACAATGGTTTCACAAAGAGACTTGGTAAACTGAGGAACTGAATACATTTTATAATTTTACTGTTGTTAAAATCACTGTTTGTATGATACATGGTAAATTTTTCTCTATAGTCATAAGAAATTAGAAAAATTGAAGATTCTTCACTTGATCTTAGCCAAAAGGCTGAGAAGCGATGAAAAATTGAAGATTCTTAAAAGCCTTGTATTGAAGAAATCTGTTCCTCTGTTATTTCAACTGTATATTTTTAAACTATATATTTCAATAACTTATTTACATAAACTCAAAATTATTGAATCAATGTAAAACGTTTGTATTTTGCAGACATTATCAAAATTGTCCCTTGCCAAACAAGTTAGCTTTACCTTGACCCAAGTACTTGCTTTGGTTGAGCATTGTTTTATATTGATAATGGCTGTTTCATTCATTAAAAGTGAAAGTGCTACCATAAAATATAGATATTTGAGTGAGGATAAGGTAGACCTTGGTTCAGATCTTGAGTGGTGGATCATCACTGGTGATCTAGGTACATCCAGTACTCAGGGTAGGAACTAATAGCTGTCTGATAATGACAATTTCGAGAAAGTGAACCAGGATTGGTTTTGAGTGCAGAAAGATTCTGCGAAATGGAACCAAATGTTGCTTCAAGGATGAGGAACAAATAATATGATTCCTCTCACAGAAATGGCACTGAAAGGGGGGAAAGAAGTGCACTTACATTCTTTCTTGCCCTTAAAACATATTTACAGGGCATTCACTGGCACAAAATGCCATACGTAAGTCGAAAAGTAAAGGGCATGCAATAAAAAGCAAAACTCAGAGCTACAGTTTTGGAACTGAGTGATGAGTTCAGCAAATGCCACAATTTAAAATTGCAAAACAATAGTAAATTAAAATTTTCATTGCAAAGGCTTCAGGACATGCTACACAGAGGAAAACGTTATTCAGGCAAACATGGTGGTGTGTATAAAGATGAAGGAGGACTGATTCTTGCTTCATACATGGCAGTTAAACACAAAATAAAATAAAAATAGTGAAAATATTTAAACAAACTCAGCAGTCACCATAAAGTTACATCTATTTTAGTTCATAATAAACTAACATGGGCCAGAGAGATGATTCAGCTCTTAAAAGTACTGACTGTTCTTCCTCAGGCCTCTGCAATTCCAGGAACACAAACAGATGCTTACAAACATCTATAATTTAAGTTTCAGAGAAACAAGGATACTTTTCTTTTCAATCCAGTCACAAGGCATGCAGTAGTGCACTGAACTCCATGCAGACAAAATAAACAAAAATAAAAATAATAAAATAATTTTAAAATAGCAACAAAATTTATAATTGTGAATTATAATAAAATATTACAGGGACTTTAGGCCTTAAAGTGAATTTTCCTTGCTATTGCTTACTTTCAAAATTTTCTCAATACTTACATTTTTAGACAATACTATTTCATAAAAATGAAATTAAGAATTCAAAACTCCGTTTGATTCAGGGTTCTAATAGGTCAGCTCTTTGTGTCAAACTAAAATACAAATATATATACAATATATACATATTACATATATGCAATAAAAATTCATGTGCTAAGTTATCTTACTAATTATTAAGTTAATAAATCATTAGCCTATGGAAAAATTATTTAATGGTTCCAAAACTAGTATGAAAGAAATTAAACATGCATAAACCATAAATAAAACATTAAATAGTAATTTATATGAGTATATAGCAAAAGTAGTTGAAATATTGTGGAGGTTTGATATAAGTAGAACTTTTGGGACAATGGCACATAATAATATGAGTCAAATGTAGGGTTAGTGAAGATCTTTTCCCAATTTGTTGGTTGCCCATTTGTCTTTTTGACAGTGTCTTTTGCCCTACAGAAACTTCGTAATTTTATGAGGTCCCATTTGTCTATTCTTGATCTTAGAGCATAAGCTATTGGTGTTCTGTTCAGGAACTTTCCCCCTGAGCCAATGTCCTCAGTGGTCTTCCCCAGTTTCATTTCTTTTAGTTTCAGTGTGTCTGGTTTTATGTGGAGGTCATTGATCCACTTGGAGTGGAGCTTAGTAAAAGGAGATAAGGGTGGAGCAATTATCTTTCTTCTGCACCATTTGTTGAAAAGGCTATTTTTTTTCCACTGAATGTTTTCAGCTCCTTTGTCAAAGATCAATTGGCCATAGATGAGTGTGATCAATTCTGGTTCTTCAATTCTATTCCATTGATCCACCTCCCTGTCACTGTACCAATATCATGCAGTTTTTAACACTACTGCTCTGTAGTATTACTTGAGGTCTGGGATACTGATTCTCCCCGAAGTTCTTTTACTGTTAATAATAGTTTTAGCAATTCCAGGTTTTTTGTTATTCCAGATGAATTTGAGAATTGCTCTTTCTAATTCTACGAAGAACTGAGTTGGGATTGTGATGGGGATGGCATTGAATCTGTATATTGCTTTTGGCAAGATGGCCATTTTAATTATATTAATCCTGCCAACCCATGAGCATGGAAGATTTTTCTATTTTCTGAGGTCTTCTTCGATTTCTTTCTTCAAGGACTGAAGAACTCAAGAAGTTACACCCCAGAAAATCAAATAACCCTATCAAAAAATGGGGTTCAGAGCTAAACAAAAACTTTTCACATGAAGAACTTCTGAATGGCTGAGAAACACCTTAAGAAATGTTCAACATCATTAGTCATTAGGGAAATGCAAATCAAAACAACCCTGAGATTTCACCTCACACCAGTCAGAATGGCTAAGATTAAAAACTCAGGAGACAACAGGTGTTGGTGAGGATGTGGAGAAAGAGGAACACTCCTCTACTGCTGGTGGGATTGCAAGCTGGTACAAGCACTCTGGAAATCAGTCTGGAGGTTCCTCAGAAAGCTGGACACGATAATTCCAGAGGACCCTGCCATACATCTAATGGGCATATAACCAGAAGATTCCCCAGCATGTAATAAGGATACATGCTCCACTATGTTCATAGCAGCCTTATTTATAATAGTCAGAAGCTGGAAAGAACCCATATGTCCCTTAATGGAGGAATGTATACAAAAATGTAGTATATGTATACAATGGAGTACTATTCAACTACTAGAAGGAATGAATTCACGAAATTCTTAGAAAAATGGATGGAGCTGGAGAACATCATACTAAATGAGGTAACCCAGCCTCAAAAGAATACCCATGGTATGCAATTACTGATAAGTGGATATTAGCCTAGAATCTTGGAACACCAAAGACACAATCCATATACCATATGATGCCCAAGAAGAAGGAAGGAGTAGACCCTAGTTCTGAAAAGGCCAATGCATCAGTGTAGGAGAATACCAGAACAGGGAAGTGGGAAGGGGAGGATGGGGGAACAGGAGGAGGGAAAATGGCATAGGGGACCTTTGGGTGGGCGGAGAACCAGGAAAAGGGAAATGAAATGTAAATAAAAAATATATCCAAAAAAAAAAGAGAGAATATGAGTCAATGTAGAAGTAAAACTGCAAGCATCAGAGAGGATGAGGACAGAGAGGAAACACAGCTTTCTAAACCCAGCAGGAGTGACACACATATGAACTCACAGAGACTATGGTATCAACACAGATATACACAGGTTTGAGCTAATTGAGGTCCCAGTGCTTAGTGACGTGCTTGAATGCCCCATACCTAATCCAGAAGCTATCTCCAATGGATGTACATTCACAAATGAAAACTCAAGTTTCTCCAACACTCTTGCTACATATATAAACCATTAAACCTTAGGTCCTATGTTCAGCAGTCATAGGACATAAGAAACAAACAATAACATAAACAAAATGACCAACAGAAACAAAACAATAACATTTGTAAAGTGTTTTTGTCTCATAAGGCTTAGTTAGGGTCTTTTCCTCCCTTCACCTTGTGTGTGTTTTGAGGTATATATTATGGTTTCAAGTGTTTCATTTTTATGGCTTTTCTCTCTGTGTGTGAACATGTCAATCATTGTGTCCCTAATATTTCTTACACTTTCACTTTGACTATTTTTCCTGTGTGTTTGTTAGTTATCTCTTATTCTGGCTTGGTTTTTTTTTTTACTTTATTCAACTTTATCTCATCATTATTGTGATTTTTAGGTGATTACTTGTCTTCTAATGATGGAGGGAAAGGAAAGGTATGGACTTGAGTAGAGCAGGTGGGAAAAACAAGTGAGTACATACCATATGTGTTCTTTTGTGACTGGGTTACATAAATCAGGATGATATTTTCTAGTTCCATCCATTTGCCTGTGAATTTCATGAAGTCATTGTTTTTCATCGCTGAGTAGTACTCCATTGTGTAAATGTACCACATTGTGGATATCCATTCTTCTGTTGAGGGGCATCAGGGCTGTTTCCAGCTTCTGGCTGTTAAAATAGGACTGCTATGAACATAGTGAGCATGTGTCATTGTTATATAATGGAGTAGCCATACAGTTATTTTTACGGTTAACAACAAAGGAGAGAGGGGAGAGTGTAGATGGGATCTGGTAGGGAGAGAGGAGGGGAGGAAATAGGGGGCAGAATCAGTAACTGGAGGGAATATGAGAGAGGTGAATTGAACAGAAATATGTAGCAGGTAGGATGAGGAACTGGGGATAGCCACTGGAGGGTCTTAGACACCAGAGTAACGTGAGGTTCTCAAGACCCAATGGAGATGTTTTAGCCAAAATTCTCAGAGAAGTGGGAGATAGAACCTGTAGAGACTACCTCCAAAGTATAGGCATGACCCCTGGTCAAGAGATGGAGTCACTCACCCATTTCAAAGGTTTTAACTCAGAAATGTTCCTGTCAAAAGGAATAACAGGGACAAAAACTGGAGCAGGGACTGAAGGAAGGGCCATTTGGGCACTGCCCCACCTAGGGATCCATCATGTTTGCAGATAAAAGACCTGATACTGTTGCTGTGTTTAAGTGGTGGTTGTTGACAGAAACCTGGTGTGGTGGTTCCTTGCCAGGTCAGGCCAGCAACAGGTCAATCAGATGTGGATGCTTGGAGCCACTGATCAGACTGACCTCAGGGAACATGGTGGGGGAGCTGGCAGAAGGACTGGAGGAGCTGAGGGGATTGCAACCACATTGGAAGAGTGTTTCACAGGCTGGCCTGACCACCCAGTCCTCCCAGAGACTAGACCACTAACCAAGAAGTGTACCTGGAGGGATCCATGGCTTCAAATACATATGTAGCAGAGGATGGCCTTGTCTGACATCAATGGGAAGGAGGCCCTTGGTCCCAGAGAGGTTTGATGCCCCAGCATAGGAGGATGTTGGAGTACTGGGCCAGGAGATGGTGGGTGGGCATGGGAGCACCCTCATACAGGCAAAGGCAAGGGGAGAGGGCAGATGTGGGATGGGGGGTGGTGAAGGAGTAACCAGGAAGTGGGATACCATTTGAGATGTGAAGGTAGGAAATGATTAATATAAAACAAAGAAAAAAGAAAATATATTTTTTTCGTATAATATATTCACATAAATTTTTTCACCCAAATTTCTCCAGATCCTTTCTTCTCCAACCCCAACAAAAATCCTCACTTTTCCTTTCTCTTTTTCATTCTAATACAAATAGACATCTAACGACAAAAAACAATAAATAATAATAATAATAACAATAATTAATAATAATGTTAGCAAAACCAAAAACAAACAAACCAGGACATGACACAACACACTAACCAACAGAAGAAAAAGATCCAAGAATATGAAACATGATTTGATGCCTAACATTACAAAACCCTTGCCAGGAGAGGTAACACACAGACATGGAAACCTGAAAATTGGCAGGCTGAGGCAGAGGGATTTGTCTGAGTAGTGAGACTCTGTTGGATAAAAACATGAGCCTGAAGTCCATACTAGCTCCATAATTAGAGAGAAGCCATTTTCAATTATGGACTCAGATTCTGTATACCAATAACTAAATAAACAATAGAAAACCCACTCTAATAAATAAATAAATTTTGACTTGTTTTTACAAAATCATGTGATAATTACTTGTAAACTTTATTTTTCTGCCTCGCCCACAAAACTAATTACTTTTCTTAGTGAGGGCTCAATCTTTCATTTCTGTTCCCCAATTTGCTAGAAATGGAAATCAGTATACACAACTTCTAAGTACTGATCCTGAATATATGATAAAATATCAGATCATTGTATTGAATATCTGTTTTATAAAGAAGATATATTGTGACCTCCTCCAACCCATTGTTCCCAAAGAATAGTAGCCAGCCACCTGACCACCAGCCTCCTGCAGAACAAGTAGAACCAGTTTCCAGCCTTCAGGGGAGGGGCTTGGCCTGCCTTTTTATCTTTGGAGAGATGCATTAAAGGTTGAGTCTTGAGCAAGAATTCATGCCTGTCTCCTTGTATTTTCTCTTGCCACCCTCTTCTTCTTATCCCATCTCTCCTTCAGGAGAACGCACCCTGCAGTTAGCATGTAGCTTCAGGCAGCTACAAGATATATGTAAATGAACATAATTTTATAAGATATTTATGAGGCTCCAATATAATAATTTGAAAAAAATATTTGTATGTACGTTCAATTATGAGATGGTTTACTTTCTTCCTTGGATCAGCCTGTTAACTTACTTAATCAGTAAATTTTAAGTAGTACATTATTCTTCTGGTTTTCCTCTACAGTTAGAGATAATTTGATATTTCTTATGCTCCTTTACCAAATTATTTCTGTTCAGCATCATTTTCTATCTTGCTAGGTTTCTCACTAACTGAAGGTACGTGAGTAGTTCAGAATGGCTAAACCATAATTAAATGACAGACAAGGGGTGTCTGGAGTCACACTGAACACTTTGATCATTCTGTGAGGAACTAGGAAGTTGAGTTAGTCTCTAAATATTTCTGATTTCCCATGTAAAAATGAATTACAAAATGGCAACTTCATTGAGCTATTGTGATGATCAAAAATTACTGCATTTCCAGTTGAACCAGCACCATTTGTTGAAAAGGCTATCTTTATTCCATCGGATGGTTGTGGCTCCTTTATCAAAGATCAAGTGACCATAAGTCTGTGGGTTAATTTCTGGGTCTTCAATCCTGTTCCATTGATCTGCTTGCCTGTTGCTATACCAACAGCATGCAGTTTTTAACACAATTGCTCTGTAGTACTGCTTGAGGTCAGGGATATTGATTCCCCCAGAAGTCCTTTTATTGTTGAGAATAGTTTTAGCTATCATGGGTTTTTTGTTGCTCCAGATGAATTTGAGTATTGCTCTTTCTAGATCTATGAAGAATTGAGTTGGGATTTTGATGGGGATTGCATTGAATCTGTATATTGCTTTTGGCAAGATGGCCATTTTTACTATATTGATCAACAAATGGTGCTGGTTCAACTGGAGGTCAACATGCAGAAGAATGCAAATTGACCCACTCTTATCTCTTTGCACTAAGATCAACTCCAAGTGAATAAAGGACCTCCACATAAAACCAGACACACGGAAACTATTAGAAAAGAAACTTGGAAAGACCCTGGAGGACTTGGGCACAGGGGAAAAGTTCCTGAACAGAACACCAATAGTGTACACACTAAGATCAAGAATCGACAAATGGGACCTCATAAAATTACAAAGTTTCTGCAAAGCAAAGGACACTGTCAGAAGGACAAAACGGCAACCAACAAAGTGGGAAAAGATCTTCACCAACCCCACATCCGACAGAGGGCTAATATCCAATATATACAAAGAACTCAAGAAGTTAGACAACAAAGAACCAAATAACCCTATCAAAAAATGGGGCACAGAGCTAAACAAATAATTTTCACCAGAAGAAATTCGGATGGCCGAGAAACACCTTAAAAGATGTTCAACATCATTAGTCATCAGGGAAATGCAAATCAAAACAACCCTGAGATTCCACCTCACACCAGTCAGAATGGCTAAGATTAAAAACTCAAGAGACAACAAGTGCTGGCGAGGATGTGGAGAAAGAGGAACACTCCTCCACTGTTGGTGGGATTGCAAAATGGTAAAACCGCTCTGGAAATCAGTTTGGCGGTTCCTCAGAAAATTGGGCATGTCACTTCCAGAGGACCCTGGCATACCACTCCTGGGCATATACCCAGAGGATTCCCCTGCATGCAATAAGGACACATGCTCCACTATGTTTATAGCAGCCTTGTTTATAATAGCCAGAAATTGGAAGGAGCCCAAATATCCCTCAAAGGAGGAATGGATACAGAAAATGTGGTATATTTATACAATGGAATACTACTCAGCAATTAAAAATAATGAATTCATGCAATTTGTAGGTAAATGGTTAGACCTGGAAAATATCATCCTGAGTGAATTAACCCAAGCACAAAAGAATGCACATGAAATGCAATCACTGATAAGTGGATATTAATGAGCCCAAAAGCCCTAAATACTCAAGACACAAATAGCAAGTCAAATGATTCCCAAGAAGAGGAAAGGAGAGGACCCTGGGCATGTAAAGATTGCATCCAGTTTAGTAAAGAAACCGAGGGGGGAGGGGGAATGATTGGGGAATAGTTGGGGGGAGAGGAACTATGGGAAATGTGGTGGGTGGGAACTGGGAAAGGGAAAAGCCTTTGGAATGTAAACATAGAATATAGAAAATAAAAATAAAAAAAATTAAAAAAAATTACTGCATTTCTGAACACTTTTTTAAAATGCTTAATTCTAAACACTTATCACCTTTCTACATATTTCCTTGAGGAGATAACGATTACACTTATTTCTATGATACAAACAATAAGGTAGATTCTAAGCTCCTTTTTCTTGTGGATATTTTCTGGCATTTTATTTCCAAAAAAGTAGTTTGATTGTATTCTTTATTCTGTTTCTGAAAGCATTTCTCTATTTTCTTTTATAATAACTAGAAAGTTAGAAATAAAAATTTAACAGTATTAATTTTTCTCTACATTGCTTTCTAAACTAATCATATTAAGCCACCTTCCTTATATTTTCTGATTATAATCATGACAACATTAGGATTTGCAGACTAAGCCCTTGAGTACTGTATGCTGGAATTCCAATAATTCATAAAAGAACAAAATAACATATCATTAAACTCATGGGAAGATCCGCAGGAGCAATTCTGAAAGCGTTGGTCCCTGGGATATTCTCTGAAATTTCTCAATCCAATTCATTCTTCCTTTTTGTATTTGTTCCCACTGAGAAAAATGGTCCAAATAAGGTAGTAAAGCACTCCAAAACTAATAATATTGCAGAGGATTATACTCCAGGGGCCAGGGAGTATTGCTGTTTTCCAACTAATTATTGATGTGAACAAAGGAAAGAACATTTATGTCTTCTGTCTTTAATAACTTAGCTGCTCTGTGAGAAGGACTTGACCAAAGTCAGTGCATTCCCCTTTTTAGGCACAATAATCAGGATAGTTACCAATTATTATTATTATTTTTCTTATTTTCATCGGATTGATATAAAACAAGATGAGTTTTAGTTGAGATGTTATTTTGAGGATTACCAGTTGGCATGGTCAGTGAGACCAAAATTGTAAACATTCATTCTTGCATCTCTAGTGTGTATAAACAATGAATATTTTTCAATAACACAAAGCAGGAGAGAACAGTTCTCCAAAGAGTGATCATGTAGAACATGCCTAAGTAAAGTTAGAACACTGCATACAAGAAGCATCTAATCCTCAAGAGACTGGAGGAACAATCAAAGGGTGAATAGGGTGAATAAAATCTGAAGTGTAAAAAAAAAATTAAATTTAAAAAAAAGTGGATGATCCTGTCACCTGTTGCTATAGATTCAAGGTAGGTTATTAAGAAGTACTTCCTCATTTATTTAAAACAAGGATTATGAATAAATGCAAAACTATCTGGTGTATAGCTCAATGGTAATCCATAGTTTCATCATAAAACATAAAGTTCACGCATATAGTTGCACCAGGAAAGTAACAATGTGATAATATGAATTTGAAACTAGTCTGATCCACACAGGGAAAAAATGTCTCAATAATATCTGATCCTTATAAAATAAGAATAATCAGAGTTTATTTTACCTCCCAAACTTTGGTTTGGAGCATGTAAATTATTTCAAGTCTTTGCCAATATGTTTCCATCATCTTTTCCATTGTGTTCTTTCCTTGTTAATGATGAAGATAAAACTTTAAATACCTGCTCCAAATAATCAATCTACTTCTCAAATTAAGCAATTTAAAGTTGTTGTTGGTATTTGTGTTTATTATTTTGTTTTAATATTAAAAGAAAATTTTGAGTATAAAATATGTTTTTGGAAAGTTTAGATAATTTTGTCTGAAATCCAGGCATCCAGGTTTAATCCTCCAATGACTAAGGACATAAACAAATATTATACTTCTGTAATAGATCATTTTTTTACTTATTACAGAAATCAAGCTTTCTGATTTCAAGAAATATAATTGCTTCCTTTCTTCTTAAGCATAGTCCAAACTCTCCCTTATTTCTTTCATTGTTGTAAGTGGAAATTTACTGAACAATGTTACTAGACAAATCATTTTGCAACAATAGAATGTCTCTAGGGAACCCCATAAAGTGAGAACAAAGTGCCTTATAGTCCCATTTAAAGCTACTTAATAAGACACAAATGCAATAGGCTTCACTGCATTTAACTCCCGACAAAGCACCAACATCTTCAAATGCGAACCTTGGATTATTTTCTTTGCAATTTGTTTAGGCAGCCAATGTACCACAATTTTGTCTCAGTCTACGAATTGCTTTTGTTATTCAGAAGCAGCATATAATAAACCCAGATTTCCTGATGCTTTATTGATTCTGGGTCCAGTAAACATTGAGAATACTTCCCCCCTTATTCTAGTGACTGTCTATTATGTAAAATGTTTCAAAGGAGCAACAGCCTCTTTACATGGTGTGTACTTTTGGAAGAATGCTCATTTTTTTCAATTTTTTTTTACTTTATATAGTTCAGTAATTTTTGAAAATGTATACATTTGCACAGATTATACTGCTACTTTAATATCTATTATTATTTCCTCTGAAGAGAATATTCTTGTGTACATAGTATGTTTTATTTTTTAAAAAAATACTGGATATTTTATTTATTTTCATTCAAATGTTATCCCTTTTCCCAGTTTCCCCTTCACAAACCCCTTTCCCATTCCTCCACCCACTGCTTCTATGAGGGTGATTCCCCCAAACACCCACTCACTCCCACATCACCACCGGAACATTGCCCTATACTGGGACATTGAGCCTTCTCAAGATCAAGGGCCTCCCTTCCCATTGATGCCTGACAAGGCAATCCTCTGCTACATATGCATCTGGAGCCATGGGTCCTCTTTGGTTGGTGGTTTAGTCCCTGGGAGCTCGGGAAATCCAGTTGGTTGATATTGTTGTTCTTATGGGGTTGCAAACCCCTTCAGCTCCTCCAGTCCTTGCCTTAACTCCTCCACTGGGGTCCCTCTGCTCAGTTTGACAGTAAGCTGTGAGTATCTGCATCTCTATTAGTCAGGTTGTGGCAGAACTTCTTAGGGGACCACCATACCAGGCTCCTGTCAGCAAGCACTTCTTGCAAAGAAGGGGAACAGAACGAGAGTGAGAAGAGGTATTTCTCCAAAGAGTCACATAGCAGCTTACAAATGAGAAACAACAACAACAACAGCAACAAAACAAAACTGTGTCAGGGTGAGGTATTTAATTGTAATTAGGCATGCTAATTAAGTGAGCCAAAGCAGGCTTTTGATGGCTGCACTTCAATAGTCTGACGTTGGTAGTCAGCCTCAGGAAGAGGAAGTGGCCAAATAAGGAAAGCAACCATGGTGGCTAGCTTTAGGAATGTAACCTAATACTTTTAGGGAACCGCTACAGGTTTAGATGGAAAGGAGGGAGAAGGGCAAGGACATGCAGCACCATGCCCCCACGTTCAACCTGACCAGAGTCCCTTCAGTCACTATAATACATACTTACTGTCTTTTCCCTAAAGAGTTTTATAATGCACACTATTTTAAAGATAAGATACTATTATTGACAGAAGAGATTATTCAATATTTGAGAAGTCTATTGTGAAATAAATTGTTCATTCTCATTTTTTTTGGTACAGTTTCAGTATGGATTTCTCTTCTTATTTAAACATCCTCATGGGTCCTTTCTTTCAAATTTACACACAAAAACAGTACCTGTTTCCTTCAGTGGTCTACTTTTGGCTGCTGAATGAGAAATGCACATGGTCTTGTGACCAGATTAATTGAGAACAGGCCAATGTACTGACAGTTTAAGACATATGAATTAGTTCCTGAGATTTAAATATAAAGACTTTTTTTTCCACAGGTGAAGGCATTATGCATTCCTTTATCTGTGGGAAGAGTTGTTACAGTGTGATAATTTTTACAGATTTGCTCTGTTGTCCTATATTGGTTCCCTTTCTATGTTTGCCTGACTGTGGCGAGCTCTGGGTGTTCCTTTCTAGGAATTTGGCAGGAATTTGTCATTGGAATAGGATAAGGAAGTAGGATCAAGGTAAATATAGACTAGGAATGTATGGTATTTCTTTTATCTTGGTCATGCTGCAAAGCCCTAGATACAGTGACCATGGGACTTTGTTTTTATTGCCTTGCTTGACTACTTTGTCTATGATCTAAGAACTGACCCTATTTTTTGCATGTATCTAGAATGGTATAAAAGCAGACTGGGAAAAAAATAAAGCCACTTCAGCACTTCCTGAAGTTATGCTAAAAACAACAACAACAACAACAACAACAACAACAACAACAACAAAACCAAAATAGTGTCTGGGTTTGGTGTTTGCATTAGGATGGATCCCAGGTGTGGCAGTCTCTCTCTCTATGGTCTTTCCTTCCACTCTTTGTTCTGCATTTCCTTTAGACAGGAGCCATTCTGGGCTTAAATTTTGGAGATGAATGGGTGACCCCATCCCTCAACTGAGAGTTGCTTAATTATATCATAATTGGATGAAAATACTAAAAATGATTTTATATATGATATTTAAAATAGTAATTCTGTACTTTTCATTACCTTATACCCTTTAAGTTGTGAATATTATGATATGCAGTAAACTAGTAAGTGATTAACATAATCAATTAGGATTTCTGGATTTCATACAAATATATTAATTAAACATACTTTAAAAGGTAAAACTGTAGTTTTGTAAAACTCATTTATACTCGAATATCAGTTCTATTGCAGAAATTTTGATAAATATACATAGTTTGCATGAACCTTAAAATTACAGAAACATTTGTAACTCATAAGAATGTCAGTTCATTAGTGTGTGAAATCATGTACCAATTAGAACTTTACTCATTAATACTTTTACAAAATACTACAATTATCATAGAGAAATATTGAAATGATGATTGTTTTAAAAGAAATCTTAGATAAACACCATGGTACAACACTGTCATTTTTACCTTGCAGATAACCTGTGAAGTCTATGGGTTTCTGAACACCCGTTTGAACTGATCAAGAGTTCAAAATAGGGTCAATCATACCTCACATTGAGCTTGTTGTTTGAAAGCCTATATTATCTGGAGAAAATATTGTCCCTGTATCATAAGATAATTCCACTTTATTTATAGATGCTTTGTGGTATGGTTTTCCATAGGTACTTTCAAGGCTTTTAGAGTTAGGTAGCTCTCCCTGTTTAGCTCCTCTATCCTATCCTTCATCCCCACTCTAATTCTTGTTTTATTATTATCCTTTCTATCATAAAACTACATTTTTGTATACTTCTTACAGAATAAGTCTCATCTACATGTACCAACTTTTCATTATCTGTTCATCAATAGATGAATATTTATACTATTTTGAATTGCTTGGCTATTTTGAATAGAATGTCAATGAACAGTTGAGCAAGTATCAGTAAGATATAGAGTCCTTTGGAAATATACCCAGGAATGGTATAGTCCTATAGTATGGTAGAGATATTTATAACTTTTTGAGGAACCATTGTAGTTAAGTTTTCCATAATAACTGCATGGATTTGGGCTCTATCCATTCTTAAACAAGTGATCCATTTTCTCCATGCAAGTGTTTGTAATAATTCTGTTGCATTATCTTAGGCATTCATCCTGGGCTCTTGTGTTCTTGGTGTTTAAAATTTTTTAATAATTTATATATTCTATACATCAGCTCTTTGTCAGAAAAGGTTGCAGGGTGGTGGTGGCACACGCCTTTAATTCCAGCAGTCTGGGAGGCAGAGGCAGGCTGATTTCTGAGTTCGAGGCCAGTCTGGTCTATAGAGTGAGTTCCAGGACAGCCAGAGCTATACAGAGACCCTGTCTCAAAAAAACAAAAAACAAAAAACAAAAAGAAAAGGTATTTTCCCATTCTGTAATCCCAAGTGATTATGTCATTTGCTGTACAAACTCTACAGCAAAACTCATCCATGCAATGTATGCCCACTATGGCAATATTGGCAAGAATTTTAGTGAATGTCTGAAAAAATTTTAATTGTATTTAAGGCCAGTTCTACAAGATGGACATCATGTCTTTTATTTATTGTTCACTGGTCCAAAAATACACAGCTTGTTAAGTCATAGGAGCTGAATGAAAATCATTCCATTATTTCTAAGTGAACACTGAAAGTGTCTATCTTCTAATGGCTTATATTTAAATTCATAGATAAAGGCATCTCTCGGTTCTTATCAGGTAAGCTTCGCATGCATCTTTAGTAGATCCACAAAACGTGTTATGCACATAGAAGGGTACTTGTACTGCTATCATATCTGGTCAGAGATAATGCTAGAAGAGTATGTGGAAATATTTTACATGTTAGAAATAGTAGGCATCCTTAGAGTTACAAATTTTAGATTTTTAGATACAAAACAAAAAGAAAACCAATAATCCACATGTGTAATGTGATGGCCATAAGTTCATGTACAAGCCATGCATATCAAACCATGCAAAACTGAAGCATGTGGGAAAATGTAGCTAAAAATTCCAAACCTTAGATGAGGAGTTATTGGTAATTATTGACTGCAGAGGGAAGATGAGACAGTTTTCTACAGGGAGAAAGCCACTAGCAACTACGCATGCTCCAGGTGACACCTCCACACTTTTGAATATCTAGGCAGCAACAAATGGAAACTGGGGTTTTATAAACAAAAAGCATAATACATGAAGTTAGAAGAGTAAAATTGTAGTGGAGGATAGGGAAAGGAATTAGACAGGAGAGATCAGGGAATAGCTTTGCTAAAACATTGCATACATGTATAAAAATTACCAATGAAAAGCTCAAAAACTTTGGGAGGCAGAGATAGAGACCTACAGCCAAACATTAGGCTCTGCTCAGGAAGCCTTCTGGAAAAGTCCTAGGAAGGATGGAGAGAGTAGCAGGGATCAAGGAACCATGAGAAGACTTAAAGAGCCAACTAACATTGGCTCATGTGGCTTATAGAGACTGAAACACCTACCAAGAAAGCATACATGCACTGGACCTAGGCCCCCTACACATATGTAATAGATGAAGATGTGGATTCTGCAACAATTGGAGAAGCAACTGGGTATGATTCCAGTTCCGTTGTCTGGATTTTGATCCTTTCACCTTAGCCTGCATGCCTTGCCTGGCCTCAGTGGGAGAAGATGTCCTTAGTACTAAATGCGACTTGAGGTGCCATGGCAAGTTGGTAAACAAGCATGGAGGGGGTCTCTCTGCTCTGAGGAGAAGGGAAATGGTGAATGGACAAAGAGTGCTGGTAGGGTGGGACTGGCAGAAAAGGATGGAGCGAACTGCAATTGGGATTATTAAAGTATGTAAATAAATACTGAAAAGAAAAAGAAATAGAAGAGAAATTACCACAATGAAAATAATTCTTTACAAATACAAACATGTTTTATTAATTACTTCTTTTCATCCGAATTACAGCTTTTCCCTCCTCTCCTCCCATTCCCTCTCTTGCACTACACCTTCATGGTCTTTCCTCTCTCCTTTCCCAGTGTGTCTTTGGTCATTGGTTCATAAGGACAAAGGGATCAGAGTAGATGAATACAGTTTCAGATGGCCCAGTATAAATGGTAATAGCACACTAGAACAAGCTTCAGGGACTCAAATAAACTTTAAGGGGTTATATAACAAGGCTTATATAGTTTTCAGGGAAGATGGTAGGAATATAAAGGTTGGGCAAAGGTCATTGGCTAAGGCACTGGGATGCCTCATTAACTTGGGGTGGCATTCCTAGAATCTCAGGTGCTTGCTGTGTGGTTTCTTATTACAAGAAAGTAAGCTGAGTTGTGGAGAACTCCACCATCTTGGCTCCTGGATGGACCGGAGGGGCAGCTCCAGGTACACAGAGATATTCTGAGTCTAACATTGCTTGGGACATAGCTCACCAGGCTTCTGCCTGTGCCCAGGGTCTGGGCAGCTCTGAGGGTTTTCTGTGTAGCAGCCCTGTCAGGGGACATTTTTCCTGCAGAGTGATCGGCACTTGGAAGGGGCCTCTGCCATCTTGGCTCCTGGACAGACCAGACAGGCAACACTGGGAACACCGAGATATGCCGAGTTTAACATCACTCAGGACATATCCACCAGGCTTCTGACTGAGACCAGGGCCTGGGCAGCTCTGTGGGCAGTCTGTATGCCAGTCCTGTCCTGGGCCATTTGCCCTGCAGAGTGATCGGTACTTGGAGGGGGTCCTTGTGGCATCCTCAGTCTTTGCTTTGGGGAGGACCAGAGAGAGAGACAACACTAGGTACACAGAGAAAACCCAAGTATAACATTGCTTGGGGCGAAGCACAGCAGGTCTTCAACAGCACCAAAGAGTAGGGCAGCATATTAACAATTTGTTCCAGGGGAAACCCAGTCAGCCAGTGGTACAGAAATAGCATTACAGACTCACAGGATGTTCAAACACCAGCCAGTGACAACAGGACCAATTAATTCCAGAGGTAACCAGATGGCAAAAGGCAAATGTAGGAATATTACTAACAGAAATCAAGGCAGTATGGCAGCATCTGAACCCAATTCTCCAACAGCAAGTCCTGGATACCCCAACACATCAGAAAAACATGACTTGGATTTAAAATTACTTATCATGATGCTATTAGAGGATTACAAGAAGGACATAAATGAACCTCTAAAAGAAATACAAGAGAGCCATGCTTGTATTAAGTTAGAAGCCCTTACAAAAGAAACACGAAAATCACTTAAAGAAATTCAGGAAAATATAGGTCAACAAATAGAAGCCAATAAAGAAGAAACACAAAAATCACATAAAGAAATGCAGGAGATATTGGGTCAACAGGCAGAAGTTATAAAAGAGGAAACACAAAAATCTCTTAAAGAAATACAGGAAAACACAAACAAACAGTGAAGGAACTGAGAAAAACCATCCAGGATCTAAAAAGAGAAGTTAAAAACAACTAAGAAATTGCAAAGGGAGACAAATTTGGAGATAGAAAACCTTGGGAAGAAATCACGGCTCATGGATATAAATATCAACAACAGAATATAAAAGATAGAAGAATGAATCTCAGATGCTGAAGATACCATAGAAACCATTGACATAACAATCATAGAAGATGCAAAATGCAAAAAACTTGTAACCCAAAATATCCAAGAAATCCAGGACACAATGTGAAGACCAAATCTAAGGATTATAGGTATAGATGAGAGTGAAGATTTACAAATTAAAGGGACAGCAAATATCTTCAACAAAATTATGGAAGAAAACTTTCCTAACCTAAAGAGAGAGATGCCCATGAATATAAAAGAAGTCTGCAGAATCCCAAATAGACTGGACCAGAATAGAAATACCTCCTGTCACATAATAATTAAAACCCCAAATGTACAAAACAAAGAAAGAATATTATAAACAGTAAGAAAAAATGCCAAGTAACATATAAAGGAAGACCTATCAGAATTACACCAAACTTTCACCAGAGACCGTGAACACTAGAATATACTGGGCAGATCTCATTCAGACTCTAAGAGAACACAAAGCCCAGCCAAGACAACTATACCCAGCAGAATTCTCAATCACCATAGATGGGGAAACCAAGATATTCCTTGATAAAACCAAATTTACACAATATCTTTCCACAAACCCAGCCCTACGAAGGATAATAGGTGGAATACACCAATATAAGGAGGGAAATTACACCCTGGAAATAGCAAGAAAGTAAACTTCTTTCATCAAACCCAAAAGAAGATAACTACTCAAATATAAAAATAACATTAAAAAATAACAGGAAGTAATAATCACTATTCCTTAACATCTCTTAATATCAATGGACTCAATTTCCCAATAAAAAGACATAGAATAACAGACTAGATACATAAAAAGAACTTGCATTTTGCTGCATACAGTAAACACACTTCAGTGTCAAAGACAAACACTACCTCAGAGTAAAAGGCTGGAAAATAATTTTACAAACAAAAGGTCTCATGAAACAAACTGGAGTAGCCATTTTAATATCAGATAAAATTGACTTTCAACCTAAAGTCATCAAAAGAGACACAGAAGGACACTTCTTACTGGTCAAAGGAAACTTCCACCAAGAAGAACTCTCAATTCTGAACATCTGTGCTCCAAATGAAATGGCAACCCCATTCATAAAAAAAACTTTACTAAAGTTTAAAGCACACATTACACCTAACACAATAATTGTGGGTGACTTCAACACTCCACTCTCCTCAATGGACTGATCAGGAAAACAGAAACTAAACAGGGACACAATGAAATTAATTTAAGCTTTGGACCAATTGGACTTAAGAGATATACATAGAACATTTCATCCTAAAGCAAAAGAATATACCTTTTTCTCAGCACCTCAAGGTATCTTTTCCAAAATTAATCATATAATTGGTCACAAGAGATACCTCAACAGATATAAGAAGATCGAACTAATCCCATGCCTCCTATCAAATCACTATGGAGTAAGAGTGGTTTTCAATAGCAACAAAAACAGAAAGCCCATATACATATGGAAGCTGAACAGTACTCTACTCAATGATACCTTGGTCAAGGAAGAAATAAAGAAAGAAATCAAAGACATTTTTGAAAATTAAGGCATGACATACCAACATTTATGGGTCACAATGAAAGCAGTGCTAAGAGGAAAACTCAACTCTGAGTGCCTCCAAAAAGAAACTGGAGAGAGCATACACTAGCAGCTTAATGGCACAACTGAAAGCCCTGGATCAAAAAGACTCTAATTCACCTAGGAGGAGTAGAAGACAGGAAATCGTCAAACTCAGGTCTCAAATCAATCAAACATAAACAAAGAGAAAAATACAAAGAATAAACAGAACCAGGAGCTGGTTCTTTGAGAAAATCAACAAGATAGATAAACCCTTACCCAGACTAAGCAAAGGAAACATACACACTATCCAAATTAACAAAATTAGAAATGAAAAGGGAGATATAACAACAGAAACTGAAGTTAATTGAAAAAATCATCAGATACTACTACCAAGATATACTTAACACAACTGGAAAATCTGGAGGAAATGGATAATTTCCTAGAGAGATAAAAAATAACAACATTAAATCAGGATCAAATAGATCATCTATACAATCCCATAACCCCTAAAGAAATAGAAGGGTTCATAGAAAGTCTTCCAACCAAAATAAGTACAGGTCCAAATGGTTTTAGTGCAGAATTTTATCAGACCTTCAAAGAAGGCCTAACACCAATACTCTTCAAACTATTCCACAAAATAGAAACAGAAGGAACACTACCAAACTTATTCTATGAAGACATAATTACAATGATACCAAAACCACACAATAAGAGAGAGAACTTCAGACCAATTTCCCTTATGAACATCGATGCAAAAATACTCAATAAAATTCTTGCGAACCGAATCCAAGAACACATCAAAATAATCATTCACCATGATCAAGTAGGTTTCATCCCAATGATGCAGGGATGTTTCAATATATGGAAATCAATCAATGCAATCCACTACATAAACAAACTCATAGAAAAAAAACACATGGTCATTTCATTAGATACTGAAAAAGCTTTTGAGAAAATTCAGCATACTTTCATGCTAAAAGTCTTGGAAAGAACAGGAATTCAAGGCCCATAACTAAACATAGTAAAAGCAATATACAGCAAACCTGTAGCCAGCATCAAACTAAATGGAGAGAAACTTGAAGCAATCCCACTAAAATTAGGGACTAGACAAGACTGCCCCTTCGCTATATATCTTTTCAATATAAGACTTGAAGTTCTAGCTAGAGTAATTAGACAACATAAGGAGGTCAAAGGGATACCAATGGGAATGAAGAAGTCAAACTATCACTATTTGCACGTGCTATGATAGTATCCTTAAGTGACCCAAAAAACTCTACCAGAGAACTTCTACAGCTGAAAAACAACTTCAGCAAAGGGTCAGGTTATAAAATCAACTCTAGCAAATTAGTAGCCTTCCTGTACTCAAAAGATAAACAGGCTGTGAAAGAAATTAGGGAAATAACACCCTTCACAATAGCCACAAACTATATAAAGTATCTTGGTGTGACTCTAACTAAACAAGTGAAAGATTTGTATGACAAGAACTTCAGGTCTCTGAAGAAGGAAATAAAAGAAAACCTCAGAAAATGGAAAAATCTTCCATGCTCATGGATCGGCAGAATTAATATAGTGAAAAAGGCCATCTTGCCAAAAGCAATATACTGATTCAATGTAATCTTCATCAAAATTTCAACTCTGTTCTTCATAGAGTTAGAAAGAGCAATTCCCAAATTCATCTGGAATAACAAAAACCCCAGAATAGCTAAAACTATTCTCAACAGTAAAAGAACTTCTGGGGGAATCAGTATCCCTGATCTCAAGCAGTACTACAGAGCAATAGTATTAAAAAATGCATGGTATTGGTACAGTGACAGGCAGGTAGATCAATGGAATAGGATTGAAGACCCAGAAATGAACCCACACACCTATGGTCAGTTGACCTTCCACAAAGAAGCTGAAACCATCCAGTGGAAAAACTATAGCCTTTTCAACAAATGCTACTGGTTCAAATGGAGGTCACCATGCAGAAGAATGCAAATTGATCCATTCTTATCTCTTTGTACTAAGTTCAACTCCAAGTGGATCAAGGACCTCCACTTAAAACCAGACACACTGAAACTAATAGAAAAGAAACTGGGGAAGAGCATTGAACATATGGGCACAGGGGGAAATTTCCTGAACAGAAAACCCTTAGATCAAGATCAAGAATTGACAAATGGGACCTCATGAAATTACAAAGTTTCTGTAAGGCAAAGGACACTGTCAAAACCACAATACAGCTACCAACAAATTTGGAAAAGATCTTCACCAAATCTACATCCAACAGAGGGCTAATATCCAATATATACAAAGAACTCAACACGTTAGACTCCAGAAAGCCAAATTACTTTATTAAAAATGGGGTACAGATTTAAACAAAGAATTTTCATCTGCAGAATTTCTAATGGCTGAGAAGCACCTTAAGAAATGATCTCAAATGTATACCCATGGTATGCAGTCACTGATAAGTGGATATTAGCCTAGAATCTTGGAACACCAAAGACATAAATCACATACCAAGTGATGTCTGACAAGAAGAAAGGAGTGGACACTGGTGCTAGAATGGACCAAAGCATCATTGTGGGGGAGTACAAGAAAAGTGAGGTGGGAGGGGGTGGATGAGGGAGCAGGGGAAGGGAAAAGGGCATGTGGGACCCTTGGGGGTGGGGAACCACAAAAAGGGGAATGAATTGTAAATATAGAATATATCCAATAAACGAAGAAGAAGAAGAAGAAGAAGGAGGAGGAGGAGGAGGAGGAGGAGGAGGAGGAGGAGGAGGAGGAGGAGGAGGAGGAGGAGGAGAAGAAGAAGAAGAAGAAGAAGAAGAAGAAGAAGAAGAAGAAGAAGAAGAAGAAGAAGAAAGGAAGGAAGGAAGGAAGGAAGGAGAGGACCCTGGTCCTGGAAAGGCTCAGTGCAGCAGTACAGGGGAATACCAGGACAGGGAAGTGGGAAGGGGTAGATAGGGGAACAGAGGGGAGGGAAGAGGGCTTATGGGACTTGTCAGGGAGGGGGGGATCCAGGAAAGGGGAAATCATTTGAAATGTAAATAAAGAATATATCGAATAAAAAAAAGGGGGGTCCACGAAAAGTAAAAAAAAAAAAAAAAAGAAATGATCAACATCATTAGTCATTAGGGAAATGCAAATCAAAACAACCCTGAGATTTCACCTCACACTAGTCAGAATGACTAAGATTAAAAACTCAGGAGACAGCAGGTGTTGGTGAGAATGTGGAGAAAGAGGAACACTCCTCCACGGCTGGTAGGAATGCAAGTTGGTACAATCACTCTGGAAATTAGTTTGGTGGTTCATCAGAAAACTGGGCATGAGACCTCTGGAGGACCATGCTATATCATTCATGGGCATATCCCCAGAGGATTCCCTGGCATGCAATAAGGACACATGATCCACTATGTTCATAGCAACATTATTTATAACAGCCAGAAGCTGTAAAGGACCCAGATATCCCTCAATGGAGGAATTATAAAGAAAATGTGGTATATTTACACTGTGGAATACTACTGAGCAATTAAAAGCAATGAATTCATGAAATTCTTAGGCAAAGGGTTGGATCTGGAAAATATCATCCTAAGTGAGGTAACTCTTTCACAAAAGAATTCACATTTAATGCAGTCACTGATAAGTGGATATTAGCCCAGATGCTCTGAATACACAAGACACAACTCACAAATTAAATCATTCCCAAGAAGAAGGAAGGAGAGGGCCCTAGTCCTGGAAAGGCTTGATGCAGCATTGAAGGTGATTACCAGGACAGAGAAGTGAGAGGGGGTTGATTGGGGAATGGGGGAGGGAAGAGGGCTTATGGGACTTATGGGGAGGGGGGAACCAGGAAAGGGAAAATCATTTGGAATATAAACAAATAATATAGAAAATAAAAAACAAAACAAAACAGAACAACAATAAATAAAGAAAATAAACTGAACTTATAATCTCACTAAGACTGAGTGACATTCCAAAGAAAACCTGTGTAGGAGTTTTGAGATCCCCAGTCAAGGTCAGAGAACAAGAAACCCTGCTGATACAGGTAGTTTTATGTGGAGCTAAGATGGCTATCATAAAAATGGTAGACTTCATAAGCAAGGCAACAAATTCCTCTCTCCAATCCACACCTCTTCCATTCTTAGAAAAGTGGAGGCTTCCTATGAGTATCAACCTGTACTGGCATATCAAATGTCAGTAAGACAGCCACAACTTGCTTTAGGAGTGCCCCATATTAACCCAGTTGCACAGCTGTTACAAATGTGCAGAGGGCCTAGGTCTCTCCCATTCATGTGCTCTCATTTTCAGTTCAATTTCTGTGAGGCCCCTATGGGCATGGTTAAGTTTATTCTATACATTTTCTTGTGGTGTCCCTGATCCCTCTTATTCCTTCAATCCTTCCTTCTCCTCTTTCATAAGATTCACCAAGCTCTGCCTAATGTTTAGCTGTGTGTCTTTGTACCAGTTTCCATCAGTTTCTGGGTGAGTCTCTCTGATGAGTTATGTTAGGCTCCTGACTGCAACTATATGAGCATATCGTTAATAGTGTCATGGGTTGACTTCCATTCATGGAGTGTCTTAACCTGGGCCAGTCACTGGTTGGTCTTCCCTCAAAATATTGTTCATCTTTTATCCTTGCACATCAATTATGTTTATAGTCATGTTAGTAACTTAATAAGTGGATGATTTAAAAGCTGGTGAAATGATTTGATGAGCCCTAAATTGACCTATATATGTCCCTGGTCTATGTGAAGACTGATGCAAATAGTATAAAAGTCATTGGAATATTCAGCAAAATTTAATCGCCATTATAATTTTTTGCGTAATATCTCCAGAACAAGTTTCTAGCCTTTGTTCTTAACTTATAGTCACAATTTCTTTTATGAGCCGAGATACCATGAAGATAAATCTTCCCATTAACTTAAAGCGTTTATTTCTATATGTGAACACACTGTCTTTCAAAGCAAGAGCAAACACATTTTTAGGAAAGTGGATTGCTACCTCAAGAAATAAATAAATGATGTTTTCTCTAAAGCCAGATGGTATCACCAGAACTTATCAACACATTTAAATGCAGGGTTTAAAAGTTTAAAAACTGAAGGCATATGAGAAAATAATATTTTCTGATGTTTCTGCCTATGGCTTGGCCAAGCCTGATTGACTACATATGCAATTCCCACCCCATACATTTACATATTATTTGATATACTGGAATCTCTTATCGGGAATTTGAAATATTGACTGATATGCCCGATCTCTTTCCTCTTTACAATGGAGAAATTCTGATTTAATTGCCTTCTTCCTTTTCCACACCTAATCTGGCATTTAATTTCTGAGGAAAGGGGGCAGAACCAATTTGTTCTGACTTTCAGAATTGAAACTCCAGCCAAGGACTCTGATAACAATGCCAATTTTTTTAGCTTAAGGAATAAATAAATAAAATAAAGTCTAATCTATAATATCTTGTATATTTTTCATTGATCTGTGAAGGATATATTAAGGAGTCAAAGACAAATCCATACTTAAGTTTAGTATATAATTAAGGACTAGAAACAGCATGGCTAGATAATATCATTAAACCATGCTTTGTATCAAAACAAGCTATTTGAAAAGGTTATCAGACTATGAACAATTTCGCATTACTTCTTGTTCATTCTGTCACCTGGAATTTTATATAAAATAAATCCTAGAATGTAGTTGTGTATTTAGACATAAAGTTAAAATATTTGTTACTCATTAAAATATATGAAAAGATTTATAAAGAGTAAATTAAATGCTACCTGTTCATATCCTAACATTGAGAATGTCAATAATAGTAATGTTCTGTCTATAATCTTTCTTAAGATTTCAAGCTATACTTAGGGACATCTGGCAGAACCTGACAAAGGAATCATTTCCAGAATATAGAAATAGAATATTCTTAGTCTATAAAAATGAAGTCTTTCATTTAATCACCAGAAACACCAGAAAATTTCATCTCTAATTTTGATAATGCTAATGACAGTATGATTCAAAATCTAAATAATGGTTTTGGAACATTGAAGTCACTAGAACAAATAAATCCAGTCATATGATATTTACATTTATGCTAAAATATTTCAAAATAAATATAAATATCTGAGAATTATACAGGAGGTAAAATCAAGTACTTGTTAGGTTCTGAACTAATGATCAAAATACAGGATTCATTTAATGTATATATATGTATATATATATATATATACATATATATATCCTAAGGCAAATTCTCCTTGGAAATAGTATGCAATTTCAAAACACTGCCATTATGCAGTTACTTATAGTATTCTACTCTGTTGAATGAATAAATAATTCATATATGTTACTAAATATAAATTTATATAAGGTATTAATAGCATTTTTACTAGCATGCATCATATAGCAAACCTGTCACCTGGATGAGAATAAACATATCACAATCAACAAAAAAATATTTTTTTTATTTTATTTTCTATATTCTATGTTTACATTCCAAAGGCTTTCCCCTTTCCCAGTTCCCACCCACCATAGTTCCCATAGTTCCTCTCCCCCCCATCTGTTCCCCAATCATTCCCCCTCCCCCCTCGGTTTCTTTACTAAACTGGATGCAATCTTTACATGCCCAGGGTCCTCTCCTTTCTTCTTCTTGGGAATCATTTGACTTGCTATTTGTGTCTTGAGTATTTAGTGCTTCTGGGCTCATTAATATCCACTTATCAGTGATTGCATTTCATGTGCATTCTTTTGTGATTGGGTTAGCTCACTCAGGATGATATTTTCCAGGTCTAACCATTTACCTACAAATTGCATGAATTCATTATTTTTAATTGCTGAGTAGTATTCCATTGTATAAATATACCACATTTTCTGTATCCATTCCTCCTTTGAGGGATATTTGGGCTCCTTCCAATTTCTGGCTATTATAAACAAGGCTGCTATAAACATAGTGGAGCATGTGTCTTTATTGCATGTAGGGGAATCCTCTGGGTATATGCCCAGGAGTGGTATGGCAGGGTCCTCTGGAAGTGACATGCCCAATTTTCTGAGGAACCGCCAAACTGATTTCCAGAGTGGTTTTACCATTTTGCAATCCCACCAACAGTGGAGGAGTGTTCCTCTTTCTCCACATCCTCGCCAGCACTTGTTGTCTCTTGAGTTTTTAATCTTAGCCATTCTGACTGGTGTGAGGTGGAATCTCAGGGTTGTTTTGATTTGCATTTCCCTGATGACTAATGATGTTGAACATCTCTTAAGGTGTTTCTCGGCCATCCGAATTTCTTCTGGTGAAAATTCTTTGTTTAGCTCTGTGCCCCATTTTTTGATAGGGTTATTTGTTTCTTTGCGGTCTAACTTCTTGAGTTCTTTGTATATATTGGATATTAGCCCTCTGTCGGATGTGGGGTTGGTAAAGATCTTTTCCCACTTTGTTGGTTGCCGTTTTGTCCTTCGGACAGTGTCCTTTGCTTTGCAGAAACTTTGTAATTTTATGAGGTCCCATTTGTCGATTCTTGATCTTAGTGCGTACTCTATTGGTGTTCTGTTCAGGAACTTTTCCCCTGTGCCCAAGTCCTCCAGGGTCTTCCCAAGTTTCTTTTCTAATAGTTTCAGTGTGTCTGGTTTTATGTGGAGGTCCTTGATCCACTTGGAGTTGATCTTAGAGCAAAGAGATAAGAGTGGGTCAATTCGCATTCTTCTGCATGTTGACCTCCAGTTGAACCAGCACCATTTGTTGAAAAGGCTATCTTTATTCCATCGGATGGTTGTGGCTCCTTTATCAAAGATCAAGTGACCATAAGTCTGTGGGTTAATTTCAGGGTCTTCAATCCTGTTCCATTGATCTGTTTGCCTGTTGCTATACCAATACCATGCAGTTTTTAACACAATTGCTCTGTAGTACTGCTTGAAGTCAGGGATATTGATTCCCCCAGAAGTCCTTTTATTGTTGAGAATAGTTTTAGCTATCCTGGGTTTTTTGTTGCTCCAGATGAATTTGAGAATTGCTCTTTCTAGATCTATGAAGAATTGAGTTGGGATTTTGATGGGGATTGCATTGAATCTGTATATTGCTTTTGGCAAGATGGCCATTTTTACTATATTGATCCTGCCAATCCAGGAGCAAGAAATATTTTTCCATCTTCTGAGGTCTTCTTCGATTTCTTTCTTCAGGGACTTGAAGTTCCTGTTGTACAGATCTTTCGCTTGTTTGGTTAGAGTTACGCCAAGATACTTTATGTTGTTTGTGGCTATTGTGAAGGGTGTTATTTTCCTAATTTCTTTCTCAGCCTGCTTGTCCTTTGAGTACAAGAAGGCCACTGACTTGCTTGAGTTAATTTTATAACCTGCCACTTTGCTGAAGTTGTTTATCAGCTGTAGAAGTTCTCTGGTGGAGTTTTTTGGGTCGCTTAGGTAAACTATCATATTGTCTGCAAATAATGATAGTTTCACTTCTTCCTTTCCAATTTGTATCCCTTTGACTTCCTTATGTTGTCTAATTGCTCTTGCTAGAACTTCAAGTACTATATTGAAAAGATATGGAGAGAGAGGGCAGCCTTGTCTAGTCCCTGATTTTAGTGGGAATGCTTCAAGTTTCTCTCCATTTATTTTGATGTTGGCTACTGGTTTGCTGTAGATTGCTTTTACTATGTTTAGGTATGGGCCTTGAATTCCTGCTCTTTCCAAGACTTTTAGCATGAAAGGATGCTGAATTTTGTCGAATGCTTTTTCGGCATCTAATGAGATGACCATGTGGTTTTTTTCTTTCAGTTTGTTTATGTAGTGGATTACATTGATGGATTTCCGTATATTGAACCATCCCTGCATCCCTGGGATGAAGCCTACTTGATCATGGTGGATGATCGTTTTAATGTGCTCTTGGATTCGGTTAGCAAGAATTTTATTTAGTATTTTTGCATCTATATTCATCAGAGAAATTGGCCTGAAGTTCTCTTTCTTTGTTGGATCTTTTTGTGGTTTAGGTATTAGCGTAATTGTGGCTTCGAAGAATGAGTTGGGCAGTGTCCCTTCTGTCTCTATTTTGTGGAATAGTTTGGAGAGTATTGGTGTTAAGTCTTCTTTGAAGGTCTGGTAGAATTCTGCACTAAAACCATCTGGTCCCGTACTTTTTTTGGTTGGGAGGCTTTCTATAACCCCTTCTATTTCTTTAGGGGTTATGGGACTATTTAGCTGATCTACTTGATGCTGATTTAATTTTGGTATTTGATATCTGTCTAGGAAATTGTCCATTTCCTCCAGATTCTCCAGTTGTTTTGAGTATAGACCTTTGTAGTAGGATCTGATGATCTTTTGAATTTCCTCAGTTTCTGTTGTTATGTCTCCCTTTTCATTTCTAATTTTGTTAATTTGTATACTGTCTCTGTGTCCTTTGGTTAGTCTGGCTAAGGGTTTATCTATCTTGTTGATTTTCTCAAAGAACCAGCTCCTGGTCTTGTTGATTCTTTGTATGGTTCTCTTTGTTTCTATTTGATTGATTTCAGCCCTGAGTTTAATGATTTCTTGTCATCTACTCCTCCTGGGTGAATTAACTTGTTTTTCTTCCAGGGCTTTAAGGTGTGCCATTAAGCTGCTAGTATATGCTCTCTCCAGTTTCTTTTTGGATGCACTTAGAGCTATGAGTTTTCCTCTTAGCACTGCTTTCATTGTGTCCCATAGATTTGGGTAGGTTGTACCTTCATTTTCATTGAATTCTAAAAAGTCTTTGATTTCTTTTTTTATTTCTTCCTTGACCAAGGTGTCATTGAGTAGAGTATTGTTCAGTTTCCATGTGTATGTGGGCTTTCTGTTGTTTTTGTTGTTATTGAAGACCACTCTTACTCCATGGTGATCTGATAGAAGGCATGGGATTAGCTCGATCTTCTTGTATTTGTTGACATCTGTCTTGTGACCAATTATATGGTCTATTTTGGAGAAGGTCCCATGTGGAGCTGAGAAAAAAGTATATTCTTTAGCTTTAGGATGAAATGTTCTATATATATATCTGTTAAATCCAATTGGTCCAGAGTTTCAATTAGTTTCACTGTGTCCCTGTTTAGTTTCTGCTTTCCTGACCGGTCCATTGAGGAGAGTGGAGTGTTGAAGTCACCCACAATTATTGTGTTAGGTGTAATGTGTGCTTTAAGCTTTAGTAAGGTTTCTTTTACGAATGAGGCTGCCCTTGCATTTGGAGCATAGGTGTTCAGTATTGAGAGCTCTTCTTGGTGGATTTTCCCTTTGGCCAGCAAGAAGTGACCTTCTGAGTCTCTTTTGATGATTTTAGGTTGGAAGTCAATTTTATCTGATATTAGAATGGCTACTCCAGCTTGTTTCCTGAGACCATTTGCTTGTAAAATTGTCTTCCAGCCTTTTACTCTAAGGCAGTGTTTGTCTTTGACACTGAGATGTGTTTCCTGTATGCAGCAAAATGTAGGGTCCTGTTTCTGTATCCAGTCTGTTAATCTATGTCTTTTTATTGGGGAATTGAGTCCATTGATGTTAAGAGATATTAAGGAATAGTAATTATTTCCTCCAGACATTTTTGAAATTATATTTATTTATTTTATTTATTTTTTATATTCGAGAGGTTACCTTCTTTTGGGTTTGATGAGAGGAGGTTTCTATCTTGCTTCTTCCCGGGTGTAGTTTCCGTCCTTGTCTTGGTGTTTTCCCCCTATTATCCTTTGTAGGGCTGGATTTGTGGAGAGATAACGTGCAAATTTGGTTTTGTCATGGAATACCTTGATGTCTCCATCTATGGTGATTGAGAGCTTTGCTGGGTAAAGTAGTTTTGGCTGAAGTTTGTGTTCTCTTAGAGTTTGCATGATATCTGCCCAGGATCTTCTAGCTTTCATGGTCTCAGGTGAGAAGTCTGGTGTTATTCTGATAGGTCTTCCTTTATAAGTTACTTGGCCTTTTTCTCTTGCTGCCTTTAATATTCTTTCTTTGTTTAGTACATTTGGAGTTTTGATTATTATGTGACGGGATGTATTTCTGTTCTGATCCAGTCCGTTTGGGGTTCTGTATGCTTCTTGTATATTCATGGGCATCTCTCTCTTTAGGTTGGGGAAGTTTTCTTCCATAATTTTGTAGAAGATATTTGCTGGCCCTTTAACTTGTACATCTTCATTCTCGTTTATACCTATAATCCTTAGGTTTGGTCTTCTCATTGTGTCCTGGATTTCCTGGATGTTTTGGGTTACAGCCTTTTTGCATTTAGTATTTTCTTTGACTGTTGAATCAATGGTTCCTATGGTATCTTCGGCTTCTGATATTCTGTCTTCTATCTCTTGTATTCTATTGTTGATATTTGCATCTATGGCTCCTGATTTCTTCCCAAGGTTTTCTATCTCCAATGTTGTCTCCCTCTGCGATTTCTTAGTTGTTTCTACTTCTGTTTTTAGTGCCTGGATGGCTGTGCTCAGATCTTTCGCTTGCTTGATTGTGTTTTCATGTATTTCTTTAATAGATTTTTGTGTTTCCTCTTTCATAGCTTCTACTTGTTGGCCCACGTTCTTCTGTATTTCTTTAAGTGATTTTTGTCTTTCCTCCTTATTGTCTTCTTCTTTTTGATCCATCTTCTCCTGCATTTCTTGAAGTGATTTTTGTATTTGCCTTGTAAAGGCTTCTAACTTTTGATCCATTTTCTCTTCTATTTCTTTACGAGATTTTTCTATGTGTTCAGCTACCAGCATCCTGACCAGTGATTTTATATCCAAGTCTTGTTTTTCTGGTGTTTTGGGGTATCCAGGGCTTCCTGTTGTTGGCGAACTGGGTTCAGATGCTGTCATGTTGTCTTGATTTCTGTTAGTGACATTCCTTCGTTTACCTTTTGCCATCTGGTTATTTCTGGTGTTAGTTGACCTTGTTGTCACTGGCTGGTGTTTGAATCTCCTATGAGGCTGGGCTTACCTGTTGTTTCTCTACTGGTGGTTATGCGTGATTGCTGCTCAATGGGATCACGAGCTGGCTGCCACCCGCTGACTTTGTGCATGGCCTGAGGTCTCTGGGAAGTGTGGGGGAGTGCAGCAGAGCCTCGGCAGGTGCTGCTGGGCCTGCCTAGTAGGGAGAGCCTAGCAGATCCCCCCACGTGGTAGCCCCTGATGGAATCTGTCTACCTGCACCTTTCCAGCTGTGTTCTGGTTGCAGTATGGAGGCCTGCCGCTATTGCTGGTCTGGGCTCCTGGGGAGCTGGGTGGTTCCGGCTGCCTCGGTGCATGGCCTAAGCTTGCAGGGATGTGCTGCAGAGCTTAGGCGCCTGGGCCCGCCTGTTGGCGAGAGCTTAGCAGCTCTCCCTGCTTTAGCCCCAGACAGAGTCTCTATCTGCACCTTTCCAGCTGTGTCCTGGTTGCAATATGGAGGCCTGCTGCTATAGCTGGTCCTCACTCTTCTTAATAAACAAGAATTGTTGCTTATCCTGGTTCCGTGGGCAGGGTCTGAGCACCTGGCAAGCTGGCTAGGTCTGGATGACCTGCTACCGGCTGGATGGAAAGCTGCAGACAAGATGGCGCTGCCTGCAGGGGGTTTGGGGTCTGGCCTGCGAGCGCAGAGTGCAGGCACGGCCGCTGTACTCCAAACAGCTAGGCTGTGTGCAGTTCCTGCCCCAGACCTGAGTCCCCGGAGGTCTTAAACTCGGGCTGTCTCTGGTACCTGGTTCCGCCGGCAGGGTCTCAGCACCTGGCAGGTTGGCTAGGTATGGCTGACCTGCTACCGGCTGGATCAAAAATATTTTTTATAACATTAAAATGAACATTAATTGTAGAACAATTATAATCCAGCAACAAGGCTCTTCTGGTAACGGATCACATCCAAGTCCTTCTAGGTCTATGTGATCAGGCTGGAAGGCAGGTACTGTCTGATTACAGTATGATGTGGCTGGAATAAAGACAGGACCTTAGTACTTACCTTTAATCCCTTAACAATGAAGGTAAGGTTAGATTGTAGAAAAAACCAGCCATATTTGAAAGTGATATCTGAATATGGAGCAGCAAAAGTGATGAATCCAGAAAGACTTTGCAGAATGAGTCAGAATTTGTATGTGCTCAACTCACAGCAGAACAGCACAGGAAAGAGAGGCTTCCTTAGAACAGCACAGAAGAGAAAGGTGTATGTGTGGCAGTTTTACTGGGACAGTTTTAGAGAAACAAGTTGTAGAGAAAACCGACTTGACACAACAAGCCAGCGACTTGTTCTTTGAAGACAGAACAAGCCAGAAAATGTGAAAGAGACAGAAGATCAGACCATATTGTGAAAGTTCATATGAGGTCAAGCAGAGCAATTCAGTGAGAAGATGAAAAAGCCAATTGGGTCAATCATGCTGGAAGATTGGATTGTACAAAGGTTTGAAGCTTCTAGGCTTAGGCCTAGGGATAGGTTAGGACAGACAAAGAAGTAGTCTGGGCTCAGCCAAAGCCATGTATTTGCACAACTTGGATCCCTCCATCCGAAGAAATAAAAGTCACATTTATATCTTATCATTTGCCGATTCACCAATTCAGGTGTAATATTAATATATTTAGCAAGTGGCTGAAATATATTCTGGGTTGCTGTATATTATATTTTCAGTGGATACTGGAACATATTCATGTTCTCCTTTCTCTTTGGAAATATAAGACGTTGAGAATAAATTAAAGATCTTCAGAACAAGAAATGATTTGGGGGATAATCAGATGAGTCATGTCTGGGAATCCACATGGAGGCTCTTAGGAAGTGGCTGTTTAGGAAGAGGCTGAGTAAGAAAATAAGTGCAAATAGCCCTAGAAATCAGAATATAATAAACTATTACTCTTCTCAAGTATCTCAAAGAATATCATTCTAGATTTTTCAACAACATCAGCAACAAAACCACTCAAGGCATTTTCTCCAAATCAATAAATCTGAAACAATATATAAATAAGAAAATTGGAGTTATGTTCTCTCATTTGACAATTTGACATTTAACATTATTTAAATATTTTATAATGCACACCTATTAAAATTTTACATATATGAGCCGGGCGTGGTGGCGCACGCCTTTAATCCCAGCACTTGGGAGGCAGAGGCAGGCGGATTTCTGAGTTCGAGGCCAGCCTGGTCTACAGAGTGAGTTCCAGGACAGCCAGAGCTACACAGAGAAACCCTGTCTCGAAAAACCAAAAAAAAAAAAAAATTTACATATATAACCTCTAAAACTTATAATTTAAGTGAATTTTAATAAATAAATTTACATTTAAGTATATTGATATGAGAATACTATAGTTTCAAAAATGAAAACATTTTGATAAATAGTAACATTATTTTAAAATATTTTATTTTGTTACTCATTGTTCAATGAATTCATTTGAAACAAAAGTTTAATAAAAGTTAAATGTTTCTTAGAATCAGACCACTGAATAAACTTATTAGATGCCAGATAAATGATTTATTACCTACATTTTTGAGATTCTATTTTGTCTCTTTTGAATTTATTCTTCATAATTGAGAAATGAATCCAGAGTTTTGCACATGCTAGACAACTTGGTATTCTCCTACCTAGCTAAATCCTCAAATCCCTTAATTTTGTTTTTTCCAGCTGATTAAAATACATACACATATATATAACATTTGTATAAACAAAGAATACTACACATTTATCTGAGGAATAATATTGCTGATTATTATATTTGGCTAATATTTTTCATTTAAAACTATATTAATAAAATACAGCTTAGATAAATTATGATTTTATTTCATTGTTCATTTTCCCAAACTGCAAATTTTAATTTAATTCTAATTTTCCAGATTTCACTTATAAGCATTGTGTTTGCATAATTTACATTCATTTTGCTTCTCCCTCTGCCTCCTCTTCAGACCTAAAGCTTTTAAAAATTCATGACCTTTTTTATTTATTATTGTTATTTCTTTAGGTACACATGCATTCACAAATACTCATACATACATACACATGCACAGAGAAACATCTATGCACAAGAATATAATCACACATGTACACGCACACATTTACAAAAAAATTCTGTTCAGTTTTTAGTATTGCCTATATGTGTATTTTCTTAGGGCTTATCTCTTAGAATTGGATAACATTGGAAATTTTAGTTCCTTGAAAAAAATGGTTCTCTATTTCTTGGCAGTTATTAACTGCCTAATAGTTCTTCTGTAGTGGTGAGGCCCTGGTAATTCCTGAATGCATGTTATTTTGTCAGAACATGTTGCAATTTTGTGGGTCTCATTTATGTAGTCAATCTGTTCCTAGTTCATTTGTGCATCTTCCATGTCCCATCTGGAAGACTCTATCTCCTAGGAGACGTTCTATTCCTCTGGTTCTTACAGTGTTGTCCCATATTCTGATAGGTACCCTGAGCCTTAGGTGTAGCAGTTGTTTTTATATATGTATCAACTGTGTCAGCACCCCATGACTAATTGGTACCTACAGTTTGAACTGCAGGTACCTCTCTGTTGAAAGGTGAAAGGTGCACTTATCTATGGATATAACGGTAGGTATTCATATTACATGCAAACTCTGTACATTTTATAATACTTTGACTGCTCTGATTTGACTCACCAAGTATTTTTAATGCATTGTTATAAATGTATCATTAGAATGGCAATGACATATTTAAATCTATGAAGGAAAAGTAAAGTTTTGAAATAAAAGTAAGAAACAGAAAGTACAATGAACACAAATAAATCCCTTTGCCTGGTATAGGTATTGCAATGTGCCATGTCTGTATTAACAATAAAGTCTAAACTCATTTTTATGCGTATCTGAAAATCTACAAAACTCTTCATGTCCTGCTTCAACAGAAATCAGATACAAAGAGTGGTAAACTATAAACTGAAAATCCAGAAAATTAAAGCAGATGTACAGATTTCTCTTTAAAACATGCTACAATCGGAGCAGTCAATAATAATCGTTTGTAGAAAATTGCTTAGCATTTTCTTGACTATAGCCCTAAAAAGTAATTTCATCTGAAATGATTATATTTCACCTGACACTAAGTACCTCTCTTACTATTTCCTATTGAATTCTTATGTATTTTCCAATTGTACAATGTTGTACTTTACAAACTAAATTGTGATTGTTGATTAAAATTACCTTCAAACATGTAGTTCTATATTGGTAACAATTTTCAAACTATTCAGAGAGGAAATGAGCCATCAGGAAACTATCAATTTTTTGTTTCCCCACAAAAAGTGTTGGTATACTTTTCTTTAAGATAACCATGTCTTATTCAATTAATACATGTCCAGAGCACTTAGGCAAAAGGACTATAATCATTATAACTACTATTATCCTCATTGCTTTACTTAGTCGCAACATTAACAGGGAGTTCTATTTGCCTTATTGCTTTAAAATTATATGATTAACTTTATTTGACAAGTTCATATGTAAGTAAAATGTACTGACCACTTTCACTACACTTTCTAATCATTTCTCCTACTGACCTATTGACCCAGCCTCTGCTTCCATAAAAATACTTCTTACATTAATACGTTCACTAGTAACATTATGGCCCCGTGACCTCTAATACTTGCATCGATAATTTCTGACAAAATTTGCCTTGTATATGGTTAAGCACAGATGTAGAGTCCTGGTGTCAGCAATTGTGCTATGTGTACAGGATGGTATTGCATACATCTTGCTGCTTTTATATTCCTCCGGTCAATTTTGTTTTCCTTCCTGTTATCTTTTCCACAGTCTCCTGTCCCTTAAATCATCCAGGGCAATCTCCTATTTATACTTGGATAAACTCTTATTTACTTTTAGAATTTTAACAACACATGAGTATCTACATTCATTGTTTTTCTCTGTAAATAGAAGTTTCTCTCGCTATTAATGATTGTACATCTTATTTATATATACATGTATGTATACATACATATATGTGTGTGTGTATGTATGTATGTATGTATGTATGTATGTATTATGTATGTATGTGTGTGAACCTGCCTGCGGATTCCTGAACAGGTTCCTGAGGGGTGGAGTGAGGACCTAGGGGACAAGAGGCACTAGAAAATGAGACAAGATGATCCTGATCAAGTCTCATTTAATGCAGGTTCACATTAGCCGTTTTATGGTAAAATATTTGGCAGCAAAGAGTAAAACAGGATGTGGTAAGCAACCAGTAAATAAAAACAACCTGAACTTGCAGAGAATCTAATCTAAAGTATACGTCAGCACACTGTCTCTACCTATCTACCCAGCCTCTGCTTCCATAAAAATATTTCTTTTATATTCCTCTGGCCACTTTTGTTTTTCTTCCTGTTATCTTTTCCACAGTCTCCTGCCCCTTAAATCATCCAGGGCAATTTCCTATTTATACTTGAATAAACTATTATTTACTTTTAGAATTTTAACAACGCATAAGTCTCTACATTCATTGTTTTTCTCTGTAAATAGAAGTTTCTCTCACTATTAATGAGTGTACATTTTATTTATATATATATGCATACATATAGACATGCTATATATACATGTATATATATGTACATTTCATATATATACACGTGTATATGTATATATGTATATGTATATATACATGTGTGTGTGTGTGTGTGTGTGTGTGAACCCGCCTGTGGAATCTCAAACAGATTTCTGACTGGCCAGACCACTTCCCATGCCCCCATCTTGACCCCACTCAGGCCAGAGAAAGACATGTCTGACTCCAGTGGTCTCCTATACAATATGCATATACATATATATCATAAATATTGATGTATATATGATATATATAGCATATATATAAAATGAGATATATACATGCTATCTGAATGCATGCTCTATCTGTGTTTCTCAATATCTTATACACCATTGCCACTTTTTTATTTACAAATTTCAATCCTCATTCACATCTGTACAACAAAGAATTAGTTTTTAAAATTGATAATGTCAACATGAAGTGGAAGAAAACCATTACATAAAGACAAAAATGTTCCTTTTTGTGAACTTAAAATTGGTTGATATCTTAGAATTGTGTAAATGAAAGTTTATTAGAGTGTAGTTAAGAAAAGGTGGGTCAACAGGTACAAAGTTTATTAGGCATGACAAATTATACTATTCTTTTACATAGTAATACGGGAGAGAGTCTAAATGTAAGGTCTAGATGAGGTCCCTCCTTTAGGCAATTAGGCATCTCTGAGGAATAGAGGGAGAAAAGACACTAGGGATCAGAGGGAATGGAGGAGACAAAGAAAACATGGCCCAATGAATCAACTAAACAGGGTTCATATGGGACCTAAGGGACTGAAGATGCACTCAGAGGGCCTGCATGGGCCTGCACCAGGTCCTTTGCTTATATGTTACAGCTTGTGTTTCTATGGGATTCCTAAGAGCTGGTATCTCAATGAGTCTTTTGCGTGTGTTTGCAAGTCTTTTCCTGCAGTTGGCTTGCCTTGTTTATTTGCAACATGATGGTTGAGAGAATTCTTCTTACTCACTATTAAGAAGGATTGGCTCATATTGTTGTTCCTCCTATGGTCCTGCAAACCCCTTCAGTACTCCCAGACCTTCAGTGACTAAACAACCAACCAAAGTGTACATATGGAGGGACACATGGCTCCAGATGCATATGTAGCAGAGGATGGTCTTGTTGGACATCAAAGGGAGGAGAGGCCCTGGGTCCTGAGAAGGCTAAATGCCCCAGTATAGGGGAATGCTAGGACAGGGAAGAGGGAGTGGGTAGATGAGTGAGCATGAGGAGGGGGATGGGTTTGGATGTTTTCGGGGAAAGGGCAAACCAGAAAAGGGAACATTTGAAATATAAATAAAGAATATTTCTAATAAAAAAATTTTGGCTCAGCAATGATTAAAAGAATCAAATTAACATGCAATGAGAGCTTTATATATAGACTAAGAGTGGGTGAGCACACTTAAACATTCTGAAAATAAAACTTGTAAGATTCCTTGCTGATGTTTATCTACTTTAAATATTGAACCACCATAATATTTTAATCAAAAATTGAAGACCACAATTTGTTTATTTTTTCCATCTATTTTTTTCAGAAGAAAATCTTCATTATCAAAACTAACATTTTAAATTTGATATAAACATGTAATTAAATAAATGTTTTTATCACTGTATAATTAAATATTGATTTTTTTATTTTTGCTGTTTATCTGTTCAGAAATTGAAATGTTAAACACAGTCACATTCATAAAGTAGAAGAGTTTCTGACCCTATGACCAGTTGCAGGTTTAGATATATAATTTATTTATAACATATCAAACTTATCTGCATGTTCACTAATATTAAATTAATACTATAGAATAATTCATCAACATAGATATAATTCAACACAAACACTGAAATATTCATCAAGGAAATCAATCATTGCCTATATAAATCAAAGTACAAGTACTAATACCTTAACTCTATCAGTCATTGCAGCAGATTGTCTATTTATACACCTCATCCATCTGAAAAATCATTTCTCAATGTAAAATATAGAAGAACAACAACACAAATCATGAGTTTATATGCATAAGGTTTCAGTTGTGTCATATATCAATGATAAAATGTGTAATGAAACACAAATATCTGAAGCAATCATGCAATAAATTAAAACTTTTATATGCTATAATTTTTCTGTAATAGTTTTAAGTTTTACCCATTATAATCTTTTACTATATTGATAGTTTCATGAGTATTAGCTTGAGGCAAACTACAGGTAAATTTTTTTTTGTGTATCATGCCCATTTTCTTTGTCATATATTTTAGTAAGATTAGTTAAAGTTTCTGTGGACATGCTAAAGCACCACAGCCAAAAGCATCTTGTGGAGAAAAGGATTTATGTCAACTAAAATCTTATCATCTGGAGAGGTCCAATCATGTGGTCCAGGCAGGAACTGATGTAGAACCTATGGAGGAAGAGTATGGTATAAATACAACTTGTGTAGCTCTTACATATCAATCACTAATAAATCTCTTACACATGTGTCTGTTAGCCAATCTTATGGAGATATTCTCTCATATAAGAATTCTCTGTCTCTGTCTCTTTCTCTGTCTCTCTGTCTTTCTGTCTCTGTCTCTCTCTCGCTGTGTGTGTGTGTGTGTGTGTGTAATATCTACCCAGGTATCTCTTAATTTGTTCCTATCTGCCACAGGAGGAATATTCTCTATGCTAGTTAAACAGGTACTGGTCTAATAATACAACTGCTTTAGGAGACATTTTATTGTTACTTTCATTTTTAGGCCAGTGGGATTTATCTTTACTATTGCTATCTGAGTTATATAGTTGTTTGTCACCTAAGTCAGTATTGATTCTATCTTGCAGAGTGTGACTTAAGTCAAATCAGTCATTGGTTGGTTACTCCAACAAGCAACCACTTCTTTACAGTATTTAACAGGCAAGAGCAATTGTAGATCAAAGGAATTGTGGCTAGGTTCATGTCTATATTTCTCATTTGGTAACTGCAGTGTACTTTTCTATATCATAAACACTAAAACTTAAAAGAGTTAACATTCTATGTAGGGACTAGTTTGTCTCATTCATGTTTAATAAGCTGTGTGGTGGTTGATTTCAGCAATGAGAGCTTGCTATAAATTATTGCAGAACAATCTATTTTCTTTACAACAACCTTTTTAGGGAAATTTTCATGAGGGTAACAAGTAAATTGGGTTTAAAACAGGTGTGGTAGAAGAAGCTTTGTTTAGTTGAAGATTAAAAGGAAAGATTAGTATAATAATAAATATTACAAAATAATTAAATGCCAGAAATTTGTACATGGCTTTAAATAATTTGTCCGATTATTAACTGTGCCAATGCTGAGATTCCATTCATTTGTGTCCTATAAGTAATAAACTTAACTGGTGAAAATAAATACAAAACACTGTTTCAGCATGAAAGTATGGAAAAAAAACTTTCTGTGAAAATAGAATGGAGCTATCAACCAAACCAGTGAAGAAACACTGACACCTAACAAGTTGGAATTCACAATAATAATATAGAAGACAGGATATGTGTTCAGTCTCTAATATGGTCAAATTACATACATAGAACGCCTCGCCAACACACACACACACACACACACACACACACACACACACACACACACACATGAATGGATGAATGAATGGATGGATCCATAGATTGATGGATGGATGGGTAGGGGGATGGTAAGAGGACATCACAATTTTAGGTATGCATGCTTTTCAAATTGATGTACTAATTTGAGTAAAACAAACATTACTGTATGTACAACGATAGATAACAACTGTCCTCATCACAATAGTATCATACATCAGTTTCCTAGTTGTACCAATAGACAGGAAAAAGAGACAGCAAATATCAACAAAGAAATATCACATAGATGTTTAAACATCAAAAATATACAGTGAACTAAAATACATAAGAAGAAATGAAACAGAAACTAAAAAAGAAATTAGGTAACTGAGTCCCAAAAGAACACACATGGTATGCACTCATTGATAAGTGGATATTAGCTCAAAATCTTAGACTACCCAAGATAAAACTCATAGACACCATGAAGTACAAGAAGAAGGAAGTACAAAGTGTGGATCTTTCAGTCCTGAGAAGGCAGAAACAAAATAATAATGGGAGGAAATATGGAGAGAAAGTGTGGAGCAGAGACTGAAGGAAAGGTCATCCAGAGAATGCCCCACCTGGGTATCCAACCCATATGTATACACAAACCCCAGACACTATTACAGATGCTAAGAAGGGCATGCTGCCAGGAATCTGATAGAGCTGACTCCTGAGAGGCTCTGCCTGAGCCTGACAAATACAGAGCAGGACGCTCACTGCCAGCCTTTGGATTGAGCATGGGGTCCCTGATGGAGGGGTTAGAGGAAGGACTGAAGGAGCTGAAGCAGTTTGCAACCCCATAGGAAGAACAGCAATACCAACCAGCCAGTACCCACATTGCTCCCAGGGACTAAACCACCAACCAAGGAGTACACATGGAGCAACCCATGCCTCCAGCCACCTATGTAGCAGAGGATGGCCTTGTCTGACATCAATGGGAGGAGAGGCCCTTGGTCCAGTGAGAGCTTGATGTGCCAGTGTAGTGGAATGCCAAGGCAGGGAGGGCGGCAGGAGTGGGTAGGTGAGTGAGAGTGCACCCTCATAGAAGCAGGGAGAGTGGGGGATGAGATAGGGGGCATCCATAGGGGAAACTTGGAAAGGATATAACATTTGGAATGTAAATAAATAAAATATCCAATAAATAAATAAAAGAAAGAAAGAAATATGGTATGTGTGCATTAATAAAATTCAAATATGTATATACTTGTATCTTACTATATTTTAATGTTCTCTCTTGAAAAATGTAGTTTTATTTGCATTCATTTTCTATTCATTAAACTAATACTCTTAATTCATTTCCAATAGTACAGATATGCTAATGAAAAATATTTGAATTTTCAATTATTTAATATGTATTATATAGTAAATACAATATATCAATAAGTATTATATATATTATACTATAACTTTTATTTTGATATATTTTCTGTTTACTAAAATGGCTAACTTTTGTTGAGGTTTTTATGTCTGTGTGGTGAATATTCCTTTCAAGGGTTTAAGGTAATAATGCTAATGGTGAAAATACAAATGATGAATAGTACAAATGATGAAAAATTTGGGTCTCGTGCCTGTTGTTTGTTCTAGAATATCATATATCATGTCTCTGATGTTACTGAAGAAGTTTTCATGTTCTTGACAGTGTGATGGTAATGTTCCTTTCATTCTATTCAAAATTATTTTTAAAGTACTGAATATTGTGGAATAGGAGAGTAGGACAATATAAATAAAGAAGGAAAAATGAGAAAAGGAAATATTTAAAATTTTGGTATATTTAGAATTCTTCACAGAAGTTCTGCCTCCTCCAGACAGTTTGGAATCTAGGTAGATAATCCATTACTAACATGCTTAATGGCCTATAAAAAGGACAAAATTCTCTATAAGCTCATTCATCCATGTGTACTTTAATTTTCTGTGCCTAAAACATCTGAAAAGCAAACTGTGCTGATGTTGTAGACAATAGCGTCTCCAGCCATACTTCTATGAACAGTAAGGCATGAGTCTGCCACTTTATCTTTAATTGTCGTAGTGTATGTATATTCATATGTCTATTGAACGTGAAATATTTTACCAGTGCCAAGGACTTTCAGAAAAATGCCATTCAGACATATGGTACCATATGTTTACACCTATTTCAGACCATCTGTTGTCTAAACTCAATTGCACATTTATTTTTCTTTTAATTCACAAAGAAAAGGGAAAATAGAGCTGGCACAACTACCACAGTTTGGCTGAGCTTTAAGCAGGTGAAAATTCAATAGGAAAACATATTTGTAACTATAAAAACCTGACTCTGTCCCTATGTGGATATGTATTCTTTCCAATGCAATCGAATGTTTTCTTCTTCATTAGGTGTGTTGAAGTGTTTATGGGATCAGGTGGGGTGGAACTGATGTACAAAACAGTAAAGGTTTTACATTTTCACAAAAAGCTATTGTGATATGAAGACAAAGAATTGTAATGTTGCTAGCACACCATAACTTTCTTGGTCTTCAGAAAAAGAAAAACTATGAGGGTATAATTTAGAGATTATTTTGCTATCAATATTTTATATTGTATACACAAAATAAAAATATATAAAATTCCCATTGGCATATATACTTTTACTTAAAATATTTTTCATATTCTGTTAATTTCAGAAAGTGTACTTTGATAGTATCACCTTTTACATCATTCTCTACTCACCCAAATTATCTTTTTAAAAATAAACATAAATAATAAAAAGAAAAATAAAAAATCTCCAACTTAAAAAAAATTGAATTTGTGTTACCTATCTACTTGGGTGTGGAGACATCTACTGGAGACAGATCAATCTACTCAGAGCTACACCCTCAAAGGAAATCACCTTCCTTCTCCCAGAAGTTAACTGTTGTTAGGTGTGTTGAAGTGTTTATGGGATCAGGTGGGGTGGAACTGATGTACAAAACAGTAAAGGTTTTACGTTTTCACAAAAAGCTATTGTGATATGAAGACAAAGAACTGTAATATTGCTAGCACACCATAACTTTCATGGTCTTCAGAAAAAGAAAAACTATGAGGGTATAATTTAGAGATTATTTAAATAATCTCACCTAGGACTTCATAAGACCCTGCCTCATCTATGGCTGGAGTTTTGTATGAATTGAGCTTGTACAGATCCTGTTTATGCTATCACATCATTGTGAAGTCTGCATGTCAAAAAGCCTTGCTGTGGTCCCTGCCTCTTGCTTTCATTATGTATTTGTCCCTTCTGAGATGATCCTTAGAAGGCTGGAGGCAGGGGGGGGGATGACATAAATGCCACCAAGGCATGTTCACTGTGTATTTACTTATCTCCTGTGCCTTGAAAACTTACTAATATCTGAGTTCAATTTCTATCTGTTGCAAAAGAAAAAGTTTCTCTGCTTAAAACATGTAACATAGACTAATTTGTGGTTATATGGAAACATTATTACATGAGTTTTAAATTTTGTATGCCCTGTAGAATAACACTGGTAGGTTTTACTCTTGAGTTTTTGATCATTGTAGCCAAAGTTTTTTGACATTGATAATGGTACCAGGTCTAGGTTCCATGTGACATGGGCCTTAAGAACAGAAAGGTTTTTTGTTATTCCCGTAACATGTATAACACTTTTGCACTAGTGGATATGCCTTTATAGGGCAGAGATTATTTTATCTCTGAGGATTAAGACCTATCTATTACATCTGATTATTTTCTCCTCCGGTTGCATGCACAAGACATTCTAGCGTTATAATTGGTGGCAGTGGGCATCAAGCATTGGAGGAAAGGATAGCATGAATTCTCCATATCCTTGACTTAAGGCATGTGATATCTTTAGCAATAAGGTTTTTCTCTTCAAGGTCTTTTAGGGTAGCCAAAAGCAATTACAGTAACATATATGTAAAATACAATTACAGTCTATTGAAATGTGAACATTAATTATAAATAAAAGCACAGGTATCAGCTAATAAATATTGGAATATATTCATAAAAAATTTCTAGTTCTACAGCCTCTTCCTCAAGAGTAAAGGGATTACAATTTTGTCTGACTACAATTGGTTTATAATCATAGTGTAATTATAGTTTCTGCATTGCTATTCTTAGTAAATATTGAAATAAATAAACTTATAAATAATAATGTAAAAAACAAAAAAATAAGATGGTATACTTATTGGAAACCAAAGAAATTTTAAAAGCTATTTATATATTTAATTCATATAGGAAAGAAATTTAATATTAGGTATAACTTCTCTCATTTTAAAGGTGCATTAAAAAACTTAATTGAGAGAACTGCTGTGCATTTTGTATTCTATGGAAGTAAGCACAATACATTTTTACCTGTTTACAATTGTGTGAGCATACCAAAAGTTCATAGTTTTAAGAATTATTATTTATAATTAACTAGTGGTGACTTGCTAGGATTTTTTTCTTCCATCTTCAGATTGGTTTGCCATCTAAAGGAAATGTCTCTATGTTGAGTATTATTAAATGAATTATAAAAATCTATTAACAACCTTTTATGGTGTTCTAATTCATGACATATGAACTAAAATATAATTATAAAAATACTAACTACACTTTCCTAGAATGTTCTAGAGAACGTTCATGAGAGATATGGTTCTCTCATAAAAATAGCAAAGGGAAAATAACATTGACTAGGTCAACACCTGTTCTTGTGAGAGATTAGGGTTGCTTTCTATAATAATGGATACCTGTCTTGAATTTTAGTTACTCTGAGGCCAGAAGCATCAGGCTTAGGGACCTATTGACACTTGTTGCTAATAGTGGAAGGGGGAACCTATGTAAAAGATGTATTACTAGTGCTCTCTTCTGTGTTCAGGCAGCAAGTCACCTCTCTGGCAAGGCTCATTAACTTTTTGGGGAACAGAAATGAAGGAAAGGAAAAGAGTTAACAACTTTTACACAGGCAAATATCCACAGAAACATATATAATCATATACACAATTACATTTTCGTTCACATTCTCATTTACACATTAAGGCATTCACATTTTTGGGGCCCTACTATAGTCTCATACACTCCACAAGTATTCATGCATGCATGCATACACACAGAAGTACACATGTACATATAGACAAACAATGTTGAAGAAATATTTAATCCCAATAAAGAATTTCCCAAATCCACCTTTGACCATTTAGTTCCTGGTTAGAAGACACACATGCCTGTATTTACAATAAACCTTATTCAGCACAGAACCTGGGCAGATATCTATACTCTGTGCTATAATTCTCTGCTATCCTATCTATAACCCCTATTTATTACTTACTATGTTTCATCTGGGCAATTCGTAACTCCAATTGGGCAGCCCTCATGTAGATGGTTTCATGATTCAAATAAGCCATGGTGGCTTTCTCCTCCATTCACCTCCTTCTCCCCCTTGTGGATCACCTCTGACTTCCAAGCCCAGGAACCCTAAATTCCACCTATATCTCTTCTTCAAAGAACTTGGTTGTTGGCATCTTTACTCACCAATCAGAAATAATTTGGGGACAAGACAACATAGCTTCACTTGCAACTATGCACTTAGTCTCTCCTCTCTGGGGCAACCAGGTCTTGAGGAACCAGTATTAGCATTAGAATACAAGCAGCATTCGTCCAACCAAACAACGGACTGCATAGACATATACACTGGGATGGATGGATGGATGGATGGATGGATGGATGGATGGATGGATGGATGGATGGGGCAGAGCTCCCCAAGACAAATTAACCAGCAACTTTATTTCTTTTCTATGGCCTTTTTATACTTTTTTTCTTTTTTTCTTTGTAGACAAAACTCCTAAGAAATTTATCTTCAGAGATAAATTTTTTATATGCAATGGGAGTTACAGAAGAATTTTCATAATAAGTTTGAAGCAGTATTTCATTCTATATGATCATTATAAGTTCAAAGCAACAGTTTTGTTGGGCAGTGGTGGCGCACACCTTTAATCTCAGCACTTGGGAGTCAGAGGCAGGTGGATTTCTGAGTTCGAGGCCAGCCTGGTCTACAGAGGGAGTTCCAGGACAGCCAAGGCTACACAGAGAAACCCTGTCTCGAAAAAACAAATAAACAAACAAAAAAAAACCCAAAACAAAAACAAAGCAACAGTTTTACATGCCATGACTTATCATAGTGCATACCTGTGGCTTTATCTTTGGAACTAAATGTTTTTCCTTGAACACACATTTGTCCCAAGTCTATTTTTCTTTTTAGCGTGATTGTGAAAGCTCATTGTATTTCTTATTGTACAGCTTTTATTTGCTATTATGAGGCATGAGCGCATCATGTTCCTGACTCTAACAAAGCAACTAAAGCCATCTCTAAAAACATTCTCTTTTTAAAATTATTTGAATTAAATCAGGAATTTTATATAATTATTAGTTCATCTATACAGCATTAATTCACAAAAGTTCGTCTTTATTTCAATATGTAGAAAATCTAAAAAATGGGGTAGGGTAGTGCCCAGTATTATTGTATTAATTTAATAATGACAAGAAAAACATATAATCTGCAAGAATCAAATGATGGTTTGTATATGATTGGCCCAGGATATGACCCTATTAAGAGGTGTGGCCTTGTTGGAGTAGGTGTGTCACTGTGGGTGTGGGCTTAAGACCCTCCCCCTGGCTGCCTGGAAGTCAGTCTTCTACTAGCAGCCTTCAGATGAAGATGTAGAACTCTCAGCTCCTCCTGTACTATATCTGCCTGGATGCTGCCATGTTTCTGCCTTGATGACAATGGACTGAACCTCTGAGCCTGTAAGTCAATCCCAATTAAATGTTGTCTTTTATAGAACTTACATTGATCATGATGTCTGTTCACAGCAGTAAAACCCAAACTAAGACAGAAGTTGGTACCAGGGACTGGGGTATTGCTGTGATAGGCCTGACCATGCTTTTGTTCGGTAGAACATGGATTTTGGGACTTTGGGTTTGGAAAGCCACGGAATTCTTTAAGTGGGGCTTAATGGGCCAGACTAGTAGGAATATGGAAGACAGTGGTGCTGAGGATCATTTTAACTGTGTAGGCCTGTCGGCCCAAGAGGTTTCAGTGGAGAAGAACTTTAATATGTGGCTGAGAGACTGTTTTTGTGATGTTTTGGTAAAGAACATGGCTGCTTTTTGCCATTGTCTGAAGAGACTGCCTAGGACTAAGGTAAAGAGATTTATATTAATTGCATCTGCAAAGGAAGTCTCAAAAAAGCCCAACAAAGACTTTGTTCTCTGGTTAAGTCTGATGAAGATAATTTTGAACAAACATAGCAAACTGAGAAAGGAAAAGTACAAAATATATAGTTTGAGTATTAAAGTGACTCCAGGAAGTGAAATGGAGCTGAATTCAAGGATATTAAATTGAATTAAAGGAGTGGTGACCTGGGGGGCAAGATTCACCCAGTTAACTTTAGGTCCAGGCATGGTCATACAAGCCTTTAATCCCAGGAGGCAAAGAAAAGCAGATCTCTGAGTTCAAGACCAGCCTAGAACAGAGCAAATTCTAGGTGAAGAAAAACTTTAATCCAGGTTGGTGGACCACACCTTTAATCCCAGTGCTTAGGAGAAAGGCATGCAGCTCTCATGAGTTAAAAGTCAGTCTAAGGAGCAAGATTCAGGACAGCCAACTTAGGCAGTGAAGGAGCTGGGGAAAAGGAAGCTTGTGATAATGTAATAGAACAAGGGGGCCAATGTTCCAGCTCTGGCAAGCAGCAGAACTCAGCAGCTTCAGTCCTGTGTCTCTGGCTTTATATTCAAGAGGAGAAGGAGATTCCTGGGACAATTGATGCTGGTTAGCTGGAGCTAAGAAATGAGTGGTGATTAAGAAAAGACCAGCATCACTGAGGTGAAATCTAGGAAGTGTTTTCTGAGAACACAAAGAAGCTGTATTCCAGAGATAGCCAAGTGTTCCTCATGCTGCAGCTGTACTTGGTAACGAGTAAGAATCATCCAGGTGGTACTGGTTTTGAAGGCACGAAGGCATCATGAAGAACAGCTGAGGCTTGGTACTGTGAGACGCCATGAAAGGCCATTGGTGAAAGTATACCCTCAGTTGTAATTGACAGCCCAAGACTGAAGGGGTCATGCAAAGGAGTTGAGGTTTGGTACCATAAAAATAGCCTATGAGAGGCTTTGGTGAAGTATAGTTGCAGTGGAAGACGCTAGCATATTGGAGATGCCAGTACCATGGGATGACCACCAAGAACAGCAGTGACAATGGAGTGGATCAATGTGAACTTAGAGTGCTACAGAGGGCAGAGCTGGAAAAGTGACAACAGCTTTTTGGAGATGTACAAAAGATCATGTGTGGATCTCAGACATTGGCACAAGAAGCTATGAAGCTGAAATTGACTTGGGGTACCCAAGATGTTAAAGATGCCAGAGCCACAAGATGCCTGCCAAGGAAAGCTGCTAACAGGGAGTAGAACAAGCCCAGGAGAAAGAACCTTGTTGAAGTCAACAAAGATGAAAAAGGAGTTGGATATCTGAAGATTGGTTGGCCATCAGACATAGAGATGCAGAGTTTGGACTTTGTCCAGCTGGTTTCCTCTCTTGCTTGGAGAATTACATTTAAGTGATTGGATGAATCTCAAAAGAGACCTTAAACTTTGGACTTTTAACACTGTTGAGACTGCTATCGACTATAGGGACTTTTGAAGTTGGACTAAATGTATTTTGCATTATGTTATGTTTAAGTATGGCCCCCATAGACTAATGTTTGAACAAGCCTATGGGGGCCAGGGAGTGGAATGTGACGGTTTGTATATGATTGGCCCAGGAAGTGACCCTATTAGGAGGTGTGGCCCTGTTGGAGTAGGTGTGTCACTGTGAGTGTGGGCTTAAGACCCTCCCCCTGGCTGCCTGGAAGTCAGTCTTCTACTAGCAGCCTTCAGATGAAGATGTAGAACTCTCAGCTCCTCCTGTACTATATCTGCCTGGATGCTGCCATGTTTCTGCCCTGATGACAATGGACTGAACCTCTGAGCCTGTAAGCCAATCCCAATTAAATGTTGTCTTTTATAGAACTTGCATTGGTCATGGTGTCTGTTCACAGTAGTAAAACCCAAACTAAGACAGATGAAGTCTCTTTGGGACCTCATCTCATAGATCTCTCCCTTCACAGTACATGAAAACATTTTGGGCCACCTCCAGGAAGGCTACGTGTTAGCTCTAGCCTATCCAAGGTAGCTCCCCTCACTAGAATGTGAGTTATGTGAGTTGTCTACAAATATATGTGTACCACATAAAGATTCTACATGTCTACTATATCTTTGAAGAAAAAAAACCTTATTTCTTTATATAGATAAAAAAGGGCTCTCACCAATGTTATATAATCTTAATTAAATGACAAAGTAACAATAGAATGAAATTTTGTTCAATTTAGGACTAAGTGACTCAATTCATGTTCTATCTGTACACTGAATTTTGCTATTTACTCCGACTTTCATTACTTTTATATGTGAACAGAGTCTTCTTTAGGGATTTTCTGCCATGAACAGACACCAGGACCAAGACAACTCTTATAAGGACAACATTTAATTTGGGCTGGCTTACAGGTTTAGTCTGTTATCATCAAAATGGGAGCACAGCAGTGTCCAATCAGGCATTGTAAAGGAGGTGCAGAGAGTTATATATCTTCATCTCAAGGCTAAGATAAGACTGACCCTTACATGCTTAGGAGGAGGGTTTCACTGGCCACCCCCATAGTGAAACAATTCTTTCAAACAGGCCATGCCTATACTAGCAAGGCCATACCCCTAATAATGGACTAAACATATTAAACACCCATAAAAGAAGTGAAGGTATGCCATTTTTGTAATATGTTTATTTTAGGTAACCATTTCTCCAGAGATATTATAAATTCACAGTATAAACAATACATTAAAACATACTTTAATATATATGTATATATATATATATATGTGTGTGTGTGTGTGTGTGTGTGTGTGTGTGTGTGTGTTAAAAAACCAATACATTTTACATTAAATATCATATATGAGGAATTATCTATTTTGTACACACTGGTTTATATTTATATACTTGTTGTGCTAAGAGAGTAACTGTATTTCTAAGTGTATATCACAGAATGTTTGTGAGAATCACAAAACAATTTTTATTTAACACAAGGTCTTATATAGGATAAAGTACCACTAATGATGAAATAAATACATTAATAAATCAAAAGTTAAGAAAATTTCAGTCAAGGTTTTTAAAACTATCTCTTCCATTTGAAACTAAAGATAGTAGACAGAGGACATTTGAAAAACAAAATCCTACTGTGATATAGTTGCTACCTCCGGGTTTCTGGCCTGAGTGTTCTCAGAGATGGAGTATAAGTTGAGAGTAGAAAGATACTATAATCCCTTTCACTCTCCACTTGACTTTGGCATTTTTTATCATAGTAAAAGAAAACAGAAAATCTATAAGGACAATATTTCTTATAACCCACCTGAATAACACATAGCACATATCCTAATTATAAATGAAATGACTTGAGATTAAAAAATAAAACAAATTATTTTTCTGGACAAAAATAAATACCCTTCAAATTAAATGTCGGTGTGGCTATTGTATAACTTATATGCAATTCATAAACAGCTCAGGCTACTAAGAAATTCTGAAACTGAAAAATTTATCTTTCCTGGAAACCAGCCTACAAATTCTTTATTTATAACAAAGAGTGAGATCTGAAATAAAATACACAGAACTTATCATGATATGTGTGTGTGTGTATATATATATATAATATATATAAGAATATATGTATATATGTACATATACATATATGCATATATATGTATATATATATGTGTGTATGCATGTGTGTATATGTATATGTATATATACATACATATATATGTGTGTGTACATACACACATTTACACAGATAAATGTACATACATACATATTTATACATATATGTACATATATGTTATATAAAATTAAAGAAATATAGGACATGTATTTTAGAGGGATCAAAGCACTTCTACATGGGAATTATTGGAGGAAGAAAAGAATGGGGAAATAATCTATTTTTTACTATTTTTATTTCTTTGTATTTTATTAGATAATTGCTTTATTTACATCAAATGGTATTCCGTTTCAGCATTACCCCTCCAAAAATACCCTACCCCTTCCCTCTCCCCCGACTCAACTCCCTCCCCCAATTTCTTGATTTGCATTCCCCTATTCTGGGGAATCGAGCCTTCAGAACACCAATGGTCTCTCCTCTCATTGATGTCTGAAATGGTCATCTTATGCTATATATGTAACTGGAGCCATGGGTCCCTCCGTGTGTACTCTTTGGATGGTGGTTTAGCCCCTGGGAGCTCTGAGATTATGGTTGGTACATAACATTCTGCCTACAAGTCTGCAAACTTCCTCAGCTCTTGGGTCCTTTCTCTAGATTCTCCACTGGGAACCCTATGTTCATTCTATTGGTTGTCTGTAAGTAATGGGTATTTTGATCCACTGTCCAATAAGGATCAAAAAATCCACACATTGTTCTCCCTTCTTGTGCTTCATGTGGTCTGTGAGTTATATTTTGGGTATTCCAAGCTTCTGGGCTTATCAGCGAGTGCATACCTTATGTGTTCTTTTGTGATTGGGTTACCACACTCAGGACGATATTTTCTAGCTCCATCCATTTGCCTAAGAATTTTATGCATTCATTGTTTTTAATAGCTGAGTTACTCCAGTGTGTAAATATACCACACTTTCTGTATCCATTCCTCTGTTGAGGGATGTCTGGGTTCTTTACTGCTTCTGTCCTTTATGAATAAGGCTGCTATGAACATAGTGAAGCATGTGTCCTAATTACATGTTGGATTATCTTCTGGGTATATGCCCAGGAGTGGTGTAGCTGGGTCCTCAGGTAATGCTATGTCCGATTTTCTGAGAAACCACCAAATTGATTTACAGAGTGGTTTTACCAGCTTGTAAGCCCACCATCAATGGAGGATTGTTTCTCTTTTTCCACATGTTCTCCAGCATTTGCTTTTCCCTGAGTTTTTAATCCTGGCCATTCCAACTGATGTGAGGTAGAATTTCAGGGTTGTTTTGATTTTCATTTCCATGATGATTAAGGATGCTGAACATTTCTTTAGGTGGTTCTCAGCCATCTGGTATTCACAGTTGAGAATTCTCTCTTTAGTTCTATATCTCATTTTTCAACAGAGTTATTTGGTTCTTTTGAGTTCTTTTTATATATTGGATATTAGCTTTCTATTTGATGTAGGATTGGTGAAGATCTTTTCCCATTCTGTTGGTTGAAATTTTGTCCTATTGACAGTGCCCTTTGCCTTATAGAAACTTTGCAATTTTATGAGGTCCAATTAGTCAGTTCTTGATCTTAGAGCATAAGCCATTGGTGTTCTGTTCAGGAAATATTCCCCTGTGCCCATGTATACCAGGATCTTCTCAACTTTCTCTTCTATTAGATTCAGTGTATCTGGTTTTATGTGGAGGTTCTTTATCCACTTGGACTTGAGCTTTGTACAGAGAGATAAGAATGGATCAATTTGCATCCTTCTATATGATGACTGCTAGTTGACCCAGCACCATTTGTTGAAAATGCTATCTTTTTTCCACTGGATAATTTTAGCTCCGTTGTTAAAGATCAATTGACCATAGGTGTGTAGGTTCATTTCTGGGTCTTCAATTCTATTCCATTTCTGCCTATCTCTGTACTAATACCATACAGTTTTCAATACTATTCCTCTGCAGTAGAGGTTGAGGTCAGGGATGGTGATTATGCCAGAAATTCTTCTATTGTTTTGAGAATAGTTTTTCCTATCCTGGGTATTTTTACTCCAGATAAATTTGGAAATTGCTATTTCTAACTCTATGAAGAATTGAGTTGGAATTTTAGTGGGAATTGCATTGAATCAGTAGACAGCTTTAAGCAAGATGGCCATTTTTACTATATTATCTCTGCCAATCCATGGGCATGGGAGATCTTTCCATCTTCTGAGATCTTCTTCAATTACTTTCTTCAGATACTTGAAGTTCTTGTCATATAGATCTTTCACTTGCTTGGATAGAGTCACACCAAGGTATGTAATATTATTTTTGACTATTGTGAAGGGTGTTATTTTCTTAATTTCTCAGTCTCTTTATCCTGTGAGTATAGGAAAGTTTGTGATTTGTTTGAGTTAATTTTATATGCAGCCACTTTGTTGAAGTTGTTTATCAGGTTTAGGAATTCTGTGGTGGAATTTTTCGGTTCACTAAGTATACTATCATATCTTCATATAGTTGACCTCTTTCTTTCCAATTTGAATCCCTTTGACCTCCTTTTGCTGTCTAAATGCTCTAGTAGAGTACTCAAAGTCTACTAATGACTGCTTCTATTTCTTTCAGGGTTATGAGTTTGTTTCAATCATTTATCTGATCCTGATTTAACTTTGGTACCTGGTATCTAACTCGAAAATTGTCCATTTCGTCTAGATTTTCCACTTTCCTTGAGTATAGGATTTTGTAGTAGGATCTGATGATATTTTGGATTTCCTCAGTATCTGTTGTTATGTCTCCCTTTTCATTTCTAATTTTGCTGATTTGGACACTGTATCTGTGCCCTCTGGTTAGTTTGGCTAAGGGCTCTTCTATCTTCTTGTTTTTTTCCAAAGAACCAGATTATGGTTTTGTTGGTTCTTGGTATAGTTCTTTTTGTTTCTACTTGATTTCAGCCCTGAGTTTGATTATTTCCTGCTGTCTACTTTACTTAGGTATATTTGTTTATTTTTGTTCTAGAGCCTTCAGCTGTGCTGTTAAGAAGTTAGTGTATGAACTTTCCAGTTTCATTCTGGAGGCACTCAGAGCTATGAGTTTCCTTTTAGCACTACTTTCATTGTATCGCATAGATTTTGGTGTGTTGTGCCTTCATTCTGATTTAATTCTAAAAAGTCTTTAATTTCTTTATTCCTTTCTTGACTAAGTTATCATTGAGTAGAGTGTTGTTCAGTTCCCATGTGTATGTGGGATTTCTGTTGTTTTTGTTGTTTTTCAAGACCTGCCTTAGTCCATAGTGATCTGATAGCGTGCATGGAATTATTTTAACCTTCTTATATCTGCTGATGTCTGTTTTGTGACCAAGTATATGGTCAGTTTTGCAAAAGGCACTCTGAGGGGCTGAGAAGAAGGTATATTCTTTTGTTTTAGGATAAAATGTTCTCAAGATATCTGTTAAATCCATTTGTTTCATAACTTCTGTTAGTTTCACTGTTCCTCTGGTTAGTTTGTGTTTCCTTGATAGGTCCATTGATGATAGTGGGGTGTTGAAGTCTCCCACTCTTATTGTGTGGGATGCAATGTGTGCATTGAGCATTAGTAAAGTTTCTTTTATGAATGTGGTAATCCTTGTATTTGGAGAATATATGTTCAGAATTGAGAGTTCATCATGATAGATTTTTTTCCTTTGATGAGTATTAAGTATCCTTCCTTATCTTTTTAAAATTATTTTAGGCTGAAATTTGTTTTTATTCAATATTAGGATGGCTATACCAGCTTGTTTCTTGGGACTATTTGCTTGGGAAATTGTTTTCCAGCCTTTGACTCTAAAGTAGTATCTATTTTGTGCCTGAGGTGGGTTTCCTGAATGCAGCAAATGTTGAGTCCTGCTTATGTATCTACTCTGTTAGTCTATGTCTTTTTATTGGAGAATTGAGTGCACTGATGTTAAGAGTAAGGGGATATGATCCTTGTTTCCTGTTATTTTTGTTATTAGAGTTGGAGTTATGTCCCGGTGACTCTTTTCTGTTTGGATTATTAAAAGAAGATTAATTTCTTGCTTTTTCTAGTGTGTTGTTTCCCTCCTTTTGTTGGTGTTTTCCATTCATTATTCCTTGAATGGCTGGATTTGTGGAAAGATATTGTATAAATTTGTTTTCGTCACAGAATAACTTGGTTTCCCCATCTATGGTAATTGAGAGATTTGCTGGATATAGCAGCCTGAGTTTGTGTTCCCTTAGGATCTGTATGACATCTGCTCAGCATCTTCTGGTGTTCATAGTCTGGTGAGAGGTCTGGTGTAATTCTGATAGGTCTACCTTTATATGTTACTTGATTTTCTCTGCTACTGCTGTTAATATTTGTTTAGTGCATTTGGTGTTTTAATTATTATGTGACAGGAGGAATGTCTTTGCTGGTCAAATCTCTTTGGAGTTCTGTAGATTTCTTGTATGTTCGTGAGCATCTTTTTCTTTAGGTTAGGGAAGTTTTCTTCTATAATTTTGTTGAAGACATTTATTGGTCATTTAGATTGGAAATTTTCACTGTCTTCTATACCTATAATCCTTAGGTTTGGTCTCCTCATTTTGTCCTGGATTTCCTGGATGTTTTGGGTGAGGAACTTTTTGCATTTTTCATTTTCTTTGACTATTGGGTTAATGCTTTCTATGCTATCTTCTGAATCTGAGATTCTCTTTTCTATTTCCTGTAGTCTATTTTTGATGCTTGTATCCATGACTCCTGACTACTTTCCTAGATTGTCTATGCACATAGTTGTTTCCCTTTTTGATTTCTTTATTGTTTCTACCTCTATTTTTAAATCCTGGGTGGTTTTGTACAATTCCATCACCTGTTTGGTTGTGTTTTCCTCTAATTCTTTAAAGGCTTCTACCTGTTTACCTGTGTTCTCCTGTATTTTTTAAGGGAGTTATTTATGTCTTTCTTGAAGCCCTCTATCAGCATCATGAGCTGTGATTTTAAGTCCAAATCTTGTTTTTCTGGTGTGTTGGAGTGTCCAGGACTTGCTGTTGTAGAAGAATTAGATTTGGATGATGCCATGTTGCTTTGATTTTTGTTGGTAAGCTCCTATGCTTGACTTTTGCCATCTGTTTATCTTTGGTCTTAGTTGGTTCTGCTGTCTCTGACTGGTGCGTGCCCTTCCTGTGTGCCTGCAAGCCTGTCTCAGCACCCCTGGGTGACTTGCTCTTGCCTGGCACAGAGTGCTCTGCCACTGCCCAGATCCTGGGTGCAGGTGGGGCCCTGGTGGACACTGTCCCAGCTGTTTTAGAACTCTGGTGTTCCCTGTGCCCCTGGTTGTACCTGCCTGCATAGTCACAGAAGAGAAGATGATGGCCTCACCTCTAAATGAGGAAGTCAAATCACTCCCTGTAGAGCAGTTCTCCCCTTGCAGGATCAGTGCACAATTAGCTGTGGAGCTGCACAGTTCCTGCATGTAGGTGGGGCCCTGGCAGACACTGTACCAGATGTACTGGCACTCTGGTTTTCCCTGAGCTCCTGACTGCACCTGCCTACTCAGTTGCTGGAGAGAAAGAAGATGGTGAGCACAGCTCTAAAAGCGGGACCATAATTATATTTTTAATTTCAAGAAAAGTTTGAAAATTTGATGCACTATCAGATTGTAACAAAACAAACCTTCCCCTACTTAAATTTCTTTATGCAAGGCAAGATAATTGACTTGACACTCGGCCTCATCTCTTTTATCTTAATTATTTCATAGATGCAGAATTTTAGCCCCTTCAAGGGCAAATGTCAATATAATTTATTTGTACTACACTAATACTAAATACACACATTAATTTATACTTCAAGTATTCAAAATATCTTGGTGCTGACTTAAGTCTATGATATGATACTTAGATGTTTTTACTTGAAATAAATAAAATCATTAGCAAATACCAATATGTGTGTCTGTAAATCAATCTGTAAGCCAGTGTGCCATCATGAGTATGTGACTGTAATTCAGCAATGGTGCCAGGTGAATTAGTAATTGGAGTATCACTGATAGCATTTTGGCTTATTTTAATCCACCAAGTTTTCATTTGGTAGATTTCCATAAATGGCAATGTGTACAAGGGTTTATGTTTTTCACCTGTCTTGTAAATTAGTTCTTGATATATCTGTATGAGATTCTGTTACTTTTTCATAACTAGGTTAAAGATATATAAAAATAAAAAAATAAATTCAGGAATATTACTCTCAAAAATATTTTATACTTTAATTGAAATAGTACCATTCTTAAAAAAATATTCTTGTTTCAAGACACAAAGGGAATAACATTACCAATATCATGTAAAACAAAGTGAAGAGAGTCTTTCTCATGGATACAGTTGTCCCAGCTTCCTGGCTTAGTTCCCATGAGTCAGATTTATCTTTTCCAGCATGTGTGATCTTAAATGGTGAAGCTGTGGGTTGAGAAACAGGTTGTCAAGTTATCCTTTTCAGGCCAGCATTCCAGCACCAAGTTTAAAAATAATATGTTTCCAAAAACTCAGTTTTCTCAAGTTGCTAAACATTTTATTATAAAACAATAGCTCTTTGAGATATAGTCTAACTATTGTGAAAACTGCAGGTAATATGTGAAAAGATAAGTGCAAAGCAAGTGCACATAAAAAACAGCTCTTAATGAGTTTCCATACTGGCTCTTACTGAGAATACTTACTATATATTTGGAAGAACTTCTGGCATCTGTTTACATTTTCTAGTTCTTTTTGAAAAAAATCATTTAAGAAAATATTGTATAATTTAAAAATAATTCTGATATGTTTCATTGTTTTCTCTCCACCTTTTTCATTATTATTTGCTTTAATATTGAGAGTTTGGTAAGGATACTAAATGCTTGCTACATAAATACCAACCCTTTCTCTGAGGCTGTTTTAGGATAAACAGTAAATCCATTAGCTCATAACTTCAATTATACAAACATATTTAAAACCAGTATTCTTCTCTGTAATGCTCTAATTGGATAAGTAGGCTCCACAAATTCAACTACAGGTAGCATTATGGAAAGGTTGTTGCATCTTTATTCTCTATTTTTTTCTTTTAGACATACGTTTATCTAAAAAAATTACAGTAGTTCATTATTAAATATTTATTTTTAATTATTATGTCCATATGCACTGTGCCTGCATGAATTCCTGTGCAAAACATGAGTGCCTGGTTCTGAAGTTATAAAGAGATGTCAGCAAACATTTAGGTTTTGTTTATATGTATATTTGCGTATTTACTGCATTTTGATTCATTGTGAATAATATTAATGTTCTGATTTTATGTTACCAGAATGCATAGCTGGTTTGTATTTTGAGATCTGTAACTTTAAAGTACCAAATATAAGATCATTTTCATGTAATATTTTGTCTTTTAGAAATAAGATCAACTAATTTGTACATGGGTACAAATTAATGCTGCCATTTCTTCTGTTTTATTTCTTTACATTATTGCTTTATATAAAATTTGAATATTATATTTAAGAAGATTAAAATAGACATCTGTATTTCATTATAGCTCTGAAATAATTTGCTTTGAGATTTTCTTTCTTGAATATATTTGTTTATAAATCTTCTTATGTTGAAGTGCTTTTATTTGTCTTTTAATTTTTTAGATTTATTTATTTATTTATTTATTTATTTATTTATTTATTTAATGAATGTGAGTACACTGTTGCTCTCTTCAAACCTACCAGAAGAGGTCATCTGATCCCTTTACACATGCTAGGACAACACCATGTAGTTGTTGGGAATTGAACTCAGGACATCTGGAAGAGCATTTAGTACTCTTATCTGCTGAGCTGTCCCTCTAGCCCCAATGTGTTTGCCTTTTATTCCTAATTTCTTCCTGGCTTTCATTTGAGAAGATTTCAGGAGCCATCTTAGGATGAGCTGATAACTAGTAGGTGATCTTCCTGAGAGGACTGCTTTGGATTATAATCTATGACAGATATGCTCCATAGGTAAGGCCCAAGAGAATTCATTTTAGGATAAAATCCCGCTATTAATATTCCTTTCCTGTTATTATTAAACATATATAACAGTTGCTAGGTTTTAGTCCACCCCTTTTGACCAGATCACTGCAGGTCTATGAAGTTGTACTGTCTTACAGTGATGCTATATTAACAAATAGATGATTTCTTAATTCCTAATGATGATTCCATAAGAATTCCTACAATTATATCAGTGAAATTTCAACTACTTTATAGGGGGATTGCTATTAGATCCTTTTTTGATAGTCAAAACTGCAGTGAGAACTGTCAGTCTCTCATGTGTCACCAGTTAATAGCCTCTTAGAAAATAACCAGATTTTCTCCTACTCAGAGCACATTCCAAAAGGTCATAAAACAATTAACCAAAGGTCATGAAAAGGTAGCTAATCATTTATTATAGGTTCTTGGAGAGAATATAAATTATTATCTGGCTTTATCTCTACAGAACTTCACTAATAGCTTAGTTATGTTTTTTAACTTTCAGTGAACCTGTGGAGCTGTGAGAGGTGATGGATGTTTAGCCAGATAATTACTACTAATAGATATGCATGTAAACATTCTCTATTGTAAATTTCTACTTCAATTTGTGATTTTATTTTATATGAACTTGTAATGTAATTTTTAACATGTGATCATGTATTCTGACTGATGATTTTTAAGTGCTGGAGGTGAACTTTTTTGGACAGAACAGTTCTTAGACAAAGAGAACGTTTGAATTTTTCCTAATATCTTCTTTTTCCATTCATTCTGACTTTCCCTATTTTCTTAGATAGCTTTAATAGGATACTTTTTAAAACTTAGTAATAAATGCTATAATCACTTCTCAGTGAGTCTCCTTTTCTTCCTTTTACTTTCTACTAGCAGACTGATAGAGCTGTAAAATTTCTGCAGAGATAGAAGAAAGACCACATTATTTGATGCCCCTCTGCTAGGCTACAGCTGTTAATCACCTAGGCCAGCAGCCTTATACCCTCAGAAAGAATAAGAAAGCTTTTAGGATTTTTTAGACGTTATCATCAGTATTTCAGTTACAGTTAAAGAGCTAGAATATCTGGAGTCCCTCAGACTTTAAAGCCACAACAGAGTGTCCTACTCTGTGCCCTACCAGTACCCTCTCCAGATTGGGAGGCTCCCAGCAAATGGACAATGGAGTTTGTTATAAAGTTGTTATAAAGTTATTGTTTGTTGTTGTTGCTCTTCTTGTTCTTCTTGTTCTTCCTCTTCTTCTTCTTGTTCTTTTTGTTCTTGTTCTTCTTCTTGTTCTTCTTGTTTTTCTTCCTGTTCTTGTTCTTGTTCTTCTTGTTCTTGTTCTTGTTCTTGTTCTTGTTCTTCTTGTTCTTCTTGTTCTTCTTGTTCTTCTTGTTCTTGTTCTTGTTCTTGTTCTTGTTCTTGTTCTTGTTCTTGTTCTTGTTCTTGTTCTTGTTCTTGTTCTTGTTCTTGTTCTTGTTCTTGTTCTTGTTCTTCTTCTTCTTCTTCTTCTTCTTCTTCTTCTTCTTCTTCTTCTTCTTGTTGTTGTTGTTCTTCTTCTTCTTCTTCCTCTTGTTCTTCCGGTTCTTTTTCTTGTTCTTCTTGCTCTTTTTCTTTATGTTCTTCTTGTTCTTGTTCTCTTCTTGTTCTTGTTCTTGTTTTTCTCCTCCTCCTCCTCTTCTGAGGTTGCATGCTTTATTTCCTTAAGCCTGTTTATGTGACAATTTACACTTATTGATATATTTATGTTCAATCAACCTCGTGTTCCCAAAACGAATACCATTTGGTCATGGCATTCTCTCAGATTCAAACTAAAACTATTTTATTGATATTTATATTTATGTTGTATCCATCAGGCAAAATGTATCATTTTAGCTTGTTGTTGTCATTGCATGTTAATCTGGTCAGAGCATTCGGGTGATAGTTGATTTGTGTAATAGATTTAGTTGAATTTCTGTCCTTTCTATTTTATGGCCCAATCTGAAATGCATGGGATTAGCACCACTTAAGATATTCCAAATAATTAGTCTATGAACATATCAAGTTCTAGGACTGCTTTCATTGGAAGATTCTTGCTTTTTAAATTACAACTTCATTATCATTGCTTTTTATGAAGTTTTAAAAAACATAGACTCTTGATTAAAGTTTGGTGTGTTATATGTACTCATGAATTTATCTATTGCTTCTAGATTTTAAATATATTAGAAATGTATATTAACAAATAACCTCTTAATGATTTTCTAGATTAACTAAGAATATTTTATAACATTATATTTTATACTTTGACTATATTAAACATCAATGTATAGAATCAGCATTTTAATTCAAAACCAAAATTAAACTGTGTTGATCATTTGAAGAAAAAAACTGATAAATCCTTTCCCAAATTAATGAAAATTGAAAATACTTGGGTGATAAAATGAAGAAAAAAATAAGGAGTCTAGAGAAAAAGAAATTTTGTACCTTTCAGATCCTGAAGTTTATACTTGGGAATGATTTTTAATTACTTTTTTTTATTATGTTCAACCATAGGACATGCCATTTACCTTCACTCGCCCTAGATAGTTCTCTTTGCTTCCAGTATAAGGCATGGTTTTCATCATCTTTCCTCCAGGAGACAGGTCTATGCAATTGGTTGAACCCATTAGAGACAACATCAAGAGTAATAAAACAGATTTTAAAACCCAGTCACTAGGGGTTCATGTACAAAACATTTACTAGATTTATATCTCAGGGAACATTGTGGAAGAAGTTGTGGAAAGATTGTAAGAGCAAGAATATCAGGAATTTTACAGTGAGAATATATCTCTCAGGAATGTCACCAGCTATATCTATAAAGTTTCGCCAACATAACTGCCTAAATGTGATCTAAACAATACCAATAATAATAGACATGCCCAAAATGACAAGGTAAATGGGGAGACCATTATGCCTCAAGTCTACTCAAAGAACTGCTGACAACTAGCAATACGAAAACTGAGAGTGAGGTAAATTCTATTTTGTAAAGAAGAGCACATTAATTAGTTGTCCAGTAACAAATTGTCCTGAAAATATACAAGCAAAAATAGATAAACCTATCAGTTTTTATTTATAAATATTTATGTATATATACATGCAACAATGTAAAAAGAGGTCATGAATTTAAAAAAGGAAAAGGAAGCTGTATATGGGAAAGTTGGGCAAGGAAGAGGGAGGTAGGAACAATATAATCATATTCTCAAAAGTAAAAGAAATGGTTAAAATATATTGATTTATATAAATCACAGAGGCATGTCAGTTTTGTTAAAGGGACAATCTATTACTAACTTTGTGCTTCTTTGCATGTGTCTTCAGAAGAATCATTTGTGCAACTACAGAGCTACTGTTTCATGAATAAATTTACTATAGAGCAAAACAAGATGAAAGTAAATTGTCCAGAAAACATGATTGCTTAGAAAAAGCATTGATGATGACATCTATTGTCAGAAATGTTCTTGTTGTCTTCTTAAAAACACACATTTACCTCCTAAGAAAATTGAAGCTAACTGTTCATGGAGACAGTAAACACAACACTCTTCTGATTTTTAGCACAGAGAGTAACACATGGGCATGCACTACTGTGTTTTGTGTAGTGTATATGTTAAAGTATTTTTTTCAGCTACAAGCTTTGTATTGTTTCCTTTGTAATGTGTATGCAAAAATACAGGAAAGCAATGACGAAAAAGCATTTCCTTTCTTTTTCCAGATTATCTATATTTTTGTTACCTGTATGTGTGATTTTTAAAACAATTTATTTATATTCCAGGCATTGCCCCACTCCAGGTCCCCAATCCCACAGTTCCTCATCCCATTCCCCTTCCTGCTTACCTCAGAGAGGGTGTCCCCCATTTTCCTCCACTAAGCATCCCTGTTCCCTGGGATTTCCAGTCTCTCAAGGATTGGATGCATCTTCTTCCACTGAGACCAGGCCAAGCAATCAGTTCTCTGTTATTTGTCAGAGGTCTCTGACCAGCCAGTGTACAATGTCTAGTTGGTGGCTAAGGCTCTGGGAGCTGCCAGGGATTCAGGTTAGTTGAGACTGCTGGTCTTCTTATGGGGTCACCCTTCCCATCAGCTTCTTCAATCCAACCATAGGGGTTCCCAATTGCAGTCTAATAGTCAGTGCAATTATATGTGTCTGTCTCAGTCAACTGCTGCTAGTGCCTCTCAGAGGACAGAAATACTAGGCTTCTCTCTGTAAGCACATCTTGTTATCAGTAATAGTGTCAGGCCATGGTGCCCAAGCATGAGATGGATCTCAAGGTAGGCTGATCACTGGACCATCTTTCCTTCAGACTCTTTTACATTTTTGTCCCTGAAAAAGATAAAGGAAGGAAGGAAGGAAGGAAGGAAGGAAGGAAGGAAGGAGGAAGGAAGGAAGTGAGAAACAAAAACTCAAAGACACGAAGAAACATGGAAACAAAGACATGAAAAGGAAGAAAAAGAAAAAGAAAAACAGGGAAGGGAAGGGAAGGGAAGGGAAGGGAAGGGAAGGGAAGGGAAGGAAAGGGAAGGGAAGGGAAGGGAAGGAAGTTATACAAATACAAAACTATGCTTTTAACTCTGGCCATTGGAAGACTTGTTTCCCACAAATAGTCACCACTGAACCTGTGTTTAATCAAGTTTTACAACTGCAAAGACCACCTTCCTTTTATCTATCTGTAATTAACACAGCCTAAAATCCACAGCTTCTGAATAGTTTCTACACTGAACACTCTTGGACCCAACTATGTTACACTGATTTTTCCATCTGTTACATCATGCATATAAGCATCTTTGTTTTCATTGCTAACAGTAATGTCAATGTTCTGTCATTTCCTTCAAAATTATAGTCTGATTATGTAGGGTTCTTTTTCTATTTCCTCTGTTTAATGAATATTAAAGTTCATCATTTAAAACAGATAAAAATGGAATATTAACCAGTAACATCATCAGCTCAAGAAGCTGCTATATTTTTAAATGCCCCATAGTAACTGGGTTAAAGATATGTAAACATTAAAAAACACTGTTTTTGAGCTTTATATACTAACAAAACCAAACTCCCATTAACAAATTTAAAAGACCATGTTGGTGCTTCTTATCCTTAAAGATCCTCTTTGGGTTAGTATTATCTTCTATCATTTTATTTACTTTATTCAAATTTGATTGAATCAGATAAGTTCTGTTTGTTTCAGTGTGTCTGGTTTTATGTGGAGGTCCTTGATCCACTTGGAGTTGATCTTAGTGAAAGGAGATAAGAGTGGGTCAATTCGCATTCTTCTGCATGTTGATCTCCAGTTGAACCAGCACCATTTGTTGAAAAGACTATCTTTTTTCCACTGGATGGTTGTGGCTCCTTTATCAAAGATCAAGTGACCATAAGTCTGTGGGTTAGTTTCTGGTTCTTCAATCCTATTCCATTGATCCACTTGCCTGTTGCTGTACCAATACCATGCAGTTTTTAACACAATTGCTCTGTAGTACTGTTTAAGTTCAGGGATATTGATTCCCCCAGAAGTCCTTTTATTGTTGAGAATAGTTTTAGCTATCCTGGGTTTTTTGTTGCTCCAGATGAATTTGAGAATTGCTCTTTCTAGATCTATAAAGAATTGAGTTGGGATTTTGATGGGGATTGCATTGAATATGTATATTGCTTTTGGTAAGATGGCCATTTTTACTATATTGATCCTGCCAATCCAGGAGCAAGAAATATTTTTCCAGAAACTTGGGAAGACCCTGGAGGGCATAGGCACAGGGGGAAAGTTCCTGAACAGAACACCAATAGCTTATGCACTAAGATCAAGAACTGACAAATGGGACCTCATAAAATTGCAAAGTTTCTGCAAGGCAAAGGACACTGTCAGAAGAACAAAACGAAAACCAACAAAGTGGGAAAAGATCTTCACCAACCCCACATCCGACAGAGGGCTAATATCCAATATATACAAAGAACTCAAGAAGTTAGACCCCAAAGAACCAAATAACCCTATCAAAAAATGGGGTACAGAGCTAAACAAAGAATTTTCACCAGAAGAAATTCGGATGGCTGAGAAACACCTTAAGAGATGTTCAACATCATTAGTCATCAGAGAAATGCAAATCAAAACAACCCTGATATTCCACCTCACACCAGTCAGAATGGCTAAGATTAAAAACTCAAGAGACAACAAATGCTGGTGAGCATGTGGAGAAAAAGGAACACTCCTCCACTGTTGGTGGGATTGCAAAATGGTAAAACCGCTCTGGAAATCAGTGTGGCGGTTCCTCTGAAAATTGGGCATGTCCCTTCCAGAGGACCCTGGCATACCACTCGTGGGCATATACCCAGAGGATTCCCCTGCATACAATAAGGACACATGCTCCACTATGTTTATAGCAGCCTTGTTTATAATAGCCAGAAATTGGAAGGAGCCCAAATATCCCTCAAAGGAGGAATGGATACAGAAAATGTGGTATATTTATACAATGGAATACTACTCAGCAATTAAAAATAATGAATTCATGCAATTTGTAGGTAAATGGATAGACCTGGAAAATATCATCCTGAGTGAGCTAACCCAATCACAAAAGAATACCCATGAAATGCAATCACTGATAAGTGGATATTAATGAGCCCAGAAGCCCTAAATACTCAAGGCACAATTAGGAAGTCAAATGATTCCCAAGAAGAAAGGAGAGGACCCTGGGCCTGGAAAGATTGGATCCAGTTTTGTAGAGAAACTGTGGGGGGAGGGAGAATGATTGGGGGATAGTTGGGGGGGAGAGGACCTATGGGACATAGGGAGGGGGGAACTGGAAAGGGGAAAGCCTTTGGAATGTAAACATTGAATATAGAAAATAAAAATTTAAAAAAAAGATAAGTTCTGTTTACCCAACACCCAGAGCTTAAGGATTTTACATCCTAGGTTCCATTCTCATTCATTAACATAATTAGTTTTTTACTTATTTTTAAATCTATTTTTTTGCTTAATGCAAAATCATATTTTTAATATTTTACTTGTAGTTTTGTTTTGCATGCATGTATGTATTTCCTTACATGAGTACCTGTTTCCTCATTACACAGAAGAAGGCATAGAATAAAAAAGAAACACATATGTACATATAACACACAGACCCCCCCAACATAAAAACACAAAAGCAGAAAAAAAAAGACATAATACATGAGCAAAAGAGGAGTGAGATACAAACTATAAAAATAAAGCTATCTGAGACCAAAAGCTTACAAAAATCCTATTGAGTTTCTCTTGTTTTGGCCATTTACTGCTGACCATGGACCCTACCTTCAAATATAGCCTCATATCAAGTGATGCTCCATTGAAGGAGCCTGCTTTTTCCATTGCAAGTTGTTGCTATTGGATATAGTTTCTTAGTTTGGGATGGAGATTCCTTTCCTCTTCCCCTCTCAGTGTTGGAAGTACATCTGACTTGAACTTGCAAGTCCTGTGCATGCTGTCACGAGTGTCAACTATCTCATTTTAATTCAGTAATTGATTAAAGTTGAATATATATCCCACAGAGAGTATATAGGGGATGCTTAATTATTTGTAAAGTAAGAAAATTGCTTGAGTTGGTAAAAATACTCCCTTGCTGTGTATGAGAAACTAACTATAAAAACTCTGAACCCACATAAAGAGATGAGGAATGGTCATGCTTGCTACCCTCAGCACTAAGAGACTGGTCAGCTCAAAAATGTATGTCTTTGTGTGAATATTTATGTATCTCTGTATGTGTGTTCTTTCTCTCTCTCTCTCTCTCTCTCTCTCTCTCTCTCTCTCTCTCCATATATATATAGAGAGAGAGAGAGAGAGAGAGAGAGATACAAAGTTAGAGACAGAGACAGAGATAGATATAGATTTTTTTTAGTACACAGCACACACACACACACACACACACACACACACACACACACACATGCATTATATGCTTTTTCTTTGACTTTTTTTCTGCTTTGCTTTTTCCTATTCTGATTTTTTGCTTGGTTGGTTGGTTTGTTGGTTTTAATCTTATTTTTATTTTACCATTATTATTTCTTAGGTGTCAGTTTGTCTAATGAACGAGAAATAAAGAGTGGATTTTGGTGAGGAAGTAGGTGTGGAGCGTCTATGGAATGTTAGGAAAAGGAATATACTATATATTATTTGTTTTTATTAAAATTATTGCTGTAATTAACATAGTGTCATCCTATAAGACAGAGTCATCCATGAAAAATTTAGTTTGTTTTAGTTATACAATGCTGCTCTAAGGTTCTTCCTATTCTTACTGGATTGTGTTCCCTCCCAGGTCACATTGTTTCTTGCCTAGTCTCTATTTCCACATTAAATAAAAATTCCTTCTTCAGTTTTCCAACTATCTGCTTGAAATTGACATAATTCTAAGTTACAAAGACTTTATTAAACTTCCCTGGATGTTTTTTATTACTGTGATTGAATCCTGTTGCAATGTTCTTTTGTAATAGCAGGTGTTAAAAATTCTGTATTACCCTACTGAGGTAGGCAAGTATACTTTATAACCAGTTAAAGAATTGACAATGACTGCTCTACATTTCCAATGTGCTATAAAAAGAAGCAACTATAACGATTTTTAGGTGCTTTGAAGAAAATCCACCATAAGATATATATTCACATTTATAGATGTACTACCTATGCTTACCTATATTTTTCTACATGTATAAACAGATTCGATTTTTCAAAGTCCATGTATTGAATACATAGACATTATGGTAACTACAAACTCATATTTATGTTTATCTGTTTTGGTCTATTGATTATGGAGAATTTTTAATGGAGACCATACATTTGCATTCTGATTAATTTATTTTTATTCAAGGTCTTAGATGATATAATAACACTATTTTTATTGACAGGACAGTTTTTATGTTTTTCCACAATAATGAATCATTTCACTGTGTTTTATTGCTGTGAAAAGGCACTATAGTCAAGAAAATTTCTATAAAAAACATTCAATTGAATCTGGCTTACAGTTTTATAGGTTCAGTCTTTTATCAGTATGGCTGAAAACATGGCATTCTACAGGTAGACATATTGCCTGAGGATCTGAGAGTTCTATATCTTGATCCAAAGACAGCCAGGAGGAAACTACTTTCCACACAGGGCAGAGCTTGATCATATATGTATAAGCAAGTGTCCATACTGACACATTTTCTTCTAATAGTACTACTTGCTATGGTCCAAGCTTTCAAGTGTTTAAGTGTATGTCATCCAAATTTCTTCAAACCACCACAGTTATTTTTTTTTTTTGTTTGTTTTTTGGTTTTTTGTTTTTTTTTTGCTTTTTTTTTTTTGACTGATAGATTTTTGTTTATTTCTAAAACTTCTGACTACATTGACATGTTGAAAATGCTTGATTTTAGCAATTTTTTTTAATTAATAATATTTCTTACATTTATTTTCTTTTTTAGGGCAGCATCTCTTTTTTTCTCTCTTTTTTAATTTTTATTTTCTATATTCAATGTTTAAAGCACATACAAATCAAACATTTATAAAAGTCTGATTCTATTAGTGTTTGTGGACATGTAGTTTGTCTTTCTCTTAATAACACAATTCTGGTATAACAGTCTAATTAATAAGAGGTATAGTTGGCTCATTGTTTCTCCGATTTGAAAGAATGGTGGCATTCACATGTGACATATGCCCCTCAATCTCCACATCTAATATTTGACTAAGAGTCTTGGTTATTCAATGTTATGCTGAAGCAATATGAAAGTTAGTAAAACTGAAGGAGCTTTTAGCACACACTGCTAATGACAGAATCATGATTGATGTCTTGCTTCTGCTTTTTCTTTTGGAAACATAACATTAGTGTGGAAGCAGGCTTGTGTCAAATGTAATAAATAGCTGAGGCTCACCTGGGGCTCATCTTTACTACCTCAGCTCTGCTATTTTCAGGAGGATAGCCCATCACTCCCACACTTAGCTAAAGCCCCATTCTTTTAAGGTCCATGGGGCTGTTGGCTGTTCTGCAAATATTTGATAATTGGTCCTTTGAAGATCCAAACATAATAATATGCTCACAGGTCTGTATTGGCTATGCAAGAAGCATATAAAGTATACGAATGTTTCTATCTATCTATCTATATCTAACTATCTATCTCTATCTATCTATCTATCTATCTATCTATCTATCTATTTATCTATCTTTCTCTCATCTATCTACATATAAATCTACATCTATATTTATATATTTATATTATACATTTATGAGTATGACAATATGACTTGAAAGATTAACAATAAACAGAAATATTGCTAATACAAAAGCAATTCTCCCTCACTTGTTTTCCTTCCTCATATTTTACATTGTGAAACATATACTACTTTAAGCCTTGTACAAAAATACCATTAACACACTTAATCTCATTATGTATATTATCCTATTTCTTTTATTCATTTCTTCTGTCTTATTTAAGAAAACATTTCTCAAAAACAAAAGAAAAATTCCTTAGGATTTATTATTATATAAAAATTTAATTATTGCTGAAATAAACACTACCACAATTTCCTGCATGGAGTGGAAGGGAAATTATGATGGACAAATTCTAAGCCAAGAGGAAAGTTTTAATATCAATAGTTCTAGACCTTGATCCATTGAATTCATACCCTGTTCCTGACTCTTTCTAAAAGCGCTTTCAGTAGCACTGTAATTTTTTAATTATTATTTCAGTTCTAGGCAAATCAAATAATACTGACCTCATAAGATTGAAATGTAATCTATATTTATTAAAATTTTATTGGTAATAATTGCTTCATAAGCCTGAAGATATAGTGTTAAAATATCTTAATATGTCAAGAGGATTAAATTAACCTTAAAATGATGCTTAGCCCCTAATTTCTTAGCTATACAAATTTTAAATATTTTAATTCTTTAATCCTATATTTTTTTATAATAGGTGGCAACTGTTTTTTTCATTTAAAAGGTTTTGTAATTTTTCTATATATCACTACTTATAATAAGCCACCAGCAATAACATAAATAGATACTTGCAATTTAAATAGAAAAGTGTGGTTGGATTAGGCAACCAAGTTGGAAAAAAAGAGTCCCAAATGTCAGCAAGAAAGATGGAGACAGCCCCTGCTCCTACTGGGAGGGGTCTCACAAAACCCCACAACTATTCAAACATTACATATATGCAGAGAAGCTATGTCAGCCCCATACTGGGCTTCCAGATAGTTGCTTCAGTCTCTGCGAGACCCAGCAGACCTAGTTTGTTGACACTAGAGACATCATTGTTCTTGTGGAATCCTTGACTCACCTGCCTCCAACAAATTGTAGATCACCGTTTGTTATTGTTATTGTTGTTGTTGTTGTTGTTGTTGTTTTTTATTTGTTTGTTTTTTTGGTGTGGTTAGTGTCTGAGTCCCTTCACTGGAAGCCATGCCTGGTCACAGAAGATGGCCTGTTCAGTGTCTGATTCCCCCATTACCAGGAATCTTTGTTGGAGCTACCCTTGTAGATTCCAGGAAATTTCCTTTGCACTTGGATTTCTACCTTGCCCAGGAATTGTCCAATCTTCCTGTTGTCTCTCTGTTCTCTGCCCTTCCACCCCACCCCACCACAAATGATCCTTCTGTTATTATCCCTCTCCACTGCCAGTCCACCAAAAAATCTGTTCTTTTTCCCCTTCCCAGAGAGATCCTTGTGTCTCTTTTGATCCTGTTTGTACTTACTCTCTTTGGGTTTGTGGATTTAAGCACTGTTACCATTTATTTAACAGCTAATATGCACTTACAAGTAAGTATTTGTCATGATATGTCATGTTTGTCTTTCTCTGTGTTACTTTTGAGGGATGGTTTCTTCTAGTTCCATTAATTTGCCTGCAAATTTCACTTTTTTTTGGATTTTTGTTTGTTTGTTTGTTTGTTTTTCAAGACAGGGTTTTTCTGTGTAGCCCTGGCTGTCCTGGAAATCACTCTGTAGACCAGGCTGGCCTCTAACTCAAGAGATCTGCCTGCCTCTGTCTGGGGATTAAAGTGCTGGGATTAAAGGCATGAGCTACCACTACCCAGCTCATAATGTATTTTTCAATAGATGAATAATACTTTATATGTAAATGTACCATATTTTCTTTATCCATTCTTCAGTTGAGAGACATCTAAGTTATTTCCATATGGGCCCACTAAACCGGCTTGCTATCAACATAGTTTGGCAAGTATCCTTGTGACATAGTAAAGCTAGGATGGAAGTAGATCCATTTCCAGTTTTCTGAGAAACTACCACTTGATTCCCAACGTGGCTGTACAAGGTTTGCTCTCACGAGCAATGGGGAAGCATTTCCCTTGCTACTTCCTCAGTAGCACGAGTTATCACTTGTGGCTTTTTTTTTCTTTTCTTTTTTGTTTTCATTTTCTTTTTTTCTTTTCTTTTCTTTCTTTCTTTTTTTCTTTTTTTTTTTTTTTTTTTTTTGCCATTCTGACAGGACTAAGATGGAATCTGAGAGTCATTCTGATTTGCATTTTCCTGATAACTAAGGGTGTTGAACATGTCTATAAGTTTTTATCAGCCATTTGAGATTCTCCTCTTTAAAATTCTTTTTAGATCTGTATACAGTTTTTGATTGGATTACCTGGCATATTGATTTCTAATATCTATAGTTCTTTATATAGTTTGGAGATTAGCCCCATGCCACATGAAGTTGTTTGTCAATGATAAAAATTCTCTGGTAGAAATTTTGGGATGGTTTATTGACTGTGTTTAGGTATGTCCCTTATGTTCCTGACCACAGGACTTTTATTATGAAAGAGTGATAAATTTTGTCAAAGTCTTTTGCAGGGTCAAGTGAGATATGATCAATGTAATTTTTTCTTTTAGTTTGTTTATATGGTGAATGTTATTGACAGATTTTCATAGGTTGAACCATCCCTGCATCTCTAGATGCAACCTACTTGACAGTGGAAAAATAATCATTTTGATTTAGTCTTAGATTTGGTTTGCAAGTATATTATTGTCTATTTTTAAATCAATATTTGTGAGGCATATTGACATGTTATTCTAATTCTTCATCAGATTTTTGTGTGGTTTAGGTATAAGGGTGATTCTGGCCTCATGAATTGAATTTGGCAGTGTTCATACTTCCTCCATATTGCTGTGCTAACTTTGTTTGGTAGAATTCTGTGCTAACAATATCTGTTCCTAGACTTTTGTGGGTTGGGTGACTGACTTTAGCTACTGCTCCTACTATTTTAAAAGTTGTTAGTCCGTTTACATTTTATTAGATATTTCTTAATTTACATTTCAAATGTTATCCCCTTTCCTTATTTCCTCTTTGAAAATCCCATTTCCCATCATCCCTCCCTCTGCTCACCAACCTGCACAGTCCTGCTCCCCTGTCCTGGCAATCCCCTACAGTGGGGCATCAAGCCTTCACAGGCCCAAGGGACTCTCCTCTCATTGATGTCCCACAAAGCCATCTTCTGCTACATATGCAGCTGGTATGCATCAAGAAAATTGTTTTGTTGTTGCTGTTTCTTTTAGATTTTCCAATTTTATGGAAGTTTATATATTTCAAGTAAGACACAACAATTAATTGAATTTCCATGGTGTTTCTTGTTATGTACCTCTTTTATTTCCAGATTTTATTAATGTGGATATTCTCTCTCTGCTTTTGAGTTAGGGTATGGGCTTATCTATCTTGATGATTTTCTCAAAGAAAGAACCCTGTGTTCTTTTGATTCTTTGTACAGTTCTCATCATCTCTTTTTATTTATTTCAGCATTTGGGTGAATTATATCCTCTAGACTACTCTTTGGTATGTTTGTTTCTTTTTGTTCTAGAGCTTTCAGGAATGCTGTTAACATGCTAACATTAGATTTCTAAATTTTCTTTATTACACACTTAATGCTGTAAATATTCCTCTCTTAATATCACTTTAATTGTGTCCCATACATTTGGTTATGTCGTGCATTCATTTTCATTAAATGCTAAAAAGACTTTAGTTTCTTTCTTTATTTAGTTATTTAGTACATAGTTGTTCAATTTTCATGAATTTGTAGATTTTTCTGTTAAATCTGTTGTTGAAATACAGCTTTAATCTATCTGGTCTGATAGGATTTAGGTGCCTATTTCAATTTTCTTATCTTTTGAGACTTGCTTTGTGGACAAGTATGTGTTTAATTTAGGAGAAAGTTCGGTGAGGTGTTGAGAGGACGGTATATTATTTTCTCCTTAGGTGAAATGTTCTGTAGATATCATTTATCACCATTTATTTTGTTTATAACATTTGTTAGCACCATTTTTTCTGTGTTTAGTCTGGATGATCTTTCTATTGGTAAAAGTGGGGTATTACTGTCATTATTAATATGTGCAAGTCAATGTGTGAGTTAAGCTCTAGTAATGTTTATTTTACAAATGTTGGTGCTCTTGACTTTGGAGCACAGATGTTAAGAACTGATAGGTTTTCATTTGATGAACTTAAAGTGTTCTTCCCTTTCTCTTTTGATTAATTTTCTATTGAAATATAGTTTTGTAGATATTAGCATAGCTATACTATCTTGCTTCTAGGGTCCATTTGCTTAGAATAACTTTTTCTATTCATTTTCTCTGAGACAATAGCTATCATTGTTGCTGAGGTATGTTTCTTGTATTCAGCAGAGGAAATGATCATGTCTTCATATCCATTTACTCTGTGTCTTTTTATTAAGGAATTGAGCCTATTGATATTGAGAAATACTAATATCCAATTTTTATTCTTATTGTTTTGTTGTAATTGTTGGTGGTTGTGATTATATAGTTTGTGGGTATGTGTTATGTGTACAGGAGTATTGTCTGTGTGTTTCAATGTGCACATCTACTTTTTTTCTTTTGGAGTTATTGGTGCAAGATTGTTTACTTTCTGTGTTTTCATGGGTATTATAAAACTCCTTGTGCTTGAGATTTACTTCTGTTAAGTTCTATAGGCCTTAAATTAGAGTGCTAGATTCATAAACACACACATGCACACACACACACACACACACACACACACACACACACATATATATATATATAAAATTTCAATTTGATCTTGTCATGGACTATCTTGTTATTTCCATCTATGTTTATACATTCTGCTGGGTATAGTTAGTAGTCTAGGTTTGCAGCTAATGTCTCAGTATTTGCTGGATATCTGTCTTGGACCTTATCATTTTTTAAAGACATATATTTATTTTATATATGTGAGTACACTATTGCTCTCTTCAGACACACCATTAGAGGGCATCGGATCCCATTACGGATGGTTGTGAGCCACTGTGTGGTTCATGGGAATTGAACCCAGGACTTCTGGAAGAGCAGTCAGTGCTCCTAACTGCTGAGCCATCTCTCCAGCCCTTATCACTTTTTAAATCTTCATTAAAAATCAGGTATAATATTAAAAGATCAGCCTTAACGTGTTACTTGGCCTTTTCTGCTTGCAACTTTTAATATTATTTCTCTGTTTCTGTATCTTGAAGTATTTTGATTATTATGTGACAAAGGGACTTTCTTTCCTGGTCCAATCTATTTGGACCTCTAACCTTCATTTAATTTTATAAGCATATCTCTTTATTTTAAGAAATTTTCTCCTATGATTTAGTTAAAAATAAATTCTGGGCCTTTGAGCTGTTTTTTTCTATTACTTATTTTTAGTTTTGGTCTTTTCATAGTGTCCCAGATTTCCTGGATGTTTTGTTTCTAAATTTTTTTTCGATTTATCATTTCCTTTGACCAATGTACCTTTTTCTTAAATTATCTGGATCCTGTCTTCAATCTCCTGTATTCTGTTGATAACTCTTCTGCCTGTAAATCTTCTACAACTTCCTAAGTGTCCCATTTCTTGAATTTCCTCAGTATGTATTATCTTTATTACTTCTATTTTATTTTCAAGTCTGGCAAGTTGTCTTCATTTCCTTAAGCCATTTGTTTTATTCTTGACTTTCTTTAACTGATTCATTCATGTCCTCCAATTGTTTATGTTTTTCTAACCTTCTTTGAGTGACTTATCCATTTCCTACAATTGTTTATTTGTGATTCCTGGATTTCTTCAACACATTTATTGATTTCTTCCTTAAGGACTTCTACACTTATATCTAGGTATCTGTGTTTGGTGTCTTTGTCTTTCTTGGATGGGTCCTTTGTTCCTTGGATTCTGTTTTCTCTTTGATCTTCAGGCTTTACAGTCTGAATTCTCACAGCTGTTATGACATCTGGTAGGGTAGGGAGTCTCAGTCTGAGTTGAAGGCTGGATTTCTGGAGGTTTGCATTGCCTTTACTCCAGCAGGGGAGGTTTGTTTGAGTTTGTGGGTGGTAAGGAGTTGAGTGGGGATTGAGGATAGTGGGAAGGAATCATTGAAAGTGTACTGAAGGTCCATCGGTGGACTGCTATTCAGTAGGTTGTTTACAGGGAGTTTTGATGGCAGGTATGGTCTCATAAGAAGTCTTTGCCCAACTTAGGACCTGAAGTTCTAGGTGTTGGCATGACTTTAGTCTGGTAAAATGATTATTTTAACATTCAGGGTACTTACTGATTTTTAAATGTATAGGTTTTGAAGATAGTTACAAATGTGTTTTTTTTTTTATACATTTTGAGACACAATTTCCTGAACTTCCTATCCTCAAACTTCATATTTATTATGGAAATTCCTTAAGGTTTTAATCCTCATAGTCAATGTCCCAGTGTTAGGATTAGAGTTGTATCCAACTATATCAGGTTTATGCTGTGATTGGTAAGTCATAGACTAGTTCTCTAGAAAATTATAATGAAGCCTATTATAATTATTTTAAATCAGAATTTTTATCATTAGGCATGCTACTCATTCATTCCAAAATATTTACTCTTGTGTATGTTTATAGTTTAGGAATAATCTCAGCTCACTTGCTAAGAGGGACACAGTAGAACAGCAGGACTTTTGATATTCAAAATTATGCACCAGGGGTAAAATTGGTGATTTATCTCTTCACTAAACCTTATCTTATTGAAGAAGCTTTTCAATTTGAATTATCTCCTAAGCATTAGTATATGAAATACTATATGAACATTATATATATATATATATATATATATATATATATATATATGAAGCAGATATCATTCATAATAGCTACAGAATAAAATTGAATATGTAGGAGAAAACTCACATGGCATAGGATAGTATATCTTATGTTAAATTTTGCTTTATTTTTATTTTAATTTATATTTAAGTACATAAATAGATCAATATGTGTAATTCAGAAATATTTACTGAATTACAATACCAGCAAAATTAATTATTTTTTAAAATCTTTTCTGAATGTCAATATGTACATTTGCTGCAAAATGCATATTTCTAATTTTCCCTTGCAATTATATGTACACTCCTAATTCCATTCTTTTAAATGAAAAATAATCTAACATCTCTTTCATAAAAATTTTTATTAGCTATTTTTGCAGCTTTACATTATCAAACATAATGTTTAATGACAGACTATAAAATATTTTATACATATAAGCATATACAAATTTGTGTCTGTTCATATTTATTTTCTCCTTTTTGTGTTCTGATCTACAATTCTTCACTAATAGGTTCCCCTTGCTTTCCTTCACATTCAAACATATTAACTTAGACTAAATTTAGTTGAGTTTAGTACAGAGTCAGAGCAACACAATATTCCTCAGCTAATATCAAATGTTGACCTCTAAATTTTCATGGCAATAACGTAATTGAAACTACCTCACATGTTATTGTGAACACTGCTGTCATCATTTCATTTGGCTAAAGCATCTTCCTAGAAGTAGTCATAGATTTGGAAGAGAAAACACTATTAGTCAATACCCAATTACTATTGAATTAAAGGAATATAAATGAGAAAGAGGGATATTACTTTACCTGTATCACATGATATTAGAGAAAGTGTTCTTTTCTTGATAAAATGGAAGTTATTATTAATATATGTATAGTTTTCAAATGTTGGAAACCTGAAACTTAAAATATAATTTATGACAGTTAGTAGAATAGAAATATAACCGTGAGGAATATCATAACTCCTAGGAATATTCAGCAAATTTAAAAAATGATTAGACATACTTTTTCTGTATTCACATTCACAATGTAGCATATAGTGATATACATAAACTATTATATTGTAAAATTGAATTTTAAGTCTTATGTAACATGTTTCATCTTAGAGTAAACTTTTGAATTTATTGTGATTTGTGACAAATTTCAAAACAAATATTATAATATTCACATCTATAAGGCTCATACACTTCCTTATAAAGCTGTTATAGATGTTTTAATGTTGTATATATAACAAAAATATGATAAAATGTTAAACATAAAAATATCTTGTATTTTCAGGTCATTTTATAACTTATTTTGTAAGTATTTAATTTTAGATTTTGTATTATTTTAATGACCATTAAAAGATTCATTATATTGTCATGTCAAAGATAATTATTCCCAAATTAATATAATAAAATCTTAACATTAAAATGCAATTTATTTCCTTTCACTAGTTTGAAACAAATTAAAAGTATAATTTATCCACATGCCTGTATAAGGATGTGATTGACACAGCTTTAAAAATGTTGCATGGAATAGAGTTTCAAACAAAGCTATTGCTTTGGACCTCAGTAATCTTTGACCTGTGCAATTATAATTAATCACTTAAGCAAAAATACTTCCCAGGACACTGCTGTGAAGATTTACTAAAATAACAATGTCATATGACATTGAAGGAGTGAGTATGTGGCATCAAAGGTCAGTCCAGAGTGGTTTTGGAAAGAGCATATTGAAAAGTATAGTTCTTTTACAACAGCAGGAACTAGGTTATATCCATGCATACAGAGATGTACTAGTATGGACATGGTGATTGATGCATAAGAGCAAAGACCACATGTGTGCACGATTACTGTGATACCACATGAGCATGAGTGCTTGTATGCTAAGATGCTAGTTAAACAACAGTGGAATAGACAAAGCTAAGCCTAGGTATCTGTAATCAAAATAGTAGATAGTAACACCTGCAAATGTGGACATAGATGCACAATGGCATTTTTGCATCAAACTCTCTATTAGCACTTTGCTAACATCTAAATCCTATTTACAATGTAGCTTATTGATTTATATCTCTCAACTTGCTTCCTTCAAATGTAATATATATTTACAGAAAACATTAATGTTTTTCTTGTGACCTGATGGAAACTTTAGAACAATAACAAAGCCACTATTAATTTTCAAAAATGTTTTTTCTTTAATCTGTAGTTAAATGAAACTGTATAATGAAACTGTATAAGGCTTTAGAGTATTCTCCATACGTGAAGCAAAGGGGAAGACACTTGCATATCTAGAGATGGTTGAGTGGAGTGAATAAGTCAGTAAGAGAAGATTTCATGGTGATTTGCTTATCTTAGCAATTGCAAGCCCATATTGCTTTTATTTCATATCTAAGCCTCATTAAATGTGTTAAAGGCCAATTATACTAGTTAAAATCTATCTTAAGTATGAGTTGATTAATTTAATGTTGATTAAGCAATCACTTTCTGAAAGCTAGAGGAACCTTTTTTTTTTTCTTGAATAAAAGGGAAAGTGTTACCACTAGCATAACACATAAAGGAAGCAGGTTCCTGAGCTCAAACAGTGTGAAGGCCAAGATCTCAGTTATGTTTTGTCCTGTAAGTAGAATTTTCTGTATCTAGATTGAAATGTCTTGGCAGAATAACATGTTAGAAGATTGTGCACTTAGTATCCAGGAACTATTTTCCTTGGGATAAACAGAATGATTCACTCTCTTTCCTTTCTGTCAATCTCCCTTTCACAAGAACCAAATTACCTAAATGGAGAGTAGGCTGTTAAATGTCTGAACTTCAAGATCTTAAAAGTACTGGAGTCCTATTGAGGATGTGACAACAATGGTCCTGTTTCTACTTAAACACCCCTCTCCATTTATGTATTGACAGTGGAAAGAATGGTATAGTCCTATTATGATCTCCCAGCTTTCTTTTTCATTGAGTGAAATCAATATCCTTACAGAACTATCTTTCATTCTTTTTCATCCTAAGTTTGACTGAAAGATTCATTGCAGGGGGTAGTGGAATTGTGTCTTGTTGTTCTATTAAAGAAAACACACCCTCCGGAAGACACCCTTCCTGTGATTTTATGGTTGTCCACCCTAGACTGAATTAGAATGTCAGAAAAGAAATAGGAAATACAAAGGAAACAGGCAATAGAGAATGTGGCAAAGAGAGGACAAGCTATAGTAAAATCACAGCACCACCATATTCAGCCAGCAGGCTGAAGCCACAGAAATGAAGGCATTACAGAATTAATACATAGGCACTTAATCTTGCTTAAAATCTCAAAATATAATAGTTTTGTGTTCTCAATCCAAACCTTTTTCAAATTCATGTTACCTATGTTTCTAGGACAAAGATAACCTTAGTGATATGTGTAGGGATTGGGACTAGCAAGGCAGCATAGCCAAGTAGACAGTAAGTTGATTTTCTAATGTGTTATGATAGATGAGTTTCTATCATATGCTACTCCTCACAGTCACAGTTATGATTAAGTCGATTTAATTTGGAATGCTCCTAAGAAGTAGTTCTACAGTGATAAAATATTCTCAAATCTGACTGTAGCTAATGTTATTAAAGAAGAGTTTTGTTTTATTCCTTTTAATCTTTTAGTAAAATTCAGAAATGTCTATTGAAGGCAAATTGACTATTATGGACAAAGTATTTATAAATAACACATATTTTTCCAAATGCTCTCACTGATAGCAAAGTTCAACTTAAATTAAGTGAGGAGGAAATGTCAGTCAAAATATGGAAGCCACTTTTCTGTGAAAAAATGAGAAACATGCACAAATACATATAAATTCATATACACACACATGTATCACACCTATATACACTAGGAGAGAGAATTCATCACTATGCATCAAGGACACAGGAATTCTCTTAGAAAACATATGTAGTAACAAAAAACACACTAAATGCTATAAAATAGTATAATAAATTTAGCTGGTACTGGTCAAATATTATAAGAACTGTGAATTAAATTTAAAAGCTTACTAAGTTATCACTATATAGCATATCATTTGTCTGAAATTCATAAATGAGTACCCACTATTTTGATTGTTTAATAATTTTAGTACTTTTATGGTATATAAAGAGACATTTTGTTCTTTAATATGGATTTTAATTCTGCTTTCAAATTTGTGGCTGGGGCATATTATTATGTAACAACAGTGCATGCAATGAGATAAGTAAACAATAAAGATGCATTAAAGCATTATTCACATGTTAATCATACTAAAATACTGATTTATCAACATTCTTTATAACTCAACTCTTCATATCTCACTTTTGGAGAGTCATCTATGGTAAGAAATGTAGTGGAAAAGTTTCACAAAAAGTGAAGAACACTCTAGGTCAATCTTGAACCCTCAGACAGCACCAAGATTTCTCATAATAATAACTGAAACTTCTGTCATTTCCTATTACCTCTGAGGTTGATGGAGCAAAGAACATGAGGAAGTAAAGTTTATTCTCATATCAATAAACATACTCACTTGATTCAGGACTCAGAAAAGCTAAAAAGAAATCCTTATTGCATGCTAGAGAATCTTCTGGGTATATGCCCAGGAGTGGTATGACTGGGTCCTCCGGAAGTATCATGTCCAGGTTTCTGAGGAAACACCAGACTGATTTCCAGAGTGGTTGTACCAGCTTGTAGTTCCACCAGCAGTGGAGGAGTATTCCTCTTTCTCCACATCCTCGCCAACACCTGAGTTTTTAATCTTAGCCATTCTGACTGGTGTGAGGTGTAATCTCAGGGTTGTTTTGATTTGCATTTCTATAATGATTAATGATATTGAACATTTTTAAGGTGTTTCTCAGCCATCAGCATTGCTTCAGGTGAAAAGTCTTTGTTTAGCTCTGTACCCTGTTTTTGATAGGGTTATTTGGTTTTTTGGGGTCTAACTTCTTGGGTTTTTGTATACATTGGATATTAGCCCTCTGATGGATGTAAGGTTAGTGAAGATCTTTTCCCAATTTGTTGGTTGCTGATTTGTCCTTTTGACAGTGTCTTATGCCTTACAGAAAATTTGTAATTTTATGAGGTCCCATTTGTCAATTTTTGACCTTAGAGCATAAGCTATTGGTGTTCTGTTCAGGAATTTTCCCTCTCAGCCAATATCCTTAAAGGTCTTCCACAGTTACTTTTCTGTTAATTTTAGTGTGTCTGGTTTTATGTGGAGGTCCTTGATCCACTTGGAGTTGATCTTAGTACAAGGAGATAAGAGTGGATCAATTTTCATTCTTCTGCATGTTGACCTCCAGCTGAGCCATCACCATTTGTTGAAAAGGCTAAAGAAAACTGATGTTTTCCAAGTTCTGCCACTGGCAACTACCAGTTGGTAAGCAAGAAAGCAATAATATTCCATTTTTTATTTTCTATATTCTTTGTTTGCATTCCAAAGGCTTTCCCCTTTCCCAGTTCCCTCCTCACCTTATGTCCCATAAGTCCTCTTCCCCCTGCCCATTCCCGAATCAACCCCCAACACCACTTCTCTGTTCTGGTACTCTCCTACAAAACTTGATTCAGTCTTTTCGGGACCAGGGTCATCTCCTTCCTTCTACTTGGGAATCTTTTGATTTGCTAATTGTGCCTTGAGTATTCAGAGCTTCTGGGATCATTAATATCCACTTTTCAGTGATTGCATTTCATGTGTATTCTTTTGTTATTGGGTTAACTCACTTAGGATAATATTTTCCAGATACAACCATTTTCCTATAAATTGCATGGATTCATTATTTTTAATTGCTGAGTAGTATTGCATTGTATAAATATACTATATTTTCTGTAGCCATTCCTCCTTTGAGGGACATCTGGGCTCCTTCCAACTTCTGGGTATTATAAATAAGGCTGCTATTAACATAGTAGAGCATGTGTCTTTTTTGCTTGCAGGGGAATCCTCTGTGTAGATGCCCAGGAGTGGTATGACAGGGTCCTCTGGAAGTGTCATCCCCAATTTTCTGAGGAACCAACAGACTGATTTCCAGAGTGGTGTACCATCTTGCAATCCCACGAACAGTGGAAGAGTGTTCCTCTTTCTCCACATCCTGGCCAGCACCTGTTGTCTCTTGAGTTTTTAATCTTAGTAATTCTGACTGGTGTGAGGTGGAATCTCAGGGTTGTTTTGATTTGCATTTCCCTGATTACTAGTGATGTTGAACATCTCTTAAGGTGCTTCTCAAGCATCCTAATTGCTTCTGGTGACAATTCTTTGTTTAGTTCTGTACCCCATTTTTAATAGAGTTATTTGGTTCTTTGGAGTCTAACTTCTTGAGTTCTTTGTATATATTGGATATTAGCCCTCTGCCGGATGTAAGGTTGGTCAAGATCTTTTCCCAATTTGTTGGTTGCCGTTTTGTCCTTCTGACAGTGTCCTTTGCCTTACAGAAACTTTGAAATTTTATGAGGTCCCATTTATCAATTCTTGCTCTTGGAGCATAAGCTATTGGTGTTCTGTTCAGGAACATTCCCCCTGTGCCCATGTCCTCCAGGATCTTCCCCAGTTTCTTTTCTATTAGTTTCAGTGTGTGTTGTCTTATGAGGTGGTCCTTGATCCACATGGAGTTGATCTTAGTACAAGGAGATAAGAGTGGGTCAATTCTCATTCTTCTGCATGTTGACCTCCAGTTGAACCAGCACCATTTGTTGAAAACGCTTCCTTTTTTCCACTGGTTGTAGTTCCTTTATCAAAGATCAAGTGGCCATATCTCTGTGGGTTCATTTCTGGGTCTTCAATTCTATTCCATTGATCTACTTGCCTGTCACTGTACCAATACCATGCAGTTTTTAACACAATTACTCTGTACTACTGCTTGAGGTCAGGGATATTGATTCCCCAGAAGTCATTTTATTGTTGAGAATAATTTTAGCTATCCTGGGTTTTTTGTTACTCCAGATGAATTTGAGAATGTCTCTTTCTAGAGATAGGAAGAATTGATTTGGGATTTTGATGGGGATTGCATTGAATCTGTAGATTGCTTTTGGCAAAATGGCCATTTTTACTATATTGATCCTGCCAATCCAAGAGCATGAAATATTTTTCCATATTCTGAGGCCTTCTTCGATTTATTTCTTAAAGGGCTTGAAGATCTTGTCATACAGATCTTTCACTTGTTTGGTTAGAGTCACAGCAAGATACTTTATATTGTTTGTGGCTATTGTGAAGAGTGTCATTTCCCTAACTTCTTTCTCAGCCTGCTTTCCCTTTGAGTATAGAAAGGCTATTGATTTTCTAGAGTTGATTTTATATACTATCATATCATCTGCAAATAATGATAGTTTGACTTCTTCCTTTCCAATTTGTATCCCTTTGACTTCCTTATGTTGTCTAATTGCTCTCACCAGAACTTCAAGTACTATATTGAAAAGATATGGAGAGAGAGGACAGCCTTGTCTAGTCCCTGATTTTAGTGGGATTGCTTCAAGTTCTCTCCATTTATTTTGTTGTTGGCTACTGGTTTGCTGTAGATTGCTTTTACTATGTTTAGGTATGGGCCTTGAATTCCTGTTCTTTCCAGGACTTTTAGCATGAAAGGATGCTGAATTTTGTCAAATGTTTTTTCAGCATCTAATGAGAGGACCATGTCGTTTTTTTCCTTTAGTTTATTTATGTAGTGGATTACATTGATGGATTTCCAGATATTGAACCATCCCTGCATCCCTGGGATTAAGCCTACTTGATCGTGGTGAATGATCGTTTTGACATGCTCTTGGATTTGGTTGGCAAGAATTTTATTTAGTATTTTTGCATCGATATTCGTAAGGGACATTGGTCTGTAGTTCTCTTTCTTTGTTGGATCTTTGTGTGGTTTTGGTATCAATGTAATTATGGCTTTGTAGAACGAGTTGGGCAGTGTTCCTTCTGTTTCAATTTTGTGAAATAATTTTAAGAGCATTGGTGTTAGGTGTTCTTTGAAAGTCTGATAGAATTCTGCACTAAAACCATCTGGTCCCATACGTTTTTTGGTTGGGAGACTTTCTATAACCCCTTCTATTTCTTTAAGGGTTATGGGACTCTTTAGCTGATCTAATTGATCCTGATTTAAGTTTGGTATTTGGTATCTGTCTAGGAAAGTGTCCATTTCCTCCAGATTCTTCAGTTGTGTTGAGTACAGGCTTTTGTAGTATGATCTGATGATTTTTTGAATTTCCTCAGTTTCTGTTGTTATATCCCCCTTTTCATTTCTAATTTTGTTAATTTGGATACTGTCTCTGTGCCCATTGGTTAGTCTGCCTAAGGGTTTATCTATCTTGTTGATTTTCTCTAAGAACCAGCTCCTGGTTTTGTTGATTCTTTGTATGGTTCTCTTTATTTCTACTTGATTGATTTCAGCCCTTAGTTTGATGATTTCCTGTCTTCTACTCCTCCTTGGTGAATTTGCTTCTTTTTGTTCCAGGGCTTTCAGGTGAGGCCATTAAGCTGCTAGTGTATACTCTCTCCAGTTTCTTTTTGGATGAAGCAAATTTCAAGAAGCACCAACCACTTTACATATATACCTATATCAACATGCATATATTGGTGGATAAAGGAAAAAGCTCCATCAACTTTATCTTTGCTCCCATACATTGTATATCCCAAGCAAAATATTTGATGCAGTACAAAATAAGAATGTGGTTACATTATATTTTTTTCTTAAGTGAATGATTACAATAAGTATATGCAGGAAAATACATGTTCCATAATACCACCACATGATCAAATGTTCTATGTATTAATGATTAAAGTTAATATTATTCTCAAGAACCTACATACATTCATAACTAGACAAACTGATAGAGACGAAAATTGCTTAAGCCAGCTAGAAATTTTTCTCAACCAGTTTCTCTTGTGGGCAGGCTACAACTTGCAATTAGAAGGAAAGATCAATTGTTATTGTTTATCCTAAAAGATACATTTAAAATATTCTTCAAAGAATCACAACACTAATATAAAAATGATTGTAATTTCTACCTTAAGTCCTCAGGGTGCATGTCTATATATTAACAATTATTTTTATCAAATCAAATTAGGAAGTTGATGTCAAAAATGAGTACAAGAAATTAATAATCACCTTAATTACTAGCCCAGTTTTAGCAAGAAAGGCATGTCAGTTGGCACTAGCCAGAAAATCTCTACAGCTCTTTATCAACCCTACATCCAATAGAGGGCTAATATCTACTATGTAGAAAGAACTCAAGAAGTTAGACCCCAGAGAGTCAAACAACTGTATTAAAAAAAACAGGGTACAGAGCTAATCAAAGAATTTTCACCTAAGGAATATCAAATGGCTGAGAAGCACCTAAAGAAATGTTCAGCATCATTAGTCACCAGGGAAATGCAAATCAAAACAACCCTGAGATTTCACCCACACTAGTCAGAATGGCTAAGATCAAAAACTCAGGAGACAGCAGGTGCTGGCAAGGATATGGAGAAAGAGGAATACTCCTCCACTGCTGGTGGGGTTGCAAGCTGGTACAACCACTCTGGAAATCATTCTGATAGTTCCTCAGAAAACTGGGCATGATATTACTGGAGGACCCTATTATACCACTCCTGGGCATATACCCAAAGGATTCCCCAGAATGTAATAAGGACACATGCTCTGCTGTGTTCATTACAGCCCTATTTATAATTGCCAGAATCTGGTAAGAACCAAGATGTCCCTCAATAGAGGAATGAATACAGAAAATGTGGTATATTTACACTATGGAATACAACTCAGCTATTGAAAACAATGAATCCATGAAATTCTGAGGCAAATGGGAGGAACTGGAAAGTATCCTAAGCGAGGTAACCCAATCACCAAAGAACACACATGGTATGCACTCACGGATAAGTGGATATTAGCCCAGAAGTTTGGAATACCCAAGACACAATTTACATATCAAATGATGTCTAAGAGGAAGGAAGGAGAAGCCCCTGGTCCTGGAAAGGCTCCATGTAGGTAGCAGTATAGGGGATTGCCAGGACAGGGAAGTGGGAAGGGTTTGATTGGGGAACACGGGGATGGAAGAGGGACTTCGGGGACTTTCAGGAAGGAGGGAACCAGGGAACGGGAAATAATTTGAAATGTAAACAAAGAATATATCTATTAAAAAAAGTCTCTACAGCTCAACTATCAACAGTGTGCCTTTTTGAACTTCAAATTGTTCCCTAACATTTTCTATATCAAAGCCACTAGAAGGAAAACATTTTAATCTAACTTTATGAACAATTTAAAACTCCAGTTCTAAGTTTGGTGAACATTACTAACAATTTAAATCTTTAAATCCTTTCTGAGGGTGATGGATGAGTCATTAATCTGCTTTAGCAGCAATGTTCAAGAAAGTCAATCACTATCATTGTAAGGGCAAATGCCCAATAAGGACCTGGAAGCCCTTTTAGAGTTTTTATACAACTTATAGATTAGAAAGTATATGATGTGATGACAACAAATGGAGAAAAACTCTACAACAACATGAAGTTCTCAGGACATTAAGTACTCAGGATATGTAGTTGTTGGGACTCTGACTCTGAGGTACACCCACCATGATGGTGCTGACTTGTCGGCCGGCCACATTCCATGAGTTCCAAAGCTGTTTGGCTGTTCTGCTTGGTTACCTTCTCCCCCAAGAACCAACTATCTAACAAGTGTCTGTAGTGCAGTTATGATGCCATATGCCTTTAATTAAGTTAAAGTATAAACTAAGGTTTTGGTTAACAAAAGGATTTATCCATTCCCCTCAAAGATGTTAGACAGTAGAGTGTTAGCTATTAAATGGCTAATAAGATAGTTCCCTTGACAGCTTAGCTCTAGACTTGCAACATTTCATTTTCTACACATAATTCTAGTTCTAATCAGTTAACCAGCTTTAGAGAAGATACAGTATCAGGTGATGTTTTTACCTGAAGGTAACTTTTGTTCACAGAAATGACAATAGTAAAACATAATGAACCAAAATTCAACCTACTTTCATATTTCAGGCTCATCAACTCAACTCCCTTCTACAATGTGAACACTAACTATTCTCTCTGAGAAGATTCACAGCCTCCCAGGTATGAACTTAAGGAAAATCATTTTCCTTTGTGCTTGATTGTGACTCTGCATTACAACAAACACTATGGATCCCTTGTTGCTTGAGAAAGTGTTATGCTTATTTCTTTATTATCTTGTGCCTCTTTGATGATATTAGACTTACATTTCCTACTATTTCTCCACTTGTATCTTAAATCACAATCTCATTCATATATACTATATATGTGTATATATATAATCACAGAAAATTAGAATCCTATCATCTCTCTTAATGCTAAGACCACTGTCATATACATTTATTGTTCTGTTCCTGCTACTACTGCTGACTAGAATCATAATTTTGTATACAGAATTAAAAAAAAGATGCATTCCTTTGTAAGTCCTCATCAGCTGTCTCTAATAGTTAACTAACCTTTCTATTGTATTCTAAGTCACCCGCCCTTTGCTTTGTTACCTGTGATGAGTTCTTGTCTGACAAATTTTACCTGTAATTGTAATTCTATTCTCCTAAAGCAGTTAACATGGTCAATAACATTGAACATATGCCAGATTTGTTTCTAAGTTTTACATTAATTATCTCAATGTTGTCTTAGTATTCAGTCTGACAGTAAGTTGTGGGTCTAGCATTTTAACATACAAAGACTGCCCCCAAAATTTTGTTTGCTCATCTACAAATTTCATTAATGGTAGTTCTAAATATTTAATTCTCTATATTAAAAGGAATAAGCATCCGAAAAGGTGAAGTTAGTAGAAGAATTGTATGTTTCATTTATAAATGTATGCACCCTTTTTTCAATTTGGATACTGCCTGTTATCTTGGCATGATTTTGCAGTCTTAGGAATTATTTCTGTTATTTGGGCTTATATAAGTTTTCCAGAGATGTATGAACTACTCAGAAGGGGCTAAAAATATGTGCTAATTAAACTGATTAATGAATGGAGAATAAATAGCTCCAATAAAAATAGACTATTCTAACTGTAAAGAAAACTTCTTCACGTCAAAATAATTCATGACAAATTAAAGTGTTTTGAGGACTTGCATATGGAAGCTTTTAATATACCACTGGGAATTGGAGAGCCTGGGTTTGAGTCCCATGGTTTTGCTTTGCTGTGCAAAGAGTTTGCAAATTTTTAGAATAAAGAGATAATAAATATCTTTTCAAACTACTTTCTAAGCTTAATACACATGTATTCCCAAATAATAAATGTATTAAACCAGCAAGCAGCACTCTCATCAAATCCACCATTGTTTACACACCCAGTCTAGGCTTTTCATACACTAAATAGAGAAGCAGTGCTTATATGATTCAGTGCTGGAAGGAGCTGTTAGCTAAGCCTTTAATATGTTTGGGATCAAAAGTCGGATAGCAAGTCTCTGGAACATGAAAGAAGGAAAAAGTATTATCCCCTAAAATGATCTGGGGATTTTAGAAATGTGCTTTTGTTACATTCTTTCTGGGTTTTTCAGATAGAAGAGACAGAGAGTTTTAGAGAAAAGGCCACAGGACTTGGAAGACAAATTGAATTGATTTCATGCTGTGACCTTGGCAAGAAAAAGACAAGCTCAGATGATGTAATGCTTAAGTTTCCTCCCAACTCTAATGTCCCATGAATTGAATAATAGCCACATGTTCAAGCTACAGAAAATCATTAGATGTCTTACATGTTTGAGTGATTTGTGTGTCTCTGTATGAGTGCAGATAAAAAGCAAATTGGAGTTTTCATGGTTTTTGTTTCCCTTTATTCTACAGTTTACCATTAAAACTTGGCATTAATCTGTTCTATTGAATTTCAAGAACAGTAAATAAAAAGCTTCACATTTCAAGGTATTTGCTGTATCAAAATAACTCATATCAATCCACAGACATTTTTACATGATATTGAAATATATTAATATTTTGGGATATTATTTTGATTTTTAGAAGAAGAATTCTAAATAGTATAGAAAAGTTTTAAGATAACTTGAATTTAGAGATCAACTTGGTCATTATTTCATCTATATTGATAGCTCTATAGCTATAGTAAATAATAAAAACATTTATAATTCTCTGTTAATATTATCACTCTTCAGTTTTTCCTGTAGAAACATCAGGATAGAAAACAAGGTCAGGTGGTCCTTGGGGTACCTCAAAATTGTAAGAAATTTAGCAAAACCTAAATACAGTAGTCACTGCTAATAAAAATCAAACTTTTTTTTCTAAGAACAAAACAGGTGTATTTCTATTGGATTATCTGGTACAGAAGACAGTGTGTCATGAATGGATAGTATGAATGACAAATAATACAAATATATTTATTTTAAATAAACAAAAATGCTTACACAGCTTTCATTTGCAAACAAACTCTTGCATGACTATATTACTGAGCAGAGAAAGAAAGCAAAGTGGAAACAGACACCATCTGCTCTGACTTGTACTTGGGGACAGACAGGAAGACCCTACTTGGTTTTTGTTGTTTTTAAAAATTGACCTTCCCCTAAGGCCTGGTCAAAGAAGTGTAAATGTAATTGACTCCACCGTTACCAGTTTTCATAGGTCATATCACATTACCTGTGTGTTCTGAGATCACACATATATACTTGCCAATATTCCTGGGAAGGTAGCCGTATCACAGTTACATTATGAGTTCTAGGCAGGCAGGATGATGGAGAAAGATTAACTTGGAATGAATTTTACATTCTGCTTAGAAGAAAGCACTAGTGTTCTCTGAAATACCAGGTTATGACAGACAACTACTGCCTGGGAGCTCTCTGCCCTCCTTTTCCCTTTGGTCCATTCCAGCTTTTCCACCAAATCCATGAATATTTGCATATACTGTCTCTAGTTCACAACTATTCATCTATGTTTTCAGGCATTGCATAATGTATTTATGGTGATTTGGTGCTTGAAACCGTAATATTCAGAAGTCTTTATGCTCCCAAAGTTATTTTCTATGAATAAGTGAGCAAAGAAATTTTGACAATGGTCTAAAATCTATTTCCTACTAATGTAGAAACACAAATGACATAAGGAAGCTTAGATTCAGTAATATTTATCATAACAGTATAGCTTGTTGGGCATCTACATCAAAAGAATGCTGAGGTCACAGGACAAATTGTGTATGCTGCTGGTTTATAAGAACTTTTATGCTGTAAAGTCATAAACACATGGTTTTCATTAATACTGTTACTGTGTAACATCTTTAGGAACCTCTCTCTCTCTCTCTCTCTCTCTCATATGTGAGTTTGTGTATGTTTAGATGTTACCTTAACAATGCAGCATCAACAAGAAGGTACAACTGCTTTGGAAATCAGTCTGGTGGTTCCTCAGAAAATTGGACATGACACTTCCAAAGGACCCTGTCATATCACTCCTGGGCATATACCCAGAAGATTCCCCTGCCTACAATAAAGACACATGCTCCACTCTATTCATAGCAGCCTTATTTATAATAGCCAGAACCTGGAAAGAACCCAGATGTCCCTCAAAGGAGGAATGGATACAGAAAATGTGGTATATTTATACAATGGAATACTACTCAGCAATTAAAAATAATGAATTCATGCAATTTGTAGGCAAATGGTTGGACCTGGAAAATATCATCCTAAGTGAGTTAACCCAATCACAAAAGAATACACATGAATTGCAATCACTGGTAAGTGGATATTAATTAGCCCAGAAGCTCTGAATACTCAAGGCACAATTAGCAAATCAAAAGATTCCCAAGAAAAAGAAAGGAGAAGACCCTGGTCCAGAAAAGACTAGATCAGGTTTTGTAGGAGCATACCAGAACAGAGAAATGGTGGTGGTGGTGGGGTGATTGGGGAATGGCCAGGGGGAAGAGGACTTATGGGACATATGGTGAGGGGGAAACTGGGAAAGGGAAAAGCCTTTGGAATGTAAACAAAAAATATAGAAAATAAAAAAAATGTTTTAAAAAAATAATGCAGCATCAAATCCTATTGCATTTCCCAAAATTTTATTTAGTTCTCAGGCACTATTATATATATATATATATGTATGTATGTATGTATATATATTTATATACATATATGTGTATATATATATACATATATATATGTATGTATATATATATATATATATATATACATATTTCTGACTTCAAGACTTTAGATTTACTACTATTTACATTTTGAGACACATTTCACCTCAAGAAACTCAATTTTGTTTTAAAATGCAAACACCTCTAAAGACATAAGCAGAAACATGTTTCAATAAGTTATTTAAAATTCAGACAATTTTTATAACTAACTATAATATGACTACCTTTCTTCACAGAGTTGTGCCAAATACAAATGTAGTTATAACTTATATTGTTTAAAATAATGATAAAAGGCAAATTATGGGTTTATGAAAAACTTATTATTTGGAGTATATGTCAAAAAATCCTTTTATATATTCATCATAATAGAAGATGAGAGTATATTTTACCATGTTTCTTTAGTTCTCAGATGAACTAAGAACGTTTTGTAATTCAGAGCTTTAGAGATGGTGCAGAGGGTAAAGCACTAGCAGCATAAGCAGGAGAATATCCATTCTATCACCCAGAAGTCACATAAGAGTTGGGCATGACATTGTGCTTGCCATCTGTAATCATAGAGGGAGTTGGCTCAGGAGACACGAGCTTCCCTCTGTATCAGAGACAGAACCTTTAGTGAAAGACCATGTGTTAGGGCCATGAAGCTGAACTTGGTGAGGGCCTGACATCTGATGTCTTCCCCTATAATAGACACATAGCAGTGTACACAACAGTATAAAGAACACACACACACCCAAACACACACACACACATACACACACACACACACACACACACACACACACACACACCCTCCCCCCCCCAGTCTATAAAATTAAATTGTGATGCTCATAGGCATAAGTGTCTGGGGCTGCTTCATTTATTTCTTTTAAATTGAGTGTTATTTAGTTTACTTATCGATAGTATTTAATTTTTAAAAATTCATTCTTTAATCTTCCTTTACAGTAGAGACTTTATCCCCCTCCCAGTCCATCCTCTGACTTTTCCACTTCCTAAATCCCAGTCTTCAAGATGATCTCCCCACCCCTACCCTCACCCCACCAGCTTTCTCCACTCTCAGAAGCCCCAAGTCTCTCTCGAGGGTTAGGTGCATCTTCTCTGAGTCCAATGCTGGCAGTCCTCTGCTGTATATGTGTTGGGGGCCTCATATCAGCTGGTGTATGCTGCCTGGTTGGTGGTTCAGTTTCTGAGAAATCCCATGGATCAGGTGAGTTGAGACTGCTTAACCTCCTACAGGGTCTCCATCCTCCTCTGGCTCTTCCAGCTTTTCCCTTACCCAACCACAGAGGTTACCAACTTCTGTCCATTGGTTCAGGCAGTTATGATAGGCCCCTGTTTGTAAGCACACTTAGCATCCATAATGTCAGGCCTTGGGGCCTCTCCTGGCTCCCTCTGTACCTCTGGCCCCCCTAACCACCTCAGTGATTTATCTTAACTCCTTATTTGGCTTTACATAATGCAATTAATTGTAAATAAGCTTAAGTATGGAGAAAACATCAAGTTAGTTATCTCCTGTTTTTTTTTTTTTTCAATGAACAGGATTTATTCCTAGTCAGAATCTAAACAATATTTTATTTTTTAATTTTTAAAGAATAATTCCAATTTGAGCCTGAAACCTGACCTTCTTTTACTCAGGCTCCTCTCTATATTTTGTTCCTGCAGTTCTTTCAGACAGGAACAATACTGGGTCACAGTTTTCGACTGGGATAGCAACCCATCTCTCCACTTGATGCCTGTCTTTTTGCTGGAGGTAGACTCTACAATTTCCATCTTCCCACTCTAGGGCATTTCATCTATGTGAAGTCCCTCCCTGTGAATCTTATTTTTCTCTCATTTCACCATTCTCTGGTACAGCTAGAGGGTCCTCCCACCTCCTACCTTCTGAGATAGCCTGTTTTGACTCTTTCCGCTGGTTCTCAGGGATTCAGTCCTGTTTCCTACCAATACTAAATCATGCTCCCCTCTTCTCTTCTCTGTTGCCTTTCCCACTCAGGTCCCTCTGTCCCTCCAGCCCCCAACACCTGCAGTGATTTATCTTAACTCCTTATTTAGCATTATGTAATACAATTAATTGTAAATAGGTTTAAGTATGAAGAAATTATCAAGTTAGTAAGCTCCTGTTTTTTCAATAAACAGGATTTATTCCTAGTCAGAATCTAAACAATATTTTTTTTTATTTTTTAAGAAGTAATTCATGAGTTTTAAAGTCTTTACTATCCAGTATCCAAGGATAAGCCCATACTTCCCACAGTCTCTAGTTTGAGTTTCGGTCAAGGTTCTGCCCTACCTCTGAGAATGCCCCCATGTCTATACCATTGTGTGACTTCATCCTGAGAAATCCTTACATGAAGAGCAAAGAGGACACCTTTGGACAGCAGATCAGTCAAGGTCTTTTACTAGTGGAGGAGGAGGAGAGAAATATGAAGACCTCTGTCTACTCTCCAAGACACTCCCTTAGTTTAGATAAATGTAGAAGCCTTTGGGAGGGATGAAAGGACCCCTTCATCTGAGTGTATGCTGGTTCACCTTATTCAGGGCCAGGATTCCTTCCATGCCTATAGAACAATAAATGCCATATGTAATTCAGAGCTTTCTCCAGTTGAGATAAATATATATTTATGTCAGCACATAGACAACAACCCTCTTGGATATTATTTTCACTGTGACTTCTCATTTAAATTGATTGCTAACAGCTCAGCTTTTTCATCAAGTTCACATGAGAATATACAATTGGCAAATGTTGCTGCATGTACTAAGGTTTGAGAGGTTATGTTTTGATATTTTCTTTATTTAAATAGCAATCCCCAAATCTCAGCAGTCAGAGGACAAAAATGCTATTATTTCTCATACAAATCACTCACCTTCCTTTTTAAAGGGAGAAACTCAGAATGTTCTATATTCAATTAAATGCAAATTAATTGTTGTGGCTCAGACAAGGCACTCATCCTTTCTGCTCACACTAATTAGTGTTCTAATCAGAGGCTTCGTTAAATTCTAACATGGCCCCAGAGTAAAATCCGTTCATGTTTCTAGAATCTGGGAATTCACATTATGTGTCCACAATTCTTAGGACTAGCCATGTGAAAACGGCCTTGACATTAAATCCAGTCCTCTCCTTGAAAATCCCAACTGTCTGCTTCTCACATTTCACTGCCACCTCCAAGTAAACGTCCAGAGGTTCCCACACATCATCTGGTTAAATGGGATGTGCTCCATTGGCAAACCTGAGCCCTCCTGGGTCTTCCTAATCACATTCATGTTCAACCATTGAGACCTTCTTGTCTTGTCCATTTTAGGAAGTATTTCTTTCTATTTTTCTAAGTCAATTCAAAAATAATATTTGCTAAAGAAAGGTTGGTATGCTAAGAATTCCTCCTGTTAGTAAAAGTGAATTGTCCTACTATTTAGACATTATATAATTGTAAGCAAGATAAAAGATGAATAGTAACATGCTTTATTACAATGCTCATTTTTTAAAAAAATAGAAACAGATGATTAGAAAAATGCAGTTAAATATGTTATTAGAGTTCATGGAAGAAGAAAAATTTGGAGATCAGTAGGCATAGAAATGCTCTGTAATTAACAAGACATATCTGATTCTGATTTGGGGAATGTGTTCGGGGTGCACAGGTGGCCTTGAATGTCTTGTTCTCAAATCCTTTCACTAATAATTCCCTTGATTATGGTACAATAGTTTAGGATTCTCTTTTACTTCACAATATATCTGCATACATATAATATAATATACATATAACAAATGCAAAATATATATATATATATATATATATATATATATATAACCTCATGAGGCAATTAAAATTATCAGTTATGTTATCTAATTGATGGTATATTAATTTTGAGGAGAGTATAGAAAGAGATTGGCCAAATGTGTCTTACAATAAAATCATCTCAGATTCTTTAGATGCTTATCTTGTTAGGATAGGGAATTCACTTTTAGTTTTTTCAAGGTTATACAAATAAAGCAACACAAATTTTTATGAACCAAGTAACTTATAGAAATGTGTACTGAAAACAAAAAAACACTGTTGCAGAGAAATAAACTTAGCTCAAGGCTGACATTTGTTGGCAGGTACAAAATTTTCCCTTATTTATTTACTAAACAGGATCCAAGACAAACATTTTGTATAACTTTTCTTCTTCTTTTCACTTGTCAAGGGTGATATGAATGAAGCAAATATTCTACAGGAAACTCTCCGTGCACTTGAGGACAAAGACTTGTCATGCTCAGTTCTGTATGCCCCCTGGGACTTGCTCACAGACTAAATTCCTGAGCCAGAGTCATATCCTACAATGCCAGCAGGTTATTGGCAAATTTCCACAGAAATATCATCACATTGAAGCTAATACTAAATTAGAACAATGCTATTAAGTGTGATGGGAGTCAAAGTCATTTTTCTGACATGCAATAGTTCTCATATCAATACCCTTAATCAAAATGCCCCCAAAGTATCAGTAATATGGTTTCATAAACCCTGCCACAACTTGAACTGTTTAATAGTTTTAAGAGAGGCTTATTCTTGCATTTAAAACTGATTGTCATTCACATTTCTTATTAAAAGAACAAATAAAGAATTCGCCTATTTATAAAAATAATCCGTTTGCATCAACTAGAATCAGTGGGTAAGCATAATCAGATATTACAAATTTAGGAAGTTTTCCTCTCATTGGTATGAAAGGGACCATGGAATCTTGATAGTCCATAAAATCTCCTGAAATCTGCTGATTAGAATTATGTGTACTCCATGGAGGGACCTATGGCAATAGCTACATATATAGCAGAGGATGGCCTTTTCAGACATCAATGAGAGGAGAGGCCCTTGGTCCCGAGATGGCTTGGTGCTCCAGTATAGGGAAATATCAGGACAGGGAAGTGGGAGTGGGTGGGTTGGTGAGCAGGGAGAAGGGGAGATGGGATAAGGGGTTTTCAGAGGGGAAATGAGGAAAGGAGATAACATTTGAAATATAAAGAAAGCAAATACTTAATAAAAAAGAAATTCTTGTTCAACAGAGAAAAAAAAAGAATTATGTGTACTCAAATTAATGAGATTTAATGGAAGGGTTCTGGTTCTTGGAGGATCTTCTAACTTAATACTTGAGTCCTGACTCCCTTGATACTTTACTGGTTTTACCATTTGATTTGTTGTTTCATTGATGTTATTCTATCACAAAATGTTTTATAAATGCATGCTTGGACATGTGTCATAATGAAAAACATCATGGTTTCAATTTGACCATGGTAACTAGTAACAATGTAACACTCTGAATCTGAAGTAGGAAAAAGGCTGAAAATTGTCAACAACTTCTCCTTTTTCTTTTCTTTCTTTCTTTCTTTTTATTTCTTTGATAGATTTTGAAAATTCATTGACACATTAAAACATTAACTTAATATTTGAGGACAAATCCAGAAATCCAGTCTAGATTACTGAATCACTAAAGCTTCAAAATCATTAAATACATTTATCATAAAGATTTCTACTCTTATGTTTTTGCAGTAATTATGTAACCCTTATTTGCAAAGCCTATGTGTGCTAGGCATTGAGACCCACAACTTTTTTAATCTGTCTGACAGTGTTAATTAACTTGAAATATACAAAAGCAAATAGCACTGCATCCTAATCTTGATGGCAGAGATCTTTACTGTTATTGAGGTGACACACATTAACAAAGTTTTACTTATTGTCTAGTTGCAATGCCTATTTATGAGTTGGAAATTAAATGAAACTTATTTAAATAACTTGTTAATTTTATATCAAATTCAGATAGAATATTATGTCATTTTTATGTTAAAGAAATCTGCATTGAGGCTCTATATAGACATGCCTCAATTTGTAAGTTGACTGCTATGGCAGCAAGAGAATCTCTGCTCTGGTAACTTCTACCTATTAAGAGCTGGATACAGGGCCAGAGAGATGGCTCAGAGGTTAAGAGCACTATCTGCTCTTCTGGAGGTCCTGAGTTCAATTCCCAGGAACCACTTTGTAGCTCACAACCATCTATAATGAGATCTGGTGCCCTCTTCTGGCCTGCAGGATACATGCAGTCAGAATGCTGTATACATAAGTAAATAAATGTTTAAAAAATTAAATAAAAATAAACAGCTAACAAAACCAGCCAGAGCAGAAGCATTAAAAATATAAATAAATAAAAGAGCTGGATATACGTATGGACAGCAGCACTGAAGCCACTGAATATAGATGACTAGCAAGGGCTGATGGGCTTTTAAGCCTAGAAGAGTAAGGAACTACATGTTCAGTAAGAGATTATTTCTCATTTCTCCAAGTGGTCTAAAAATACTGTGATAAATACCTTTGGCCTCAATATAGACATGTGAAACATCGACTTACTGTTACATACACAAAGGACATACAGGAATCTCTCTCTTCTCTGGTTTTGTGTCTGTTATACAGATAGATATACAGGGATGGGAAAAGGCTCAGAAATAGCCATTTTGAAAGAAACATTATAGCCATATATATACTTTTTTTTCAATTTAAAACCTGTCCAAACCTTTACTTATCACTAGATGGCACTCTAAATTTAGACTGTAGTGTGTATTTCTGCAACTAGAAGCTCCATTGAAAGTGACAAACAAGTAATGTAGCACCTTTTACATATAATTATTAGAATATCCTCTTTATCTGTCAACAGAGGTCAAGAAAACATGCAATTTTTGATAAAAAGTAAATCACTGATTCAGTATTGAAATTAAAAGACAAAAATATAAAGATAGCACAATGGTTATTATCAAATGTTTGCTGCATAAATTTCAGCATTTGTTTTTCATGTACTAAATTTTTACATATATCTTTATATTTGATAACAGAACATTATAAATTATTCTTAGTCTTGTGATCATAAAATTAAAGTTTACTCAGTTTCTTTCTATCTCCTTCTTAATAAAGTTTTATTCAGAACCAAACATGGATAATTATATAGATACTGAAAATAAATTCACTTCTGTTAAACTATGTTTCTAAAGTCAAATACAATTGGGCAATCATCCTCAAATATAAGATGATAACTTGTATGACCCCTGATGTCTGAGGCCAGAGGCTCTCCAATTTTTTCATTGCTGAAGATGGTTTTCAGGTTTCTAAATAGAGTAGGAATTTTCTTGTCTGACTTCCACTTATAAGTGATGACATCTCATATAAGATGATCCAAATGAAACTTTGGAAATGTGATCTCAATCATTTGACAAGTATCAGGGCAATGATCCCATGACCCAGCATAATTGAAACAATCAACTATTCTCTATCCAGGGACCTCAGTCCAGATCGTTAGCATAAGGGGCAATGTGGTGTCTGATCTGCTCATTCAGACTGTCAATTAGACTGCATTAAGGAGCACATCTAGCAGAGAAAAATGCCACTGCTAAAGAAAAGAACCATTTGAAGATGGCCAATGCTTTTAATGTCCTGTAGAAGAAGCCATCAGTTTTCATGGATGGAAGTTAATATATTGTTCTCTTCTTCTACAGTAAGGTCATGATTCCAATTACTATGTAAAAATGGTTACCATGAATGCTTGTGGAATCACTGATGAACTTGGGCTTTTGTTATTCTAACCCAATATTAAATTTGGCTTTTAATTCTTTGGGTCAGATATGTTGGGAAGGACATTGTATTCTCCCTTTATATATCAGTGAATAAAACTGTCAAAAAGTATCCTCTGGACAAATGATAAAAATATAATATTGCTCTACTACATCGTTCCATCTAAACTGTGAGGGACACAAAAATAATTTACACTAATGTCAGTAGGTAATTAGTATTCAATAATGGCACTTGAACCTAGAGTCTCACAAATGCCGAACTAATACTTTAAACATGGGCTATCTTCTCAGCCATTAAAATTGTTATATCTTTGTTTTTGAATGGAGAAGCTAAAATACTATGATTTTTAAAATACATACTTCAGAAAGTACTCCACACAGGGAAGTATTATAATTTACAAATGGGTTTTACTTAAGTTCATCAAAGTATTCTAATATATTACTATATATGTTTAATAAGTAAATAAATTTAAGAGGTTACTACATTTGAAAATAACATCAGCTTTGTCAGTATTGACCACTTATAGATAACAATATAGTAAGACCAAGTCATAAGAAAAATACATTTCTGATCTTAGCCATTCTGATGGGTGTAAGGTAAAATCTCAGGGACATTTTGATTTGTGTTTCCCTGATCACTAAGGACTTTGAACATTTCTTTAAGTGCCTCTTGGCCATTCAATATTAATCTGTTGTGAATTCTCTCTTCAGTTCTATACACCATTTTTTGATTAGTTTGTTTAACTTTTTTGAGGCTAGCTTCTTGGGTTCTTTATATATTTTTGATATTAGCCCCCTATTAGATGTGGGGTTGCTGAAGATTTTTACCCAATCTGTAGGTTGATGATTTGTCATATTGTGTATGTACTTTTCCTTATGAAAGCTTTTCACTTTCATGATGTCCCATTTATAAATTCTTGATCTTAGAGTGTGAGTTCTGTTTAGGAAATCTCCCCTCTCCTGACTGCTGTGCTCATGAGTTCAAGGTTCTTTCCTACTTTCTCTTATATTAGATTCAGTGTATCTTGTTTTATGTTGAGGTCTTTGATTGGCTTGAACTTCAGCTTTGTGCACAGTGAAAAATGTGGATCTATTTTCATTTTTTCTACATACTAACTGCCAATTAGTCCAGCACAATTTGTTGAAGATGTTTTCTTTTTTTCCATTGTATATCTTGGCTTCTTTGTCAAAGATCAAGTGTCCATAAGTGTGTGGTTTTATTTCTGGGTCTTCAATTCTATTCAACTGGTCAACCTGCCTGTCTGTGTACCAATACCATGCTATTTTTCTCATTATTGCTCTTTAGTATAGTTTTTGAGATCAGGGATGGTGATTACCCCAGAAGTTCAGTTATTGCTAAGAAGTATTTTTCTATCCTGTTTTTTGTTTGTTTGTTTGTTTTTCCAGATAAATTTGAGAATTGCTCTCTTTTCATATCTTTGAAGAACTGTGTTGGAATTTTGGATTGTATATAAACATGCATTATTCATATCAAATGAATGTATATTGCATGCAGGATTCAATAAATATGGCATATAATACATTGACAATTACTAAAATATAATGTAGTCCAAATAAAAGCAGTATTAATAAAAGTAAGAGGAGAAAAAATTTGGAAAGATACTCAAAATAAATATTAGCCTTGATCTCTTGATTCTCAATAGAAGTCAAGGTGGTAGTGATAAGCCATGAAATGAATATATCATTGACGCCATACTCTTCCAAAACCCTCAGACACATCTGTCAGGAAAATAATGCAATTGGAATTACTTCATTTCAATCTGAATCCAGGCATTTTTTAACCGGGATTTGGAGATTTAGGGAAAAAATTGGTTTAATTGAGTTAAGATTGTTCATAATAAAATAGTAAAACATATGACTAAGCAATCTTGCTAATAATTATTTATTTGAAAGACAAACTAGAAATTCCTAAAAACCATAAACTTTTTTTTAAATATAGACTCAGTCTAACTGATCATGGCACATAATTACATTTTTTAATTTGATATATTAATTTACATTTCATATGATTTCCCCCCTTCCAGGCTCCCCCCTCCCTGGAAGTTCCATAAGCCCTCTTCCCTCCCTCTGTTCCCCCATTCACGCCTTCCCTCTACCCTGTTCTGGTATTTCCCTCCACTGCTGCATTAAGCCTTTCCAGAGTCAGGGGCCCTTCCTTCGTTCTTCTTGGACATCATTTGAAATGATTGTTTTTTAGGTATTCCAATCTTCTAGTCTAATATCTGCTTATCAGTGAGTGCATACTATGAGTGTTCTTTTGAGATTGGGTTACCTCACTTAGGATGATGTTCTCCAGCTCCATCCATTTCTCTAAGAATTTCATTAATTCATTGTTTCTAATGGCTGAATAGTACTCCCCTGTGTATATATCCCATATTTTTGTATCCATTCCTCCATTGAGGGACATCTGGGTCCTTTCCAGCTTCTGGCTATTATAAATAAGGCTGCTATGAACATAATGGAACATGTATCCTTATTACATGCTGGGGAATCCTCTGGGTATATGCCCAGGAATGGTATAGCGGGGTCCTCCAGAAGTGTCATGCCAAGTTTTCTGAGGATCCGCCAGATGGATTTCCAGAGTGGTTGTACCAGCTTGCAGTCCCACCTGCAGTGGAGGAGTGTTCCTCTTTCTCCACATCCTTGCCAACACCTGCTGTCTCCTGAGTTTTTAATCTTAGCTATTCTGACTGGTATGAGGTGAAATCTCAGGGTTGTTTTGATTTGCATTTCCCTAATGACTAATGTTTTTGAACATTTCTTAAGATGCTTCTCAGTCATCTGAATTTCTTCAGGTGAAAATTCTTTGCTTAGCTCTGTACTCCATTTTTTGATAGGGTTGTTTGGCTTTGTGGAGTCTAACTTCTTGAGTTCTTTGAATATATTGGATATTAGCCCTCTGTCAGATATAGGGTTGGTAAAGACCTATTCCCAATTTGTTGGTTGACGGTTTGTCCTTTTGACAGTGTCCTTTGCCTTACAGAAACTTTGTAATTTTATGAGGTCCCATTTGTTAATTCTTGATCTTTGACCATAAGCTATTGGTGTTCTACTCAGAAACTTTTCCCCTGTGCCCATGTCCTCAAGGGTCTTTCTCAGTTTCTTTTCTATTAGTTTCAGTGTGTCTTGTTTTATGTGGAGGTCCTTGATCCACTTGGAGTTGAATTTATTACAAGGAGATAAGAATAGATCAATGCGTATTCTTCTGCAAGCTGACCTCCAGTTGGGCTGGCACCATTTATTGAAAAAGCTCTCTTTTTCCACTGGATGCTTTCATCTCCTTTGTCAAAGATCAGGTGACCATATATGTGTGGGTTCATTTCTGTGTCTTTAATCCTATTCCATTGATCTACCTGTCTGTCACTGTACCAATACCATGCAGTTTTTAACATTATTGCTCTGTAGTACTGCTTGAGGTCTGGGATATTTATTGCCCTGGAAGTTCTTTTATTGTAGAGAATAGTTTTAGCTATCCTGGGTTTTTTCTTATTCCAGATGAATGTGATAATTGCTCTTTCTAACTCTGTGAAGAAATGAGTTGGGATTTTGATTGGGATTGCATTGAATCTGTAGATTGCTTTTGGTAAGATGGCCATTTTTGCTATATTAATCCTGCCAATCCAAGAGCATGGAAGATTTTTCCATTTTCTGAGGTCTTCATCAATTTCCTTCTTCTCATACAGATCTTTCACTTGTTTTGTTAGAGTCACCCCCAAGATACTTTATATTGTTTGCATCTATTTTGAAGGGTGTAATTTCCCTAATTTCTTTCTTAGTCTTCTTATCCTTTGAGTATAGGAAGGCTACTGATTTGCTTGAATTGATTTTATAATCAGCCACTTTACTGAAGTTGTCTATCAGCTGTAGGAGTTCTTTGGTGGAGTATTTTTTGTTGTTGTTGTTTTTTTGGGGGTTGCTTAAGTATACTATCATATCATCTGCAAATAGTAATAGTTTGACTACTTCAATTACTTATTTTTATAGTCTTCCCACAAATTTATGGTCAGCTAAATTATTAATTGTTCCCATTAGTTTAAAGTATTAGGGTTTGAAACAAACCAATGAAATTCCAGAAAATAAGTTATAATGCTTTTCCCAATACTAAGTGATATTTCTGCAGTAAAACTTGTGGATATAAGAGATAGAGAACAAGGCTAAAGTGGTGGCAGAATGATTAGAAGTCAAGAACAGGAAGTTTTCTATAAGACTGCACCTTTTAGAAAAATCTTAACAATATGTCCCCGCACATGGCACATGAAATCTCTACAGGTCTTGGCTTATCCTTTTGAAATGAGGCTAGACAAGGCAGCTCAACTAGGAGATATATCCCACAGATAGTCAAAAGCTTTTGGAATAGCCCCCTACTACACTGGGGACTAAGCAGCACACATGCTACATAAGTGTAAGTGCAGGGGTCTTAAATCCAGCCTGTTTGGTTCGGTCTCTGAGTTCCCAAAATGTCCAGGTTTGTTGACCCTTTTGGTCTTCCTGTGGAGTTCCTATCCCCTTCAGGGCACTCAATCTCCCCCCCCCTACTCTTCCATAAGAGTCCCCCAGCTCCATCCACTGTTTGGCTTTGGTTCTCTGCATCTGTCTGAGTCAGCTGCTGAGTGAAGACTCTCAGAGGAAAATCTTGCTAGACTTTTGTCTGCAAGCATTAGAGTATATCATTAATAGTGTCAGGGATTGCCGATGGATGGGTCTCAAGTTCGGCCTCCTATTGCTTGGGCATTTCTCAGTATCTGCTCTGTTCCCTATTCCTGCACCTCTTGTAGTCAGTATAGATTTTGGATTGAAGAATATCTAGAAAGTTCCATGGGACCCCTCTGTTGAACAACTCCTTTGGATATAACCCACTTGAATACTGTAAGTTTCCTTTGTTGACAGGAAATCTACTCTATTTCCCACTATCAATGAGAGCCGTGTGTCCTCAACTCTCATCCTTTCCTCTATAACTGACCTGTCTAAGACTATTTTATTAGCCTTGCCATTATTTCTTTGATATACACTCTGTCCTGCATGCAAAGTATTCCAGGGCAAAACTAGTAGAAATAATCAACCAGTGTCTGATTTGATTTGATTTCAGGCCCATTCCATGAGATAGAATATATACACAAGATTGGTTATAAATCAACTGAGCAAAGGCTTACATGATCTCTTAGAGAGTAAAGCAGCATGTACAGGACCTGCCCCTGGTTATCTGCATATGCTACTGCTTTCAGTTGAGGATTTCCATAGGACTTCTGGCTGTATGAATGAATGGTTCTCTTGTTCTTGTGCATTCTCTTGGGACCCTTTTCCCTTCTGTTGTTGGGCAAGTTGCCTTGTCCAACTTCATTGCAATATTTTTTTCTTATCTCATATTTTTTATTTAAGTATGTTTCAGAAAATAAAATAGTTTTGAAAGACCAATAAAGTAAAACAAAAATAAATAAAGAAAAGAAAAATTGTGAGGAAACAGATTCTTTAGGTTGTTTCAACTAGCATAAATAAATGCAGTATGCAGAAACACAATAGTGTTTCCATAAAATTCTTATGCTCATAAACTCCCACCTTCTTTGAGAATGTTCTTAATTTTCCAACTTGGAAGATAATCCATATTTGCAATGGCAAATATAATTTTCACTTCTATGTAGAATATTTGGAATAGATATACATATATAGAATACACAGAAATAAAAGAGGATCATAAGGGATGTTGACCAGTTGATGACAAACCATCATTGTCAACTCTGTCTCTGTTATCACATAGGAGTCAATCCTGTGGGAATGTTTATGAAGAAAGAAACACAGAAACTTAAATTAGTAAAGTAAATGTGCTGTGAATTAATAACAAATTAAAGGGAAAAAATGAGAAAGCTGGGCAGAAACACACCTCCCTATCACTTTCCTGACCTTCAGATTCCCATTTCTGCTCCTATGACTTTTTCTTGTGATGGATTATCCCTTACACTGTTAGCCAAAATAAAATTTCCCTTGATGTTGCCTTTGTTATATATTTTATTGCAATAGCAGGAAAAGTAATTTATATGGAGGAGTTAAAGGAAGACAGCTGAAACTGCAGAAAAAGAATGAATTTGAGCAAAGTGGATTATATGCTTGTGGAGAAATGTAAAAATTAAATTATTTACTTCAGGCAATTTGTATATATATATATATATACAAATATATGAGAGAGAGAGAGAGAGAGAGAGAGAGAGAGAGAGAGAGAATCACTGTCACTAATGCAAATAGGTTTGCATAACAATTGCCACAACTAAAAGAGTAAAACTTTTACTGGATTCTCAGGCTGTAGATGAAACATACAATGAACTTATTTGACCTGATAGTATACAAACCATTTTCACAATATCTGACTAGATACAGCAATGGTCTACTGAAAGAACAAGAAGAGGGTTTAGGAATTTATTTAAAGATAACAATAGTTTTGTTTTTAGTAGTTGATAAAGCAATAAGCATACATGAATAAATCCTCAATTACAGAATATATAATTGAACACTCATATATATTTGAGTAAATGAATAAAGTTAAACAAAAAAGTAAGAATTATGAAATATGATGACTGTAATGTAGGACAGTTTTAGCAGGGCATCAAGGTCAACAGCAATATCCTATACTCTTTCAGCAGTTTCTTTTATACCATACTTCATAAATAAGACCAGCAGCAAAGGACCTGGAAACCTCTTTTGGGGGTTTAGATAGTTGTCTAGCATTGATCCACGTTCTGAAAGCTATTAAGGGAGAAACACTATGGAGATGATGCTCCTATTCAGATTTATACCAACAAATATCCGTGATCAGAAGAGCAAGATGTCCTCAGTAGTACAGTAGTGACACCTTTATCTAAATGGAAACTTACTGTAGTCTACTTCATTCTGAGACATGCTTTATAGGAGGAGTCAATGCTATCTACTAGAAACCTAGTCAACTACCCACAACAGGTGTGACTATGAAACCTAGAGGAGAACCTACTACTGACACTTTTGCAGACCAATATAATTTCTAAATTTATCCTAAATACATATCCTCATAAATGCAGAGTTCTCTCTCACTCCCCAACAATGAAGCTTCTTTTTGTGACAGGCAGAAGTTTTTCTGAACATACCAACTAGTACAAATAGAAAAAATAAGTGTTTCTAGGGTGCCAATTCTTAATTAGCTGGTCAACCATGTAACCCCTATATTTAAGGTTCAGGAAAGATAATAGAAGAAGAAAGCAAAAACAAAAATATTAATTTCAGAGGGCCACAATACCTGATGCAAGATATTCTCCTCTAGATCTATTAAAACCACTGACACCATGAAATAGCAACACTATCATTGACTAAACAGACATGAATACTGATGCCAAGAGTCAACATGCCAATATGAATGGGAAAAATTTTCCAAGGTCTCACCAGTAGATGACAAGCTTGTAAGTTTCTGAGAGAGGGAGAATTAATTTTGTACAAAATGAACACCCTAAGTTATCTGAACCCACAATATTAGCCCAAAACACATGTGTATAGAAACAGCACTAAATTAATGGACTATGTAAGTTTTCCATATTTCTGTATCCATGTGTTTTCATATGATTCTATGTGGGTTTTTGTGTGTGTGTATTTGTATGTAAAATAACAACACATTTTTTAAAAGAAGTCATGGATTTTATAGTGTATGAGACTGACATTGAGTTGTATTTATTGTCAGTCACATATTTGACCATTTATCCATGTCTGCCTTTGGAAAGTCAAGGGTAAGATGTAATTTCACTGTCTTACTTTAAGATTACATGACTGTACACTCACTACATTCCTTCTAGAATGATAACTGTAATTTCAAAAATCTTACTTATTTGGTGAAATAACTCTGATGTAGGAGAGGAAAATTCTCTTTGCAAAGTTAACGTTGACATTTCTCTTTGTACATTTTAAGTTCAGATTTACCCATTCTCCTCTTTAGGGAGAAATCCTAAATATAATCAATTTTCATTATTTCTTGTAGTTGTGTTCTATAATGTTTCTTTACAAACTGAGTCAGCAAATATTGAATAATTGTTCCTAAGAGGAATGTAGGGGTAGGTTCCAGGGAGCTTCTGCTCATATATATTTTTCCCAAGCACTCAATATATACTTCGTTTTCTGTTTGCTTCTTTATAGTACATATTTCCTGGATTAACACTGAACTTAAAGTCAATAGTGCTTTAGTTCAAGCATGAGAAAACTTATGAGTTTCTCATAAACTCATAAACTTATGAGTTTACTCATTTTCAAAAATGAGTAAAACATGATACTTTTTCCCGTACGAAGGCACATGACTCCCTTTCTGTACTTAAGAACAATCGTCAACAATCACCCCTATTTTGGGGGGAAATTTTAGACAATTTCATTATCAATGAAAAGCATAAAAAACATTAAACAGTACAGCACCCAAAATTATACCAAAATAAATTTATGGTATAAAAGCTGAGAGTTAAGAACAATGTATTTTCTTGTCTCACCTTGACTGTGAACACAATTTGTCTCAGGCAAAAGTGGAAGGTATCTAAGATTGTTTACTGATCATATATGCATATGCACATGCATTGGCATACATAGTTGTACACATAAACAGGATAGAAAGAGACTAAAGAAACCAAATAAAAGGCAAGTTGCACCTGCTTGTGCAATAGTGAATTGACTGTTGGGTGAAACATGTTCTCTGATCAGATTTGAAGCCCACTCCATATGGACACAGGATGATGACCCATACCTGGAACTTTGAGTCCAGCTAATAATGAAACAATGAAAGAGTACGGAAGTAGTAGGCCCATTCAGGGAGCTTATGGTTAATGAAACTGCCATAGACAAAAGCCACCTTCTAAATATGTATGCTTTCCAGCCTTAGAGAAGCCTCCTCTTACAGTTGATATTGGTGAAGGCAGAAACTCATAGCTCTACTAAGTTGATAAGTGAAAGTAGTAGATGTGGATTCAATTGTAATCAAGTCAGTCAGAGAACACTTTGGAAGAGAACATAGGAAGTATGTAAGATCTTCAAGATGTGACAAAGTTCTTTGGTTAGTAGTTTAGTCCCTGGGAGATCTAGGGATACTAGTTGGTTCATATTGTTGTTCCCCCTATGGGACTGAAAGCTCCTCCAGCTCCTTGGGTCCTTCCTCTAGCTCCTCCATTGGAAACCCTGTGCTCAGTCCAATGGTTGGCCAAGAGCACCCACCTCTGTATTGGTCAGGTACTGGTAGAGCCTCTCAAGAGATAGCAATATCGAATGCCAGGACAGGGAAGTGGGAGTAGGTGTGTTGGTGAGCAGGGGAAGGTGGAAATGGGATAGGGAGATTTCAGAGCAGAAACTAGGAGAGGGGATAACATTTGAAATATAAATAAACCAAAACCACAAAGATCCAACTAAGAAAGAAAACTTCAGATCAATCTCCCCTATGAACATCAAAGCACAAATACTCAATAAAATCTAAGAACACATCAAAATAATCAAGTTGGCTTCATCCCAGGAATGCAGGGATGGTTCAATATATGGAAATCCATCAACATAATCCACTACATAAACAAACTCAAAGAAAAAAACACATGGACATCATATTGGATGCTGAAAAAGCATTTGACAAAATTCAGCATCCTTTCATGCTAAAAGTCTTGGAAAGAACAGGAAATCAAGGCCCATACCTAAACATAGTAAAAGCAATTTACAGCAGACCAGTAACCAACATCAAAGTAAATGGAGAGAAACTTGAAGCAATCACACTAAAATCAGGGACTAGACAAGGCTGCCCCCTCTCACAATATCTTCTTAATATAGTACTTGAGGTACTAGCTAGAGCAATTCAACAACATAAGGAAGTCAAAGGGATACAAATTGGAAAGGAAGAAGTCAAACTATCACTGTTCACAGATGATATGATAGTATACTTAAGTGACCCAAAAACTCCACCAGAGAACTCCTACAACTGATAAACAACTTCTGCAAAGTGGCTGGTTATAAAATCAGCTCAAGCAAATCAGTAGCCTTCCTATACTCAAAGGATAAGCAGGCTGAGAAAGAAATTAGGGAAATGACACCCTTCAAAATAGCCACAAACAATATAAAGTATCTTGGTGTGAATCTAACTAAACAAGTGAAAGATTTATATGACAAGAACTTCAGGTCCCTGAAGAAGGAAATGGAAGAAGAACTCAGAAAATGGAAAAAATCTTCCATGCTCGTGGATTGGCAGGATTAATATTGTAAAAGTGCCAATCTTACCAAAAGCAATATACAGATTCAATGCAATCCCCATCAAAATCCAAACTCAGTTCTTCATAGAGTTAGAAAGAGCAATTCACAAATTTATTTGGAATAACAAAAAACCTAGGATAGCTAAAACTATCATCAACAGTAAAAGAACTTCTGGGGGAATCAGTATCCCAGACCTCAAGCAATACTATAGAGCAGTAGTATTAAAAACTGCATAGTATTGGTACAGAGACAGGGAGGTGGATCAATGGAATAGGATTTAAGAATTGAACCCACACATCTATGGCCAAATGATCTTTGACAAAGGACCTGAAAACATCCGGTGGAAAAAAGATAGCCTTTTCAACAAATGGTGCTGGCTCAACTGGTAGTCAATGAGCAGAAGAATGAGAATTGATCCATTCTTATCGCCTTGTACTAAGCTCAACTCCAAGTGGATCAAGGTCTCCACATAAAACCAGACACACTAAAACTAATAGAAAAGAAACTGGGAAAGACCCTTGAGGACATTGGCTCAGGGGGAAAGTTCCTGAACAGAACACCAATAGCTTATGCTCTAAGATCAAGAATAGACAAATGGGACCTCATAAAATTACAAAGTTTCTGTAAGGCAAAAGACACTGTCAAAAGGACAAATCAGCAACCAACAAATTGGGAAAAGATCTTTACCAACCCTACATCTGACAGAGGGCTAATATCCAATATATAAAAAGAACTCGAGAAGTTAGACACCAGAAAACCAAATAACCCTATCAAAAATGGGGTACAGAGCTAAACAAAGACATCACCTGAAGAAATTCAGATGGCTGAAAACACCTTAAAAAATGTTCAACATCATTAGTCATTAGAGAAATGCAAATCAAAACTACCCTGACATTTCACCTCACACCAGTCAGAATGGCTAAGATTAAAAACTCAGGAGACATCAGGTTTTGAAGAGGAGGTGGAGAAAGAGGAACACTCCTCCACTGCTGGTGGGACTGCAAGCTGGTACAACCACTCTGGAAATCAGTCTGGCGGTTCCTCAGAAAACTGGAATCAATACTTCTGTAGGACACAGCCATACCACTCCTGGGCATATACACAGAAGATTCCCCAGCATGCAATGTGGATACATACTCCACTATGTTCATAGCAGCCTTATTTATAATAGCCAGAAGCTGGAAAGAACCCAGATGTCCCACAACAGAAGAATGGATACAAAAATGTGGTATATATACACAATGGAGTACTATTCAGCCATTAGAAACAATGAATTCATGAAATTCTTAGAGAAATGGATGGAGCTGGAGAACATCATACTAAGTGAGGTAACCCAGTCTCAAAAGAATACCCATGGTATGCACTCACTGATATGTGGATATTAGACTAGAATCTTGGAAACCAAAGACACAATCCACTTACCAAATGATGTCCGACAAGAAGGAAGGAGTAGACCCTGGTTCTGAAAAGGCTCAAAGCATCAGTGTAGGGGAATACCAGAACAGGGAAGTGGGAAGGGGTGGATGGGGGAATACTAGGAGGGAAAAGGGCATGTGGGAACTTTGGGGGGCAAGGAACCAGAAAAGGGGAAATGAAATGTAAATGTAGTATATATCCAATAAAAATTTAAAAATAAGGCAAAGCTGTAGAAGGTTTCAAATATTCAAAATTTTGATTAATCTGTGTGTCTCAAAATTAACTTTATATGTATTAAGAGCATTGCCTATGGGATTCCATGATCACTTTAAGAAAGGCTGCACAATCAGAGAATTAATGAAAGAGTTAGACATACTCCACTCCCTCTTTTATTAACCTTAGAATAACGACTTTGGAAATTTTACTTTGCCATCACTTCAATGTTCTCATTTCTATTTTTAAGTCAATCTGATTTTAAATTCATGGTCTTGGAGGTGACATAGTATATAAAAATTGTTTCAAGAAAATTTTAAAAAATTATGCATGTTTTAATTTGTTGTTACTATTGTTATTTTTGCTGCTGCTACAATTGTTGCTGTTGTGAGTGTGGGCATGCACTTATATCCACATGTACATGAGTGAACGTGGAAGCCAGAAGAATTTTACCCAACTAGAAGATAAAATTACAGAGTCTTGTGAGCTGCCTGATATTTGCAATGTCAGAATGTGCTCTTAACTGAATAAACATTTTTCTAGCTCTAAGTTAATCTATATTAAATTGCTTTCAAAAATCCATTTTCTATCTATCTATCTATCTATCTATCTATCTATCTATCTATCATCTATCTATCTAACCATCCATTTATTTATCTAATTACTTATTATTTCATATCAGTACAAGGGTTCTGTGTATTCCATTGCACTTGTGGACATCAGATGAAAGCATTTGATTTAGTGTATAAAAACCATTTTAGCATGTTTGGCAGCAAAAGTATCTTTATCTACTAATATATAAAGAAGCTTTCTAAGTAAGTTTTTAATGATAGTTCCTCCTTTGTGCTGAGAATGTGAAAAGATATTTCACATATACAATATATTTTTGTATATTTTTATAGATATCTACCTATAATATATCATGAGACCTTAGGGAATGGACTAGGATATTACAAAAAATCTAACATTTCAGGTCTGTTAGAGTGTTGTTGCCTGTCTTAGTCAGGGTTTCTATTCCTGCACAAACAACACAAAGAAGAAGCAAGTTGGGGAGGAAAGAGTTTATTCAGCTTACACTTTCAAATTGCTGTTCATCACCAAAGGAAGATAAAACCTGGATGTCACACAGGGAAGGAACTGGGGGTCAGGAGCTGATGCAAGGCCATGGAGGAATGTTTCTTACTGGCTTGCTTCCCCTAGCTTGTTCAGATTCCTTTCTTATATAACCCAAGACTGCCATCCCAGGGATGGTAGCACCTACAAGAGGCCCTCCCCACTTGATCACTAACTGAAAAAATGCCTTACAGCTAGATCTCATTGTGGCCTTTCCTCACCTAAAGCTCCTTTCTTTGTGATAACTCCCACTTGTATCAAGGTGACACAAAGATAGCCAGTGCATTGTCACTTGCTTAATAAAAATATTAAAACAATAATGAATAATCCTATAAAATGAATTATTAATTTGTCATAAATAAGTAGCCAGTACAGATTAATCCTAATCATGAAAACTATACGATTTACTGTATTTTTAATAAGAGTTAATAAAATGACTCATTTTACATAGTGCATACTTCTGAATAAAGCATAAACAACAAATAAATTTCTTTACTCCTTTTCTGTAACAAATGTATGATATTTGTAAAATGGTATAACAGAAAACATTCTTTGACAAAGGAGTGCAATGTGTTATTTTTAAAGGTTATAAACTTTAAAAGATGACTTACACCACTTGAGAATAAAAATAAAGAAAGAAAATCTTATTTTCTACCATTTTTTTCCAAATGTAGTGGCTTAATGAGTGAACTTACATGAATTTAGAATCTTTACTTGACATTATCTAAAGCACCTCAAAGTACAGATTATGTCTCATGAAAAATCAAAAGGTAAGTAAAGAATGATTATATTACACAATGTAAAAGTCTTAAGCTCAAACTAGCTTGGCACAGCAATTAGCAACATATTATAAAGAGAAGTGACTGAAGAATCTATTGAAAATTGTGATACACATACCAGGAAACTGGAATATGTCTTTAGGCAATAACAATTTTACAATACAGTTTTCTATTTCTTATAAATAGAAAACTTTGCTCATAAAGCAAAACAAGCATTTAAAATACAATCATACCAGTATATGTTAGTAATCTGTATTGATTAAGGGTTTTTAAAATAAAAATAAAAATTTTAAATATAAAAAATATTCTCATTATTTTAGGGAGCACTGATCCTGTTATATAAATAAATAGCAAGTTTATGAATATTTTATATATAATATTTAATCATAATGAAGCCAAATTTTATAAACAAAAGTATTATAATTTTATGTTGGCATCATCCTTTATTGAAGATCATTTCAATTTACAAGTTCTGTATAGCTAGAGTTACTGGTTCTTATCACCTTGTTCTTATTGGCAGTCAAAAGGAGCAGAAAATGTCTGCATTATATTTGGAAACTGTGGAGTTTCTGCCAACATCATTTCATATGGAGATATCCTACACCTGGCATTAGGTTTTCCTTAAGTTTCATTGACATTCATGTAATACCATTACACAAGCATGAAGTCTATTCTACTTCTGAGCCTCTGTCTTCCTTTTACAAATATTTTTAAACTGGTTTAGGAAGAAGACAGTTTCTTTTTATACATCTAATTAGGTTAATCTGGCCTCCTTTCCCACAGATAGCTCCCACCTCTTACCTTCATTCCTGCCTAAATTTAGCACCATAAAATATTTTATAATTTCTCATGACCCACGTTCTGCTTTTACTTCCTCTGCCCATTGCATTCACCCCATCATATGGGCATTCTTTCAATTTTTTTCCATTTACATTTAAGGACACATACTAATCAAGAGTGTAGACATTAAGACCTTTGCTGGCTAGTGTTATATAACTTGACACAAGTTAGAGTTGTCTGTAATAAGAGAACATAAATTGAGAAAATGTCTCCATATGATTAGACTGTAAGGTATTTTGTCAATTAATTATGGACATGAGAGGATCCAGCCCATTTTGGGAAGTGCTGTTCCTGGGTTCTATAAGATACCAGTATGATCGATCATTCCATTATAGCAAGGTAGTAAGCAGCACTACTCTTTGCCTTCTGTATCAGCTTCTGCCTTCAAGTTTCTGCTCTGTTTGAGTTCCTGCCTGGCTTTTATGATGATGAATAATAATGGTAACTCTAACTAAAGCAAGACCCGCATATGAAAACAGCACCATGCATACATTTATGGTTTTTGAGGCTGATTTATATAGCAAACTTATGGCTTAAGCAAGAAATAGAGGTAGGACATCCAGGAGAGATACAGGATTATGGGAGAGAGCAAGAATTTGGACCAGTTCTGGAAGATGTAACAAGATAGACATGTGGAACCTGAGCATAGGTAACTAGCCTCAATGTAGAATCTAGGATAAAATTAAATGTGTTCTCTTTAGTTATAATGTAGTCAAAGTTGAGCCTAAGATATATATGCAAGGCATCTGTAAATATATTTTGAGTCTGAGTCTTATTTACAGAACCATGGGACAGGGAGAAAGAACTGGACCTTAACTTCATTGGGGTTACCTTGCATATTACATACTTTCGTTAGTTTTATTTATTTATCTACAAAGCACATGATTTCATTTTTTTTCATACACAAATAAAATTTAACTGTGTTCCTTTCACACATTTTCATTACTAGTTTACCAACTGATCAGTATCTAGTTTCATTACATTTCCTTGCTATTGTGAACACAGAAGCTGTGAACATGGTTGATCAACCATCTCTGTGGTAAGAAATAGTCTTTTGGGTGTAATCCAAGAACGGTCATGACTTATATAAAGACAGCCAACTGATCTCTTTGGTTTTGAGGTACAATCCATAAGATAGAATCAAAATTTAGTACTCTACACATGTTAATAAACCCATGGCCAAGAAGGTTATAGAATTGACAAATGATCCAGATTCAATCAAGGAAGGATTTGTTTGCAATCACCATCAGTGAATTGAAGGTGTACACAGCTACTCAAATGGTTTAGAATAGGAAAGCCTGAATATGCAATCCTAAAATTAGACATTTCATTTGAGACTTAACATTCAAATCCAAATAAGAGCTAGAAAGAACCTGAAAGCTGGGAGATAGGGTTAATTGCTGTGAAGTTCTATCTTCTGAGTATTGTACAACATATGAAGTCATAACTTCATAAGAGAAATCTATGTGCACTTGATCTACATAACACTGAACATATCAACAATAGATAATGGATCATGAATGGTCTCATGAGACATTATTACTAACTGAAGAACTATTCAACCATGATAGGTTCTTTGGAAGAAGCTGTTATACATGTCAGCCTCTATAACCATTGAGAAGCATGCTAGACTACAATAGATAGTGACAATTGCAGGGTTTTAAACAATTAATACATCTACAACACAGCTCTTGCACCTAAAGCTCAAGGGTACATAATTGAAATGGGCGCAAAAGGTTGTAAATTTTGAATATTTTGCTTTGAGATTTTTGCCCTAAAAATCAGAAAAATTGGTGTTTCTTAGATCCATTCTTCTCTCATATTGTTTTATCATGACTGCAGGCTTCCCTCCCTCCTCTCCTAGTCCATTCCCATCACCTTCACACTCCCTTAAATCCATTCCCTCCCTGTTCCCCTTCAGAAAAGAGTAGACCTCCAAGGCATATCTACCAAACATGGCATAAGAAGTTACAATAAGATTCAATCCAGCTGGTAGCAGGGAAGCCACACCTAGCCAGCTTGCCAGGTGCTCAGACCCTGCCGGCGGAACCAGGTACCAGAGACAGCCCGAGTTTAAGACCTCCGGGGACTCAGGTCTGAGGCAGGCACTGCGCACAGACTAGCGGTTTGGAGTACAGCGGCCATGCTCTGCGCTCGCAGGCTGGACCCCGAACCCCCTGCCGGCAGCACCATCTTGCCTGCAGCTTCCATCCAGCTGGTAGCAGGGAAGCCACACCTAGCCAGCTTGCCAGGTGCTCAGACCCTGCCGGCGGAACCAGGTACCAGAGACAGCCTGAGTTTAAGACCTCCAGGGACTCAGGTCTGGGGCAGGCACTGCGCACAGACGAGCGGTTTGGAATACAGCGGCCTTGCCTGCGCTCTGCGCTCGCAGGCCAGACCCCGAACCCCCTGCCGGCAGCACCATCTTGCCTGCAGCCTCCCATCCAGCTGGTAGCAGGGAAGCCACACCTAGCCAGCTTGCCAGGTGCTCAGACCCTGCCGGCGGAACCAGGATAAGCAACAATTCTTGTTTATTAAGAAGAGTGAGGACCAGCAATAGCGGCAGGCCTCCATATTGCAACCAGGACGCAGCTGGAAAGGTGCAGGTAGAGACTCCGTCTGGGGCTAGAGCAGGGAGAGCTGCTAAGCTCTCGCCCACAGGCGGGCCCAGGCGCCTAGGCTCTGCAGCACATCCCTGCGAGCTTAGGCCTTGCACCGAGGCAGCCGGAACCACCCTGCTCCCCAGGACCCCGGACCAGCAATAGCGGCAGGCCTCCATATTGCAACCAGAACACAGCTGGAAAGGCTCAGGTAGACAGATTCCATCAGGGGCTACCACGAGAGGGGATCTGCTAGGCTCTCACTACTAGGCAGGCCCAGCAGCGCCTGCTGAGGCTCTGCTGCACTCCCCCACACTTCCCGGAGACCTCAGGCCCTGCACAAAGTCAGCGGGTGGCAGCCAGCTCGGGACCCCGTTGAGCAGCAATCACGCATAACCACCAGTACAGAAACAACAGGTAAGCCCAGCCTCACAGGAGATTCAAACACCAGCCAGTGACAATAAGGTCAACTAACACCAGAAATAACCAGATGGCAAAAGGTAAACGAAGGAATGTCACTAACAGAAATCAAGGCAACATGACAGCATCTGAACCCAGTTCGCCAACAACAGGAAGCCCTGGATACCCCAAAACACCAGAAAAACAAGACTTGGATATAAAATCACTGGTCAGGATGCTGGTAGCTGAACACATAGAAAAATCTCGTAAAGAAATAGAAGAGAAAATGGATCAAAAGTTAGAAGCCTTTACAAGGCAAATACAAAAATCACTTCAAGAAATGCAGGAGAAGATGGATCAAAAAGAAGAAGACAATAAGGAAGAAAGGCAAAAATCACTTAAAGAAATACAAAAGAACGTGGGCCAACAAGTAGAAGCTATGAAAGAGGAAACACAAAAATCTATTAAAGAAATACATGAAAACACAATCAAGCAAGCGAAAGATCTGAGCACATCCATCCAGGTACTAAAAACAGAAGTAGAAACAACTAAGAAATCACAGAGGGAGACAACATTGGAGATAGAAAACCTTGGGAAGAAATCAGGAGCCATAGATGCAAATATCAACAATAGAATACAAGAGATAGAAGACAGAATATCAGAAGCTGAAGATACCATAGGAACCATTGATTCAACAGTCAAAGAAAATACTAAATGCAAAAAGGCTGTAACCCAAAACATCCAGGAAATCCAGGACACAATGAGAAGACCAAACCTAAGGATTATAGGTATAGACGAGAATGAAGATGTACAAGTTAAAGGGCCAGAAAATATCTTCTACAAAATTATGGAAGAAAACTTCCCCAACCTAAAGAGAGAGATGCCCATGAATATACAAGAAGCATACAGAACCCCAAACAGACTGGATCAGAACAGAAATACATCCCGTCACATAATAATCAAAACTCCAAATGTACTAAACAAAGAAAGAATATTAAAGGCAGCAAGAGAAAAAGGCCAAGTAACATATAAAGGAAGACCTATCAGAATAACACCAGACTTCTCACCTGAGACCATGAAAGCTAGAAGATCCTGGGCAGATATAATGCAAACTCTAAGAGAACACAAACTTCAGCCAAAACTACTTTACCCAGCAAAGCTCTCAATCGCCATAGATGGAGACATCAAGGTATTCCATGACAAAACCAAATTTGCACGATATCTTTCCACAAATCCAGCCCTACAAAGGATAATAGGGGGAAAACACCAAGACAAGGACAGAAACTACACCCGGGAAGAAGCAAGATAGAAACCTCCTCTCATCAAACCCAAAAGAAGTTAACCTCTCGAATATAAAAAAAAATAAATAAAATAAATAAATATAATTTCAAAAATGTCTGGAGGTAATAATTACTATTCCTTAATATCTCTTAACATCAATGGACTCAATTCCCCAATAAAAAGACATAGATTAACAGACTGGATACGGAAACAGGACCCTACATTTTGCTGCATACAGGAAACACATCTCAGTGTCAAAGACAAACACTGCCTTAGAGTAAAAGGCTGGAAGACAATTTTACAAGCAAATGGTCTCAGGAAACAAGCTGGAGTAGCCATTCTAATATCAGATAAAATTGACTTCCAACCTAAAATCATCAAAAGAGACTCAGAAGGTCACTTCTTGCTGGCCAAAGGGAAAATCCACCAAGAAGAGCTCTCAATACTGAACATCTATGACCCAAATGCAAGGGCACCCTCATTCGTAAAAGAAACCTTACTAAAGCTTAAAGCACACATTACACCTAACACAATAATTGTGGGTGACTTCAACACTCCACTCTCCTCAATGGACCAATCAGGAAAGCAGAAACTAAACAGGGACACAGTGAAACTAATTGAAACTCTGGACCAATTGGATTTAACAGATATATATAGAACATTTCATCCTAAAGCTAAAGAATATACCTTTTTCTCAGCTCCACATGGTACCTTCTCCAAAATAGACCATATAATCGGTCACAAGACAGATGTCAACAAATACAAGAAGATCGAGCTAATCCCATGCCTCCTATCAGATCACCATGGAGTAAGAGTGGTCTTCAATAACAACAAAAACAACAGAAAGCCCACATACACATGGAAACTGAACAACACTCTACTCAATGACACCTTGGTCAAGTAAGAAATAAAAAAAGAAATCAAAGACTTTTTAGAATTCAATGAAAATGAAGGTACAACCTACCCAAATCTATGGGACACAATGAAAGCAGTGCTAAGAGGAAAACTCATAGCTCTAAGTGCATCCAAAAAGAAACTGGAGAGAGCATATACTAGCAGCTTAATGGCACACCTTAAAGCCCTGGAAGAAAAACAAGTTAATTCACCCAGGAGGAGTAGAAGACAAGAAATCATCAAACTCAGGGCTGAAATCAATCAAATAGAAACAAAGAGAACCATACAAAGAATCAACAAGACCAGGAGCTGGTTCTTTGAGAAAATCAACAAGATAGATATACCCTTAGCCAGACTAACCAAAGGACACAGAGACAGTATACAAATTAACAAAATTAGAAATGAAAAGGGAGACATAACAACAGAAACTGAGGAAATTCAAAAGATCATCAGATCCTACTACAAAGGTCTATACTCAAAACAACTGGAGAATCTGGACAAAATGGACGATTTCCTAGACAGATATCAAATACCAAAATTAAATCAGCATCAAGTAGACCAGCTAAATAGTCCCATAACCCCTAAAGAAATAGAAGGGGTTATAGAAAGCCTCCCAACCAAAAAAAGTACGGGACCAGATGGTTTTAGTGCAGAATTCTACCAGACCTTCAAAGAAGACTTAACACCAATACTTTTCAAACTATTCCACAAAATAGAGACAGAAGGGACACTGCCCAACTCATTCTTTGAAGCCACAATTACGCTAATACCTAAACCACAAAAAGATCCAACAAAGAAAGAGAACTTCAGGCCAATTTCTCTTATGAATATAGATGCAAAAATACTAAATAAAATTCTTGCTAACCGAATCCAAGAGCACATCAAAACGATCATCCACCATGATCAAGTAGGCTTCATCCCAGGGATGCAGGGATGGTTCAATATAAGGAAATCCATCAATGTAATCCACTACATAAACAAACTGAAAGAAAAAAACCACATGGTCATCTCATTAGATGCAGAAAAAGCATTCGACAAAATTCAGCATCCTTTCATGCTAAAAGTCTTGGAAAGAGCAGGAATTCAAGGCCCATACCTAAACATAGTAAAAGCAATCTACAGCAAAACAGTAGCCAACATCAAAATAAATGGAGAGAAACTTGAAGCATTCCCACTAAAATCAGGGACTAGACAAGGCTGCCCTCTCTCTCCATATCTTTTCATTATAGTACTCGAAGTTCTAGCAAGAGCAATTAGACAACATAGAGAAGTCAAAGGGATACAAATTGGAAAGGAAGAAGTAAAACTATCATTATTTGCAGACGATATGATAGTTTACCTAAGTGACCCAAAAAACTCCACCAGAGAACTCCTACAGCAGATAAACAACTTCAGCAAAGTGGCAGGTTATAAAATTAACTCAAGCAAGTCAGTGGCCTTCTTGTACTCAAAGGATAAGCAGGCAGAGAAAGAAATTAGGGAAATAACACCCTTCACAATAGCCACAAACAACATAAAGTATCTTGGCGTAACTCTAACCAAACAAGCGAAAGATCTGCACAACAGGAACTTCAAGTCCTTGAAGACAGAAATCGAAGAAGACCTCAGAAGATGGAAAAATATTTCTTGCTCCTGGATTGGCAGGATCAATATAGTAAAAATGGCCATCTTGCCAAAAGCAATATACAGATTCAATGCGATCCCCATCAAAATCCCAACTCAATTCTTCATAGATCTTGAAAGAGCAATTCTCAAATTCATCTGGAGCAACAAAAAACCCAGGATAGCTAAAATTATTCTCAACAATAAAAGGACTTCTGGGGGAATCAATATCCCTGACCTCAAGCAGTACTACAGAGCAATTGTGTTAAAAACTGCATGGTATTGGTATAGCAACAGGCAAGCAGATCAATGGAACAGGATTGAAGACCCAGAAATTAACCTACAGACTTATGGTCACTTGATCTTTGATAAAGGAGCCACAACCATCCGGTGGAATAAAGATAGCCTTTTCAACAAATGGTGCTGGTTCAACTGGAAGTCAACATGCAGAAGAATGAGAATTGACCCACTCTTATCTCTTTGCACTAAGATCAACTCCAAGTGGATCAAGGACCTCCACATAAAACCAGACACACTGAAACTATTAGAAAAGAAACTTGGGAAGACCCTGGAAGACTTGGGCACAGGGGAAAAGTTCCTGAACAGAACACCAATAGCTTATGCTCTAAGATCAAGAATCAACAAATGGGACCTCATAAAATTACAAAGTTTCTGCAAAGCAAAGGACACTGTCAGAAGGACAAAACGGCAACCAACACATTGGGAAAAGATCTTCACCAACCCCACATCTGACAGAGGGCTAATATCCAATATATACAAAGAACTCAAGAAGTTAGACCGCAAAGAAACAAATAACCCTATCAAAAAATGGGGCACAGAGCTAAACAAAGAATTTTCACCAGAAGAAATTCGGATGGCCGAGAAACACCTTAAAAGATGTTCAACATCATTAGTCATCAGGGAAATGCAAATCAAAACAACCCTGAGATTCCACCTCACACCAGTCAGAATGGCTAAGATTAAAAACTCAAGAGACAACAAGTGCTGGCGAGGATGTGGAGAAAGAGGAACACTCCTCCACTGTTGGTGGGATTGCAAAATGGTAAAACAGCTCTGGAAATCAGTTTGGCGGTTCTTCAGAAGATTGGGCATGTCACTGCCAGAGGACCCTGGCATACCACTCCTTGGCATATACCCAGAGGATTCCCCTGCATGCAATAAGGACACATGCTCCACTATGTTTATAGCAGCCTTGTTTATAATAGCCAGAAACTGGAAGGAGCCCAAATATCCCTCAAAGGAGGAATGGATACAGAAAATGTGGTATATTTATACAATGGAATACTACTCAGCAATTAAAAATAATGAATTCATGCAATTTGTAGGTAAATGGTTAGACCTGGATAATATCATCCTGAGTGAATTAACCCAATCACAAAAGAATGCACATGAAATGCAATCACTGATAAGTGGATATTAACGAGCCCAGAAGCCCTAAATACTCAAGACACAAATAGCAAGTCAAATGATTCCCAAGAAGAAGAAAGGAGAAGACCCTGGGCCTGTAAAGATTGCATCCAGTTTAGTAAAGAAACCGAGGGGGGAGGGGGAATGATTGGGGAACAGTTGGGGGGGGAGAGGAACTATGGGAACTATGGTGGGTGGGAACTGGGAAAGGAGAAATCCTTTGGAATGTAAACATAGAATATAGAAAATAAAAAAAATAGAAAAAAAAGAAGTTACAATAAGACCAGGCACATACTGTCATATTAAGGATGGACAAGGCATACCAGTAGGAGAAAATGAGTCCCAAATGCAGATTATAAAAAGTCAGAGGTACCCCCTGCTCTTGTTGTTAGGAATCCTACAAGAGCACTAAACTGTGGGAGCACTAAACAAAGCAACTATGACTCCTAATAATGAAAATTTTAGAAACTGTATAGAGGGAAATGTTAATAATATGGTTTAGGTAAAAGTGTGGCACATTGATCATGGTGGATGATCGTTTTGATGTGCTCTTGGATTCGGTTAGCAAGAATTTTATTTAGTATTTTTGCATCTATATTCATAAGAGAAATTGGCCTGTAGTTCTCTTTCTTTGTTGGATCTTTTTGTGGTTTAGGTATTAGCGTAATTGTGGCTTCGAAGAATGAGTTGGGCAGTGTCCCTTCTGTCTCTATTTTGTGGAATAGTTTGGAGAGTATTGGTGTTATGTCTTCTTTGAAGGTCTGGTAGAATTCTGCACTAAAACCATCTGGTCCCGTACTTTTTTTGGTTAGGAGGCTTTCTATAACCCCTTCTATTTCTTTAGGGGTTTGGGACTATTTAGCTGATCTACTTGATCCCAGGGATGCAGGGATGGTTCAATATACGGAAATCCATCAATGTAATCCACTACATAAACAAACTGAAAGAAAAAAACCACATGGTCATCTCATTAGATGCTGAAAAAGCATTCGACAAAATTCAGCATCCTTTCATGCTAAAAGTCTTGGAAAGAGCAGGAATTCAAGGCCCATACCTAAACATAGTAAAAGCAATCTACAGCAAAACAGTAGCCAACATCAAAATAAATGGAGAGAAACTTGAAGCATTCCCACTAAAATCAGGGACTAGACAAGGCTGCCCTCTCTCTCCATGTCTTTTCAATATAGTACTTGAAGTTCTAGCAAGAGCAATTAGACAACATAAGGAAGTCAAAGGGATACAAATTGGAAAGGAAGAAGTGAAACTATCATTATTTGCAGACGATATGATAGTTTACCTAAGCGACCCAAAAAACTCCACCAGAGAACTTCTACAGCTGATAAACAACTTCAGCAAAGTGGCAGGTTATAAAATTAACTCAAGCAAGTCAGTGGCTTTCTTGTACTCAAAGGACAAGCAGGCAGAGAAAGAAATTAGGGAAATAACACCCTTCACAATAGCCACAAACAACATAAAATATCTTGGCGTAACTCTAACCAAACAAGCGAAAGATCTGCACAACAGGAACTTCAAGTCCTTGAAGACAGAAATCGAAGAAGACCTCAGAAGATGGAAAAATATTTCTTGCTCCTGGATTGGCAGGATCAATATAGTAAAAATGGCCATCTTGCCAAAAGCAATATACAGATTCAATGCGATCCCCATCAAAATCCCAACTCAATTCTTCATAGATCTAGAAAGAGCAATTCTCAAATTCATCTGGAGCAACAAAAAACCCAGGATAGCTAAAACTATTCTCAACAATAAAAGGACTTCTGGGGGAATCAATATCCCTGACCTCAAGCAGTACTACAGAGCAATTGTGTTAAAAACTGCATGGTATTGGTATAGCAACAGGCAAGCAGATCAATGGAACAGGATTGAAGACCCAGAGGTTAACCCACAGACTTATGGTCACTTGATCTTTGATAAAGGAGCCACAACCATCCGGTGGAATAAAGATAGCCTTTTTAACAAATGGTGCTGGTTCAACTGGAAGTCAACATGCAGAAGAATGTGAATTGATCCAATCTTATCTCTTTGCACTAAGATCAACTCCAAGTGGATCAAGGACCTCCACATAAAACCAGACACACTGAAACTATTAGAAAAGAAACTTGGGAAGACCCTGGAGGATTTGGGCACAGGGGAAAGTTCCTGAACAGAACACCAATAGCTTATGCTCTAAGATCAAGAATCGACAAATGGGACCTCATAAAATTACAAAGTTTCTGCAAAGCAAAGGACACTGTCAGAAGGACAAAACGGCAACCAACAAACTGGGAAAAGATCTTCACCAACTCCACATCCGACAGAGGGCTAATATCCAATATATACAAAGAACTCAAGAAGTTAGACCGCAAAGAAACAAATAACCCTATCAAAAAATGGGGCACAGAGCTAAACAAAGAATTTTCACCAGAAGAAATTCAGATGGCCGAGAAACACCTTAAAAGATGTTCAACATCATTAGTCATCAGGGAAATGCAAATCAAAACAACCCTGAGATTCCACCTCACACCAGTCAGAATGGCTAAGATTAAAAACTCAAGAGACAACAAGTGCTGGCGAGGATGTGGAGAAAGAGGAACGCTCCTCCACTGTTGGTGGGATTGCAAAATGGTAAAACTGCTCTGGAAATCCGTTTGGCGGTTCCTCAGAAAATTGGGCATGTCACTTCCAGAGGACCCTGACATACCACTCCTGGGCATATACCCAGAGGATTCCCCTGCATGCAATAAGGACACATGCTCCACTATGTTTATAGCAGCCTTGTTTATAATCGCCAGAAATTGGAAGGAGCCCAAATATCCCTCAAAGGAGGAATGGATATTGGATATGTGGTATATTTATACAATGGAATACTACTCAGCAATTAAAAATAATGAATTCATGCAATTTGTAGGTAAATGGTTAGACCTGCAAAATATCATCCTGAGTGAATTAACCCAATCACAAAAGAATGCACATGAAATGCAATCACTGATAAGTGGATATTAATGAGCCCAGAAGCCCTAAATACTCGACACAAATAGCAAGTCAAATGATTCCCAAGAAGAAGAAAGGAGAGGACCCTGGGCCTGTAAAGATTGCATCCAGTTTAGTAAAGAAACCGAGCGGGGAGGGGGAATTATTGGGGAACAGATGGGGGGGGAGAGGAACTATGGGAACTATGGTGGGTGGGAACTGGGAAAGGGGAAAGCCTTTGAAATGTAAACATAGAATATAGAAAATAAAATTTAAAAAAGTGTGGCACATTAAAGCCATCAGAATTCACTATACACATGTATGGAATTGCCAAAGGATAAGGAGTGAATATTACATGGCTAAGAGCCAAAGTAAATGGTGTTGCAAATATCTGTGTATGATTAATTGAAATTCAGCAATAAATATAGAGGTATAATTTAGGCATGCTGTATAAAATTTTCATCAAAGGCTAGAGAACCAAGGTATATATCTAGAAAGTAAAATAAGCAACATCGATGTTTGAGTATTAACTCCTAGACATATCAGTGTGAATCTAATGACATTTGTATTACAACTCAGAATGCTGGAAGAATATCTCTTGTTAAAAAGATAACTTCAGAGTGACAGTTCTGGATGTCAAAAGATTAAAGGCTACTGAAAGGAAAATCATTTCCTTATTTCATTAGTTGATTAAATTAAATGGTGTTAAAGATTTTTATTGCAATATTAAAAACCTTAAAATTTCTACAAGGATATGTTGATTAAAAAATAGTCTGAACCAGTGGCTCCAGTTGCATATGTAGCAGAAGATGGCTTTGTCAGACATCAATAGGAGGAGAGACCCTTGGTCCTGTGACTGCTTGAAGTCCCAATGTGGGGGAATGCCAGGGTGGGGATGTGGAAGTGGGTGGGTGAGTGGGGGAACATCCTCATAGATGCAGATAGCGGATGGGATAGGGGTTTTTAGAGGAGAAACCAGGAAAGGGGATAGCAATTCAAATGTAAATAAATAAAATATCCAATAAAAATTGTCTAAAGGAATGAGCCACTGAGAAGATATCAATCAATAGTCATTTATTTTGTATTAAATCTTAAATAAATAAGATTATATTGCAGTGACAAGTACATCTCAAAATACATAAAAATTAATGAAATAAAAATCATATTCCTCAAATGATAATGCATACAATTTTTGTAAATATTCATTAAAATTCACCATTTCTTGATATTCTAATTAATATATCAATAAACAATATGGATTGCAAATGAAGTTGTGGAAAAGCTGAGATAAGAAAACTTTGCAATGAGAGGCAGATCATTTGCTGAAGTACACCTCAGCTGTAGTGGAAGCCCAGTGAACGGCAGCTCAGCCTGAAGGCCTGTGGAAGAATGCACATAGTCAAGCATTACCTTTCCAGGTTTATCCAGTACTTTATATCTCACCAGTTAGAGAGAAGGAACAACATTCAACCTAATTTAAAGTATAAAATAAGTAAGATGGAAATATAAGACTGTATGAAAAGATGTGGAAGAAAGAGAATGTGTGGTTCTATCAAAACACACTATAGGCCAGAATAAAATCCCCAAACATGTTTTTTGTTTGTTTGGTTGGGTGATTTTTGTTTTTGCTTTTTTTTGCCACAAAACAAGCTCCTCCTCTTTCTCCTCTTCAAAGAATATTTCTAAATAAGCAAGGGTTCTGTAGAAACATTCATTGAAAGATAAAAATAGTCAAGAAGTAGCTTTTAAAGTATTCAACATTTTTAGCCATTTGGGAAGTAAAATTAAAACATATTTGAGATCTATCTTATCCTTCTAGAATAGCTAATATCAAGAAAAAATGGAAATAAATGCTGGCAAGATTGAAGGTAAAGTAGAACCCTTACTTGTTGATGATAGGTTTACAAACTACAGTTATGATGAAAATCAATATTAATAATTCTCTCAAAGCTAAAAGTCTATCTAACATATGACTCAGACATACCACAATTTCACATATATGCAAAGGACTTGGTATCCTTTTTACAGAGATAAATACATGGCCATATACATCACTGTTTTATTCACATTATTTCTAATATTGAACAAACTAGATATTCAAAAGAAGAGTGAATAATGGAAATATGTAATTTATACATGATGGACTTTGATTCAGCTATAAAAGAAGACGAAATCATGAAGTTTCCAGATTCATTGATCAAACTGGAAAATACTAACCTGTGGTAATCAAGACCCATAAAAATACACTTATTTTCCCTGTGATTTGTGGTCTTTACCTCTAGAATACTAGACCTGAGTTTATTAACTTAAATAACCTACATAATCCTGGAGAGTAGAAAGGAAAATTAAAAATAAAACTCTAGAGAAAGATCACAGCACAGAGAAGACATGAACTGGGAAAGGGGAAAATTAGGTAGAGGTTTACAGTAATTATGGAGGAATGAAGATAATACATAAAAAAGAAGATAAAGGGCCGGGCGGTAGTGGTGCACGCCTTTAATCCCAGCACTTGGGAGACAGAGACAGGCGGATTTCTGAGTTCGAGGCCAGCCTGATCTACAGAGTGAGTTCCAGGACAGCCAGGGCTACATAGAGAAACCCTGACTCAAAAAACCAAAAAGAAGAAGAAGGAGAAGAAGAAGAAGAAGAAGAAGAAGAAGAAGAAGAAGAAGAAGAAGAAGAAGAAGAAGAAGAAGAGGAGGAGGAGGAGGAGGAAGAGGAGGAAGAGGAGGAAGAGGAGGAAGAGGAGGAGGAGGAGGAGGAGAAAGGAAAGATAAGAAAAACTAACAATACTTGAATACAATGTGTGTCATTTTAATATTTTATACAATTACTTAAAATATATGTCAGACATAGAAACCCTTCTTTCCTGTTGTTAGGGAATCTGGGACACTTCAAAACCATGTAGTTTTTTTTTTCCATTGCCTTTGCTTGACTCCTAGATTTAAGGTAAGACACTGATGCTGAAGGTATTATTTCTCATGCACAGGACTTTGAGGATTCAGCATGGAAATGACCTGAAAGTTTATTCCCCCCAAAATAACTTCAGTAGAAAGAGAAGATGCTATGTAAGGTATCCATGGAGAAAGGAAATCAAGTAGTTCTTTTCAGTAGTAAAGGCCATGAACAACAATGGCCAGTCCAGGAAGATAGTCTCTGTGCATGAATTGTGTCTATTTTATTTGTAGGGTACACATATTTGCCCAAATAAACTTAAGTCTTCCTACGTTGGAGAGAATCCATGTCTAAATCTATAAACATACTCAACAAACTGTGAATAGATAGCTTAGTCATCCTAGGAGAGCCTACTATTCCCTTTAGGTACGTCAGTATAGAATTTTTTTTGTTTTATTTTTTTATTCTTTTTTATTTTTTTTATTTTTTATTTTTTTATTCTTTAACAATTATTTTTTTAATATTCTATATTCTTTGTTTACATTCCAAAGGCTTTCCCCTTTACCTGTTCCCCCCTCACCATATGTCCCATATGTCCTCTTCCACCCCCCCTCCCGCCTATTCCCCAATCACCACCCCACCATTTCTGTAGGAGAGTGTCAGTATAGAATTTTATTCTAATCTGAATGTTTGCCGTTATATCCTTGGATAAAGGTAGCTCTACATTCTCCTCAGAGAGCCCTAACTGTTCAAAATGCAGAAAATATGTAAACTGACACATTCCATACAATTCAACTCCGACATCTAAGATTTAATTTATAGATATTGGGCCCATGAATATGAAACTGATTTAATGCTTCATGTATATTAGTTCAATTTAATTACATCATTTCACTGAAACTTATTATTATCATGACTGTATTATCATTTTGATAATACTCTTGATACTGTATTTTTAAGGTTATATATGAAAAAAATAATAAGAGATCATAAAATTTGGTTTGGTTCCTTTCCCCATGTCAGGCTTAGTAAAAAGCTTATGAAAAATAAGGGTATTAAGTTTAATGTATAACTAGATCTTGCAAATGCAGATTCGTCAACTAAAAAAACAAATTATTCATGTTTACTTTTGTCATTATTACATGAGCAATATGACTTATCAAATAATTACATTGAAATTGCTTTGTAGTATGTATTACATATAACAATATGATTGAGTGCTCTACAGTGTGGCTGACTATCTTTAATGGATTTTTGGAAATCACTATAGAATTCTGGGATTGTAACATATGATAAAGGTGATGATGATGAATCCAAATTGCACAATTGATGGCTTTTGGAACACCATGAAAGAAAGTATATCATAGAACTCCCCCAACACACACACACAGAGAGAGAGAGAGAGAGAGAGAGAGAGAGAGAGAGAGAGAGAGAGAGAGAGAGAGAGAGAGGGAGAGGGGGAGGGAGAGGGAGAGGGAGAGGGAGAGGGAGAGGGAGAGGGAGAGGGAGAGGGAGAGGGAGAGGGAGAGGGAGAGGGAGAGGGAGAGGGAGAGGGAGAGGGAGAGGGAGAGGAAGAGGGAGAGAGAGAAGCATGAGCATGTTCACTCTCACATGGCACATGCACACGCACGCGCGCGCACACACACACACACACACACACACACACACTTCTCAAAATCAACATGATCTATTCTAGTCCCCATTGTGCAGAAAACTGCTTTCTTATTTCTTATTGCTTCATCTGTTATCTGGTCTCATCTCTAGCTTCAGTTTTCAGAAAAGGGATACCTTTTCTATTAACAATATAGAGGTTTATACTACCTGATATATGGAGGTAAGTTTTATGGATGACAGACACATTTTAGCCACTAAGTACTAATAAAATAGTGGTTTCACACACTTTCCAACTGTTTGAAGACAATGTATATTATAGACAAGGTACAATTTAAGTCTATACACATACTTTGTAATATATGTCACTGCTTTTGCCCATATGCCAATCTATATATTAGAAGCAATTATAAGCATATTAAGACTAAATAGCATATAGTACAATTATTGGAAAGCTATTAACCTATATCTATAAGTGGAAAAGAAAAACAAATAAGTAAAATAAAATGTCATTCATTCATTTAAATTTTCAGTATTTGTATTTCATTTTTCAGTGTATTTACTAATATAATCACATTTAGAAAGTTTTGGTTAATTAATTCTAAATGTTATATGCATATATCTATAATAATACTAATATAATAACATAATAGTAAGATAAAACTCATCTCTACATGAATTTATTCCACTAATATTTGGAGTTTTCCTTATAGAAAATATACCTTTTAGGATGGGTGCTTAGCATATTCTTAGTTTCCTTTGTGAGAACATTAAATATTAACCTCTTAGCCTGTATCATGGGAATATGTCCAGTGTCACTTGGTCTAACACTGGTGATTTATCTAGTCTGGCATTATGTATTCTAAAAATATATTTTGAAGATCATTCTACCCACTGTGCTTATGAACACAACATGGTTTAGAATTTACAAAAAGGGTAGAGATTTATCTTAAGCAAGAGTATGCCAATTGCTTGTGACATTTATCCTCTAAAGCCAGATGGCAGTGGGATGGAATTTGGGTCTTCATTTTCCCTTCATATATTATTCAGAAACTAATTCAGTGTGCAAATTGTAAAACCAACAAGGATCATGTCTTCATTCTTTCTATGAAATAATGATTTCCCATCTATTATAAACATGTTTAGTATATTATATTTAGCCAGTGATTTAATCATTTTGAAATAGTTAATCATTAATGATCAGAAATAGCAAATAAGTGTGTGATACTGGAAATTTTTCATCCTGTGTTATAAAAAATTAATATTGCAGTAAGAAGTTTGGGACCTGCTTATTATTTCTCCATTTTCTTGTGTCTCTTTTAAGAAAAATAGCCTATAACATGTGGGCAGTGTGAAGGTTGAAGCAATGGTATGGTTTTAACTCTAGGAATGCTGATTTTGTATTAATATTGAGACCCAGGAGATACAGATAAAATAAAGAGTGTGATGTCTTCACATCTCCAATAGTGTAAGAGTACATTAAAACCTGGTAACAAAAGTATCTTGCCAGTGCAATATTTTTTAGAAAGTATTTTTCCCTAAATAGAAAATTCATTTTTTTGTTAGTGCAAAAGTATTGTCATAAAATACTGATCTAGTCTCTGCTTTTCAAAGATGTACATTTAATAAAAGTGTAATTTTATTAAATGTACTTCCTAATAATAACAGATTTACAAACTTCTTATTTAGTTCCAGTCATATGTTAGCATGTTTAAGCTTATTAGTTATAAAAATGCATTGTTTTATTCTTACTTTAGGGGTATATGGCTTTAAATGGTTTATAGAAATCACACTTAAAGGTACAGAATGTAACATGAGCCCAGATATTGGAGCAAGTGCCTCAATTCACAAGTTATATCATTCAATCTTTCAGGGAGCAAAACCCATGTCCATAACAATTCACTTGCAGAATTTAGAATGTCCACGGAGATATAAAATCCATTAGAAGACAAAGGAATGCTTTTTAAATTAATTCTTCACCTGCCAGTCATTAGTTGCCTACAGTTCTTTTAGAATTTCACAAAAGTTTTTCTCCTTCCTTATTAATAGGTTATTGACAATGACATGAATCAAGAAATGTTTATGCAGCCATTTCTTGGCAGTACTGTTTCACATCAGACTTCTTAGCAACCTTTATTTTTTTAATACTTCATATTTTTATCTGATGTTTTATTTATTTAGATTTCAAATGTTATCCCCCTTTCCAGTTTCCTCTCTGGAAACCCCCTGTCCCATCCTCCTTCCCCCTGCTTCTATGAGGGTGCTTCCCCTACCCACCCACCCATTCCTGCTTCTTTGCCCTGGCATTCCCCTACACATCAAGCCTTCCCCTGGCATCAAGCCTTCACAGGACCAAGGGCCTCTCCTCCCATTGATGCCCAACAAGGCCATCCTCTACTACATATGTGGTTGGGGACATGGGTCCCTCCATGTATACTCTTTGTTTGGTAGTTTAGTCCCTGGGAGCTCTGGGATGGGGTATGGATATTTGATATTGTTGTTCTTCCTATAGGTTGCAAACACTTTTAGCTCCATCAGTCCTTTCTCTAACTCCTCCATTGAGGACCATTTGCTCAGCCCAATGGTTGGCTGTGAAAATCCCCCTCTATATTTGTCAGGCTTTGGCAGAGCCTCTCAGGAGACAGCTATGTCAGGCTCCTGTCAGCATGTGCAATAGTATCTAAGTTAGGTGATTGTATGTAAGATGAATTCCCAGTTGTAACAGTCTCTGAATGGCCTTTACTTCAGTATCTGCTCTATACTTTGTCTCCATATTTCCTCCCTTAAGTATTTTGGTCCCCTTTCTCTCACTTTCTTACAATTTTTTCACCCATTCTTCCATAATGTTCCTTGAGCCATAGATTCAGACTTTATGGTATATTTGTATCTGTTGAGGCTGGGTGTTTCTCGATCTCTGCAGTATGTCCAGCCATTTTTGTAATGGTCTCCATTTGCTGTAAAGAAAGATTTCTTTGATGAGTAGTGGCAGGTACCTTTATCTATGTCTGTAAGGGTAAGATTTAGAATGTAGTGAGGAAGCAAGTGACATTAGCAAATTATTTTCTAAATTCCATGAGCACATTCATCTTAGGAAGCTGGCTAGATTTTTCAGAACTAGTCATGGTTTCTCTCCTGTTAAATGGGAGGTCAGTCCAATTAGAAAACTATTCATTACCACTGTAATGAGTTACACTATTGCACCATATAATAAATCTATGTTGAGGACCAGCTCTGACAATGTTCAGCAATCCAAGAAGGGATTCTAGATTCAGTGTTTGCTCTCATTGCCTGGAATACCATATGAACAACAAGTTACTCAGCAGTAATTTGCATACAGAGGACCTAAGTCATAGCCTTGCAGGCTTCCTGATCTCTAAGAGGCCCCATGAGTCCTGATCACTTGATTCTATGGGTACTGTTCTCTCCTCCTGGTATCCCTGATCCTATGGTTCCTCTGATCACAAATGTCCCTCCTCTACAGGACTCTCTGCAATCTGTGTAGTGTTTGGCTGTGAGATTGAGTCTCTGCTCCCAACAATTGCTAAATGAAGTCTCTCTTTTCACTTTAATGATGATTCAGCTACATTTGATCTTGGAACACGCTTCTGGAAGGACAAAAGGGAGGAGGATGGTTTCGTGTTTGGGTTGGTATCTTGATCCCTCTGCTTGTGCCCTTGCCTGATTACAGAAGATGGCCAGTTCAAAATCTCTGTCCCCATTATTAGTAGTCTTTGCTAAGTTTACTGTCATAGATCTCATTCAGTTTCCATTACACTAGATTTCACTTAAACCCAGAAATTCTCCCAATTCTATTTGTTTTTCTAAGTATTTTCTCCCGTTCCCTTCTCCTGCCAATTGATCCTTCCTGTTCCCAAACATATCAGCCTACAAAATCTATTTTATTTCCCTTTCCCAGGGAGATCCTTGCATCTTCCCTGGAGCACTCTTGCTACTTAGCCTATCTCGGTCTGTGGGCCATAACACGATAGTCTGTTAATTTACATGTGATATCCATTCATAAGTGTGTGGACACTGAATGTGTCTTCCTGGATCTGGGTTTCCTTGGGATGATATTTTTAGTTCTATTCATTAACATGCAAATTTCATGATGTCTTTTTTTTTAACAGCTAAGTAATACTCTATTGGGTAAACATGCCACATTTTGTTTATCCATTCTTCTCTTGAGAGACATCTAGTTTGCTCCAGTTTCTAGATATTATGAAGAAACTGTCTATGAACATAGTTGATCAAGTGAACAAGTAAGAAGATAGAACTTGTTTTGGGTATATGCCCAGGTATGGTATAACTGGATCTTGAGGTAGAGTAAATTCCTATTTTCTGAGAAATAGCCATATTGACTTCCAAAGTGACTGTACAGTTTGCACTCCCACCAGCAGTGGAGGAATGTTCCCTTTGATCCACATTTTCACTAGCATGAGCTGTCACTATTATTTTTTATCTCAGCCAATCTGACAGGTTTAAGATGGAATCTCAGAATCATTATAATTTACATTTCCCTCATAACTAAGGATATTGGCTATTTCTTTAAGTGATTCTCAGTAATTTGAAATTACTCTGTGAAGAATTATCATTGCATCTGTACCTAATCCTCCAATTTATAAGGGATAAGGAAGACCAGAGTGTGGATGATTCAATCCTACATAGGGGAACAAAATAATCACAGGAGATAGATTAAAAGTAAACTGTTAACTTCATATGGAAAAAAAAAACAAAGAACGAAAAACAAAAGCAAACAACAAACCCAGAAAACGAAAACAATTTTGAATAATAAAAGATTGTTTAAAATCATCCCTGATTCCAAGTTGTACTACAAAGCTCTAGTAATAAAATTCACATGGCATAACATGAGGGAAAGCCCTGGGAGGGAGAAAGGATGGAAGGAGAAAAAGTGGTCCAAAATCAAGTATTAGAAGGCAGAGGAGAGAAGTACAGAGCAGTGTGGGGTGGGGAACTGGGGGTAGTCACTAGAAAGTCCCAGCCTTGAAGGAAGCAAGAGCCTCCCAGGACCTAATTGGGATGACTTCAGCAAAATAAGCAACACAACTGAGAGAAAACCAGTAGAGTCCATGTCCTATTGGTTGAAGGATCATGTCACCCACCCATCTCAAAATTTTTAACCCAGAAATGTTCCTGTCCAAAGGAGAAACAGAAAAAATGGAACAGAGATTGAAGGTAAGGTCATCCCAGAGATAGCCCCATTTAGGGATCCATCCCATCTGCAGATTACAAACTCCCAACACTATTGCTGATGCCAGGAATCAATTGCTGACAAGAGCCTAATATGGCTGCTCCCTGCGAGGTTCTACTAGCACCTGACCAATATAGATGCAGATACCCACAGTTCACCATCACACTGAGCCTGGGGAGTCCATTGGAAGAGCTAAGGGGAGGACTGAAGGAGGTGAAAGGGATTGTAACTCCATAGCAAGAACAATATCAATTAACTGGACCATCCAGAGCCTCCGGCAACTAAACCCCCAACAAATGAGTATACATGGGTATGTGTGAGGGGATCCGTGGCTCCAGATACATATGGAGCAGAGGATTGCTTTATCTGATATAAAAGAGAGGGGAGGGCCTTGGTCCTGTGGAGGTTTATTTCTCCAGTGTAGGGGGATGCTAGAGCAGTGAGGTGGGAGTGGGTGAGTGGGTAGAGGAGCATTCTCATAGAGGCGAAAAGGGGAGGGGGAAGAGGAAAGATAGGGTGGGGGGTTGTAGAGGAGTAACTGTAAAATGTAAACAAATCAAATTATTACTTAAAAAATATATTTTTAACTTATATCACTGTGTCTTCAAATTTGAAAAAAAATTCTCCTATGTCAGTGATTTCAAGGCCATTCTCCACTTTTTGTTCTATTATGTTTCAGAGTATATAGCTTTATATTGATGTCTTTGATTCATGTGTCCTTGACGTTTATGCAGGGTGCAAAATATGGATCTATGTGCATTCTTCTTCATATCAGACATCCAATTAGATGAGCAGTATCTACGGAAGAGGCGTTCTCTTCCCTCTGTGCCATTGTGGCTCCTTTAAAAAAATTAGGTATCTACCAGTTTGTAAATTTATGTCTGGGTCTTCTATTGGATTCCATTCTTCATTACATTTTTATGTTAATGCCATGTGAGTTTCATTACTAGAGCTCTGTAGTACAACTTGGAATCAGAGATGATGATACTTCCACCACTCTTTTATTGTTTAAAATCATTTTTCATTTCTGTTTTATTTGTTTGTTTGTTTGTTTGTTTGTGGTTGTTGTTGTTTGCTTTTATAATTAATTCTTTGTTTTTTACTATGTGAAGTTAACAGTATTCTTTTAAGGTATGTAAAGAATTGCATTGGAATTTCAAGGAGGATTCCTTAGAAGCTGTTGAAGATTTTTGATAGGATGGATAATTTTAGTAGGGCAATCCTACTAATTCACCTATTCATTTTTCTTTGATTCATTTAGACACATGTGTTAAAGATGAAATTGTGACTTAGAAGAAGCCTGGCTTTTTGACAAGGCCAAGAGCATCTTTAGTGAAGTCTTCATGAGTAAGAAGTTAAATTTTATTTTATTAAGATATATATCCTTTGATCATTTACAATTAACTCTATAAATTGAACAAAATAAAATAGAGAAAAAGAAATTTTTTTTTAGCTAATATGGCGAGAGATCCCTGAAGTCACTCGAGCCAACTAGTATCTGATTTTCTTCTTATTTGCAGTGTTTATGATCATAAAAATTATGCTCAAGAAAGCTGCAAAAAATGGTGGTAGAGAAAAGGACTGAGAAAATGAAACAGGATAAAGCAAAATACAAACAGAACATTTACTTTTTGTTGTTGTTAATAAACCTAACCTTTGACATGGTAGGTAATATTATGAGGAGTTTGGAAGTAGCCATGTGTTTTTGAATGTTGAAATAATAAAAGTAGTTTTATTTCATTTTTTATTTCTTCATTCATATTTTGTTCCATAGTTGTAATGCAAAAAACTACAATATGATTTTTTTTTCACAAAACCAGTCTAGCCGTTGAAGATTTCATATGACTGTGAGGAAATCCAGCTACAGAGCTTTGTTACCAGAACTGAATAAAAGAAAGGAATAATGGAATAATATTCACATATTTATCTTGAGTACTACTTATATATTAGCCTTAAGAAATTTAAAATATTCCCTAACAAAATTAAAATTCATTATTTTAATTATTTATGTACTTAATGTAATTATTTTGTTTGGTGAGTGACTCAAAATATGAAATAACAAGCTCATACTGTCAAGTGTACAATCTTCATACTTGTTAATGAGAGTCAAACAGGAAGGCTGTAGTATAACACAACAGACTGAATCATATAAAATATTTTTTCACTGTATGGGATGTGGAAATTCTAAGATTAACAGGATAGGATCTATTCTCCCAGTGCTAATAGTCTTTTCAGATTAGGCTGCTATAAATATAAAGTTGTTGAAATGTGTTTATCTCCCTAAGCTCTGCTACAAGACATAGGCAAATAAATTTAACAGAAATGATTCTGGGATTAAAATCAGATAACATTTTGAAAGGATTTTAAAGACATTATAAAATTAGCCATATGAATAAAAAGACTCTGAACAAATATTCTAAGTACAAATACCTTAAAGAAACACGAAGCAATATTGTTTAAAGAGCCCAAGGAAAGGACAGGCAGGCAAGGTTTAGAAAGGAAGAATATGAATGAGAACAGAATCAAGATTTTGTCTATTTTTACATTTAGTTACAAACTCTTACTTGAATTCTCAATGAAAACTGTTTCTCATTGCTGAACTTATATAGACAAGTGTTACAATCTAGTATAAGTTTTAAAAAACCAAGTCCTTAATAACTATGATGAAAAATGATGAGGGTAAAACTCAAAAGTAGAATCAGAGCCTGGCTAGTTTTCTATTAAAATAATACAGCAAAGGGAAAACAATTTCTAACCTGGGTAGGCAGGCATTTCCAACTTGCTTGGAGGAGGAAGTGTTGAGGTTGTAGATATATTTTTGAGGATAGTGCTCACAAAGGATTTACAAATTAACTTTATAGAGATAAATCAGCACCCAAGTACATGGTTGATTAAATTCATTATAACATTGTCCTATCATCGCTCAAAACGATTTGATTTTCATAGTTCCCAGACCGAGTCAGTAAACCAATATTCTGCAAAGTAAATAGGTAACAATATTTGTAAGGACTCCTGATCATTTTAGAAATCACTGTGTTCTAGTAAAAAAGGCAGATTTAGAGATATGAAAAGTTTGACTTGTCACATACACTGCATATATGCTATAATTTTTCTTAAGATACACTAACAACCACAAAAACCATTTCCAGTATGTTATTTAGGCCAATAATTGTATGATATATTCAGTTGCCTCAAAGTACCTTTAAATTGTATCAATCATTCTATGATAATTTATTATTTTTCTTACAAGAGTCCTGCAGAAACATACCTAGTGAGGCTTAGCGAGTTTTAGGATAGAAATCTCATTTCAGAGTGCCTTGTGGGTTGAAGTTATACCAAGGCAGCTTCAATGTTTCTACTGATTAGAATCTTATCATTTTATGTGCCACTCATTCATATTCTATTTATAATCTTGGATTTAGAAGTTCATTTCTGGTTGCAAATATGAAACATCATTATTTCCATATGAACATTCGGTCCAGATGTGTGTGAACATTTTGATAATTATACAGACATTGGTATTGTCAAATTTGCCCTGGAAGGCTCCTGAAAAATCACTGCCTGACTTTGCACTACTAATTCAACTGACAATGCCCACTGCTGGATTAGAACAATATACTGATGCCCACTTCTGCCAAAGTACAGAGCTCTAGGTCATAGTTTTATTTTATGATGCCCGTGTCAGTTCTATGCCAAATACAGAACAATGCTACTAGCATAATGCAAGTATCACTCAAATGTCCTCATACAGAAAATAAAATACAATACTTCTCTGAACCAGTGCTAAAGTGAAAGCTCCTTTAGCCAAACTGGTGTGTTACATTCCATATTATTTGACATCTGGAATCTGTACATTATGAGAAAAAAGATTTCTTTTTATTATTTTTAATCATTCCATTGGTCACATATCAAATGATATCCCACTTCCCGATTACCCCTCCACCACCCACATCTCACATCTACCCTCTCTTCCCTCTACCCTTTGCCTGTATGAGGATGCTCCCCACCCACCCACACTCTCCTGCACCATTGCTTCAGCATCCCCCTACTCTGGGCATCAGACCTCTCCAGACCAGGGGGCTCTCCTCCCATTATTGTTGGACAACACCATCTTCTGTTACTTATGTAATGGATCCATGGATCCCTCTTGGTACACTCCGTGGTTGGTTGTCTAGTGTCTGGGAGAACTGGGTGGTCAGGCCGGACTAAGTTGTTCTTCCAGTGGGGTGGCAAATACCTTCTGCTCCTACAATCCTTCTGCCAGGTCCCCTACCAGGTTCCCTGAGTTGACTTAAAACAGGTTGACTGTTTTATCCTGTCTTACAAATAGATGTTTTCAGTGGCAGTTGTTGATTATAGAAAACACTGCACACAAGGGAAAGCTGGCATAAGAAACCTGTATTAACATGACAGCCTGGAGAAGAGCAAAATGTGATACTCCAAAAGGCTTCTGTTTAAACATCCAATGTTGTCTGATCATTTTACCCAGCGGTATCTTAGCAAACAGGCAGCCAACTTGATATAGATCATAATCTGGGACAATGCCACAGAAAGTACAGAGGTTTTTGTTTTGTTTTGTTTTGTTGTTTTGTTTTTTGTGGGTTTTTGTTTTTTTATACGAAGCGGATGCCATGGAGCAGCAGAAGGCATGGAGAAGTCTAGGGATGAAGGGGGTGCTGTGTACACTGTGTCTAAACCTCTCGGGGAGTCACATTCTGAAACAATGCATGCTTGTTTGAAAAAAACCAGGCCCATGCCTGTCAGATCACATTGTTAAATATAACTTAACATTTGTATCCAGGAAAATGCCATTTTTCTTACCTATTATGAAAAATGTCTCAAGATTGAAAGAGTTAAGAGAGTATAAGAAGAATGACATTATACAATAAAATTACACAAAGAAACTTCAAGATGAAAAATATGTATAATTCACAATCTCTATAACACATTATAGACTATGTTAAGATTATGTTAAAGGTTATAGAATATGTACTTCACCCAATAAACTCCAAACCATGATAAATTCCAGATACCAGCATATCTGAAATAAATTTTATTATGCAATGCTATATTGGGCTTTATGGACTTCTAACCCTATCTTTACTAAAAATAATCAAATGATTTTCCCTAATCAACTTGAATAATATAATTTGTTGAATATACTATTGCTGTTGTTGCTAAGATGGGGAACATAACTCTCCTGTGTTAATGTTCATTTCAGAAAAAAATTAGTTTTCTTTTTAAATTAGGAGAGTATTATGTGCTCTTTTAAACCCATAACTTTGACACATTAATAGATAGATAGATAGATAGATAGATAGATAGATAGATAGATAGATAGATAGAAAGAAAAGGGGAAAGCCTTTGGAATGTAAACAAAGAATATAGAAAAAAATCTGTTGATCCTGTGACAGAATAGAAGGAAATTAAAAATGCTTTTAGAGCAAAAAAAAGATAGATAGATAGATAGATAGATAGATAGATAGATAGATAGATAATCAATTCCAACAGACTCAAAAATATATGAGATTAGAGAAGAAATGTTTGGGCTGCTGACAAACATAAATAAACGTACAATGCTGTAAGACATTTGAAATAGAATAATTTTGGTCTAATTAAGAAAAGAGTAGAATATGGTCAAATTAAATTGCCAAAGGGGAAAAATGATTTAAAAATAAGTAGAATCATCATCTCTGGCAATAGTATAATCTAAATGCCTTTTCAGTCCTTATACTTTTATCACTTAATATAGACACAATGATATTTTTTAAATTTTTTAAAATTTTCTATATTCTTTATTTACATTCCATGATTTTCCCTTTTCCCATTCCCCCCTCCCCATATGTCCCATAAGCCCTCTTCCCTCTGCCCATTCTCCCATCAACACCCTCCCACTTCTCTGTCCTGGTAATCCCCTACAATGCTGGATCAAGCCTTTCCAGGACCAGGGCCCTCTCCTCCCTTCTTCTTGGGAATGATTTGATATGTGAGATGTGTCGGGTATTTGGAGCTTATGGGCTAATATCCACTTATCAGTGACTGCTTTCCATGTGTGTTCTTTTGTGATTGGGTTATCTCACTTAGGATGATATTTTCCAATTCCAAACATTTGCCTAGGAATTTTATGAATTCATTGTTTTTAATTGCTGAGTAGTATTCCATTGTGTAAATATACATTTTATGTATCCATTCCTCCATTGAGCGGCATCTGGGATTTTTTCAGCTTCTGGCTATTATAAATAAGGCTGCTATGAACATAGTGGAGCATGCATTCTTATTGAATGCTGGGGAATTTTCTGGATATATGCCAAGGAGTGGTATGACAGGGTCCTCTGAAGTGTCATGCCCTGTTTTATGAGGAACCGCCAGATTGACTTCCAGAGTGGTTGTACCAACTTGCATTCCCACCAGCAGTGGAGTAGTGTTCCTCTTTCTCCACATCCTCGCCAACACCTGATGTCTCCTCATTCTGATTGGTGTGAGGTGAAATCTCAGGGTTGTTTTGATTTGCATTTCCCTGATGACTAATGATGCTGAACATTTCTTAAGATGCTTCTCAGCCATCCGAAGTTCTTCAGGTGAAAATTCTTTGTTTAGCTCAGTACCCCATTTTTTTTGTTTTTTTTGGATTTAGTTTTTTGGAGACAGGGTTTCTCTGTATAGCCCTGGCTGTCCTGGAACTCACTCCTTAGACCAGGCTGGCCTCGAACTCAGAAATCCTCCTCCCTCCTCAGCCTCCCAGAGTGCTGAGATTACAGGCATGTGCCACCACTGCCTGGCTGTACCCCATTTTTTAATAGGCTAATTAGATTCTTTGGAGTCTAACTTCTTGAGTTCTTTGTATATATTGGATATTAGCCCTCTGTTGGATGTAGGGTTGAAGATATTTTCCCAATTTGTGCTTTTGATAGTGTCCTTGAATTCATCCACAAAGCACTGTTTAATTAGTTCACATTAGTGATTAGAATTATTTGAAGGACAGTCTGTTTTTAAAATAGATTATTAATCTGTAAATATTAAAAGATTTATGAAATTTAATTATATGTATTTAAATGTCTATTTAGAAAGAAAGATGTAAAAATGAAACAAATCATGGCCTGCCTGGAGTCCTTATGGTGTGCAAAAGACAAAATGTAATCCATGACCTCTGTATCATCAACTCAAAAGCTAAAGCAATTTTGTCAACTCTTATTTCAATTTCTTTAACTTTAATTGATCTTCACAATGCTGATACAGCAGAAAATTGTGAAACTTCTATTAGTCAAGAAAATATTTGGCAGTGAACACAAATCATGTGAGATATCCATTTTGCTAATGTGTTTTGGCTCTGAAAACACTCCTGAAAGTGCCAATTTCTATTTTCTATTTTATGTCTTGGGTTTTACCTCCTAAAAATTTGATCAAAATAATTCTCTTAAAATAAAGATGCATGGACATTAGTTTTGGACACTTCCATCTTTTAACAATATGTTTGGTAATTATTTAATTGGAACCTAAGTATGACCATTTTGATCTTATACTGCTTATAGCAATGTGAATACAACTACATTTAACATTTCTTCATTACATATATGTCATGTACCTATAGTTACAGAGAACAAATTAGAACACTTATAATTTTGTTTGATGTAGTAGCAACATCAATAATATAAAACAAACAATGATTACTATTGTAGAATTCCATAAGAATTTTCTCTTCACAAGTGTTCTACTGAAATCACTATTTTAAAATGCAATATTATGTCTCTCAACTAGAGTTATAGTTTTTAGTAATTATATAAGTATTTGTAATTTCCAGACATTGTATCAAAAAAAATATTTAGCCACAAACAAATATGGGTCCCGTTAAGATAAAATGGGTACCATAAACAAATATTATTACTAGAATGCACAATTACAGAGGGAGAATAAATAAAACACAATCCTTGAAAGAACAGGGAAAGCATAAGTGTGTAAAGTAGCAAATGAAAAGGAAAAGCAAATAAGAAAACTTGTTGACCATCCAGAGTACACAAGCTTGGTTTCTGTCAGTCACGTCAGGTTGCTCTCAGACACCTGTAACTCCAATTGCAAGGAGATGCTGCTTTCTGCTCTCCACTGCTTCTTCATGCATGCTGTATATATACAGGCATGCCAGGCATGCAGTTGTGCATGTATGCAAGTGTGTGTTTGTGTGTTTGTGTGTGTGTGTGTGTGTGCATGCGCACATACACAATTGAGATAAGTAAATATATTTTAAGGTAATAAAGTAAGGTCCTAAATTAAGAAATAAAACTGATTGAGAAAACATAGTACTGAAATTTCCTGATGTACACGTTTGTAACTTTGTTGTTTCTGTCTGATATTTTCAGATCACCAAAGAGTATCCATGTACATCCAGACTCATGTTAGATGATAAATAAGACAATCTGTTATGCAAATACATACTTCACCAAAATCCCTATCTCATCATCGTTTTCTGTTTTCCAGAATGAATTCATGCTAATTGCATGCTGTTCAACTGTGGTTTTACATATTTACTCTCAGCAACTTACTTGCACAATTACATTTATTTTCCTGAAAATGAGTCCTTCAGCTCTTCAATAGATGTTCTTTCAATATTTAATATGGTGGTATATATGCAGCTTCAGTTTTATCCTAAATGAAATGTTTATTTGAGATATTTCATTTTAAAGTGTTTTCATTTTCTCCTCATTTTGGTTGGAAAAGCAATCACGCAGAGTTATTTAAACTGTCTTTCCTCTGGTGTCATTGCTCTAGTTAGTAGTCAAGTAATCCGAAAAGGCGAAAAAATAAAACGAAGCCAATATTTAAAAAAAAAAAAACTTTAGCCTTCATCCTTCAAAATAGATTTTCTGCATACAAAAAAAGTTTCTACATAATCTCTCCAGCTGCCAAATAAGTGCACTTGTTTGTTCATTCATAATAGACACAAAGATTGCAATGAATGAAGCTGAAGAATGAGAAAATACTTGACTAAAGAACCATAGAGGTGGCCATATGCAATTTTAATTCTGTGCATTAGGACATGGGACAAAGGTCATTACATTATAAGTAAAGAGTATGTGCACACTTGCAATAAACTATTTGCATGATGGAAATTAATTGTACCATTGTTGAGATGGCACCTATAATTGAATTGTTTATATGAAAAATGGGAGCTTGATATAGCTGTCTCCTGAGAGCCTCTGTCTGAGCCTGACAAATACAGAGGTCAGTACTCTCAGCCAACCATTGGACTAAGTGCAAGGTCCCCAATGGAGGAGCTGGAAAAAGGACCCTAGGAGCTGATGGAGCTTGCATTCCCATAGGAGGAACAACAATATGAACCAACCAGTACCCCCAGAGCTTCCAGCGGCTAAACTACCAACCAAAAAGTATACATGGAAGGACCCATGGTTCCAGCTGCATATGTAGCAGAGGATGGCCTTATTGGACATCAAAGGGAGGAGAAGCCCTTGATCCTGAGAAGGCTTGGTGCCCCAAATATCAGGACAGGGAAGTGGGAGTGGGTGGGTTGGTAAGTAGGGGGAGGTGGAGATGCGATAGGGTGTTTTGGGAGGGGAAACCAGGAAAGGGGATAACATTTGAAATGTAAATAAAGAAAATATCCAATAAAAAACTGGACCGTATCATTTATTTACCTACCCATGGAAAATATTTGAAATTTATCTTATTTCCTTTGATACCCAATGTTTACATCATAGGAACAATTTCTTTTCCCTGTTTCCCCTGAATTAATGAAAGATCTGAATTCTTTTTTCTTATTTTTCCTCATTTATTTATTTGTTCATTATCACATCTATGGGAGTATACCTCTGAATTCATTTTAAAGAATTAATGATACCTCAAAAATTAAAACCTATTTTATTGCCCCCAATGTTTATAAAAGTGGAGGTATGATTTCTTAGTATTTAAAATATATTATGGTCAGTTTAATTTTGAAATTGAGACAAATGGTAAATCCATATTTTTTAAATACAAATACTGTAGGAGACTGCTAGAGTCAGACATGTCTTTCTCAGGCCTGAGCAGGGTCAAGGTGAGGGCATTAGTCACAGGAAGTGGTCTGGTCAGTCTGGAACTGTTGCTGCTGACTGTGCCCTGAGCTCTTGATGAGACAGTGTGCTGACATATACTTTCGATTAAATTCTCTGTATAGGTCAGGTTGTTTATCTTTGCTGGTTTCTTACCGCATCCTGCTTTATTTTTTGCTGCCTAATGCTTTACCATATAACATCTATGTGAACCTGCATTAATTGATCAGAATCCTGTCTTGTCTCCATTTCTTGCTCCTCTTGCCCCTAGGTCCTCTCTCCACCCCTCAGGAACCTCTTTGAGAATCTGAAGGCAGATTACCAAATCCAGTATTAATTCTTTAAAAATGTATACAATGTAGTTTGCTCATATTCATGCCTTGTTTGTTCTGCTGTCTTTAAAATAACTATTAATTATACCTTATCTCTAATTAGTAATCTCTATATACTAATGGATGATTGGGCACTGACTGGAGTGTTTTCAATCTACCCAAGACCACATTCTTGGGTAAATAAAGTTGATGTTTCCTCACCAAGAAGCCATCACGTGTGCATAGCTTCTCAGTGACCATGGTCCCTCTTGAACCTTTTCCTACTCCATGTTAAAATATTGAATATCTTGACTGTGTGCTGAACCTGGGTGGGTAATAATAATTGCTGTGAGTTCATGGATCAGTAATGTACAAAGGATACTGTTTGGATTTGATCCTCCTCCACCTCTGACCATTACCATCTTTCAGCTCTCATTCCAATGATCTGATTGTTGGAAAGTGGTGTGTTATAGATGGTATATTTATAACTGAGTACTCCTCATAGTATTAAAGGAGAGATTTGTAGAACATAGGTACTATTAATAGGAAGCAGGAATAATGGGGAGGAAGGTAGAATGACAGGGAAGGAGAGGGTTGTGAGATGGAAATAACTAAAACAAACTTTGAAATAGCCATATGGAAATCCTAATATTTGACAATATAAGCTATAGATGATAGATAGATAGATAGATAGATAGATAGATAGATAGATAGTTATAGAGACAAATATAGTTATGTAGATATAATTATAAAGATATTGTTATATATGTTGGCTGATTATATATATGTATATATATCTTATATATATTAGTGTAGTATGTATATTATGTGTATTCACATAAAAGTTTATATATGGGGTTCCTGTCTGGATACAGGGCTACTGATAGAGCAATACAGATACTAACCAACCCACAAACCTTTCAAACAAAAATTTATCCTATCTACAAGTAATATAGACATAAGGGAAGAAGAAGAGACTGAGAACCAATCCTAAACACTATTAATAAGACTGTTATGCTTACAGACAGGAACATGTTGTCTTCTAACAAAAAGGCATCCAGAGACATGAGGCTCTACCGAGGAGCTGACTTAGACAGGTACAGATACCCATGGGCAAACAGTGGTTGGAGCTTGGGAACTCTTACTCAAGAATAAGAGGAAAGGTTTTGGGCACTGAAGGGCATAGGTAACTCCACAGGTAGACCCAGAGTCAACTTATCTAGGATTCTCAGAGTCCACCAGAAAACAAATACATAGGAAGGACCTAGGCCTCCCTGCTCATATGTAACAGATGTGCAGTTCAACCTTCATGTTGACACTGAAGATCTGGAACTGGAGCTATCCCAAAAGCTGTTTTCTACACATGGCATATGTTCTATTAGCTGGGCTGCGCTGTCTGGTCTCATTGGGAGAGGAAGTTCCTAACCTCATAGAGACATGAAGTGCCAGGGTATGTATGGGTGAGGCACTGTGGGACTCACCTGTCCAGAGGAGAAGGGGAGGGGGGAGTCAGGAAGGATTATTGGAGAAGGGGTCAGTAAAAAAGGTGTAAAGTGAATAAGAGAAGTTAAATAAAAAGTTTATATATAGGTATTTAGTACATCTCAGAAGAAACTTTCAGTTATCAGATAAGAAACAAAGCATATATAAGATATCTTCCATTTAGTTATTGGTCAGATGTGTGTCTTTCATGACCAAAGCAATGTAGGCTATTGGTTTTATTCTTAGATGTCTACCAGAGCATGCTGATGAAACCACAATACTGAAAATAGAACGCATATATGTCACAAGACATGGAGAAACTGAAGTGGAATTTTTTTCCTTCTGGCTAGCTCTCATGGTTCTGGATTGTGCTATGTAGGATACTGTTAAAAAATTCATGAGTTTTCCCAGTTTTGAACCCTGTGAATTACAGTAATATCCATTTTGGAAATATATACCTGTATTTACAATGATAGTACAAATGTCCTGAGACGAACGAATTAATGTTTTGTTCTCTTTAAGGCCTATACAACAAAAGAAAAGGGATCCCTACAGAAAATGTGGTATATTTATACAATGAAATACTACTCAGCAATTAAAAGTAATGAATTCATGGAATTTGTAGGCAAATGGTTGGATCTGGAAAATATCATCCTAAGTGAGTTAACCCAATCACAAAAGAATACACATGAAATGCAATCACTGATAAGTGGATACTAATGAGCCCAGAAGCTCTGAATACTCAAGGCACAATTAGCAAATCAAAAGATTCCCAAGAAGAAGGAATGAGAGGACACTGGTCCAGAAAAGACTGTTTCCAGTCTTGCAGGAGAGTACCAGAACAAAGAATGGGTTGGGGGGGAGGTGATTGGGGAATGTGCGTGGGGGGAGAGGGGAGGACTTATGGGACATAAGTTGAGGGGGTAACTGGGAAAGGGGCAAACCTTTGGAATGTAAACAAAGAATATAGAAAATAAAATTAAAAAATTTAGAGCCCTTCAGCTATGATCAGAAAGAATTTTCTATTTTATCATTTACTTATTGCTTCTTTTATGTTATTTTAATTTTATTTTATTAGATATTTTCTTTATTTACATTTCAAATATTATATCTTTTCTTGGTTTCTCCCTGAAAACCACCTATCCAATCCCCCACTCCTTCTGATCTCTAACCCACTCCTGGTTCTCTGTTCTGGCATTCCCCTACACTGGGGAAACAGGCCCTCACGTGACCAAGGGCCTCTCCTCTTATGGATGTCTGACAAGGCCATCACCTGCTACATATGCAGCTGGAGCCATGGGTCCCCTCTACATGTACTCTTTGTTGGTGGTTTAGTACCTGTGAGATATGGGAGCAGTGGTTGGTTCATAGTGTTGTTCCTTCTCTAGGGCTGCAAACCTCTTCAGATACTTGGGTCTTTCTTTAGGTCCTCCAGAGCGGAACATGCACTCAGTTTAGTGGTTGGATGTGAGCATCTCCCTTTGTATTCATCAGGCACTGACAGAGACTCTGAGTATACTGCTATATCAAGCTCCTGTCAGAAAGCACTTATTGGCATCTATAGTAGTGCCTGGGTTTGGTAACTGTATATGGGATGGATCCCTAAGTGGGGCACTTTCTACATGGCCTTTCCATCAGTCTCTGCTCTATACTTTGTCTCTGTATATCCTCCCATGGGTACTTTGCTCCTCCTTCTAACAAAGACCAATGTATCCAAACTTTGCTCCTCCTTCTTCTTGAGCTTCATGTGGTCTGTGAATTATAACTTGGGTATACTGAGATTCTGAGCTAATATCCACTTATCAGTGAGCACATTCATGTGTGTTCTTTTATGATTGGGTTAATTAACTCAGGATGATATTTTCTAGTTTCATCCTTTTGCCTAAGAATTTCAAGAATTAATTGTTTTTAATAGCTGAGTAGTACTTTATTGTATAAATATACTGCATTATATATATATATATATATATATATATATCCCTCTGTTGAGGGACATCTGGGTGCTTTCCAACGTCTGGATATTATAAATAAGGCTGCTATGAATATAGTGGAACATGTATCCTTATTACTTGTTGGAGAATCTTCTGGATATATGGCCAGAAGTGGTATAGCTAGGTCCTTCAGTAGTACTATGTCCAATTTTCTGAGGAACTGCCAAATTGATTTCCAGAGCAGTTGTGCCAGCTTGCAATCCCACAATCAATGGTGGTGTGTCTCTTTCCACATCCATGCCAGCATTTGCTGACACCTGATTTTGATCTTAGCCACTCTGACTGATGTGCAGTGGAATCTCAGGGTTGTTTTGATTTGCATCTCTCTGATAACTAAGGATGTTGAACATTTCTTTGTGTACCTCTTATCCATTCAGTATTCCTCAGTTGAGAATTCTTTTTTTTTTAACTCTGGACCCCTCATAAGGTTATTTGGCTCTCTGAAGACTAACTTCTTGAGTTCTTTGAATATGTGTGAAATTAGTCATCTATCAGATGAAGGATTGGTAAATATCTATTCCCGATATGTTTGTGGCCATTTTGTCCAATTGACAGTGTCCTTTGCCTTATAGAACCTTTTCAATTTTCTGGGGTCCCATTTGTCAATTTTTGATCTTAGAGCATAAACCATTGGTGTTCAGTTCAGGAACTTTTCCCCTGTGCCCATGTGCTTGAGACTCTTCCCCACTTTCTTTTCTAGTAGTTTCAGTATATCTGGTTTTATGTTCAGGAACTTGATCCACTTAGACTTGAACTTTGTACAAGGAGATAAGATTGGATTGATTTGTGTTCTTCCATATGCTGACCAGCAGTTGAACCAGCACCTTTTGTTGAAAATGATGTTTTTTTCTCCATTGGATAGTTTAAGCTCCTTTGTCAAAGATCAAGTAATCATAGGTATGTGGGTTCATTTCTGAGTCTTCAGTTCTATTCCACTTCTCTACCTGCCTGTCACTGTATTAATATCATGCACTTTTTACCACCATTTCTCTGTAAAACAGCTTGAGTTCAGGCATGATGATTCCCTCAGAAATTATTTTATAATTGAGAATAGTTTTCACCATCCTGGTTTTTTTTTTACTGTTTTGTTTTTCCAAATGAATTTGCAAATTGCTCTTTCTAACTCTATGAAGAATTGAGTTGGAATTTTGATGGGGATTGCATTGAATTTGTATATTGCTTTCAGCAAGATGGCCGTTTTTACTATATAAATCCTGCCAATCCATGAGCACGAGAGGTGTGTTCATCTTCTTAGATCTTCAATTTCTTTCTTCAGAGACTTGAAGTTCTTTTCATACAGATCTTTCACTTGCTTAGTTAGAGTCACAACAAGGTATTTTATATTGTTTGTGACTATGGTGAAGGGAGTTGTTTCCCTAATATCTTTCTCAGCCTGTTTAATCTTTTGAGTAGAGGAAGAGCACTGATTTGAGTTAATTTTATATCCAATCACTTTGCTGAAGTTATTTACCATGTTTAGGAGTTTTCTAGTGGAATTCTTGGGGTTATGTAAATACACTATCACATCAATTGCAAATGGTGATATCTTGACTTCTTCCTTTTGTATCCCTTTGACCTCTTTTTGTGGTCTAATTGTCCTATCTATAACTTCAAGTACTATATTGAATAGGTAGGGAGAGAGTGTGCAGCCTTACCTAGTTCCTGGTTTTAATGTGATTGTTTAAATCATTCAATTAATAGATAGATGGTTTTGAGGCTTTACTTTTCAAATTAGATATGTTATCTGATTTTAAAAATTATTTAAATGTACCTATACTTGCACATATCATAGGCATAATCAAATACTAAAATCATTATCTCTTTGGCTTATAAAGAACAATTATATGGTGAACAATGCATGAAGGAATCATTGCATATTCATCATCACATGGGGAACTGAAAAATCAGTAAAATTACAGGCATTAACATCAACATATATCACACAAAGTGAACAAAATTCAATGTTCCTACCTTGTATATTTTAATTTATAGAGTATTTCTACAAAATACTCTATGGGGTCTCCTGGAGTATTTTGTAGAAATACTCTATAAATGGTTTTATAAACTAATAAAGTACAACAATATCAACCAAGCAGACCCCTCAGAGCTTCTAGGAACTAAGCCACCAACCAAAAAATACACATAGACTGACCCATGACTCCAGCTCTATATGTAGCACAGGATGGCCTTATCTGGAATCAATGTGAGAGGAAGCCTTTGTTCCTATGAAGGCTCAATATCCCAGCATAGGGAATGCTAGGGTAGTGAGAAAGGAGTGGGGATGGGGTGGGGAAGCACCCTTATAGAATCAGCAGGAGGAGGGATGGAAAAAGGGGGTTGTAAAGGAGAAACCAGGAAGGGGAATAATATTTCAAAAGTAAATAAATTAAATAAGCAATAAAATGAAATTAAATTAAAAATAAAAACTGTTAAAGATATGTGACTCCCTGAAAAAAAAGTTGTTTCTTAGTTGTTGATTGAGTTTCTTTCATTGGCCTCTGGGATAGATTAGAAGGGAGACTGTCGTGGAATATTAATCAAATAACATGGCTACTCTGGCATTGGTCACATGCAAAGATCTAGTTCTCTATAATCAGTCTGGAATACAGACATGTCCTTAGCCTACACCATTAATCCCCGTGGCTGGAATGTAGACACATTCTTAATGCACACTTTCAATACCAAACTAGGACTTCTAATTCAGGAACCCACAAAGTTCATTCATAGAATCATAGAAAGTCTTGATAGAATGAGTCAGAGATAGGATATAACCACCACTTAACAAACAAACAAACAAACAAACAAACACACACACACACACACACACACACACACAAAAGGAAAGAAAAAGAAAGGAGAAGCAAAAGGACAGGAAAAAAAGGCTACTTAGAGCAGCAGGGAGAAAATAGTAGAGTTCACTTGCATTAGGTATAGTTCAGTTGAATGCACCTCTTTTCATTTCTGTTCTATTTATACAATTAGTGCAGTCAAGACAAATCAGTTCATGGAATTTTGAGGCAGTTTTTCCAAATAGAATAATTCAGTCAGAAGCAAAGAGAAGGTAAATTGAATTAGTTATCTTGGAGAAGAGTTTGAGCCACAGGAGTGAAGTTGAGCCTTCTACTCAAGTGTCCACAAAGAGCTAAAGAGAATGTGTTTATTCAGCATAAGTATAAGAGGTTGAAATGTTCTAAATCTAGGTTAGCATCGGCTGGGAGCTGAAACCATCAAGGTCTGAATTTGAAGATTAGATTGTACTGAGGCTAGAAGCTTCCAGGGCTAGGACTCAGGATAGGTAGAAATACTCTGGTATCAGCTCTAACCATGTATTTGCAAACCTTGTGTAAGCCTCTCATCTGATCCCTTCATCTGAGAAAATTAAACTAGACATTTACAGGATACAATGAGCATGAATTCTTTTAAATTTTCATTTAATGAATTAAAAGATCCTGAGTATTCATTCAATTTACCTAACTCTAACACACCTTGGATAAATTAATGTGCTGTCCTTTTCACACAACTGTTCTCACATGAACAGTAGCAAATCAGGTTGCAGCTGACGCAGAGGTCACTGAATGGTCACCAACAGTAGATGTTTCAAAATGACATGATTTAATGTAGACATAGTGATAAAAATATCAATGACCCATAGGTGTATTTTCACTAGTTGTTAGGTTAAAAATATATTCCCCTATTGTGGTTTCTCTTCAAATCATAGAAATCAATCACATGTTAAAAATATATTTCTTCCAAATGTCAGCTGATCATTGGAATATCTTTGAGGTCTACTGAGGACATTTTAAAATATAAAAGATAATTTGGTGGCAGTATTTTGTAACTATATTTTCCTCTTAGACAGCAAATACTGGTGAGGATATGAATCAAGGAAAACATTGCTCCACTACTGGTGGGGCTGAACACTTTTACAGCTGCTTTGAAAGTCAATATGGATGGCCATTTGTCAGACAATTCAAAATCTATCTAATTTGAGACCCAGTTAGATCATGCTCAGGCATGTGCTGTATCCTACCACCTGAACACTTGATCAACTTTGTTCACAGAAGTTTCATGCATAATAGTCAGAATCTGTGACAACCTAGATGTCTCTCAACAGAAGAATGGATAAAAAAAATAGTTGTAAATTAAAAGACAATCATGCTTTGGTCCACAGGCCCAGATAGACTAAGTAACAAAGAGTGCTCAAGAGAGGATCCAAAGATCTTACTAGGAAGGGGAGGTAGAAGATATTTTACAGATGTACTGGTAGCAAGTAGGTTTGGGTACTGGATCAATCAGGTAGGTTAGAGGGAGGAAGAAAATAATGCTAAAAGGGAATGGCATTGGGTCACATTTCAGGGGCAGGTGGAACTGCATGAGTTTACTGCAGGTTAAACTCCATGGAATTTATAAAATTCCTAGTAAAGACTCCTAGTAATGTGGGACAAAAGGGCCTGATATGGCCATCTTCTGTAAGCAGGAAAGATGTTAATAGGATGAATTGAGAGACCAACCCCGCCACAAAATCTTCAATCTACAATATGTCCTGCCTGCAGAGTGTTCTTGGACATGAGCCTAGCAGAATAGTCACCAGTAAGACCAGAGAGACTTCATCCAGCAACTTATGGGATCAGATGTAGTATGCCATAGCCAAACATTAGGTGCAGCCCAGGGAGTTCTTCAGAAGAAGCGGAAGACGGTTTTGAGAACCAATGGAATAAGGGATGCATCAAAAGTGCATGGCCCACAGAATTGACTGACCAAGACTCATAGGAACTTCAAAGATTGGGAAACCTTTTGGGTCTGACCTAGGTCTTCTACATACATGCTATTACTGAGTAACTTGTTGTTCTTGTGGGAAACCTAAAAGTGGAAGCAAGGGCTGCCTTTGACTCTTTTGCCTCTTTCAGCCTTGGTGATATATACCTGGTCTTATTGTAGCTTATTATCCTAGTTTGGTTGATGTCACTCTGATATATAGTCATTTTGGAGAGGAGGAGAAACTGCAGTAGGGATGTAATACAATAATAGGAGAAGTTTAAAGACAGTAAAGCATAATTTCTAAAAATAAAACAAATGTGGTCTGTACTTTGCACTTTTACAATTTTCAAGTGTTAGTAATAATTAGACTTAGTGTGCACTGGGATTAGAAAGTAATTCTCTCTCTCTCTCTCTCTCTCTCTCTCTCTCTCTCTCTCTGTGTGTGTGTGTGCGTGTGTGTGTGTGTGTGTGTGTGTGTGTGTGTGTCTTTCTTACTTGTTTTCCCTCTCTCTCCTGTAAGCCTAAAAAAACAGATTCTTTTAATAGCCCTAGAAACTACATTCCATCTTTTTAAAAGAGATCTCATGGATTTCCTTTTTTGCCAATTTAACTTGCTGTGATTACAGTAGTTGATTTTGTTTGTTGGATTGCTTTGTTTTGTTTAGTTTGTTTTGGTTTTATTTGTTTTCTTCTCTGAAGGTGTCAGTGCTATTCAGTTCTTCTGGTACAACTGATTAAAAAAGACCTGTATTTCAAATAGCCTATGCAAAACAAAATGCTTTAGAAGTTATTGGTTCTCAACCTACTTGACTATGAAAATTTTCTGAAAATATGCAAAGAAAAATAACATATTCCATGAATATATTCACAATTACAATTGTAGGAATATGCCAGGCACAACTCTTAGATATTCCCACTATGCAAAGGTGGAAAACATATTTAAGATAAAACTTTTTTAGAAAGGCTTAGTTTGATGCCTGTAGTTTAAAGTGGATTTACTCGTTAAAAGTTGGCCAGATAATGACAAAATATCTATATGTATTCAAAACCAGGAAATTAGAAATCTCTTCACTTTCAAATATGTAAACACTTAAGGACATCTCTCAAGTTTGATAATACAAAGTTTAAATTTACATTTTTTTTTTTTTTTTTTTTTTTTTTTCTTTTTCAATGTTTATTTAGTTACTTACTTTACATCCCAATATCAGCTCCACCTCTCCTTCCAGTACCTCCTCACATAGAACCTCCCTCACTTCCTGTCTCCCCTTCTCCTTTGAGAAGGGAGAACCTCCTTCTAGATATTCCCATCCCACACTGCTATCCCTTAACTTCTTTCTCAGCTCATTTATCGCTTCTATAAAGGAAGGCTAGTGATTTCTTTTTTTTTTTTTTTTTTTTTTTTTAATTTTTATTTTCTATGTTCTATGTTTACATTCAAAAGGCTTTCCCCTTTCCCAGTTCCATTTATAACCAAATGTACTGTCAGAATCCTTAGAAGGAAACATTTAAAATCATCTCAGTATTCATGAAGACTCATTCAAGAGAGATGAGATATCATGAATTTTCTTCCACAGTAACATTTCAAATGGTACCTAGAAAATACTGATTTAGATCATGATTTATTATGATTATGTCATCACTTTCAAATAATTTATGTGGCTATGTTTGTGTGGAACAACATCTATCATGTTCTGGTATTAATATAAATATAAGCACCTCTTTTAATGCATCTTTTATGTCTAAAATATCTACTTACTTACAGACACTTGAAGCCTAAAATTCATAACATTGAGGGGCATATAACTTGAGAATATTCCTCAAGCATATGGAATCACTTGTAATGGCCAAAGGAAGATCATTTAAATGAATATGGTTTTATAAACAATCATCTTCTGTATATCCACTTACATTAACCTTATCTAAAATGAACTAATTTAAATTTTATTGACTTTGAATGATGCCTCCAAGAAATTATATTTTCTAGTTTAATGGGCCATTTTTTTGTATCACCTGTCATAAATTATACTTGATTGTTTAAATATGCATTAATGCAACTGAGAGTGACCAGGTTCTCTTACATAAACATATGACAATATATAACAATATATGGATTTTAGATCCATTTAAGTCTATATGTAAAATATCTTGTACCTATTGATTTACCTTGTAATGACAAAGCAATTACAAAATCTCACTTCAGATTACAGGAAAATTCAATTTGTCTCATGATAAAATTTAGAAGAAAAATAATGAATATTTTATGATGGTATCTGATTGGATGACTTTGAAAATGCATATGGTTTTTACATTTTACAAAGATCTTATTATTTGTGTGTATCAATTTGAAAAGTACAAGAAAAATATAAACAGATATATTGCTCTACAGTGCAAAGTACGGTTAGGAGTCAAAAGCAGAGATCTATAGTTTCTTCTGTTTTATATACAGTATTTATTATCATAAGATCATTCAATGATCTTTGTTATACTATTAAATTTCTATATGTATTAAATTCTAACATTGAAAATGTAACATGTTTATAATTTGCTAACTCAAATTTATCTTGGCTTCTGTGCACACACCCTAGGAGAGAGTGATCTCCTAGCAGAGCTTCCACTTCTGAATGTGAAGGTGAGATCTCCAATTTCTCTCCAATATCTGTCTGGAGGGAAATAGCTAGGAGCACTCAGGGTATAGGATCAGTGGAACTGCTGGGACAGGAGCCTCTCAGTCATCCTCTGAACCTGGAATCCAAGCAGCTCCACAGCCATCTGTGCACAGACCCTGCAAAAAGAGAGGTGGTCTCCCAGGACTTCTGTCTGTGTAAGATACAGACTTACAGGCCCACAGGAGGGACAAGTTCCAGCCAGAGACAGCAAGACCAACTAACACCAGAAATAAACATATTGTGAAAAGCAAGCACCAGAACATTACCAACAGAAACCACCGCTACTTGACAACATCAAAACCCAGTTCTTAATCTTAGCCATTCTGACTGGTGTGAGGTGGAATCTCAGGGTTGTTTTGATTTGCATTTCCCTGATGACTAATGATGTTGAACATCTCTTAAGGTGTTTCTCTGCCATCTGAATTTCTTCTGGTGAAAATTCTTTGTTTAGCTCTGTACCCCATTTTTTGATAGGGTTATTTGGTTCTTTGGGGTCTAACTTCTTGAGTTCTTTGTATATATTGGATATTAGCCCTCTGTCGGATGTGGGGTTGGTGAAGATCTTTTCCCATTTTGTTGGTTGTTGTTTTGTCCTTCTGACAGTGTCCTTTGCCTTGCAGAAACTTTGTAATTTTATGAGGTCCCATTTGTCAATTCTTGATATCAGAGCATAAGCTATTGGTGTTCTGTTCAGGAACTTTCCCTCTATGCCCATGTCCTCCAGGGTCTTCCCAAGCTTCTTTTCTAATAGTTTCAGTGTGTCTGGTTTTATGTGGAGGTACTTGATCCACTTGGAGTTGATCTTAGTGCAAGGAGAGGACCGTGGGCCTGTAAAGATTGGATCCAGTTTTGTAGAGAAACCGTGGGGGGAGGGGGAATGATTGCAGAATAGTTGGGGGGGGAGAGGAATTATGGGACGTATAGTGGGGGGGGACTGGGAAAGGGGAAAGCCTTTGGAATGTAAACATAGAATATAGAAAATAAAAATTAAAAAAAAAACAGTTCTTCCAAAACAGCAAGTCCTGGATACCCCAAAATGCACAAAAAGTAAGAGTTGGAATTAAAATAAAATCTCATGATGATGATAGAGGACAATAAGAAGAATATAAATAACTCCCTTAAAGAAATAAAGGAGATTTGTCCTTTTGACAGTGTCTTTTGCCTTACAGAAACTTTGTAATTTTATGAGGACCCATTTGACTATTCTTGATCTTAGAGCATAAGCTATTGGTGTTCTGTTCAGGAAGTTTCCCCCTGAGCCCATGTCCTCAAGGGTCTTCCCCAGTTTCTTTTCTATTAGTTTCAGTGTGTCTGGTTTTATGTGGAGGTCCTTGATCCACTTGGAGTTGAGCTTAGTACAAGGAGATAAGAGTGGATCAATTCTCATTCTTCTGCATGTTGACTTCCAGTTGAGCCAGCACCATTTGTTGAAAAGGCTATCTTTTTTCTGCTGGATGTTTTCAGCTCCTTTGTCAAAGATCAAGTGGCCATAGATGTGTGGGTTCGATTCTGAGTCTTCATTCCTATTCCATTGATCCACCTCCCTGTCACTGTACCAATACCCAAAACCAGAGCAGTTTTTAACCCTACTGCTCTGTAGTATTGCTTTAAGTCCAGGATACTGATTCCCCAAGAAGTTCTTTTGCTGTCAATAATAGTTTTAGCAATCCTGAGTTTTTTGTTATTCCAGATGAATTTGAGAATTGCTCTTTCTAACTCTATGAAGAACTGAGTTGGGATTTTGATGGGGATTGCGTTGAATCTGTATATTGCCTTTGGCAAGATTGACATTTTAGCTATATTAATCCTGCCAACCCACGAGCATGGAAGATTTTTCCATTTTCTGAGGTCTTCTTCAATTTCCTTCTTCAGAGACCTGAAGCTCTTGTGATACGGAATTTTCACTTGTTTTGTTAGAGTCACAACAAGGTACTTTATATTGTTTGTGGCTGTTGTGAAGTGTGTCATTTCCCTAATTTCTTTCTCAGCCTGCTTATCCTTTGAGTACAGGAAGGCTACTGATTTGCTTGAGTTGATTTTATAACCAGCCACCTTGCTGAGGATGTTTATCAGCTGTAGGAGTTCTCTGGTGGAGATTTTTGGGTCACTTAAGTATACTATCACATCATCTGCGCATAGTGATAGTTTGACTTCTTCCTTTCAAATTTGTATCCCTTTGACTTCCTTATGTTGTCAAATTGCTTTAGCTAGTACCTCAAGTACTATATTGAAAAGATATGGTGAAAGGGGGCAGCCTTGACTAGTCCCTGATTTTAGTGGGATTGCTTCATGTTTCTCTCCATTTACTTTGCTGTTGGCCAGCAGTCTGCTGTAAATTGCTTTTACTATGTTTAGGTATGGACTTTGGATTCCTGTTCTTTCCAAGACTTTTAGCATGAAAAGATGCTGAATTTTGTCAAATGCTTTTTCAACTTCTAATGTGATGACCATGTGATTTTTTCTTTGAGTTTGTTTATGTAGTGGATTACATTGATAGACTTCCATATATTGAACCAACCCTGCATCCTTAGGATGAAGCCAACTTGATCATGGTAAATGATCGTTTTGATGTGTTCTTGGATTTGGTTGGCAAGACACTGTCAAAAGGACAAATTGTCCACCAACAAATTGGGAAAAGATCTTCACCAGCCCTACATCTGACAGAGGAGTAATATCTAACATATACAAAGAACTCAAGAAGTTAGACTGAAGAAAACCAAATAACCCTATCAAAAATGGGGTACAGAGTTAAACAAAGACTTTTCACCTTAAGAAATATGGATGGATGATAAGCACCTTATGAAATGTTCAACATCATTAGTCATTAAGGAAATGCAAATCAAAACAACTCTGAGATTTCACCTCACACCAGTCAGAATGTCTAAATTTAAAAACTCAGGAAATAGCAGGTGTTGGCTAGGGTGTGGAGAAAGAGGGACACTCCTGCACTGCTGGTGGGATTGCAAGCTAGTACAACCACTCTGGAAATCAGTCTGGTGGTTCCTCAGAAAATTGGACACGATATTTCCTGAGAACCCTGCCATACCACTCCTGGGCATATACCCAGAAGATACCCCAGCATGTAATAAGGATACATGCTCCACTATGTTCATAGCAGCCTTATTTATAATAGCCAGAAGTTGGGAAAATCCAGATGTCTCTCAACGGAGGAATGGATAGAAAAAATATGATATATATATATATATATATATATATATATATATATACACACACACACACACACACACACACACACACAATGGAGTACTATTCAGCCATTAGAAACAATGTATTCATGAAATTCTTAGACAAATGGATAGAGCTGGAGAACATCATAGAAAGTGAGGTAACCCAGTCTCAAAAGAATACCCATGGTATGTACTCACTGATAAGTGGATATTAGCCTAGAATCTTGGAACACCAATGACACAATCCACATAACAAATGATGTCTGAGAAGAAGGAAGGAGTGGACCCTGGATCTGGAAATGCCAATGCATCAGTGTAGTGAATACCAGAACGGGAAAGTGGGAAGGGTAGGATGGGGGAACAGGGGGAGGGAAAAGGGCATATGAAACCTTTGTGGGGCAGGGAGCCAGGAAAGGGGAAATGAAATGTAAATAAAGAATATATCCAATAAAAATAAATAAATAAATAAATAAACAAACAAACAAATAAATAAATAAGAGCCACAGTGCATGGAAGACACCAAGAAAACAAGGTGCTCTAATCCAATATGATAAAAGCTCACACAAACACACAGAAGCAAAGGCAAAATGCACAAGGCCTAAGCAGCTCGGTACTATGTCCTCTGTGTATGTATTATGGTTTCCAGTTTAATGCCTGTATGGGATTCCTGAGTGTGCAAATGAGTGGGTCTCTGATTCTTGTCCCTTCTCTTGGGTTCTTTCCTTCTGTTGTTTTGTCCAATTTTGATGTGATTTCATCATATATATATTCTATATCATATGTCAATCATATATCACATATCATCATATATCATATCATATCACATTATCCCTTAAAAGCCTGTTTGCTTTCTAATGAGACAGGGAAAGGGAGTGGATCAAGATTGGAAGAGAGGCGGGAGGAACTGGGAGGAGCAGAGGGAGGTGGAGGTCATAATTAGGATAAATTATGGGAGAAAAACCCAATTTTCAATAAATTAAAAGAGAAAATCTTTATTTAGGGATAGATAGATAGATAGATAGATAGATAGACAGATAGATATTGAGAACACAATCACCACAGTGAAATCTTTGCTTTGCTGAGCCAGTTGATGCTGGCCATTTGGAGCTGAAGAACCTGCTGTGATTAAGAGACCAGCAGCATCACTGAAGTGAAATCTGGGATGTGTTTCCACAGGGTCAGCACACGGAAGCTGTGGTCCCTCTGGATCCACAGCAGTAACTTGTGCTGTCAGCGAAATCTGGTACACCAGGTATTAGTAGTCATGGAGAGAAGCTGTACTGGTTGGTTTTGTGTGTCAACTTGACACAAGCTGGAGTTATCACAGAGAAAGGAGCTTCAGGTGAGGAAATGCCTCCATAAGATCCAGCTGTAAGGCATTTTCTCAATTAGTGATCAAGTGGGGAAGGCCCCTTGTGGGTGGTGCCATTCCTGGGCTGGTAGTCTTGGGTTCTATAAGAAAGAAGCTGAACAAGCCAGGTGAAGCAAGTCTGTCAATAACATCCCTCCATGGCTTCTACATCAGCTCCTGCTTCCTGACCTGCTTGAGTTCCAGTTCTGACTTCCTATTTGTGATCAACAGCAATGTGGAAAGTGTAAGCGAATAAACCGTGCCCCCCCATAAAATAAAGAAATAAAGGAGAGCACAGGTAGAAGCTCTTAAAGAATTACAGGAAAACAAAACCAAACAGGTGAAGGAACTAATCAAAACCATCCAGGATCTAAAATTGGAAGCTGAAACGATAAAGAAATCACAAAAGGAGACAACATAGAAGATAGAAAACCGAGGAAAAAAAGCAGGAATTGCAGAAGGAAGCATCAATCACAGAAAACAAGAGATAGAAGAAAGAATCTAAGGTGTAGAAGAAAGCATAGAAAACATTCACACAACAGTAAAAGAAAATACAAAATGCAAAAATCTCCTGATTCAAACTGTCCAGGAAATCCAGGACACAAAGAGCAAACCTAAGGATAATAGGGACAGATGAGAGCTAAGATTCCTAACTTCAAAGGCCAATAAATATCTTCAACAAAATTATGGAAGAAATCCTTCATAACCCAGAGAAAGAGATACCCATGGACATATAAGAAGCCTACAGAAATCCAAGTAGATTGGACCAGAAAATAAATTCCTTCTGTCACATAATTATCAAAACATAAAATGCATGAAACAAAGAATACTAAATGTAGTAAGGGTATATATATATATGAATACCTATCATAATTACACCAGACTTCTCACCAAAGACTATGAAAGCTAGAAGACCCTGAGAGAACACAAATGCCCTAATGTCAACGCAGGCTACTATATCCAGGAAAACTCTCAAATATCATAAACAAAGAAACCAAGATATTCCATGACAAAAGCAAATTTACAAAGTATTGTTCCACATATCTCGCCCTTCAAAGGATAATAAATGGAAAACCACAACACAAGGAGGGAAACTTTACCCTAGAAAAATCAAAAAAAGTAATCTTCCATTATTAAACCAATAAGAAGACAGCCACATAAACATAACTCCACCTTTAACAACAATACCAGGAAGCAACAATCACTTTTCCTTAATATCTCTTAATATCAATGGACTCAATTTCTCATTAAAAGACATAGACAAATAGACTGAACACACAAATAGAACCAACATTTTGCTGTATACAAGAAACCTATGTCAGTAACAAAGACAGAACTTACCTAAAAGTGAAAGGCTTGAAAACAATTTTCCCAGCTAATGGTCCCAAGAAACAAGCTGGAGTAGCCATTCCAATATAGAATAAAATCAGCTTTTAGTCTAAAGTTATCAAAAAAGATAAGGAAGGACACTTCATATTCATCAAAGGGAAAATATACCAAGAAGAAATCTCAAACCTGAATGTCTATGCTTCAAATACAAGGGCAACCACATTCATAAAAGAAACATTATTGAAGTTCAAAGCACATATTGCACCTCATACAAAAATAGAGGGATACTTCAGCACTCCACTCTAATCAATGGACAGATCATGGGAATAGAAACTGAACAGAGTAACCAAACCATGAAACTAACAGAAGATGTAAACCAAATGGATTTAACAGATAGCTAGAGAACATTTTATCCTAAAACAAAAGAATATGCCTTCTTGAAACAGATTAAAAGATCCACAGACTCAGGTACTCTTGAGGAGTTGCAGGAATGATTGAGGGACCCAAAGGAGATAAAGACTACAGGAAGACCAACATAGTCACTAACCTGGACATTTGGAGGCACCCAGAGACTGAACGACCAACCAAAACACAAGCATAGGACCTAGGTCTACCAGTAATACCTAAGTGTGTAGCTTGTTTTTCATGATGGTAACCCAATATCTGTAGTTGATGTTGCCCATTTTTCTGTTTCCTGTCTCTTCATCCCATTCCCTTAACTAAGCTGCTTTGTCTGATCTTTGTCTGTCCTACATTCTTTGTTTACATTCAAAATGCTTTCCCATTTCCTGGTTCCCCCTCCCCATAAGTCCCATAAGTTCTCTTCCCTCCACCCATTCCCCAATCACCCCCCTCCCATTTCTCTGTTCTGGTATTCACCAACAATGCTGGATCAAGTCTTTCCAGAACCTGGGATCTCTCCTTTCTTTTCCTTGGGAATCATTTGATATGTTAATTGTGTCTTGAGTATTCAGAGCTTCTGGGCTAATTAATATCCACTTATCAGTGACTGCACTCTATGTGTATTCTTTTGTGATTGTGTTACCTCACTTAGGATGATATTTTCCAGTTCCAACAATTTGCCTACAAATTTCACGAATTCATTGTTTTTAATTGCTGAATAGTATTCCATTGTGTAAATATACCACATTTTCTGTATCCATTCCTCCGCTGAGGGACATCTGGGTTCTTTCCAGCTTCTGGCTATAATAAATAAGGCTGCTATGAACATAGTGGACATGTGTCCTTAATAAATGCTGGGGAATCCTCTGGGTATATGCCCAGGACTGGTATAGCAGGGTCCTCCAGAAGTGTCATGACCAGTTTTCTGAGGAACTGCCAGACTGATTTCCAGAGTGGCTGTACCAACTTGCAATCCCACCAGCACTGGAGGAGTGTTTTTATGTCTCCACATCTTCACCAACAGCTGCTGTCTCCTGAGATTTTGATCTTAGCCATTCTGACTGATGTGAGGTGAAATCTCAGGGTTGTTTTGATTTGCATTTCCCTAATGACTAATGACAATGAACATTTCTTAAAGTGCTTCTCAGCTATTTGAAATTCTTCAGGTGAAAATTCTTTGTTTAGCTCTGTACCCCATTTTTGTAGGGTTATTTGGCTCTCTGGAGTCTACCTTCTTAAAGTTCTTTATATATTTTGGATATTAGCCCTCTGTTGGATGTAGGGTTGGTGAAGATCTTTTCCCAATTTGTTGGTTGCCATTTTGTCCTTTTGACAGTGTCATTTGCCTTACAGAAACTTTGTAATTTTATGAGATCCCATTTGTCAATTCTTGATCTTAGAGCCTACGCTAATGGTGTTCTTTTCCAGAACTTTTCCCCTGTACCCATGTCCTCAAGGGTCTTCCCCAGTTTCTTTTCTATAAGTTTCAGTGTGTCTGGTTTTATGTGGAGGTCCTTGATCCACTTGGAGTTGAACTTAGTACAAGGAGATAAGACTGGGTCAATTCACATTCTTCTGCATGCTCACCTCCAATTCAGTCACCACCATTTGTTGAAAATACTATCTTTTCCACTGGTTGTTTTTAGCTCCTTTGTAGAAGATCAAGCGAACAAATTGGCTGGTTATAAAATCAACTCAAGAAAATTAGTAGCCTTCTATACTCAAAGGATAAGCAGGCTGAGAAAGAAATTAGGGAAATGACACCCTTCACAATAGCCACAAACAATATAAAGTGTCTTGGTGTGACTCTAATCAAACAAGCAAAAGATCTGTATGACAAGAAATTCAGGTCTCTAAAGAAGGAAATTGAAGAAGACCTCAGAAAATGGAAAAATCTTCCATGCTTGTGGATTGGCAGGATAAATATAGTTAAAATGGCCATCTTGCCAAATGCAATATACAGATTCAATGCAATCACCATCATAATCCCAACTCATTTCTTCATAGTTGTAGAAAGAGCAATTCTCAAATTCATCTGGAATAACAAAAATCCCAGGATAGCTAAAATTATTCTCAACAGTAAAAGAGATTCTGGGGGAATCAGTATCCCGGACTTCAAGCACTACTACGGAGCAATAGTGTTAAAAACTGCATGGTTAAAAAACAAACAAGCAAACAAACAAACAAAAACAAAACAAAACAAAACAAAAAACCCTGCATGGTATTAGTACAGTGGCAGGCAGGTGGATCAATGGAATAGTATTGAAGACCCAGAAATGAACTCAGTTGTGCTGTTAAGCTGCTAGTCTCTGCTCTCTTGAGTTTCTTTTTGGAGGCACTCAGGGCTATGAGTTTTCCTCTTAGCACTGTTTTCATTGTGTCCCATGAATGTGGGTATGTTGTGCCTTCATTTTCAATAAATTCTAGAAAGCCTTTGATTTCTTTCTTTATTTCTTCCTTGACCAGTCTATCATTTAGTAGAGTATTGGTCAGCTTCCATGTGTATGTGTGCTTTCTGTTGTTTTTGTTGTATTGATGACCATTCTTCCCACATAGTGATCTGATAGGAGGCATGGGATTAGTTCTATCTTCTTATATCTGTTGGGGTCTGTCTTGTGACCAATGATATTGTTCATTTTGGAGAAGGTACCATGAGGTGCTTAGAAAAAGGTATATTCTTTTGCTTTAGGATGAAATGTTTTATATATATATATATATATATATATATATATATATATATATATATATATATGTTAAATCCAATTGATCCAAAGCTTCAATTAGTTTCACTGTGTCCCTGTTTAGTTTCTGTTTTCATGAGGATTGTGAAGTGTTGAAGTCACACACAATTATTGTGTTAGGTGCAATGTGTGTTTTGAGCTTTAGTAAAGTTTCTTTTATGAATGAGGGTGGCCTTGCATTTGGAGCATAGATGTTCAGAATAGAGAGCTCTTCTTGGTGGATTTTTCCTTTGACCAGTAAGAAGTGTCCATCTGTGTCCCTTTTGATGACTATAAGCTGAAAGTCAATTTATCTGCCATTAGAATGGCTACTCTGGCATGTTTCCTGAGACCACTTGCTTATAAAATTATTTTTCAGTCTCTGAGGTAGTGTTTGTCTTTAACACTGAGGTGTGTTTCCTGTACGCAGCAAAATGCAGGGTCCTGTTTATGTATCCAGTCTGTTAGTCTATCTCTTTTTATTGGAGAATTGAATCCATTGATGCTAAGAGTTATTTAGGAAGAGTGACTTCCTGTTATTTTTATGTTATTTTTATGTTGAGTGGTTATTTCCTTTGGGTATGATGAAAGACTGTTTCTATCTTGCTTTTTGCAGGGTGCAGTTTCACTCCTGGTATTGTGTTTTCCACCTATTATCCTTGGTAGGGCTGGATTTGTGGAAAGATATTGTATAAATTTGGTTTTATTATGGAATATCTTGGTTTCTCCATCTATGGTGATTGAGAATTTTGCTGGTTATAGTAGTCTTGGCTGGCATTTGTGTCTCTTAGAGTCTACATGAGATCTACCCAGGATCTTCTAGCTTTCTCTTGTGAGAAGTCTGCTGTAATTCTGATAGGTCTTTCTTTATATTCTACTTGGCCTTTTTGTCTTACTGCCTTTAATATTCTTTCTTTGTTTAGTACATTTGGGGTTTTGATTATCATGTGACAGGAGGTATATCTGTTCTGGTCCAATCTGTTTGGAGGTCTGTAGGCTTCTTGTATGTTCATTGGCATATCTCCCTTTAGGTTAGTGAAGTTTTCTTTCAGAATTTTGTTGAAGCTATTTACTTTCCCTTTAAGTTGTATATCTTCACTCTCATCTATACCTATTATACTTAGGTTTGGTCTTCTCATTGTGTCCTGGATTTCCTGGATGTTGAGTTACAAGCATTTTGCACTTTGCATTTTCTTTGACTGTTGAGTCCCTGGATTCTATGGTGTCTTTGGCATCTGAGATTCTTTTTTTCTATCTCTTGTAATCTGTTGTTGATATTTGCATTTGGGCCCCTGATTTCTTCCCAAGCTTTTCTATCTCCTATGTTGTCTCCTTTTTTCATTTCTTAGTTGTTTCTACTTCTGTTTTTAGATCCTGGATGGCTTTGCTTAGTTCCTTTACTTGTTTGTGTTTTCCTATAATTCTTTAAGAGATTTTTTGTGTTTCCTCTTTCATTACTTCTGCCTGTTGACACAAGTTCTCCTCTATTTCTTTAAGTGATTTTTTAAAAATTTTCTCTTTATTGGCTTCTATCTGTTGACCCATATTCTCCTGAATTTCTTTAAATGATTTTTGTGTTTCCTTTGTAAAGGCTTCTAACTTTTGTTCCATTTTCTCCTGTATTTCTTTAAGAGATTTACTTATGTCCTTTGTGTGTTCCTCATCATGACCAGTAATTTTAAATCCAAATCTTGTTTTTCTTGTGTTGGGGTATCCAGGATTTGCTCTTGTTGGAGAATTGGGTTTGGATGCTACCATATATTGCCTTGATTTCGGTTAGTAACATTCCTATGTTTGCCTTTTGCAATCTGGTTATCTCCGGCGTTAGTTGGTCCTGTTATCACTGTCCGGTGCTTGAACCTCATGTAAGCCTATAAGGCTATTTCTGCTCCTCTGTATGACTGGGTGTCTTAGTCAGGGTTTCTATTCCTGCACAAACATCATGACCAAGAAGCAAGTTGGGGAGGAAAGGGTTTATTGAGCTTACACTTCCAGCTGTTCATTACCAAAGGAAGTCAGGACTGGAACTCAAGCAGGTCAGGAAGCAGGAGCTGATGCAGAGGCCATGGAGGGATGTTACTTACTGGCTTGCTTCCCCTGGCTTGCTCAGCCTGCTCTCTTATAGAACCCAAGAATACCAGCCCAGAGATGGCACCGCCCACAAGGGGCCCTCCTTCACTTGATGACTAATTGAGAAAATGCCCCACAGCTGGATCTCATAGAGGCACTTCCCCAAGTGAAGCTCCTTTTCCTATGATAACTCCAGCCTGTGTCAAGTTGACACATCAAACTAGCCAGTACACTGGGTTTCCCCTGCTACAGATTGCTGATTGTCTGCCCTACTCTTAGGTATCCTAGGAGCCCTGGTGTGCCTTCCCCTAAGCAATGTTATACTCGGGGTTGTCTGTCTGTACCTAGAGATTCCTGTCCTGTCAGTCAGGGAGTGAAGATGGCAGCAGGGTGCCCCTCCAAGTGCTGATTACTCTACAGGGCAAAGGATCCATGACAGTCTGGCACATAGACAAACCGTAGAGCTGCCCAGGTCTTGGGCACAGGCAGAAACCTGGCAGTCTGTGTCCCAAGTGATGTTAAACTCAGGATATCTCTGTACTTGGAGCTGCCTGTCCTATCAGTCTGGGAGCAAAGATGGCAGCCAGGAGCCAAGAATCCCTTGTCTGGTCTTAGTGGGAGAGTACATGACCAGTCTGTAGTGACTTGATTAAAAAAGGGAATGAGGGGTTTTGAAAACATGGAAGACCAGGACTAGTGGTGGTGCTGCAATTGGAATATAAAGTGAAAGAGTGAGAGCGAGAGCAAGAGAGAGAGGGGAGCGGGAGTGAGGGAAGGAAGAAAGAAAGAAAGAAAGAAAGAAAGAAAGGAAGGAAGGAAGGAAGGAAGGAAGGAAGGAAGAAAGAAAGAAAGAAAGAAAGAAAAAAGATAAAAAAGAAAAAAAGAAAAGAAAAATGAATTCTCATGTTGACCAAGATATTGCGTCTTTTAACATAAAAATTTCTTTCCCTTTGTGTATGTACTCAGCAGATGGACACAGCTAAATAACATAATAGTTTTATTTTTCCTTTTTGATTGAAATGTTTCCTTTTTGATTGAAATCATTCCAGATGATTTGAAGGATAGGAAAATCATCCTCACCTCCTACACAACTCCATACTCTTTCTTTCTCTTTTTGCAAAAATTAATCAAAACCAAAAAAACTAAAAATATAAATAAGAAATCCCCATACACATGCACACACACACAAACACACACACACACACACACACACACACACACACACACACACACATACATACACTTAGAAGGTCTAAACAAACAAAATGAACCTAAAACTCTATACAAATACCACTGTTTGTTCAGTGTTCAATAACTATTCCTAGGAAAAATGCACTATCTTATTTTATTTTATAATGTCTCTGTAAACATAGAATATTCCCTTTCTCTCACATCCTCCCAAACCCTCAATTTATTCCATTTTTGGTAATTGTTATTTTAAGAGGTATAATTGATATTTAATGTTGGTTTTATATTGAGTTTATTGATGATTTATGCTGCTGAATTTTTATCATATGCCTATGTACATGTAAATTCTTAGCATAGTTGGGATACTGCACCTTTCTTGTATGTATCATCTGTAATTCTTTAATATTTGCAGACTAGATAGCTATTCTGTTGAATTTTTCTTTTCTGTGAAGATATTTTACATTTGACAAAATTGCATGGGCTACAATATTGTTCTTTTTTTTTGCTTGTGCCTTTAAGATCATACATTTAAAATTCAGAGATATGTCACAAAGCATATTCTGATAGTGAGATAACAAGTGTACTCACTGAAACTTACCTAATAAAATGAAGCTAAATGCCCTAAAAAAAAAAAAAAGAAGAAGAATATGCCTTCTTTCTCAGTGCCTCATGGTACCTTCTCCAAAATTGAACATATACTTCAAACAAAACAGACCTCAGCAGATATAAAAAGAGTGAAATACTTCCATGCACCTAATCAGGTCACCATAGACTAAGACTGGTCTTTAACCAAACCAGTAGCTGTCTCTGAGAAAATCAACAAGATAAATAAAACCTAAGCCAAACTAACTATGGGGCACAAAGACAATATCCAAATTAACAAAATCAGAAATGAAATGGCAGTCATAAAATCAGAAATGGAGGAACCCAAAAACCCATCAGACTCTATAATAAAACCATTGATTCAACAAAATTGCAAAATCTGCATGACATGGACAATTTCCTAGACAGATACCAGATACCAAAGTTAAATCATGATTAGTACATTATCTAAACAGCCCCATACCCCTAATGAAATAGAAGCAATCATGAATATTCTCCCAACCAAGAAAAACCCAGGACTAGAAGGGTTTAATGCAGAATTCTCAAACACTCAAAGAAGTCCTAATATCAATACTCTCCAAACTATTCCACAAAATAGAAACAGGAGGAACCCTACTTAATTTGTTCTATGAAGCCACAATTACCCTGATAACTAAACCACACAAAGACCTTACAAAGAATGAGAACTTTAGACTAATTTCCCTTAATAATATTGATGCAAAACTACTCAATAAAATTTGTTCAAACTGAATCCAAGAACACATCAAAATGATCATCTATCATGATCAAGTAGACTTCATCTCAGGGATGAAGGGATGGTTCAATATGAAGAAATCAATCAATGTAATCCACTACATAAACAAAGTCAAAGCAAAGACCAGATCATCATCTTATTAGATGTTGAAAATCATTTGGCAAAATCCAACACCCTCATTATAAAAATCTTGGAAAGACCAGGAATTCAGGGCACATACCTAAAGACAGTAAAATCAATATATAGCAAACCACTAGCCAACAACAAACTAAATGACAGGAAACTCAAAGCAATCCCATTGAGATCAGAGATTAGACACGGCTGTCTACTCTCTTGATACCTATTCAGTATAGTACTTGAAGTCCTAGCCAGAGCATTCAGACAACCAAAGAGTTCAATGGGATACAAATTAGAAAAGAAGTCAAACTATCATTACTTTCAGATGATAAGATAGTATAATTAAGGTACCCCAAAAATTCCACCAGAGAACTCCTAAACCTGATAAACAACTTCAGCAAAGTGGCTGGATATAAAATTAATTCATATGTCCTTACTCTTCTCAAAGGATAAACAGGCTGAGAAACAAATTAGAGAACCAACTCCCTTCACAGTAGTCACAATAATGTAAAATACCTTGGTGTGACTCTAAGTAAACAAGTGAAAGATCTGTATAAGAGCTTCAAGTTGCTAAAGAAAGAAATCGAAGACCTCAGAAGATGGAAATAACTCCAATTCTCATGGAGTCCTGAGAAGGCTAGATGCCCAAGTATAGGTGAATACCAAGACAGGGAAGCAGGAGCTGGAGTGTTGGTGAACAGGGAGATTGACGGGATTAATATAGTAAAAATGGCCATCTTGCCAAAAAGCAATCTACAGATTCAATGCAATCCCCATCAAAATTCTAACTCAATTCATAGAGCTGGAAGAGCAATTTGCAAGTTCATATGAAATAACAGAAAACTCAGGATAGCAGAAACTATTTCTCAACAGTAAAAGAATTTCTGCAGGAATCACTGTCCCTGACCTAAAGCTATACTACAGAGTAATTGTGATAAAAACTGCATGGTATTGATACAGTGACAGACAAGTAGATCAATGGAATAGAATTCAAGACTCAAAATTAACCCACACACTTAAGGTCACTTGATCTTGGGCCAAGGAAGAAAAACAATCCCATGGGAAAAAGGCAGAATTTTCAACAAATGGTGCTGGTTCAACTGCTAGTTAGCATGTAAAATAATAAATTGATTCATTCTTATCCCTTGTACAAAGCTCAAGTCCAAGTAGATCAATGGCCTCCACATAAAACCAGACACAATGATAATAATAGCAAAGAAACTGGAGGAGGCCCTTGAGCACATGGGTACAGGGGAATAGTTCCTGAAAACAACACTAGTAGCTTACATTCTACGATCAAGAATTGACAAATGGAACCCCATAAAATTACAATGAATTCATGACATTTCTAGGTAATGGATGAAACTAGAAAATATTATCCTGAATGAGGTAACCCAATCACGAAATAACACATGTGGTATGCACTCACTGATAAGTGTAATTTACCCCAGAAGCTTGGAATACTCAAGATACAATTCACAGACCAAGGAAACTCAAGAAAAAGGAAGACCAAAGTATGGATAATTTGGTTTTTCTTAGAAGACAGAAAAAAATACCCATGGGAGGAGATACAGAGACAAAGTATGGAATAGAGATTGAAGGAAAGAACATCCAGAGACTGCCCCACCTGGGGTTCCATCCCATATATAGTCACCAAACCCAGAAACTATTGTGGATGCTGAAAAGCACTTGCTGGCAGGAGCATGATATAGCTGTCTCCTGAAAGGTTTTGCCTGTAACTGATGAATACAGAGGTGAGTACTCTCAGACAGGCATTGTACTGAGCACAAGGTCCTGAATATAGGAACTAGAGAAAGGACCCAAGGACCTGAAGGAGCTTGCAGCCCCATAGGAGGAACAACAATATGAACCAACCAGTACCCCCAGAACTCCCAGGGACTAAACCATCAACCAAAGGGTGCACATGGAGGGATCCATGACTCGAGCTGCATATGTAGCAGAGGATAGCCTTGTTGGACATCCAAGGAAGGAGAGGCCCTTGGTCCTGAGAAGGCTAGATGCCCAAGTATAGGTGAATACCAATACAGGGAAGCAGGATCTGGAGTGTTGGTGAGCAGGGAGAAGGGAATATAGGATAGGGTATATATTACTTTTACTGTTTAGGTATATGTGTTGAATTCCTGATATTTGCAAGACTTTTATCACGAACAGTGTTGGATTATGTCATGTGATTTTTTTTCTTTTAGCTTGTTTACATAGTGGAATAAAATGATGGATTTCCATATATTGAACAATCCCTGCATCCCTAGGATTAAGCCTACTTGATCATGATGGATGATCATTTTGATGTGTTCTTGGTTTTTATTTGTAAGAATTTTGTTGATTATTTTGCATATTGAGTATTTTGTTATTCATAATGGTAATTGGCACGAAGTTATCTTTTTTTGTTGGGTCTTTGAGTGGTTTAGGAATTGTATAATTATGACTTCATAGAATGAATTGGGTCATATTCCTTCTTTTTCTATCCTGTGGAATAATTTGATGAGTATTTGTAATAGGTCTTCTTTGAAGGTCTGATAGAATTCTGCACTAAACCCATATGATTCTGGGCCTTTTTTTTTTTTTTTGGTTAGGAGAATTTTAATGACAACTTCTACTATGTTAGGTGTTATAGGACCATTTAGATATTTTTAATTTGATCCTGATTTAACTTTGGTCCTTTGTATCTATCTAGAAAATTGTCCATTTCATCCAGATTTTTCAGTTTTGTTGAGACTAGGCTTTTGTAGTAGGATCTGGTGATTTTTTTAAATTTCCTTGGGTTTCTGTTTTTATGTCTTCCTTTTCATTTCTGATTTTGTTAGTTTGTATGTTGTCTCTGTACCCTCTGGTTAGTTTAGCTAAGGGTCTATCTACTTGATTTTCTCAAAGAATCAGCTCTTGATTTGGTTGATTTTTGTATAGTTCTTTTTGTTTCTACTTGGTTCATTTTATTCCTGAGTTTGATTATTTCCTGATTTCTTCTTTTCTTGGGTGAATTTGCTTTTATTTGTTCTAGAGCTTTCCGATGTGCTGTCAAGCTGCCAGTGCATGCTCTCTCCAGTTTCTTTTTCGTGGCACTTAAAATTATGAGTTTTCCTCTAAGCACTGCTTTCATTGTATCCCATAAGTTTTGGTATGCGGTGCCTTCATTTTAATTAGATTCTTAAAAGTCTTTAATTCCTTTCTTTATTTCTTCCTTAACCAAATTATCATTTAGTAAAGCATTATTCAGCTTCCATGTATATGTGATCTTTCCATTAATTTTTATTATTATTATTATCCATGACTATCCTTTGTCTATGGTTATCTGATAGGGTGCATGGTATTAATTCAGTGTTATTACATCTGTTAAGGAATGTTTTTTGACCAATGCTATGGTCAGTTTTGGAGAAGGTACCATGAGGTGCTCAGAAGACAGTACATTCTTTTGTTTTATGGTTAAATATTCTATGGATATCTTTTAAATCCATTTGTTTCAACTCTTCTGTAAGAGTCACTCTGTCTCTGTTTAGTTTGTGCTTCCATGATCTGTCCATTGATGATAGTGGGTTGTTGAAGTCTCCCACTATTATTGTGTGAGGTGCAATATGTGCTTTGATCTTTATTACAGGGTTTTGTTTGCTCGTTTGTTTTTGTTTTTGTTTTTTAATGCATGTGGGTGCCTTTGCATTTTGATCATCAATGTTCAGAATTTAGGGGACAACATGGTAGATTTTTCCTTTCATGTATATGAAGTGTCCTCCCTTATCTTTTTTGAATAATTTTGGTTGAAAGTCTATTTTATTCAATATTAGAATTGAATATTGAATACTCCAGCTTGCTTCTTGGAACAATTTGTTTGGAAAATTTTTTCCAGCCTTTTACTCTGAGGTATGTTTCTTTTTTTGTTTTGTTTTGTTTTGTTTTTGTTTGTTTGGGCTTTTTGTTTGTTTGTTTGTTTCGAGACAGGGTTTCTCTGTATAGCTCTGGATGTCCTGGAACTCACTCTGTAGACCAGGCTGGCCTCAAACTCAGAAATCTGCCTGTCTCTGCCTCCCAAGTGCTGGGATTAAAGGCGTGCCCTACAACTGCCCAGCTGAGGTGTGTTTCTTGTATGCTGCAAAATGTTAGGTCTTTTTTAGGTATTCAGTCTATTAGCCTATTATCTTTTTATTAGAGAATTGTGTTCATTGATGTTAAGGCATATTAAGGAAAAGTGATTTTTGCTTCTTTTTATTTTTTTGTTAGTGATGGACTTTCATTTGTCTGGCTTTCTTCTTTTGGGTTTGTTAAAAGAAGATTACTTTCTTGCTTTTCCCAGGGTGTATTTTCCCTCCTTGTGTTGGAGCTTGTGTTGGAGTTTTCCATCTGTTATCCTTTTCAGGGCTGGATTTGTTGAAAGACATTGTATAATTTTTTTTTGATATGGAATATCTTGATTTCTCCATCTATGTTCATTGGAAGTTTTCATGGGTATAGAAGCTTGGGCTGGTATTTGTGTCCTCTCAAGGTCTGTATGACATCTGCCCAGGATCTTCTGACTTTTATAGTCTCTGGTGAGAAAACTTGTGTAAATCTGATAGGTCTGTCTTTATATGTTACTTGACCTTTTTTCCCTTACTGCTTTTAATATTCTTTCTTTGTTCTGTGCATGTTCAATTTTTTTGAATAAAGACTCATATAGAAGATGCTGGAGTGAATGAATGCTAGCTCAGAGAGGCAGAGAAAACACCTAAAGACTTTCTTCACAGTGTACAACCCCAAAAGAAGTTCTCCTTCTTCATACTTTCTAAAAAAAAAAAAAAACGTTTCTAATGGGATGTCCCTCCATTTTACTTCTTGTGTGTTTCTCTGTTCTCGTATCTTTCTTATATTCTGAGTTCTTTTCTTTCTTATGGTCTCTCTCTCTGTTAACTGGTTGCTGCTTTGCCTCTTGACTGATGATTGATGTTAGGTAATCCTGTTTACTATGAACAGAAAGCTTTTGGATTAAAGGTGTATGCTAAGGCAGAACTACATAACAATGACAAACAGGGTTTTGTTTTCCACTAAATAATGCAGTCTCAGGGTTCACCAAGTGATCATATATCCTGCAAGAGCATTCAGTTAGAAAACACATTACAATGTATAATTTATGTATGCCTCCTATTTCCACATGTTACCAGGTTCATCAGTCTAACATGTGTGAAACCCCTGCAAATAAAAGATGTGGAGCAAACAAATATAATGGGCACTCTTGGCATGGAACAATGTGAGCTTAGACTGTTATGGAAGCTGATAGGCAGTAAAGATAAGACGAATACACTTTAGGCCATTTTATTTTTCATATACAATAACCACAATGTGACCAAATGGTGAGGAGTAAAACAACAGAATAACAAAACAGGAATTTAGGAAAAACTATACAGAAAACATTATTTGACCTAAATCGAGGTAAGGTGGGTCAGTTCATTCATTACTTATGATAACGTATAGAACAATAATTTAAATATCTTCGGATGTCATTTAAATTTCAACTTACAACCTCAAACTGTTAGGTTAAATGTACAATACAGAGTATAATTTTGCTATTGGAAAATTGATTAGCATTATGACCAAGAAGTTTAGTCTTAAAGCATTGAATCATTCTATTTATGTATGTCTGTTTAAATGATTTGTATAAAAGAAAACTTGATAACAGGTTTCATGATGTCTGTGTACAAGTCTAGCCACAATGGGACTTAGGAGAGTAGTGTCCATCAGTGAAGCAAACTGAAGTCTAACACAGTAGTCACCTTTATTCAAAGAATCAGATAATTTGTACTATGAGTGTTATGAGGAGTCATTAGTAGAGTGTACAATCATAAGGGCAAGCCACATAAGGCAGACAAGATGCTCATGAAAAAAAATGCATGTTTTTCCAAAGAGGCATAAAACAAACAAGAGGCAGCCATAATGAATTACCTGGAGTAAACTCACTCTGCTACTCCTTGCAGGAGCATGAGAACAACCTCCAAGAATATTGCCATGTTTTTGATGAAACTGATTTCACAATGCCTTTGTCTCATTTTCAGCGAGTTTCTCACAAACACACAGAGATCTCGTTGCAAAACTTCATCATTGGACATGTATCTGACACACGTCACTGAGTGAAGTGATCTAAATTATTACTAAGGGAACCATTCTTCCTAAAGTCAAGCTGTAGACTTAGATGCCAATGAGCATTTATTAATAATTAATACACTAATCAATGAAAAATACATATAAATATTAATGTTTCTATTAAAATTCAACATGAAGTGAAATAAAAAGCAAGAATCACTTATATACACATGCAGATAATAATCCATTTCATGCACTATGCTAGGAAGATGACATTGACATTCAGCACATTTCTGTCTTGAACACACAGAAATATTGGTTCAATGCACGTCATATGGTATATAAACTAGCCATTATCCCTGTTGTTCAAAACATACATGGACCACATATCTTTCTCCCATTCAGAACACTGTCTGAAATGACAACATGGCGGCAGTGGTGGTGGTGGTGGTACAGCTGAATCAAGCTCAGAGTGGGAATACCTATCCTTCTACCCTTCCAGTAGTTTCACTTTTAAGTACTTCAAAATTACACACACTCATGCAGCATAATGGCTCAACTCTATGTTCCTAAAATTTTTGATCTTTATTCTCAGAATTTTTCAATAAGTAAGAGGTAATAAAAGTTAGTGATCAAATACCCCAACCTTTTGTAATAGAGGCAATTATAATCTTACCACATGAGAAGTAATGTCTAATTCTTTAGCACATATTTACATGGTAGACAAAATAGAATGATTATGTTCATGATGGAGGCTCTTTACTATCTCCATATTCTTGCTTGGATGTTCTTTATAGGATTCTAATAATTTTGATCAAGACATTATTTTTTAAAAAATCTATACTGGTGAGATTATGCTATGCAGCAGTTTACAGGACAAAATGTTGGCTTGCGATACCCAATTCAGTGGCTCCTCATAAATTTCTGGAATCATGGAATTCAGTACTTTCTGCTATCAATTGGCACCTGACAACAGAGATGGACACTTGTTCATGTTCAAACACACACACACACACACACACACACACACACACACACACAAATAAAAAATGATTAAAGTAAACCTTTTGTTGTTTTCTCATTACATAAAAAAGGAACTTAACACAACAAGGCTGCCATAGATACTTGAGTCCATTCCTAAAACTACTATACTCCGTCCTCATACATATTCAAAAGCACAAGCTCTCAGCTACATTCTCACTGGAGACTAGCTGTAGGTAGAATGGTTTTCAAGAGAGAAAAGAATAGAGATGGAGAGAATAAGCCCTCACATATCATCTTCAAGAAAAATATATCCTTTGCCTTGCAGAAACTTTGTAATTTTATGAGGTCCCATTTGTCAATTCTTGATCTTAGTGCATAAGCTATTGGTGTTCTGTTCAGGAACTTTCCCCCTGTGCCTATGTCCTCCAGGGTCTTCCCAAGTTTCTTTTCTAATAGTTTCAGTGTGTCTGGTTTTATGTGGAGGTCCTTGATCCACTTGGAGTTGATCTGAGTGCAAGGAGATAAGAGTGGGTCAATTCGCATTCTTCTGCATGTTGACCTCCAACTGAACCAGCACCATTTGTTGTAAAGGCTATCTTTTTTTCCACTGGATGGTTGTGGCTCCTTTATCAAAGATCAAGTGACCATAAGTCTGTGGGTTAATTTCTGGGTCTTCAATCCTATTCCATTGATCCACTTGCCTGTTGCTGTACCAATACCATGCAGTTTTTAACACAATTGCTCTGTAGTACTGTTTAAGGTCAGGGATATTGATTCCCCCAGAAGTACTTTTATTGTTGAGAATAGTTTGAGCTATCCTGGGTTTTTTGTTGCTCCAGATGAATTTGAGAATTGCTCTTTCTAGATCTATAAAGAATTGAGTTGGGATTTTGATGGGGATCGCATTGAATCTGTATATTGCTATTGGTAAGATGGCCATTTTTACTATATTGATCCTGCCAATCCAGGAGCAAGAAATATTTTTCCATCATCTGAGGTCTTCTTAGATTTCTTTCTTCAAGGACTTGAGTTTCTGCAAGGCAAAGGACACTGTCAGAAGGACAAAACGACAACCAACAAAGTGGGAAAAGATCTTCACCAACCCCATATCCGACAGAAGGCTAATATCCAATATATACAAAGAAGTCAAGAAGTTAGACCCCAAAGAACCAAATAATCCTATCAAAAATAGGGTACAGAGCTAAACAAAGAATTTTCACCAGAAGAAATTCGGATGGCTGAGAAACACCTTCAGAGATGTTCAACATCATTAGTCATCAGAGAAATGCAAATCAAAACAACCCTGAGATTCCACCTCACACCAGTCAGAATGGCTAAGATTAAAAACTCAAGAGACAACAAATGCTGGCAAGGATGTGGAGAAAGAGGAACACTCCTCCACTGTTGGTGGGATTGCAAAATGGTAAAACTGCTCTGGAAATCAGTGTGGCGGTTCCTCAGAAAATTGGGCATGTCACTTCCAGAGGACCCTGGCATACCACTCCTGGGCATATACCCAGAGGATTCGCCTGCATACAATAAAGACACATGCTCCACTATGTTTATAGCAGCCTTGTTTATAATAGCCAGCAATTGGAAGGAGCCCAAATATCCCTCAAAGGAGGAATGGATACAGAAATTGTGGTATATTTATACAATGGAATACTACTCAGCAATTAAAAATAATGAATTCATGCAATTTGTAGGTAAATGGTTAGACCTGGAAAATATCATCCTGAGTGAGCTAACCCAATCACAAAAGAATACACATGAAATACAATCAGTGATAAGTGGATATTAATGAGCCCAGAAGCCCCAAATACTCAAGGCACAATTAGCAAGTCAAATGATTCCCAAGAAGAAAGGAGAGGACCCTGGGTCTGGAAAGATTGGATCCAGTTTTGTAGAGAAACTGTGGGGGGAGGGGGAATGATTGGGGAATAGTTGGGGGGGAGAGGAACTATGGGACATAGGGAGGGGGGAACTGGGAAAGGGGAAAGCCTTTGGAATGTAAACATAGAATATAGAAAATAAAAATTTAAAAAAAAAAACAAGAAAAGAAAAATATATCAGGAAATAGGGCCATATTCTCATGGAGCTCATGGTACAGAAGGCAAAGATTGCAATAAGTTGTCAAGTTATTGCTCCACACTCGTAAATTAAGTGAAATGATCAAATCACTTTTTCCCATATGAAGAACCACACATTTTTCAGAAAACACGTCTAAATGACCTCCTGTTGCATCGCAAGTTTCCTTCTACACTAGATTCTAAGAATGTGCCAATTTCAGGATATTGAATTTCTGGTATCTAATTGTCCTTTTTAAGAGTCCCTTAGTATTCATGAAGCTATCTCATTTGACTATCTTTTATTTTTCTGAAAATTTTTTATTCATTTTTTGGATATTTTTCATATTTGCATTTCAAATATTATCCCCCTTTTCTTCAGAAACCTCCTTTCTCATCCATCCTCCCCCTGCTATTGTGAGGGCACTCCCCCACCTACCCACCCACTCCCAACTCACCACACTGGCATTACCTACACTGGGAAATCAAGCCTTCACAAGACCAAGGGATCCTCCTTCTATTAATGCCAGACTATGCTACATATCCAGCTAGAGGCATGGGTCCCTCCATGTGTACTCTTTTGTTGGTAGTTTAATCCCTGAAAGTTCTGGGGTATCTCGTTGGTTGATATTTTTTGTTCTTCCTATGGGGATACAAATCCCTTCATCTCCTTCAGTCTTTTCTCCAACTCCTCCATTGGGGACTCATGGTTGATTGCAAGCATCTACCTCTCTATTTGTCAGATTCTGGGAGATCCTCTCAGGAGAAAGGTATATCAGGCTCTTGTCAGCATGTACTTCTTGGCATCTGCAATATTGTCTGGGTTTGGTAACTGTATATGGGATGGATCCCCAGGTGGTGCAGTCTCTTGATGGCCTTTCCTTCAGTCTCTGCTCAACACTTCGTTCCCATATTTCCTTTAGACAGGAGCTGTACTGTTAAGAATTTGGAGCTGAGTGGGTGGACCCTCCCTCACCCGGGGCCTTACCTAACCTCTGGATATGGTATCTATAAGTTCTCCCTCCCTTTTGTTTTTAATTAATAAAAATACATTATAACCTGCATAAAATATTATAACCAAGAAACAGAGGAGATGCCTCTGAAAGGATGTCTCTTGATATGAAAAGGTCATGAACTTAGGTCAAATTCTCAGTACCAATTTTATAAATGGGCATAGTTTCAGAGGAGACCTTTTCTAATATTTTGCTTGAATGGAATGGGAGGATTACTGAAGCTTGTTGGTTACCAGTCTAGTTCAAGTTTCATTGAGACACTATTTCATAGGAATAAGGCAAAGGTTGACTTGGTAGGACAGCCAACATCCTCTTCCATAATACATGAAGCATGAAAATATACACTAAAACATAGTCAAATATCACACACACACATACACACACACACACACACATGTACATAACTAGAAATAAATAAAATATCTAGAACAAAATTTATGTACAACTCTGCCATATATAAATCAAAAGTGCTGTCAAACAAAGAAAGGTGTAACAGCCCTTGTCTTACCAGAGAGCCTGGTCAGTTTTGAATATCTGTTCCTATATGAATTGGGCAAGTAATCTATATAAATAAGGCTGGCTTTGAGAAAAATGTGTGAAATCCTAAATACACACATAAAATATCTATGTAATTTTCTTACATGTACATTTTGTTAAGGCTAACACGTGGACTGAATACTCAGTAGATACACTCAGTGTGGAAGACAATTTCTCTGTAGTTCAACATTTGGTAATTACCTATAGCTCTTTGTGTAGGGTTTAATATGCATGAGCATTTCCAATTCCATGGTATGATGTCTGTTGGTGCTACCATTGTTTAATTTCTGAGTCTTAGATTCAAGAGTTGTCTTACAGATATATCATGCGGACTGGGTTCCAAAACTTAGTATCTTGATTGGATATGTATTTTTTATTGTTTTTCATTGGAGGTGTTGTTGTTGTTGCTGTTATTGTTTCTGCCTGTCGCAATGAAAAAATATCTTTGAAGACAGGTGAGAATTCATGTACCAATTATAAATATAGATACCACCTAAATACTTTAAAGTTGTTTAAAGTTGATTTTGTTTTTGCTTTTCCCCTTTTTATATCTCTTTTTTCATGTAATTCATAAAACCCTGGCTTATGATCAACTTTCCTTATCTCAGCTTTCAAATCCTCCATTTTCAGTCAAGAAACTAGATTTTGGTGGCTTTTCTACTTGTCTTCTTATTCTGTCTTCTAACAAAGGCAGTAGCTATAAGAACCCACCATTTCATTTATTAGTGTATATACCCTCTATTCAACTTCATTCTTAAGAGATAGAAAATATCTCACATTATCTGAAAAGTAGAGGCTTTTTTTTCCTTTTTGCTATTTAAATACCATCAGAATATATCCTCTCTTTCATGACCAGATTTTAAGGCAAATGTCTTTTCTTATGAAGTGCTGATATAAGCCATCCTGGGTGATAAATTAAAATATAGAACATGAATATGTATATATATATATATATATATATATATATATATATACATATATATATATGTGTGTGTGTGTATAATGTATGTATAAAATAAATATTGTTCAAATGAAATTCCTTCATGTAAATCAGCAATAACTAATGACCAAAATATTTAAAGCCATGTTATATCCATCTAATAATTTCATGACATCTTAGAAATATACTAATTTATATTATTATCCTTACTACCATTATTGCTGTTAAGAAAATGGTTCTATTTCCAAAGTGTTTACTTAGAAGGATAAACTATCATTTGTAATTTCTATGCGCGCGCGCGCGCGCGCACACACACACACACACACACACACACACACACAGTTGATGATGACTATCTGCTGAACTAAGAATCTTAATCTATCTCATTAGGGAGGGCCCTGAAGCATAAAGAAATTAGATAAGTCCTCAATGAGGACAGATTGTGGACTTTCAGAACTTGGCTTCAAAGTGGTATTTGCATGCAAATGTCTACTACTAAGACAGTGGTAAAAAATGCATTATACACGTAGTTTTATTTTCAGGTTATGAAAAAGATGATGTCATTTCAAAATGATCATTAGATTAAATTAATGGTGTCTTACCCTTAAAGATGGTTGTGCACATGCACATTCAGGTGTACATGTGCACTCTTTCTCATACACATACAGTTTGAAAACTATACCTATTTTGGTTCTAGGTACAACAGTCCTATGAAAGTTACAGAATTAAATGTTTCTGTGTGGTTTCTTAGTATAATTATTTTCTAGAAAGCGCCTAATGGAAAAAGAAAACTAACAAAATTCCAGATCTGAAAAATAACTGTCCCTGAGAAGCAAGCACTGTGCATAGAGAACAAATATGTGTGTTTCTGAAACCCACTGCGAGCATGTGCTATGTGCCTAAAACAATGTGCCCACTCTGTTTCATTTCCCTATTCATTTTCTTTTATATCTCACAGTCAGAAATATGAAGTTCAGTACATTATAAAATATAGTTTATGCCATAGACATGACGAGCAAAGGGATTGCTGAATTGGTTCCTTTATTTTATTATTGCATCCAGACTTTAAAACAGATCTGAGTACCAAATTATGAAGAAAAGATTCAAAATCATGATTGTGATTCCATTTACCATTCCTATGTTTACTGGGAAGAAAGAAAAGCAGAAAATATATGCAATCCAATAGGTTATCAGAATTGTGATTCTCTGAACTCAATCTCATACAAAGTTTTTATTATTAAGAAATATGAAATAGAATTGTATCATTTATGTATGGTAATAAATAAATCTCCCTTTCTACACTAAATTATTGAAAAAAGAGGCAGTGGTGGACTTTGTAGTTTATAGGAAAAATTCCTATCAGCAGAGGGCAGAGAAGATGAAAATCTCACTCTGAAATATTCCATTTACTTTCCTTAATGCTATGCATGCTTTAAGCAATCTACATTATAATAAATATATTTAAAAGGATGTTATGGCAGAAAAAGAACAACAATTCATAAAGAGGCAAATCTAACAATTGCTGCACTTGACATTTTATGAGCCCAAGAAGAAATAATTCAAACATTTGTATAGCCTGTCTCCAAGTTTAAGCCTTTTGAATTACTGTGCTAGTTCCATAGATAAGAAAATATCATAAGCAGTTAGATTCGGTAATAACTGCAGCAGAATACTTATTTCTGTCTTTTTCATTTGTTCTCTGACTAGGCCCACATTTACAGATATTGGGAGTAATTTTCTAAATAATATTCATTTCTTTTCTTTTTTGTGGAAACAATTCTAGTTTCTGGATACATTCTCAATTGCCCTTTGTAGCAACAGTCCATGTGCTAATCCACAAAGGAATCTTAGGATTTACATAATACTATTTATTTTCTTTGATTTGAATGCATGTGTTTTTGTGTTTGTGTGTGTGTTTTTGTATGTACATTTTATGTCTGATGCATGTGAATCTGTGCATGGGTGAACATGGGTATGAGCATGCCACAACACAGAGAAGCCAAAGGTCAAAGATTGATGTCAGTTATCACTCTTGTCTTGTTTTAAACAAGTTATCTTTGTTGTTTTTACATCTGCACACTCTAATCAACCTTACAACTAACAGAGATTCTCTTGTCTTCATTGTATCTCTCATAACAGGAGCATTGGGATTATAGATGTTTGCTAAGGGGTCTGCTTCATTTGGGTTTTATGGATTCAGCATCAGGACCTAAGGGAAGTGTTTGCAATGTTCAGTGTATCCACTTGTGCACCTCTTCAGGTCTGTGTTCTATTGATTCACATTGATTGACATGTGAGATGGCCAGGAAATGGCTTCTACATTGTGAAGTAGAAAATGTGCATATGAGGGTGTGTGTGTGTGTGTGTGTGTGTGTGTGTGTGTGTGTGTGAGAGAGAGAGAGAGAGAGAGAGAGAGAGAGAGAGAGAGAGAGAGAGACTGTATGAGTGTGTATGAATGTGTAAAGATTTGAAAGAGATTATACTCACATGCCTGATTCACATATATTCTAAAATTGTATTTTTCTTCTTTCATTCTCAAGGAAATACTACATATTTTTTTCCATTTCCACCTTCCTAGCATCCTTCTTCCTCAGATTTATCAATATTTCTCTACCAATTGATTATCTACCCTTTCTAGAATTCTCAGTTATAATGGTTTTCCCCATCTGAATTTTATTAAGCAATTCTGTCTTTCTCGATTTATTTTCTTCTCAATCATTACATTTTTATTGATTCTGTGGTGATTTCACATCAATCATCTCTATCACATTTGCTTGCTTGTTTGTCACTGTCCTCCTCACCATCCGTGTTATTTCCCCTATGATAACAAATGTCCAACTTTAATATAATCTCACCTACACACTCAGTGCCTTATATACTTTTATTCCAATTAAGGGGAAAAAAGATAAATTGCCTTTCTACTTTGTTGAACATGATTTTTTTTTCTCCTCCTTTCTTCCTGGAATTGAAGAAGGATCAGCATAAGTATTTTACCAAATTCTAGGTATATCTATTCCAATTAAACATTCTAGATTTGGGAGCATTGTTGTATATATGGTGAGTTCCTGGTGGCCTGCCTTTTAGCAACTAAGTAGCAGCAACTTGAGCAGCTTATGTCATTGCCTGCTGCCACCAGATGCATGCATTGCCACTGTCCCTAGGAGTTGCTAACATCACAAGCATTATTTTAAAGATCCTCTGGACATCACAGTTCCCTCTCCCACCCAACCCCTGTTCCTGTCTCTCTGTGTCTACCTCTCTCTTTCTTGTTCCGGGTCTTCTTCATTCTGTCTTTTTCTGTCTGTTGGTCTGTCTGTCTTTCTCTCCCTGTCATGTCCTTACTCCAAGGGGCCTTCTATCCCCCACTTCCCCAATAAACCTCTGGAAATAGATCTGTTATGTGGTTTAATCTTTTAAAAGCACATCTTAGTGCAAGACTGCCAAAGGTACTGAAACTCTCACCAATTTTGCCTACAGAAATCATCAAAGGGTGAATTCATGGAACAGAGAGATGCACTGTGATCAGGCATCACCCAAAATTCTATTAACTGAAATCACTAAATTCCAACTTTAATAGTGGTGTTACAATATTTCTTGTAGTCTCTTGAAAGCAGAGTAGTGTACTCTGAAGTGTAGATTCAAAATCAGTGTCTAATGTATGTCAGAAAGCCAGCTTTATATTCTCTGTACTTACTATTCTTGGTTGTCAACTTGATGACATCTGAAATTAACTATAACTCAGAAATGGAAGACACAGCTATGATCTAGATCTTAAGGTTGGAAGACACAGGCTTGTGACTTGGGTCTCCATATGGGATGTCAAATGCTTTTGATACAAATCTTGAGGCATAACTGGCATGAAAAGGTTAAGCCCAGGCAATGTATTATACACCTTTAGTCCTAGGAGACAAAGGCAAGCAGATTGTTAAGTTCAAGCTGAGCCTGAGACAGAGAAACTTCCAAATCCAATTGTGGTGGTACACACCTGTCATCTAGGCCATCCCTTCTGCTGGAGGCCTGCATAAGGACAAAAGAAAGAAAGAAGGGTTCATTCTTCTTTGCCTGGTTGCAATTACTTGCCAGCACACATGTTGGCACCTACTTCTTCTGGATTCTAGCTTATACCTAAGATCATCTGAAACAACTAGCATCATGGGAAGGAGCAACTACTAGACTCTTGGACTTCTCACTGACAGTTGCCCATTGTTGGAATAGTTGGATTGCACACTGTAAGTTATTCTAATAAATCCCCTTAATATATAGAGAGACTTTTCATAATTTGCGTGGACCTTGAGGAATACAGCTTCTAATGCATCAAATCAATAGATTTCACTTCTTCATAGTCATTCCTGCCATTCAACCACTCAGTCTCTCCATCCTTGTTGCTCATTCTTTGTATCCTGCCTTTGCACTAACATCCTATCTCTCCCGACTTTTTCTTCTCTCCATGGCTCTTTTCCCCATCTATCTCAGCTTTCAGCTTTCTCCATCTTTTTGTAACATCTTTCTCTTATTGTTTTAGAATATATTTCTTCAAACATTTCTTGCAAAATAATATACCCCAACACACATTAAAAGGAATATGTTGTTTATATTTAAGACATTGATGTAAATACAATGGACAATTCCTAGGTTCCATATTATAAAAGTATTAGAATATATTTGAATCTTAAACATATTCATAAGGTTCATGTATAGTTATACATCATTTTTTTATGAATTGATAGCTTTTTGGGACATCATAAGTGTCATCACTAATAAACATATATACTTTAAAATATGGCTGTTGAAAACTATCTGATTAAAATTCACTCAAGTAAAAGAAGATTTTCTATGCTAGAAGTCATCAGAAGATTGCTGTTTTTCTGAATAGAGCACATAGAGGAATGGAAAGGAGAGAGGATAAAACAATGATGAAGAATGAAGGGAAATGTAATTATGTGATGTTATCGACAATACTGAGGGTTACTTTTCATATTCCACATTGTTCCACATTTTGGGTTCAAGCCCATAGTCACCATGACACAGGGTGTTAAATGAAGGGGAAATTGGCTTGTTTGTCAGATGTAGTTTAAAACTCTGGGCTTAAAAATATAATTTCAGCCTAAAAGACACCAAGAAAATACTATTTCTTTAATTAGCTCTAAGTCAGTGGTTGTCAAACTTCATAATGCTGTGAACTTTTCATACAGTTCTTCATGTTTTTGTGACTTCTACCCATAAAATTATTTTTGTTGCTACTTCATAATTATAATTTTACTTGAGTTATGAATCACAATGTAAATATCCCACATGGAGAACATCTGATATGAAATCCTATGAAACAATTATTTGATTCCCAAAGAGGTTACTACAAAGAAACAGAAAATATTGCTCTAGAGAAATAAACAAGAGAAACAAAAGAAGTCTAAGTATATTCATACAACATGAGATGCTACAGCTCACAGACTCAACAAAACAAGGCTTTGTATTACAGACTGTGTTAGTGCTGTCTTACTGTCTCTCTTGTAATGTGTAAAGCATGAGGGAAGTTAAATTGCAAACATTAGGAAAGGTCATAAGATAACTATAACAAATTAGTATGGTTGTTGCTGCTAGGACTAGCATCTTTTCTTCAAGTGAAATGTGCATAGACAACTCACAGTCCAATAAATCCAGTAACTGTACCGGTTCTTTGTCACATTTGAAGTCATTATCTGCTAAAACCTAAGCTCTAAAATGGTGTTTGAGCTCCTTTAAAGTTTGTATAATGACAAATTTTAGTTTACTGGCCTACAAGAAAAATGCTTTGACAATGAATTTTCATTCATATACTCTAAGATGTTTGGAAGAAATGTACCATTCATTTTTAAAGGTAAGCATCATTTCCAAACATATGGAATACTGTAGTAATAACTGCTCCTTTAATGCATTGTTTCATTGTCACACACATTTGAATATCTGTTGAAATGGCTATAGAAGATGGAAAGATGGTTCAGTAGTTAAAAATTTTGCTTCAAAAACAAGTAAGTCTGTGATGCCTAACACCAATTGATACATCTACAGCTCCGTGCCTACACATTTGGCTCAGAGATCATTGCAGAAGAAGTGCCCAAAAGATTATAAGAGTTGGTGAGTTAGGAAGTAAGTCATGAGATTTTAACTGCTAAATATGTCAAAGAAGATACACAGAAAACATCTCATCAACATGGCTGAAGACCTGAACAAAGACACTGGCAAAATAGATCCTAATACAGAAGTAGGAATTCTAATGGAATCTTAATGTTACATGAAGAACTAAAACGTGCTGAAAGGGATAACAGAGTTGTCCAGGCAAAAGGTTTTGTTGTCCAATACTAAGTGGTAATTCCTGATGAATTATAGGCAATGCTACTTGTGTGTGCATGTGTGGGTATGTGGGTACGTGTGTGTATATGTGCGTGTGTGTGTGCATGTGTGCACACACACATGCACATGTATACACATTTGTGTGTATAACAATAAAGAAAGAAATTAATTTGAATAAGAGCAAAAGGGACATATCTAGGAAGTGTTACAGGACAAAAAGAGAACTACGGTAATAATGTAATTATTTTTTCAATTTAAAACTGTAAATTAAAAACTAGAATCTTAGGTGCTATTCTACATGACCTGAATTTTGTTCCCTGTACCAACACTAGGATGATTACAACAGTTTGTAATTCCAGATCCAGGATATGAACCTTCTTTGAACTTTTACACAACATAATTGTATCATTTATACACATAGATGCAGATCAGTTAATATAAATTTCAAAAATAATTATCTCTGCAATACAGGGATGGAGATATCTGTGTCATCCAAAATGTAATATAACAATAACAGAATATCTGTAGGTATAAAGCAATAAAATTTAATCAGTATAATATAAATTACCTTTCATTAGATTCTTTATAGATACTATAAATTTTTACTTATATTATTAAGTGGGTTAATTTTATTATTTGTATTTTACTTTTGTCACAAAAGAATATTGGTAACATAAAAGGTATCATATAAGTATGGTCCAAAATATTTATATATGTAATATTAATGTAAATTGAGACTGTACAATAAACTGCATGTGCATTATATTGTATTTACTGTCATTAAATATTATTTAACAGAGACACCTAATTTTGTTGAGTAGGAAGAACTGTTACTATGCACATTTTTCCTAAATTATTATTTTTGTAATGAAAAATTAACCGAATCAAATAAAACTATAAATACATGGGCAAATTTCTTTATAATAAATAATAAAACTGCTCTGTTGATTTTTTTTTCAGTGTAATAATAAGATTACTGCTATGGGCAGAAACAAATTCTTTCCAATTAAATTTGAGGCCCAAATCTGAAGAGGGAACTATTCCTGGAACTGTAAACATGGTCAAACCATATAGTGGAGTATATTAAAGGAAGTAAACGAAGGATTCAAATGATTTTATGGAAATAGACACAACATTAAACTTCCATGAAAATATTTATAATTATACAAAGTCAAATTCTAATTCCATTTATTTCCCCCAGTTGAATATTGTGAATGCAGACATTTATGGCTCTATGAGGCACTGTGAATGAGCCATAGATAAGAGCTCTGCCATATATAAGATACTCATACCAACTCATCTAAAGCTTCCAGGAAGAATGCAGAAGACAGGGCTAAAAGAGCATAAGACGTAGAGGGTAGAGATAGGGGACGTGAATCTTTGGGAAATGCCTAGGTATTGTCATCAGCAATTCAGCACACCAAACGCCTGTACCATGTTTGTATAAGAGTTGCCAGGGGTTGAGTAGGGCTTCAGAGTACCATACACATTACATCACAGCTATTTAATACTGATTGATTTGACAAGATGAAAAATAACTATGTCTTCAGTTGACTGCTCAGTGATGACCCTACCAGTCTCCAAAGCATAGTTCCAATCTAAAGATCTAGCATATGCCCCTGTTTAGCTAAATGTATCAAAAATATCTAAGCAGAAAATAAATTTAGGGAGTTATTGGTATACATTAGAAGCTATTAAATGGACTTGGGGGAAGAAAAGAGCAATCAGAGTATAATATATACGCATATAAAATTGTCATATAACAAATATGATAAAGAATGATTTCAAAAGCCAATTTTTGTAAACTTGTATTCATTTACTGCCTTACATTTAAACATAGTTTACATATATGAAATGTTTAATATACAATGATATATACTGAATTCCTAAGCTGATTTACCACACTTAGAATTAAGTGCAATATGTAAAATAATCCATGAAAATGGGGAGAATATAAAATACACATAAAATTGCAAAATCATCACACTTCAGAATTTTCACCTCTATTCATTCATATCATGTAAGAAGCAACTTAGATCCTGATGGTGTTTGAAAGAATCTTGGAAACATAACTTCCAAAACTGCCTAGAAAGAGACTCTTTGCTGATGCTTTGAAATTCAATAATAAATCCTTGAGCTGTGCTCAGATAGACTGTGCCTGTAATGCACTATGAAATGCATGGCACCCCATTTGTTAGATCTAGTTAACTATGATTCATAAAATGTGACATTTCTCATGCCATTTGCAAGGCAGTTAATTTATCCAGCAAATCTCATGATATCCTCTACACTTGAAAAGGTTTACTGTTTAGTAATAAAAAAGAAATGTTTTTAAAGGGATAGAAGTGATGTAACTGTATAATATGGTAAATTCAAGATTGTGCAATAAACTGTAAAGTAACCCATGCCAGAGTGCTGACACATCAGATTTCAGCCCAACAAGTTGCAAAACAACAAAATAAAATTTGAACTATCAGCTGGCATGATGCTTTTACATATTAGGCTAAGCTTTTAGTGTTAAAAATAATCTGAATATGCTTCTCTGGGAAATGTCACTATAGAAAATAAAGATGTTACTAATACCATTATGGAAACTAGCTACATTTTGAGTCTTATTATTATCATAAACAAATACTGAAAATGTATTTTTATAAATTTGTAGAAATATTTAATGCTCTTTTCTCAGAAAAGTATGATAGACTTATGCAATTCTGGATATAAAGGAACATGACGATTTCTGAGTTTTAGTGTTTTGTGAAATAAAGATATTGTAATAAAATTTATAAAGACAAAATGATCAATGCAAATTTACAGAAAGTCAATAAAAGTAAGCAAACCTACCTGTGAGAAACTGCCCAAGACACTGAGAATTTTGATATATAACAAGAAAGACATATATTAACCTGTCCTAATTTCCCTGAATTACATTTAATTTTGGAAAAAATGGTATGGTATCATTAAATATAGTATCTTTAGCTGGTTCATGATTTTTTTAAATTCTTTAATCCTTTTTACAGTGTAGTCTTTATTTTCCTCTAGGTATGCTCCCCTGACCACTCCCTATCCCATACCTCCTCTCTAGCCCCCAGCCCATTCCAAGAGGATGTCTCTTTTTACTACAAATATTTATTTATGTTTTAATGTCTGGCAATCACAGGATTGATTCTGTAAGCTGGTTTTCTAGAACTCTGACTTTCAGAGTTGTTAGGAAGCACCTTTATCTGGTAAGGCATCTCATGAAAGACAACTATCTATCAGAGACCTTTTTAAACAATCTAGAGAACTATTTGAAACTAATGTATGCATTTAGTGATATAAACTCCCATAGTCTTTGTATTTGTTATTGTTCTAGTGCTGTCAGAGACAACATGACTAAGGCAACTCCTATTCAGGAAAACATTTAATCAAGGGCTTGTTTATAATTTCAGAATATTAGCTCTTTTCCCTGACAGGAAGCATGGAGGCAGGCAGACAGGCATGGATGGGGCTGAGAACTGATATCCTGATCGATAGGCAGCAGGTCAGGTGAGAGCCTGGGCCTGGTGTGGTTTTTAAAACTTCAAGGGCCAATCCTAGTGGCACACCTCCAACAAGGTCATATCTCTTCAACAAAGTAATGCCAGCTAAACCTTTCTAAACTGTTTACCAACTTATGAAGAAGCACACAAATATATGAGCCTGTGGGGGCCATTCTCATTCAAACCACCAGTCTTACAAAACAAACAGAAAATGAAATGCAAGAAGAGGATCAGTAAAATATCTTGTAGTGCCATTTAGCTCTCTTCTGGATCTGCTGCTCGGTCACTTGATGCCCCATCCATTCACCCTGTAAAGGTATAGAATGGTAAAAATAAAGCACTTAAAAGGCAACAGTCACTGGGAATTATCTTTTCCTACCCACTCAGGCTTGCACAAAGCAAGGTCATTTCCTGTGGGAGGAATAGAACAATAGCATCCAGTAGAAGGAAGAAGAACCCGTGAGGCCTGTAGTAAAAATAAATATCATATAAATAAGGCTTTTAAACTGTCCTATTCAGCAAAGGCAAGCACTGACTGCTTGTTAACCTGACAGGTGCTGAGCAGTTCAGCCAAATGTCACTCGCTGAGCAGGACTTAATTTTACTTATATACAACATCGAAAACATTTAATGTTTTTAGGCTACTGTTTTAAAGTTTATAAAGAATCAAATAAAGATGTAAGGCATTAATGAAGTGGAAGACACACTTAAGATATTAGCTCTTTCAAATTGTTTTACAGATGAAAAAAATTATGACTTTGGATGACTCATTTTCTAAAACCTAACATTATTTAATAAATCAGTAAACATAAGTAATTCTGTCCATCTAGTGCAAATCTTAAAAAGAATAAATCTTGGACTCCAATATGCCATCACAGTGCCACTGCCAGATTAAGTATGTGGAATACAATACTAAAGTACACAACAGTTCTCCTCATAAACCACATTATTAGTATTTGAAGTTCAGTTACGGTTTACAGAGGGTGGCAGTTAATTAAGAGACTGTCATTGGTTAAATGTAGACACTAAACTGCTGTTAAATGCTTAGCTCTAAGTAGACAAGTATATCAGTCCCTGACTCCGCCTCAGCAAATAGGAGAGGACAAACTCAGTGTTATGGATGATGTAAAGGAAAGTTTATAAGATCCAGAGGTTGGAAAGAAAATGTGAGCATCAGTGACTTCTGCACCTGACAATGCCAGAGGCTGTGGCTGCATTCCAGGAATCTACACAAGACTGAGTCAGTCAAATGTAAGCATGGGTAAGGAGAGTGGGAGGAGCTGTTGGCAGCTGATAGCTAGGGGGAGAGGGAAAGGGAGAGGAAGAGTATTTTTTTTTCAAAACTATGGCCTTTGCATCATTGGATCATAGATCCTCAATGGCCATGTGCACATAGACAGCACTAAATGGACTTAGTTGCATAAAGGATATGTATTCCTGAGAGACATGCATTCAGGACTGGAACTATGATGAGTTGAAAGGAAAGAGAGATATAAATATGATCAAAAGATAATATATTCATCTGTGAAATTTTCAAAGTATAAAAAGTGTAAGAAAATTTCTCATGAAATGTATTTTAAGATTAACTGTAATTAATACCCACAGGAGGAGAAAAAGTCTAGATCAGAGACTGAATGAAAAACCATCCAGAGATTGCCTCACCTTGGGATCCAGCCATATACAGTTACCACACCCAGACAGATTGTGTTTGCCAACTAGTGCTTGCTGACAGGAGTGTGAAATAGTTGTCTCCTGAGAGGCTCTTCCAGAGCCTGAAAAAAACAGAGGAGGATGCTCTCAACCAACCATTCAGCTGAGCACATGGTCCCTGATAGAGGAGCTAGAGAAAGGACCTAAGGAGTTGAAAGGGTTTGCAGCCATAGGAGGAACAACAATATGAACCAACCCCAGGGACTAAACTACCAACAAAAGAGTACACATGAAGGGATCCATGGCTCCAGCTGCATATGCAGCAGAGCATGACCTTGTTGGACATCAAAGGGAGGTGGGACCCTAGGTCCTGAGAAGGGTCTATGCTTCAGAATAGGGGAATGCCAAGACAGGGAAGCTAGAGTGGGTGGGTTCGTGAGCAGGGGGAGAGGTGATGGGTTAGGGGGTTTTCAGAGTGGAAACCAAGAAAAGGGATAACATTTGAAATTTAAATAAAGAAAATATCTATTAGAAAAAAAGAAGTACTGCAAAGATTTAATATGAAAAATTTCCTTATTTATGTTTGGTATAGTTAAAATTAAAAAAAAATCTTTAAATGTTTCATAGTACTATAGTAAATACCTAAATATTTAATGCTTTCTTTTCTCCCCTTGATACCTCTTACTTAAGTACCTGAAACATCTTTAACCAATATCTCCACATGAGCATTTGCAGATAAATTTATTTCTATCAAAAGTTGGATACTTTTATTTATTTAAGGGACTCATAATCTCTATAAGCCAACTGAAATAGAATCTTAATGCTTTATTGTTATTTTTAAGATTTTTAAGGAAATATGTAATGCTAATACCAATTCATGTGAACTCTTCTGTATATATAATAAAAGAATTTCATTAACTTTTCAAATAAAATAGATTCTTCCTACATTATTATCTTCTAGGTTTTATTTTAAAAATTATTTGTCTACAGTGTGTGACACTGTATATGTACCTGTTTGTGTATGTATGTGAGTGTGTGTCTGTGTGTATATACATATATATATATATATATATATATACATATATATATAGTGCTAATTATAGTGTGAGTATGTGTATGTGCATACTTGGAGGACAGAATAGGTCATGGTATCCCTCAGAGATGAATTTATAGCATTTGCAATATGACTGACATTTTATGTGGCAACCCCAATGTAAATACATGGTTTCATGATTTGAAACACTCATTGAACAATTGAGTCATCTTTTCTTCCTTGCTATTTTCTACTTTCTATAATTATTTTTTATGTACACAGTATAATGCATTATGGGGAACATTAATTATAAGTCACTTTCACTAGATGAAAGCTTTCCTCAGCATTGAGCTATGTTGACTCTAAAATTTGTTGTATGTTCAGTAACAACATTTTATATTTTATTTATTTATTTACACTGTAGATTTTATTCCTCCCTCATTCACCATCCAACTGCTCCACATCCAATACCTCTTTCCTACCCCAAAGTCTCCATGAGGATGTCCCCACCACCCACCACCCACCCAACCAACCAGACCTCTAAACTCCCTGGGCTTCCAGTCTTTTAAGAGTTAGGTACATCTTCTCTGACTGAACAAAGACCCATCAGTCCTCTGCTATATGTGTGTTGGGGGCCTCATATCAGCTGGTGTGTGTTTCCAGCTTCTGGCTATCACAAATAAGGCCTCTATGAACATAGTGGACCATGTGGCATGGTTGGGTATCTTTTAGATATAATCCCAAGAGTAGTATAGCTTGTTCTTCAGGTAAATTTATTTTCAGTTTTCTGAGGAACCACCAGATTGATTTCCAAACTGGTTGTAACAGTTTGTAATCCCACCAGCAATGGGGGAGTGTTTTTCTCTCTACATCCTTGACAATATGTATTGTCACCTGAGCTTTAGAGCTTAGTCATTCTGATTGGTGTAAAGTGGAATCTCAGGTTCATTTTTATTTCATTTCTGAGATCACTGAAGACTTTGAACATTTCTTTAAGTGCTTCTCAGCCTTTTGAAATTCCTAGCCCAGGACCAGATGGATTTAGTACAGAACTCTACCAGACCTTCAAAGAGGACCTGGCACCAATATTCCTCAAACTATGCCATAAAGTAGAAACAGAAGCAACACTTTGCAACTTGTTCTATGAAGCCACAATTACTTTGATACCTAAACCACACAAGGACCCAATCAAAAAAAAAAATTCAGACCAATCTCACTTATGAATATTGATGCAAAGGTATCCAATAAAATTTTTGCAAATAGATTCCAAGAACACATAAGGTTTTTTTTTCAAGTTTAGGTAAAACAGGCCTAATAATGTAAACTTAATCACTAGTTTCTTGTAAAGTAATGGATCTCCTGTTGTTTCCTAAGCCATAGTAATTCCCACCTGTTTTTAAACTATTTATCCCTATGCCCATAGATATGCACAGTTCTATTCTCTCATCAATAAAGGTTATGTTGCTGCAGATGGAGACCATGACAGACATCATTACTTGTCAAAATTCAGAGAACATCTAATAATAGGTGAACAGCCTCTACTGATACATCAACAACACAATTCTCCCTTGCAAGGCTCATGGAAAATCATGGAAGAGGGTGTAAGAAGATGTTAAGTTCAGAGGAACAGAAAGTCTGTTTAAGAATCTGTTTCTGAGAAATCACAGGAAGGTCATACTCACAAAATCTCAATAGTGTGACTATTTAAAGAAGATTCACACAATGACAACACCAGTTACATAAAAATGAATGGGGTTAATTATACAGGGCTTCAGTGAAGAGCTTCTGAAATAAAAGGCATTAGTCTTATTCAGGGAATAGAATGAAAATGGGTATCCAATACCAAGTATTCACCCTTAGAAACATAAACATACCGTCAACAGTAGACAGATTCACTAGGATGCATTTCTATATTTATGCATCCGACAAATGACTACTGAATTCATGAAAAGAAAATTAATGTAGGGTTGTGATATAACTAACAAAGTTGTTTGTGTCATGTAAAATAACCCAGCAAAAATAGTTAAATGAATGAAGTGATTAATTTAAATTTTACACATTGCTTTCATAAACAATGATTATTTTAAATTTTTGAACTGGGAGAAACAACCAGATGAAATAAAACATTTAGCTGTTTATACTGGTTAAGATTAATAGCCCCAGTATAGCAGGCTACAATATCATAAGTTTGTTATCATCCTTGGCCACATTAGTGTGCATGTCTAATTAGTCCAAGTTGTTTGTATCATATATAAGAAGACTATTTATAAAAATCTACATATATAGAAGGATGCATGAGCTGGATACTTTACCAAATGGCATAAACTAGACTCATAGGGGGGAAAGAACCTCAATTGAGAAAATGCATCCATCAAATTGGACTGTAGGAAAGATAATCTTGATTAATGATTAATCTGGAAGGACCCAATCTGCTGTGTGCATTGCCATCCCTGTATTTGTGTTCCTGTGAATATAAGAAAGCAGGAAAACAAGCCACAAGAAATAAGCCAATTGATATCATCCTCCATTGCCTCTGCTTCAGTCCATGCCTCCTTGTTCCTAACTTGAACTCCTGCCCTGGTTTCCTTTATGACAGACTTTGAACTGAGACCTATAAGTTGTTTTATTTGACTTCTGTATACAAATAATCCATTGAGTTGGTAACAGACAGTACAAGAAGAGACCAGGGTCATCATAGATTCATACATAAGTATTTTGTTTACTCTCAGAAATATGGACTTGCAGTAGTTTTATTTGTTTTTAATGTTGATAAATTGTACTGTATTTGCTAGCCAAGATTTGCTTGTTAGACTCATAAAAATTGATGATGTTTTAGATAATGAGGCAATTTGTTAAAATTCTGTCCATGAAGTTTTCACCATGATTCATCATGAAGAAAGAGCATTTACAATTTCAAGGAAAACAGCAATATTATTATTTTTAAGAAAAATGTTCAAATAAGTGTGAAAATAGATGGTAATTGAAATTTTGCCCTTCCTCCCAAATATAAGCTTCCCTAAATTCATTAAACTACTTATGGATATATGTATATATTAAGCAAATAGATAAGAAAGTGAAGAGAATTTGAGAAAGAGAGAGAGAGAAAAAGAGACACATACACACACACAAACACACACACACACACACACACGGAGAGAGAGAGAGAGAGAGAGAGAGAGACAGAGAGAGAGAGAGAGAGAGAGAGAGAGAGAGAGAGAGAGAGACAGAGAGAGAGAGAGAGAGAGAGAGAGAGAAAGAGAGAGAGAGAGAGAGAGAGAGAGAGAAGCATATGGTATAAATATGAATAGTATCAACAGAAAGAAGATCTTGATTGTAGCCTGAACAACTGGCTTGGTACAGGGAAATTTTAATAAGAAATATGTCAATATTAAAATTGCACTCCAATCTATAAATTCTAGGACAAGTGACAAACCAACTAAAAGTTTCAATGAACTTTAGTTGATTATTTTCACCACTGATGGGAAAGTTCTGCATATATTTGTGTTTTACAAGTTTGAACTCCATTACAGCTTACATTATGAATTATATGATTTGCAAATGACATTACTTTCTAATTCTTTAAAACAATATAGGAGGGTTTTTAAAATTTATTTTCTCATATATTACATCCCAAGAGAGTTTCAGCCTTCCTTCCTCTCCTCTATGACTCTCTCCCCACCTTGCCTCTCCCCTAAATAGTGGTTTTTTTCTTAAATAAATTCAACCTACTTAACTCTGGTTTGTACTATATGCTTGTTTTTATGTTTTCATTGCTGTAGTAAGAATTGGGGTGAGATAGATTTCTACTGCCATTGTAAACACTCCATACATGTGATCTAATTGAAAGAAGGTTGTAGTCATATAATATGCATGCAAGCCTGTGAAAATTTAAAGATTCATTGGTCAAAGTGTGTTATTTTTATATTAAGGAAGAGAAAACAATGAGGTATCCAATTTGTACCCATTCAATAAGTTGGCTGTGATAAATCAGACACATTGCCTCTCACTCAAAAAGTTTAAGTAAATTCACAAAACATTTTTGCTATCTGAATTAAAACATGGGGTACTCATGCAAATTCAAAACATATCTAAAAGGTCAGAAAAATTTCAGAGCATTGACATGATATCATGGAAAATTGTTAGAAATATTTTGTGATTTTGGATGAATTAGAATATTATGGGTATAGGTCATAGTGTAGTAATTGACATTCCATTATGCAGAAACCCAATTCCAGTTGGATTATCAGATGCTACCTATAAAGACTATCTCATCTTCAGTGAGACACAGGGCGTGAGTTTACTTCATTTACCTTTTCAGTGATTTTTTTTTTATTTCCTTAAGCCTTGGAGCCAATTAAGACTTTTCTCCCCTCAGTAAATTAAATAATGGTTCCACTGTTTCCTGTCTTTGGTTCTTTTCCAAACACCAATAAAATGATACTAAATTCTCTCATTGTGTGTTGAATGCTTTCAGAAAGAAATGGCTGCAGTATCTTTTTCCTCTGACTTTTTGTCTTGTTAGCTCTTTACACTGCGTCAACATTTACATCTTTTCCTTGCATTATAATTAGCACATCTGTATGTTTCAATACTTTTCTCTCAAGCTGATCTTTTCTGAGGTCTGTGTGCATTTAAATGTGGTATTTTTTCTCCTTTCACTGGTTTTCTCTTCCTCATTAGTAAACTTGATGCTTCTTTCCAGACTCTGCTCAGGCAGTACCAGTTACCATCCCCTAACTATACAGTTTTATTCTACTGCTATGTAGTTTCTGCACAGTTAAGAATCACTTGATGATCCTCTTTTGCTATTTAATACTGAAGTATGGCTTAATTTCTTTCTTACCCTGGTTCATAGGGTAAATTAGAGTTCATACGAAATTAACACATAAAGCAAAGTGTATAATTTCTTTCATTATTTCCTGACATATCTAAGATAAACTATGATTAAACTATTAAACTCAAGTCCCATTTCAGTCTCAATACTAAAACAAAAGTATGCCACTTCATCTAAAATTGTTAAGGTGTCAACATGAAATCAGAGTTTCACATCTCTTTCTTACCAGCTAAGTACTTATTTTTCCCAAACGTGGTTCTCATTTCGCTCTGCCATCTTATTACCCCCAAAATTTAGCCTTGCTTCTCAGTTTCAGAAACTGATGCTGACTCCATCATGTGCCTTTTCCATTCACTGTCACTCATTTACTAATCATGCAGTATAAATGATATAGCCTTTCAAAGCCTGCTTCTTTTTTTTTTAGTTTATTAAAATTCTTTATTATTCTTTTTTTTTAATTTTTATTTTCTATATTCTATGTTTACATTCCAAAGGCTTTCCCCTTTCCCAGTTCCCACCCACCATAGTTCCCATAGTTCCTCTCCCCCCCCAACTGTTCCCCAATCATTCCCCCTCCCCCCTCGGTTTCTTTACTAAACTGGATGCAATCTTTACAGGCCCAGGGTCCTCTCCTTTCTTCTTCTTGGGAATCATTTGACTTGCTATTTGTGTCTTGAGTATTTAGGGCTTCTGGGTTCATTAATATCCACTTATCAGTAATTGCATTTCATGTGCATTCTTTTGTGATTGGGTTAATTCACTCAGGATGATATTTTCCAGGTCTAACCATTTACCTACAAATTGCATGAATTCATTATTTTTAATTGCTGAGTAGTATTCCATTGTATAAATATACCACATTTTCTGTATCCATTCCTCCTTTGAGGGATATTTGGGCTCCTTCCAATTTCTGGCTATTATAAACAAGGCTGCTATAAACATAGTGGATCATGTGTCCTTATTGCATGCAGGGGAATCCTCTGGGTATATGCCCAGGAGTGGTATGCCAGGGTCCTCTGGAAGTGACATGCCCAATTTTCTGAGGAACCGCCAAACTGATTTCCAGAGTGGTTTTACCATTTTGCAATCCCACCAATAGTGGAGGAGTGTTCCTCTTTCTCCACATCCTCGCCAGCACTTGTTGTCTCTTGAGTTTTTAATCTTAGCCATTCTGACTGGTGTGAGGTGGAATCTCAGGGTTGTTTTGATTTGCATTTCCCTGATGACTAATGATGTTGAACATCTCTTAAGGTGTTTCTCGGCCATCCGAATTTCTTCTGGTGAAAATTCTTTGTTTAGCTCTGTGCCCCATTTTTTGATAGGGTTATTTGGTTCTTTGTGGTCTAACTTCTTGAGTTCTTTGTATATATTGGATATTAGCCCTCTGTCGGATGTGGAGTTGGTGAAGGTCTTTTCCCACTTTGTTGGTTGCCGTTTTGTCCTTCTGACAGTGTCCTTTGCTTTGCAGAAACTTTGTAATTTTATGAGGTCCCATTTGTTGATTCTTGATCTTAGAGCATAAGCTATTTGGTGTTCTGTTGGTTTGGTGGATCAGGAAACCAGAGAGTTTCCTTTTCGTTCAGAATCACTCTGCATTTCCAGTCAGAAAGATGTGGAGCTCCCAGTTTTCATGCATCATCAGCCACTTCAATGTCCAGCTGTGGGTTTGGGAGCCCCTCTACTCATGTAGAGTGAATGATGACAGCCATTCACCAGGCCCAGCAATCTGTAGATATATAAACTTTACTTAGGTTAATTCAAAGCTCATAAAGTTTTAAAAGACTGAGAGCAGGAACTTCTAGGATAGGAAAAGTTCATTGTCTGGAGGCTGAGAGCACCTGGAAGCATTTCAGGGATCTCAGGTTCTGACAGAGAAGGTTTTAATATTAGAAGGGAGATTGATCCTGCAATCTAATTGTGGCTATGTGACAATCCTCAGGTAGAATTCCCCAGGCAAGATCAGAGAAGCGCAACTACTTTCAGGACTCTTCCATATTGTACAGAGCCCAGAGCCTAACTGATCATGGTGGACTTGAATAAAAATTAGCAGGGTTTCCCAAAGAAAGATGTTTGTAAAGCAGGGCGTGGTGGTGCATGCCTGTAATCCCAGCACTTGGGAGGCAGAGGCAGGCGGATTTCTGAGTTCGAGGCCAGCCTGGTCTACAGAATGAGTTTCCAGGACAGCCAGGACTACACAGAGAAACACTGTCTCAATAAAACAAAAAAAAAAAACCAAAAAAAAAAAAAAAAAAAAAAAGAAAGAAAGATGTTTGTATTCACCTGGAAGCTGCACTGAGTTTGACCAAGGATTATGGAACCCCAGTGGAGGCTTCTTTAGAAACCACAAAAGGACTCTCTATAGATACTTTTACCTATATATAGTATTTATTATGTCTACTGATACTGTTTTGAAGGTAATAAATGAGCTATTAAATTATGTAATGTTTTTTAGGGACAGGCATCATGATTAAAAAAAAGTTGGAGTGAGTTCTTAGACAACTATGAATGAGAATTTCAAACTATAGATATTATCTCTACTCTCCTCTTATCTTAGGAATTCTAAGTGCTAATTTTCAAATGAATTATTTTAATTAGTGTCTTTTATATACAGTTATACACTAATTTAGTAAGCCTAACATAGTTCATTATACAATCTTTAAAGATTGGAATGATTATAATATATTTTGCAACTGTAATCATATTGGGAATTAAAAAATGCAGTTTGCTCTAAATTGTTTCTAAAGAGAAAATAGGCATCTTGTGCACATGAAAACATAATTCTTTGTGAATCACGACAATATGTCAAAATTATTTTATTACATGTTATACTTGTTTGTTGTATATTTTTCAAGTTGTCATAAATTTGTGATAACTTCTAGGTAATTTTTGCTTTTCCATGATCACCATACTACTAACTTCTTCAGTCATTGGTGAATGTTTTGCCTAGTATAAAAGTACAAATTCCACTCTTATACAATATCATCATATGACTTCAGTTCTGTTTAGTCAACAACTCTTTGCCTTTTTTCATCTTTGCTGTCATAATGATCATAGGCTGTGTATTCTTAGAAATATACACAGATATAACTACAGATATTATATTAATCACATATAGATTTTCTTTTATCTACTAATGAAATTATCAGCAAAATTAATATTTATAGCCATCAGATTTTGACAAATTATTTTTTAAATGTATGTAATTGTTTACACTAAAATTAAACATAATTATGAATTCTATTTTTCATTTCTATTTTTAGGATTCATTTTTTGGAACAAATTATAGAAATGCAAGTTTTTTTACTTTAAACTTTCTTGGTAACAAATATGCCTTATATGCTTTTATGAATCTAATAGACTTTTACATTCCCTGTTCTTAAATTATTGTTCATATACAATTCGAGTTATTTGAAGTTACTTCTTGATACTGTTTGTTTATGTATTTTATATATTGCGTGTTTATATGTGTAAAAGTGATATGTAATATATTTTCCTAGAAATGTGCAACTCACTTATGTCTACTAACCCTGAAAAGAAGGCCATGTCAGAGCAATGTTTGGATATCCTAGAAAACATTGTGAATGAATGAAGTTTGAAGAGTTTTGTTTGCTGTTTGGGGAAACATAGTTTACCACAGGAACATCAGTGAGGTTCATTATAGGAGCATATATAACTCAAAAGACAGCTGCATTACAAAAGCCTGTGCCATTTCATGTGACAGCTCAGAAACACAGAAATTTGAGTGTACCACAAAAGGCTCAACACACTGGAGAGTGTCCTTTCAAGGAGCTGCAATTGGTCTAATCCTCCTCCTGGCAGCTCTTCTGCTCTTTGGCTATTTGAGGTAATGCAAATTGTCTCAGGTTATAGTCAGCTGACAAGATCCTCTCTGCTTCTTCTAGGTTACTGGATTTTTCCAACAGTAAACCTCAGACACCTTTACTGTTAATACACCCTTTTGGAGCCATAGGCCTAGAAGTGAGTCTGCTCAGTTTCAGGGATTTCCTGAAGCTATTTTTTATTGCTTATTTCCTCTGGCAATGAGAGTTTTCTTTTATAGGATTGTGCATTTCACTCTGGGAGAAGACTGCCACACAGCATCACACATCCCTCATCACACATATGGAAGTCGGGTATATATTTAAAAGCTTGTTGCAACATCATTCTAGAATTAAGTTCCCATTCTATTTTAGGGTATATGAAAAAGCCTTCTACTACAAGTGGATTCATATTCCTTGTTAATGAGAGGGTTATTCACAGTGATACTACATGAAGAACTTCAGTTGTCCTGGTGTGATATGAGTCAGTCTTTATCAGATTTGAATATATATTTTATTTGGTTGAATAAATCACATTAAAAGACAAAAGATTGCATCCATACAGTGAATGTATTACAGCAAATGATGTAGTCTAAATGAGTTCACCATGCACAGCAATTAGAATGTGAGGCTTTGGCAGACAAATACACTGAGACCTGAAATCATAAAACATACCAATATATTTATTTATATAGTTTGAATCTTGATTTTATCTTGCTAATTGAATGCTTTCATTACTTCAGTCCAACATTAAGCTGATTAATTCATTTTGCACAGTTAAAATTTAATGAGATAATCTTTTATGTTGCTATTTAATATTTTCAAATAAGTGTAAAGTTCTATTAAAGGGGACAGAATATTTTAACCTTGATATTTCTGATGTCTGATCTACATTTAGCATTTGGATAAAATGTTTCAAAGAGCATGAGACAGGTAAGATGGAGGCATACAAATACAAACATTACACATTTTATGTATGTCCATGGAACACCTTTGAACACATGAAAGAGCCTCATAATAGAAGCCATTGCCCTAATGGTGAATTATTCGTCCTTTAATGAAATTCTAAATGTATATAGAAATCATTTTCTTAATAGAGCATCTTAATTTTGTTTAAAATGTAATTAAACACTGGAATGAATGAATTCATCAATGAGTAAAAGCCTTGTTACACAAGTGTGAAGACCTGCATTCCTAGGCTCAGCTTTGAAGTAAAAGCCTGTCTATAATCTTAGGTTTGGGGAAAGCGAAGCAGACAGTTCTCAGAGTTAATTGGCTAGCCTGAGCGACCAATCAGTAACCTCCAAGGTCAGAGAACATAACCTCGGCTCAAGAGGTAAGGTGGAAACTTTTAAAAGAAGATAAACAAAATCAATCTATGGCATCCAAATACAAAACTATACAATTAAATAACATACAATGCAATGTACATGCACAAACACAAATAAGAAAATAACACTACTACTACTGTACTATGTCTGGAGACTTTAAACAACACATCTAAGAAGCAATTTATCTTTTAAAACATACCACTTTATTTTAAAAGCAATACCACTTAGTAATGTGTTAGCAATCACACATGTAAACAGAGTATATAAGGATCGTGTGACTGCACATCTCACAGTGCAACTGGTCGTTTCAATATAGAAATTATAGCTGAAATACTGTTTTCAGTAACTGTCGTGCAGTGATATTTCCGGTGAATTGAAAACATAGAACTCTAAGCAATTACACCTAAGAAAGGTCTAATCTTGTCTAACATAGATTTTGCTTTGAATTTCAATCACAGTTTAATAAAGTCTTCCAACAGATAATTCCATTTTTTCCAATTTCCTGACTCTTAGTTGATCATGTAGTTTTTGTTTAAAATATATCTGTAGTTGCCATTTTGAATATTTGAATGATATAACCATTTGCATAGTATGTCTTTTTTTTACCTGTACATTAATGCCATTGGCATTCCTGTGAGTACATATGCAATAATATACTTATAAAGTTTTGTTTGTGTATCTTTATATGTGTTTATGGCTGACCAAATGAGATTGGATAACCTACCAGTAGGTTTACTCTTGAAGAAGACAAATTTTCCCACTTTAACCATTAATTACCTATAATTTCACATTGAGGGGAAGGGCCTTATGAAATTTCTCCTATACAAGTTGGTGCACTAAGAAATCAGGAAATTGGAAAAAATGGAATTATTTGTTGGAAGACTTTATTTGCACTATCCAAGTCTTCTTTAGAGAATCATACTGTTGAGAATTAATGTGTGCAGCTTTATTCTTATCCAAAAGACTCTATTGAGGATCAGGTTTGTAGGTCATCTGGCCCTTATACTCATTCTGCCACTTATTATTCTATGCTCCTTGTGTCAAAAATGTAGGTTTTTATTGTAGATCTATCCATATGGATTAGGAACCTCATAGTCAGTTGTTCTTCAATTTTATTAGTTATGATATTTTCTAATAGTTTATGTCTAAGCCAAAAGCAAGATTCTTTGGTGTATGGCAAGAAATACATGAATCTGTTGATTTAAGAATGAATATGTAAGATGAAGTTAAGGGATTACAGTGGATCAGGAAAGTGACAAAACTGGCTATCCTCTACAGTCCAGAGCTTCATATTCCTTGGTTCAGAAAGGTTATTGTCATTTTTATTTTATGAGGTACATTCTTACTGAAGATGCAGAATTGGCAAGGCCTTGTATAAACAACCTGGTTGAACTTGTACATGCTGTGCAATTCGCATTCAATCACATTTAATGCTGATGGTTTCATATAATTCATCTATCTTACTTGTATTGTTCTGTTGTTCTGCAAGCAAGTGTAGTAAGAAATAACTGCCTGTGTTTCATTTATATATGTTGTAATGGAATACCACTTACTTTCAATTTCTGCTGACCATTAGTATAAGGCATAGACAGGAAATTTCTGTTTGCATCATGAGAAAAATTATATAACTTTAGTCAGATTTTTAATCTGCAATTTTCAGATGTTTTAGACCTGGGAGGTGAGAGACTCACAGGGCTAAAAGAGAGGAACCTTAGAAGAAATGCCTGAGAGTAGGGAGAGGGAACTTGTAGAGCCTTCCTCCAGGAGAAAGACAGGGCTTCAAATGAGGAAGAGGGGAGCCATCCCACAGTCACAATTCTGACCCATAATTGTTCCTATCTGAAAGAATTACAGGGATGGAAATGGAGAGAAGCCCGAGGAAAAGAAGGTCCAGCGACAGGCTCAAAGTAAGGTCCAGTTCAAGGTGAGGTCCCAAGGTCTGACACTATTACTGAGGCTATGGAGCACAAACAAAAGAGGGACCTAACATGACTGCACTCTGGAAGACCCAACAAGAAGATGAAAGAGTTAAATGCGGATATTTGCACCCAACCAATGAACAGAAGTAGGGAGTTAGGAAAGACTGAATGAAGTTGAGGGTGACCCTGTAGGAGGACCAGCAGTCTCAATTATCTGGATCCTCAGGATTTCTCAAACACTGGACCACCAAACAAGCAGCATACACCAGCTGATATGAGGCCCCTAGAACAAAAACATTAGAGGACAGCTGGGTCTGTGTTCAACCAGAGATGATGCACCTAACTCTCAAAAGACTGGAGGCCCCAGGTAGTTTAGAGGCCAGGTAGGGTGGGGTAGTTATAGCTACATGGAGACAGGGGGAGGAGGGGAGGTATGCTATGTGGAATAGTCAGAGGGTGGACAGAGATTGGTGGGGTGGGGAATACAATATGGAGTGTATAAAAATAATTAATTAATAAAAAAGCTTCAGGCAAAAAAAAATAAAACCATTGACTTTTTGTCGCTACTATCTCTGACCAGCAGAAAAGAGCGACCACACAGCGTTCTTGTCAATGCGGTTTAATCAGGAACCTTGAAACATACATGCAGGGAAAAAAGCCCCTTTTCCTTCTCCCCTTGAGCAGTCCTTTTATATCCTCCCCAAGTTCGCCCATCAGTCCACATCACAGTCTTCTCTGATTGGTCCACATAGACGGTCTGATCACATGTCATTGGCTACACCTGAACAGTGCCCAAAAGAGGTGTGGCCTACTCAGGAGCAGGAAGAAGTCAGGTGCTTAGTCATCTGACTTGGCAGGCCTCCAGGTGCTGTCTTAAGGCTACTGCCACACCCGCTCTCCACAACTTTTAAATTTCTCTATCTTCTGGAGTGTGAGTGTGTGCCCATGCCACTGCTGTGGAAATCACAGGACAATTTGCATTAGTTGGTTTTCTTCTTCCTTCAGTGACTCTGGGATTTTTTAAATTTAATAATTTAATTTAATTTTTCGTTACTTATTACCTTTACATCTGGATCACTGCTCTACTCCTGGTCACCTGCCTTCCACAGTCTGTTGAGATCTTTTGATGCTGTTTTAGGAGTTTGGCATTTGTCCCTAGGCTCAGACAAGGAAGTAGCCTTAGAAAAGAAAACAGTGACCAGTGACCATGGTGCTTTTCTTACTACTTTGCTGAATTATTTCCTTATAGGATCGTTTTGCTTATTACTCTGCTTAATTACTTTGTGTGATCTCCTTGTTTACTACTTCACTGGATTACTTTGTCTTTGATCTAAGAACTGACTGTGTGTTTTGGATGTACCTAGAATGATATAAAAGCAGGCTGGAGAGAAATAAAGCTGATTCAGCCTCAGTACAGGTTGGACTCATGTTACAAAACTGTTTTTGTTTGTTTGTTTGTTTTTAATTTCGATCCTTACTCTCTAGCTTCTTGAGACCCTGTTGACTGACTGAGCTGGCTTGGTCAACAGTCCTTTCCCCATCCCGTATCCCCATCTCATCTGATCAAGTGGGGCCTCTCTGTTTATCCCTCTGACCTTGATACTTCAAGTCTCTGTGAGGCTAGATGCTTCCTCTCCTACTGAGGCCAGGCCAGGCAGCTCAGCTAGAAGAAAATATCCCACGTACAGGCAACAGCATTTGGGAGAACCCCTGTTTCAGTTATTCAGAACTTACATGAAAGTCAAGGTGCACATGAGTGCACCTTGTGCATATGAGTGAGAAGGCCTAGATTCATCCTGCGTTTGATCTTTGGTTGGTGTTTCAGACTCTGAGAGCTCCAAGGGTCCAGATTAGTTGACTTTGTTGGTCTTCCTGAGGAGTTTATATCCCTTTCAGTGTCTGAAATACTTCTTCCTATTCTTTCAATAGAGTCCCCAAGCTCTATCCACTGGGATAGAGTTTGGATTCTGGAATTTCTAAGTTACTACTTCAGGTTTATTAGTAGCAGCCAATCATATACCCTAAGTTACATCTTCATATGAAAATTACTTCTATATTAAGCAAATCATAACTTCAGTACATCAAGAAAATATTACCGATTCCTTATGTGCTGTGAGATTATTTCACTCAGTTAGCATTATTATAATCTGATTATAGTCACGTGTCTTTGAATATACTCACTTAAAATTAAAAAATTCTGTTTACATAATGAGAATCATGGTGATTAATGTGAAATGATTATTTGTTTACTGCATGAGTTAACATTATTATTGAGATATTATATTTATTTAAAACATTTAAGATGTGAATTAATTACATTAGCTTAGCAAAATTTGTATGAAGTATGGAAATTTGTATTAAAGTTGGCATAAAGCTTATAATGCTTTAGAAATAATGCATGTTACTTTAATTTAATTTATAAACTTTTAGTAATGCTTATTGAAGCAATAAACTCATGATATTTTATTAATGTTTATTTCAATAAGCATTGTACATAATAACCTGGATCATTTATATACTTCAATCAATGAAATATTCTAGTAATTTCTTTTGAAAAGACAGTATCATTTGGATAGATAGTGTCATATGTATAATGACAAAATTGATTAATATACTAAGGAGAAATTAAGCTGTTGCTGATTTCAAAGGCTCATATGGACAAAATTTGGGCATATACCCAAAATAGGATCCACCATATCACAAGGACATGTCCTCCACAATGTTTATAGCAGCCTTATTTATAATATGCAGAAGATGGAAACAATCCTGATGTCTGTCAACTGAAGGGTGGATTCAGAAAATGTGGTACATTTACACAGTATAATATTACTCAAATATTAAAAATGAGGACTTCATGAATTTTTCAGGCAAATGAATGGAACTAGAAAATATCAACCTGATCTCCTGGTAACTCGGACCCAAAAGGACATACATGGAATGTACACACTGATAAGTTGATATTAGTCCAAAAGACCAGAATACCCATGATGTAACTCACAAACCATATGAAGCTTAAAAAGAAGGAAGGAAAAAATGTGTATGCTTCAACCCCATGTAAAAGAAGGAACAAATAATGAGGGGAGGCAGATGGAGAAAGGGGTGTGGATGGGAGAGAGGAGGGACAGGGAAATTAGAGGCCAGGATCATGTAAGTGCAGACAGGAAAGAAGCCCAGAGGGCCAGGAGAATGAATAGAACTATACAGCACTGGGTGGTGGGGAACAGGAAGAACCACTAGGAAGTCCAAGACACCAGAGATTCAAGAGTCTCTCAGGAATCAGTGGGGATGATATTAGCAGAAATGCCCAACAATGGGGAAATAGAACCTGAAGAGATCACCTCTAATAGACAGACATGGGACCCCAGTTGAGGGATAGAGCCACTTGCCCATCTCAAAAATTTTAACCCCAAATAGTTCCTGTCTAAAGGGATTACAGGGGCAGAGACTGAAAGAAAGGCCATCCAGAGACCATCCCACATTGGGATCCATTCCTTCTACAGAGTACAATCCCCAACACTATTGCTGATGCCAATATGTGCTTGCAGCCAGGAGTCTGGCATTGCTGTCCTCTGAGAGGCTCTGCTAGCACCTGACTAAGACAGATGCAGAAACTCACAGTCAACAGTTGGACTGAGCCCAGGGACCCCAATGGAAGATTTAAGGGAAAGACTGACGGAGTTGAATGGGATTGCAATCCCCATAGAAAGAACAACAAAATCAATTAGCAGTCTCTCAGAGCTCTCAGGAACTAGGCCACCAACAAAAAGAATAATTTGGCCAGTCCCTGGTTCCAGCCAAATATGTAGTAGAGGACTGCTTTATTTGGAATCAGTGGCAGGGGAAGTGGTTGGTCCTATGGAAGCTTGGTACTCCAGAGAAGGAAGATGTTAGAGAGGTAAAGTAGGTTGGAAGCGTGGGTGCAGGACCACCCTCTAGAGGCCAGCGGAAGGAGGTAGGGTGGGAGGCTTATGGAGGGAGAACCAGGAAGAGGAACAACATTTGAAATATAAATAAATAATAAAAAAGTTGAAAAAATGGGACTTCAAAAAGATAAAAATATGAAATAATGATATAGAATAAGGCTGTAAATATATTAAAACCTTTATTTTCAATTTAAAGTTTTCTTAAACTAAATATTCCAGAGTTTAATTGTAAGTAAATTATTACTTCAGAATTATTTGTTATAAAAATGGCATCAAATCTGCCTGTTTAAGAGATCAAAGAGTATGTATGTGGTTTGTAAGATATATTCCCACTTGCAAACACACACACACACACACACACACACACACACACACACACATAATCAGGCACATATATGCATGTTTTTAGGAAGCCAGAACATATATCTTATTCTACCATATGCCCAGGATTGACAAGAAATAAACAGCATCTATTATGTTTAAATCCAGTTTCTTCTGGATGCTACAGTATGTACACAATGCACAAGATGTACATTAATGAACTGATATATAATATCAGTGCATTATTGTATATAATATACATCTAGATGTAGATTATTACTACTTACTAAATAATTTTGTTCTGGAATTAACATTGAGTTCTTCTGTCTACCAATAGAATATTGAACTCAGAGAAATATAGAGGATTTAAACTTAATCAATAGTAGATAATCTATGTGGGATTAGAAAGGAGACAAAACTATTAATTTTCATGAAGTCATATAGGTAGTTGAAGAGAGAGCACTTTCAAATTGCTTTTCCTTTTAACATTCTACCAGCAAATGACATTTAATGTTCATTCTTTTTCTGCTCATCAACTTTCTCTTAATCCATGCTAATAATTTTTCAATACATTAAAAAATATCAACCAAGTGCCATGATTGATTACTTTGAAGAGTTGTCTAAACTAAAGTTCTACAGTTTTTCAGAATAGATGATTGCCTCAGCATCCCCACTGGGTGAGTGCTATAGGTTCATCATTGTTCCCGGGGCCCACACATTTATGTTTTATAGTTCTTCTCTGTTCATTTTCCTATGACATGCATAAAATCTATACAATACTCTGGTGTAATTAGGATCTGAAATATTTGGCTAGAGCATTCATGCTAAGGATGAATGACAAGACAACTCAGTTATTTGGTGGAGTCCATGTGAGTGAATCCCTATGACTCTGATCGTATCTATCACTTAATTCAATTATGTTTTAATATATTAATGTCTTTTGGGAGGAGTTGGAGACTTCGTGGAAGTAAGGACTAGGGAGTTTTACCATGTATATTACCGAGCCTAAAGAAAAAAAGGATATAAGTTTCTAAAAAGCCAAATTCTGCCACCAGGAGTTAAGCAGTTTAGCTCCACCTTGAGTCTGCATCACGTTTCATGGTCATGATTTATTAACCTTGTTTCTATGTGTGTTAAAGCTTCCTTTGCCTGGTTCTCTTGCGGATGTATGAAGTAAAGTGAAAGTATCACAGGATACTCTAAGATACTTGTTCATATACAATGAAGACTTCAAAAAATTACATTTCATTTGAAATTCGGTCTCATATAATGCAATGGATGCTTTTAGGGAGCAATTGAGTATTGAGACATATGCTAATTCACACTAACATGAATAGAGTATCTACAGCTCAAGTACTTTACTTTATTAAGTAGAAGACTGACTGAGAGATGACATATTAAGGACATTTGAAATAATGCTTTGCATGGAAATGCTAATATAATGGGCTCTAGGATAATTTCAAATGATACATTTTATTGAAAAAACATGAGAAGGAAAGGTTAATAAATTTTTGCAATAGAACTAATTATCATCTCTGTTAGCATACATTATTTTTTCATTTAAATTTTGCAGATTTAATTAGATGGCCCATTAAATGCAAATTTTCATATGTAAAAATAAAAAAGAATTAGTGACTTAATCATTGTGTTATACTGCACAGTCACATAAAAAATTTTAAAAAAGAAAGGCACTCTGTCTTGTGTCATTTGGGATTTGATTTTACTTTAAGCCTATGCTGAAAATACTTTTTCCTTGTGGAGGTAAACATAAAATTCACGATTTTTTTCTCTTAAATACACTAAATAGCATTTGAATTTTAATCATATTGCTTTATGCAACAGAGATCAGCAAAGGCCTTTGGATCTCCTGTAACTGGAGTTATATGCAGTTGTCAGGCACTAGAAGTGTATGCTTGAAATCTGACTGCAAGACCCTCTGCAAAGAGCAGTAAAATGCTCTTTATTTTAAAGCCTGCTTTAAAATAAAGCATTTTAAACAGCATACAGTTTGAGATAATTTATTTTATTGAGAGAGATATATCAGTACTAAGCTGTGACTGAGATTTCCTTTAAATTCTCATGAGACATGAATTGGTGTCTCTTTTGTTGTTGTCTGTTTTGTTTCTAGTATATATGCTACCAATTTGAGTTAGAGATGTTAAAATTCGAGCCACACATTCACAATTGGCTATCTTTGGAAAGCATTTTGTCTTATTTTCTCCTGTGTCAAGCTATGATCACACGACTCTGAAATTCTTCAAGTTACGGATCATCGGCCTCATCTTTGTGAGACTATTTTACCATCAAACACAGTTCACTAGCTGTGTCAAAGTCCAAGTTTACTGGCTGCGAATCCGAGTAGAATGGTATTTCCTTCTAACAGAGGGGCCATTTCCCTCATTTTATTATTTTTATTACTGGACACCATAGCAAACTAGCCAGTGGACTGTGCATTCACAGACATGGGCCTGCCCCGAGGACTCACTTCTCAGCAAATGATCCCTCTCGTCTGCCTGGCTGGCCCAGCAAAGGACAGGGATGCAATCATCTTGATCAATGAACCCGAGGAAAAGCCGAGCAGGCAGGACACTAATCAAATAAGTGGATCTGCCGAGGCTAATCCTTCAGCCCCAAACTTTGTTTCTTGAGGGCCCACAGGAGATAAGGAGAGAAAAGAAAGCCAGACAATATGCTGTACTTGCAAGCCTGGAGTGAGCCCTCTGCTCCACCCCCTCCATGTGGTCACCTTGGGAATACACATAGTGCAACAGGCCTACAGATGCACATTTTGCTTCAAAGGCACTTTATAAATAAATTTTGCTGCTGTCTGGAGTGTTCAGAGCTATTGAATAATCACATGTATAGTACAAGTATCATCACAGAGAGCAGGATGTGGGAGACACATTTAAACATAATTGGTGGTAATGTAATTCCCAATGTAACACACTTCAGAGCATTAGAATTAAAAGCAACTAAAGCAATGAATCGGGGTCAGGATTTGAAATTAGACCCATATGAACAATGTCACCTTGAGGAAACAATTTCATAGCTCAGAACTTTAAGCAGATCTGAAAAATAGTAACTAAATTATAGATATTATTTCGTTTGGATCTCTACTTAGAGGTGATAGTAATAACTTATACTTAATATGTGCAACATTAATTTTTTCCTTGTCTCTTCAAAAGGTTGCTACAATATTAATCTTAAAAAAATGTTATAGGTTTATACATAATTTTTTTTAATTTTTATTTTCTATATTCTATGTTTACATTCCAAAGGCTTTCCCCTTTCCCAGTTACCCCCCACCATATGTCCCATAATTCTTCTCCCCCCCTGCTATTCCCCACTCATTCCCCCCCCCTCACGATTTCTCTGTTCTGGGTCTACAATACTGGATACATAGAATTTTAGTAGCAAAAATCAAAAGTATAAATTAAATAACAAACTCACATTTGTAATATTTTCAGAAATGAAGAATATATAAATTATAATAAATTACATAAAGAATGTAGTAGAATATTATGCAAATAGTAGAAATAATTATTCTGTTAATTAATTTCGATTTTACAAATAATAATTTGTCATTGAAATTTCTGTCTATTAAAGTGTATTGTAATTATATCCTAGATGTCAATATTAGCAATTTATCAGTTGTTAATGAGAAAGTTCATTTTTGTTTTTTAAATTTTTTTATTATTTTGTATTCAATATATTCTTTCTTTACATTTCATATGATTTTCCCTTTCCTGCCTCCCCTGTCCCCAAAAGTCCCATAAGCCCTGTTGCCTCCCCCTGTTCCCCCATCCACCCCTTCCCTCTTCCCTGTTCTGGTATTTCCCTACACTGTTGAATTGAGCCTTTTCAGAATAATTTTCAAAACTTAAAAAAAAAGTTACTAAGCAACAGGCTTCCAGGACCCAACAGGGATGACATTAGCTGAAATACCCACAAAGGGGGAGAGAGAACCTGTAGAGACCACATGCAGAGGTTAGGCAAAGCCCCTGGTTGAGGGAAGGGGCCACCTACCTATCTCAAAAATATTAACCCAGAATTGCTATTGTCTAACGGAAATACAGGGACAAAGAGTAGATCAGAGACTGAAGGAAAGGCCATATAGAAACGGGCACACCTGGGGATCCATCCCATATGCAGGCACTAAACCCAGACAGTATTACTGATGCCAAGAATTGCTTGCTGACAGGAGCTTGATATAACCGTCCCCTGAGAGGTTATTCCAGAGCCTGACCAAAACAGATGTGGGTGCATGCAGCCAAACATTGGACTGAGCATGGGGACTCCAATGGAGGAATTAGGGTAAGGACTTAAGGAGCTGAAGTGGTTTGCAACACCATAGTAAGATCAACAGTATCAACCAAACAGAACCCACAGAGCTTCCAGGGACTAAACCACCAACTGAAGAGTACACATGGAGGGACCCATGGCTCTAGCTGCATATGTAGCAGAGGATAGCCTTCACTGGACCAAGGACCTCTCCTCCCACTGATGCCCGACAAGGCCTTACTCAGCCACATTTTTAATGGAACCATGAAACAGTGTTGAATATTCAAGGAGAGCAGACAAGTGTATAGAAGCAAAGCATGAATACTCTACTCAAAACTATTGTGCCATTTGTGAAGAAATACATAGACGTAGACCTGAGGTACGTTAGATTAAGTCAGAAAGACAACAGAACATGTTTGCTTTCACAGCTGCATTCTAAAGTTTGTTCTAATATACTAAAGAGTAAAAGACATTCAGGTGAAACAGGTCTTTAGGGAAATTTATGTAAGAAGCGAAATGTCCACAAGGGATCCATCTGTCCTGCAGTGGCAGGCTCAGGACTAATGGTGATCCTTATGCCAATCCCACTAGTAAGACTCATTTCATAAGTGCCATTGTCATAACTATTGGTCTGAGAATATGGATAGTCTATTAGAAAATTTTGTTTTTTTATATGTAAACTATGTTCTTTGTTGTATCAGATATGACAATATTTTTTAATTCAGCAAAACAGTAGGAAGGGTTTGTGCCTTCTGTTTTTCTACATAGTTTCTTCCAGTAGTTGTCCTAAGGCATTGAGATTTTTCATTTAATGGTGATAGAATACATATCAAGAATTTCTATAAAGATACAGAGTGGATTTTTTAAAACTAGGAAAATCATGGTGGAATATATAAATGATCTTATACATGGATTAATCTCTCTTTCTTTCCCTCTCTCCTTCTTTCTCTTTCTCCCTCTCTCTCCCTCTTTCTCCCCCTCCTTCTCTCTCTCTCTCTCTCTATATATATATATATATATATATATATATATATATATATATATATATCTATCAGTCTATCTATCTATCTATCTATCTATCTATCTATCTAAAACTATAATTTCCCTATTATATAATTTCATTATACTTATCAAAATATAAAACATGATTTAGGTCGGAGTGTTTAACTTTGCTATTAATTCTCTCAAAATAGATTGAAAATGTAGAGGCTGATTGGGCAGAAGATTTGTGAATAAAGTTGTCTTCTGATCTCCTGTCACTTGACAGAGGGATGTCTTTTGTCTGTAAGCTAGCCTTCAATAAATCATGAATCCTGAGAGAACTCTAGCCCATAACACGTTATTTTCAGTTCTGACAGTAATGAAGACAATGCTGAAGGACAAGTTCTCTTCTATTCCAAGCTTGCAAACGTCTAACAGCTAAGTAGATGTTAGGTGGAAACATTTTTTTTCTAAAACTGCTTTTCATTTTTATGACAACCTAAGATTCTTTTTATTACCATCAATTAATAACAAAATATTTATTAATTAAAAGTGAAAACAGCCTCTTTCTTTAGGTAAATCAAATTTTTCCATATTTAAACATTTGTGAATATTACTATTTTCTGATTTTTTTTGCAAGAATGTACTATTAATATCTAGCTATAAGTCCAATTTAAATGAGTGAAATGCCATTTAGTAGTTATGTGCATTTTCTGGGGTGAACGTTTTGAATTAACATTTCAACTCTAATATCCACCCTGAATGCAAATAGTCTGTGAAGTATTTCCATACAATAGGGGGTTAATGTGTGTGTATGTGCATTATTTTGTATGTGTTTGTGTGTGTGTGTTCATACACAACTGTGTGCCCTCTATTTAATGTGTAGAGGAGATGAGACAACTTTCAGGAATCAATTCCTATCATCCACCACAGAGTGATCTGGAACTGAAATAAGGGCATCAGGCTTGGTCTCAAACACTTTTCTCATGGAGCCAACTCACAGGAGAAAGAAAGTCAAATTCAAAAAATCACATAGACATACACACACACACACACACACACACACACACACACACACGAGAGAGAGAGAGAGAGAGAGAGAGAGAGAGAGAGAGAGAGAGAGGATGCAATATTTTTCTCAAACCTTGCATTTAAATATGAGTAAACTCTCCTGAATTCAAACATAAAAACTAAACACTAGACTGTAATAGAGAAAGCAACCAATAATATCCATCCTTTGGGGAATGACTGACTCAATGGCATGATGATATATGTTTTTGTTCTTCCACTGTAGCAGTTCTGGACTTGACATGAGACAATTTAACTACCACAAAATATTGATACTTTTGAACAATAAAATCCCCCAAATAGTTTGCCAGTTGTGTAAAAAAAAAAGGCCAGGAAACAGAACAATATATCATTACAAAAACTCCTAGAAAAATGATCTTTCCTTGCTTCCTACAGAAGAACATAAAACCTTCAGTTTCTCCCCTATATCTGCTAACAAAGTATGAGTAAGCAAGCTGGATTTCATCTCGGTGTGTGCCCAGAATGATGTTGGAGGAACACATAGACACTGCATATTATGCTCCTGTCAGTCACTATAGCTGCACACTACATTGTCTCCAGAGATCACGCTAGGAGCAGGACCCATCTTAATAGCTGTCATAAAGCACAGTGATTGTGTATTAGAAATGGCCAAGACAGATTGAGGACATTTGCTAAATTAAACTGAAGGGCACCCACCATGTAGTGTCAGTAAAATTCACTTGTAGAGAAAAAACTAACTTAATATGAGCTTTTACCATAAAGAAATCTCAGCTATTTATGAACATTGGAAGGTGGTCAGGAAGTTAGGTTTTTGTTTTGTTTTAGTTTGGTTTGTGAAACAATCTCAGTATATGCTCTAGCTGTCCTGGAACTCACTATATAGATCAGGCTGGAGAGATACTTGTCGCTGCTTCCCAAATGCCAAGATTAAAGGGGTGAGTGACCATAACTGGAAAGAAGATAGATTAATATTAATCAGTGAACAGATCTCTCCTTTCCTCTACTACACTGTTAGATCCAGTTAAACAAAGAGTTTGAACCCATCTTGAAGTCCTGTGACATACTATGAAAACACCCACATTTCTATCAATAATTCCAATAATAGTAATAATCAATGAGATCTCATATTGAATGAATAAAGGTAAAAAGAAATATACATTTTGACATAACAGAAATGTTATAATTTGCTGGAGTAAATTTTAAATTAGCCAAGATAAAACTGCTTCAATGTGTGTATACATGTAAATTCGTATAAAGTAGGTAAATTTCTATATGTACTTTTTGGAAAACCTTTCATGTTATTTATTCCTCTATGTAGTTCCTCCTTTATCCTACCTTTCCATAATTGACTCCAATTTAAATTCCACACAAATCTGAGGAATTATTTCCAGTTGACAGGTGTTAGAAAAATACCCTGTTTTCTATAAGAGAATATCCCCTGGATATGTCAACTACACTTCAGTTCAAGGAAAAGTAAGCAGCACAAGTTGTGTTCTATGGCTTAAAAACAAACAAAAACAATCAGAAAGAGAAGGCAGAAATGGATGAACAGCAAAGTCATTTGGATCTGGCTGGAATGGTGGGAGGGTTTTAACTTGATAAAAACACTGTTTGTAAAATTCTCAAGAAAAAAAATAGAGCCAGTTATGATGGCACACATCAGTAGGATTTGCTGAAGGACATAATCAAGAAGACACATCATCTACCTACAGATTGAGAAAAAATATTCCCTAACCTCATATCTGATAGGTGGCTAATATCCAAAATATATACAGAACTTGAGAATCTAATCACCAAGAAACCAAACAACCCAATCAAAAAATGTGGTATAGAACTACATCGAGATTTCACAACTAAGGAATCTCCAAAGACTGAGAAGCATATAAAGAAATGTTCAAATTCCTTAATTATCAGAGAAATGCAAACCAAAATGACCCTGAGATTGTACCTTACACCAATCAGAATGGCTAAGATCAAACAAACACATATTAAAGAGGACGTGCAGAAAGAAGAACATTCCTCCATTGCTGATGGTATTGCAAACTGGTACAACTACTCTGGAAATCAGTCTGGAGGTTCCTCAGAAAATTGCAAATATAACTACCTGAAGACCCAGCTATACCACTCTTGTGAATATACCCAAAAGAGGCTCCACCATGCAGGGGCATATGTTCTACTATGTTCATAGTAGCCTTGTTTGTGATAGCTAGAAGCTAGAAACTGCCTGGAAGTGCCACAAGAGAAGAATGGATACAGAAAATGTGATTACTTTGCACAATGGAATGCTATGCAGCGATTAAGAATGATGACATCCTGAGTTTTGCAGGCAAATGGAAGGAGCTAGATAATATCATCCTGCGGTAACTCAGACCCAAAAGGACATGCATGGTATATACTCACTAATAAGTCGATCTTAGCCAAAAAAAAAAAAGTACAGATTATCAGATCCACAAAACTCAAAAAAAAGTTAACAAGCTGAAGTGTCCAAATGAGGATTTATCAGTCCAACTTGGGTGGGGGGTGGAGAAGAAAGCAACCACAAGTGGAAAGAGAGGAAGAGAGGGACATGGCAAGGAAAATGGATGGGGAGGGAGGGAGTGGAGTGGAGAGGGGACCCTGATTTGGTATTTGGTGAGGGAAAAGCACTGAAGCCCGGAGGGCTAGCTGAAAGAATGGAAAACAGGCAACTTAGAGAGATAACAGATTGGGAGATCCTCCAGAATACAACAGAGACCTGGGAGGTAAGACTCTGAGTACCCAAAAGAAGGAATCTTAGACAAAATGACCGGCAGTAGGGAGACTGATATTATAGAGCCCACCTCCAGCAGGAAGAGATGGCATCAAATGAGGGAGGGGGGTCATCCCACAGTCATAACTCTGACCCTTAATTGTTACTGTCTGATAGAATTACAGGGATGAAAATGGAGAGGAGCTTAAGGAAAAGAAGGTTCAGCAACATGCCCAAAGTGGAATCCAGCTCAAGGGGACATCCCAAGGCCTGACACTATTACTGAGGCTATGGAGAGCTCACAAAATGGGACCTAGATTGACTTCCCTCTGAAAGATTCAACAAGCAGCTGAAATAGACAGATGTATATGTCTGTGCAAAACCAATGGACAGAAGTGTCTGACCTTGTTGTTGAATTAGAGAAGGCTGGAAGAGGCTGAGAAGGGCCATCCTGCAGGAGGACTAGACATCTCAATTAAACTGGACCCCTGAGATCTCTCAAACACTGGACCACCAAACAGGTAGCATATACCAGCTGATATGAGGCCTCCAACACAGATACAGTAGAGGATTGCCAGGTCTGTTCATTCACAGATGATGCACTTTACCCTCAAGAGACTTGCAGCCCCAGGGAATTTAGAGGTCAGGTGGGGCGGGGATGGGGACACCCACATGAAGACATGGTGGAAGCAGATGATATGAGATGTGGAACAGTTGGAGGGTGAGCCAGAGTGGGGGGAATAAAATATAGAGTGTAAAAAATAAATTTATGAATGAATAAAAAGAATTTGCTAAACATATATAAAATTGATTTTTCTACTTTTCAAATAAAATAATAGAAAGTGAGCTAAACAAGCATCACTCCTCAATTATTACCATAATTACAATATGAGCTCCAAATATGTAATAGAATTTCTGATTACAAGAGCAAATTTAAAGAATGTATGAAAATGTTGTAAACTGCTCATTTGTAAGCTCATTAAAATTTTGTTCTTGTTTTTTTTTAAACTGTTTGAATAAAGAGAACCTAAATAAGAAGATAAAGTTATTTTCCCAATCCATGGACAATCTCGTGACAACCACAGTGCAGGGACAGATGCCTCCCTATGAGCATTTACTCTGGAAAACCCTAAATTTCTCAAACAAAGAAAAGAAATTTTCATTGATCATAGTTAACTACTGAATGAGGATAATGAACATCCTTTTGATGAGATAACCCACACTTTGATTGCAGTACCTAGAAAATCAATCTGGAACTGAGATAGAAACATCTTCTTTGTTGACAAATTTTTATACTGCTGCAAAATGAAGCACAGGCTTCTGCCAAACTGTTACTAATAGTATACCACTATTGACATGCTTGGAAAAATGTGCCTACTAGAACTAAAGTGGAATGACAGTAATTACATTAGTCAATTTCATTTCTGATTAGATTAGAGACCTACTATATAGGAGGAAATCATTCATGATACCTATGCTGGATTGGGCATTCAAAATGTTACCATGGCTGAAGCAGGATCTTGTGAAGTCCCACCCCTCCCAGAGGAACTATCAGTAATTAATGCCTATTGGTGGAGAGAAGAGAATTTTTTCAGATTTATAATTAATGGTGTTATCCAAACTACTGTAAATTGTCCCTCATTGATGATCACAGAGGCAACTAGGAATAATTAGTCTTATTAAGTGACAAAAATGACATGAAAGAATCCAGGAAAATGTAAATTACACAAATAAATTCAATGATTCATTAAACCGGGCTTAGGTTCAACTGCTTTGTAAGTTTGACTCCATTGTCCTATCAAAATGAACAGATTTTCATTCATAGCTACTTAAAGTCATAAGATAGGGCTCAACAGCAGAATGGGGTAACCTAGGAAAGGATATGTGAACTGAAAATAAAATCTAGAAATTATCTAGCATGAAAAATAACTGTACCAAGTCAGAAGAAATATCACAAACCCGTGATCATCACACAAAACTCCATTGCTTTGTCACATTATCCAGTCTGGAAATCTTTGCTCTTGAACCACAGTCACTTTGAGATACACATTGCCAAGTTTCCAAGACTCTCATGAACTGCTTTCAATTACACCCCCATTAGCAAATCTGAAAGATTGCCAAAAATAATATTTTTTAGGCATGTGCTTTGCCAAAACACCTGTCTTTGTTTCCATTCCCAAGAACTTCCTTTGAGCCCAACAAATCTGTCAAGGTAAGAACAATTTACTTCACCTTGGTGAAGCCTGTATTTACTAAGCAGTAATAAAGTGTCAGGATCCAGTCAATTTTGTATTTTTACTTGATAGTCTTCCTTTCCTGAAATGAGCTCTTTGGCTTTGGTTTGCTTTGGCAAATTCTAGTTTTCCCTAAGGTTAATGCAAATAGAGTTTGTACTGTAGTTTTCAAAAACATATGCAACTACTTCCTGCTTATAATTTATTTTCCAGTGCTCCCAGATGCTAGTGAAGACAGCATGCTCAGAATTGTTTTCTCTTCCAATTGAGCCATAGTACTAAAAGCAAGGACAATCTCAACCCATTCATTTAATTTCATGCTCATGCCTTGTAACAAAAAAATGATTTGTTAATCTTTATAGCACTTTAATGGTTGTTTGCAAAGTGGTGGAACAATTCTATTTTTAGAACTTCCTATTGGAATATGCAAAATTGAGTAAATGTTTCCAATATGACAGTGCTTTCTGGACTTTGAGTAAATTTGGGGAAATATTTTGGTTAAATCTGTAGTTTCGGGTAAAAAGAAAAGTATGAAGGAACTAATTAACTATTAATTAAGTATTCAATTTTTAAAAACTCACTTTACTGTTGTGCAGGTAAGTTACAGTCATTTGTGGGCATTCCTTTTTTTCAGTAAAACATTTTATTAATTAGGAGAATTTTTTTTCTATGATAGCAATAAAAAGTAGTTGGAAATTTTGTTATTAAAATGTATTTAATGGATGAATTTAACCTTATCTATGATATTACAAATATTTTAATTAAGAAAAAATCATAGTTTATATGCTAGTAGTACTTTTGGAATGATAACATTTATTATCAAATCTTGAGATCATATGTTTATAAACTTTTAAGTTTGCTATTCTCTGTTTAGCATATTATATTAAAACGAGTCAAGGCTTTTGTCACATGAGGAGATGGTTAACACAGATTATAGACAGAATCTAGAATCTAATAGGAGTTAAGCCTGTGACTAGGACGAGGAGTAGAGATTATTTAGATTCAGTTGCTTGAGATGGGGAAAGCCAGCTTAACTTGTGGAAGGAAATAAAAAAGAAAAGGAAATTTTGTTTACTCTGTGGCTGCCACTCGTGTAGCTCCCTCTAGTTCCTTTTCTCTAAGATTTCCTTGGTATGGACTAAAGCCTTTAACAGTGAATCAGACACTCTCATTTTTCCCTTATATTGTTGCTGTCAGGTTATTTTTATCACAGCAACAAGAACAGTAACTAACTGATCATTTCCACATAGGAGTGGAAGGATTGGGGATGACCCTAGATGAGACCTCTACCAGCAGCAGATATGGAAAGATCACCTCCTATAGCCAGACTAGTCTTCCAGTGGAGAAAAGGGGAACATCAATCTATCCACAAATAATCCAACCCAAAATTGGTTCTGCCTACAAGAAAGTCAGTGATAAAGATAGAACAGAGATTGAATGAACAACCAGCCAATGACTGGCCTAACTTGAGTCCCATCCCATGGTTGAGAGCTAACTGCTGACACTATTAATGTTGTTCTGCTATGTTTGCAAAAAGAAGCCTAGCCTATTCCCTGAAAGTCTTCATGCAGCAACTGATAGAAACAGATGCAGAAACCCACAACCAAACAATATGCAAAAGTCAGGGAGTCTTGTGGAAGAGTAGGGAGAAGGAATGGAGTAGCTGGAATGGTCAAAGACCTACAGAGTAAAATAAATTGGTTTCAACAACCAAAGAGTATGCATGGATGTAAGCCCCTTACACATATGTAGCAGATATGCATCTTAGTCTCCAGGTAGATTGTTCCTAAAAATTAGAACAATTGTCTCTGACTCTGTTGAGGGCCTTCTGATCCTTTCCCATAGCTGGGCCCCATGTATAGTCCTCAGTAGGAGAAGATGCATTTAATTCTGCTATGAGTTGATGTATCAAAGTGGCTTGGGTGGTGGGTTTAAGGGTGAGACAGGGAGGAAAAATGGAGGGGCCTGCAATCCAGTTATGAAGTCAATAAATAAATTATTGAGGGGAAAAAAGAAAATAAAACTTAACTATGTGATACTCCTCTGGACCTCTTTTGTGAAAAGACAATGAAATTGTTTTAGAAAACCACTGAAGGCTGCAAGCAGTCCTTGACAGTTCATTTTGGAGGTAGTTTGGGAGATGAGAATGGAGAGAGAAATGTGGACAGTGACAGTAATGACCAGTTCATTAGATTTCAGAGCTGAGCAAGAAATGTATTGTGAGCTGAGCTTCAGGCCATCATTTTTACAATCCAGCACAGAATTGGGTTTTATTTTGTTCATGTCTTGAGAACTGAAATGCAGATTCTCATAGGAATAAGGGGCTAAATTCAAGACAAAACAGCATTCAGTCTATGCCATGGCTCCTGAACAGTGCTTTTACATGGGTCTACAGTGCAAAAGAACGAAAAGGAGATTAGAAAAACATGAAGATTGCTGAGGATATTTGTCTGTGATCCAGTTTAATGGTTTTAACAAAGAGAAGGCAGATCAGAAACTACAATATTGCTTTAAAATAAAGCCTGGTGCACTAAGAGAATGGAAAGTGGTTGTGAGAACAACAGCTCCAGAAACATAGCTCCACCTTGTGAAAAAGGCAGATCCATTTGAAAGAATAAAGCCTAAATCGAGAATGCTGCTAAAAGGATACTATGCCTCTTGACAATGATTGTGTAGGGGCATAATCACCTTTATATCAGCATGCAGAGCTGATGTCACTGGGGATGAAGGAGATGTGGATCTGTTCTGATCTAGTAACAAAGCTTGACAGAGCTGTTCACATTAGATCTAATTCTGAAACCATGAACGATGCAATATTGAGGGTGTCACGTGCTCTTATTCATGCTTTCAGAATGATTTAAGGTCAGGTCAGGCAATGTGTGTCATTGTTAGAGTTTCTGTTAAAAAAATCACAAGAAGTCATTGCCTTGAACCTGAATCCAGGAAGTTTAAGTTCTAATGGATATCCCAGAAATTGTAGAGACCAAGACTACGAACATCTGCTAAAGAAAGTTAATATCTTGAAACTGAAGCAGCCCAAGGATAGGACATGTCTGTTATAGTTATCATAACATCTGGCTTGAACTGTCTAAGACATTTAAAATCCAGATGATTACATCATGTGTCCCCAGTGCTGGATATGGAACTGCAGCATTTTGTGTTTTGCCTCTTGGGCTTCAGTTAAACTTTGGTCCAACTTTTCTTTGATATAGCGTCATTAATCTTTTTAGAGGGTCCATATTCTTCTGGAAGTAAGGGATTTGTTTTGATTTTAGTGAAATTCACAGTTTAACACTGTTAAGCATCTCCCATGAGATTTGGACTTCCAAATAATGTTGCAATTGTTAAAGACTTTGAAGACTTTTGAAGGCATTTTTCTCTCTGAGAGGCACCTGAGAGAATGGGACAGAAGGTGGTAGGTGATATATGAGGATGAGAAAAGTAAAGAAAAGTAGACTTCTGATGGTTAAAATGGCTTTTGATTTTGGAGGATATAGAACACTTAGGCTAGAAGCCTCTAAAAATAATTATTTGTTTAGGTTTGCTTCTTGATATGTATGGGTTCAGTTATCTAGATTAGGGTACCTGGGTTGGATAGACTCACCCTAACTAATAGGCTGAATAAAAGGAAGAAACATCTCTGAATCTATCTTTTATTCTCTGATGCATTCTAGTAGTGAAGGCAGTGGGAAAAGGTATCTCAAAGTCCTGCTGTCAAGTCTTTTCTAGGTTTATGGAATATACTCTGGAAAGGCAAACTAAGGCAAATGCTTTATTCATTACTGTAACTATTTGGGGGTATTTTTTCATAAAAATAAAATGAATATTTAAACAGGGTCAACATCCCCAAATAATTTAAATTGTAAAACTTAATCTCTCAAGATCCCCAAATACTGACATTAAGAACAAATGATACTCATTCACCATACTAAATACTGGGAAGTATGTTTCTCATTGTTTATATCACTGCAAGTAAGCGGATGATGAGCACTGTCTTATCACAGGAATATTCTTATATATTTAAAGGTGACTGAAGAAACAGTGGAGAAGCAACAGACTCCTGTTGAAAATTATTTTTTAAAAATATTGAATTATTTATTTATTTTTTCATTCCATACTTTATTCCCCCCACCCATGTCCACCCTCCAACTATTCACATCCCATACCTCCTCCCCACCCTCTGTCTACAGGTAGATGTCCCCACCAACCATCCCACCTGACCTCTAAGCTCCCTGAGGTCTCCAGGCTCTTGAGGGTTATGTGCATCATCTCTGAATGAACACAGATCCTGCAATCCTCTACTGTATGTGTGTCAGGGCCCTCATATCAGCTGAGGTGTATTGCCTACTTGGTGGTCCAGTGTTTGACAGATCTCGGGGGTCCAGGTTAAATGAGACTGTTGGTCCTCCTAAAGGATTGCCCTTCTCCTTAGCTTCTTTCAGCCTTCTCTACTTCAACAACAGGGGTCAGCTGCTTCTGTCAATTGGTTGGATACCGATATCTTCATGTGACTCAGCTGCTTGATGTGTCTTCTGGAGTGCTGTCATTCTACGTCCCTTTTTCTGAGTGATTCATATTTTCAGTAATAGTGTCAGGCTTTGGGACATCACCTTGAGCTGGATCCCACTTTGTGCCTATTCTGGACCTCCTTTTCACCAGGCTCTTCTCCACTTCCATCCCTGTAATTCTTTCAAACAGGAACAATTCTGGGTCAGAGTTGTGACTGTGGAATGGCCACCCTCTCCCACATTTGATACCCTGTCTTCCTGCTGGAGGTGCTCTCTATATGTTCCCTCTCCCTACTTTCAGCCATTTCATCTACCCTCCCTTTGAGACCTGAGAGTCTCTCACCTTCCAGTTCTCTGATGGATTCTGGAGGGTTCCCCCAACTTCCTATCTCCTGAGGTTGTCTGTTTCCATTCTGCTGGTTGTCAGAACTTTGTCCTTTTCTCTCACTCAATACCAGATCAGGTTCCCCTTTCCTGTCCCCCTCCCCTCCCCTCCCTCCAGTCCACTTGTCCTCCCTCCCCACTTGTGATTGTTTTGTTCTCCCTCTCAAGTGGGACTGAGGCAATATTCTTCAAATTCCCATTTTTATGCACATCTTTAGAAAGCATTCTAACAACCTCATTTTTTTTGTCTCATGCTTTTTAATATTCTTTTCCAACAGGCTATCCAAGGGGGCAATTTTCTTTGAAGTGACACAGAAAGATGAAATAATTACCAGTAGGTTTCAGTGTCAGAATTTGGAACCAGTTCTAAATGTTTCCCCACTCTGTTACTTTGTTTTCTTTCTGCCTGTTGATATATTGAATTTAGGACAAATGCATTTTCATATTTGTAGAAAGAAAATACGTTATTTCTTAGGATTTAATGTCATGAAATTTGTGTTGTAACTTGGTTTAGATTATAGTTTAGTGCATGTTTATTAAAGAACATAGTCAACAACTTGTGAGCTCATCAAAAGAATCAGATTAGACCCATTTTTAGAATTTATAATGATAATTGGTGAATTTTTGTATTTTAATGTTAATTTCTATTTTTATACATTAATTTTAGTTTCAACACATAAGCCACTATCTTAGTTAGGATTTCATTGCTCTAAATGGACAAACATGACCAAGGCAATGCTTATAAAGAAAAACATTTAATTGGGGCTGGCTAACAGTTTCAGAGGTTCAGTCCATTATCATGGTGGGAAGCATGGTATTGTACAAGACTTTGGTGGCTCCAAGACACATAGTTCTCCTTCTGCAAAAAGGATCCACTTTCACCAATATCTTCATGAAGGCTCTCTTCATGGTGCCAAACCTCAACTCCTTTGCATGACCCCTTCATTCCTGGGCCTCCAATGGCGACTGAGGCTGTACCTTCACTGCTGACCTTTCTTGGCCTCTCACAATGGCAAGCCTCAGCTGCATTCCATGACTCCTTCATGCCTTTGAAGTGTGCTGGCAGCTTACCTCTGCTCTTTCTCACAGAGGTTCCCTTTTTCCCACCTCCTGCTCCTTCCTACAGCAAGCAGGAGGCTTCTTCTCCCCTCCCTGGGCTGTTCAGAATGGACTCCGTCTGGCAGGGAAATATCGGAATATCATTGTCCTTGTTTCCATAGAGGCATATCTCCCCACCCCCCGCCAGGAGCCACAGATACAGGCTTGAATAGACAAACGCTGAGACTGGTGCTCGCACTGATAAATGGCTAAAGACTTCCCAGGTGCGGCAGGTCCCTGTCCTTGGGGAAGAAACTCAAAAGCCAAACATACATGGGAAGGTTAAGGTCCCAAGTTTGGATCATGAATGGGAAATAATCAGGAGTCACAGTCAGCTTTGGCTCTTCGTAAAACACACTAGAACCTGATAGCACCATAAAGTTTCTCCTTAGGTCAGAAGAGTTCCCCTACCCAGTTGTGCAATTCCTACTTGCCCCTTGAATAAACGATATCCTGTTTGAAAAATGGCTTGCCTCCTCGTCTCACTTATCACTCTAATATCCAAAGAATCCCTAACTATGCTGTATATAAACATAATGTCCTATAGGCTCGAGGTCCTCCGTCCTGTGTAATAAGAAGGTTTGTGATCAGAGTCTGACTCCAAAGTGAGAGTCACATGGTGGAAACTGCCATTATTTTTCTTGCTGGGGCTGCCTATGGCCATCTTGTTTTACAACATCTTATGTAGAGATCTGCTTGCTTCGGTCCCCCGGAATTAAAGGCATGTAGCATCATAGCTGGACCTAAGCTTTTATTTAATTCCTCCTCACAAGATATTTATAAACACGTCCACTACTCTTCAAGATCTGGATCACAAATATGCCCTTCTTTTCTGGATTGCAGTTCGTTTTAGATATAATCAAGTTGACAACTGAGAATAGCCATCACAAACACCTTTCCAAATTCTACTGAAACTCAAAACAAAATTTAAGGGCAAGCATTTTCTACCTGTTCAAATGAATCCTCAAATAAAATTTCTCTGATGTCATTCCTCCATTTTTCATGATAAACAACTCACATAAGTTATAGCAAATTCATTTAAATTATTATTTTATTTACCAAATGTATTCTTACTTCTTTTATTCATAAGTATAATACACTTATAATCAACATTCACTAACAACATATTTTCTGTCCAATAACAGCACCAATAATATCCACTAATTTTTAAATGGAACAGTGTGTTCACTGAAACAGTACTTACTCTAATATTAGTTGGGTAGCAATTACTTCTAGCAATTGAATTGAGTTCCATTTATTGTTAATCTTAAAACAATAAATTCTAGTTTGATAATTGCATTTCATTCATGCTTAAAGTTTCATTCATATTATCCATTGTTTAATAAGCATAAAACAAAAGAATAATGTGCATTGTTATAGAATCACTGACATTAGAATTAAATGATACATTTATCAGTAAACATGACCTATCTGAGAAGAAATCTGCTTTGAATCTTTCCATTTAAAATGATTCATTCAGTTTTAAAAGGAAACTTTCGTGAAAACCACTTGGATATCTTTACATATTAATTTCACATATCCTTTTTGCATTAAGATACATAATCTTGGAAAGACTTTGTAGCAACCCTCTATGGTTATTTTATTATTCATATATTTTGGCTTGAACATCACCCATATAATCAGTGAAAGTGGACCTTAAGTAATTAGAGCATACAGTTCATTAATTCATATTAGTATTTATTTTAGCTATAAATCATCCTTGCCATTTACTGGAATCTGTGCAATTTTAGTGCTTCAAATGTTATCCTAGCTTTCATGTTTCTCCAAACCATTTTCCAGACACAGTGGAGAGTAAATCCAAAGATGAATTCAACTCCATAAGAGTACCTCATACATTAATTGACATTATTATTTTTCTGAATCCTCTCTTTGAGCATATATGTGTATTGACAATCAATTGTATCATTTTTAAAAGTTATTTATGCTCACCTCTTCATTTTTTGCTATTTTCACTTTGGGATTAGGTTCTCATTTTTTTATTTGAAAATATAACATAAAATGAATTGTTTAGAATACAAAACAATCTTGTGATAATAGAAGTGTGTGTTTTGTTAAGAGATTATTTAATGTCCATTCTACCATTTGTTCCAGTTGTCAAAATGAATTAATATTAAAGCTACTACTGTAATTTTTGCCCTGCTGAATAGAATGGTGTAAAGGATAAAATAAAAAAAAACAATTCTCAAAATCTTATCATGTGTCCAACTGACCTCTCCCTCAACAGACATTACTTGAGTGTTTATCCTATGCATTTTACAAATGATGAAAACTTAACTTTGAGAGATTAAAAAATGCTTATTCAAATTTCTGCTATTAGTCTTGAACAAATATAAAAAACATGCTTTTTAAACAAAACTTTCTGATTTATAAGGAAGAAAAATATTTTATCTTGACTTATCTTCTCATTCTGAAACCTGAATACTCAAAACTCTTCCCAACTCTTTAGTATCACTTAAAGAATTAGTTTCACTATTTTCTACTATTTAATGTTGAATATCACTTCGTTTTTAGCTACATACTATAATACATAATAGGTATGAGTTACCCTAGATATAAATTAACTCCTCCTGCAATTATGGATCTGATCTCAGTCCCCCAACCCCACCCTATAATGCCACCTGCCACCCAAGAGTACTGCTCTAAATAGGTAATAACAGCTCTACCTGCTTCACAAGAGGCCTGCTGCTACTGATGACAACCAGGCCAAGCAACATCAGAGACAACCATTTAGTGAAAGGCAAACACAAAACCATAGTCAACAGAAGCAAATATAATATGACACCATTAGAACCCAGCTAAGCCATAAATATCCCAAGACACTCAAAAAGCAAGACTATGACCTTAAATCCCAACTTGTGAAGATGATAGAGTCCTTTAAAGATATAAATGAGAAGATATAAATTCTATGAAGAAACAAGGAAAACACAATAAAATATATCAAGGAAACGAGATAAATGGTCAAGGCCTAAACATGGAAATAGAAACAATCAATAAGGCACAAATGGAGGAATCTCTAGATAAAGAAAACCTAGGAAGGAAAATAGTAACTACAGACATAAGCATCACTATCAGAATACAAGAAGAGATGGAAGAGAGAATCTTAGGTATAGAAGATGACATAGGAAAAAAATGATACATTGGTCAAATAAAATGCCAAATGTAAAAAGTTCCTAAGTCAAAACATCCAAGATATTTGAGGCACTATGAAAAGTCCAAATGTAAGAATAATAGGATAGATGAAGGTGAATATCTCCAGTTCCAAAGTGCCAAAAAACATTCAACAAAATCACAGAAGAACACTTTCTTAAACTAAAAAAAGAGATTAATATAGATGTCCAGGAAACTTACAGAAGACTGAATTGATTAGACTGGGAAAGAAAACCCTCCCTCAACATAATCAAAAGGCTAAATGTGTAGAACAAACAAAGAATGTTAAAATCTATAGGGGATAAAGGTCAAGGGAAATACAAAGACGGAACTATTAAAATTATATCTCATTTCTCAACAGAAAATCTAAAAGGCATAAGATCCTTGAAAGATGTATTGAAGACACTAAGACACTACAGATGGCAGCCCATACTAGTATTTCCACCAAAACTCTCAACCATCAAAGATGGAAAAAACAAGATATTCTATGGCAAAACCAAATTTAAACAATATCTGGCTACTAATCCAGCCCTACAGAGTACACCAAAAGGAAAAGTTCAACACAGCAGGGAAAGTACATTCAAGTACCAAGTAAACACAAGAAATTAATCATGTTACAGTAAGCCCGAAAGAAAACACGCGCACACACACACACACACACACACACACACACACACACGAGAGAGAGAGAGAGAGAGAGAGAGAGAGAGAGAGAGAGAGAGATTAACAGATTGCATATTGAAACCCTCATTGAATATAGGAACCCTCATTCTTCTGCATAAAAGAAATATACCTCAAGGACAAACATAGATACTACCTCAGAGTAAAAGGCAAGAAAAACAAACAGACCCAAAAAAACATGCTGGAGTAGACATTCTAGTATCGGATGAATTATATTTTTAACCAAAAGTCTTTAAAATAGGTGGGAAGGACATTTTATACTCATCAAAGTAAAAATACATCAAGATGACATCTCAATTCTGAACATATATGCCCCAAATGCAAGGGTACACACATAAAAGAAAGACTATTAGAGTGCTCTAAAGACATGTTGTACACCACAAAATAATAGTGGGAGACTTCAACATGCCACTCTCACCAACAGAGAGGTCATCAAAACTAAACAAAGACACTTTGAAATTAAGAGTTGTTATGAACCAAATGGATTTAACAGATATTTACAGGACTTTCTACCCAAAAATAAAAGAAAACACCCTCTTAGCACCTCACAGAACCTTCTCCAAAATTAACCATACAACGAGGCACAAAATAATCCTCAACAGATAAAAGAAGTTTGAGAAAATGCAAGGTGTTCTTTCAGATCACCAGTGATTAAGGTTGAAGCTCATAAACAATATAAGCAACAAAAAACCAACACACTCATGGAAACTGTGCAACTGTCTACTCAGTGATCAATTGGTTAGGCAGACATATAGAAATTAAAGTCTTTCTAGAATTCAAGATGAGGGCACAATAAATCCAAGCTTATGTGACACAATGAAATCAGTGGTAAGAGAAAAGTCATAGAACTAAAAACGTAAAAGCTTCTGATAAAGACTTCTATAAAATACAACATCTCTTTGTATTGAATTAGGGGAAAGTTGGAAGAAGCTGAGGTGGAGAGCAACGCTGTAGGAGGAAGAATAGTCTCAATTAGCATGGATCCCTGAGATCACCCCGATACTCTATAACCAACCAGGCAGCATACACCAGCTGATATGAGGCCCCCAACACATGTACAGCAGAGGACTGCTGTGTCTGGGTTGAGTCATAGAATATGTGCCTAACCCTCAAGAGAATAGAGGCCCCAAGGAATTTGAAGGTCTGGTAGAGTGAGGGGTGTGGGCATCCTCATGAAGATAGGGGCACAGGGAGGAGATATGGGATGTGGAATAGTCACAGGGTGGACCAGGAAGGGGATAAAATCTGGAGTATAAAAACCAAACAAGCAAACAGATAAATAAAATTCCTGGAGAGATCATAGACACAGCCTGTAGTGTTTCAACTTATATTCCCTGTAAGATAAGCCATGTTGCATGCTTTTCATGTATCCAATTGTCATCCATGTTATCATCTTCAGAGAAATGTCATTTAACTCTATGCAATATGTTTCAATTAGACTATGCTTAAATATCTCTATTTTGAAGATCTTTTCCCAATTTTTAGCCCACTGTTTGTCCTCTTGATGGTGTCCATTGTCTTATAGAAGCCTTTCAGTTTCAAGAAGTCCCATTTATCAATTGTCAATCTTAGACCCTAAGCTTTAGTGTACAGTTTAGGAAATTTTCTCCTCTGCCAATGTGTTCAAGGCTGTTTCCTACCAGTCTCTTGACTCTATTTATTTTATTGGATATCATATTTATTTATATTTCAAATGTTATCCCCTCTCCCATCTCCACTCCCCCTGCTTCTACAAGGGTTCTGGAGCCATGAGTCCCTCCATATGTACTCTTTGGTTGGTGGTCTAGAACCTGGAATCTCCTGGGGATCTGGTTGGTAGATATTGTTGTTCTTCCTATGGGATTGCAAACTCTTTCAGTTCCTTCAGTCCATTCTCTAACTCCTCCATTGGGAGTGCCATGCTCAATCCAATGGTTGGCTGCAAGCATCTGCATCTGAATTTGTCAGGCTCAGGCTGAGCCTCTCAGAAGACAGCTATATCAGGCTCCTATCAACAAGCACTTCATGTCATTCACAAGAGTGTCTGTGTTTGGTGTCTATATGGGATCAATGACCAGGTCGGGCAGTCTCTGGATGGCCTTTCCTTCATTCTCTGCCAATTATTTTTCCTCCTGTGAGAATATTGTTCTCCTTTCTAAGAACTGAAGCAGTCACACCTTGGTCTTCTTTCTTCTTGAGCTTCATGTGGTCTGTGAATTGTATCTTGGGTATTCTGAGCTTTTGAGCTAATATCTACTTTTACTCCATTAGATAAATGTAACACAATTTCTGTATCCATTCCTCTTTTGAAGGAAATCTGTGCTCTTTCCAGCTTCTGGCTATTATAAATCAGACTGTTATAAACATAGTTGTACATGTGCCCTTGTTATATGTTAGAGTATCTTTTGTGTATATGCCCATGAGTGGTATAGCTGGATCCTTAGGTAGTATTATGTTCAATTTTCTGAGAAACTTCCAGATTGATTTTCAGAGTGGTTGCACCAGCTTGCAATCCCACCAGCCATGGAGGAATGTTCCTTGTTCTCCACATCCTTGCCAGCATCTGATGTCACCTGAGTTTTTGATCTTAGCCCTTCTGACTGGTGTGAGGTAGAATCTCAGGGTTGTTTTGATTTGCATTACCCTTTTGATTAAGAATGTTGAACATTTCTTTAGGTGCTTCTCAGCCATTCAGTATTTCTTAGTTGAGAATTCTTTGTTTAGCTCTGTACCCCATTTTTTCTTTTTATTGTGTTTTATTTACATTTCAAATGTTATCCCCATTCCTGGTCCCTTTGGAACCACCCTGTCCCATCTACTCTCCCCCTGTTTCTATGAGGGTTCTCCAACACCTACCCACCCACACCCACCCACCTTGCTGGCCTGACATTCCCCTACACTAGGACACTGAACATTCACAGGGCTCAGGGCCTCTCCTTCCACTGTTGTCCTACAAGGCTGTCCTCTGCTACATATTCAGCTGGAGTCATGGGTCCCTCCATGTGACTCTTTGGTTGGTGGTTTAGTCCATGGAAACTCTGGGGATACTGGTTGATTGGTATTATTGTTCTTTTTATGAGGTTGTAAATCTCTTCAGATACTTTAGTCTTTCTATAACTCTCCATTGGAGACCCTGTGCTCATTCCATTGGTTGGCTTAAAGCATCTACCTCTGTTTTTGACAGCATCTGGCACATTTTTTAATAGGGTTTTATACTTTGAAGTCAAACTTCTTGAGTTCTTTGTATATCTTGTATATTAGCCCTCTATTGAATGCAAGGTTGGTAAAGATCTTTTTGCAATCTGTTGGTTGCTTTTTGGTCCTATTGACAGTATCCTTTGCCTTACAGAATCTTTGTAATTTTCTGAGGTGTCATTTGTCATTAGTTGATATTAGAGCATAAGCCATTAGTGTTCTGTTCAGGAAATTTTCCCTTTTACCAATTTGTTTGAGGCGCTTCCCCACTTTCTCTACAATTATTTTCAGTTTGTCTGGTTTTATGTAGAGGTCCTTGATCCACTTGGACTTGAGCTTTGTACAAGGAGATAAGAATGGATTGATTTGCATTCTTCTATATACTGATCTCCAGTTGAACCACACCATTTGTTGAAAACGTTATCTTTTTTCCACTGGATGGTTTTAGCTCCTTTGTCAAAGTTGACCATAGGTGTGTGGGTTCATTTCTGGGTCTTTAATTCTATTCCATTGGTCTACTTGCTTGTCACTGCACCAACACCATACAGGTTTTATCTCTATTGCTCTGGAAAAGAGCTTGAGGTCAGGGATGGTGATTCCCTAGAAGTTCTTTTATTTGTTGAGAGTAGCTTTCTTCCCTATTCTGGGCTTTTTTGTAATTCCAAATTTGCAAATTGGTCTTTCTAACTCCATGAAGAATGAAGTTGGAATTTTTATGGGGATTCCATTGAATCTGTAGATTGCTTCCAGCAAGATGGCCATTTTCTGATATACTGTTGTGCTCTCAGACAGAAGCCTCACATGTCTGTCCTTTGAGAGGCTCTACCAGCCATTGACTGAAATAGATGCAGATAGAGCCAAACATTGGATTATAGTTGGGGAATCCTATATCAGAATTAAGGGAATAATTGAAGGAAGGGAATAGGATGACAACCTCATAGGAAGAACAACATTGTAAATGAATCTGGTCCCCTCTCATAGACTGAGACACCAAACTGAGATAATACAAGGGCTGGTCCGTGGGCCCCAGCACATATGTAGGAGAGAGATGCCTTGTCTAACCTCAGTGTGAGAAGGTATCTCTAATCCTGTAAAGACATGATGCATCAGGCGGGAAAGATACCTGGAGGCATGCAGGACATCCTCTAGAAGCAAAGGGAAAAGAAAATGCAGTTAGAGCCCTGAAAACGGGACTTGGAGGGGAAACAATATTTAGGATGTAAATAAACAAAACAAATCAATCAATTAATTTTTATGTATATCTACGTATGTGAGCATGCACTTCACTATTTTGACTATGTGCATTGAGTTCATCTGGATTACATGCATAAAATAGCCCAGGAGTCCACTAAAATGTGTTACAGCTTCTGAAACTAGATTAATAGACTGTTGTGAGATGCTGCATGATTGCCCAGAACTGAAGCCAGATCATTTGAAAGAGCAATGTTCTTTTTAACTACTGAGCCCTCTCTCCAAGTCCTAAGACTTGTGTTTTTGTTTGTGTGTGTGTGTGTGTGTTGTTGTTGTTGTTGTTGATTAACATTTGTGCATATTTTCACTATTAACCCTTTACTAGAAATAGAGTCTACAAATACTACAGTTCTTTTTCCTATTGTTACACTTGTCTTTTCATTTTGAATTGTTTTGTAATTGGTAAGCAGAACAATTTGCTTTTCCTTTCGGGTTTTTGGTTTCATTGTTTTGTCTTCCTGGCATTTGGAAGAGTTGTCTGTAATAATCTTTGCCTATATCTAATTATAAAGAGAGATCCAAAAACCTCCAGACTTCATACTTTAGCAAACATACATGCTAATAATAAAATATAATCCTGGATTCATACTTATATCTGATTATATCAGAACACCATTAATGATAAATTTCTATTTTATTGTCATAATAAACATGTTTCCTTCAATTTTATATGGCACAATTATCATGGATTGTAAAATATTTAGAATTCCAATTTTGATAGAAAAATGACATTTATAAGCTCAAAATCTACATATGTAGCTTTGATTATCCATTTGTGAGAACCCATATCATATGAAAAAATTCTCTGTATTTTATATTTTGGCATGGAATAACACTAGAAGCAATGACTTTCAAATTTATTGTTTCTGTAAAACATGAAAATTCTAGTAAGCACAAAGGTTTATGCTGAAACCTTAGCAATTTAGCAGTGTATCTAACAGGGGTGATGGGACTGAAAAAGACACGACGAACACAAACACAGAAAAGTTATGACTGGCTGAACAATGCACTCTGACACTGAGTGTGTTAATTGTATACACACAAATGAAAAGGAAGATGGTAATGTAGCTAACATCAGGAACAAATCTCTTTAGCAGAGCAGTATCAGGTTTCATTCACCCACAGGAAGAAAGCTATGAATGATATTTTTTTAATCCATTGCCAACTTCCATAGTGGGACCAGCTTTGACATTTTTCTAAATCTTACATAGGTCTAAAATATTGAGGTCATGCATTAATAGAAAGAGAGATTAGATAGATGGATAGATAGATAGATAGATAGATAGATAGATAGATGTTAGAAATAGAAAGTCAGGGACAGAAACAGAGAGAAATTAGGTATGCTTCTCTATACTTTTGTAACAAACAATTATTTTAACTGCAAAGCAGCAGGACTGTGAACATAAAACATAAAATTGCATTTTTATATTCATGATAACTCAAGCAAATGTGAACATCAAAATGTTAGAAATCTCAAAAATTTTATTTTATAATATTGTGATTCTAATGTCAAATTTTTGTAGGTGATATCTGCAACAAACATATTTGAATATGCTAAACATTGTTATACAGAAATTTAATGGATAGATAATTATTATGAAATATGCTGATTCCTTATTGTCTATGCAAATTACAATGTAGCATCCTGTTTGCTTTTTACTGAGTGAAAACAGATTTATGGCACCAGCTTACAGCACTCTGTAAGTAATTGTCTGGGTGACAGTTATACTTTCATTGGAGATAAATATGGAGAAATAACTAAAGTGTTTATGTAAAGTGTTTATATTACTTGTCTTCCTCTTCAAGATTTGTGGTACATTTAGACAGAGCTAATTCCAAGTTAAATTTATTATCACAAAAGCTTCAATTTAGAACATTTGAAATAGCAAATAGACATTAGAACAGTTATGAAATAAATATATCAATTATACAACCTAAAATGTGAAAAAAGTTTAAATTTACATATGTTGTAGCATACTCTTAACTGCCATTTTTACAAAACATAAATGTTCAATTTAGAACATTTGAAAAGAAATAGACACTAGAACAGATATGAATAAATAAATCAATTATATAACCTAAAATGTGAAAAAAGTTTAAATATATATATGTTGCAGCATACTCTTGATTGTCATTTTTACAACACATAAATTTTTTAAATTAACAGAAAAACCTCAGAATGGATACAAGGTAAAAATACAGGATATTACCTTTCTTTTGTGGATCAAAGCAAAGTAGAAAGATCTGATAACCAATCCTTGGTAATTTATACTTACAGCATCGAAAATAATCTATATTCTGCAATTTTTTCTCCAGTATTTTTCCTTGTTTATTAATTAATTCATTTTTTACATTCCATATTTTATTCTCCACCCCGCCAATCCCTGTCTACATCCCATACTTGCTCCCCTCCCCATGTCTCCACATGGATGTCCCTACCCCCCTTCCCCACTTGATGTCTAACCTCCCTGGAGCCTCCAGTCTCTTGAGGGTTAGGTGAATCATCCATGAATGAATTCAGACCCAAAAAGGCATGCATATAATGTTCTCATTAATAAGCAGATGCTAATAAAAAAAAAGCCCATCCCCAGAAAGAGGACAGGGCATCAAATAAATGAGATGGGGGGGGCATCTCACAGTCACAACTTTGACTCATAATTGTCTCTTTCTAAGAAATTACAGAGATGAAAATGGAGAGGTCCAAGCAAAAGAAGGTCCAGCAACTGGCCCAAACTGGAATCCAGCTCGAGGGATTCTCCATTCTTAAATAGTGATATGTTTCTTGTAGCAGCTATGATGGAAGGATGTTCATGTTCAGTGTGGGAAAAGTTTCTGGCCTGCCCTTCTTCCTTCTCTCTGCACTGCATCATCTTCAGGGTTTATAGAGTTTATGTGTCCAGATATGATGTGAGGTTAGTGTTTCAGAGTCTTAAAATATACCCCATCAAATGCCCAACAGCTGACCAATAGACTGGCCAATTTCACTCTTATAATCTAACGTATTGGTTCCTGCAGAAATGTATGGTGCCTCTTATAAAAAGCTCTCAGTTTGTATGTCTTTCGCAAAGATAAACTGTGTTTGAAATCATTTTAGCTTATATATGCGGGATAGTTAGAAGGCATTTGTTGGTCTCTAATTAGGAATTTATAATTGAGAGTTGACTGATTAGTTTCATAAGGCCCTCGATCAAGAATTTATAGTTTCATAGCTCCCTATGAGCTCATTATACATCATTAAGAAAATATGTAACAGAAGGCACATGATTAGCATTATAAACACTAAAAAAGGTTTTTGGGAAGAAGTAACTTAGGCTCATTGTTAATGGCTGCTTAGAAAGAGTATAGAATTCATTTCAATTACCCCATTCATCTTTTTCAATTCCAAAGGTAGGATGGTTGATCTAGTCATCAGCATATCATTTTATGCATCTTTTGTTAAGCTAAGAAAACCTAAAAGAACATGAACAACAATATCATAGAATATATTATGGGATTGTTTTTGTGTGTGCTTGATAATAACATCTCTAATGGTACCAGAATTTATTCTGAGTCCTACTTTCATAGTAAAATGTTTGAAGGCAGCACAGCTAGAGAAGTATTTTATATATCCACCATCTGCCTCTAGTAATCAGATACTGCCAATATTTACTTCACAAACCTGACAATTCTTGACTGCAAACATTTGCTTAGGTCAATACACAACAACTGTTTTAATTGTCAGTAACATGCATATCACTGAAAAATTTAGGAACAAAAGGGGGAACCATTTATTTTATTTTTACTATTACTGGGAGCAATTATATAATATTTTAAAGCATATATTCAAATACAAACATTATATGGATAATTTCTTACATAAATTCTAAGCCAGAAATTTGGAAACAATATATGATATGTTTATGCAACCAAAACTTTACTCACATATAGGGAAATTTAAACATTAAATCAATGTGTAAAAATTTGTTTATTCCTAATAATGCATTATAGGCTATAACTTTCAGGTGTACATATATAGTAAAGATTATATAGATTCTTTCTTGTTTTGTAATCTTTTTTCTATTTGGGGGACTTATAGATATTTTTTCTGAGACAAGGCCTTAAGTAGTCTAGATTACTTGCAGTAAAATATGTAATAGAAGGTGACTGAATTCTGGATTCTAATCCCTTAACCTCCCACTACAGGCCTGTGCCATAGGATCAGCTCTTTCATTTTATTTTAGATTTGTGGTAAACTCAAAACAGTGTCAATTAACATATCTGGATGAAGTTTTTATCCATTAACTGTCTGGTCTCTTCTAATGTCATAATTTCTCTAGGCCTATGTTCATTTGCTATATTATATTGCTAATAGATTTCGTTTGGGTACTTCTCAATATTTTCTTTCTGAATGTTGCTTCTGTACCAGCAAAATTATTTGGTCTTGGATTTAAACTCTGTACCTAGAGGCTCACCATTTTGTACCTTAAAATTACTGAAAAGGCAAACTCAAGCTTTAGTATTGACAAAACCATTTTAATATTGCAAAAGAAACTAACAAGTTTTATTCCTTTGAGGCAGTGATTATGACTTTGATATTTCTTCTTAAATTTAGTGATCATTTTTGTAAAATGAAATAGATAAAACTAGTCTTTGAATGCAATTGTCTCAATAGCCATTATAAAAAAGTGATTAAAAATGTTTGAGGAATGTTTTTATTAATTTTATTTTATTCACATAGAGAAGCATTTATTTGAGGTTTAAAATGAAATCATACATATACAATTTTATATAAACTCAAATCCACACTGAGTTATAACACAGTAGCAAAGGACAAAGTAAAACCAAAGGCAGCTCTTCATAGTTGGACTTACTTACATCTTAGGACATATAATCATCTTAGGAGATCAAACAATCTTCAGTGTCTTCCAATAAGATGCTTTCTTCTAGCACCCTCCTTTATTAGGACACACCCATCTTCAGTAACACACCCATCTTTTACTGTGTTTTGTTGACAGCTGTACTCTGCATACTCATTCACATCCACACCCATAGTTCTCACCACCATACCCTGTATAATCATATCTGCCATAGGCAGTAGAGCTTTGACCACTCCCATAGGTCCTGTTATAATTTCCATTACTTGAACATAATAGTTATTAAATCCTCCTTTCCAGTTTTGGCCTTAGGTTCTTCCACGTCTCCTAGTATCATGTCTTACATCTGCCATACCAGTTTTTTCATGGTTTCAAGTTGCTTTTGCTGCTTGTAAACATCTTCGTGTTGTACAGCTTTGACTTTGTACTTCCTAGAACCTGTTTGAATGAATCTGTTTTCTAATAATTATTTTACTGACTTTGTATATGTATCACATCACTGTATGTGATAAAATAGAATCCTTTTCTTTTATGTGTTTATATATATGTAGGAAACTCATTATTTCCTATCTCTCCAAAGGCTCCAAAATATTCTTTAAATTCTTCTTCTGAAGTATCCGAACTCAATTCACTCACAAAATTATTTTATGGGGTTATTTCCCCTTAAAACCTTTGCCAATTTGTGATCTATTAATTAGCCATTCACTTTGTGTTCTATCAAGTCCAAAACTTTATCCATACTAGCAAGATTTTTAAAAAGCATAAATCTAAATCCTCTTGTTCTTCCAGGGACTGGTTCTGTTTTTAATTTTGTAATCTACAGTTTGTCCTAAGAGATACAAATATTCTATATTTTTCTTAGTTGTATCAAGCATGGGCCTCCAATAAACATTTTACCATTATCAAGCTGATACTTGCTAGCATTGATCTTGGATCATTCTGTAAATTCCTCTATGTAGCTCTACACATTAATGTACTGCATAGGTTTACCCATTGTTAAGGGGATGCTGGCACACAGTTGTGGTGGAGGATTGTATGGAACTAGATTTAAAATGTCAGCAGAAGATATGTAACCTTTAAAGTATGACATTGATGCTTTTCTTTTATTTTTAATTTTTAAAATTTATTTATTATTTTAAGTGCATGTGCATGTGTTTGCATATGTTTATGAGCACCATGTACATATAGTAGCCCATGGAATCAAGACCACATGATGTTTCATAATTGGAGATATTGGTAGTTGTGTAACACCCTATTGGTGCCTAAATCTGAACATAGCCCCTTTGAAAGAACAACAAACTTTCTTAAACACAAAGACATTTCTCCACCCTCTGGAACCACAGATTTTATTTTCCCATTTTTTGTTTTGGGATAATATGATAAGCTACAGAAAATCATATTAGAATGTTTATTGATATGTAAATTTCTATAGATAAAATGGTTTTATACTAGAGAAGAAAGTTAGAGTCCTATGGTAAGCCTAGCAAAGCTGAAAAGAGCCAAAAAAATATTAAATATCTTAAAACCTTTTCTGTATCTTATGTCTGATTATTTTGGTTGGTTATATAAAAGGTCATGGGGAGAAACTTCTTCACTATACACAGCCAGACATGATTTCAAAACTGATAATTAAACACTGGAGAATATATCCAATAAAATAACTATATATTAATTGCTTTAATTTTTTATAAGAGAAAAAAGGCTGTGGTTGGAAGATGAATTCCCAAAGCAACTAATTAAATTTTATTTCTCTTGGTCATCTGTTAACATATTTTAGAAAATTCACAATTCTTGGGTGAAGCAGAGATGAGACCGTGGGAATGGCACTATTTTATTGGGGATTTTGAACAGTTGTATTGATTTGGCATGAAGAACCCAATTCTGAACTTCACTGGTGGTGGTAATGATGATAGATAGTATTTGAAAGAGTGGATCATGCAAATAGTGAATAATTCATCTGAAGTTGCTTTAAATAAGAATACTACACTAGGAGACATAATCAATCCAGGTTTGCTTTCTTATTCCCTTTTGTTGAATATGCTACATCCAACCCTTGATTGTGGCTTAATGGACCTTGCTGTCTCTGAAAATGTATCTGTTGGAAAAGTATTTCTGTTTGTCTTCTGAGCTCTTATGAAGCTGTTGCTTTGGAGTATGTTGATAGCAGTCCTCAAAATTTTTAATCCTATCATTAAAGTCATTTTAGTCCAGGTAATTACTGAGATACCACTTGTATTCACTTTTTTTCTTTATAGCCAACGATGATTGGCTTCATAAATTCATTCTTGAAAACAAATTTTTATTTTTTGGTGAATAGATTTCCCATTTGTTGGCACAGTTGCTATTTAATCCCAATGACCCAATATTTCGTCCAATAAAATATTTATTTGAAAGAAAAACTAACATCCAGTAAGTAACCAGCATAGTTTTATTCCATGGAGTTTTAGGAAACATACTAAAAGGTTTGTGAGGATTGTTGTTGATGTTGCTGCTGCTGTTGGTGGTGGTGGTGGTAATGGTGGTGTTGATGTTGTTGTTTTCCCTGCTGGTACTAGCTCAAGCCAGATGTATCCTGATCTTCCCACCATTGTATAATTCTAAGCCACCTGTCTGTATCTGTGACTGTCTTCTAATTATTGTCTCCTAATTTTTAAGGAAAAAATGATGCATATCTGAGATAGCACTTACCTGTTTGTATATTCCTTCTCATATTAGTTTGTTTTATTCCATTCTAGTGAAAGATGTAATATCTTTCCCAGTATTCTGTGCCCAGTTTCTGTTTATGATCCTAAGAGTCTCATTGTGCCAAGTATTTTCAGTTCTTCCCAGATGCTAGATTTTAGGCTTTTATGTGCACATTCTTTCTCTGACACTATAAGATTTATTGCCTGAATTTCTCTCTTGAAAACACTCTTTCATGTTCTGAACAACAGCTTTGTTATGGTTTGTTTATTTGTTTTAATACTGTCTAGAGTACCATTGCTCAGCCTTTACTTACTTTTTATAATGAAATGTACTAAAATAAAATATATATGTGTACGAGTGGTCACATCTCATCAGAGCTCATATCTATGCAGACTATGAGCTAAGTATGATGACCCATTTCTATAACCCCAGTACTTGCAAGTCTCAATCTGGAGCAATTTGAATTTGAAACCAATCTGGGCTGTATAATGTAAAACAAATAAAAAAATCAATAAGCTGTACTGGAATTTCTTTGTCTTTGACACTTTTCCTAACACTGGTTTATACTGTGAATGTTTGAAATGCTTATATTCTTTAGACTCTCTGTTTCCTCTACTTAGCCTTATGTTACAAGACCTTCCTTTCTTCATTCCTTGACATTTCCTTAAGATATGAGAATAACAATGACTCTATTTACTATATCTTTAAAGGTCGGTTTTAATCTAACTTCTCTATGTGTGTCTCTCTGTCTCTGTCTGTCTCTCAATCTCTGTCTCTATCTCTGTCTCTGTTTCTCTGTCTCTGTCTCTCTCTGTACATGTGTGTGTGTGTGTGTGGGTGTGTTGTTGTTGTTGTTGTTGTTGTTGTGATATCTGATAGAAATACTCAAAGAGAGGAGAGGTTAGTATTGCTCTAGCCTTTCAGAGCTTAGGATTCCATCAAGTAGAGAAAGCATGTCATAGTGTCTGAGTATATTTTCTGAAACAATTTGGTAGCAGTTTAAATTTGCTTGATTTTTGACAAATAAACCAAAGAGATTGAACTAAAAACCATAACTGCTATAATTACCAAGAGACTATTCCTAATGCGTTATTTCCTCCAGCAAGCTTCCGGTCTCTAAAATCTCCATACTGTCCATGGCCCTCAAAATATTTTACCAAGTTGGGACTATTATGAATACCATAACCATTATGGAATCCTTTCCTATTCTAATCATAGCAGGACCTCTCCTGCTAACTCCTCTCTCCAATTATCTCTCAGTTGTTTTTTTCTTTATGTTCCACATTATAGTAATACTACATATGATAGTCTTAATAAATATTTTTATACTTATATAAAAGTATAAATATATACTTTTATATAAGTATAAAAGTAAGTTACCCTTCCTGTGTTCTACCTATGAAGATACTGTCCATTCATTCTGTAGAAATCATCCCTCAAATAATTCTTCTAATATTTCTTATGCTAGAAAGACATATTAAGCCCTATTTTATAGTCCTCTAGTGCTTAATATCAGTAGACATTAAATTAGTTAATGATACTATTTAAAAAATAAATCTTATTATTAATTCAAGGGCACCTTTGAGGGTTTTCCATGAACACATTTATTTTGTCTATATAGTATATGAGGGACTTATTAATATCTAGCATTATAAAGAAGAAAAATGGGACATGGTATTGGGTAAGAACCTTGCACAATTCTGTATCTACTAAAGTCAGAGCAGTAAAAGCATATATGAACTAGATTTAATTCTTAAATTTCTTGATAAAACATTTTACCCCACACAGTAAGTTGGCTTTGAAGTAACATAATATATGGCTGTAAAATAAAAGATGTCTAAAAAGTAGTTTAAGAATTATGCACACATGTAAATGTTTATTCTGATTCTTATTTAGTGTAGTTTATCAATTTGATTGCTGTTCACATGAGACATTGAATGAAGTAAAAAAAAAGTCTGTACAAATTAATATTTGTTGTTGATATCCATCCCCCCTGGAGTGAAGAAGTTAGCAAACACAGATGCTAATGCACTAGGTATGTAAAATTTACTGCTTTGGTGGAGAGGAAACCCAGCTGGTAAGTATACTTGCTGTTAACCCTGAGTTAATTGCTAGAATTCATGTGGTAAGAGGATAAAATGGAACTCCTGAACCTTATCCTTCTATGTCCAAATTCATGACCATATGAGGCTACTCACAGGCGCTTCCCACAACACATACACACACGAAAAGATACACATACACAGACACATACCGTACACAATTGGATACATATACACACATAGTTACAAATATACAACAAATATACAAACACACATACACACATATATCTCCCCACACACACATACATACACCCACACAATACACTCATGCACATACACATACACACACACACAAACATATATATATATATATACATATTCACATTCATACAATAAATAAATTGAAAATTCAAAAGAATACATCAATTTTTTTAAAAAATCAAGTGGAGATTAAAAGAGGGTTTATGAAAATATAAAATGAAATTACATTCTTTGCAAGAAATTTTCTGTTTCTTTTAAAACTCAAGTGACATAATTTTATGGAGGTAAATCCTTCATGTTTTATCATTTCACTGTTTGGAATAAAGGCTTTAAGTACATAACCATAAATCAATGAGAGCAGAACACTTTGTACATTTGCTAGTGCCAGAGATGAGCTTTCCATATATTTCAAAGACATGAGAAAAGGGATTTTAACTGAAATGCTGCTGTCTGCACACTGATAAAACCCATTTTTAACTGTCTTTGATTTTCAACTGATTCTGATATATCTATAGCCATTTAATGTCATGTGTAATGAGAATAGAAAAGAAGTAAACAATGATAAATGCTAAAGATGTAAAAGTACTATTTCCAGCATATAATTACACCATGTATATATTCTTTCTACATAGTTAATCATCAAAATAACACAAAAGAACTGTAGTCTCTTCATATAAACGTCTTTCTCCTTTCACATTATTTTTTTATTTTGTTCCCCCATGCACCATATGTCCCATAAGTCCTCTCCCCCCCATTCCCCAATCACCCCCCCTCCCCACCATTTCTCTGTTCTGGTACTCTCCTACAAAACTGGATTTAGTCTTTTCCGGACCAGGGTCCTCTCCATCCTTTTTCTTGGGAATCTTTTGATTTGCTAATTGAGTCTTGAGTATTCAGAGCTTCTGGGCTCATTAATATCCACTTATCAGTGATTGCAATTCATGTGTATTCTTTTGTGATTGGGTTGACTCACTTAGGATGATATTTTCCAGTTCCAACCATTTGCCTACAAATTGCATGAATCCATTATTTTTAATTGCTGTGTAGTAATAAATGTAGAAAAGTCTGAGATCATTTTCATGCCTACATGCATGCTTGAAAACCTGTGCATTTATAACTTCTCCTCTATAAATAAATTGACTGAATAGACAAAAATATATATTTTAAATCTAAAATATATAAGGAATAAATGTGAAAAGTAATCTTATTTACAGCTTTAGAAAAGACTCAATAGTTATTGAAAAACAAAATAAGTGATTGAAGTATCTGTGCAATTAAAAATTTAAAAACATGTAAATGACACTGGAACATTAAAGTGTTCTTTTTTCATGGTCAGTAGAATTAACATAAGGGACATGTCTATATTAAGGTTTGGAAACACACTTGAGTCAGTATATGTTTGTTGCACAATCATGAGTAAGTGAGTTTGTTCCCTAGAATCTATTAAAGACCCAGAGTGCAATGGTATATATTGGTATTTCCAGAACTAGGAAGATGCAGTCAGGTGGATATGCCAGCTTGTAGGTGGGCTAGTCAAGGCTAGTCACCTAGGTCCAAAGTCATACGAGATCCTGTCACAAAATTACACATGGAGAACAAGAGATAATTAACACTTAAAACTGACCTTTGACATCCACACGTAAGGACACATTTGTTCATTTACAACTATGTGTACAACCACATCCATGTAACCATGTGTATACCCATGTGGTGGATATTTGAATGTGCTTGGCTCAGGGAGTGGCATTATGAGGAGGTATGCACTTGCTGGAAGAAGTATATCACTGTTGGGTTAGGCTTTGAGATCCAATTCCTAGTTACCTGGAAGTCAGGCTTCTGTTTGTCTTCAGAAGATGTAGAATGTTCAGTTCCTCCCTTGATATACTTACTTGGATGCTGCCGTACTTCTTGCCATGGTGATAGTGAATTGAACCTATTACCTGTAAACCATCCCCAACTAAATGTTGTCCTTTATAAGAGTTGCCTTTGTCATGATGCCTATGCATAATAATAAAACTCAAATTAGGACAACACACATATAGTTTATATGATAGAAATGTAAGCATTACCAAAATAAAGCTATAGCTTCAATACAAGCCCTATCAAAGCAGTCAATTATATTTTAACCAAAATAGACAAGATAAAATCTTAGAATTGAATAGAATCGTAAAAGACCCTGAATTCCTAAGGAATCTGAGTAAAAGGAACTGAATCAGAAGGTATCCTAGTAACTGAGTTCAAGTTACTCTACATACACAGAATAATACTACAAGAGGGTATTTTCACAAAGACAGTTGTAGATTGATAAAATTGAATGCAATGCTCAGAAAAAAACACAGTTTTATTGACCTAATTTTTAGCAATGTTATGAAATGCATATATTGAAACTATGATATCTTTTTCAACTATGTAATATGAAGTATCTTTGATAGCCACATGTAGAAGACAGACAGTATATCATTATCTTGTAACTTCTAGACAAATTAAAGTATGAAAATTGTTAATGAAGACATGTTACTCAGTAACTATAGAGGAAAATAATGAAAATTTCAAATTTAATAATGAAATATTATCAACATTGTCAAAGACTTTTTCAAAAGGGAGTCAATAACTCAAGGAAGAAAACTAAAATTGTCAAATTGTATTTTATGAAATTATAAAACAGAAAATGAATTAACAATAAAGAAGAGACAGTTTGTAGAAACAAAATGTCTGTTACCTATACATATGGCATATTAATGTCTAACAACATATATAGTAAACTTTAATAGCTACTACAATCCCATACAGTCCTACCCGTAAACAGGCTTGTGAAGTGTAAAGACAGTTCTTAAAAGATGAAGGAGAAATTACCAACATGGAAGAAAAGCAAATATCCTTATCCACCACGCAAATAAAATTTAAAACTGCATTGACTTTATTTCCACTATAGTCAGAATGGGTATTATTAATGAGAGGAACAGCAAATGCAGAGAAAGATGCTGTAAAAGGAAAATCATATACACTGATAGAAAACATGTCAAATTTGTATAGCCATTATAGAAAACACTAGGGTAGGTCTTTAAAAGAACAAAGCAACCAAACAAAACTCTAAATATATAGCTACCAAATAATTACAGACCTATAGCTAATTTCTTACTAAGTGAGTTAACCCAATCACAAAAGAATACACATGAATTGCAATCACTGATAAGTGGATATTAATGAGCCCAGAAGCTCTGAATACTCAAGGCACAATTAGCAAATTAAAAGATTCCCTTTATCAAAGATCGAGTGACCATAAGTCTGTGGGTTAATTTCTGGGTCTTCAATCATGTTCCATTGATCTGCTTGCCTGTTGCTATACCAATACCATGCAGTTTTTAACACAATTGCTCTGTAGTACTGCTTGAGGTCAGGGATATTGATTCCCCCAGAAGTCCTTTTATTGTTGAGAATAGTTTTAGCTATCCTGGGTTTTTTGTTGCTCCAGATGAATTTGAGAATTGCTCTTCCTAGATCTATGAAGAATTGAGTTGGGATTTTGATGGGGATCGCATTGAATCTCTATATTGCTTTTGGCAAGATGGCCATTTTTACTATATTGATCCTGCCAATCCAGGAGCAAGAAATATTTTTCCATCTTCTGAGGTCTTCTTCGATTTCTTTCTTCAAGGACTTGAAGTTCCTGTTGTACAGATCTTTTGCTTGTTTGGTTAGAGTTATGCCAAGATACTTTATGTTGTTTGTGGCTATTGTGAAGGGTGTTATTTCCCTAATTTCTTTCTCAGCCTGCTTGTCCTTTGAGTACAAGAAGGCCACTGACTTACTTGAGTTAATTTTATAACCTGCCACTTTGCTGAAGTTGTTTATCAGCTGTAGAAGTTCTCTGGTGGAGTTTTTTGGGTCGCTTAGGTAAACTATCATATCGTCTGCAAATAATGATAGTTACACTTCTTCCTTTCCAATTTGTATCCCTTTGACTTCCTTATGGTGTCTAATTGCTCTTGCTAGAACTTCAAGTACTATATTGAAAAGATATGGAGAGAGAGGGCAGCCTTGTCTAGTCCCTGATTTTAGTGGGAATGCTTCAAGTTTCTCTCCATTTATTTTGATGTTGGCTACTGGTTTGCTGTAGATTGCTTTTACTATGTTTAGGTATGGGCCTTGAATTCCTGCTCTTTCCAAGACTTTTAGCATGAAAGGATGCTGAATTTTGTCGAATGCTTTTTCAGCATCTAAGGAGGTCAACATGCAGAAGAATGCGAATTGACCCACTCTTATCTCTTTGCACTAAGATCAACTCCAAGTAGATCAAGGACCTCCACATAAAACCAGACACACTGAAACTATTAGTAAAGAAACTTGGGAAGACCCTGGAGGACTTGGGCACAGGGGAAAAGTTCCTGAACAGACCACCAATAGCTTATGCTCTAAGATCAAGAATCGACAAACGGGACCTCATAAAATTACAAAGTTTCTGCAAAGCAAAGGACACTGTCAGAAGGACAAAATGGCAACCAACAAAGTGGGAAAAGATCTTGACCAACTCCACATCCGACCGAGGGCTAATATCAATTATATACAAAGAACTCAAGAAGTTAGACCGCAAAGAACCAAATAACCCTATCAAAAAATGGGGCACAGAGCTAAACAAAGAATTTTCACCAGAAGAAATTCGGATGGCCGAGAAACACCTTAAAAGATGTTCAACATCATTAGTCATCAGGGAAATGCAAATCAAAACAACCCTGAGATTCTACCTCACACCAGTCAGAATGGCTAAGATTAAAAACTCAAGAGACGATTGCAACCAGGACACAGCTGAAAAGGTGCAGGTAGGGACTCTGTCTGGGGCTAGAGCAGGGAGCGCTGCTAAGCTCTCGCCCAGAGGTGGGCCCAGGCACCTAGGCTCTGCAGCACTCCCTGCGAGCTTAGGACTTGCACCACCTAGGCAGCTGGATCCACACAGCTCCCCAGAACCCCCGGACCAGCTATAGCGGCAGGCTTCCATATTACAACCAGGACACCGCCAGAAAGGTGCAGGTAGAGACTCCGCCTGGGGCTAAGAGCAGGGAGAGCTGCTAAGCTCTCGCCCAGAGGTGGGCCCAGGCGCCTAGGCTCTGCAGCACGTCCCTGCGAGCTTAGGACGTGCACTGAGGCAGCCGGAACCACCCAGCTCCCCAGGACCCCGGACCAGTGATAGAGGCAGGCCTCCATATTGCAACCAGGACACAGCTGGAAAGGCACAGGTAGACAGATTCCATCAGGGGCTACCACGTGAGGGGATCTGCTAGGCTCTCCCTACTAGGCAGGCCCAGCAGCACCTGCCGAGGCTCTGCTGCACTCCCCCACACTTCCTGGAGACCTCAGGCCTTGCACAAAGTCAGCGGGTGGCAGCAAGCTCCTGATCCCGTGGAGCAGCAATCACCCATAACCACCAGTAGAGAAACAACAGGTAAGCCCAGCCTCACAGGAGATTCAAACACCAGCCAGTGACAACAAGGTCAACTAACACCAGAAATAACCAGATGGCAAAAGGTAAATGAAGGAATGTCACTAACAGAAATCAAGGCAACATGACAGCATCTGAACCCAGTTAGCCAACAACAGGAAGCCCTGGATACCCCAAAACACCAGAAAAACAAGACTTGGATATAAAATCACTGGTCAGGATGCTGGTAGCTGAACACATAGAAAAATCTCGTAAAGAAATAGAGGAGAAAATGGATCAAAAGTTAGAAGCCTTTACAAGGCAAATACAAAAATCACTTCAAGAAATGCAGGAGAACATGGATCAAAAAGAAGAAGACAATAAGGAAGAAAGACAAAAATCACTTAAAGAAATACAGAAGAACATGGGCCAACAAGTAGAAGCTATGAAAGAGGAAACACAAAAATCTATTAAAGAAATACATGAAAACACAATCAAGCAAGCGAAAGATCTGAGCACATCCATCCAGGTACTAAAAACCGAAGTAGAAACAACTAAGAAATCACAGAGGGAGACAACATTGGAGATAGAAAACCTTGGGAAGAAATCAGGGGACATAGATGCAAATATCAACAATAGAATACAAGAGATAGAAGACAGAATATCAGAAGCCGAAGATACCATAGGAACCATTGATTCAACAGTCAAAGAAAATACTAAATGCAAAAAGGCTGTAACCCAAAACATCCAGGAAATCCAGGACACAATGAGAAGACCAAACCTAAGGATTAAAGGTATAGACGAGAATGAAGATGTACAAGTTAAAGGGCCAGCAAATATCTTCTACAAAATTATGGAAGAAAACTTCCCCAACCTAAAGAGAGAGATGCCCATGAATATACAAGAAGCATACAGAACCCCAAACAGATTGGATCAGAACAGAAATACATCCCGCCACATAATAATCAAAACTCCAAATGTACTAAACAAAGAAAGAATATTAAAGGCAGCAAGAGAAAAAGGCCAAGTAACTTATAAAGGAAGACCTATCAGAATAACACCAGACTTCTCACCTGAGACCATGAAAGCTAGAAGATCCTGGGCAGATATAATGCAAACTCTAAGAGAACACAAACTTCAGCCAAAACTACTTTACCCAGCAAAGCTCTCAATCGTCATAGATGGAGACATCAAGGTATTCCATGACAAAACCAAATTTGCACGATATCTTTCCACAAATCCAGCCCTACAAAGGATAATAGGGGGAAAACACCAAGACAAGGATGGAAACTACACCCGGGAAGAAACAAGATAGGAACCTCCTCTCATCAAACCTAAAAGAAGGTAACCTCTCGAATATAAAAAAAATAAATAAAATAAATAAATATAATTTCAAAAATGTCTGGAGGAAATAATTACTATTCCTTAATATCTCTTAACATCAATGGATTCAATTCCCCAATAAAAAGACATAGATTAACAGACTGGATACAGAAACAGGACCCTACATTTTGCTGCATACAGGAAACCCATCTCAGTGTTAAAGACAAACCCTGCCTTAGAGTAAAAGGCTGGAAGACAATTTTACAAGCAAATGGTCTCAGGAAACAAGCTGGAGTAGCCATTCTAATATCAGATAAAATTGACTTCCAACCTAAAATCATCAAAAGAGACTCAGAAGGTCACTTCTTGTTGGCCAAAGGGAAAATCCACCAAGAAGAGCTCTCAATACTGAACATCTATGCTCCAAATGCAAGGGCACCCACATTCGAAAAAGAAACCTTACTAAAGCTTAAAGCACACATTACACCTAACACAATAATTGTGGGTGACTTCAACAATCCACTCTCCTCAATGGACAGATCAGGAAAGCAGAAACTAAACAGGGACACAGTGAAACTAATTGAAACACTGGACCAACTGGATTTAACAGATATATATAGAACATTTCATCCTAAAGCTAAAGAATATACCTTTTTCTCAGCTCCACATGGTACCTTCTCCAAAATAGACCATATAATTGGTCACAGGACAGATGTCAACAAATACAAGAAGATTGAGCTAATCCCATGCCTCCTATCAGATCACCATGGAGTAAGAGTGGTCTTCAATAACAACAAAAACAACAGAAAGCCCACATACACATGGAAACTGAACAATACTCTACTCAATGACACCTTGGTCAAGGAAGAAATAAAAAAAGAAATCAAAGACTTTTTAGAATTCAATGAAAATGAAGGTACAACCTACCCAAATCTATGGGATACAATGAAAGCAGTGCTAAGAGGAAAACTCATAGCTCTAAGTGCATCCAAAAAGAAACTGGAGAGAGCATACACTAGCAACTTAATGGCACACCTTAAAGCCCTGGAAGAAAAACAAGTTAATTCACCCAGGAGGAGTAGAAGACAAGAAATCATCAAACTCAGGGCTGAAATCAATCAAATAGAAACAAAGAGAACCATACAAAGAATCAACAAGACCAGGAGCTGGTTCTTTGAGAAAATCAACAAGATAGATAAACCCTTAGCCAGACTAACCAAAGGACACAGAAACAGTATACAAATTAACAAAATTAGAAATGAAAAGGGAGACATAACAACAAAAACTGAGGAAATTCAAAAGATCATCAGATCCTACTACAAAGGTCTATACTCAAAACAACTGGAGAATCTGGAGGAAATGGACAATTTCCTAGACAGATATCAAATACCAAAATTAAATCAGCATCAAGTAGATCAGCTAAATAGTCCCATAACCCCTAAAGAAATAGAAGGGGTTATAGAAAGCCTCCCAACCAAAAAAAGTACGGGACCAGATGGTTTTAGTGCAGAATTCTACCAGACCTTCAAAGAAGACTTAACACCAATACTTTTCAAACTATTCCACAAAATAGAGACAGAAGGGACACTGCCCAATTCATTCTTCGAAGCGACAATTACGCCAATACCTAAAGCACAAAAAGATCCAACAAAGAAAGAGAACTACAGGCCAATTTCTCTTATGAATATAGATGCAAAAATACTAAATAAAATTCTTGCTAACCGAATCCAAGAGCACATCAAAATGATCATCCACCATGATCAAGTAGGCTTCATCCCAGGGATGCAGGGATGGTTCAATATACGGAAATCCATCAATGTAATCCACTACATAAACAAACTGAAAGAAAAAAACCACATGGTCTTCTCATTAGATGCTGTAAAAGCATTCGACCAAATTCAGCATCCTTTCATGCTAAAAGTCTTGGAAAGAGCAGGAATTCAAGGCCCATACCTAAACATAGTAAAAGCAATCTACAGCAAACCAATAGCCAACATCAAAATAAATGGAGAGAAACTTGAAGCATTCCCACTAAAATCAGGGACTAGACAAGGCTGCCCTCTCTCTCCATATCTTTTCAATATAGTACTTGATGTTCTAGCAAGAGCAATTAGACACCATAAGGAAGTCAAAGGGATACAAATTGGAAAGGAAGAAGTGAAACTATCATTATTTGCAGACAATATGATAGTTTACCTAAGCGACCCAAAAAACTCCACCAGAGAACTTCTACAGCTGATAAACAACTTCAGCAAAGTGGCAGGTTATAAAATTAACTCAAGTAAGTCAGTGGCCTTCTTGTACTCAAAGGACAAGCAGGCTGAGAAAGAAATTAGGGAAATAACACCCTTCACAATAGCCACAAACAATATAAAGTATCTTGCCGTAACTCTAACCAAACAAGCAAAAGATCTGTACAACAGGAATTTCAAGTCCTTGAAGAAAGAAATCGAAGAAGACCTCAGAAGATGGAAAAATATTTCTTGCTCCTGGATTGGCAGGATCAATATAGTAAAAATGGCCATCTAGCCAAAAGCAATATACAGATTCAATGCGATCCCCATCAAAATCCCAACTCAATTCTTCATAGATCTAGAAAGAGCAATTCTCAAATTCATCTGGAGCAACAAAAAACCCAGGATAGCTAAAACTATTCTCAACAATAAAAGGACTTCTGGGGGAATCAATATCCCTGACCACAAGCAGTACTACAGAGCAATTGTGTTAAAAACTGCATGGTATTGGTATAGCAACAGGCAAGCAGATCAATGGAACATGATTGAAGACCCAGAAATTAACCCACAGACTTATGGTCACTTGATCTTTGATAAAGGAGCCACAACCATCCGGTGGAATAAAGATAGCCTTTTCAACAAATGGTGCTGGTTCAACTGGAGGTCAACAAGCAGAAGAATGCGAATTGACCCACTCTTATCTCTTTGCACTAAGATCAACTCCAAGTAGATCAAGGACCTCCACATAAAACCAGACACACTGAAACTATTAGAAAAGAAACTTGGGAAGACCCTGGAGGACATGGGCACAGGGCAAAAGTTCCTGAACAGAACACCAATAGCTTATGCTCTAAGATCAAGAATCGACAAATGGGACCTCATAAAACTACAAAGTTTCTGCAAAGCAAAGGACACTGTCAGAAGGACAAAACGGCAACCAACAAAGTGGGAAAAGATCTTCACCAACCCCACATCCGACAGAGGGCTAATATCAAATATATACAAAGAACTCAAGAAGTTAGACCGCAAAGAACCAAATAACCCTATCAAAAAATGGGGCACAGAGCTAAACATAGAATTTTCACCAGAAGAAATTCAGATGGCCGAGAAACACCTTAAAAGATGTTCAACATCATTAGTCATCAGGGAAATGCAAATCAAAACAACCCTGAGATTCCACCTCACACCAGTCAGAATGGCTAAGATTAAAAACTCAAGAGACAACAAGTGCTGGCGAGGATGTGGAGAAAGAGGAACACTCCTCCACTGTTGGTGGGATTGCAAAATGGTAAAACCACTCTGGAAATCAGTTTGGCAGTTCCTCAGAAAATTGGGCATATCACTTCCAGAGGACCCTGGCATACCACTCCTGGGCATATACCCAGAGGATTCCCTTGCATGCAATAAGGACACATGCTCCACTATGTTTATAGCAGCCTTGTTTATAATAGCCAGAAATTGGAAGGAGCCCAAATATCCCTCAAAGGAGGAATGGATACAGAAAATGTGGTATATTTATACAATGGAATACTACTCAGCAATTAAAAATAATGAATTCATGCAATTTGTAGGTAAATGGTTAGACCTGGAAAATATCATCCTGAGTGAATTAACCCAATCACAAAAGAATGCACATGAAATGCAATCACTGATAAGTGGATATTAATGAGCCCAGAAGCCCTAAATACTGAAGACACAAATAGCAAGTCAAATGATTCCGAAGAAGAAGAAAGGAGAGGACCCTGGGCCTGTAAAGAATGCATCCAGTTTAGTAAAGAAACCGAGGGGGGAGGGGGAATGATTGGGGATCAGTTGGGGGGGAGAGGAACTATGGGAACTATGGTGGGTGGGAACTGGGAAAGGGGAAAGACTTTGGAATGTAAACATAGAACATAGAAAATAAAAATTTAAAAAAAAACTCAAGAGACAACAAGTGCTGGCGAGGATGTGGAGAAAGAGGAACACTCCTCCACTGTTGGTGGGATTGCAAAATGGTAAAACCGCTCTGGAAATCAGTTTGGCGGTTCCTCAGAAAATTGGGCATGTCACTTCCAGAGGACCCTGGCATACCACTCCTGGGCATATACCCAGAGGATTCCCTTGCATGCAATAAGGACTCATGCTCCACTATGTTTATAGCAGCCTTGTTTATAATAGCCAGAAATTGGAAGGAGCCCAAATATCCCTCAAAGGAGGAATGGATACAGAAAATGTGGTATATTTATACAATGGAATACTACTCAGCAATTAAAAATAATGAATTCATGCAATTTGTAGGTAAATGGTTAGACCTGGAAAATATCATCCTGAGTGAATTAACCCAATCACAAAAGAATGCACATGAAATGCAATCACTGATAAGTGGATATTAATGAGCCAGAAGCCCTAAATACTCAAGACACAAATAGCAAGTCAAATGATTCCCAAGAAGAAGAAAGGAGAGGACCCTGGGCCTGTAAAGATTGCATCCAGTTTAGTAAAGAAACCGAGGGGGGAGGGGGAATGATTGGGGAACAGTTGGGGGGAGAGGAACTATGGGAACTATGGTGGGTGGGAACTGGGAAAGGGGAAAGCCTTTGGAATGTAAACATAGAACATAGAAAATAAAAATTAAAAAAAAAAAAGATTCCCAAGAAGAAGTAAGGAGAGGACCCTGGTCCTGAAAAGACTGGATCCAGTTTTGTAGGAGAGTACCAGAACAGAGAAATGGTGGTGGTGGGGTGATTGGGGATTGGGTGGGGGGAAGAGGACATATGGAACGTATGGCAAGGGGGGAACTGGAAAAGGTGAAAGCCTTTGGAATGTAAACAAAGAATATAGAAAATAAAAAAAGGCCGGGTGTGGTGGCGCATGCCTGTAATCCCAGCACTTGGGAGGCAGAGGCAGGTGGATTTCTGAGTTGAAGGCCAGCCTGGTCTACAAAGTGAGTTCCAGGACAGTCAGCACTACACAGAGAAACCTGTCTCGAAAAAACCAAAAACAAAAAAAAAAAAGAAAGAAAGAAAGAAAGAAAGAAAGAAAGAAAGAAAAGAAAAGAAAAAAAGATAGCAGTTAAAATGTACTTGATTACAGTTTCTAAGGGTTATTCCATGATCATCCTGTTAGGAAGCATTGCAGCTTGCAGTTAGGCATAACACTGGAGCAAATGCTGAAAGAACCATTGGATCCAAAAACAAGAGGCAATGAGCCTTACAACTTTGCAGTTTCATGAGGTCTCAATTATCAATTGTTTATCTGAGCCATTGATAGAAGTTAGACACCAACAACCCATATAACCCAATTAAAATTTGGGTATAGGAGTAAACAAAAAAATCTCAAAATAGGAATCTCCAATGGCTGAGAAACACTTAAAGAAATGTTCACTTAGTCATCAGGGAACCACAAATTAAAGCAACTCAGTGGTCCCATCTTACATCCAACCGAGTGGCTAAGATAAGATGAAAAGCTCAAGAGATGGCACAAGATGGTGAGATGTAGAGCAAGGACAACAATTACTTCTGGGAGTGCAAACTTGCAAACCATTTTGGAAATAAATGGGGTAAACTGGATCTGAAAACTAGGAACACTATACCTAAAGACCCAGTTATACCTCTGGTAATATCCCCAAAATATGCTCCAATATCTCCCAAAGACACTCCTTCAACTATGCTCATAAAAGCTTTATTTGTAATAAACAGAAACTGGAAACAACCTAGATGTCCCTCAACTGAAGTATAGATAAAGAAAATGGTACATCTACATAACGTTATATCATTCAGCTGTTATAAACAAAGACACCATGAATTTTGCAGGCAAATGAATGGAACTTGGGAATATTGTCCTGAGTAAGGTAACCCAGTCCCAAAAGTACATGCATGGTATGTGCTCACTTATAAGTGGATATTAGCCATAAAATGCAGGTACCATGTTACACTCCACAGATCCAAAGAACCTAAACAAGAAGCAAGACTAAATTGAATAAGCTTGAATCTCACTGATAAGCAGAAATAAAATAGTGATAAAAGGCAGATGGAGGAAGGGATCTAAGAGAGAGGGTGAAGAAGGGAATGCAGGGCTCACGATCAGGTGTTGGGAAGGACAGAAAAGATAGCTAGATGGCCATGAAAATGAATGAAAATCTGCTACTAATGGAGATAATGAGGTGAGGGTGGCATCTCCAGGATGAGACAGCAGCTTGGGATCAATAAGGGTGTACCCAAGAATCAATGGGGGTGACCTTAGCTGTAACTCACTACATTGATGATATAAGGCCATCTCCTGTAGCCAGACAGCAACCCCAGTGTAGTGACAGAAACACCAACACATCCACAAAACTTTCGAACCAAAATTTATCATGTCTACAAATAACACAGGCATAGGGGATAGAGCAGAGACTGAGGCAATTGCCAACCAATAATCGGGCCAACTTGAGATCCATCCCATGGACAAGCACCAATCCCTAACATGATTAATGTTTTGCTTGCAGACAGGTGTCCCATCCCCCCTCCAGTGTTTGAGCTGGACTTTCCAGCCTCTGCTCTGATCATCAGTTCTCAGCCTGTGAAATTCCTGGCCTTTGTTCTTTATAGAATAACATAGCCCTCTGCTCTCACCTGGAAGCCACAGCAGCCTCACCTAAAAGCATTCTGGATCTGCTAGACTTGAAGTGCTCTGATCTCAGCAGGTGACTTGCTGACAATGGAGCCAGCAAGTTCTCTCTGGGAGAAGGGATTTTTCCAAGCTATATATTGGCTAACATTTATTAAAGTTTCGGTCTTGACTGGCAAATGACGCCTTGACTCAATTCTCTTTTCCCTGCTTCCCCATCCATCCTTCAGTTTCTTTTATAGGACCAGTTCACAGTAGCTACAGAATACAACAGACAGGAGCTTGTCCTCTGAGAGGCTTCACCCAGCAGCTGACTCAGACAGATACAGTTACCCACAGCCAAAAAGTGGATGGAGGTTGGGACTCATATGGAAGAAGAGTAGGAAGGGTTATGGGCCTCAACAATAGAAATTCCACAGGGAGGCCAAATGAGTCAACTAATCTGGATTCTTGGGACTCTAAAAGTCTGAATTAACAACCAAAGAACATACATGAGCTGAACCTAAGTCTCCCTGCTCATAGGTAGCAGCATAACCTTCATGTGGGTCCTGAATAATTAGAGTGTGGGCTATCCCAAAAGCTGTTGCCTATAAGTGGGATATGTTCTAGCTGGGCTACTAGTCTGGAATCAGTGGGAGGGAATGAAGTGTGAGGGTCAGGGGGGGTGGATACATGGGACCTTCACATGCTCACAGGGAAAAGGGAGGAGAGATGGGGGAAGGATTGTGGAAAAGTTGGGCAGGAAAGGGAACTGTAACCTGTATGTAAAATGAATAAGTAAAAATAAATTGAGAGAGAGGGAGAGGGAGAGGGAGAGGGAGAGGGAGAGGGAGAGGGAGAGGGAGAGGGAGAGGGAGAGGGAGAGGGAGTGGAAGAGGGCAGAGCGAGAGGGAGAGGGAGAGGGAGAGGGAGAGGGAGAGGGAGAGGGAGAGGGAGAGGGAGAGGGAGAGGGAGAGGGAGAGGGAGAGGGAGAGGGAGAGGGAGAGGGGAGACTGGGCTCATTGTAGACTTTTGAGACCTGAAAACTCACCAGTGGCACACCTCTCCCAATGAGGCCATACCATCTAATTCCTCCTCAAACATTTTCACCAGCTATGTACCAAACATTCAAATATATGAACTTTTGGAGTTCATTCTCATTTAAACTATCATACCAGCTATGAAAGGACCTTGTAAGAATGTCTAGACTAGTGTGCCCTCTGCAACTGAACTAGGTTTTTTTTTTTCAAAAAAAATTTATTATTGGATATATTCTATATTTACATTTCATTTCCCTTTTTTGGTTCCCCACCCCCCTAAAGTCCCATATGCCCTTTTCCCTCCCCCTGCTCCCTCATCCAACCCTTCCCACTTCCCTGTTCTGGTATTCCCCTACACTGATGCTTTGATCCTTTCCAGCACCAGTGTCCACTCCTTTCTTCTTGTCAGACATCATTTGGTAAGTGAATTGTGTCTTTGGTGTCCCAAGATTCTAGGCTAATATCCACTTATCAGTGACTGCATACCATGGGTATTCTTTTGAGACTGGGTTACCTCACCTAGTATGATGTTCTCCAGCTCCATCCATTTCTCTAAGAATTTCATGAATTCATTGTTTCTAATGGCTAAATAGTATTCCTTTGTGTATATATACCATATTTTTGTATCCATTCCTCCGTTGAGGGACATCTGGGTTCTTTCCAGCTTCTGGCTATAATAAATAAGACTGCTATGAACACAGTGGAGCATGTATCCTTATTGCATGCTGGAGAATCTTCTGGGTATATTCCCAGGAGTGGTATGGCTGGGTCCTCCAGAAGTATCATGTCCAGTTTTCTGAGGAACCACCAGACTGATTTCCAGAGTGGTTGTACCAGCTTGCAGTCCCACCAGCAGTGGAGGAGTGTTCCTCTTTCTCCACATCCTCGCCAACACCTGATGTCTTCTGAGTTTTTGACCTTAGCCATTCTGACTGGTGTGAGGTGAAATCTCAGGGTTGTTTTGATTTGCATTTCCCTAATGACTAATGATGTTGAACATTTTTTAAGGTGTTTCTCAGCCATCTGAATTTCTTCAGTTGAAAAGTTTTTGTTTAGCTCTGTACCCCATTTTTGGATAGGGTTATTTGGTTTTCTGGGGTCTAACTTCCTGAACTAGGTTTAAGAAACTGTGCTAAGATAGAACTGGATGAGAATTATGCCAAGATAGGAGACACAGTCATTATTGTTGAAATTCAACCAGTCACTGTTCCTTAGGCCCAAGATGTACATCTTGGACCTAAAAAATGCACTGAGAAAGGGAGATGCTTTTAAGTCATGAGATTAAAAGAAATAATAAATGTATAGCACAAATGTAACCATCTCCATCACATAGGACCATCTTTGCTGTTAATAGTGGATTTATAAGGTCATAAATTTCTTATATTTGATTATTATCACACCTTACTGTTATATGAAAAAGAGTTTGTACGTTTTATTGCATTTATCAGAATACAGCAAAAGATTACAGGTTGGGGAGTTTAGAGATCTATTAAATTATTGGTTTAGATAACCTAGCCCACAACTTCCTATGCCAGAAGTTCCCTCTTCCAACAGAGGGAACATGATTAACAGAATTTCAGGTAAGCCCAGCTGGCAGGCATGAATGCATGCTCAGAGCCCTCTCAGTTTTCTGTAAACTTACCTCTTCCCCTTGTCTCTATATCCCAGATCATAACTCCAGCAGAAGCCCCATACTCTGCTATATGCCCTACCAATACCTGGATCCCAGAGGTATTCAGAGTTCGAATTTTATGAGGTCCCATTTGTCTATTCTTGATCTTAGAGCATAAGCGATTGGTGTTCTGTTCAAGAATTTTCCCCCTTAGCCAATGTCGTCAAGGGTCTTCCCCAGTTTCTTTTCTATTAGTGTTAGTGTGTCTGGTTTTATTTGGAGGTCCTTGATCCACTTGGAGTTGAGCTTAGTGCAAGGAGATAAGAGTGGATCAATTCTCATTCTTCTGCATGTTGACCTCCAGTTGAGCCAGCACCATTTGTTGAAAAGGCTATCTTTTTTCCACTGGATGTTTTCAGCTCCTTTGTCGAATATCAATTGGCCATATATGTGTGGGTTCAATTCTGGGTCTTCAATCCTATTCCATTGATCCACTTCCCTGTCACTGTACCAATACCATGCAGTTTTTAACACTATTGCTCTGTGGTATTGCTTGAGGTCCAGGATATTGATTCCCCCAGAAGTTCTTTTCCTGTTGATGATAGTTTTAGCTATCCTGGGTTTTTTGTTATTCCAGATGAATTTGAGAATTGCTCTTTCTAACTCTATAAAGAACTGAGTTGGGATTTTGATGGGGATTGGGTTGAATCTGTATATTGCTTTCGGCAAGATTGCCATTTTAACTATATTAATCCTGCCAACCCATGAGCATGGAAGATTTTTCCATTTTTCTGAGGTCTTCTTCAATTTCCTTCTTCAGAGACCTGAAGTTTTGTCGTATAAATCTTTCACTTGTTTGGTTAGAGTCACACCAAGATACTTTATATTGTTTGTGGCTATTGTGAAAGGTGTCATTTCCCTAATTTCTTTCTCGGCCTGCTTATCCTTTGCATATAGGAAGGCTACTGATTTGCTTGAGTTGACTTTATAACCAGCCACTTTGCTAAAGTTGTTTATCAGCTGTAGGAGTCCTCTGGTGGAGTTTTTTGGGTCGCTTAAGTATACCATCATATCATCTGCGAATAGTGATAATTTGATTTCTTCCTTTCCAATTTGTATCCCTTTGATTTTCTTATGTTGTCGAATTGCTCTAGCTAGTACCTCAAGTACTATATTGAAGAAATATGGTGAGAGGGGGCAGCCTTGTCTAGTCCCTGATTTCAGTGGGATTGCTTCAAGTTTCTCTCCATTTACTTTGATGTTGGCTATCGGTCTGCTGTAAATTGCTTTTACTATGTTTAGATATGGGCCTTGAATTCCTGTTTTTTCCAAGACTTTCAGCATGAAAGGATGCTGAACTTTGTTAAATGCTTTTTCAGCATCCACTGAGATGACCATGTGTTTTTTCTTTGAGTTTGTTTATGTAGTTCGAGAGCCCACACCAGTTCCAAAAACCCCAGAACCCCAGAGGTAATGTGAGAACCCAAACCCACAGTGGTCACAGAAACTGATAAAATCACAGCAGTTTCTTTTTACTAGACTTGAAACTTTACCACTTACCAGAACTGTAGGATCTTAGGTCAGAAGAACAGAGCAGAAGCAGAAGCCAATTGAACAAACATGCAGGGTAAAAAGAGAACACAGAAAGAAGCACCAAAGCCCACAATCACCCCAAACCCTGATGTGAAAAAGCTAGAATAAGAACTCAGTTATTAATAACAACACATAGGACAATATGATACCACTAGGACACTAACCTATTAGAACAAGCCCTGGATATTCCAACACAGCTAAAACATAGGAAAATGGCATTAATGCCAATTTTATGAAGAGGTTCTCAAAAGCAAATAAGTCCCTTAAAAACTCCAATAAAACACACACACACACACACACACACACACACACACACACACCAAAAACAATAGGAGAAAATACACAATTTCCATAAAAAAGCCAGGAGAAAAGAGAGTTGAAGTAATTGAACAAATCTATTCAATAATTATCATGGAAATACAAACAATAAGGAAAACATAAACAGAGGGAACCCTGGGAATGTAAAATCTATATAAGCAAGCAGTAATTACAGATGCAACTATCACCAATCCAGTGCAAGGAGTAGAGAAGAGAATCTCAGGCTTAGAAGATACAACAGAAGAAATTGATAAATCAGTCAAGGAAAATGTTAAATCTAAGAAGTACTTGACCCAAAACATCTGGGACATTATGGAAAAATTACACCTATGAATAATAGTAATAAAGGACAGAGAAGAATACCAGCTCAATAATATTTTTAACAAAATCATAGAAGAAATATTTTCCAAATCATAAAAAGGAATTTCCTATAAAAGTACAAGAAGTTCAAAGAACAACAAACACATGAGATGTGAAGAGATAAACCCTACCACATAATGATCAAAGGCTAAACATGCAGAGTAAAGGAAGAATATGAAAAGGTGCAAAAAAAGGACCAAGTAACTTTTTTTTGCTTATGACATGCTTTATTGGATATTTTATTTTATTAACTTTTCAAATGTTACTCCATTTCCCAGTTTCCCCTCCAGAAAGCTCCTACCTCCTCCCGCATTCCCCTGCTTCTATGATAGTGCTTCCCCAACCACCCACCCATTCCTACCACCCTGCCATGGCATTCCCCTACACTGGGGGCATTGAGCCTTCAAAAGACCATGAACCTCTCCTACCATTGATGTGTGACAAGGCTATCCTCTCCTACATGTATGGCTGGAGTCATGGGTCTCTCCATGTGTACTCTTTGGTTGGTGGTTTAGTTCCTGGGAGCTCTGGGAGGGTGTGCTTGCTTGATATAGTCGTTATTCCTATGGGGTTGCAAACCCTTCAACTCCTTCAGTCCTTTCTCTCTAACTCCTCCATTGGGGACCCCATGCTCTGTCCAATATTTGGATGCAAGCATCCACCTCTGTATTTGTCAGGGGATGGCAGAGTCTCTGAGGGGACAGCTATATCAGGTTCCTGTCAGCAAGCACTTCTTGGCATCAACAATAGTGTCTGGGTTCAGTAACTAACTGCTTATGGCATGGATCCCCAGGTGGGGTCGTCTCTGGATTGCCTTTTCTTTACTCTCTGCTCCATACTTTTTCTCCTTATTTTTCCCATGAGTATTTTCTTCCCTCTTCTAATAAAGACTGAAGCATCCACACTTTAATCTTCCTTTTTCTTGAGCTTCATGTGGTCTGTGAATTGTATCTTTGGTATTCTGAACTTCTGGGCTCATGTATGTTATTTTGTGACTGGGTTACTTCATTCAGGATCATACTTTTTAGTTCCATTCATTTGTCAAATAATTTCATGAAGTCATTGTTTTTAATAGCTGAGTAGGACCAAGTAACTTATAAAGGCAAGACTATTAGAATTACACCCAATTTTTCAGAAAAGACTTTAAAAGTCGGAAGGGCTTGGATGCTTAGCGGCTACTGATATCAGGCAAGACTACTGTACCCAGCAAAACTTTCAATCACCATAGGAAAAACAAAATATTGAATGAAAAATTCAAATTTCAATAACATCTACTCATAAATTACGCACATAAATGATATTGGAACAAAAACATCCAACCTAAGGAGGCTAACTATACCCATTAATATAATTAAAATGTAGAAAACAAATACTCTTACACTAGCAAACTCAAAAGAAGGGAAGCATGCATATGCATAGAATAACTCCCCTTACACACACACACACACACACACACACACACACACTCACTCACTCACACACACATGTTGCATCACCACAATCAACAACAAAATAGCAGGAGTTAACTACTATGGGTCACTAATATCTCCTAATATTAATGGACTCAGTTACCCAATAAAAACAGACAGGCTAAAGGAATGGATGCAAAAATGGCCCTTTGCTCTGTACATGAAACATACCTCAACATCAAGGAAGACATTACTTTAGTGTAGATGCTTGGAAAAAGATTTCTGAAGCAAATGGACCCAACAAGTGGGAAGGTATAGCTATTTGAATACCTAACAATAGATTTAGATTTCCAAACAAAATAAATCAAAAGGCATGGGAAAGAACATTTCATACTCACCAAAGGAAAACTACACCAAAATGATGTCTCAATTTGAATGTCTATACCCTAAATATAAGTGTACACACATTTGTAATAGAAACATTCAATTATATATCACATATTGAGTCCTACATATTAATAGAGGAGACTTCAATACCCTACTCTCATCAGTGGCAAAGTCCTAAACAAATAATGGATCTAACGGATATTTTGAATCAAAAGAAACTAACATGTCTACAGAGCATTTTATCAAATACAAAATAATATAACTTCTTAGCACATTACAGACCTTTCTCTAAAGCTAGTATTTCCCTACACTACTGCACTGAGCCTTTCCAGGACCAGGGGCCACTCCTTCCTTCTTCTTGGGCATCATTTGATATGTGAATTGTGTCTTGGGTATTCCAAACTTCTAGGCAAATATCCGTTTATCACTGAGTACATACCATGAGTGTTTATCAGTGCATCACATACTAAATAAAGCTTGATTTCAAAAACAGAAACAACAGAAACCCTACACACTCATGAAACTGAACAACTCTCTACTGAATGTCTACTGGATGAAGGCAGTAATAAAAACAGAGATTAAAAAAAATGGAGTACTACTCAGCAATTAAAAATAATGAATTCATGCAATTTGTAGGTAAATGGTTAGATCTGGAAACTATCATCTTAAGTGAGCTAACCCAATCACAAAAGAATACACATGAAATGCAATCACTGATAAGTGGTAATGAGCCCAGAAGCCCTAAATACTCAAGGCACAATTAGCAAGTCAAATGACTCTCAAGAAGAAAAAAAGGAGAGGACCCTGGGCCTGTAAAGATTGGATCCAGTATTGTAGACCCAGAACAGAGAAATCGTGGAGGGGGGGGAAGAGTGGGGAATAGCATGGGGGGAGAGGAATTATGGGATATATGGTGGGGGGTAACTGGGAAAGGGGAAAGCCTTTGGAATGTAAACAAAGAATATAGAAAATAAAAAAAAAAGTCTTAGAAGTAAATGAAATGCTTGCATATCCAAATTGATCTGACCCAATAAGAGACATTTTAAGAGGAAAGTTCATAGTATTAAATTCCTTCATAAAGAAATTTGAAAGATAACAAACTAATAACTTAACAGCACACCGGAAATCTCTAGAACAAAGAAAACAATCACATCCAAGAACAGTAGTTATTAAACTGAAGGACAAAATCAATAAAATAAAATAAACTATTGTGGTCTGACCACCATCACCCTGCACAGCTATAGACATTTCTTTCTGTGCCTCCCAGCTCTTTTATATTGTTGCTGTAATTTGCCTCCATTCAGTGACACAGAAAAATAACTTGACTCACAACAGTGTCATGCTGACCACATCCCATGTTATGGTCAGTATGTCCTGAGGTTTGTTAATCTTAAGGAATTCCACACAGCTTTAGATAGGACACATCATACAAAGGTCAATATGAGCAGTATGCTAATGTGTACATACCGCAACCATAAATACTTTCTTATGTAATTTATATTTCCCTCTCAGTTATTCCATTTCTTGACTTAAGTCACTGAATTCTTAATATTTATAAATAAAACTCATAAAGACTATTATCATACTTTAAATGTTAAATATTGATTATATAAAATGATTATGTAAATATATGTGCACATATGTACTCATATATTAAATTCATATATATTATATTAATATATATGAAATGAGAGCTGTACCCATCCTGTTTGAAAACACTGCTTGTGCTGAGCCCATAGAATATCTTTCTCTGTTCTACCTATGCCTAGTCCTAGGAATGGAAGCTGTTAGCTTCAGACAATTTAATCTTCCAAGATGACTGAATCAGTTCAGCTTTTCATGGATTCTGACTGAATTTCTCTGCTTGACCTCCTACTAACTTTGACAATATGTTCTAATCTTCTGACTCCTTCTTATTCCCTGACTCATTTTGTCTTTCCCTGTGTCTAGCTTGTGCTCCATGTAACCTATCTGTAAAACTGCCCTGCCAAACTGCCATACACACACACCATAAAATATTTATAATACTTTCTTCTATCTTGCTGTTCTTAAGTAAACCCTCTTTCTTTTACTGTTATCTTGTGAGTTGGTCATATTCTACCTATGACTCAATATTTTAAATTATTTTCTAATTCATCATGTTGTCTGCCTATCAATTAGACATCACTTTCAAACATGGCAGATTCCTTCTACAAACTAACTTTGCCTTCATTGATAAGGATTAAAAGTGTGTATTAAGGGCATGTCTGTATTCCAGGCATATCATTCTGTAATCCAAGGTGTGTCTGCATTCTGGTTATATAGACCTAGAAGGTCTTTGGATGCAGTTACTTGCCAGTCATGTTGCTGAATTAAAATTCTGGTACATATATAATGAAATGAAGAAGAGAGTTGAGAGTGTCTAGAAATATTGAAAGGAAAATTAGAAATTGGTCAAAATGGATGATATACTTATTTGAAAATATCATTATAAATATAAATATCATGTACAATTAAACATATTCAATTAAAAAATTGGAATTGTGATTTGAAATCTTTTGAAATTAAAAAACGAATAAATACATAAAGGAATCCTGAAGGCAGAAATTGGAAGGCAAGAGCCATAGCCCCCCAGTAGTCTGCTGGAAGGATTTGTAGGTAACAACCAGGCAGGGATCAGAGCCAACTAAAACAAAACAAGACAAAATATTCACACATGTGGGCGTTAATAACGATCCTGAAGGAAAAGCGCAGGAGTCTTTATGTGGTGCTGCTCTCCCCTCTGTGAGTTCATACCCAGTCCCTGAGGCTCACTTGCTGCCACTACTGACAAAATTGTATCAGCAAATGAGGAAGCAGAATAAATGTAGAGCACAAAACAACAGGAATTTACCTTTGTTTCTGTCCCTGACTTGAAACATTATGTCCTTTGCAGCAAAACCATCTTGTTTTCGCACAAAGACCCTTCAGGTTATTTGGCATCACTGGGAAGAGAGAAACTGGGAGGGCTGCTTCAATTTAACATAGTTGGCACTGGAGTGCAAAATTATGCATTCATCACACCAGTTTTTAAATGTAAGCTTTCATGAAATTACTTTATTTGTATTATTACTGAAGTGTAAACATTTTTTTAGCCCTCTCTTACTGAAAGGGAAAATTTTATCACAACAGCGAGTAATTTAGCCAACAAGGTTATAGATATCTCAAGGCTCCTCATCTATGAGAGCTGGAACTTGTATTTCCATATTTAAATCAGGAAATTAAAGTTCATAATTCAGAATCAGAAAACAGAATTTTGAGTATAAAATCCATGTTTAATAGCCTTTGAATTTAATCCTTAACTATAGGGCATGCAACGACCATAAAAGTTGTAAAGATCATTTTTCATAGGAAATATAATTTTAAATATTAAATAGTTAGTATATGAATTTGCTTACTTAACTGTAAGTGAACATATCGTATTGAATATGTTTTCACATGGGGACATTTGCCTCACTCTTTCCTGTGGAAGCATTAGAAAAATGAAATAAAATCGTCTCTGACAGAGCAAAATCAAACCCAAGGCAAAGTTTGATTTTCCTCCCTACTGGTTTCACTTAAAATTCATGAGCACAGACTGCAAATAGGAACTCAGCACTGCCTAGAGATCTAATATGTCTCTCCAGTATAATCATATCCCACACTTGAGACAATTTTGTACCTTTAGTTTTTCCCTCAATATGTAACCCTAGCATTTCTTCCCTCTCAATTAAAGGGCCTATGCCACATTTTTTCTTAAAGAATCAGATCTATTTAATATTCAACACTAACCGAATTTTATATCCATTGAATGAAAACATCAGGAGAATTTTAAAAATTATTGACTATACTTTATATATAAAATCTAGTAAATAACTGTCATAATCTTAACATTCTAAGAAATTTAACATTCTTAAAACTGTCATCATCTGCCTTTTGAGAACATGTTTTATAATGTTAAGATACCAATATTTACAGCCTCATTCTATTTCATAAGATGGTCCAAACTTTTCATATCAGTCCCTTCCTGAAAATACCATGAAATCAAATGAGAGAATAAGACCAATATTTCCTATGAGCTTAAAAGCTATGATATAAATGTAGGAAATTGTAATTACAATGGTTTTACTAGTGGACATCAGATAAGACAATTCAGTTGGGCAGAGCTTTTGAGGAATACACACAACACAACTCACAGACCATATGAAGCTCAGGAAAAAGGAAGACCATAGTGTGGATGCTTCAGTCCTATTTAGAAGGGGTAGCAAAATAATCAAAGGAGGTATAGGGAGGGAGGGAATTGGGAGGGAGAGAGGAGGGGGAGGGAAAAAAAGGGGCCAGGATCATGTGTGGGAGGAGACTGTGGAGATGTACAGAGGGTCAGGAAATTGAACTGAGGTGTGTAGCAGTGTGCGTGTGGGTTGAAACTGGCCATAGCCACTAGAAAGTCCCATATGCCAGGAGACCATATCCAGAGGTTAGGCACAGCCCCCCAGTTGATGGAGGGGGTCACCCACCCATCTCAGAAATATTAACCGAGAATTGCTCCTGTCTAAACGAAATACAGGGACAGAGAATGGAACAGAGACTGAAGGAAAGGCCATCCAGAGACTGCCCAAACAGGTGATCTATTCTTTATGCAGCCACCAAGCCGAGATACTATTGAGGATGCCAAGAAGTGTTTGCTGACAGGAACCTGATATAGCTGTCTCCTCAGAGGCTCTGCTGAAGACTAACAAATACAGAGGCAGATGCTCACAGTCAACCGTCAGACTGAGTACTGGGACCACAATGGAGGAGTTATAGGAAGGACTGAAGGAGCTTAAGGAGTTTGTAACCCATAGGAAGAACAACAATATCAGCAAACCAGTTCCCCTAGAGCTCCTGGGACCACGTACCAAAGAGTACATATGGAGGAACCCACGGCTCCAGCTGCATATGTAGTAGAAGATTGATTTATCTGGGATCAATGCGAGGGAAGGCTTTTGGTCCTGTTAAGGCTTCATGTCCCAGTGTAGGGGAATGCTAGAGCAGTGAGACAGGAATGGGTGTGTGGGTGAGGAGCACCGTCATAGACTCAGGGGAAGTGGGGATGGGATAGGGGTTCACATGGAGGTGAAACCAGGAAGGGAGTAACATTTGAAATGTAAATAAATAAAATAATCAATTAAAAAGGAAAGAAAAAAAGAAACAAAAAGAAAAGATACCGACTCTCCTCCACCACCACTGCCCTGTTCTGTTGGATGTGGTAGACCTGTGCCATATCTGACACAGGGAGGCTCCTACTTCCTCATACTCTCTAGAGAACTGGCAGGAGCAGGTCATTTGGTAAGAATCACCTTGCAACCTTAGAGGACCAGAGTGGCTCTGAGACTCACTACCCAGCAATTTCCAGATCACCACTCCCCTTCCTTCCCTTCTACCCATCCCTCCTCCCCACACTGCCCCATTCCATCTGATGTGGTAGATCTGTGCCCCTTCTGACATGGGGAGGATCCTACTTCCTGATACTCACTAGAGAACTGGCAGGAGCAGGTCATTCAAGAACTGGCACCAGTAAGGCATTCGAACTGGTAGAAGTGGGGCATTCAGAACCAGCATCAGCAGAGCATTCGAGATCCAGCAGTAGCAGAACATTTGAGAAATAGCAGCCTGCAGGGCAATCGACCCTTGCCAAGTCTGCCACAAGGGAAGACCCCATTACCTAATACTTCCTGAAGAACCAGCTATTTGCAGGGCATTGGAGAGAAAGAGAATTCCAGGAGTACAGAAACACAGGCCTGCAGGATAGAGAAGATAGAGACAGCAAGACCAGCTAACACCAGAAATATTGAGATGGCCAAAGGCAAAAGCAAGATCATTACAACAGAAACCGAGACAATATGATACCACCAGAACCCAGTTCTCCCACAACAGCAAATCTTGCATACTCCATCACATCAGAAAAGCAAGAGCTAGATTTAAAATCACATCTCATATTGCTGATGGAGAACTTCAAGAAGGATATAATAAATCACTTAGAGAAATACAGGAGAACGTGGGTCAACATATAAAAGCACAAAAATCCCTTAAAGAACAAGAAAATATGGATCAAAAGATAGAAACCCTTAAGGAGGAAACACAAAAATCTCTAAAAGAAATACGGGAGAACATGGGTCAACAAGTAGAAGCCCTTAAAGAGGCAATACAATAATCCCATAGGAAATTATGGGAGAACATGGGTCAACATGCAGAAGCCCTTAAAGAGGAATCACAAAAATCCAAAAAAGAATCACAGGAGAACACTGGTCAACAGGTAGAAGCCCTTAAAAGAAAATTCAAAAATTCCTTAAAGAATTTGAGGAAAAAACAAGCAAACCAAAAAGTGAAGGAACTGAACAAAACAAAACTATACAGGATCTAAAACTGTAAATAGAAACAACAAAGTGACACATCTCTGAAGATAGAAAACTTTGAAAAAAAATCAGGAGTCATAGATGGAAGCATCAACAACAGAATATAAGAAATAGAAGAAAGACTCTTGGATACTGAAGATTCCATAAAAAACATTGACTCAACAGTCAAAGAAAATGTAAAATGCAAAAAGCTTGTAATCCAAAACATCCAGGAAATCCAGAGCACAATGAGAAAACAAACCTAAGGTTTATAGGTACAGAAGAAAGCAAGGATTTATACCTTAAAAGGCCAGTAAATATCTTCAATACAATTATAGTAGAAAACTTCCCTAAGCTAAAGAAAGAGATGTCCATGAACATACAAGAAGCCTACAGAACTCCAAACAAATTGGACCAGAGCAGAAATTCCTCCTGTCACATAATAATCAAAACACCAAATGGACTAAACAAAGAAAGAATATTAAAAGCAGTGAGAGAAAAAGGTCAAGTAACATATAAAGGCAGACCTATCAGAATTACACCAGACTTCTCACCAGAGACTATGAAAGCAAGAAGAGCCTGAGCAGATGACAAAGTACACAAATGCCAGCCCAGACTACTATGCCCAGCAGAACTTTCAATTACCATAGATGAAGAAAACAAGACATTCCATGACAAAAGCAAATTTACTCAATATCTTTCCACAAATCCAGCTCTGCAAGGGATAAAGTGTGGAAAATACTAACACAAGGCAGGAAACCACACCATAGAAAAAAATAAGATAATCTTTCAACAAACCCAATAGAAGATAGCTACACAACCAGAATTTCAACTTTAACTAAGAAGATAACAGTAAGCAACAATCACTTTTCCTTAATATCTCTTAATATCAATGATTTCAATTCCCCTATAAAAAGACATAGACTAACAGACTGGATATGTAAACAGGACCCAATGTTTTGTTGCATAAAAGAAACCCACCTCAGTAACAAAGAGGTTTTAAGAGTCAAAGGCTGGAAAATTTTCAAGCAAATGGTCCCAAGAAACAAGCTGGAGTGGCCATTCTTTTTTTTTTATTGGATATATTCTATATTTACAATTCATTTCCCTTTTTCTGGTTCCCCACCCCCAAAGGTCCCACATGTCCTTTTCCCTCCTCCTGCTCTCTCATCCACCCCCTCCCACCTTACTGTTCTTGTACTCTCCCACAATGATGTTTTGGTCCATTCTAGCACCAGTGTCCACTCCTTTCTTCTTGTTGGAGTGGCCATTCTTATATCAGATGAAATGGACTTTCAATCAAAACATTTCAAAAAGATAAGGAGGGACACTTCATACTGGTCAAAGGAAAAGTTTACCAAGATGAACTCTCAATTTTGAACATGTATGTTCCAACCTTAAGGGCATCCACATACATAAAAGAAACTTTAATAAAGCTCAAAGCACATATTGAATGGCACACAATAATTGTGGGAGACTTCAACACCACACTCTCAAAAATGGACAAATCATTGAATCAGAAACTAAACAGAGATACAGTGAAACTAACTGAAGTTATTGACTAAATGAATCTAACAGATATTTATAGAACATTGTACCCTAAAGCAAAAGAATATACCTTCTTCTCAGAACCTCATGGTACCTTCTCCAAAATTGATCATATAATTGGTCAAAAAATGTGCCTCAACAGATACAGAAATATTGAAATTATTCTATGTATCCTATCAGATCACTATGGCCTAAGGCTGGTCTTAAGCTCAAACAAAAGCAATGGAAAGCACACATGCACATGGACTTTGAACAATGTTCTTCTCAATGATAGCTTGGTCAAGGAAGAAATAAAGAAAGAAATTAAAGACTTTTTAGAATTTAATGAAAATGAAGACATATCATACAAAAATTTATGAGACACAATGAAAGCAGTGCTAAGAGGAAATCACATAATTCTGAGTGCCTCCTAAAAGAGAATGGAGAGAGCTTACACTAATAGTTGACAGTGCCCTTGAAAGCTCTAGAACAAAAGGAAGCAAATACCCCCAAGAGGAGTAGACGGCAGAAAATAATCAAACTTAGGACCAAAATCAACCAAACAGAAACAAAAAGAACTATACAAAGAATCAAAAAAACAAGGAGGTAGCTCTTTGAAAAAAAATCAAAAAGATAGATAAACCCTTAGCCAGACTAACCAGAGGGTACAGAGACCATATCAAAATTAATAAAATCAGAAATGAGACATAACAACAGAAACTGTGGAAATTCAAAAAAATCATCAGATCCTACTACAAGAGTTTATATTCAACAAAGTCTGAAAACATGAATGAAATGGACACCTTTCTAGATACATACCAGGTGCCAATGTTAAAACAGGATCAGATAAACCATCTAAATAGTTCCATAAGTCTGGAGGAAATAGAAGTCATTAATAGTCTCCCATCACAAAAAAGCCCAGGACCAGATGGGTTTAGCAGGGAATTCTATCAGATCTTCAAAGAAGAGTTAATACCGATACTCTTCAAACTTTTCCATGAAATAGAAACTCAAGGAACATTAACACACTCATTCTATGAAGCCACAATAATGCTTATACCTAAGCCAAACAAAGACCAAACAAGGAAGAACTTCAGACCATTCTCCCTAATGAACATTGATGCAAAAATACTGAACAAAACACTGGCCAACCGAATCCAAGAATGCATCAAATATATAATTCAATACTATCAGTCAGGCTTCATCCCAGGGATTCAGGGATGGTTCAATATAAGGAAGTCTGTCAATGTAATCCACTACATAAACAAACTAAGGGGAAAAAAACCACATGGTCATTTCATTAGATGCTGAAAAGGCTTTTGACAAGATTCAGCATCCCTTCATGATAATCATTTTGGAGAGATCAGAAATCCAAGGCCCATACCCGAACATAGTGAAAGCAATATATTGCAAACTGGTAGTCAACATCAAGTTAAACAGAGAGAAATTTGAAGCAGTCCCACTAAAATTGGGGACCAGACAAGGCTGCCCACTCTCTCACTATCTATTCAACATAGTACTTGAAGTCCTAGCTAAAGAAATCAGGCAGCAAATGAGATCAAAGGTATACAAATTGGAAAGGAAGAAGTCAAAATATCACTATTTGCAGATGATTTGATAGCATACTTAAGCAACCCCAATACTTCCACCAGAGAACAGCTAAAGCTGATAAACAACTTCAGCAAAGTGGATGGATATAAAATTAACTTAAGCAAATCAGTAGCCTTCCTCTACTCAAAAGATAAACAAGATGAGAAAGAAATTAGAAAAATGACACCCTTCACAAAAGTCCCAAATAATATTTCATACCTAGGTGTGACCCTAATGAAGCAAGTGAAAGATCTATTTGACAAGAACTTCAAGCTTCTGAAGATAGAAATCGAAGAAGGTCTCAGAAGATAGAAAGATCTTCCATGTTCATGGATTGACAGGAACAATATAGTAAAAATAGCCATCTTGACAAAAGCAATCTACAGACTCAATGCAATCAAAATCCCAACTCAATTCTTCATAGATCTAGAAAGAGCAATTCTCAAATTCATCTGGAATAACAACAACAACAACAACAACAACAACAAAACAGGTTAGCAAAAACAATTCTTCACAACAAAATATCTTCTGGAGGAATCACCATCCTTGACTTCATGCTCTACTACAGAGCAATAGTGATAAAAAACTGTTTGGTATTGGTATGCAGACAGGCAGAAAGATCAATGGAATAGGATTGAAGATCCAGAAAAGAACCCTCACTGGTATGGTCACTTGATATTAGACAAAGGAGCTAAAAACATCCAGTGGATAAAAAGCCATAATTTTTAACAAATGGTGCTGGATCAACTGGAGGTCTGCATGCAGAAAAATGCTAATGGACCCATTCTTATCTCCTTGTGCAAAGCTCAAGTCCCAGTGAATCAAGGACATAAAACCAGACACACTGAAGCTTATAGAGGAGAAAGTGGGGATGAATCTTGAACACATGGGCACAGGGAAAAGTTCCTGAACAGAACACCAATAGCTTATGCTCTAAGGACAAGGATCTACAAATGGGACCTCAAAAAACTGCAAAGCTTCTCTAAGGCAAATGACATGATCAATAGGACAAAACTACAACCAACAAGTTGGGAAAAGAGCTTTACTAACCCTACATCTGATAGAGGGCTAATATCCAATATATGCAAAGAACTCAAGAAGTTAGTCTCCAGAGAATCAAATAACCCTATTAAAAATGGGGTTCAGAGCTAAACAGGGAATTCTCAACTGAGGAAATAAATGCAAATGGTTCTAAAGCAAGTAAAGAAATGTCCAACATCCTTAGTTACCAGGGAAATGTAAATCAAAACAACACTGAGATTCCACATTACACCAAGCATATTGGCTAAGATGAAAAACTCAAGGAACAGCAGATGCTGGAGAGGATGTGGGGAAAAAGAAAACTTCTCCATTGTTGGTGGGATTGCAAGCTGGTAAAACCACTCTGGAAATCATCTTGGTGATTCCTCAGAAAATTAGAAATAGACCTGCGTACCCAGTTATACAACTCTTGGGCATGTACCCAGAAGATGCTCTTACATGTAATAAGGATACATGCTCCACTATGTTCATAGCTGCCTTACTTATAATAGCCAGAAGTTGGAAGGAACCCAGATGTCCCTCAACAGAATAATGGATACAGAAACTATGGTATATATACACAATGAAGTACTATTCAGCTATTAAAAAATGAATTTATGAAATTCTTAGACAAATGGACGGAACTAGAAAGTGTCATCCTGAGCGAGGTAACACAATCAAAAGAACTCACTAATAAACAGATGTTAGCCCAAAAGCTCAAAATTAAATAGTTACAATTCACCCAGCACAGGAAACTCAAGAAGAAGGAGGATTTAAGTGAAGGTGCTTTGGTTCCTCTGAGAAAGGGAACAAAATATTCACAGGAGCAATAATGGAGACAGTATGTGGAGCAGAGACTGTAGTAAAGGCCACCCAGAGACTGCCCTACCTGGGGTTTCATCCTATAAACAGTCACCAAACCCTGACACTACTATGGACTACAAGAAGTGTATACCAAAAGGAGCGTGCCTTGGTTGTCTCCGGAGGGGCCCTGCCAGAGCCTTACAAACACAGAAGCAAATGCTAGCAGCCAACTATTGGATTGGGCTTAGGGTCCCCAATGGAGGAGCTGGAGGGTGGTCCTGAGGAGCTGAAGGTGTTTAAAGTCCCATGAGAAGAGCAATGATTTCTGCCACCTAGATGCCCCAAGACCCTCAGGGACTGAACCATTCACCAAGGGTTACACATGGTTCCAGCCAAAAATGTGGCAGAGGAAGGCCTTGTTGGGGATCATTGGGAGGAGTGGTCCTTGGTCAGGTAAAGGCTCAATTGAGGCCCCAACAAAGGGAAACTGACAGAGGGAGGTCAGAATGTGTAGGATGGAAGGACATATACATGGAGGCAGGGGATGGGAAGAGGGGTTGGGGGTCTTTGGGGAGGGGCAAAATTGGGAAAGTTTTTACCATTGGCAATGTAAATGAAGATGTTATTCAGTCAAAAAAATTAAAAAAAGAAAAAAGAAAAGATACTGAGTTCAATGGCTGGCTGAGAGTTTCTAACTGTATTTGTCATGTGCTAGCAGAGCCTCCCAGGTGACAGCTATATCCGGCTCCAGTTAGCAAGCACTTATGGACATCAATAGTGTCTGGGTTTTGTAACTGTATATGGGATGGAGCCCTAGGTGTGCAGTCTCTGGATGGTCTTTCCTTAGACTCTGCTCCACACTTTGTCTCTGTATCTCCTTCTGTGGGTATTTTGTTACCCCCTTCTAAGAAGGACCAGTGTATCTACACTTTGTTCTTCCTTCTTCTTGGGCATCACCTGATATATGAATTGTGACTTGGGTATTCCAAGCTTCTGAGCTACTATCTACTTATCAGTGTGAACACACCATGTGTGTTCTTCTGTGATTGGCTTACCTTACTTAGGATGATATTTTCCAGTTCCACCCACTTGCCAAAGAATATCATGAATTCATTGTTTTTAATAGCTAAGTAGTTTTGCATTGTGTAAATATACCACATTTTCTGTATCCAATCCTCCATTGAGCAACATCTGGGTTCTTTCCAGCTTTTGGCTAATATAAATAGGTCTATGAGCATAGTGGAGCATGTGTCCTTATTACATGATGGGGAATCCTCTGGGTATATACCAAGGAGAGGTATAGCAGGGACCTCCAATAGTATTATGCCCAGTTTTCTGCAGAACTACCAGACTGATTTCCAGAGTGGTTGTGCCAGCTAGCAATCCCACCAGCAGTGAAGGAGTTTTCCTCTTTCTCCACATCCTTGCCAGCACCTGCTGTTCCTGAGATTTTGATCTTAGCCATTCTGACTGGTGTGAGGTGATATCTCAGGGTTGCTTTGGTTTCCATTTTCCTGATTACTAAGGATGTTGAACATTTCTTTAGGTGCTTCTCAGCCATTCAATATTCCTCAGGTGAAAATTCTTTGTTTAGCTCGGCAACCTATTTTTAATAGGATTATTTCACTAAAGCACCCAAGGAGCTGAAGGGGTTTGCAGCACCATCAGAGGAACAATATGATCCACCCAGTACTCCCAGAGCTCACAGGGACAAAACTACCAACCAGATAGTACACATGATGTTACCCACGGCTCCAGAAGCATAGGCAGCAAAGGATGGCCTTACTGGACATCAAAGGGAGGAGAGGCTGTTGGTCCTGGAAAGGCTCAATGCTGCAGTATAGGGGAATACAGGAAAGGGAAACAAGAGAGAGATGATTGGGGAAAGAGAAAGAGGAGATGGCTTATGGGATTTTTGGGGGTTGGGGAAACCAGGAAAGGGAAAGTCATTTGAAATGTAAATAAAGTAAATATCTAATAAAAATATTAATACAAAAAGAAAAGATACTGAAACCACAAGTAATGACAAATTATTGTCATTTTATCTGTCTTTATTTTGAGATTTTATTAAATTCTGAGACATGCTTTTACTACAAATTTCTCTTAAAACTCAAGCTTGCTCCACTTGCTTTCTGTTCATTCTGTTGAGAATAATGCTCAGGATTGCTTGTTTTTTACATATTCCCTGAGTTGCCTTCTAGAGTCAGACTCGACAGTGTTCTTTGTTCTTGGGTACAATCTGGGTCTCATGTCAGGATGAAATAAATTTTCCTTCCTTCCTTGCTCTGTGTTTGAGAAAAAACTCATTTTTCATTCAAGAGTCTATTGCACTATTTATCACAGGCTCTTCTGTTGTAGTCACTTATGTGTGTTTATCTCTTGCATGACTCTCAATTCCTTTCTTGGAGGTCAAAATAATATATTATCCATTATTCCTTCACAGCTACTACCTACAGTAATGTCTGGCATATGGGTTGGTTAACATAAAATATCTATTACATTATCTTTTATGATTTAAATATCTCATTTGAGTAATAAATACAAGGTAAAATGTCGGTATTACTTCAGCTAATATGAGAAAGTTTGTAATGTGTTCAGTGAACAATATAATATTAGTTCCCAGAAAGTGAATTACATTTATTGTGATTAGGTCCCTACTAAATCATTTAAAAGATGGACATTAATGAAACTGCATGTTATGATTTTACAAATAAATTTAAGTATACCTTTAACAATCGGCTATGATCTAAGTATCATTGTAAGAGAATAATTCATTCATGTTTTGTTCCAAAATAACTTTCTTCTATTACTCAATGACTTTGCTTTACAGTTAATCATGTGACCAGGCAGTTCATAAACTTCACAGTTACTGGAAATTGCTAAAATTACATTTTAATTTAAAATACAATCAAGCTATGAAAATCTTTTAAAAACATTAAGAATTGTGTTTCATCAGTAATCAAGTTATACCCATTGATAAGCTATTTTATACCTATACAAAATATATTTAAAATATAACTAATTTCTCTAATACATTGGCACAAGGGTTAACATGGCATTAAGACAATATATCATATCATATTATTGGGGAAACAAGTGGTCTTGACAGATTCCTGGTTTTGTTCTTTGGTTTTGGAGAGAGTTGGAGGGGTTTAGTTTGATTTTTAGCTGTTTTAACTTTGTTCAAGCATGATTTCTTTGTGTAGCTCTGGCTACACTAGAACTCACTTTGTAGACTGAACTGGCCTGTAAATCAGAGATCAACCTTGCTCTGCTTCCTAATTGCTAGAATTAAAGTTATATACCAATACTGCAGTACTGAATGGCAGATTTTAAATATGTCAAATACTGTATACAATAAGATAAATGAGTTGAGATTGCAAAGAATATATGATGGAGGTTACCAAAGCAATTGAAAGCAAGTATTATTAAATAACACTAATTATAATCATATAAAATTACAAATTTAATTTTCAGCAACTTATATGTACATAATTGAATAATGGACAGAAACAAAAACTATTAGGTAGGTGGTAAAAATACAGAGAAAAGCAGTGAGAAATTTCAGAAAGCAAGATTGATAATTTATGTTTTTCACATTTTTCTCAATGAATCTTATTAGAGAGAGAGGGAGCTATAGAGAAAAGAGAACAGTACATGTAATAAAAACATAAAGTAATCCTGTATTAAAAGTCATAACCCAGGAATGAATTTATTAACTCATAAAGGCTCTTCATATTTTTGTTAGGATAAAAACTGTCCTTACTCTCATATTTCTTGACTCCCTTGCATAGTGTACAGAAAAGGAGGAAATAATGAAAACAAAGGGTTCTCTCTTTAAAATAATTCCTGGGGAACAGATTAATTCCTCTGGCTGTGAGCTGACACAACTGGTCAGAAGCTCTTTTCAGTTAGCCATTTTCCTCAAGAAAACTCCTGCAAATTGGGATAAAAAAACTTTTCACTTTCTTAAAATTTGTAGTATCAAAATAAAATAAATATTAAATTATAGTTCTTAATTTTTAAGAAAGAGATTAGATTCAGAATTGTTTCTATTTGGGTCATTGATATTACTTTTTCTTTTAATATTTGACTTCCACAATCTTTGTAGACAAGGGGTTCAAACATTGATCGTGGCCTTTTACTTACTCAAACATCATTCTCCAAAGCTCTGTGTGCCAGGCTAATCCATTCTATCTTTATCTTCTACAAGTTAGAGATGGAAAAGAGAAAGGGAGAGAGATCGAAATAAAAGATCTTTTCATTTTCAGTTTGCTGTAGTTAAAGTATAATGACATCTGAGCATAGTCCTTAGAAATGGTAATTTAAACAGAAGGCATGTAGCTATAGAGTACTTAATATAGTCCATGCTCAATTTTTTAATTGCTAGCAAGAGAGAGTTTGATGTATTATACACAGCAAGAGAAGTTCTAATTACTATAAACAAAGATGGCATTGATCACTGGAGGTAAAACAAAATGTGGCAAGAAGTGGATTTTATTTTTTATTCACTGTTCCTTGAATCAGTTTTATTTATATACTATAAAACTCATCTGTACATGGATTACTTAACAATTATAAAAATGAAACAAATATATTGGTTAGATTTTAGAAATGGATGATGAGTAGTTAAATCAACACAGTGACTAAAACAAAAGGGAAAATAAAAGTGACTTAGGAGCAAGAAAAGCATTAACAGTAGACACCATTTTTTCTAGTCAAAGACAATCACGTATTATCCCAAAAATAATTATAGGGATGTATAAATGGGAATTAAAGTGAAAATTGAGGGTCTTTCTTAACTGGTCAAAAGAAACAATTTATTAAATGATAGATAAGCAGAATTCTTTTACAGTTGTCTGTTTTGTTTTGAGAAAAGGTCTCATTACATAATGCACACAGTACTTGAGCTTAAAATTGTTTTGTTTCTTCATTTGCCTGTATCCATAGAGAACCACAATTGGGGAATGTGGAGAAAGGGAGAGACTTTGTATTTTACACCATCCTAAAAGGGATATCATCATCAAGCCAGACCATAACAATTCAGAGAGCTGTCACGCAGAGGAGCTACAGAGATTGGAAGAGCTAGACGGTATGAATGGCACCAAAGAATCAGTGTCTTCCAGAAAAAACAGCACTGACACACCTGTGAACTCAGAGTCAGATACGGCAAGCACAGGTATTGTACAGGGCCGAGCAAGATGGCGACCCAGCACTCACAGAGTAGAGAGATGCTTCCATCCATAACTAAGAAGCTATTTTCAATTGAAAAAATGATTGCTAAGTGAAAAAAGAAGTTCTGCTGTATGTTTTGTTGTTTGTTTTTTTGTTTTCCCAGTGGAGGCTCAATGTGTAGGACGCATTCCCAATAGTAGATGTATAACACAAATTAACTCAATGGTGTTTTTTTGTTTTTGTGGGTGTCTGTATGTTTGTTTGCTTTTTTGCTTGATTTGGAGCTTTTTTTTTTTTGTATTCTGGCTGGTCCTTGGCATTTTTTGATTCTATGTCTTAATGAAATGTGTGTGTGTGTGTGTGTGTGTGTGTGTGTGTGTATGTGTGTGTGTGTGTGTTTGCATGTGTGTGTGAGTGTGTTTGTATATATGTGTGTGTGTATGTATGTGTGTTTATGGGTCTGTGTATGGGTATCGGTTGGCAGGTAGGTAGAAGATCTTGGAGGGGATGGATAATGGAAACCATTATCAGAATATATTATATGAATTTTCATTAAAAATTTTATTCTCTCTCTTGATGGCTGGAATTATATGTCTTTGACTCTATGCCTGGAAATCAAAACTTTCATTTATGATTTTATTTCTGCGTAAAACATACTTACAAATAACTACTGCCAACATCTTTTCTTCTAGATAGCCTCCATAAAATATCAAAGAAAAAATTAAAATATAAGTGAATTTAAAGGTTATAAACAAAATCTTACTCAGCTTAAGTGATAGACTTATAGAGAAATAACTATGGCTAGTTGTGTTTTAAAATATAATTTTAAAATTAAAGCACAATATTACATAGGCTAAGATGTAATTATGGAATGCTGGTCTATAACATTAATATCATTTACATCTATCACAAACTTTTTTTATTTAAATTTTTATTTTCTATATTCTATGTTTACATTCCAAAGGCTTTCCCCTTTCCCAGTTTTCCCCCACCATACATCCCATAATTCCTCTCCCCCCCAACTATTCCCCAATCATCCCCCCCACGATTTTTATCTGAGTAAATTACATAATTCTTCTGATGGTTCTTTAATGAAGGGATTTGATTACAATTTCATAAAACATAGGAAATAAAAATACTAACTAGTCTACTAATTGAATTATTAAATTTAGTATTTAATTATTAAATACTGTATGAAGAAAAACAGAAATAAAACGATTCTAAACATTCCAAAATACTCCAAAATAATGTGAAAAATAGTATTTTCATTTATCCATGTTAGTGACAAATCATAGATATTACATCTGACTATTCTGAAACAATTTCACAGCAAATTCCTTACTCTTGTGCAACTTATTTTGTTTTCTTCTTACACCTCCTGCAATATCCATGGACCCTAGATCTGAGAAGTCGTCTTAGGTGTGTTCATCTAGAGAAGAGTCCACAACTCTGCATTTATTTGCTTGTGAATTTCTGAAAAGGGATCCACCTGTTGCAAGAAAAAGTTTCATAGAGGAAGGAAACTTTTCCTTCGTGAAAACAAGACCCGGAGCCTGAGCTGAACAAAGACGGGAATGGGCTTGCAAATGCGGAAGCAGGAGAGCCAACTCAAGCCAACACACCACCAGGCTACAGACAAGGAAAGAAATGCTGACAGCTGAAGAAATCATCTTTTCCAGGGAAGAGTACACCAGTTTCTTTTCCAATACCAAATCGTTAGCTTTGAAAACAAACACATACAAACATAACAATGTACAAATTCAACAGGGTATAGTTACATATATAGAGACACACAAACACACACATACACACACAGATACACATAAGCACACAAGCACACACTCACAGACATGCACAGAGAAACACAGAGGCATATGCACACACACACACACACACACACACATATACCATATATAGCAACAATTAAAGAAAGATCGTAAATTTAAAAGAGCAAGAAGACACATAGGAAATTTTGGAGGGAGAAATTGGAAGGGAAAATGTAATTTAAATACCACAAACAAAAGTGTATTTTTTTAAACAGGAAAATTACATTTATAGTTTACTAATGTACAGACAATAGTGTACATCACAGGTACTGTTATTCACATAAGAACATTTTTTCTATTTTTACATATTTGAAACGTTGCTGAATTATCATGAAATGTTTGATGATAGAAATCTTCAACATATAAAACAAAGTTAGATAGAATATATAGTCTCATAGAAAATAGGGAATGATCAATTTATAATATTAAACTAAAAATCATGTACAATTGTCTCACTTAAATATAGCAAATTAGAGCCGGGTGGTGGTGGCACATGCCTGTAATCCCAGCACTTGGGAGGCAGAGGCAGGTGGATTTCTGAGTTCGAGGCCAGCCTGGTCTACAAAGTGAGTTCCAGGACAGCCAGGGCTACACAGAGAAACCCTGTCTCGAAAAAAACAAATATATATATAGCAAATTAGTAAAGAATTTCCTACATTGCTGGTTGTATTAAAAGAGTCATTTTATGTTCAGTTTTTTTATTCTTTGATGTGTGCATTTTAAGGTCCTAAAAGAACAGTTTTACTGAATTTGATGGAAGAAAAAAGTTGAAGAACACAAAGAAAAACAAAACATTGATATTCTAGCTAAAACTGAATCAAATGCAGAGAACAGTGCTTAAGCCTAGAGTACTCTATTGAGCATAGTTACGACAAAACTGGTGAGCTAACAGACATTTTCTTGATGAAAAATATTTTATCAATCTTTAAAGAAGATTCTAGTATATCCCTGCTGAGTGCCATAATTTTAAAACACAGTAAAATGAAAACCTATAAATTATTGAGTAAGTTCTAGGATAGAAGGGACTTGTGGATGAGTAGATGAGGTAGCAAGAAAATTGCTACAGGCAAACACACAAAGTAAAAGAAAATGAAATTTAAGAAGGATTTGTGATCAGTTTTAAGTAGTGCCATTTGGACAAATGATATTTAATCCAATGGGCAGATAATTACTTACATCATGTATAATGTGAAATATTTAGAATACTTAATACTGGAACTTTAAACGCTATAATAGGGATTGGGCAGGCAATCTGTACCCACCAAGTATTAGTAGCATAACCATTATGGAAATAACTGATGACTTTATGAGTGGATTTGAGGAAGAAATTCATACCTGTTGCTGTTACCCTGTCCTACCATAACTCACAGTGGTAGTGGTCAAAAGTTTTGGTGTGAAGCTTAGTAAAGTGTTTTGTTAAATGACCAAATTATCACAATGCCTTCTAAATATTTATATGTAACATCCATAAATTTATACTGCTTTCATTCTTGTCAGAAAGGTTTCTTTGTAAGTGGACAATGATTAATGCATGCATGAAGAAAGATAAACATGCCATAAGTAAGTGACTTTGAGCACACAGATATAGGTCATCTGCAGCTTTTGATGTTCCAAGGTTTGGGAAAATTGTGAAAGATTAGGCAGAAATAATGAAAGAATCAGATGATTTAGTGGAGTACTGTGAAATGCTGTCTTGCAGACTTGGCTTGATTATTACACTTACAAATCCATACAAACTGTGATTGCCTATACAATAACTGCACTAGATCTATCTAGTTAATAGTCAAACATTAATAAGGGAAGTACCCTGAAATTATACCATTTGCTAAAAAGCCATACAATTGAGGACATCTGGATTAGAGAAAAACACTCCTTTACAGTATGGCCTCTGGTAGGTTGCCCATGTTTTCCTGATAAGTCCAATGCAATTATGCATATGGGCACCACTAACTGGATTTATTATTTCACAAAATGAAAGGGCATGAAAACCTGTCAGACTAAGGGAAGAGGAGCTGCCAAGATGATTTTGAAAGAAAAAATTGCAAATACTCTGAGAGTAGACTAGACTAGCTTTCTGGAAAAGGCAGGAATCAGGAGAGTTGGTTGGAAAATGTCAACCAGCTGAGGGTGAGGCACCTGGGACAGAAAATGCCCAACTGCCAGTAGGTTATTGATTTGCTCCAGGTTTCCAGCTCTGTGAGCTCTAATCCATGCTATGTTGGGCTTTGACGATACAACTGTCTTTGTGTCATTTCTGCTCCCTCACCCATATTTCTTTAAGTCACCCTCATAAGCACATTGTTTCAGCAGGTTGAGCTTCAGTGTGTTAGGGTCCAAGAATCACTAAAGGAAGACCACTTTTATTGGCCATGTGTTTTTTTTTAATTTATTTTATTTTATTTTTTATTTTCTACATTCTTTATTTACATTCCAAATGATTTCCCCTTTCCCTGCCCCCCCCTTCCCATAAGTCCTATAAGCCCTCTTCCTTCCACCCTCTATCCTGGTAATCCCCTACATTGCTGAATCAAGTCTTTCCAGGACCAGGACTTTCTCCTCCCTTCTTCTTGGGAATCATTCGATATGTGAATTGTGTCTTGGGTATTCAGAGATTCTGGCCTAATATCCACTTATCAGTAACTGCATTCCATGTGTATTCTTTTGTGATGGGGTTACCTCACTTAGGATGATTTTTCCAGTTCTAACCATTTGCCTAAGAATTTCATGAATACATTGTTTATAATTGCTGAGTGGTATTCCATTATGTAATATACCACATTTTCTGTACCCATTCCTCCATTGAGGGACATCTGGGTTCTTTCCAGCTTCTGGCTATTATAAATAAGGCTGCTATGATCATAGTGAAGCATATGTCATTACATGCTGGGGAATCCTCTGGGTATATGCCCAGGAGTGGTATAACAGGGTCCTCCAGAAGTGTCATGACCAGTTTTCTGAGGAACTGCCAGACTGATTTCCAGAGTGGTTGTATCAGCTTGCAATCCCACTAGCATGGCCATGTGTTTTTTTGAGTTTTGGGGGACTTATAGTTTCTGTTCCTTGATACTTTTATTTTTGAAAGAAAAATGTAAAAAATAAGGGTGTACATGTTAGGAGATAGAGGGGATTTAGGAGGAGTTGGAGGGAGGGAAACAATCAAAATGTTTTATGAGAGGATTTTAATAAAAAAATGCTCTACAAGTTCTCTCTCCCCAATGTAGAGCATTTCACAAAAAGTGAGGGATGGGGTTGCTATCCCATAGTCAGAACTCTAATCCATAACTCTTCCTGTCTGAAAGAACTGCAAATGGATAATGGAAATGGAAAGAAGCCTGAGGAAAAGAAGCTCAAGTGACAGGCCCCAAGTGGGATCCAGCTCAAGGGGAGGCCCCAAGACCTGACACTATTACAGAGGCTATGGAGCATTCACAAAACAGACCTATCATGACTACCCTCTGAAACACCAACAAGGAGCTGAGAGTCAAATGCAGATATTTGTACCTAACCAATGGACAGAAGCTGCTGTTCCCTGTGGGTGAAATAGGGGAAAGCTGGTAGAAGCTGAGGATATGGGTGACCCAGTAGAAGGACCAGCAGTCTCAACTAACCTAGACTGTGAGATCGCTCAGACACAGGACCATCAACTAGTCAGCGTACACCAGCTGATATGAGGCCCCCCAACACATATACATCAAAGGACTTCCAGGTCTGGGTTTAGTCAGAGAAGATGCACCTTAAGCCTCAATAGACTGGAGGCCCAAGGGAGTCTAGAGTTCTGGTGGGGTGCGGTGGGGCTTGGGGACTTCCTTTCCTGGAGACAGGGGTGATGGGAGGAAGTAAATTATGTGGAACAGTGGAAGGTGAACCACACCAAGAAGTGAATAAAATCTGAAGTTTAAAATAAATAAATTAAAAAATATTTTAACAAAAATGCAAACACAGAGATTGTACATGGAAAAGACATATATTTACTTGACATATCAAATTCTAAATAGTGATTAGTTATTATCTTCAGAGGAATATTTTGGTTTCTAAATATAAATGGTTTGAATAAATACACAGAATGCAGGCTAAAATGCTATCCAATTTCAAACAAACTTTCAGAAATTTTTCTTTAGCTATTCTGATTTACTGATGTGTTTGTATGTGTGTATGTTTAAAAGTCAGCCACATAATGACAAAATAGAAAATAATAAAAATGATTTGATATAATTTGTGTAATTTTCTGAAGAATGACTTGATCTGCTACATATTTCTTATAATATACACATGTAACTACATAGATAAAAGAACAAAATAGGATATCAACTACAGGATGGTCAGCCTTAGGTTCTCTTTCAAGTTCTATTTGAAACTTTAAGCTTTGTTCTTCTATAGATTTGTACATCATTACTGTGAATTTTTGGAAGTTAAAAAACATAGCTTATCCTTTCTCATGTTTTCTTGCTACGGAGTGATCTGCTAATATGATAGTTCGGGTAACCCAGTGTTCTTCAAGTATAATGAACTGGATTGGTGTTTCCTATAATCAAACTAAGCTCAGAATTCTCCTTGAATTTATCAAACTGGAAATATTTCTAGCAGCCAAGTATGAAATAAAATACACACATTTCAATAGTAGATTTTTTGTCTGTGAGAACAAAATGTACTGATATACTCTTTTTTTTTTTTTTTTTGAGACAGGGTTTCTCTGTATAATACTGGCTGTCCTGGAACTCACTCTGTAGACCAGGCTGGCCTCAAACTCAGAAATCTGCCTGCCTCTGCCTCCCAAGTGCTGGGTTTAAAGGCGTGTGCCACCACCGCCCAGCTGTACCCATATACTCTTATTAATTTGTCATAAAATGTAAACATGTTGGATATATTGTACAGAAAAAAGTACAAATTGATATACTTCTTTAGGAAACATCTGTGAATTTAGATATGTATTAAAGTTATATGTCATTTGATTGTGTTTTAATTATTCATATATTTTACCTAACATATGCATTAGACCATTTTCCTGGCTAGTATTTGAGTTTACTGTTTATATTCTCTACTTGCAAGAGAAAAAAGGAAAGAATAAAAGTTAGGGACAAGAAGGAAGAACTGAAGGGAGAAGTCTAGGCAAAGGCTTCCATATTGACTGTCATTTTAAGGTGATTGTAGTCAGAATTTATCTAGAAAGCTCCACTTGATCCATGATCACAGTCTAGACAAGTGGTCTCAAGGAAAATTTTGCATGGAAACTCTTCACAGAAGGTAAGGTTAAAATGAAAGTAGCTCTTAAGTAATCTTGGAACCTCCCTTACATTAGATAAAATTCAGTATAATGATCACTGTGATTTTAGACAGAATATGAAGTTATGTCACAGTATAGATGTCAGGATATTTTAAAATGTTTAAAGCTATTTATTTATTTATTTATTTATTTATTTATTTATTTATTCATTCATTTATTTATTGAGCTCCTTCCCAGAAGGACTACACAGCATCAATAATAGTGTCATGGTTGGGTTCCCACACATGGGTTGGATCACAAGTTGGCCTGGTCCCTTGTCTGCCGTTCCTTCATTCTGTTCCATTTTTGTTCCTGCATATCTTTAAGACAGGGACAATTCTGGGTCAAAAGTTTGGAAGGGTCCCATCCCTCCACTGGGGGTCCTGTCTTATGCATTTTTATTAAGAGTAGAATTAGAAATCTTGCATTTTAAAAGACTGAACAGACCATGATATGGTACATATTAAAACACATGTTATAATATCTCCCTAGTTTTACTTCATAGTAATGATAATGTTCTGTAAGTTAGGACATAAGCATGATTGTTTAAACGTTTCTTTCAGAGAAACCCTTCTTTCTTAAAACATAACTTATTTAATGTATACAAAGGGAAAACTATGATACCAAGCCAATTCAAGTAACAGTTTACAAAGTACCTCAGGAATGAACTGAGAAGTCTCAAAGAGATTAATTACAGCCTGGAACAGATGAGCAGAGGGGGAAAAGGGTGTCCATGTCTTTGCCATTAGCACACTTCCTTTCTAGTGTGGCGTTTCACCCCATTCATCCCAACCACAGCTCAAACAGACTTTAACAGACTCTATGCTTTTTTTAAAATTTTTATTTTCTATATTCTATGTTTACATTCCAAAGGCTTTCTCCTTTCCCAGTTCCCACCCACCATACTTCCCATAGTTCCTCTCCCCCCCAACTATTCCCCAATCATTCCCCCTCCCCCCTCGGTTTCTTTACTAAACTGGATGCAATCTTTGCAGGCCCAGGGTCCTCTCCTTTCTTCTTCTTGGAAATCATTTGACTTGCTATTTGTGTCTTGAGTATTTAGGGCTTCTGGGCTCATTAATATCCACTTATCAGTGATTGCATTTCATGTGTATTCTTTTGTGATTGGGTTAACTCACTCAGGATGATATTTTCCAGGTCTAACCATTTACCTACAAATTGCATGAATTCATTATTTTTAATTGCTGAGTAGTATTCCATTGTATAAATATACCGCATTTTCTGTATCCATTCCTCCTTTGAGGGATATTTGGGCTCTTTCCAATTTCTGGCTATTATAAACAAGGCTGCTATAAACATAGTGGAGCATGTGTCTTTATTGTATGCAGGGGAATCCTCTGGGTATATGCCCAGGAGTGGTATGCCAGGGTAACAGACTCTATGCTTTAAGTGTACTGTCTCATTAATTTTCTCAGTCATTCTCCTTGACTATAGCAACAGCAATAAAAGAAAGAAAACATAAGAACAAAGTTAGAACAGGTTGAATTACTTGTGAAAACTAAACACCGGAAGTGCTCTTATTTGAGGTAAAAATCTTCTGATTTGTTTAAACCTAACATGACTTCATTGCTTCATTTTGAGAGAAAACAAAACAGGTGTTCAGTGACTCTAAAATAAACCTTGCTTGTTAGATAGTACTGACCAGGTTTCTTCTCATTAGGACTTCAAAGACAGAGTGTTCATGAAAGGCCTCGGTTAAATGGATCTTCTTTAGACAGAAGGGACCAAATGGACAGTGGACAAGTCAAGCTCGCCTTTTCTCAGGACTTATGAAACAGGTTCCTGGAGAGACCCTTCTTCCAGAATGTGTAGTCCCTTTCAACTTTGCTAGTTTTTTTTCCTTCACATTATGTACTCAGATCTGAAGATTTGCATCTAGGAATAAAAGAAAAGAGACAGCAGGAAGCTTATTGATTGATTGATTGATTGATTGATTGAGGGGACTAGTATAATACATGTGATACAAAGGGCAACATGTGAAAAATCATGGGATAACTTTAAGAGATGAATGGGAAAAAAAGGTAAAGGAAAGGTCATGACTAGTTCTAGGTATGCTGGAGGAAATAGTTTATTGTAGATAAAAGGGATATTTTGGAGAGTTGAAACTGCACATGATCCAGAGCCACTTGAAGAGACCAGGAAGAGGCATGGAGAGGAATAGGAGAATTCTGGTGCCACAGACAGGAGACCCAAAAGTTGAGGGTTAATCAAAATGGGTGAGTTTTATAGGAAAGGACTCCCAACCCCAAGGTCTAGAGAATTCCGGGGAGAGTGAGGTATCTAAGGCAGAAGGATCCAGTAACAGGTAGGGGTTGAGGCGTCATGAGAGAACAAGTTGGTCAGGTATAATTTGATATGTTAAGTAGGCACCACAGCCATTTTTTATGGGTGTGAAGCCTAGCAAGACAGGAACAGAGGAGAGAGAGAGAGACAGAGACAGAGAGACAAAGAGAGAGACACACACAAAGAGAACATGAATACACAGGAATAAGGGTGTTTGAAAATTGCATATAAATAATTACTTTATATTTGCATAAAATTACATATTTGTGCATATACAAAGTATTTGTATAGATACACACAGACACACACACACACACACACACACACACACACACACACACACACGCTACCAAACAAAGCCCTAAGTAGCAGGCATGGGAATCCTTTCCAGTTGTTGAACAGTGGTTGTCAAGAGACTCCCTGAAAAATACTGTCTATTTTCATTGTCCTTGAGTGCCACTCAAAAGTGAATAATATCTGTGCTTGATGTAACCTAAAGTCAACTGAGAGAACATAACCTCAATTAAGAAAATACCTCCATGAGATTCAGCTTTGTGCTTGCCTGTAGGACATTTTTTAATTAGTAATTGATGGGTAATTTTAGGTAGTACCATCTCTGGGCTGATGGATATGGGTTATATAAGAAGTCAGACTGAGTGAGCCATTGCAAGCAAACCAACAAGCAGCACCTCTCCATGGCTTCTGCATCATATCCATTCCCAGGATTCTGTCTTGTTTGATGATTCTGACCTGATATTCTTTGAAGATAAACAGTAATACTGCCATGCAAGCTGCCAATACTGAAAAACAATCTATTGCCCTACCTAATTGTAATAAATATGAACAACAACAATGACCAATGAGGCAAGAGAGCTTTAATGTTGCAATATTGGCACTGTGTCGGGCCAGTAACCATCAGCTCTCTAATTAGATTGAAGACTCAATCAACAGAAGGAAAATCATACCTGGTGCTGTAAACCTGGTCAACTACCCTTGGATAAAGAGGTCATAGATATAAGTGACTGTATTAGGAATACTCACCATATTACAACCACATGTAAGCATATAACCTACCGTTCATCACATGAGCTCATTTTTTTCAGCCTATGAAGACCTATACAAACACACACACACACACACACACACACACACACACACACACACAACTAGTCAAAATGCAGAGAAGGGATCATAGGGATCCCATATCAACTAAGTACAGATCCTTCACCTAAGGACCAAGGAATATTGAAGGAAGATTCTAAGAGTCAAAGGTCCATGAAATCTGTTGAAAGATTATGTATCCTAGATATGACAGAAGCTGCACTCATGAAATATCAACAACATGACTCCCTAAAGAAGGCCTCAACATATCCAAAAGCAGTGAGCATTCCAGCGTGACTTCAGAAAATCTCATGGGGTTCCTCGAAAGAACAATTAACATTACTGAAAGAGCAAGATTTACTTCTTTCCAGTGACAAAATTTCTTATTGGTTATCAAATACCAAGAGATAAAACCAAGAAACATATAATACATATAAAACACTCTAATTGATTCAATACATTCATGTATATCTATATATATGTATGAATATATATATGTGTGTGTATAGACAAATATGTGCATATTTGAGTCTGTGTGTTTACAACAGTAATTAGAGAAAAGAGGGTTTAAACTTGAGAGGAATATGGAGGACATGGAGAGTCCAAGCCTTTCTTGAGAAAGGACCATGAGTGTAATGCTGACAGCTCTCCTTATATCAAGGACCTTTGGGAATATTCATGCAGATTCTCTTGGTTTTTCTCAAGGCAATGCCTGGTTCACTTTTGCTTTACATTTACATTCTTAGCTTTGCCAATGACAGCTATTACTTCGTCTGTAGCAGACATTTCTTCAGAATCCCCCCTCCCCCCAAAAAAGAGAAAGTTTTGAAAGGTCTTGAAAGGTCATTCTTGTTTGTTTATGAGGAATAGACCAATACACCTCTATTTGTTAAAAGTGGTGATACAGTTGAGTCAACACATGGGCCTGATCTGTGTAAAAGAAGAAATGTCCAGATGTTCTCTTACATTGGAAACTTAGTTCTAATCAAAGTTTGCCAACGGACCTATTCCAAACAACAGCTAGATGATTATCAAAGGATTAGAAAGATCTTGATAATTCATTGGTTCTAAGACCGAATGAAAACATTCAGAGGTGAGCTGGGCAAAGGACAGGGAACCAAATCACAATTCTAATTTTCTGACAGCCCTGGAAGTTAGAGTAATTAGAATTCTTGACTAGGATAAGAGGCAATTCTTGGTGTCAATAATTAAATCAGAATCACTTTGTTATGTTTTCTATTACCTCTCTATACTGTAACTGCACTTTTTGCCAACTATGCTCATTTGGTTATGTACCAGTGTAGTGAGTTAGATATTACTTGGTGGCAGAAGCTGTTTCCCCTTTCTTGATACAGTTTATGTGTTACTGGGAAAAACATGGGATTAATGAGAAGAAGAAAGGGAAAAATTACAGTGTGTACATTATGGTTACGTGTAGGAAGTTCTTAAAAGAGAATATACATGAGAAAATTAGAAAATAATGGTAAAACATTTTATACCATGATAAAATTAGGTGTATAAAGAAAGGTGTCCTGAGTTGTCTCAACTCCAGACTGTGTGACCTGCACTTCTTGTTCCAAGTCTTCTTTCCCCCTATTTCCCACATCTTCTTTCCAGTTCTGAAACCAGGCCTGGACTCCAGATTCATGGAAAGGATTTTAGGATGATATTAACCTATAATTCAGTAGACAGAGTGAAGCAGATGGTTCCCTTTGAGACAGACCCTACAAACAGAGGCTCCAGTAGAGAAACAACTAAATAATAGATATACTTTCTCCCAGCTTGCCTTCTTCAAGATGGAGCACTAGTGTTCACATATATAATTCAGATTTCCCTTTCCCATCACTAAAATTTTCGTGTTCGTGAGAATATGGAAGTATTTTTAGTTTCTTTTTCCCTTTTTATTAGATATTTGCTTTGTTTAAATATTAACCCCTTTCCAAGTTATCCCACCAAAAACTCCCATTGCATCCCTCCTCCCCCTGTCCACCCCCCCCCCAATAACCTGACTTGCATTCCCTATTCTGGGGAATCAAGCAATCACAAAACCAATGGCCTCTCCTCTCATTGATGTCTGAAATGGTCATCTTCTGCTACATATGTAGCTGCAGTCTTGGGACCCTCCATGTGCACTCTTTGGTTGGTGGTTTCATTCCTGGGAGTTGTGGGGGATACTGGTTGGTACATATTATTGTTCTTCCTGCAGATCTGCAAACCCCTTAGCTCCTTGGGTCCTCTCTCAAGCTTGCTATTGGGGACCCTATTCTCATTCTATTGGTTGACTGTGAGCCATTGATATTTTGATCCACTTTCCAATAAGGATCAAAGTATCCACACTTTGGTCTTCCTTCATCTTGAGCTTCATGAGGTCTTTGAGTTGTATCTTGGGCATTCCGAGATTTTGGGCTAATATCCACTTATCAGCGATTGCATACCATGTGTGTTATTTTGTGATTGTGTTACCTCACTCAGGAGATAATTTCTAGCTCTATTCATTTACCTAAGAATTTCATGAATTCATTGTCTTTAATAACTGAGTAGTACTCCATTGTGTAAACATACCACATTTTCTGTATTTATTCATCTGTTCAAGGACATCTGGGTTCTTTCTAACATCTGGATATTACAAATAAGACTGCTATGAACATAGTGGAGCATGTGTCCTTATTGCATGTTGGAGCATCTTCTGAGTATAAGCCCAGTAGTGATATAGCTAGGTTTTTAGGTAATGCTATGTGCAGTTTTCTGAAGAACCTCCAAACTGATTTCCAGAGTGGTTTTGTCAGCTTGCAATCTCACCAGCAATGGAGAAGTGTTCTGCTTTCTCCACATCCTCTCCAGCATTTGCTATCCCCTGAGTTTTTTATCTTGGCCATTCTGACTGGTTTGACTTGGAGTCTTAGGGTTGTTTTGATTTACATTTCCCTGATGATTAAGGATGTTGAACATTCTTTAGGTGTTTCTCAGCCATCCAGTATTCCTCCGTTGATAATTTTCTGTTTAGCTCTGTACTCCAATTTTTAATAGGGTTATTTGATTCTCTGGAGTCTAACTTCTTGAGTTCTTTATAAGTATTGGATATTAGCCCTCTTTTGGATATAGGATTGGTAAAAATCTTTTCCCAATCGTTTGGTTGCCATTTTGTTCTGTTGACAGTGTCCTTTGCCTTACAGAAGCTTTGCAATACAAATGATAGATGAAATTCTGATTAGAAAAATGTAGAGCATTTATAATTTTAGTATGAAAAGCTTCTACTAACTGTGACTTGTAAACTTATTCCCAATTAGTAGCAATTACCACTTCTAATATAAGTCACATATACACACAAACACAAAACAAAACAACACATTAGGGACAAGATTCATTTTGCTAGGTATATCTACTGTTAGTCCTGGAGGCATTATGCAAATAGGCCACCCACACCATAGAGACTTACTAAAATCTTTACCAGCCCTATATCCAACAGAGGGCAAATATCCAATATATACAAATAACACAAGAAGTTAGTCTCCAGACAAACAAATAACCCTATTTAAAAATGGGGTACAGAGCTAAACAAAGAATTTTTGACTAAGGAATATAAAATGGCTGAGAAGGACCTAAAGAAATGTTCAACATCCTTAGTCATCAGGGAAATGCAAATCAAAACAAGCCTGAGATTCCATCTCACACCAGTCAGAATGGGCAATATCAAAAACTCAGGGGACAGCAAATTCTGAAAAGGATGTAGAGAAAGAGGAACACTGCTCCACTGCTGATGGGATTTCAACCTTGTGCAACCACTCTGGAAATCAGTTGGGCAGCTCCTCAGAAAATTGGGCATAAAAGATAATTTTCAAATAATCCTTAAATAACTGTAATTCACAAAATAAATTCAATATTGCTTTCAATGTCTATCTGTATTTTGGATTAATGTTGTTATTTTCATGGGTGAACATCTGGAATCTACCTTAATACCTAGTGCTCTTAAATATCTTTAGTAAGGTTTAGAACTGTTTATACTCAAGCATATTCTAGAAGCATTATATATGCACATATCTTAAACCAGTCAAATGCATCCATTAATGCTAACACACCAGAAGATTTAGAAGTGACTACTTTCTAGATATTTTATTTTCCTGAAGAAAGAGACATAGTTGATTCATTTCTAGCACCATCAAAAATAAACTGCAGTATTAGAACTTGTAGTTCATATGTTCTATGTCTGGCTTAAAACTTCAATAAGTAAGAAAAAATGACCTTAAAATATCAACCAAATAACATATCTTTCTAGAGTTAATTGTTTTTAGTATCTGTTAATTAGTATTAGTATCTGTTCTTAAATCTCTGTGGAAATAAAACTAGATACAGAGAATGTAATGGCTATTCCTTATTATACCTAGATCTTGGGATGGAGATTTTGAGGTATGGTGGTGATGGAAAACATAGGCCCAAGCAAGTTAGTACATGACATTTATCTCAGGAGACTAAGGTAAGGAGATCCCCAAGTTCAAGGTCAGCCTGGGGATAAAACAAGTCTCAGATAAAGACCTTATTCTTGGCCACACCTTCTTCTGGGGACCTACATAAGGAAATAGGACGAAGGAAGATTTGCTTTCCTCCTCTGCATTTACTTGCCAGCAAATCTACACTTGATCTTAGCCAAAAGGCCAAGAAGCAATACTTGCCAGCAAATCTATTGGAATTTACCTTGTGTGTGGAACTGAGCAACTACTAGATCCTTCGACTTCCCATTCACAGCTCACCTTTGTTGAGGCAGTTGGACTACAAACAATAATTCATAACAACAGATTTCCTTAATACATTTCATAAGTTCTGTGACTCTAGAGAACCCTGACAAATAGAGAGGGGCTGGAAAGGTGAATCAAACAATAAGAAACCTTGCTCTCTTTTAAAGCATTTGAAGTCAGGCCCCAGAATACACACAAAAAAAATGGTTCAAAATTCTCTGTAATTTTAGTTCCGGGGACTCAGATACCGTCTTCTGCTTTGTGAAGTCATCTAAACACAATATATGTTCACAGGCAAAGTCATGGACATAAAAATGCACACACAAATAAAAAATAAAATTTTAAGTAGATATAGGGGTGATAACTCAACACATTCTAAAGCCTCTTGTGAAAAAAGTAGGAAACATTTTCCAAATTGTTTGTATTTAGAACATTTAAGAATTGTAATAGCATTGGGATGATTATGGATATTACTACTTTCTTATCAAATCCTACCTAATATGTAAAGTCTATGACATATTGAGAAATTCACAAGGTTTTCTTGCTGAGTTTGTTAACAATACCTGTGGAGAAGATCCTAAAGAGACACAAAATAAAATTAATAGCCATAAGCACATACATGTATTAATTAGTTGTTGATGTAAGAGTCTTCTCTAAAATTTCAAATAATAGATTCATGAATCAATTTCTGAATGAAAAATATTATAGTCTTCATAAAAACTGTGAGCATGCTGGAAGGACAAAAAAATCAGGAATTTTTTATTAATTTAATATTTGAGAAGGTGACAAATAAAACTCACTTTTATTGTGTGTATAGATATAATTGTTTCCTTTTTTGTCCATCAATGCCCTCCCATAAGAATTTAGGGAAACACATAAAAGAGGAAGTAGAATGATTGTAAGAGCCAGAGGAGACCATACCAGGAGAACAAGGCACTCTCAATAAACTAAACAAGGAACATATGAGCTCACAAAGAAGGAAGAAGCAAACACGGGGCTTATGTTGGTCAGCCCCAGATTCTCTCTATATAGTTTGTTGTTATTGGTTTAGTTTTTATTGTACTCCTGATTGTGAGAATGAGTAGGCTTCTGACTCTTGTGCTGCTCTTGGGGACTCTTTTCCTTCTGTTGTGTTGCCATGTTTGCACCGCATTACATTTTAGTTCTTCAAACTTGCTTCTTATCTTTTAGAAGCCCATTCCTTTCTAATGTGAGACAGAAAGGAAGTGGGTCTTAAGGAAAGTGGAAGTGTAAAGGAACAGGGTAAATTCTAATCAAGATATGAGAAAATAATCTATTTTCATTAAGAGAAAAATTTAAAAAATTTCTTCCTCTTTCACAAAACATCACATATTATCAAAAAGAAGGAACTATAATATTTTTATGAAGAGGAATATAAAGATAAGAAAAACAACAATATGTTAACTAAAAATAAAAATAATAATCAGAGTCAGAGAACATCCTTCATAATAACAGAAAGATAAAGGACTTTGTCATGTTGATTGATTTGAAGTACTATCATTTAAGATTCAATAGATAGTAGGAGAAATGCTTCTGCTTTGAGTATTACTTCTCTTCCAACATACTGAAACACACCTAGAAGCTAGTTTCCGCAGGTGTAACTTCAGGAGGCACTCTATTCTGAAAAAATGCTATGCTTATCTAAGGTAGATCTTTCTGCAATTGATGCAAGCATCAAAAGAAAGAGAGTAAGTGTTTGATACTCTTTTCCCTTTTCCAAACAGAGGAAAGATGGTGGTCACACAAGACATGATATCGTCATTTACATACATCCTTAACATTTGAATATATGGGATGGGTAATAAGGATTGTGTTGCATACCAGAGAAGGATGTGTTACATCATGGGGAGTGTTTTAGAGTAGGTGGCAGGTGGTTGTCTCTAACCCATTAATTTAATATGTCTTCTCTTAAGATAATTTGAACACTTTTATATAAGCCTCCTGACTTAAAACAAACTCTTGACCTCCAGGCATCTTTTCCTTCAGCTGCTATGAGCTATCACCTTTTTAATCTACTCTGAACCTCATGCCAACTCGAAGCCTCAATTTGCTCCTATTCTCCTAGTGTACAATTAATGTCACCAAATGAAAACGTGCATTCACATGTCATCCTGCAAAATTATAGTGTCAACTGGATTCATAAAAATGTTATCTTTGAATCCCATTTTATGTTGAAAACTATTATATTGTAGGAGCAACTGTAATGAAAATAAAGCAAAACTGAAAGATAAGTGAGTAGAAGCTGAGCCCTTGTAGCAAGTACTAACCTGAGCAACAAAACACAAATAAATTACGCATCAGCTGAGATCAGAAGAGAGGCTTTCAAGCTATTGATCTATTATATAAACAAATGGAAGTAAAAACTTCAAAGGATGCTGTATTGAAAAAAAAGACAAGAATTTATTCTCATAATAAAAGACATAGGGCTGACATAATTCTGTGTGCTAGCACTTGCTTGGCATGGGCAAGTCTGTGTCCTCTGTCTGTCTCTCTCTCACACACTCACACACATACACACACTCACATACACACTCATACATACACATGCACACACACACTCATACACTCTGAAATTCTGTGCATATTGCTCCATTGGTAGGGGGGTTGCCTAATATACACACGATACTGGGTTTGGTCCCTAGAAGCAGATACACCAACCATACACAAGCAATCCCATGATTCAGGAGATGAGGACAGAAAGAGAGGAAGTTTAATATCCTTCCTGGCTACATAGTAAGTGAGCCAAAGTGAGACGCATAAGTGTATGCAACCTGGTCTCATTAATAATAATAATAATAATAATAATAATAATGTTCTCAGAGCACTCAGAAATGTGCTTATCTTCAACACTTGCTATATCTAGTTAGTTAAGTAAACTAGATTATATAATAAAAGATAAGAAAAGTTCACTGGATACAGGTAAAACTATATTCTGAAAAGCATTCATTTGAAATTTCAGTTTTGAATTCTCATAACTCATACTGTGAAAATCTTCTGGTACAGACATTTTTATTTATACTGTGATAAACTCAGATTATATTGCTTGCTCCTTTCGAATGCTAGGAATGAAATCCAAAACTTTAAGTATGTAGGTAATTGTTCCAACACTGAGATATAACTAAAATCTTAAGCCTTTGAGTTATCAATAATTCAACATGGCCTTGAATTAGAACTCACAAACCTCTGTTGACTGACCTCAAACACAGACTCTTGCTGCTTGTTTTCTCAGTGTGTACCAGCATACACAGTGAGAATACTCATTTTTTCCAGTTTTATGTGTGTTAATTGCTTCCATTATTTTATTATTTCTTTAGATTTGACACATTTTATTTTTCTACTTGAAAATTTATTTTTCACACTATTAACTCAAGTTTATATTTAAATGAACCTATAGTAAAACTGATGGTTGCCTTTTTTCTTTATGTTTTCATTTATTTTTTTTCTAATATGTGCCATGACACATAGCATTTGCATGTGATCCACCTGACTCCAATTTGTTTTTTTTTTTGTTTGTAATCTCTATCACCTCAGTCCTCATTAGTTTCAGCATTTTTGCTTAGATTTTTCAGAGACCATATAAATTATCACTTTTTATTTACATATGTTAAACGAAATCTTCCTAAAAAATTCTCAGTTGGCTAATAATTTATTTCTTTACATTTCAGCATCATCATCTTCTTGATTTTCTGTATTATTCTCTAATTATTCTGAAATTTATAAGATTTAGATTTTAAGTTATATGATATATCTATTTTTTAAAATAGTCTTCACTTTCTCTGCTAAGTCATATGAATTGACAGTGTACAAATAAAATTTCTCATACAACAAAAATATCCTTTCCTGGAATCATCAGATGTGATTTAGTCTCTCACTATAATGACAATAAATAACATTCATTCTAGGTTTCTGCCTTTAAATTCACATCTCTTTTTCCAAAATAAATAACCTAATTGGCATAAATAACTTATGGAAGTCACTGACTAACCACTCTGTAATACATTCTCCATCACATTTTAAATCATGGCTTCACATAGCATCATGCAATAAGGTACTGTGTTACATTGGACAGCAATGTCTCATACATACTTGTCTGTTCTTTTCTGTTCTGAACCAAATCATGAGTGGTAGTGAGGCTGGAAAAATGCAATAAACAGCACTCTGTTGTTATTATATAACACCATGACCAAAGAGAACTTAAAGAACATAGATAAGAGACTTTTTCTTTCTTCTTTGCTTTCTGTTCTTTTCTGTCTTACTTTCCTTCAAGTTTCAGAAATATAAGTGTCAATTGTGGCAGTCAGGTGTGGAAATGAGTTACAGGCATGGTATCAGATGAAGTTAGCACTGAGGTTACAAATGTGATCCAGAAGAGAGGAAAAAATGGAAAAGGGACAAGGTAATACACTCTCAAAACTTAACTCCAGTTATGTGCTTCTGTCTGCAAGTTTATACACAAAAGGCTCCATAGCATTCTACAAAACATCACCACCAACTAGAAACTACAGGTTCAGATATGGGATCCTCTGGGAGACATTTCTCATTCAAATTAAATCGTTAGCCTAGTGAATTAATCTTCCTTCGATGGAGGAAGATGATAACTTTCTATAAAATATTCCCTTTCTCCCTTTCCTCCTTTCAAATCCTTCCATGGGCTCTTCTTCATATCTTTCAAATTCAGGGTCTTATTTTTTATTAATTGTTGGTATACCCCCTCACACACATATAATTATAAATAAATAAGTACATATACTATCTTTAATATGTTATTAGTATGCTATAAATATATCTCATGCATTTTCATTTAAAATATTATATATATATATTATAATACATAATTTAGCCCACACACTTTTGCCTCTAAAACATTCCATGTACCTCTCTTGTTCTCTATCAATGGAAGGATTCTGTATACTTGACAGAAACTTGCTTTTTATAAATGTCTTCACATATATTAATTTTTATGAGATAACAGGAAAGGAGAAATTATGTGACTTATAGTGTGATATGCTTTTAGTGGAAAAGGCTGGTTTTATAAATATTTCTGTTGAAAACAATATATTTCCTAAGCAATGATGACTTAATGGATGATGGAACCTTAGCATTAACATTCCTTGCCTTACAGGTCATGTAACTGTCCAGAATTGAATTATATTAGGCAATATGGGCATTTTCACTTGAAAGCTAAATGTTGTATTTTACTGTGACTATTGAAATTTTTCTAAATTTGTTGGTATGCTTTCTGATATTTAGTCATTTATTTTTGAATTTATGTTCTCAATCTATAGTCACATCAATATTAAACCATTCTAAAACTGTGATATTTCAAATTCTTGAATCTTAACTTTTATTCTATATATCTGTCCACAGAAAAGCTTTATTTATCAAAACTAAGAAAAATATTATAAAACAATGGGTTGTTGCACAAAAATTAAAAATAAAAATTTAAAGGTTTTTAATCATAATTATTCATTATATTACCAAATTACATAAATTACTTATATTGCATTGATTTTTGCTTTTGATTGTGACTGTGTCCGTATATTTTTCCCTCTTGAAGGAAAATAGTATTTTAGTGGAGTCCACAGTATAGAGACATTGAATTTTTAAAAGACTGTATTTTTAAAATTATTGGACATTTTAAAGGAATCAGACTTTTAATATGTAGAAACTGTGGGAGTTTTAAAGTTATTTAGATCTTGGAGATGAATAAGAAAGTAACAGTTGAGGCTTAATAGTGCTGTGTTTGTATGTCAAGCTGACAAGGGGTCAATTCTGCTGGCTGGTTTTGTGTGTCAACTTGACGCAGGCTGGTGTTATCACAGAGAAAGGAGCTTCAGATGTGGAAGTGCCTCCATGAGATCCAGCTGTGATTATTTTCTCAAATAGTGATCAGGGGGGAGGTACCAATGTGGGTGGTACAATTCCTGGGCTGGTAGGCTTAGGTTCTATTATATAGCAGGCTGAGCAAGCCAGTGGAAGCAAGCCAGTAAGAAACATGGCTTCTGCATCAGCTCCTGCTTCATGACCTGTTTGAGTTCTAGCCCTGACTTCCTTTGGTGATCTATAGCAATGTTCCCACAGTGCAAGCTGAATAAACCCTTTCCTTGCCAACTTGCCTCTTAGTCATGATGTTTTTGCAGGTCTAGAAACCCTGACCAAAACAGGAGGAAGTTTGAATCTCACTTGGATAGGGGAATAAAATAGTATTAGGAAGGGGAAACTGTGTGGGAGTGTGGATAGGAAGGGGAAAGGGGAGTTCAGGATCAGATGTGGGGAGGGGCACTAGAAAGGGCCAGAGGGCCAGGAGAATGAATAAACCCTTTCCTTGCCAACTTGCCTCTTAGTCATGATGTTTTGCAGGTCTAGAAACCCTGACCAAAACAGGAGGAAGTTTGAATCTCACTTGGATAGGGGAATAAAATAGTATTAGGAAGGGGAAACTGTGTGGGAGTGTGGATAGGAAGGGGAAAGGGGAGTTCAGGATCAGATGTGGGGAGGGGCACTAGAAAGGGCCAGAGGGCCAGGAGAATGGATGTAAATCTGCAGTTTCTGAGGGTAGCAAGGTGGGAGGAATCTCTAGGAATCCCCAGAGACCTGGGAAGGGGGAGAAACCTGGACATCAATACAGTCATCTTAACCCAGTCACCTAAGAGGGGAGATATGGAAACTGTAGAAGAAACTTCCTGTAGCCAGGAAAGACCTCCAGGGAAGGATAAGGGCAACAAGCCACACAAAACACTTGTTCAAAGTTTGTCCTGTATAAAAGAATTACAAGCACAAAGATGAAGAAGTGATTGAAGGAGTGAACAACAAATATCTGTCCCAGCTGAAGACCAATCTCATGGCCAAGTCCGAATCCATGACACTCTGTTATGCTTGCAGAGAGGAGCCTAGCAAAACTGACCTCTGAGAGTCCCTTCCCAGTATCTAACCGAAACAGAGGTAGGTATACACAGCTAAATGTTGGGTGCAGACCCAGGAAGCTTAAGGGAGAGTTGGAGAAAAGATTGAAGGGGAGAGGATCTCAAAAGGATGATCAAGAGAGTTAACTACCCTGGACTCCTGAGAACACTTAGAGACTGAGCTACCAACCAAGAGCATACAGGGGCTAGACCAAGAACCCCAACACATATATAACAGATGTGCAGTTGAGTCTCCATGAGTGTCCCCCAACAATTAATCCAGGGGCATACCTAAAGCTGGTGCCAGACTGTGGAATCTGTTCCCCAACAGGGCTGCCTACTCTGGCCTCACTGTGTGAGAATATCCTTAACCCTTTAGGGACTTGGTGTACCAGGGTGATGAGATATGGGGGGAGCATCCTCTTTGAGCAAAATGTGAGGGGAGATAGAGGGGAGAACTCTATAAGGGGGACCAGAAGGAGGGCAGCATTTGGGATGTAAATAAATAAATTAAGTAAAAAATAAAAAATAGCAAAATGCTAATAATTTTTGTGATTTTAAAATCTTTGTCTATGTATTTTATATAAATTATTTATCAAAGAGGCAAATTTTTCATCCTTTCAATTTTTTTTTTTTTTTTTTTTTTTGGTTTTTCGAGACAGGGTTTCTCTGTATAGCTCCAGCTGTCCTGGAACTCACGTTGTAGACCAGGCTGGCCTCGAACTCAGAAATCCACCTGCCTCTGCCTCCCAAGTGCTGGGATTAAAGGCGTGCGCCACCACTGCCCGGCTTCAGTTTTTAAAACTTAATATATTTCTATTGATATTACACATAATTTTACCAGTGTGATAAAATTGGTAATGTTTGTTTCAGAGTCGTCACTGTAATGCTTGAACAACTGATTTGTCAGGAAAGAAACAAGTAAAGCAACTGTCCTGCAATACATATCAGTCCAATTTTCTGAAGAGCACTCCCAGGAAAAAGAATAAGAAAAAAAGAGGCAAGCGACTTAGTGTGTTCACTGGCTGTATGCTATGTCCACATACATACGTAATGACTTTTGCTAGAAAGACTATCCTTTGTGTTAGAATGTTATTAGCAGACAATCACTGTGTTGGAGTATTTTGTTTAAACAACCTCAGAACCTAAGGACTTATAAGACTGTCAGAACTATCACTGCTGCTGTGCCATCAAATGAAAATATTTCTTACTTACTTTGCCTCCTGTTGTACAAGATATATCACGAAGCTGTTACAAGTTCTCCATTACTCTGCCATTACAGTATGGAAATCATGACTTGCAAAGCTATGTTTGTCAAGACAGTTTCCTTGTTTTCTCTCCGACTTTTCAAGGACAGGATCTTTGAAATTATTGAGAAACCTGACAGGGCAGAAGAACTAACTTATGTGTAAGTAATTTAATAGTTTAATTTTTTCTCTCAGCCCAGATTTTTGTCCTTGCAATACACATCATTCTGAACACAACACAAATTATTACTCTGAGTGAAAACATTACTTTTCCCATTCATTTTATTTTATCATGAAAATATCAATAATTTATAAGCAATATTCATGGAGTAATTTCATTCTTTGTTACTTTTCTCATTTATTATTTTTAATACTAATAGTGTAAAAAAATTTTCCTATTTGTGGATATACCATCACACTTTCAATTTTAAGTATCTCCAGGTCTACATTGTGTTAAATTATATTCATATTATATATACATATATATATATAATTATACACACACACACATATAAAGATGGTTAAAATCGGCTTCTTCTGAAGAGTCTTATGATTCCAAGAACTTTAAAGGATACCATTTATAACCAACCTATCAGAAGAATACAGTTATCTGAAAAGTTAACCAGCATAAGAATGCAGTTTAAGTATGATGGAAATAATATCCAGTATTAGCATTACATAAAGAATAAGGAAATACTCAATATAATATACATATAATATATATGTATATATGTATATGTATATGTATGTATATATACATACATATACATATACATGTATACATATATATTATATATGTATATATATTAGAGATTATAGTAAACTCCAGATTTTCAGTTTCTGGTGTTATTTATCTAGTTATAATTATTTAATGTAATGTTGGGATGCTATCCAGATAGTTTAATTTAAGGTGCCTAAGGCCTTAGATTCCCTGCATATATGTAAAAGACTTGTGTGATAGTGTGCACCTATACATATACATATATACATATATATTATATATGTATATATATTAGAGATTATAGTAAACTCCAGATTTTCAGTTTCTGGTGTTATTTATCTAGTTATAATTATTTAATGTAATGTTGGGATGCTATGCAGATAGTTTAATTTAAGGTGCCAAAGGCCTTAGATTCCCTGCATATATGTAAAAGACTTGTGTGATAGTGTGCACCTATAATCTAAGCCCTGGAGTTGAGAGCAACCAAGACATAAAAATCTCAGGCCCTCCTTGTCCAGATTAACTAACCAATGGTGAGCTACAGATTCACGAAGAGGTTCTATCTTTGAAATTATAGAGTTGATTAAGAAAGATACCTGGTGTCAACTTCTGGCCTATAGACCATGCCTCCCTCATACACAAACTCCACATGTACACAGGTACATGTATACATGTATACACGCATTCATACATAAACTTGTATAGACACCCAGGAATCACATTATAAATTATTCTCATGTAATTGGAGAAACTTCAAATACAAATTTATTTGGGACCAAAGTTATACTAAAGTTTATACAAGTTCCTCATATTTTAAAGCTGGTATTGTTACAAATAAAAGCATGAGTTTTAGTATCAGCTCAGTAATTAATCTTTCCTTCTTCTCTTGAAATCCCACCATAATATAATTGAATTCCATGAAATGTACCTTGTCATTTTATAATTCGATGATAATGAAACTATTGAAACGGACTGTAGAATAAACCTGACCTATTCACTACATCTAATGCATACAACCTTTAATATAGCTTTTCTTTTCTATGTATTTTCCTATTAAGAAAACTTTACATATATTTAATGGTACAACAGGCACATAACTGGATGTTTGAACAATGCATGATGATTGTCAGTTTCTTCTATTTCAGAGCTGGTATTCATATATTTCTCCCTTTTATTGCCAAGAAACAGACTATAACAGAGCTATAACCCATTTAATCCAGTTACCATGGATACATATATTGCTTCTATGTTTTCTCAAACTGCTACTATGAACTGTCATGCAGTTTTCGGTAGGCACACATTTCAGATCTTTCTAGTTATAACTTGGAATTTTTTGCTTGTTTATGTTAATAGTATGTGTATAAATATGTGTTTTCTAAACTTAACACAATGTCTTATTTTCTCGAAAAGTATGAAGAGAGTCAGTCCCACAGCTTGCAGAATATTTGTTATTGACTTTCATTTTTATTAGCAACAGTTGATTATTCTTTAGAATAGTTTTTATAATTCATCCATACCATAAAATATCTATGCTCAAACTATATGTTATACTGGTTTCAATATGTATTTCTTTGAGGATTGATGAGTATCTTATTATGTGAAAGAAAAAATTTGCATGTAAAGTCCATTCTTTTATAAGTAGATACTTGTAATAATGTTAAATCATTTACATATAAATTCAGGATAATTTTTTATGTGATATTTGACTGGTAAATATTCTGTCTACTGTGGTATGCTGAAGAGTTTTGGATCAAGAGTGTTTCTGCTTTGTACAGAAGTAATTGAGATAAATTGTTTCTATGTATCTCTACTTTCAAAGAAATCTTTTCTACATTGAATTTTTATATCATTTTAAGAAATACTTCTACTATTTTGCAGCATCTGCAAGATTTTTGATTACCAGTTACGGTTTTGTTGTAAAAAGTACATGCATGTTCTTGCATTTCATCACATGTAGGTAGTAACTATTCTGCAGACATTATCAGCCTCTAATTCTTTCATGTAATTCAAATTAATGTTTCTTTATTTATTGATTGTTTCCTGTCCCCTCCTGATATTTGTAAGGGAACAAGGCAACCAGAATAAAGAAATGCATATCAATATTAAGTCACCTTTCTGGGAGACACTCATGGTTCCATAGACCTTCTTTCAGAACTACTATCTATCCTGGAAAATAGTAAACCATTGCATTCAGTTTAATACCCACTTAGGAGTACCTCAGGCTACAACAGATAGTTCCAGATCTATGGAAATACAGACAATTCTGATTGAACTTATGGAAATCAAAGAAGGAAAATGAATATGAAAAATAAATATTCAAGAATGTATAGTCTTATCTTTAACTTAACTCCCACTGACTCATGACATTATATGTTTACAAGGCATTAAAACAACAAAATAAAATTGATCTACCATGTGATTCAGCTGTAAATATCTTAGGTAGAAACTACAAATATTTGATAATCTACTATATAAATGCATACTCATTAGTTTCATTGATGTTTATTTTAATATCTGTGATTGAAAATATTCTGGATATTCACTAGTTGTTAAACAGATAATGAAAAGGTGGTATATTTACACAGTAAAATAAAATACCCTTCAGGAATTAAGACAAATGAAAATTTGAACTTTACATGTTCATGACAGTGCTGGAAATAATTGTTTCAAGTGAAGTGTCCACATGAATAAATATCACAAGTTTTTTTTTCTCATTTGTAGATGATAGCTGTCAAATGTCAGGTAGATATGTTTCATTTGGAAGGACAATAGTGGGCTGGAAACTAGTAAGAGGCCACAAGATAGGACTTTTAATACAGGGAGGACAAAATGGAACAATATACAAGATTATACAAGATTGATGAGAAAGAAGAGTTGAAATGAGGTGGGATATGTTGGACTGGGTAGAAGTATTGAAAGCAAGGTAACTCTTAAAATATTTCCAAAGTGTCGTTTAGAAATTTACACAATACTGTGAAACACCTGTCTCCCCTATGCCCTATTAGATGATAATACTGCTACCAAACACCACAAAATTACAAATACAATATACAGCTTTTCAATAGATCTACTCTTTTGAAATTATTGGTGAGTGAGTTCCCATAACCACCCAAGGATTACAGGATATTTATTGTCAATGTGCTTTGTTCTCTGCAGAACTTGATAGCAAGCCATATTGATAAAGATATCACATATATAAGTCACATAATTTGTAGACAATAAGCTAGACTGCGTTGCAATTTTCTTCCCAAATGGATAGAATAAATAGTGTTCAAATGTGCTATGGAAACTACTGTAAGATAAAAGCAAATACCAGTCTTTCTCTGCTGTGAAACTTGTGAGCTACAGTCACAACACGCCTTGAAAAAATATTGCCACTGGATCAATAGTGATTTGACCATCATGGGGTCACTTTCTGAAAGGATGTATGTACCTCTTCACAGATTGAAAATCATATTGGTACCACTCTTTTTTGTTGTTGTTGTTTTTGTGACAGGGTTTCTCTGTGTAGCCCTGGCTGTCCTAGAACTCACTCTGTAGATCAGGCTGGCCTGGAACTCAGAAATCCACCTGCCTCTGCCTCCCAAGTGCTGGAATTAAAGGCATGCACCACCACCGCCCAGCTTATTGGTACCACTCTTGGGCCAAGAACTTCTGGCTATATAGACCATAAGCCCTAGAGAAGAAGTTACTAATATTACCATGGTAAATGGACTTTTTTTTATTAAATTGACTCTTAAATGTTATTACTTCTGGTGATACACATATATTAGTAAATCTCTCAGACATCAGCAAGGAAGGTTCTGTATGTGATAAATAATGATCACCACAAAGACCTACAACTAGCCAAGTTGCAGACAATAAGGAACTATACAATCATCCCTAAATAAAACTATCCGCTCTTCTTCCAAGGTCATAGGATGGAGAGGGAGTGGAGACAATATACAGAAATAGTTTCTTCTAAACACACAGTGCTGCAAAGGTAACCTTACTCACCAGATGTAATTGCCATCTCTGAAACTTTCTGCTGAATACTCTTACCCTTTCTAATTCTTTCCAATCTCTGGCTACTGGTTCAAAAGAGCTGACTGATGCAAACTGGCTTGTCTAGGCTTCAGACTGAATTGTTCTTCTTGGTCTCAAACAACTCTAGCAATCTCTTCTAATCTTCCGGCTCCTTCTCATTCTCTGGCTTTTTCTGTCTCCACCTAAAGCCTGTCTATGAAAAATTGTACAGGTAAAACTGTGTCTTGTCTCTACTAAATAAACTTCACTGAACTGAATGACTAAATAAACTAAATGGGACTTCAAATCTCGAGTTCAACTACATTTAACAGAACTGCACTGGACTGCACTGAAATGAATTCCATGCATTGACTGAACTCACCTGAACCTGCACTTATTGAACCCTAACTCACTCTGTGCTGCATTCTTAAGTAGCCTCTCTTTACTGTCTGTTCTTCTGAGAGTTATGTGTATATAATATTGGGCTCATTCTGTCAAATCTTTCTCCAATTTATCACTTTATCTTCTGCTTAATTAGATGTCAATTTCAAACATGGCTGCTTCCTTCTAGGAACTATCTTTACCTTCCTGGTGTGCTATTAAAGGTGTGTGCTACAGGATTCTAAACAGAGAAATCAAAGGTGCCTGGTGTGTCTGCATTCCGGTCAGATCACACAGATCTAAATCTCTTTTGATATGATCCTTTACCAGAGTAGCTGTGTTGCTACACAGAGTAGCTGTGTCACTACACAGTCCAGCTGCAAAGTGAACTCCCACCAGTTACCACAGCAAGTACAAGCCAAGTATGATCTCAAGCCAGACCAATCACAGAATGGAAATGGCAAGCAAACATGAAGCCACTTGCTAGCCGAAGAAATTTGGTAACAGATGTTTGTTGGGAGATGAAGAAACAGTTTTCTTTAATAGTGTCCCTGGTTAGTCAGCCATACATCAGCAGCAGATCACATACACCCATGCTTGTATGGGCAATACAAGTTGGTCTTGATGAAAGAAGAAGAAAAGTGGTCACAGTTGTATAGTAGGAAGGGAAAAAGCAATTTGTAAAGCGTTTGGAAGAGAACCAATAGGATTAAAGCTCATTACGTGATATCTCTACTGAGGTAGTAAATAAATAAAATAATTTTTTAAAAGCTCCCACACCTTTGATACAGGGTGACACAACTCGAATTAGGAGGCATTTGGGGATCATTTCCATTATACTTTCATACAGGAAGTATAATGGAAACTTCCTGTAATCTATAAGGGTGACCCTAAAGAATACTCCTATTAATGAGGAATATGAAGCCTGAACTGTCTATATTCTTCAAGCAAGAAAGGCTTCCAGTGGTGGGACTGGGACACCAACCCAGCCACCACTCACACACACACACACACACACACACACACACACAGGCACATACACATACATACATACACACAAATACACACACATACAAATACACACACACAAACAACAACAATAAAAACAGTTGAGTTAGAATTTGCCCATCATGCATAATATACTGGGGTAATTTAACAATGGTGCATAACTTGTAAAGTGGCCAAGCAATGAATGGTCCAACTTGAGGCCCAAGCCACAAGAGGGAGTTCACACCTGAAACAGATTGTCTGGCTAGGATCCAGATGCTGAATATCTCAGAGACCTTGGATGGAATCAAACACAACTGGCAAAAGCAAAACAAGGAAATGATTTGGTTATACTCATAAATCTAGAATAGATCTAGATCAGCGCCTAGGGCAGCTGTCATCAGAGAGGTTTTGCTGCAAACTGAGGTGAGCAGATGCAAAGGCTACAGATTATAGGGGCTCACAGAAACTAAATAAACAAATCACAGTGCCTGCATGGCTCTGTCTTGGTCATTTGCATATATCTTGTGGTGGCTCTGTAGCTTGGCATTCTTATGGGACAAATAACACTGGGATTGGGGATGGTGTCTCTGACTCTTTTGCCTGGTTTGGGAATACATGAGGGATTGTAACTTTCATTATTGTAACTTCTTAAGTTGTGTTTGGTTGATATCCCTGGGAGCCCTATACTTTACTGAAGGTAAATGGATGAGCAGTAGATTTGGAGAAAGAGGACATGGGGTTTGAGGGAATTTGTAGGAGTAGAGGAAAGGGGAACTTCAGTCAGGGCGTAATGAATGAGAAAACAATAATAAAATGCTTTCAAATGAAATAAATAAAGGTAATAGGAAATTTAAAAAGTGTTTTAAAAAGAAGAAAATGCTATTTTTTGTATCATCTTTTATTAAACATCAATAAATAATGATTTTATTAATCTGAAGCCATTTATAATGTTTACAGAAAATTTAGTCAATCTCTACAACAAAGGCAAGTTTAATTAAAAATTAGTATATAGTGCTTTTTCTCTTTAGCTTTAGTGTTATTATAATGAAAATCTAGTATGTCCTGAATTACTCATTTTTATCCAAAAATATGCAAAAGTAAAATCACTGCAATATGAAAGCACTAACAAGAATTCATTCCATGTTCTTTATTATGCAAATGAAATATCAAAATTTTAAATCATAACCCAGTATCTGAGTTGACAGACATTAAGTATGAAATTGGAATATGTCATTTCCTTTGAGATATTTTTATTGCTTTGCTTCTCTTTTGTATCTTTCCTGGTTCAAAATAAAATATACAAAGGAAATGTAATGGATTAATTCATTGTCAATGAGAAATAATTAGTTCCATTATTCCCAAATTTAAATTTTAAATTTTAGGATATTCTTTGCAAATTTTTCAAAATTATGAGAAGAATTTGGTTCTCATAAATAACTTCAATTATTCATAGAATTGCATTTTAACTGCAGCAGCAAATAAAATTTGAGAATAACTGAAGGCTTTCTGGAAGTTTCCAGAAGCTTTTTATTTCCATACATTAAATTTTATTAAGGTATTTGCATTTTTAACCATTATATAATATTTTTAGGAAATATATTTATATGAATTTAATCTTGCTTCACTGACATAAAATTTTAACTATTTTAAATGAGTTATTACATCAATTGCTTCTTTCCAGTGAGAGAATCCATAATATCTTTTAAACCAAAATAACTCTATGAGAATTTTGTGTACACCTCTTTTAAAACAGAACCCATTAAAATTCTGTTTTTGAATGTTCTATTTTATTTACTAAGTATGTTTATTTTCATGAACATTTGAAATATAGTGTTTACTATCATATGTGTTAAGTGTGATCCTTAAATCTTTGCCTACTAAATACATTTGAAAGATATCTTTATTATTCTCTATAATCCTCTCTCAATTTGGTCATACAATATTTTCTACTAATATACCTCTAATGGAATTAGTTATGTTAATATATATTAAAACTATCCATATAACTCAGTTCTAGCATTATTATTTGTATTGCATTTTATTTTTTTTGTTTTTTTTTATCATTTTTTTTTATTTTCTATATTCTTTGTTTACATTCCAAAGGCTTTCCCCTTTCCCAGGTACCCCCCACCATATGTCCCATAATTCCTCTCCCCCCCCATGCTATTCCCCACTCTTCCCCCCCCCCCGATTTCTCTGTTCTGGGTCTACAATACTGGATCCAATCTTTACAGGCCCAGGGTCCTCTCCTTTTTTTCTTCATGAGAGTCATTTGACTTGCTAATTGTGCCTTGAGTATTTAGGGCTTCTGGGCTCATTGATATCCACTTATCAGTGATTGCATTTCGTGTGTATTCTTTTGTGATTGGGTTAGCTCACTTAGGATGATAGTTTCCAGATCTAACCATTTACCTACAAATTGCATGAATTCATTATTTTTAATTGCTGAGTAGTACTCCATTGTATAAATATACCACATTTTCTGTATCCATTCCTCCTTTGAGGGATATCTGGGCTCCTTCCAATTTCTGGCTATTATAAACAAGGCTGCTATAAACATAGTGGAGCATGTATCTTTGTTGTATGCAGGGGAATCCTCTGGGTATATGCCCAGGAGTGGTATGCCAGGGTCCTCTGGGAGTGGCATGCCCAATTTTCTGAGGAACCGCCACACTGATTTCCAGAGTGGTTTTACCATTTTGCAATCCCACCAACAGTGGAGGAGTGTTCCTCTTTCTCCACATCCTCGCCAGCACTTGTTGTCTCTCGAGTTTTTAATCTTAGCCATTCTGACTGGAGTGAGGTGGAATCTCAGGGTTGTTTTGATTTGCATTTCCCTGATGACTAATGATGTTGAACATCTCTTAAGGTGTTTCTCGGCGATCCGAATTTCTTCTGGTGAAAATTCTTTGTTTAGCTCTGTGCCCCATTTTTGATAGGGTTATTTGGTTCTTTGGGGTCTAACTTCTTGAGTTCTTTGTATATATTGGATATTAGCCCTCTGTCGGAAGTGGGGTTGGTGAAGATCATTTCCCACGTTGTTGGTTGCCGTTTTGTCTTTCTGACAGTGTCCTTTGCCTTACAGAAACTTTGTAATTTTATGAGGTCCCATTTGTCCATTCTTGATCTTAGAGCATAAGCTATTGGTGTTCTGTTCAGGAACTTTACCCCTGTGCCCATGTCCTCCAGGGTCTTCCCAAGTTTCTTTTCTAATAGTTTCAGTGTGTCTGGTTTTATGTGGAGGTCCTTGATCCACTTGGAGTTGATCTTAGTACAAGGAGATAAGAGTGGGTCAATTCGCATTCTTCTGCATGTTGACCTCCAGTTGAACCAGCACCATTTGTTGAAAAGGCTATCTTTTTTCCACCGGATGGTTGTGGCTCCTTTATCAAAGATCAAGTGACCATAAGTCTGTGGGTTAATTTCTGGGTCTTCAATCCTATTCCATTGATCTACCTGCCTGTTGCTGTACCAATACCATGCAGTTTTTAACACAATTGCTCTGTAGTACTGCTTGAGGTCAGGGATATTGATTCCCCCAGAAGTCCTTTTATTGTTGAGAATAGTTTTAGCTATCCTGGGTTTTTTGTTGCTCCAGATGAATTTGAGAATTGCTCTTTCTAGATCTATGAAGAATTGATTTGGGATTTTGATGGGGATTGCATTGAATCTGTAGATTGCTTTTGGCAAGATGGCCATTTTTACTATATTGATCCTGCCAATCCAGGAGCAAGAAATATTTTTCCATCTCCTGAGGTCTTCTTCGATTTCTTTCTTCAGGGACTTGAAGGTCCTGTCATACAGATCTTTCACTTGTTTGGTTAGAGTTACGCCAAGGTACTTTATGTTGTTTGTGGCTATTGTGAAGGGTGTTATTTCCCTAACTTCTTTCTCAGCCTGCTTGTCCTTTGAGTACAAGAAGGCTACTGATTTGCTTGAGTTAATTTTATAACCAGCCACGTTGCTGAAGTTGTTTATCAGCTGTAGAAGTTCTCTGGTGGAGTTTTTTGGATCGCTTAAGTAGACTATCATATCATCTGCAAATAATGATACTTTGACTTCTTCCTTTCCAATTTGTATTCCTTTGACTTCCTTATGTTGTCTGATTGCTCTCGCTAGAACTTCAAGTACTATATTGAAAAGATATGGAGAGAGAGGACAGCCTTGTCTAGTCCCTGATTTTAGTGGAATTGCTTCAAGTTTCTCTCCATTTATTTTGATGTTGGCTACTGGTTTGCTGTAGATTGCTTTTACTATGTTTAGGTATGGACCTTGAATTCCTGCTCTTTCCAAGACTTTTAGCATGAAAGGATGCTGAATTTTGTCAAATGCTTTTTCAGCATCTAATGAGATGACCATGAGGTTTTTTTCTTTTAGTTTGTTTATGTAGTGGATTACATTGATGGATTTCCGTATATTGAACCATCCCTGCATTCCTGGAATGAAGCCTACTTGATCATGGTGAATGATCGTTTTGATATGCTCTTGGATTCGGTTGGCAAGAATTTTATTTAGTATTTTTGCATCTATATTCATAAGAGAAATTGGCCTGTAGTTCTCTTTCTTTGTTGGATCTTTTTGTGGTTTAGGTATCAGCGTAATTGTGGTTTCGAAGAATGAGTTGGGCAGTGTCCCTTCTGTCTCTATTTTGTGGAATAGTTTGAAGAGTATTGGTGTTAAGTCTTCTTTGAAGGTCTGGTAGAATTCTGCACTAAAACCATCTGGTCCCGTACTTTTTTTGGTTGGGAGGCTTTCTATAACCCCTTCTATTTCTTTAAGGGTTATGGGACTGTTTAGCTGGTCTACTTGATGCTGATTTAATTTTGGTATTTGGTATCTGTCTAGGAAATTGTCCATTTCCTCCAGATTCTCCAGTTGTTTTGAGTATAGGCCTTTGTAGTAGGATCTGATGATCTTTTGAATTTCCTCTGTTTCTGTTGTTATATCCCCCTTTTCATTTTTAATTTTGTTAATTTGGATACTATCTCTGTGCCCTTTGGTTAGTCTAGCTAAGGGTTTATCTATCTTGTTGATTTTCTCGAAGAACCAGCTCTTGGTTTTGTTGATTCTTTGTATGGTTCTCTTTGTTTCTGCTTGATTGATTTCAGCCCTTAGTTTGATGATTTCCTCTCTTCTACTCCTCCTGGGTGAGTTAGCTTCTTTTTGTTCCAGCGCCTTCAGGTGTGCTGTTAAGTTGCTAGTGTATGCTCTTTCCAGTTTCTTTTTGGAGGCACTCAGGGCTATGAGTTTTCCTCTTAGCACTGCTTTCATTGTATCCCAGAGATTTGGGTAGGTCGTACCTTCATTTTCATTGAAGTCTAAAAAGTCTTTGATTTCTTTCTTTATTTCTTCCTTGACCAGGGTGTCATTGAGTAGAGTATTGTTCAGTTTCCATGTGTATGTGGGCTTTCTGTAGTTCTTCTTGCTATTGAAGACCACTTTTACTCCATAGTGATCCGATAGGAGACATGGGATTAGTTCGGTCTTCTTGTATTTGTTGAGGTCTGTCTTGTGACCAATTATATGATCAATTTTTGAGAAGGTACCGTGCGGTGCTGAGAAAAAGGTATACTCTTTTGTTTTAGGATGGAATGTTCTATATATATCTGTTAAATCCAATTGGTCCAAAGCTTCAATTAGTTTCACTGTGTCCCTGTTTAGTTTCTGCTTTCCTGATCGGTCCATTGAGGAGAGTGGAGTGTTGAAGTCACCTACAATCATTGTGTTAGGTGTGATGTGTGCTTTAAGCTTTAGTAAAGTTTCTTTTACGAATGAGGGTGCCCTTGCATTTGGTGCATAGATGTTCAGTATTGAGAATTCTTCTTGGTGGATTTTCCCTTTGACAAGCAGGAAGTGACCTTCTGTGTCTCTTTTGATGACTATAGGTTGAAAGTCGATTTTATCTGATATTAGAATGGCTACTCCAGCTTGTTTCCTGGGACCATTTGCTTGTAGAACTGTCTTCCAGCCTTTTACTCTAAGGTGGTGTTTGTCTTTGACACTGAGATGTGTTTCCTGTATGCAGCAAAATGTAGGGTCCTGTTTCCGTATCCAGTCTGTTAGTCTGTGTCTTTTGATTGGGGAATTGAGTCCATTGATATTAAGAGATATTAAGGAATAGTAATTATTACTTCCTGACATTTTGGGAATTTTATTATTATTTGTATTTGAGTGGTTCTCTTCTTTTGGGTTGGATGAGATGGGGTTTCTATCTTGTTTCTTCTGGGGTGTTGTTTCCCCCCTTGTGTTGGTATTTTTCCCCTATTATCCTTTGTAGGGCTGGGTTTGTAGATAAGTATCTTGCAAATTTGGTTTTGTCGTGGAATATCTTGGTTTCCCCATCTATGGCAATTGAGAGTTTCGCTGGGTATAGTAGTCTTGGCTGAAGTTTGTGTTCTCTTAGGGTCTGCATAAGGTCTGCCCAGGATCTTCTAGCTTTCATGGTCTCAGGTGAGAAGTCTGGTGTAATTCTGATAGGTCTTCCTTTATATGTTACTTGTCCTTTTTCTCTTACTGCCTTTAATATTCTTTCTTTGTTTAGTACATTTGGGGTTTTGACTATTATGTGACGGGAAGTATTTCTGTTCTGGTCCAGTCTATTTGGGGTTCTATAGGCTTCTTGTATATTCATGGGCATCTCTCTCTTTAGGTTGGAGAAATTTTCTTCCATAATTTTGTAGAAGATATTTGCTGGCCCTTTAAGTTGTAGATCTTCATTCTCATCTATCCCTATAATCCTTAGGTTTGGTCTTCTCATTGTGTCCTGGATTTCCTGAATGTTTTGGGTTACCAGCTTTTTGCATTTTGCATTTTCTTTAATTGTTGAATCCATGGTTCCTATGGTATCTTCAGCATCTGAGATTCTGTCTTCTATCTCTTGTATTCTATTGTTGATATTTGCATCTATGACTCCTGATTTCTTCCCAAGGTTTTCTATCTCCAACATTGTCTCCCTTTGCGATTGCTTAGTTGTTTCTACTTCTGTTTTTAGATTTTGTATGGTTTTGCTCAGATCTTTCAGTTGCTTGTTTGTGTTTTCCTGTAATTCTTTAAGGGATTTTTGTGTTTCCTCCTTTATGACTTCTACTCGTTGACCCATGTTCTCTTGTATTTCTTTGGGTGATTTTTGTTTCTCCCCCTTATTGGGATTCACTTTTTGCTCTATATTCTCCTCGATTTCTTTAAGTGATTTTTGTGTCTGCCTTGTATGGGCTTCTAGTTTTTGATCTATTTTCTCCTCTATTACTTTAAGAAATTTATCTAAGTGATCCTCAATCTGCATCTTTACCAGTGATTTTAGATCTGAGTCTTGTTTTTCTGGTGTGTTGAGATATCTGGGATTTAATTGTGTTTGTCTTGCAATGGCTTCTAGCTTTTGATCTATTTTCTCATGTATTACTTTAAGATACCTGACTGGGATACCTGAATCACTGTCCTGCGGGGGTCTTGCTCACAGATTGCTGACAGGTGGCCTGAGTCCCCCGAGGTCTTAACCTCAGGATATCCCAGTATTTGGTTCCGCCTGTTGGGCGGCTGCTCTGCACTGCTCCTGCTCAGGGTTCGCTGTCTGATATCCTGTTTCCCCAGGGGTCTTAAAGTTGGGATATCTCAGTTATCTGGTTCCGCCTGCTGGTCCCAAGCTGCTGGGAAGCTGGCTGGGTCTGGTTTCCAGCTTCTCTGCCACTGGCTGGATGGGAGGCTGGTTCGGCCTCCGGCTGGGTCTGGGTACCTGGCACACTGGCTGACTCTGGCTTCCTCACCACCAGCTGGACGGGAAGCTGCAGGCAATATGGCAGCTGCCTGCAGGGAGCTCGGGGTCCGCCCCGCGCGCGAGTGCAGAGTGCACCCGCTATTCTGTGCCCAATTCCCACTCCAGGCCTGAGTCCCCGAAGGTCTTAAGCTCGGGCTGTCTCGGGTACCTGGTTCTGCCGCCGCCGCCGGATGGTTCTGAGCACCTGGCACGCTGGGTGACCCTCCGGCTTCCCCACCACCAGCTGGGCGGGAAGCTGCAGGCAATATGGCAGCTGCCTGCAGGGAGCTCGGGGTCCGCCGCGCGAGTGCAGAGTGCACCCGCTATTCTGTGCCCAACTCCCACTCCAGGCCTGAGTCCCCGAAGGTCTTAAGCTTGGGCTGTCTCGGGTACCTGGTTCTGCCGCCGCCGCCGGATGGTTCTGAGCACCTGGCACGCTGGGTGACCCTCCGGCTTCCCCACTGCCAGCTGGGCGGGAAGCTGCAGGCAATATGGCAGCTGCCTGCAGGGAGCTCGGGGTCCGCCCCGCGCGCGAGTGCAGAGTGCACCCGCTATTCTGTGCCCAACTCCCACTCCAGGCCTGAGTCCCCGAAGGTCTTAAGCTTGGGCTGTCTTGGGTACCTGGTTCTGCCGCCGCCGCCGGATGGTTCTGAGCACCTGGCACGCTGGGTGACCCTCCGGCTTCCCCACCACCAGCTGGGCGGGAAGCTGCAGGCAATATCTGCATTTTATTTTTTATGAAACTGGAACATAAAACAAAATGATAGAAAACTTTCTTCTTAATTTTAGAACAAAAGGTCTTGACATTGTTTTGCAACAAATTATTATATATCCATTTTCTATGAGTCCTAAAATAATAGGCCTGCTAATATCATACACTCAAAATAGATGGTCATGTTGACATAACATTGTATATTTAAAAATCTATGTCATGGTGACAAATATCGATCTATTTTCCTTTTTCTATATATGGACTACCAGTTAGACCAGCACAATTTGTTAAAGATGTTTTCACAAAGCACAAGTCCAAGTGGATCTAGGACCTCAACATAAAACCAGATACACTGAATCTAATAGAAGAGAAAGTGGGAAACAGAACTCCAGTAGCTCTTTCTCTAAGATAAAGAATTGATAAAAGGGGCTCATGAAACTGAAACACTTCTGAAAGGCAAAGGACAGAGTCAATAGGACAAATTGGCAGCCTACAGATTGGGAAAAATCTTCACTGTAGAATCCCTACTCAGTCACTCAACAGGTCCACCAGTTGAGCAATGAAGGCTTATAGGACTTATGGGGAGGGGGAAACCGGGAAAGGGAAAAATCACATGGAATGTAAACAAAGAATATAGAAAAAAGAAATGGAAAAAAAGAAAAGACATGAAAAGAAAAGAAAAGAAAAAAGAAAAGAAAAGAAAAGAAAAGAAAAGAAAAGAAAAGAAAAGAAACAATTAGACAATGCTGCAGCATGACCCCAGCCAATTCTGAGACTGAAGGCAGGTTTAATTTTATCCAATCTGCTTTTATACCATTTTAATTACCTGAAAGTATTAAGGACAAGAGTAGTACAATGAAGAACAAGCAAGACAGTAAACACAAAATAGTCAAGGCAATAAGCAAAGTCCTGCCATTACGCCACAGTGACAGTTGTTTCTAAGAGTGTGTAAGAATGACCAAAATACCTGAGCCCATCTCCTCATCCAAGCCCAAAATCTTGCCTAAAGCCCACTTCTTTCATTTCACCCCAATATTAAAATCCCCGCCTTAACCTATGTTCCTATTATAGCCTAATATCAGATTCCTGCCTGAACGTAACTTCCTTACTGTGCCCTAATGTCAGATTCCTGCTTGAGCTTACTGCCTTGCCATTGCTTAATGTCAGATTCTTGTCTGAAGCCTGATTCCTTGTCCTTGGCCAATGTCAGGCTCCTGTTAGGTGGCACAGCACCCCAATATGACTCTCTATACTTAAATAACTCCACATCCAATAGAGGACTAATATACAAAATATGTAAGGAACTCAAGAAGCTAACCACCAAAAATCCAAACAACCCAATCAAAAAAATGGGATATAGAACTAAACCTAGAATTCACAACAGAGGAATCTCAAATGGCTGAGAAACACTTTAAAACACTTTCAGATTCCTTAGTCATTAGGGAAATGCAAATCAAAATGACACTGAGATTCCACCTTACACCAATCAAAATAGCTAAGATAAAAATCTCAGGTGATTGTACATGTTTCCAAAGATGAGGAGAAAGATGAACACTTCTCCATTCCTGGTAGAATTGTGCACTGGTACAACCACTCTGGAAATCAATCTGGAGATTCTTGAAAAAATTTGAAATAGATCTACCTGAAGATCTAGCTATACCACTTGGGCATATACCCAAAAATGCCCCACCATGCTACACGGACACATGTTACACTATATTCACACTGGCCTTGTTTGTGATAGCCAGAAAGTGGAAACCAACCAGATATCTCACAATGTATCTGCCAGCAGCCAAAGAAAAGAATGCCTGGAAGGAAACCTGGGGATGTATGGGAAGAACAGCAAAAAAGGAATGAGGCCAAGACAACGGGGCTGATCAAAGTCCAATGTTTTTAATGAATGAGTGAGAATTTGCCAGTCTGGTCAGGAAAACTGGTTCAGCTACTCAGTGGGTAGCCAGGTCAGTGCAGGAAGCTGCAGATCTGGGAGAAAGACTTCACCTATGTCTGAAATCTCCACCCTAGGTTGGCAACTGTGGCAAACACTGAGTTCTCAATTTCCCACTCAGGGGCTGAGAGGAGGGCACACCACAACAGAAGAATGGATACAAAAATATGGTTCATTTACACAATGGAATACTACTCGGCCATTAAGACAAAGGACATCCTGAGATTTGCAGTCAAATGGATGGAATTAGAAAATATCATTGCATGATATATACTCATTAATAAGTGGATATTAACCCCTAAATGTACAGAATACTCAGGTTAGCATCCACAGAACTACAAAAGGTTAGCAAGTCAAAGGGCCAAAATAAGGATGCCTCAATCTCACTTGGGAGGGAGAGGAAAGCCATCCCAGGAGGGAGAGAAGGAGAGTGCTGGGTGGGAAAGGGAACAGGGAAAGGAAAAGGGGAACGGGATCAGGTACTAGATAAGGGAAAAGAACTGAAGCCCTGCGGGCTAACAGAAAGAATAGAAATAGGCAACCTCTGGAGGTAGGAGGTGGGGGGGAACAGTTCAGAATGTACCAGAGACCTGACAGGTGAGAGACTCTAAGAGAAGGGACCTTAGATGAAATGTCCAACAATGGGGAGAGAGAACTTGTAAAGTCTGTCTCCAGTAGAAAGACAGGGCATCAAGTGGAGCAATGAGGTTGCCATCTCATAGTCAATACTCTGACCCAGAATTGGTCCTATCTGAAAGAATTGCAGGGACAAAAATGGAGAAGAGCCTGAGGTAACTGAGATTCAGGAAAAGGCCCAAAGTGGGATCCAGTTCAAGGGGAAGCCCCAAAGCCTGACACTATTACTGAGGCTATGGAGAGCTCACAAAAAGGGGCCTTTCATGACTACCCTCCAATAGAGCCAACAAGCAGCTGAAATTGTCAGATGCAAATATTTACACGCAACCAATGGACAGAAACTGCAGACCCCTGTGGTTGAATTGGGGAAAAGCTGGAAGAATCTGAGGAGGAGGCCAACCCTACAGGAGCACTAGCAGTCTCAATTAACCTGGACCCCTGAGATCTCTTAGACACTAGACCACCAACCCGGCAGCATAAACCAGCTGATATGAGGCCTCCAACATATATATAGCTGGACTCAGTCAGAGAAGATGCACCTAACCCTCAAGAGACTGGAGGCCCCAGGGTTTCAGGAAGCCTGGTTGTGTGGGGGTTGGGGGTATTGATATCGTCGTGGAGACAGGGCAGGAGGTATGGGATATGTATCAGTCAGAGGGTGTATAAAATCTGTAGGGAGTGTAAAAAATAAAATAAAATAAAATCCATGTCATATTCATGAAAACCAACTATCTTTTATCAATGAATAATACCTTAAAAGAAACAAAAATTGAAACAAATGATAAAGATATAACATGTTTTGTTGTCACCTGTTGATCTCAGTGGGTAAAATTAGTCAGTCCATACCTTGTGCTAGTAGACTCTAATCTTTCAAATCTCATGCTGGCTAGTTTTATTTCAACTAAACACAATTTAGATTAATTTGAAAGGAGGGAACTTCAACTGAGAAAAATGTCTCTACTAGATTGTTCTTTTGGTAAGTCTGTGCTATTTTTTTCTTTTGATAATTGATGTGGGAAGTACAAATCCTTCACTGGTTGTCCGTGGTGACAAGGTGAGCAACACAGTAAAACACACTCCTCTAAAGCCTCTACATCAGTTGCAATCTCCATTTTACTCTTCTATTTGACTTCTATTTTAATCTCACTCAGTGATACACTGTTACCTATAAGCACTGGAAATATTTTTCCCTCAAGATGGTTTTGGTTATGGGGTTCTATCATAGCAATCGAATCTTTGTATAAAATAACAATGAAAGAGCAGTTTACCCTACATTATTCATGTAAGTGAGAATTAATAGTAAGCACAAATAAATCCTTTGGTTTCTAATGCAGTTGCTGTACTAATGGAAAGCCCATCTGTTGCCTGTGCCCTGGACTTCTTGCTGCCAGATTCTACCTGCCTTTGGGGGTTAGAGGTGAGGTGGCACAGAATCAATTATCCAGGAGCATGTGAAAAACACTGAAGCAAGCTCTCTGTACACTACTGTAAGCTCCTTTAATATCCCCACCACCACCCCAGTAACCACATTAGTCCTAAGAAAGCTTCTCTTCTAAACAACAGTTCATGATTGGCTTTCATTGTCTGCACCAGCAATCCTTTGTCTTTCAGGCAGTGCTTAATTAGATCCTCTTTCAGAAGAAGTTTTTGGTACCACAAGGCCCTCAGCATTTGCATAGAAGCGTCCTCACCATTCTTGCTACTACACCCATCTTGGAGATATTCATTATCAGATTTATCTGTGAAAATGTGTTTGTTGTGTTAGTTGACTTGTCTTACAAAAGATTCACTTTGCTTAAGACAATAAAAAAGTAATTCACTAAAGTAGATTATTTATTTATAAATATTGCTAAAATTAATCTATACTATGCTGAACAAGACTAACTTCAAGTACAATGCTTCTATGAAGTACATAATACGTATCAAGATATCCTGCTTACCTAAACAAATTTAATCTTTTCTTTTTAAAAGGAAGTTATCAGAGAGACTCATTTGTTCTATGAAATCCATTCTTTGAACTGAATCATTTGTCATGCATTTGAAAATAAATTAGGAAAATCATCTGGTGAATGACTCAATAAGTTAATCAAGATGACAATGAAGGAATTAATAATGAGCTAAATATAAGTTCTTCAAATATGAATACAAAGTTGATTGAGTATTATGAGTTTTGGAGACTTTATATGAGCATTTTTAGTCATAATTTTCAGGAAATTGTATTGAATGTTGAGATATGATTTTTATCTTTCCAGAAATCTTACTGTTTATAAGGGAAGAAAAATTAACAACATGCTGATCAATACTTCCAGGGAAAATATATTAAAATGTTTAAAGCATTAGAGCTGAGAATACATTCATGACTCTTTGGTTGGTTGGTTTTTTTTTGTTTTGTTTTGTATTTTTTTGTTTTTGTGTTTTTGAGACAGGGTTTCTCTGTATAGCCCTGGCTGTCCTAGAACTCACTCTGTAGACCAGGCTGGCCTCAAACTCAGAAATCTTCCTCCCTCTGCCTCCCAAGAACTGGGATTAAAGGCATGCGCCACCACTGCCTGGCAACAAGCATGACTCTTGAGTTACCCTCTTACATATGTGAAAATGGAGCCTGTCATTTAATATAAATAGCAACTGATAGTGTAGGAGGTTATTCTATACAATACATACTACATACACATAGTTTTTCTAGGTTTTTTTACTGTTTTTTTTTTTTGGTTTTTTGGTTTTTTGGTTTTTTGAGACAGGGTTTCTCTGTGTAGCCCTGGCTGTCCTGGAACTCACTCTGTAGACCAGGCTGGCCTCGAACTCAGAAATCCGCCTGCCTCTGCCTCCCAAGCGCTGGGATTACAGGCGTGCGCCACCACGGCTCGGCTTCTTACTCTTTCAACTAAGGATATTTGTCACAAAGTTTATAATTAAAACAATTAAAATGAGACAAAGAGGAAGAAAATGTTTCATAAATCATGATAATAACTGCCAAGGTTTTCATTTGATGTCAGAATTATTACAGGTGTATGAAAACATGAAGTACAAGAAAGCTAAGTATCTATGTACTTACAGTCATTGCTGAAGAGAACAAAACATCATGACCACCCAACTTACTGATTCTCACCACCAAGAAAACAAGAAAGAGAAAGTACTGAGACCATCTCCACTTTGACATATCTATTGCAAGTAATTAGATATAATTAGCTATTCCTCCACTTTCCAAGAACTCAAGACATTTTTGAAAGTCTTGACATTTAGAAATTTATTTAATGCGAGTTATTATTTGACAACTTAGACCAGAAACTTCAGGACATAATATTCTCCTGCAACAACATACTGTTTCCATTCTTAGGAATACCACTAAACAATAAAATGATGGAATGCAATAAATATAACCCTTTATTATCTCTTACCCAATGATTATCTTCAAAGTCACTGATAAAGTAGTAATACCCTGACTCACAAGTTTGGTTTATATTTTAAACCTAAGAAGAACATTTTGTCTATATACAAATATAAAAGTAGTTTCTCCTAGTTTGCTTTCAGTGGCTGAGATTAACACCATGCCCCCAAAGGAATTTGAGGAGGGAAGAATTTATTCCAGCTTACAAGTTGTAGTCCATCATAGAATGGAGTCATGTCAGAAACTTAAGAGAGTAGCCTAAAGCATAGACCATGAATGTATGCTGTTTACAGGTTTGATCCCAGCCTTGTATTCAGCTACCTTTCTAATATTGTCCACATATAGCATAGCTCAAAGTTAGGGATGCCCTCCTGTGATAAATAGCAAATAAATGGCTCTACAGATATGCCCACAAGTCAATAAAATTGTGCCAATTATTCAACTGGAGTGCACTCTTCCAAGGTCTGTTAAGGCAATAACAAAGCTAAGCAGAGCATAGTCACAAGAGATAAATTTGCCAAAAATAGAACCTGCTGGAGTGATAAGAAGTCTTCAGATTTATACATCTTCCATACTGTATTAAGAGAGAATTATTGAGTTATCTAGACCTGTATAAATCACATTCAATATCATGTATTAGAACAAGTTAAAGGTACAAGAGAGGAGAATAATGGTGTGCAGATGAATTTTGAATTTAAAATTGAGTGGAGAGTTTATGTTATTTTAATAGTGACATAAAGTATCAATCAATATGCAGGTCTTGCTATCTGAGACATCTTTCAGACCATCCCCTCAGGTTTGATGGATTGTTTGAAATCTTCGGTCTCAGAATCCTGCTGTCAACCTACTTATAATTTATCACAGCAAAAGAATGCAGAATAAAGGTGAATATAGTGAAGTGTAAATCCTGCTAAGTCCACAAGGAAACACATGGGAGTTGCTTGGTGTGCTGCCCCAATGGAGAGCCAGAGGTGCAATGTTCCATGCATTTATGCCTGGTTAGAGTCATGCCAACCCAGATCAGCATCTCTGACTTTAATATGAAGGTATATGTCCAGAGTGTTTTAGTCACTAATTTATGCATTTTTGATGTATGGGCAAAGTTCAGGAATGGGTGAAAATAGTCCCTATGTGATTTATTTTAGGCACTCAAAAATTAACAATATAAAAAAGTGAGCTTGGTTTATAATTAGCATATTTTACCAAAACACCACTCATTGGTACAAATCTTCAATTTATTGAATGTGTCCTTTTGGATAGCATATTTCTTCTAGATCTAGATGGTCTAGCATTGTATAAATATTTTAGAGGGAAGTTTATGTGTTTTAGCTAGCAATCATTTGCTGAACAACTTCCCTGAAGATAGAGCTATACATACTTAAAAGAGTGGAGTGCTCATATTGTTTTTTGTCTGTTTCTTTGTTTTCAGTATAGAATATAGTTTATTTAGGGCATGGGAATGGGAGTTAAGGAGGTAGTCGAGGTGGAGAAAGGCAGAGAGAAGGAGAGAATAAAGAAGTAGAAGCCAGGGGTGACCACATGGTGAGAGGGGGAAAGGGAAAAGGGAGTGAGGAGAGCCCAGGAGGGCAAGTGACAAGAGAGACAGAGAGTCAGAGCTATTTTATTGTTTTTTTTCTTATCCAAATAAAGTCTTCAATGAAACCAATTATGGGAAGATTGAAGAAGGCAGAGTGTACAGCATGCCAAATGTTAAGAAGAGCCCCTGGTTCATTTACCTGCACATCTTACATCCTACAATGAACTACAGAGAGAGAGAGAGAGAGAGAGAGAGAGAGAGAGAGAGAGAGAGAGAGAGAAGTAAGAAATGTGAGGAACTTTTTAATCTTCCTTTGACTATTGAGTATGAAAAGAGGTAGTGAATTGTCTTATTACTGCAATGGGTGATGTTATTTTTACTATAAAGTTACCTAATTAATTTGAACATGATGTCATGATGTTTTGTTAGATACAACTACAAGTAACAACTTGCTTCTTGATAATCTATGTAAGGATGGCTTAGAGGACTTTGTTAGTGAAAACACTTATATTTCTATCAAACTGAAGACTACCTTTTCAATAACTTCTCAGAATCCAAATCAGGGTCAATTATTCTCCACTAAAATGAATGTCTCCATTTTAGGTATTTTTTTTTGTCACGTTTGATGTTGTGGTAAGATATAAATGTCACCTAATTTACCAGTTTAATTTCGTTTTGTATGTAGTGCTCCTTAAGATCAGGTGATTCTTATGGCTATATAGCTAATTTGACCACTAACAAGGACACTTTTGTTTTTATACAAGTAAAAATTCATAATCATAGATAATAGTTTATCCTTCCCATTAGCTCATGTCTTACCAGCCATAATACTTTTGTCTTTACATTTTACCATAAAAATAGACCTCAAACAATAATTTTAGAATTTAGAAGTTTGTTTTTAAATTATAATATTTTAAGACTTAAGTTTTCAATTATTTTACATGATATTTTGTTCAATATTTCATTAATATGTAATACATTTCTTACAATGTTTAATAGATTTAAAATGTTCATTCGCCATGTTTTAACCATATTTTACCCTCCCAATTCTTCAACTCAACACTTTTTCCCTACCTACCTAATGTTTTGATCTTTTATTACTTCATTCTGAAGACTAATCTGCGATGTTCATATTCTTGGTTGTTTGGTCTTTTCCTGAAAGATTGGAAGAGTTATCATGGGCTAAACTCTTAGAGGAAGCTTAGTTTTTTCCTCCAGCAACTACAATAGGTAAGAGATGCATTGCTTGGGATGAAATTGTATATTCAATGTTCCTTCCCTGGTAGAAATGATTCTGTCTTGAGCTTGCACATATTTTCCATATGTGTTCATAACCTGTTGAGTTGTGATATGGATATGGTCACAACTATGTACTCATCATAACAGATACCCATGCTATGTGTTGAGAATGTTTCCTTGTCATTATCTACAACCCTGGTCTTTATACTCTGTAGCCTTTTCTATAATAATTACTGAGCCTTGAAAGGAGTGGTGTGGCTTATATTGCTTTATGGTTCAGTCTCAAAATGTGACCCATACATTTTACTGTTTGTTTGTTTGTTGTTTTGGTATTTGTTTGCTTATTTCTTTTTGTCTTTGTTTCTCAGGGAACTTTCTTACCTCAATTTGTGTTTTTTATAAAAGTAAATATTTGTAATCCACTCCCCATTAGCTTATATCCTAACAACTACTCTCCTTTGTCTTAATGATTTTTATTGTAGAATACACCTACAAAAAACATAATTAACAGTGTGTGTGTGTTTGTGTGTATGTACACAACAGTTATTTTAAGTAAATATTCTTAGTGTTATTTATCTTGATTCTCTCTTTGCATATTATACTCTTTGCTATCAAATAATTCCCTCTCCAAAGTTTTCCTCACCCCCCCCCCCCTTTTATCTCCTGTGTCCTGGTAACTCTTCTATCACCTGTGTCCTGCTATCTCTTTCTCTAGAGCATATTTTACCACTTAGGTAGCAAGAAGATTCTACCAGACACTGGGATGAAGGAACTTTCTACCTTTACATGATAATTCCTGTCTTAATATCTTATATCAAAATTTCTTCCAAGTCATTGATTTTATAATCTTAATAGTTTTTGAAAAAATGGATATCTCTTCTATAATTTTTCATTATGAAGAAATAATAGAGATCTTACCCATTCTGTCATGAAAATTGTTGACCTCTACATCAAAGGAGGGCATAAGAAGATCTGAGGACCTTGGGTGTTGGAGAAATATCATCTTGTGGAATGTGAAAGAGAGTTGCCACTGATTAGGGACTCATCACATATATATGAAAACCTGAAGTAAATTATTATGCCTAAGATTTTCATTTGAATGCTAGCATGGCCTATTCATGGCAAGCAATGTAATAGCAGCAAAGGTTAGGTCAGAACTTTTTGGTATTTATTGTGTAGTTTCTGACATGCTTAGGTAACATTCTTCTTTTGCTTGTTGTGTTAATATTTTCATCATGAAAGAGTATTGTAACATATCCAATGCTTTTGCTTTGGTAATTAATTCAATAATGCAATTTTGTCCCCTATACTAATAAGGCGTCTTATTACTGATCAGTTTTTATATGTTGAACAATTTTTACATAATATAATAAACCATGTCTCCCATATATAATCTTATATATCTAGGATTTTGTTGAGAACTTTTGCACCAGCATACAAAAGAATAAATATCGTACACAATTATATGTATGAACATGTTGTTACATATAGAACATGTGAAATTTCTACTGTGATTTGATTTTATTAGAAAATGTTTAAAGACTTCTCTCTTTATTTACTTATTTATTTATTTAGAAGTATAAACATTTTCCCGTAAAATTTTCCACTTAGACTTGCTTTATTGGGCCACAGAAATGGTTTTGTATTAAGTTCAATTCATGCACAAATGTTCTTGTACAGGTTACCAATCATCAATTATTCCAAATTTCAAAATCATCCTATCAGATAAAAGCTGCAAAAGTTTTACTCTAGATTTGAAGTATTTATAGTGTTACCAATTTTTAATGCTACTGGATTCTTCTATTCAACTGCTGCTATTTGTCTTTTTGCTTATTAAAGACTTTACTTTCTCGTTTATACTGTTTTTGTTTCTTTGCATGGTATCAGGTTTTTTTTTCAAATGTTGAATGTTTATTTAGAGAATTCCATTCTGAAGAGTTAATCTCATATGTACATTTTCCTTGTAACTAAATATAAAAATTATTCTCTTGATATCCCGAGTTTAAGACCTCTGGGGGCATAGGCCTTGAGTAGGAGCTGTGCGCAGAGCAGCGGTTTGGGGCCCCAGCCAGGCTTGGACTCTGCCCTGAAGGCAGACCCCTGCAATCCCTGCAGCCTCCACCATCTTCCCAGCTGTTTCAAACCAGCAGGCGGAAACAGCTGGCAGAACCAGGTACCGGTTAAGACCTCTGAGGACATAGGCTTTGCATGCAGGAGCTGCATGCAGAGCAGTGATTGGGGGGGGGGGCGCACAGACAGGTGTGGGCTCTGTGCCCTGAAAGCAGACCCTGCACTCCCTGCAGCCTCCACCATCTTCCAAGCTGTTTCGACCTAGCAGGAGGAACCAGCAGGCTGAACCAGCAGGT